>CM060370.1:2635000-3930000 GCA_030545235.1 Helianthus tuberosus
CCATCACTTTAACTTTTGGCAAATTACGATTTTACCCAAGTCAACAAATACAACTTTTCCCTCAGTTCAAATTACAGTATTGCTATCGTTTTAGTTTTTTTTAGCAAAACTATAAAAGTGTTTTTTTAATTGGTTGACTTGATTTAATTTTTTTCCATGTCAAGGAGTCGCCTAACACTCGCTCATTAATCCTAACAAACTACAGTTTTGCCCTGAGATCAGAACTACGGTCTTGTCATCGTTTTAGTTTTTTTTTTTTTTCCTTACAAAACTATAATAGTGTTTTTTTAATTGATTGAGAATTATTTGGCCATCGCCCCGCAACGCGGGCGGGGCGTCTATTAGTTTTTAAACATTCAAAACGAGATATTATAATCAAAACTAATAGATTATATCTAGAAAGTCATAGTTTTTGTCTTTACTTATATATACACTTGTATTGTTTCTATGTTATAGTGAAATAGAAAATTAAGATTTAACTAAAACTAGTTTTAATAGACATGTCAAAGTAAATTTAACTTTTATAATAGAAAAAATAACATTTAACTAAAACTAGTTTTAATAGACATGTCAAACAAAATTTAACCTTTATAAAAATATAGATTAAAAATAGGCAAATTGGAAATAAATAATCTCACCTAACTAAATTTGGCCGATAATAATTCAAATTCAGTTATTGGCCGATAATAATCCGAACTGGTCAATTTTTTTTTTATAAAATCGTCTGCCGTTAAAATAGCTTAATGGAGTTAAGTTTTTTTACGAATTAAAAACCGATGTTTTAGGGCTTTTGATCAGAACGAGGATAAGAGTCGATTGATGTAAAACTTACCTCAAAATACTGCCCCAACTCACGAAAACGGTGCTTCAATTCGGGTGCTTAAACTTCCAATTAACAAAAATCAACCCATTTCGAGCACAATTTCGAGGTAAATTTTATATCAATCGACTCGTATCCTTGTTCTGATCAAAAGCCCTAAAACATCGATTTGTAATTTGGAAAAAAAACTTAACTCCGTTAAGCCATTTTAACGGCGGACTATTTTACAAAAAAAAATGACCAGTTCGGATTATTATCAGCCAATAACTGACTTGGGATTATTATCGGCCAAATTGAGTTAGGTGAGATTATTTATTTCCATCGCCTTAAAAATATAATTTATTTTTAAAATAATACAATTTATATAGCTGTATTTGGGAACTAACTATTTTTAGAAGAACTTTAAAAACTTGGACAAATTTTTATTTATTTAACCAAATTTGATCTCGCGTATAAAAAGTTATCATTTTTTATGTATCTCCCATTTGTGTGACCCTCCACCTTTTTACTGACTTTCTATCTAATATTTACAAGTCGTGTGATAAACTGATAATTTCATTTAGAGGAATCCATTAAACAAAACAACACTAAATATTGTAAGAATACTCAAAAGAAAATAAACAATTCACTTTTTTAAACTTACTTACAATTAAAAAAAATGACAAACACATAATAATTAATATAATATTTATTCGTCTCTTCTAAAATAACATACAGACAAATTTCATTTATATGTAGAATGTACAAGTCATATGTAACATGCAGGTTATATTACTTACACCTAACATACACTAGTATATATATGTGTAGTGATGTAGTCGGTTAAAAATATCTTAAAACATATTAAGTAAATAGTTTAATGTTTTTTATGTACATAGTCATACATATTTTTATGCAAGATATATACAAGAAACTACACAATTTAGGTTTGTTAATTTGTTTTTTTAATAATTTATTTAGTGTTAATAATTAAGCTAAACCTATCTTCTTCTTCTTTTAAAGGCTGGCTATATTTACAACAAAGATAGATGAACCATAAAATAGCAGAGACATTGCACCATTGTCTATATAAAGCTCAGCCTATCATCATCATATACATTTAAATATTATACAATTAAGAAAATAAATGATCTAGTATTCTAGTTATTATGAGTTTAGACCAATTTATTTATATAACAAGTTAAACTTGAGTAACTCAATCAGTTGTAATTTATGTTTTAAAGCGGATATTATTTTATTAACAAGATACTAGTTTTATTGCAATATCGATTGTGGTCTTTTTCTGTCAATTGTTACAGTTAAAGATATTGTGCTAAGCAAAAAAGGTGTATAATATTAAATGCTGGACATCGTATATTATAATGTCAAGATTACACCACCACAGAAAAGAAAGCAAAATATGAAGAAGATAATATGTTCGTACCATGAAGAATCTTAGATTGAAAAGCAATGAGGGTTCCAGCTTTGCACAAAAAGCATCATGAGTTTTACATATATAACAAAGGTTAAAGACTCTCACTATTCTCATACCCAACATGTATCTTATTCTTACAACCTTTTTCTTTTCACTCTATCTTTATATATATATCTATATAAATATGACTTGAAGTTTAATTCTTATAGTTAATACATAGTAGAATGATGTATAAAATTAGGAAACATACAATTTATATAATTTTCGACTAAGTTACGCTATCTGGTTCTACTTCTAGATTTACACATGTGTTAATTGTCAACCATATGGAAACGAATACATTTCCTACATACTTTATTACAAATGGACTACATGCCCTATACAATTTTCGACTAACTCATGCTCTTTAATTCTACTTCTAAATCTACAAATGTGTTAATTGTAAGCCATATGAAAATGAATACATTTCCTACACACCTTAATACCGATAGACTACACGCCCTTTGATATCTAGATTTGTAAAGTATTCTAAGTTGAATACGTTAAGTAGATATGGGTGAAAAATATAAAGTAATAAATACAAGAATAATCTTAAAAAGTTAAGAATAGATTATTAGTTAGATATCCTTTTTATCTAGTTGATTATAAAAGAGTACATTACAACAAAGATAAAAAGTTAGATTTTAGTCCACCATGCGTTAAGTTAGAGAGATTCTTTTGTGACAGCGCAAGCCTCTGCCACTGGCAGTGGGTGGTATGGTTTCCCCGGGAACGCCATCATTAGCCAAACTCTGACGCTACCGTGGACCCGATTAAGACAATATAATCTGGCCAGAGTAAAGTTAGGGCCCTCTGTTTAAGAGAGTGTGAGATCTCTCTCACAACAAGTTAGATTCTCATGGTTCAAAAAAAAATTCATTTAACTTTACCTTAATCAGCAAGTGGTACAAGGATATCTTAAACTTACCTTAAGCAAGTGGTACTAGGAAGAGTGTAAGTGGTCAAACATGAACAAACAAAGAAACAGTTGTCACTTTCAAACACCCACTTTCCCCCAACTTTCATCCCCAGCTGTGTTCTCATCATCCTTCACTTCACTCCACTCCGTGTGCGTTTCGCTTATCAATCAAACTCTATACATATATATCTATATATATATATACAAACACACTTTCACATAATTCACTCACTCACAATTCCCAAAACATTCCGTACAAAACAATAACAAAAACAATGACCACTTTTATCCACTTCAACTCAGAAAACACTCCATCCGAATCTTGTTCAAGTTCGGATTCCAGCACGGCCGCCGCTTTTTCGGACAATCTGGCTTCACAAAACCCGAAAAAGCGGGCAGGCCGAAAAAAGTTCCGGGAGACACGTCACCCGGTGTACCGAGGAGTCCGAAGGCGGGACTCGGGCAAGTGGGTGTGTGAGGTCAGAGAGCCGAATAAAAAAACAAGAGTGTGGTTGGGATCATATCCGACTGCTGACATGGCGGCCAGGGCGCATGACGTGGCGGTTTTGGCCATGCGGGGCCGGTCCGCCTGTTTGAATTTTGCTGACTCGGTTTGGCGGCTGCCTGTGCCGAAATCTAGTAATGTGAAGGATATTCAAAAGGCCGCGGTGAAGGCGGCCGAGGGGTTCGGGGTTGAGGATGGTGTGGTGGAGAGGGTGGAAAAAAATGAGTTGCCGAAAAATGAGGTGCCGAAAAAAGTAGTTTATTTGGATGAGGAGGCTGTTTTTTGTTTGCCGAGATTTTTTGATATTATGGCTGAGGGATTGATGGTTCCGCCACCTCGGATGGGTGGATATGACACTTTTCAGGATGACTTGGAATTTTGTTGTGACGTGTCATTATGGAGTTTCTCAATTTAGCCTTTGACCATTAGATTAAAAATTAGTTTTTTTTTTTTTTTAACGGCGTTAGAGTTATTAGATAGATGATTGTAGTTTTTCCGGTTATGATAATCAAAATTGATAAAAGGTTGATTGTGGTTACGAGATGGAGGTACGATAGTACAGCCATGGTTTTAGAGGTTGAAGGTGGAAAGGGGTTGTGGTGGGTTTCAGATCGGGGATGACGGTTGTTTTGGGTTTGACGCGCCCAGAGCCAAGGATCCGAACAAGAGGGACATGAACATGGAAGAGAAATAGAAATTGGGGTTAGGGCTGCAAAGAGAGAAAATTAAGGCCACAGGGGGCACTCCGTGATATAACGAGTGTATAAGACCACCCGTAGTGGGGCGTGGTTTTTAAAATTTTTTCAAAAAAAACGCCGGATAACGCCCCTCAACCCATTACACCCGGCGTTTCCGGGCGTTATTTTCGAAAAAATTTGAGTTTGGCGTTTTATTTAAAACGCTGAAATTGTATTGGGGTGCGAGAATCGACCGTTGCAAACGGTCAAATGTGTTTATTTTTTTTTTAATTCAAAATTTTACCCACTATATATATATCAACCCACTTTCTCTTATTTTTTTATAAAAAACCTCTTACTTTCTCTCATACTTTCTCCTCTTTTTTATAAAAAAAACCCACTTTCTCCTATTTTTTATACAATCATGCATCCATTCTGACCCCCTTTTGGTGTCCCCGCAAGACCCACGAACCCGAACACAACCCAACCGCAACACCCGTATAACCTTCAAGACATGGACCCGAGCTTTTTAACGTACGCGGCTTACTTGAGTGGCGCCACTCCGTTTGTGCCTCCCACCTTCGGCTATGGTCAAGCCGGCGGGTCGCAATCGTCACAACAACAAGCCGAATCCGAACCCGATGTCGATGTCGTGCTGGAGACGCAACCCGAACCAGTGCAAGAGAAATCGAAACGCGGCAGAAGGTTGCATAAGAAGAAGGATGTCACACCCCGATATTTCCACATTTTGCCGGTGGGCCCGGTGGGGAGTATCGTGACGTAGTTGATATCATCATGGTCAAACAACACAATATTTAAATGCACAGCGGAAGCAAAAGATAAATATATTACAAACCGATATAAAGTAATATCAAATATTACAACGGAATGTAAGATGGATCCACAGGCGGATCTAAAATAGAAAGATAACACTGTTCAACAGACTTTAACATCTAAAGCTTGCGAGACTTGATTATTGCTGCCTGGAGTAGCCAGCCTATTACGTATAGTACGTGCATTTAGCCTTCTTGGAAAATACGTCAGTTTACACTGGTAAATACTATCAACTGACTCGTTTTGAAAAGTTTAATAAAATTGATTTGAATGCACGTGGCACAAACTCTTTATAACTTGGGATAATTATTTAAACATATAAACTTGTAAAAGAATTACATGTTCCTTATGCGTTCAGTAGCCCGGATCGTGCCGGGTTAAAGATCAATAGACACATCACATTATTCATTTATGCACTGACGAGTGTATGCCTACACCCCGCGCTTAGGTCGTGGCCATTTCGTAAAATGATGCCAAGGATATCCGGGACATGGTCATTAACCTCCCAAAGGCTTTAAGCAAACAAAACAATTTAAACAGGCCGATCAATATCAATTAACCACCATACGATGGAAGATTTAATGCCCGACCAAGCGGTATTTTATATACGGTACCCCAAGCCCGTATAGGGAAAATAAGTTAAAAGTATTTACCTGAGCTAAATATAAATTCAATCCCAGCCGTATCAAATCAGCAAGTACAGATAGCTTTTACTGGGCTCCTAAATCTGGAACGAAGGTTTTTTAATAACCTATTAGAATCCTAACGGGTCTTTAATTAAGTCTTGACTTAGACCGGTTAGTTTTCAAAAGGAAGATACGGTCAGACGCATGATAAAGCGAAGACCGGTTTAGAATGTGGTTTTGACCCGACAAGCTTGTATGCTTGTTTAATATGGGTAACTTAAACACATTCTGGATTTTGAGACAAAAATGATATGGTTTGACCCGTTTCGGCTAATATATGCGAACTAGTCACATAAGCCGATCCGAACGCGACAAGTGCGTAACGAGTAACCCAAAAGAGTCATATACAGGTTTCCTAAGTTAATATGCCTTTAATATGTTGTGATATCAGTAGGATATCTTCCATTATGCCCAAAACGAGTTTAATCTCAAAATAAGCCCCGTAGGGGTATTTTGGTCATTTTAAAGATTATAAAAGTGGTTAATTAAAATTCTGAGATTCGGGTCCGAATACATCAGTAGAATAACGTATTTTATTAGGTCATATCAGTTGGTAATAAGTCTTATATGCCAAAATGGTTTCAAACCCAAACTATGCGTTTAATACGCTTAAAAAGCCATTTTAAGCGATTTCCGGGTTATACAGGAAATCTGAATTTTCTGATCAGGTTATAAAGTTCAAAATACTTTATTTATTATATAAAATCAGTAGCAATTGGATTGGTGTCAAAATACTATGTAAAACTCATTTTATACACAAAAAGGGTATAATCGGTATTTACCGAATTAAGGCGATAGCCTTAGGTTATGATCAGTTTAAAAATAATTAAAAATATTTAAAATTTTCAAAATATTATATTACATCAGTGGGTAAAAGGTTTGGTGTCAAAAATTGGGTTTAGATAGGCTTTATGCTAACTGCGCCGTTTAATTACTAAAAGGCGTTATAATTACGCTAATGAGCATAACTCCTAATCTAGACCTCCAACTGATGTGAAAATTTAGGGACAACTTCATAAATCAGTAATAAGGATTATTGTCCTTTCACATTTCCAAAATTCTCGTTTTATGGTCAAAAGGGCATATTGGTCAACATTAGGCAATTAACGGAAACGTGTAAACGAATGGGGCAATCAACGAACCAAGCACAGAGGGTTATACCAACATGTAACCTGGTCCTAAGGAATCCCTAAGGCATTTCTAAACCTATCTAATTCGGGTCAGAACTGAAGTCAAAGCAAAAGTTAAAGTTTTGCGACTTTCGGTTCCGAACCGGGTCTAAACAGAAAATTGTCGGATCAAACAAGCTTAGATCAGTACTTATACTTATTACCAAGTTATATGAGTGATAAAATAGGTTACATGCCTTCTACATTGCTAATTACATGTTAATTTGAAAATTAAGCTTCTGTTGACTTTTTCTAAACAACTTTGACCCGACATTTGATCTAGTTAGAGTGAGAATCTGATGGTGCCCTTTTAAGGGTTTATTGCCCACATAATTACCAACTTATAACTACCTTCAATTCGACTAATCACTGGACCATTAATGATTAATCGCTAAGTCAACCGTTAATTACGACGGTTTGACTTTTAAGCTAAAACTAAGTAAAAACTCAACTAGGAAAGGTTAAGCATACTTACCAACATCTAATGCACTATTAGAGATGGCTTGGGTCTGCTCTTATGCTCCAGGAAGCTCCAAGAAAGCAGATGGAATGAATGATCACAAAGTTGCAACCAAAGGGCCTTTTTATAGTGATTTTGATTCATTAAGATCATGACAAATCATGCTATACATGATCCCTGATGATTAACAAGTGTCCCTAAGGCCTAAGAAATAGTTTAGGCGGCTCTTGGAAGTGTTAAAGGGCAATACAAGTCGCTTACATGGGCTGAACAGGCAATTTACGAGTTTCTGCATCTGGGCAACGCTTACGGACCGTAAGGTCCAGGTCTTACGGTCCGTAAGGACCTGGTCAGCATTCAGAAACTTTCATTTGTTGACAATTTTAGCCCCTGCACATCCAATTGCCATTTCCGACATATCCAAGGCCCGTTAAACCATTTGTAAGGCTCTACAAAGATGCCTAAGTATGGGGAACATGAAACATGCTAAAAAATATGCCGGATGTCGGTTCGTTTGGTCGTACGGTCACGTTGTTCGGTTAATTAAGACGAAACACGGACGGACGCGAAAAACGAACCAATTGACGAGACGAATGGAATTTTATCAAGCCAAACACTAAAATAACATATTTTAGTGTTTACATAAATTTTTGGGTGTCCGGGGATATTCAGAATGTGAGATATGCGCGTAAACGCAAACTTGTGCGCTTTTTGACACTTTTAGTCCCTGCATGACTTAAAAGCTTATTTTTGCGCACCAAACACCTCTAAGCCTATATCTACGCTATATTAGGGATAGTTTTGGTATGTTTATCTCATGGTCATATTCCAGAAGGTCCGATAACATACGAATCGGTATACTTTAGCAGTTTGACGCTTTAGGTCCCTCAAATGCGTAAACTTGCGTAAATCATCATTTAATAGCATTGAAGCCTCATCTAATCCATACTAGGCATTCTTGAAGGTATTATTAAACATCATAATGCTTCGAGCTCGATAAAAGGTCATTCAGAGGTATAATTAAACATATTGACACTTTTAGTCCCTTATACTTGCAAAGTTGCGCGTAACTTCACTTTTGGGCGTAAAAGCCTTGGGTGGCCAATCATTGGCAATCCCGAGAGTATAATCAAATATCATGAGGCTCTCGGTTTGTTAAAAGGTCACTCAGAGGTAAGAATTAACATGTTGACGCTTTTAACCCTTTTCTGCGCAAACTTTCAATTAATTACATAAACGGCTACACTTGATTAGCAAGTGGCTCATTTGTGAATATAAAACCGTAAAAGGTTATTTAGAAACTTATTTTAGGTATGATAATACTTCCAGTTCTTTCATAATCAAAGTTTTCGATTTTTCGAAAAATTAGTCCCTTAAATTCAACGTTTGACTTCATTAGAGTTTATTACACGTGTCAATACTTCATTGGACGTGATTTTTCGAGGTGTTACAAAGGAAAAGGACGAACCTCGACGTACAAAAACTACCATTAAATGGACGAAGGACGAGGAATTCACGTTGACTCGGGCGTGGCTCGACATTTCGGAGGACGAAGAAACCGGTAACTCTTATATATATATTTTTTACTTATTTTTTACTTTTATTTTTAACATACAACTTATATTTTTACTTTTTTTTAATTTGTAGCAAACTTTCAAACGGGCCACGTTTTTTGGGATAGGGTTCGTGCACTCTTTTTTAGCACGTGGGGTCAAGGCGAACATCGGGACAAAGATTCCATTTCTAGTAAATGGACCGACATCAACAACAAGTCTCACGCGTTCCAAGAAGTTTACCAACGTAACTACGATACTCGCCCGAGCGGTGAAAGTGACGTCGGGGTTTTAACGAGGACTTTGGAGGAGTTCGAGAGGACGAAATGCCCTTTCCCGTACTATAAGTGTTGGGATCTACTACGAAAAAGTCCAAAGTGGGCGCTAGTTAATCCAATGACGTCTAGTAGTAGACGTCGAGCTAAAAGGTCAAAAACATCATCCTTCGTTGACCCTTCAACTCCGACATCGAATGCCCGCAATGTCGATTTAAATGAGGTGGTGGACGTTGACGAGGAACTTCAAGAAGAGTTGACCCGACCGCCCGGTAGAAGAAAGGATAAGCGAACCGGGAAAAAAACGGTCGAGTCGTCTTCCGATCTCGAGTTAAAGGAAGATTTCGAGGAGATGAACCGTCGTCTCCAAGACATTCGCGACCTCGGCCACCAACGTTATGAGATTATGAAAGAACGAGTGGCCGAAACGAAAAAGTTTAACGAGATGCAAGAGGCGAGGCAAATGGAAAAGGACATTGAGTTTTTGTCCAAACCTATCGACCACCTCCAAGGCGATGCGTTGATCCTTGCGTAAATGCGTCGCCAAAAAATTCGAGAAAAATATGGACTCTAGATTATCTTCTTTTTTTTTTACTTTTTTTCGGTTTTTTTATTTTCTGTTTTATTTTCGGTTTTTTTATTTATTTCAAGTAGTGTAATTTTTATTTTAAATTAGTGAAGTTTTTTAGGTTTTAAATTAAAAAAAATAATAATTGGGAAATGATTTGTAAGACCCTAAATTGTAACATGACAAAAGTCGCAGCGGAAACACGAACCATAAAATTTCTTTCATTAAAAATACCTTAACTTATTTAAACTTTAACTTTAACATAAGTCTTTGTCATAAATCCATTATTCGACTTATTTAATAACTTAAAAACATAGTTTATGTTTACTACAATATATACATCATCGTTCCCGTACAATCTCTCTAGTGACTCGATCTTCGATCTCCCTTCCTTAGTAATCCTCATGGCTTGTACTACCTGCGCTCACCACATATATTCATAACATTAGCACACATTTTATAAACAAGATACATTCACGTACACTTCACATTTCGTCATCTTTCAAACTTTAAGCATTTCATCTGCGTATCCATTTCCTGGTGAGGCTTCAATAATGTACCTGCATTACTTTTCATTCTCAAGGTACACCATCATTAACGTTAACACTCAACATATCTAAGTCATACATACATACGTACTTGCATACATTCCTACATACACATCTACATACGTACATACCCTTCCTACAGCTTTACATACGTGCATACACTCATGCATGTCTTTATACATACACACTTACACAACTACATACGTACATACCTTTACTACATCTTTACATACATGCATACACTCGTACATATCTTTATACATACATATATACTCATTTGCATACGTACATACCTTTCTTACAACATTACATATATACATAAATACGCATCTACATACACGTACAACATCTTGCACACCTCTTACATACTTATACGTTATTTACATGAGACTTAAACTTTGATTCATAACCCATAAACATCTAAGGATCGATCAAAATCATGTTTAGAAAGTCCGCCGTAGCCCACGGATAACAAACCGAAGCCTACGATACATAAATCAACTTATATAACAAAATTTCAGACTTTTGGACTTGGGGAGGTCGTCGGCGACGGCCCTAGGGCCCGTCGGCGACGGCCCGTAGTTTTTCCCGTAGCCAAAACCCCGTAGACAGGAAGATAACCCGTCGGAGAAAAACTGATTTTCCCTTGCCCGTCGGCGACGGCCTCCTTGCCCAAAAAGCAAAATATGAAGAAGATAATGTTCGTACCATGAAGATAATGTTAGATTGAAAAGCAATGAGGGTTCCAGCCTTGCACAAAAAGCATCATCAGTTTTACATATAATATTTTATTCTTACACCATTTTTCTTTTTACTCTATCTCTGTATGTATCTATGTAAAAATATGACTTGAAGTTTAATTCATATAGTTAATACATAGTAGAATGATGTATAAAATTAAGAAACATACAATTTATATAATTTTCGACTAAGTCACGCTCTCTAGTTCTACTTCTAGATTTACACATGTGTTAATTGTCAACTATATGGAAACGAGTACATTTCCAACACACCTTATTACCAATAGACTACCTGCCCTATATAATTTACGACTAACTCACGCTCTCTAATTCTACTTCTAAATCTACAAATGTGTTAATTGTAAACCATATGGAAACGAATACATTTCCTACACACTTTAATACCGATAGGCTACATATTTATAAAGTATTCTAACTTGAATACGTCAAGCAGATATGGGTGAAAAATATAAAGTGATATTATAAATACAAGAATAATCTTAAAAAGTTAAGAATAGATTATTAGTTAGATATCCTTTTTATCTGGTTGATTATAAAAGTGTACATTACAACAGAAAAAAAGTTTAGATTTTAAAATAGTTGATTATAAAAGCAAATTTAAATTAAGTGTTTATAAAAGTTTTTAATCATTTAACTTACTTTAAGACCATGTGTAGTGAGAGGGGAAGATAATGCCCCCACCCTTAAGCGTTTTGCGTCATGTGACGGTTCAGTCAGCTTGTGGACATTATGAGGCATTATCTTAAAACGGGCGTACCGGTAATGATTACCCAATTTCTTTTCAAATTAAAACTAATAATATTTCATTAAATAAAAAAATTACATTGCTAAAAATAAAAAGTAAAAACCGAAAAATGCAAGAAAAAAAAACATAAAATCTAAAGTCCATATTTATCACGGATTTGTTGCAGACGCATTTCCGCTAGGATCAACACGTCTCCTACGAGGTGATTGATCAGTTTAGACAAAAATTCTATATCTTTCTCCATTTGCCTCGATATGTAGTTTGGTAACCGGGTCTAGACGTAACACCGAACGGGGGTCGAAATGGATTAATGATGTGATTTTTTTTATAAAATTTGAAGTAGTATAGAAGATAGTAGGGTAAAGTTTATAAAAAAAATGAGTAAAAAGTGAGGTGTTTTATAGGTATAAAAGTGCAATTAAAAAAAAATTAAAATTTTTTGCTTGTTACCATTGAAAGCAACGGTATAATTTTGAAAGATGTGCAATTTTTGGCGTTTTGAACAAAACGCTGCATGCAAAATTTTTGAAAAAAACGCCCCCGGGCTGTCCCAAGACGTGATTAAGCTTCTTTTTTTTAAAGGGGAAAACCGTCAAAAAAAAAAAAAACCCAACTGGTGGTCTAAGACTGGAAGGTATGGAAGAGGCAAGTCCTCCAAGGATGGGCTAGGGGGGCGGTGTGGGAGGACCGGCGCCGTGAAGAGAGAGAGAGAGGGGAGAGAGAAAGAAGAGAGAGAGAGAGAGAGAGAGAGAGAGAGAGAGAGGGGCCCGTCCTAGCCGGCTGTGGGTTGCCGGGGACGACGGAACGAACGGAGGGGGGCGGTGTGGGGGACCGGCGCCGGGCCTCAGCCGGCCCCCATACCTTCTAGTCTAAGCAAGTGGTACAAGGATGATATGAAACTTACCTCAAGCAAGTGGTACTAGGAAGAGTGTAAGTGGTCAAGCAGTATGTGAACAAACAAAGAAACAGTTGTCACTTTGAAACACCCACTTTCCCCCAACTTTCATCCCCAGCTGTGTTCTCATCATCCTTCACTCCACTCCACTCCGTGTGCATTTCGCTTATCAATCAAACTCTATACATATATATCTATATATATCCAAACACACTTTCACATATTTCACTCACTCACAATTCCCAAAACATTCCGTACAAAACAATAACAAAAACAATGACCACTTTTATCCACTTCAACTCAGAAAACACTCCATCCGAATCTTGTTCAAGTTCGGATTCCAGCACGGCCGCCGCTTTTTCGGACAATCTGGCTTCACAAAACCCGAAAAAGCGGGCAGGCCGAAAAAAGTTCCGGGAGACACGTCACCCGGTTTACCGAGGAGTCCGAAGGCGGGACTCGGGCAAGTGGGTGTGTGAGGTCAGAGAGCCGAATAAAAAAACAAGAGTGTGGTTGGGATCGTACCCGACTGCTGACATGGCGGCCAGGGCGCATGACGTGGCGGTTTTGGCCATGCGGGGCCGGTCCGCGTGTTTGAATTTTGCTGACTCGGTTTGGCGGCTGCCTGTGCCGAAATCTAGTAATGTGAAGGATATTCAAAAGGCCGCGGTGAAGGCGGCCGAGGGGTTCGGGGTTGAGGATGGTGTGGTGGAGAGGGTGGAAAAAAATGAGTTGCCGAAAAATGAGGTGCCGAAAAAAGTAGTTTATTTGGATGAGGAGGCTGTTTTTTGTTTGCCGAGATTTTTTGATATTATGGCTGAGGGATTGATGGTTCCGCCACCTCGGATGGGTGGATATGACACTTGTCAGGATGACTTGGAATTTTGTTGTGACGTGTCATTATGGAGTTTCTGAATTTAGCCTTTGACCATTAGATTAGAATTAGTTTTTTTTTTTTTTTTTTTTTTTTTTTTTTTTTTTTTTTTTTTTTTTTTTTTTTACGGCGTTAGAGTTATTAGATAGATGATTGTTTTTCGGTTATGATAATCAAAACTGATAAAAAAGAAAAAATGCTTTTGAACTTTTAAACCCGTAAAGTGTATTTATCCTAGAAAATCTAGGATTGATGTTAAAAAGGCTATAAAAATAGGTGTGTTGAAAGTTGAAAACCCGTTAAACCAACTAAAATGTTCAACCGAAACAAGTCCACCGGTCTGAGATCAAAACGATTCGGTTCATAGTTTAGCTATTTTGTCAAGTTCAGTCTCGAAGCGGAGGAACGAGAACTTTCTCCGAATCGTTTAACCTATAGTATTTATATCTTTTTTTTCTCTAGAGTATGCACTTATCTTTGTGTCCAATAACCATGACATTTAAACTCAAAGACCATCTAGTAGAATCATCAAATGTCTGAAATCAAATCTAAAAAGTTTAAGATCAAAAGGGCAAAATCTAAATACTTGCTTAGTTCATAATAGACTCACATAGCTCAATTAACCTAAAATAAATACACAGCCATATACACAAGTTGAGAGTTAAGATGTTAAAAAGTCAACTAAGATGAATGCTATCAAACTTCAGGAAGAAATTTCACATGTGAAAAAAATCCACAAACCACTCTTCATCACCAAACTCTCAACAAACAAAATCTGACCGCAAAGCCGTCGATAGATGCGTGCACGACACCCAACGGATAACCGATTCCGTAACGACCACGTCCAACGGCTCAAACTCTCCGAGTCCAATCGTCCTGTTCCGCTTGTTATAACTCACCCATATTCTAGACCCGCCTCCCCTTTTCACCTCAACCGCTTTCTGCTCTTTTGCTTCTCTTGTCTCCTGGTCCGATACGCTTACAACAGGACTGGTTTCAGTCTCCTGCCCGAGCCCAAAGAACGTAAAACTGTGAACCGAGTGGATCGGTGTGCAGAAGTCGAGAGTCGCGTTTGATGACCCACCACTGCTACGGAATGAGAACCCGCAAGAGTTAACGAAAGGCGTCACCGGCTCCACAAGGAACGAAGAAAAAGACGATTTGCAACTGAAGGTTTCACAGATAATCGGTGAGCCCAGCCCGAAACTGATGTCATCATTGCGGGCCATGAATAACGAAGACGACGACGAGCTTCCCACTAGCTCAGATTCTCCACGATTTGGCAACGATTTAGCGATCACATTCGTACCGTTAGTCCATACATGATCTACAAATCAGGGCAATGAAAGCAGTCATCAGATTTCGCGAACCGAGCAAAAAACCCAACAAATTCATAACTTGAAACTGGTTTCGATTAATTACCAAGAACTTGCTGAGTGGTTAACCGAACAGAAGGATCCGTATTTAGCATTCCTCGGATCAACTCCTTAGCGGAATCCGAAATTCCATTCCAGGGATCCGACTGGAATCTCAAATTCGCGGCTCGAACAGCATCGAATATTCGGGATTTAGTTTTCCCCCAAAACGGCGGTTTACCGCTAAGAAGAATGTACAAAATGACACCTGCACTCCAAACATCGGCTGCCTGGTTGTAACCGCCGGCGAGCACCTCCGGAGCTATATAAAACGGACTCCCGACGGTTCCATGTAACCTTTGACCTGTTTAGCGAAACAAGATTAACACCAAGTTCATGATTTTACAACAAAAACATAATAAATTAGATGAGAATTTAGCAGTGTTGTAAGAATCGCTAGACGCTGGTCGGCCGGTGGAGTACCAACTAGCGATTAATCGGGATTAATTGAGATTAATCGGGATCAATCTGATTAGGATTTTATATGTAATTTTCAGTTTTATATGTATATACACACATTTTTAAATGTATTTTTTTTAAGTAGACATGTTTTAACACCTTCTTCGACCCATATTTTCAAGTATACAAGATTTATAGGTTTCGGTCAACAATCTGGCCGAAATCGCTAGACTGCCACCGATTTTTGGCCAGTTAAGACTGAATTTAACCACTATTGACCGCCTACTGATTAAGTAGCCGATTAGATGAAAATTACTCTGCGAACCTCAGTCTAGCAATTAATCAACGACTAATCAGAGGCTAGTTGGGATTTTTACAACCATGATAATTCAGTACATACCGGGCTTAATGTAAGTAGCAAGACCAAAATCCGCCAATTTTATCTGCGACGAGGAAGCTTTGGTCGCTAACAGAATATTTTCGGGCTTCAAGTCTCTATGAACAACACCTTTATCATGACAAAACCTCACTACTTGCATCAACTCCCTAAACAAAACTCTTGCTTCCGACTCCGAAAACCTTCCTTGTTGTTCCAACTGATGAAAAAGCTCACCACCCGCACACAACTCCATAACTAAATGAACATAACCCTCTTCCTCGTACACTGCTTTGAGATCGACAACATTTGGATGCCCGGATAGCCTTGTCATTATCTCAATCTCGAGTTTTATGCTTCTTACATCTTCATCAGTCACTAGTCGGTTTTTTGAAATCGATTTACAAGCGAGTAGTTCACCGGTTAATTTATCCGAGCATTCCCTGATTACACCAAACTGTCCCCATCCCAATTGAGCTCCGAGAATGTAACGATCTTTTAAATTCGATGTTTCATCGGTTTCTAATATGGTTTCTGTCAAGTTCTCAACTTTGTAACAGTTGCAGAGTTTGAAAGATGATTCATTTTCATTCTTGGCAACATCCATAGGAAATGTTGAACAAATTGAGTTACAAAGATTCAAACTTTTTAGCAGCCCAAGTTGTTGACTTTCAAGGTGGGAACTTTGACTTTTTAAAAGTCTTGATTTAGGTCAAAGTTTTGCAGTCTGGTAGCTTAAATTCATGATTCTTGATAAACTTGCAATGTGATTCATGAAAAAGTTTACATAAATCAAACCTCTGAGAAACCCCACATGAAACCCGGATCTGAAAACATAACAAGAACCAATTTTTATTCAAAAACTCAAAAAGACTCACCAAGATTCAAACTTTTTAATCAAAAAACAAGAAAGAAACAAAACCCACAAAGCAAAATTACTAGAAACATGTATAAACACTAAAACCACTTAAAAAATCCCTAACAAACCCATGAAATTCAAGATTCAACATAAACAATAACCCAGATCAAGAAACTCATACCAATACAAAAAAGGTATAATTTTTAAGAGAGAGAGAAGGGTTTAAACCTGTAGAGAGAGAGAGACTGAAGTGGATTTCAAAATCTCCCCATGAAAGGGGGAGGCATATGGTGTGGGCTCTTGATTGTCTGCTACTTCTTAGCTTTGCCAATTCAATTCAACCTAAAAAGAAATAAAAACCCCCCAACTTGATTGTCTTCTGCTGTTGTTTTTAGCCAATCATTGTTTCTTATTTTATTTTTGTATATATTTTTTGTTTTTTATTATTTTTTTTCCTTCTATTATTAGTTTTTTACCTTCTTTTCTTGTTCTTGTTGCTTGAACATGCTTGAACATAAAAGCATATGTTGGAATTGTAGTAAACAATGTATTATAAGTGTTGATGATTATTTAGGTGACTTACTCAATGTTAATTTGTATTTTTGTTTCGGGCAGCTTTTCTTTGGTCGTCTTTCGTTTAATATACTTTTTTTGCTTGCTGATAAAAAGAAGTAAACGATGTATTTTGTTGGCTGATAGCGATTAGCGAATATCACTGTCTATAATAATGTTGTTTATCATGATTTAAAAAGCTTGAAAAGAACATATTTGTTTGAGATTGTTATTTTGTTTAGAATAAGTAAGTTTAAATATTTTTTCAAAGTAATTTGTTTTATTAGTTGAAAATAATTAATATAAACTATCTTTAAAACAACTCTATTAAAACGTACAAAATAAAAATCAATTTTATAAGCAACTCTAGCTAAAAACCCATTGAATGTTAAAACAAAGTTATATATATATATATATATTTTTTAAAGGTGTGAGATATTCGCGAATGTCGGGAGGTCTAGCATACGTTGTCTTAATCAGGTCTGCACTAGAGAGCCCTATCGCACAATAGATCCCCAATTTAAACTCCTCAATGAGAAACCACTATCAACCAGACTCGAACTTGAGACTTGAAGAGGAAAACTCATCCAGACCTACAATAGGTGGAACTTAAATACCTGTGACCACCACTAGAGCATCAGTGATGGTTAAAGTTATATTTATTTGTTTATTGATATTTGCATAAAGGGTTTGTTAAATAATGGCGTTTAGACCGTGGGGTATGAGGGGGGCGGGGGTTTGGGGCATGGGTTGACACGTGGATATGGGGCACTCAATACACAAACCCAAGTTTCATAGGGGTATGGTGGGCGTGGCTGGGCTGGCGTGGCCAAGCCACATCATTTTTTTTAAATTTTAAAATGGTCTGCTATGCCCTAGCCAACAAGCCAATAAGAGCCGGCCACATAGGATCGCTAGCATGCCCCACGCCCGGCCTTAAACTCACGCCCAAACCAAAGCACACCCGGGGTGGTGACCTGGGCGTTTCTCTTCAACCCACGCCCAAACCCCCGCCCCATACCCCATAGTGTTAGGCCGCAACTTTTGATGGTGACAAGGAGTCATTGGCTCATTACATGCCATGTGCCAAAACGTGTAAACATCCAATTTGTTAACTAATTTAATAATCAATAATGCTTCCATGGTCCCATTAATTATTGGGAGCAACTTGAGTTTTATTCTCTTCAAATGTGAGGCCTTTTGTACATGAATCCAACAACATTTAAGAAGATTGAAAGTTTTATACTCTTTGTTTTGCTATTTATGCATGTCTCTTAATAGATTGAAAATTTGATATATAGATAAGTAAATACATATCAAAGTAATGGACAAAAGTAGTATATAGCCATATAGGGTATGGGTACTGTCGCATTCGTTGTTTTTATTGCTATTTTAATGTATATCACGGTTTTCAGCTTGTTCGAGATTTTTGAACTTGAAAAGATCAATCTATGTGTGTTGCATTTAAAAAACAATGTGAAAAAGGCAAAATGTAAGTATTGCATTTGATCAAGTACGTCACCTATAATTCTAAATAGTTATTGAACATTGCTTTATCCTTTTTTTTTTTGTCATGGGTCATCACTAAGCTTAAAAGTCTCATTGTAGCTCTTAGTTTACTTGCTGAAACAAAAAGTTATAGTTACTTATGTGACCCGACACAGATTGACTATACCTTCTTTATAAAAGGCAGTCGAAGGAAGCAGTTATCGGTTCCCCTCTAAAGCCACAAAGATTGTCTGATTAAATTAGAATAATTCATTCTACAAGATCAAAATGAAAATTAAAACTTTTCTTTCATTAATTTAACTTAACTTAGACGATGTGTAATGGTTCATGTCTTTTTGGGGCGTTTTTCGCCATGTGACGTCCAAGTTACCCCCCCCCCCCCCCCCCCCCCCCCCCGTTCCTCCAATGATTAATATCTTACATTTTTTTATTTAACTCACATTTCATTTAATTCCAACTATAAAGAGTTTGAACCTGACCCATTTACGAAACCTCTACCCTAACTTACTCATTTCATCTTGGCTCCTGTCGAGTTTTTATGTCGCGTTAAAACATGTACCCAAACTCAAAGGACACACGGTCTAAATTGATAACATGTAAGCTAGCTATTCAACCACTTTACCTAAAGATGCACAAATTGGTGTTTTTGCCCAAACTGCGTTGGGTAGGAACTAGGTTAGCGTTCCAACCCGGCCCTGCAATTCAGTTCGGGTTCAAGACAGGTTCAAAATCAGATTCAGTTCAGGTTCAAAACCGAATTCGGTTCACAACAGGTATTTGTGCACCATTAACTTCACCCCTATCACTTAACTAGTATTGTAAGTAAACCAGCTGGGGTAGCCCAGTTGGCCACCGACACCCACCTCTTATCAAGAGGTACCGGGTTCGATTCTTGGGGCGAACATAGTACCCTCAGGCGTCGGCTCGGCAAGGGTATTTACTGCCAGGCTCAGGCTTGTCGGGTGGCGGCCTGGGAGGGGTTATCCCCTCCGCGGTCAGGGGTACCGTGCATTACCCTTTTTTTTTAGTATTGTAAGTAGACATTCAACCACTTTAGTAATGGGTTTATTTAAAATATAAAAGTTAAAGAAAATAAGTGTGGATTAAAAAAAAACCCACCATAGTTATTATTGTTAAATGTTGATGCAAAGCAAGCAAACAGCTGAAAGAAGTACAGATAAGCATATGCATTGTCCCAAACACATCAAATCATAACCAAATATTTATAAGATTTAGTTGCTTGATTGCTTCAACCCAACTTCTTGTTTCTGTACTCACAAGTTGAACATAACCTTGATGGCATTACCACCACGCGCACTCGTCTCGAAAGCTTCTTCAACCTCCTTTTGTGAGAAACCATATCGATGAGTTATCAACGGCTTCACATCAATCTTACCACTTCTCAGAAACTCCAAACACAACGGCCATGTGTTCTTGTACCGGAAAATACCCACCACATCAACCTCCCTGATAGTTCAACAAAAGATCAATGCAGCTTTCAAAAATTTTAGTTTAATTATTATGATGAGTACACGGAAGGTCCTTGTGGTTAACCAAACTTTTGGATTTAGTCGCTAGTTTTTCAAAAGTACGGATGGTCCTGTGATCTGCACTTTGTAACGTATTTAGTCCCCAACTTCTGCCAAAAGTACACGGATAGTCCATGTGGTTTGCACTTCGTAACGCGTTTAGTCCTCAACGTTTAGTGACTAAATGCGTTACAAAGTGCATACCATTGGGCCCATCCATGTACTTTTGGAAAAAGTTGGAGACTAAATTCGTTACAAATTGCAAACCCCAAGGACCATCTGCGTATTTTTGGAAAGCAAGGGACCAAATCCAAAATTTTGGTAAACCACAGGGACCATCCGTGTACTTTACCCTAATTGTTATGATAAGTTACCTTGCGGCCGCGGGAGTAAGAGGGACCGTCATCTCATGGTGGCCCATTCCCACAAGACAAACCTTTCCACCAGGACGAGTGGCGGTCAGAGCGGTTGTCATCGTCTTGTTGAAACCTGCACAGTCAAAGCTTACATCCACTCCACCTCCCATGGCTTTCTGTATTAATCCCACTTCCTCTTCTACATCCTATGTTTAAAAATATAAAATAAAACAAACACAAAATATAAGCACATGCATAGTTAACTAAAAATCATTAACCATTTATATTCATTTAAGAGTAAAATGCCATTTTCGTCCCTGAGGTTTGGCCAATTTTGCGACTTTCATCCAAAGGTTTGTTTTTCCGCATGTGGATCCAAAAGGTTTGAAATCTTGCCATTTCATCCGGCTCGTTAACTCCATTTATTTTTCTCCGTTAAGTCATGGGTATTTAAATATTTTCATCTTTTTTGTTAACTTAAAGGGCAGGGCAATTTGGTCTTTTTCAGGGGTATTCCGTCTTTTCACATAAAGTGAAAAAGACCGAATTGCCCTTTAAGTTAACAAAATTGACGGAAATACCCTTGACTTAACGGAGAAAAATGGATGGAGTTAACAAGCCGGATGAAAATGGCAAGATTTCAAACCTTTTGGATCCAGATGCGGAAAAACAAACCTTTCAATGAAAGTCGCAAAACTGGTCAAACCTCAGGGACGAAAATGACATTTTACTCTTCATTTAGTTTTAAAGGATTAAAAAGACCTGAATATTAGTGGAGACTTTAATGATCTCATCGGCACCAAGCTCTTTCGCCACAGCTAACCTGCTATCTTCTACATCCACAATCACAATTCTCGGAGCACCAAAAGCGCGGGCTGCAAGCATCGTCACGAGCCCAATGGGCCCGGCCCCCATGACTAACACATTTGTCTCCGGGCCAATCTCAGCACGCCGACAAGCATGGACACCCACACTCAACGGTTCACACATTGCCCCTTCTTCTAAACTCACATTATCAGGCAGTTTAAAACACAAATCGGCGGGATGCACCACCTGTTGGTTACAAAACGGACAGACGTTTTTAACACCAAACTTAAGGAAATTAATAATAGCTGAATAATAATAATATAATAATAATTAAGTGTACTTGATTTGCAAGAGAGCCGTGAACAGGGGGAGTGGCGAAAAACTTCATATCGGGGCAAAGATTGTAACGGCCTTGTTTGCAGTGTGTGCATCTCCAGCAGCTGATCCCAGGTTCGAGTGCTACGCGATCACCGATCACTAGATCTTTGACTTCACTACCAACTTCTTCTATCACACCGGCACACTCGTGCCCCATAACCATCGGTTCTTTCACT
Organism: Helianthus tuberosus; assembly: GCA_030545235.1. NCBI lineage: Eukaryota > Viridiplantae > Streptophyta > Magnoliopsida > Asterales > Asteraceae > Helianthus > Helianthus tuberosus. Next base: position 2,657,099 of record CM060370.1, read on the forward strand.
ATAAAATCTGCACATCTAAGTGTCTGCAAATCGAAAGACATTGTAAATCAAAGTCTTTATCAGAAGTTTTGATTTTCATATCGATGATTGACGAACCAAATGCCTAAAAGCTGGATCTTTCTCTTAGATCAGATTTATTTGACAACACAATAATAATTCAATAAACGAATAAAGAACACACGGGGTTTTGAACTCAACCGACTACCAACTCTTTCAATATTACTAAGAACAAAAAACTACACCAAATCGCATAACCTTAACAATCTATTTATACCGATAAAACAACTAAATTTACTCTAAATAAATCCTAGATTAATTTTCAACTTATCCTATCATTTTCAAATTATACCAGGAATCAATTACTACTATTTAATCCAAACAAGAATCCTCTTCTTAAATTATATTTCAAAGGACCACCACAGAATCTATCAAATACTCAACACCATCAAGATTCAATCCCCATATTATCCAAAAAAAATCCAACTTTTTTAAAACAATTATTAATCATAATAAAACCCTAATTCATAAAAAAAAAAAAAAAAAAAAAAAAAAGAGGTGATGAGAGACAGACAAACCTTGAGATAGTGAACATCACTACCACAAATACCCACAGCTTTCATCCTTACTTTAACATCATGCGGCCCTGAATTCACACAACTTATTATTAATTATTAATTATATTAAAAAATAATAAGTGGAACATAAAATTATTATATATATGATACCAAGAGGGGGAAGGTTGAAGGGTTGGATCTTGAGGGTGTTGATAGCAACAAGCCAAGCAGCCATGTTTTCTTCTTCTCCACCCTCACTCTTTCCTCCTTTACCCATCTCTGTTTACGGGGTAACTCACTCACCAGGATGATTGATTGATTTTCTGTTTGTGTGGTATGCTTTTTATTCGATAATTTTGTTAATGATGACAAAAATAGGATTGGATAAGAGACAAGATTTATTTAAATTTATTTAAAATAAATCTTTCTAACAGGATGATGATGATGAGGATAATGCTCCGACGTGTACTTTACCACAACTCAAGCGTGTCATGAGCAAATGGTACTTGATACTGGTATCAAATTTATCGAACCGGGTACATTTTTTGTACTGATTCGGTACCAACTTTTGATATTTTCGGTACCGGTCCGATACGATACCGGTTCGGTATCGATTTTTACCCTCAAATACCAGCAGCGTACCGGTACCGAATCATACCGTACCAGGTATATTCGGTACCAGTACTCACTTTTGAGAATTTTCGGTACCGGAGCTCATCCCTAGTGTCACACCCTACTCAGAACCTGGTTCTTGGGGAGTTGTGGGTGAACCACATCAAACAAGTATATTTTATAAAAGAGTAAACTGCCATTTTGGTCCCTGTGATTTGAGCAGTTTTGTCATTTTAGTCCAAATCTCAAACTTTTTACATCTGGGTCCCTGTGGTTTGCATTTTGTTGCCATTTTAGTCCAAAATTCAAAAACCTCATTTTTTTTACTGTTGCAACCTCCTATTTTGTCTTTTAGTTCAGGGGCATTTTGGTCATTTTGCTTTTCATTTAACATTTTCATCTTTCCCAAATAAATCATCATCATCATAAAACCCAGATCAACTCACTCTCTCTTCTCTCTCTCTATAGCACCACCACCACCGCCAACCCCTCTCTATCTTAGTTCTCTTTATCCTCCCTCTCTATCTCCAACCAACCCCAACCCCACCACCACTACGATAACCACCATCGCACCACCACTGTGACAGTCACCAACATCAAATCCAACCATCACCGAATCGGCTAACTTTAAACGACAACATACACGGCTGTCTTGTACCTGCAAGAACTTTAACATCACCAGCAAACCACAACAATCCCCACCCGATCTGAAAACACAACTTAACACCACTATAACAAATTCCCAAGATCTCAGAACTATTCTCATCACTTACCGGAACCCTAGATTGAATCAGAATGGATATGTTGTTCTACCATCAACGTCTTCCTCGGAATCTTGTCACATCATCCATGATCTACTTGATTTGAAACCCACTAACAGTTACTGTGGTTGCGTTTTACAGATCTGGGTACGAATTTGTGGAAGAAGAGTGGATACAGGAAGGATTAGGGGGTTATATGATTAGGTTTCTAATGGTTAAGTTTTATGCTTTCCGGCAGTTGTGATTGCTAAGATGATGGTGGTTTTCGGAGGTTAGGGAGGTGGTGGTGGTTGCGAAGATGATGTTGGTTTCCTGCGACGGCGGTGGTGGAGAGAAGGATGGATGAGAGATCTGTGCAGAGAGAGAGAGAACTGAGAGAGAGTGTGTGTGTATGGCGGTGGACGGTGGTGATATGTGGTGATGACGGTGGTGAACGGTGTAGAGAGAGAGAGAACTGAGAGAGAGAGAGAGAGAGTGTGTGTGGTGTATCTGTGTTGTTTTAGTGAGAGAGAGAGATCAAGGGTTATATATATATATATATATATTATATAATATATAATTAATTTTGTTTTAATTTATTAGAAGAGTACAATCAGAATGACCAAAATGCCCCTGCACTAAAGGACAAAACAATCAGGTTTCAACAGTAAAAAATCAGGGATTTTGAGTTTTGGACTAAAATGGCAACAAAATGCAAACCACAGGGACCCAGATGTAAAAAGTTTGAGATTTGGACTAAAATGGCAAAAGTGCCCAAACCACAGGGACCAAAATGGCAGTTTACTCTTTATAAAATAAACTAGTATTAAGCACCCCCGCGTTGTGGCAGGGGAGAACACCAATGCCCCACTACTACCAGTGACCACCAACACTGAAGTTGCAGCGTGTTAATGCGAAAAACTTAAACCGAAACGTTAAACATATAAAAATTAACTAAGTCGATCTAGGACCCAAGCGTTACGATGAACATGTGAAACGGAAAAAAATAAACGACGTAAAAACGTTTAACCACACACGTACGTTGCGCACGTTAACTCGCAAAACTATTTATAGTTTTTAAATGAAATACAAATTTGTCTTTAGTAGTACAACTCATTAAGCATTATGTTACAAACCATAATGCATAGATATGAATTTGTCTTTAGTGGTACAACCCACTAAGCATCATGTTACAAACCATAAGGGTGTTAGGAGTGGTAGCGGCAAAGGGTGCGGCAAACACCGCCGCCAACCCTTTGCCGAGGCGGTGAAGGGTTTGGTGCGGGGAGGGCATGCCGACGCGGGGAAGAGAGGAAGGAGAGAGAGAGGGTAGTGTGGGGTGGGGTCCATTCCAATCTCAACCAATCACACATTTTTCCTTTTTTTAAGTTTACCAATTCACCAAATATCTAAACCATTGCCAACACTTTTCACTGATTGACGTGGCACACTCTCATTGGTTGATTTTTTAGTTTACCACTCTCATATGTTTAACCACTCCTAACACCCTAATACATAGATATGTTGCAAATTATTATATACTAGATTGTGGAGCCTTTGATGCGCTTGCGGAAGCATTAAAGTAGATCATGTCGGAAGCTTGTTGACTGACGCCCCCTAAAGCAAGAAATGCCACATTCTTCAGTCCAGCAGAAGTCTGAGCGGACTTTGGGGAGTAACCAGCCGTTTTCATTTCCCGTTTATTGACATCCATTTCAAAAGCCCTTAAAGTGTTGATTAAATCGGACAGAGTGACATGATTTGGGTTGTTGAGGAAATCCTTCTTGATCATCATGCATTGCAAGCTCCATTCCCTTGGGAGCGAGTCCAACAGCTTCGTTATGGCAGCACGGTTAGTGACAGGATTTCCTGCCTTCTTCATTTTGGTCATGATACTCAGAAAGCGACTGATATGATCGGAAAGGCTTTCTCCACGAACTTCACAAAACATGTAGTATTGCTTCTGCACCATGTCTCTTTTGCTTTCAATTATCTCTTCGTTTCCCTCGTAATACTCGATCAAAGCCAGCCAGAGAGCATTAGCAGTTCTGTATTCTTCAAACATGTTGCAGTCATCAGTTGACAAAGCTATGGTTAAAGCAGCATGTGCGCGACAGTAGCGTTGGATTAGGGCCTTGTCTTCATCAGTGAAGGTTGTGGAGTCGTTGTTAGCGACTATCACATCTCCTCGAACCACCGTTGGAATGTGGGGTCCAGCGGTGACCGAGAGCCACAGATTGTAGTCAGTGTATTCAAAGAACGATTGGATACGAGTCTTCCAAGTACTGAAATCTTCCGCTCCTTTCAACTTTGGTGGTCTTGTGGTGGTTCCGGTCTCAAGTTCAGCTTGAGCAATTGGACTTAGTTGATTCAACGACATTTTGACTTGTTTTTGACTTGAGAAAGCTGATCAGAGGCTAATTTCGCTGACAGACTGTTCTTGAACAACTTCGCCGGTGATATAGTTAAATTCGCCGGAAATCTGACTGAGTTTTGTGGATCAAGACAATTTCGCCGACTATCTTCGCTGCTCAAGTATCTTCGCCGGAACGAGGAGGAGTCCTGCACTAGCGAAGAAAGCTAATTCCGCTGAGACAACAGACAAACACGTTAGTTTGGCTAAATTTGCCGGACACCGTGATAAAAACGCTGTGGTTCTTTATCACTGTTCTCGAAGTCGCCTTCGATAAATTCGCTACAGGGTCACTGACACTATTTCGCCGAAAATCAGCAATTTCGCTCGTGTTTTAATCGGCGAAATTGTTAATTATGCGATATTCAACTTAATTTCGCTATATTCAAAATAAATTTGCTATCTTTAAGATTATCTACGCTGACCAGAAGGTTTAACACAAACTAAAACCCTTTAATCACCCAAAAACGACTCAAAAACCATGTTTCTTTGCATCAAAATGTCCGAAATGACTCCCTAATCACTGATTAACAACAACCTATCAATTAAACACACCAAATCAATCCATTTTAAGTCCAAAAATTTGAAAAACTTGAAACTTTTGAAAAACCTTCAAAACTTGAAAAATCTTAACAAAAACTCAACAATCAGGAGCACTAAGGCTCAGATACCAAATTGTAGATCCCAATATCAATTCGGATCACAGTGGTTGATTGTTTTAGTACAAAACACCTATTGATTAGGTGTTTGCACCATGAAAAAGTTAAGAAGAATCATAGAATGAAGATGAAGCTAATGGTATGATGAATACAACAAGTGTTGTATTGAATCCAAACAATGAAATGAACAATAAAGCACCTGGAGATCTGATTAAACACAATGAATAGAGATCAAAATGTAAACAACACTAGTTTTCATCAATTGTGGCCAAAAGCTTGGCTAGGGCACCATTACAAGAGTTTATATAGGATCTGACTTGCCAACATAATTATAATTATGCTGGCATCTTAACTACACCAAGTCAGATTTGCTACTTTCATACTATTACAAAACTTGTCCCTAGACTTGAATAGAGCTACAAACTATAAAACTAATCCAGTACAAGTATCAACGATCTCACAAGCTCTAACAGTTATTCACACTATTCTATACAATATTCAACACACGCTCTATCTAGCATATTCGCACAGTGGCGGACATACGAAATATGCACCAACAGACTGTGTGTTGTGGGCATTGAGACAACAACAGATAATGAACGAATTGTTGGACTTCTTATTACAAATGCAGGTGTAGGATCCGTACTTAAAAGCCTCTCTCTCTTACATAGTTGATATGATTAGACCACGAAAGGACTCCATCCGGTAGTTAACAGACGAATAACAGTATCATTTAATGAAATTTAACTTACATACCGCATTCGAAGATCCTTGCATCACAAAGCCACTGTGTTTACATGCAGTGTACAGTGTTCTAATATCACCATATTCCAGCATTCTAAACCATAGCTACAAACAAACCAACAAACTCCGGATGCTGAAAACGTTACTAAAGAATTGCTAAAATTTATTAAACGGTTGTTTGGTTTTGCAGAAAAAAATTATATACGGATCGTATAGCATTATACGGCCCATATACAGATCTTAAAACCCAAAAACTGATCAAACCTCAAAAAACAAACACATTTGGCCGTATAACATTATATTCCTCGTATACATGTAAAAAAAAATATTTCACTGCATTTATTTCTGTGCAAAATCATTCTATACGGGCCGTATAACGTATAACCTTATACGGCCCGTGTACACTAGGGGATGTGAAAATAAGATTAAAGGGTGTGTGTATAGAAAGGGCCTTGAAAAATTAGGCCCTAAAAAAATCAGGCCTCGTCGAGGGGTGCGGTTCGTCCATCCTCCAGACCGGCCCTGTCATTTAACACACCAAAATACCACTAGAGTAATTGTACGTTGATAATCGTTTTAGTTAATATGTCCTTAGAACTACGTTATTTTAGTTTACATTAGAACCTGTATAAAACATAAAAACTTTAATCAAATCATATAATTGAGTCTCTTAAAATATCTACCCTTTCACCTATAGCATATTCATAATTATTAGAGTAAACTTCAATTTTCGTCCCTGTGGTTTGCTGATTTTAACACTTTCAGTCCAATAGTTTATAAATTACAGTTATCATCCATTAGTTTCCTGATTTTAACAGTTTCCGTCCATTAGTTTCCTGATTTTAACAGTTTCAGTCCATACCAGTGTGGACTGAAACTGTTAAAATCAGGAAACTAATGGACTGAAACTGTTAAAATCAGAAAACTAATGGACTGAAACTGTTAAAATCAGGAAACTAATGGATGATAAATGCAATGTTTAAACTATTGGACTAAAAGTGTTAAAATCAGCAAACCACAGGGACGAAAATTGAAGTTTACTCTAATTATTATTAAGTCTCTTAAAATATCTACTCTTTCACCTATAGCATATTCATAATTATTATTAGGTCTCTTAAAATATCTACCCTTTCTCCTATAGCATATTCCATATCGTGCATGTTTGACCATTTCGAAACTGAATGCATGCACAAAGTGGTGAACATGGATTTCCCTAATTATATTAATTTAATATATATACATATATCGATACGTTCTTGGACTTCTACACCAGTAGTTCATTGTATGTCATGACTCATGTAATCAAATATCATTTTAAGTCCCAAGTGACAAATCACATATGCATATACATCTCACTCTTATCTTTTCTAAATACATGTAATAATTAGCGGATCATTTTGTATTCATTGTAATGTAACGAGTTGACGTACCCGTGCGTTGCGGCGGGAAGTTTTGACACATGCATGCCAAAATTGTTACATTTTATACGGTTACCGCATGTGTGTAAAAGGCGTTGGTGGTCGTTTTTTTGTATACATCAAATTAGAATGCATGTTTTGTAAATGTGGTATACATAACTTTTGGATGCAACGATTAAACATATATGGATTGATATATGTGGTTAGAATATGGGTAATGTAAAATTTGGACTATAATGAAATAGGTTGAAACTGACTTTTATTTAAATTGTATAAATCTTTAAAATATTCGGCCGATATGTGTATTAACATTTTATGCCACCTAACCAATGGGGGTGGTCCATTTGTAAAGACAAAGCCTTTAAAAACACCTAGGTTGGGAATGGAAGGTCTTGGGTTCAAATCCCACAGACAACAGGGAATTAAAAAAACTAGTCGTTCAAAAAAAAAAAACGTTTTATGCCACTTTAGTTTATTTAAGAGGAAAAAATTATCGGTTTGAAAAAATATGTATTAGCATTTTATGTACCAATAAATTGGCATTTCTGAAATTTGCATTTCCTAATGTTTCTTCAATTTTCAATTGGTAGTTCATTTTGCTTGTTGAATAAAAATTAATTAATGAAATATTACCACGAATAAAATATATAACATAAATCCATGCTTTTGCTTTCTTTCTTATTTTATATTAGAAAAATGACAATGATTTATGAGATGTTTGGCTACTCTATTAATGTCTTATGAAGATTGGCTTTATGTCTGTAAATTTTTGTAACAATCCTCAAGAAAACCGACACCCTCGAATATTTTTCCGACACCCCAAAATATTTTAAAATATCCCAATATGTCCCAAAATACACCCCGTATGTGAAAACCGAGCCCGAAATACAATATAGCATTAAAAATAAATAAAAAAACAAAGAAAAATGAGTTGTCGTGGGCTGCGACACCCCTTGTCTTTAGTTGATGCGGGCCGTTTAAAGGTAAAACCTGATTTTTGAGTTTTGGGGTTTAGGCGGGCCGCGTAAGCCACCCCGTTAGTTGACGCGGGCCGCGACAACTTAAAACCTGGTGAGACCCTGGGCCGCAACGTGGCCCAACACCCGTCAAGCCTACATAGTGACCCGAATCAGCTACGTGTTGACCAGGGTTTGACGTGGGCCGCGTAGCCCTGTGTTGACATTTACGCAGGCCGCGTAAAAGTGAAAGTCAGGCACTATAAGTAGAGGCCTTCGGATCTTCAGTCGACTCGCTCACAACTTTCTTTCTTTCTCTCTCTCAAAATTAAAGTGTAGGCTTTATACACGGGTCTAATACCCCCTAGATAGCGAAGTTCTACTCCGTTGTAAGTATCATAACCCCTGGATACGTATTAGATACGCTGCCCGATTGATCTAGGGTTCCGTAACGGCTGTCGTGGTTCTGCCCGACGTAGTCGTTGGAATGCCGTCTCGGGGAGGGTATTACTAATGTTAAAATGGGTTATTATACTAACGCGTGTGCATTTGTGTAAATTATAGATTGTCACCAGGAAACCATTACGGAAAATCTAAGACAACAATATGAGTTTATCCGCCTTTTGTAAACCTTTTTGTTAACTGTTTTTACAAAACCTCATTTAATTAAATGTATATTAAGCAGTTATTGAGTATTTGTAAGAATACAATTATCATGAGTATGTTGGGGTTTTGTATACAAAATTTGTTACCACCTGGTCAAGGAGTAACATTTCCACAAGTCGGGTCTGACAGTACCATGGATGTTAATTGTTATATCTTGGAAACAAATATAATTGCGAGATCGCCCTCAATACTGTACACTGGGTTTTTATTTAAACTTGATTAAACTGGGATTCACTCACCAGTATTTCCCACTAACAAATGTTTTTAAAACGCGTTTCAGGTAACAAATTGTGAAACCCAGATAGAAGCCAGCTGGACAGCACTAAAGGCTTGGAAAAGTGGCAATAAAGTTACCTAAAATAAAATAGATGTTTTTATTAAATAAAATAGGATTTATTCCTATGAAAACGTGTGTACTATGAACTTGGGTTTATCCCATTTGTTGAATATTATGGAAATGTGGTATTTTACTCTGATCAAATATTTCCTAACTACGGTCCTGATGAAAATTTCCGCTGCCAAATTAGACAATACGCGATACCACCGAAACTGGCTCGCGGCCGCCCGTTCCCTGGAATGTGGGATCGGGGGTTGCGACAGAGGGTGGTATCAGAGCTAAGCCACTGATTTCAGCCACATAAGTGTTCTGCTGACATCAAAATTCAATCTGTTAGGAAATAAATTATGGAAATACGTGCATAAATGTATTTTATTGCTATGTGTTATTTGACTATTTGTTAGTTTACAGTATGAGCGACCAAGGACCATCTGACACGTACCGTCAATTGTCTAGTTCGCCTAGAAGCGAAGACACCTCCTCTTCTCAGCCTGCCCTCTCAGGGTACTCTGCTGATACGGAAGAAGGAATCTTTGTGTTTAAGGCTCAGTCAGAAGAGCCATTTCCTCAGAAAAAGAGGGGATGGTTCAGTAGAGGGGCACACGAGCGTAGAAAACGTATGAAAAAGTTACAAGACCAGAGAGCACTAGCAGCAGTCAAGAGAGAAACCGATGCATATGCCCAGGAGATGATTAATAGGGGTATAGCCAACATCCATATTTTAGCAACCACTGCAGCTGACCCTAATCTGGAGCAAATAATAGCACCCCAACCACAACCATCAATCCCTGACCAACCGATGGAGATAGAAACCCCTGAAAATCAAGTAGAGATGCATGATTTCAATCCAGAGGAAATCCCTAGGGTACCAGCACCAAACCCCTTAGACCCAAATTACGACCCCTGGTGGGATGAAGTTAGGGACTATGTGCAACGCTACCCGATACATGAAGACACACCCATGCAGAACATAGGAGCCTACCCAGGTTTGAATCCTTTAGATCCCTATTACCATGACGAATACATTAGGGAAATTTTAGAAGATCCTTACCAATTCCAGGCACCTACACCCCCATATCAGGAACCCGCACCACAGATTCCGAACCCAGTCCTAGAACCTGCACCCCCAATGAGTGCAGAAAACGTACAAGAACTTAGGACTGTTGGCGAGGAAATTTTAGAAAGTAGTGAACGGATGAGACAAGTGGGAGAACGACTCGTCTGGAAGTATGACGAGCGCAATATGGATTTTTGGATGAATCCATATCCATGAATGTGATGGTAGAACGGTAGTAATAATAATAATAAAATAATAAAATATGTGTGTACGGATGCCTACTATTATTTATTTCAGTTGGTATTGTAATTTTATTTCAGTACTGGTGTGTAATAGATAGTATATGAATAGAGTAAGTCGCAATGATCGACGCTTTTGACCAAAATGCGTGTCATGTGATTGACTATATTAAATATTATTTTGTGATATTAATATGTGGTAAATGTTTAAAATTCAGATGGCCGACGAAGGAAATCAAGGAAATCTGAATAATGATAACCAGAGTAACATTAACTTGGTTAATGAAAATCCGAGCATCAATAACAATGGAAACCAAATGGATAATAGTGCTATCCAACACATAGTGGCAAAAGGAATTATAGATGCAATGCCATTTATTCTTCAAACTGTTAAGGATGCTGATAATAAGAGTAAACATAGCAGTAAGCGACCAACTGAACCAGAAAACAGCGTAAACAATGGACCCGTAATTCAAGCGCCCATTCCCAAAAGAAGAAGAACCATGCCTTATGGTTGTTCTTACAAAGAATTCTGGTCCTGCAAACCAATAGAATTCTCGGGCAATGAAGGACCCATTGCAGCTCTACGCTGGATAGAAAAGACTGAGGCTGTTTTAAAAATAAGCAAGTGTGCTGAAGAATATAAGATAATGTTTGCTTCTAATCTATTTAAGAACTCAGCCCTAGAATGGTGGAACACTATCCTCCAGTCTAGAGGAAGTGATAAGGTATACAACATGGAATGGGAGGAATTTAAGAACATGGTAGAAAGGAAATTCTGCCCTCCCAATGAAAAGGAACAGATAGCAAATAAGTTTCTGAACTTAAGGATGACCGGGGTAGATAGTAAGGGTTATACTACCACATTCTTTGAATATGCTAGAATAGTACCAACCCTTGCATCACCAGAGCCAGTATTAATCTCTCGTTACATATGGGGATTAATTGGAGAGATTAGACATGTAGTCAAGGCAGCTAAACCTCAAACTATAGAAGAAGCTATAGAACTAGCAAATACCTTGACAGATGAGCTAATCCGTACTAAAGAAGAAGATTGCAGGAGAAAATCCAGTAATGGACTGTGCTTCAACTGTGGAGAAAAAGGCCATATAAAGCCGAACTGTCCAAAATTGGCTCCAGCTGTGAACAACAAGAACGCTAAAAATGCTAGAGAGCATTTGTTCTGACTGCAGAGGAAGCCAAGATGATTCCAGACGTGATAGTTGGTACGTTTTTAGTTAATGATGTTTTTGCTAAAGTATTATTTGACTCTGGTGCAAACCAAAGTTTTATTAATACTTCGTTTTGCAAACTTCTAAATCAGTAATTAACTAAACTACCACAAGAATGTATAGTAGAGACAGCTAATGGAGAAACGGTTAGGATTTCTGAAATCTTGCAGGGAGCAAGGATAGAATGTTTAAACCAAAAGTTTATGGCAAACATGTATCCCATGAATCTGGCAGGATTTGATGTTGTATTAGGAATGGATTGGTTAATAGCCAATAAAGCTAATATTTTATGTGATCAAAAGTCAATTCAAGTAAATTCACCAAAAGGTGAAAAGATCACAATTAAAGGAGATAAACCATCTAGATCCACGAAATTCATCTCTGTGATGAAAACTGCAAGCTACATAAGAAAAGGATCTATATTGTATTTGATTTCTATAATCACTAACACTAAAGGAAAGGAATTAAAAGACATTCCAGTAGTGTCTCAGTTTTCAGATATATTTCCAGAAGAATTGCCAGGACTACCGCCAGACAGAGAAGTCGAATTCAGAATCCATCTATTACCAGGAACAGCACCGATTGCCAAAGCACCCTACCGTTTGGCACCCACTGAAATGCAGGAATTAAAGAAACAATTAGACGAATTGTTGAGAAAGGATTTATACAGCCAAGCTCGTTTCCGTGGGGAGCACCAATTTTATTTGTTAAAAAGAAAGACGGATCAATGCGTATGTGCATTGACTACTGTGAATTGTACAAGGTCACGATTAAGAATCGGTACCCATTACCAAGAATCGATGATCTGTTTGATCAATTGCAAGGAGCTTGATTTTTCTCTAAAATCGATTTAAGGTCAGGATATCATCAATTAAAGGTACAGGAAGAGGACATTCCTAAAACTGCTTTTAGAACGAGGTATGGCCATTATGAATTTACTGTCATGCCATTTGGTTTAACCAATGCCCCAGCTGCATTTATGGACATGATGAACCGAATATGTAAGTCATATTTGGATAAATTCATAATTGTTTTTATAGATGATATTCTCATTTATTCTAAAAGTAAAGAGGAACATGCAAAGCATTTGCACGCACTTTTAAGTCTATTAAGAAAGGAAAAGCTTTATGCTAAGTTTTCGAAGTGTGAATTTTGGTTAGAGCAGGTACAGTTTCTTGGACACTTAGTCAACCATGAAGGAATTCATGTGGATCCAACAAAGATCGAGGCGATTACTAAATGGAAAACCCCTGAGTCACCAACTGAAGTTAGAAGTTTCTTAGGATTGGCCGGTTATTATAGAAGATTTATTCAAGATTTTTCTAGAATAGTCATTCCTTTAACTAAGTTAACCTGTAAATCCATTAAGTTTGAATGGGGACCAAAGCAAGAAGAAGCCTTCAGAATTCTTAAGCATAAATTAACCCATGCACCCATATTAGCGTTACCAGAAGGAACTGAAGACTTTGTAGTCTATTGTGATGCTTCTAAGTTAGGTTATGGATGTTTGTTGATGCAACGCCAAAAGGTTATAGCTTACGCCTCTAGACAACTTAAGAATCATGAAGAGAATTATTCAACCCATGATCTAGAATTAGGAGCTATAATTTTTGCTCTTAAGATTTGGAGACATTATCTTTATGGTAGTAAGTTTACCATATTCACTGATCATAAAAGTTTAAGGTATGTTTTCGGGCAAAAAGAGTTGAATATGAGACAAAGACGCTGGATGGAGATGCTTAGCGATTATGATTGTGATATCCAGTATCATGAAGGACAAGCAAATGTAGTGGCAGATGCTATAAGCCGAAAGTATCATGAAAAGCCAAAAAGGGTACATTCTCTTAAATTAAATCTGCAAGTAGATTTAAATGATCAGATAAGAGAAGCACACGAATCAGTAATCAATGATGATACTGAAAAATTAAAAGGTATGATAAAGGAATTAGAACAAGGAACAGATGGAATTTGGAGATTCCATAAGAAGAGAATGTGGATACCTAAATTAAGAAACCTACATCATCGTATATTAGAAGAAGCCCATAAGTCTAAATATACAATGCATACTGGAAGTGACAAAATGTACCAGGATTTAAGGAAGAATTTCTGGTGGATAGGAATGAAAAAGGACATAGCAGCCTATGTTTCTAATTGTTTAAGTTGTTCACAAGTTAAAGCTGAACACCAGAAACCCTCGGGTTTATTACAGCAGTTAGAAATGCCAGTGTGGAAATGGGAATTGATAACAATGGATTTTGTTACTAAATTACCCAAAACAAAGAAAGGAAATGATACAATCTGGGTGATTGTAGATAGGCTAACCAAGTCAGCTCATTTCATACCAATGAAAGAAACTTTCAGTATTTAGCTAAATTATATGTAAATGAAATAGTTTCATGACATGGAATACCTTTATCAATTGTGTCTGACAGAGATAGTCGTTTTACCTCTCATTTTTGGTCAAGTTTCCAAAAAGCAATGGGAACCAAGTTAAATCTAAGCACAGCTTATCATCCTTAAACGGACGGACAAAGCGAAAGGACAATTCAGACAATGGAAGACATGCTTAGAGCTTGTGTAATTGATTTCGGAGGTAATTGGGACGATCACTTACCTTTAATAGAATTTTCTTATAATAATAGTTATCACACAAGTATCAATGCTGCACCATTCGAAGCACTTTATTTACGAAAGTGCCGAACCCCAGTCTGTTGGGCAGAAATTGGGGAAAAGCAACTATCTGGACCTGAGATAGTGCAGGAAACAACCGATAAGATCATTCAAGTCAAGGAATGACTGAAAGCAGCACGAGATCGACAGAAGAGCTATGCTGATAATCGACGCAAACCATTGGAATTTCAAGTAGGAGATAAAGTATTGTTAAAGGTCTCTCCTTGGAAAGGAGTGGTAAGATTCATCAAACGGGGAAAGCTAAGTCCCAGGTATATTGGACCTTTTGAGATTATTAGAAGAATAGGACCTGTAGCCTATCAGCTACAACTGCCAGCGGAAATGGCAGGAATACATGATGTATTTCATGTATCTAATCTCAAGAAATGCTTAGCCAATGAAGGGGTATGGTCCCAAAAAGCCGCGTAAACCTCCGTCAGGTCCGCGCGCGAAACCATACTCCTTAACCAACAAATTTCTTATTGGCAACCTCGCGCGGGCCATAGCGCACTCTAGTTTAACCGGCGCGAGTTCTGGACAATAGGAAGCTCCAATTACAACACTTAGCATTCTAAAAGAGCGCTCAGTCATCCAAACCCCGCGCAAGTTAGTTACGTGTCCTTCAAGAATCGCACAGGGCAACAGCGCAAGGCTGTTGCCGATAGTACACAAGGTACAAGTGGTAGAAGAAAAGGGCCAATCAACGTCCTTCTGGCCCTGCTCAATCGTGCTCCACGATCATCTGATATGCAGGAGACAAAAAGTACTTAAGGACGCCTACATGGCACCAACCACAGGGCAGAGATAGCTGCCCCACGATCTCCACTTACCTGCTGATGGAGAGGGGCAGCTAGGCCGACAACAGTGACACGTGGCTCCAATCACATTGCGCTAACTCCAGAAAGCTCCTAGAGGCCACTAGCGGTCTACACCAATGAGACAAGGAGCATATCCTCTATGTTGTCGCCTTCAGGCCCAAGGCCCATCAGCCCATATCCTCTTGCACCTCTCCGGCTATAAATAGGGACCTCACTTCACAGGTTAAACATTCCATTCCATTCCCTCTACTCTCGCTCTTAATACTTAATTATCTCCCCAAAGCAGTCACTTATTCTCACACCGGAGCCCGGTTAAGAGGGAAACCCCCACATTCCCCTCTTAACGAGTAACGGTGTTCTGTTTTGCAGGATTTAGACGATCATTACGAAGCTCAGAAAGCCATTAGAAGATTAACCACTATGGTAGGAACATAAATCAAACTGATTAGTCCCTTAATTAGTTCCGTGTTTCTTCATTGGCGTCCACCGGTTTTCTACAAATCACTTTTCATCTTCTTTTTTTTGAGTTTTCGTTATTCTTTCTTCCTTCGATCATGGCTGGTCAAGGAATCATTACTGAGTTTGTTGGTTTCGGAGCAAACTCTAATGCAGCGTTGGGGGAGGGTAATCAAAATGTCCAACCTCAACACATTGAAGAAATTGGCAAAATCGAAGTAACCAACACTGGGGGACCGCGCGGGAGCATCACCCGCATCACTCAAACGGTAACCCCAGGAAACAACGGCGCTGGACCTTCAAACCCAGCTCCACCTCAGAACATTTCGGCGCTACTAGGGCTACCAGAGGGCGAAACCCCAGCCTCATGGTACGCCAAACAACTTGCCACCATTAACGAGGCATATCAATCTTTGAGCGCACAATAAGCAGTCTTAACGGCAGAACCGTCCTTGGTTACACCAACCGGCCCCAGTCACGGGGCGCGCCAGATACCACCACCGCAAAACATCCAAGGAAGAGCTAACAGACCTCCCCCTACCCGAAGACTAAGCGTGCAGGACACGCGCGATACACGGGAAGAAACAGAAAGCTATTATGACTATCTGTCAAACGTCCAAAGAGGCCCAGTTCATAGCCGGCTCATTCCGCGCAACATGAACAATGAATGGGAAGATACCGACCCGAACGATCCAACTTGGCAAGACGATGAAGAATCTTTAGTCTTCAATCGTTTACAGAGGAACCATGAATACTACAAACCAAGACAACACGTTAGGTACACCGAAGAGGCAGAGCAGGACTTTCGCCTCGCCTACCGACCAGCTGAAGCCGTAGAACATTCAAAGTTCATTCCAAAGATCGCGCTGGCGCCGCTCAAAAGAGAAAAGTTACCTCCGACAGTTGGAAAGTTTAACGGATTGACTGATCCCGATGATCACGTCAGAGTTTTCACAAGCGTGGGTTGCATGGGAGGATGGAATATGCCCATGTGGTGCCATCTGTTTATTCAAACGCTTACAGGGGCTGCTCGCGCCTGGTTCGACAGCCTTCCTCTGGGAAAGATCAAGTCATGGGTGGATTTCAGGACACAGTTTTTAAGTCACTTCAGTCAACAGCGACGTTACCAACGCGACACAGGCGAGGTAGAGGACATCTGGCGCAGAGATAACGAGGGTTTGGAGGATTTCATCACTCGTTTCAACAAAGAGTGCTTGGAAATCGGTGGCGTAAGTGAACAACTAATGCGTTGTCACTTCAAGAAAGCCATTCGCTGTGATAGTCTCATCAGAACTATCACTGGGAAAGATGGGATGCCCAAAGAATGGGATAAACTCATGGAAGCCGCAAAAATAGTCGCGCAAACTGAAGAGTCGCTCGCCGCAAACAAGAATTATTATGCTGAAGATCGATTTTCTAAGGGGAGCCATTCGCGCGACAACAATAGACGAAACAAGGGCAAAAACCCTGGGTGGAAAGCCAACCACTCCAGCGGTTATGGCGAACGATCTCGTTATGAAGAACGGTCTCGCTATAAGGAAGACGCGCAAGACACCATTGATCGCATTGGTTATCGGAAAGCAGTCAGGGATGACAACCGAGAAAAGCACTGGACTCCGCTCATAAAAACACCGAAAGAGGTGCTGATGACGGAGAATCATGATTTCAAGGCTCCAAGGCCTATGACAAACAAGAAGGGGAAAGAACCCAACCTGTACTGCGACTTCCACAAGGACACCGGACACTTGACAGATGACTGTTACAGTTTACGTCAAGAGATAGAAAGAGCGCTAAAAAGCTGGAAGCTAAGCCACCTGGTAAAAAACGTGCGCAAGGAAACTCGACAGATCCAACGCCATGATGAGGGGAATCACAAGAAAGTCCGACGCTTAGAAACTCATATGGTCAACGGACCAAGATACAGCGCAAGGGAGAAAGGCAAGCGCCCTTACGAACCCTCGTGCCAAGAGCAACAGGTCATTTTCCCGGTAGTGCTCGGCGGCCCTCGCGCCACTCGACCCGTCGTCATTACCGGCATTATCGGCCATTATGAAACGGAGTATATCTTCATTGACCCAGGAAGTATGGCTGATATCATCTATGAGCAATGTTTTAATCAGTTTGACGAGGATGATAAAGCGAGACTTGAGCCAGTTGATTATCCACTGTCTGGATTTTGCAACGAAATGGTCTTCCCGCTAGGCCAAATCAGCTTCCCCGTCACGCTCTCTGACGGGAAGCATTCTAGAACAACAAATGTAAACTTCATGGTGATGCCTGTCAAGTCGAGGCATGATGTGTTGATTGGGAGAGAAACCCAAGGCGAACTGAACATGGTAACTTCCACGCCCCACTCAGCGATAGGGTTTCCAACCAAGACAGGGGTGGCGATTATCTATGCCAAGAAAGAAGTAATGTCCACAGAAGAGATGCGCCCAACAAAAGCGGCGAAGGTTTCAACAACCGAGCCAGAAAAATGGGTGTTAAATCGCAAGTACCCAGAGCAAACGGTGACGATAGGCCATGCAATCTCACCAAACATCAGAGCGTATCTCAAGAAACTCTTGTTCAAGAATATGGACATCTTCGCCTGGACTCCGGCCGACATGACCGGTGTCCCGCGCGACATTACTGAGCATTGTTTAAACACCTACCCTTCTGTTGAGCCAAAAGTCCAAAGAAGGCACAACTTAGGGGTAGACAAAACCAAAGCAATGAATGAGCAAGTATGCGAACTACTCAAAGCTGGAATATTGCGAGAAGTACGTTATCAAAGTTGGGTCGCGAACCCAGTGATGGTGGAAAAGTCTATTGGAGGATGGCGAATGTGTGTTGATTATACGGATCTCAACAAGGCATGCCCTAAAGATTGCTACTCTTTGCCTGAGATCGACAAAAAGATAGACTCTCTCGCGCCATACAGATGGAAATGCTTCTTAGATTGCTATAAAGGGTACCATCAGGTTCAAATGAAGTTAGAAGACGAAGACAAGACAGCTTTTCGAACCGATCTAGGTATCTTCTGCTACACAAAGATGCCTTTCGGCCTGAAAAATGTTGGCGCGACGTATCAACGCCTGATGGATAAGACCTTCGCTGGAGATATCGGGAAGCATATCGAGGTTTACATCGATGATCTGGTGATCAAAAGTCCTGAAGAGGACCAAATGTTAAAAGACATCGAAAAAACATTCAACTCATTGCGCAGCGTGAATATGAAATTGAACCCAGCCAAGTGTTCTTTTGGTATGGAAGAAGGGAAGTTCTTAGGCTTCATAGTCACAAATGGAGGCTTTAAGGTGAATCCAGAAAAGGTCCAGGCAATAGAACGAATGCCATCACCACGAACAATCAAAGAGATGCAAAGGTTGGCCGGCTGCCTAGCCGCGCTTAACCGTTTTCTGTCAAACCACGCCGCGAAGTCATACCCTTTTATCAGCACTCTGCGCAACTGTGTGAAAAAACAAGAGTTCAGATGGACCCCTGAAGCAGAGAAGGCTTTTCAACAAATGAAGGAGTGTTTGATCGAACTCCCTACCCTGACCGCGCCGTTCGAAAAAGAACCGCTCATACTGTACTTATCTTCTTCGGATAAGGCAGTAGGTTCGGTATTACTTGTGGAGAGAAACGGAGTACAGACTCCAATTTATTACGTCAGTAGGGTGCTTACCGATCCAGAAACAAGATACTCCACAATGGAGAAATTGGTGCTTGCGCTGCTACACGCCTCTAGGAGGCTGCGCAGATACTTTACAGGGCATGTGACCAACGTACTTACCAATTTCCACATCGGCACGATATTGCAAAAGCCAGAAACATCTGGGCGGTTAGCAAAATGGGCGATCGAGCTGGGGGGCCACAACATTTTGTACAAACCGCGCCCAGCCATCAAGGGTCAGGTCCTTGCCGACTTTATCACAGAAGTCCCAGCAGAAAAAATCAAGGATTGCGAGATTGTGGAAACTCCCTTGAAAGATACATCTGAAGAGTTGTGGTTGTTGTACACCGATGGGGCCTCAAACGAGGACGGCGCAGGAGCAGGTTTGCGCCTCGTGAGCCCTGAAAGACATGAATTTACGTACGCCATCAGGTTGGATTTTAAGAATACCAACAACGAGGCAGAGTACGAGGCATTTCTGGCAGGCTTACGCCTCGCTATAAAAATGGGAGCCAAGAATCTTCAAGCGCACGTTGATTCACTTTTGATCGCCAGTCAAATTAACGAAATCTATGATGCAAAGGGCGAAGTTATGGCCCTATATTTGGATCAGGCGAAAAAACTGCTTCAGAAATTCAAGTCATACAAGGTAGTACACATCAATCGTTCCGAAAACAAACCAGCTGACGCTTTGAGCAAGCTTACTTCAACCTCCTTTCAGCATTTCGCAAAAGATGTAAGGATCGAAGTACTAAAAAATCCTTCAGTATTACTGCGCCAGGTAAATGTGATCGAAATAGGGCAGCCATCTTGGATGACTCCTATAATCCAGTATTTGCAAGAAGGAATACTCCCTGAGAGCAAGGAAAAATCAAGAAAGATTCAAAACAAAGCTCTGCATTATGAGATGAATGGTGGTATCTTATACCGCAAATCCTTCTTGGGGCCACTGTTGCGTTGCGTGGACCCCCAAGATGCGAATTACTTGATCAGGGAGATCCACGAAGGGATCTGTGGCATCCATGCTGGACCAAGCATGGTTGTCGCGAAAATTATGAACGCTGGATATTATTGGCCAGGGATGCACGTCGACGCCCTGAAGGAGCTGCGCAAATGCGACTCTTGTCAGCGACATTCTCCAAAAACCCTGCGCCTAAAGAACGATCTTATCCCTGTATCCACTGCTTGGCCTTTCCAACAGTGGGGAATTGATATGGTGGGACCCTTCCCGGATGCCCCTGGTGCCGTCAAGTTCATAATCGTGGCCGTTAATTATTTTACTAAGTGGGTGGAGGCCAAAGCTCTCGCCTCAACACTGCAATGATGGTGCGCAAGTTTATTTGGGAGCACATCATTTGCAGGTTTGGTCTCCCACTCAAAATTGTCACAGACAACGGTACTAACTTTGCTTCTGAAGACCTCCAGAAATGGATGAAGGAAATGAAGATTGAGCATACCTTCTCCTCCGTTGCGCACCCTCAAGGCAACGAACAAGTGGAAAGCGTCAACAAAAGCATCGTCGAGGGGATAAAAGCCCGACTAGGCACAAAAAGAAGAGGCTGGGTAGATGAGCTCCCAAGCATCCTGTGGGCTCATCGAACCATGCCGAAGACAAGCACCGGCGAAACTCCTTTCAGCCTAGTATACGGCTCGGAGGCAGTTATCCCGGTGGAAGTTGGACTCCCCTCACCGCGCTTGACAGCAGTCAACACGGTCGATAATGAAGCAGAGCGACGTCTCGATTTGGATCTATTATTGCGCGTATTAAAGAAGCGAAATACAAGACAGAACTGGAAAGGTACTACAATGCGAGAGTCCGCATTTGTACCTTCACTCCAGGAGAATACGTTTTCCGAGACAACGAAGCTTCAAACGCTGAACGCCCCGGAAAGCTAGCACCCAAATGGGAAGGCCCATACTTGGTCCACGAAGTGCTAGGCAAGGGGGCATACAAATTGCGCACACTGGATGGACACATCGTCCCGCGCACATGGAATGCGCAACAATTGCGCAAGTGCTATATGTAACTACTCTAGGTCATGCGCCATTTCGCTCATGTTGGCCACACGCCTCCTTAACTTCCAATGTTGGCTAAACGCCCTTTACATTGATTATCTACAAATGTATGATTGGCCTAAGCGCCTGTTTCCCAATTAATGAAAGCATACGACATGTTTTCTTTTATCATAATACTTCTTGAGTTACAAATGCATGTCAAAACTTTTGATTAGCACGAAAACACTTCAGTGAATTACAAGCTCTTGAGTTATACCTTCAAGGTCCTCCGCGAACATAGCGCGAGACCGAGCAACTATACTCGCTCAAGAGCCACACTTACATTTATTCGCGCTAACTTAACCAAAGTTTCTAGCAACAGTGCAATAATTGTAACATGACAAGAATAAACACGATCATATTTAATAAACACAAGCGCGCAACGATTACATAGAAACCAACAATCATTCATCTGATCCAAAACAAGCGCGACCGCGCAAATGTTATAAAAAACCTAAAAATTACAAGGCACAAAGCCTGAAAACACTATCTATTCGAACTCATCACCATCATCATCATCGTTGTGCTTGTCGCCTTCACCATCGCCATCATCGCCAGCAATTTCCTCTTCATCTGATAATTCAACGGTTTCTGGTGGATCAAGGATAGCCTTTAACCGATGACACCAGTCATCATGCTTCAGCGCTTCAGTAACCAAATCCATCACAGGTATAGATAGATGGTCGTAAGCATGTTCAGCGCGCGTTAACTCAGCATCAGCTCGGTCAGTCACTGAACAATGACTTGCGTCAAACTCTTGTCCAAAAGCCGCTGTAGCATGCTGCGCACACTCCAGATAACCACCACGGTGACCAGCTGTGTGTGAGGCATCTATCAAAGTAGCAACAGCTTTATCTAGCTCTCCAGCATTCAAGATGGAGTTGGCCATCTACAACAAACGCAATACATAAGACAACAGGTTTTAAGGAATTAAACCAAAGTTAAGAGAAATCGTACCAGAACTATTCCGCGGCCGCGCAACCACTCGGCTTCAGAGACCAAAGTATCAACGATACCTTGAGCTTCGGAGTAGTTGTTTTGCGCTACATTGAGAGCAGTGGTGCTAATGTCTCGCGCCTCCTCAGCTTTTTGTTTGGCCTCTTCAGCAGTGGCAGCCTTAACCTTCTCAGCCTCAAGGTCAATCTCCAAGGACTCACTTTTGTCCACTTGCTCTTGCAAACGGCGCTTCAGCTCAGCGATTTCGACGTCCTTAGCAATCAAATCCTTGTCTTTACCAGACAGTTGTGCCTTCACCTCAGCAAGTTCAACCTGCAAGGGATAAAAGACTCAGTTAACCTGATAAACAAAAGTATAAATTGAAAGAGAAGAGTCTCGGACCACAGCCTGCTCCTTAGCAGCTTGCGCATCTTCAACCTTCCCTTTCAACTCCGTAACTTGACTCTCAAGATCGGTAATTTTAGTTCGAGCCGCATACATGCGCTCGTTGTCTTTTGCGCAAATTTTCTTCCACTCTGCCTTCTCCTTCGCCAGCAAGTCTTCAGCAGTGCGAAGCTTGCTCTTAAGGCCTTCACGGCCCCACTCCTCAGACTTCCGGTCAGCTTCGAATTTTGCCTTCTCCTCATCAAAAGCAGCTTTCGACTTTTCAAAGTCGTTAACACGCCTTAATATACGCTCGCGATATTTCTCCCAATCCTCCCTCTCCCTAACCATAGTTCACCACTCGCGAACAATTTCTTGGTTGGCAGCACGAGTGTTGGCCTCACCAACAACATAGGCGTGATACAAGCCGCTGTGGGTTCGCGCCCTTTGACGATCAGCCTCACCAGGAGGAATGGAATTCAGAAGCCAGTCGCCACAAGGCGCAAACTCGAGGAAAGTATCTTTTTGCTTTAAACCCCATGGCGGTTGGTGCAGAGCGTCACCATGGCTCTCTTCCGTGTAAGACTTGTAATAAATATCCCCCAAAGTATCCCAGGGGCCTATTGGAGAGCGCGGCGACGCTCCATGTTTTCCCACACCAGCCTGACCAGCTGCCGAACCAGCACCCGCGCCCCCTGCAGTAGAAATTCCAACAGACTTGTCGGCAGCGGCTTTTCCTTCTCCTTAGTTTTCCCTCTTTCCTTCTCTCTTTCAGCAGCCTTTTTCTCCTTCTCCTGCTCAGCTCGCCTCTTCTTATCCTCATCAGCTTTTTTCTTCTCCTCCTCAGCCTTCTTCCGTTGGTCTTCATCAGCTTTCTTCCTACGCTCCTCATCAGCTTTCTTCCTACGCTCCTCATCAGCTCTCTTCCTGTCTTCCTCAGACTTACTCTTCTCTGTCGCAGCAACTTTCTGCTTCTCGACCTCGACAACATGTTTTGCCTTATCAGACTCCACCACAGTTTTAAAGGGTTTAACGGTAACCCTAGGCCGCTTATGCGCCGGTTCGGTGGGATCTGCAAACACCACACCCTTCTCAGGGGTCTTCTTTTTGGCCTCTGCAGAAGCTGAGTGTTAAAAAGAGCGGAAGTAACAAAGAACAAAGAAACTAAAGAAAACTAACCAGGAGAAAATTTGTAAAGGGAGCGCAAGTTGCTCCGTTTTCCAAACAAGGGAACCTCACCAGCTTTGGGCGCAGTTGACCCACCTACTGTGGTCTCGCTCCTACTCCTCTTCCTGACAATCAAACTTGCAGCAGGCTCCTCCTCGTCTTCTTCTTCTTCCTCCTCTTCAACGTGCGCAACAGAAGGCGGAGTCACGCCAGCATTTGGGTTGCGAGAACCCGCGCTACCAGAACTTTTTAAGCCACCTGCTCCAGTTTTCTTCTCGCCTGTACGCGACAGGCCTTCAAGCGAGTCACTAATTATCACGTAATCTTTCAAGTTACTCTGACGAAGGTGAAGAATACCTTTATCAGCAGCACCAGAAGCTGCGCGGCTACTCCCGCCTTGTTTGTTTATAACCTCAGGCTTAAGGTTGATCACCTTCTTCTTCCTAGAAGGTTTCTTCTTCTTCTTTTCTTCAGGGTCGATACCCAGGTCGCGCAGCACACCTGCAAAGATGTTAGACCACGAACTTAGCTCCCCATTCGAAGACCCAACAGACTCCTCGCTGGAAAGATAGAGAATCTCTTTCCCAGCAGAGGTCACAGACCGCAAGGGGCGGGGATTGGGAATACGCGCACCTTCAGTTGCAGTAGGTGGATCGGCGAACGCATCAGCAACTGGATACATAAAATGACCCTTAATTTGGTCATACTAGTACTCTTCTCCAGCCCTGAGCGGGCGCACGCCCATGGAGCCACCAAAGGTGGGGAAGGCGGCTTGATACAGATGCGCCTCTACACGACAAATCGCATAAATGAAAACGAGTTACGAAGCAAGAAATCAAAGAGGCTAAGAAAATTACTAACCTTTATCGTCGAACATCAAAACGGGAACGTCTTCGCTATTCGCCGACCGCTGATCACTCATCCGCGCAGCTACCAAAACGTTCTCACCAAACACCCGGTTGGGGGTGGCAGTAAGCTTCTGATACCAAGCCTCAGTCTTGGGGATCGCCAGGTCTTCCTTTAAAATTGGTTCAGACCATGCACGGAAAGTAGTAGCAATTGGGATTACCTCCTCGCGAATATAAAAGAATTTTGGTTTCCAGTCATGGAAACTCTTAGGAGGATTCAAGAGTATCTTCTTCGCAGCCCCTCGACTAGCGAACGAAAAGAAGCCCATATTCCGGATAAGCTGGTAGAATGCCGTAAACCTCTCAACCGTCGGCTCAATATCATGAGATCGACACAAAAACTCGAAATGTCGAACTCTCACCATACCCGGTGGACTCAACTGGGTGATGTGAAATCCATAAAACTGCAAAATATGTGCCAGAAAGTTCGTCGCCGGCAACCGGAAGTTGCCTTGATGGAAGAAATCTTCAAATAACGTGATATAACTCGGCGGTGCATCGGCGGCCGTCTGATTCTGACCGGGATATTTGGCATCCCACTCCGGTGGAAACCGGAAACTCCGTACTATCTGCTCAAAGAGACCTAAGTCACACCGGAGAACGGGTACAGGACCTTCCTCACCGGGATTCTCATGTTGATGTTCTTCAGCCATCGATGATAAAACCGAAATTTCTTCAAGAAACTTGAAGATCTGCTACTATGTTCTTCAAAAGCCTGAAGATTCAAAGGAATTCGAGAGCAAATAGGAAAGAGAATGCAACAGAAGACGAAAAGTGATTTCTTCTCTCCATCTCACCGGATATATATACCCATCGCATTTAATGCGATGGGTAAACGTGCCGGGATCGCCGCGCACACGACCAATCAGAAGACGACACGTAAGGCGAGAATCCCGGAGTGACGGTTACCACGCGTGCGTGGAGCCCACTCTCCTGACGGAATGACCAACCGTCAGAGACAACTTGATGACAGCCGTGTAAGTGGTCAACTCAAACGTCCCCATCAACGACGTTTCTCACCAACTTGTCAGAATTCAAATTTCGAGGGTTTTCCCGCCCAAAATTACTACAAAAATTCATGAAGAAGCTACTAGGGTCGCACAGTATCAAGAATGACTCAATAACCCTGCGCGAACCTAACCAAAGGTAGTAAACCACCTGGAGCCAAACCTGGTAGCCACGCCGTAGTAATCAACAAAAGCTTACACGCGCGCCGTCTACCCAAGCCAAGGAAGAATTTCCTATAACTTTACTTTTCTAAGTCCAGAGCTCCAACCACTTGCCTCGCGCATGGTGCAGCACTGGACTGGGGGGACTTGAAGGGGTATGGTCCCAAAAAGCCGCGTAAACCTCCGTCAGGTCCGCGCGCGAGACCATACTCCTTAACCAACAAATTTCTGTTTTGCAGGATTTAGACGATCATTACGAAGCTCAGAAAGCCATTAGAAGATTAACCACTATGGTAGGAACATAAATCAAACTGATTAGTCCCTTAATTAGTTTCATGTTTCTTCAGCCGATGAATCACTGGTAGTACCTCTTAAGGATATAGAGGTAAATGAACAACTTAAGTTTATAGAGAAGCCTCTACATATTGAAGACAGGAAAGTTAAGAATCTCAAGCATAAGAGATTAGTTTTGGTCAAAGTGAAATGGGACTCCAAAAGAGGACCTGAGTACACATGGGAACTTGAATCTGAAATGCAAAGGAAATATCCACACTTGTTCCAGTAGATCTCGAGGACGAGCTCTAAAACAAGGTGGGGAGGATGTAACAATCCTCAAGAAAACCGACACCCTCGAATATTTTTCCGACACCCCAAAATATTTTAAAATATCCCAATATGTCCCAAAATACACCCCGTATGTGAAAACCGAGCCCGAAATACAATATAGCATTAAAAATAAATAAAAAACAAAGAAAAATGGGTTATCACGGGCCGCGACACCCCTTGTCTTTAGTTGATGCGGGCCGTTTAAAGGTAAAACCTGATTTTTGAGTTTTGGGGTTTAGGCGAGCCGCGTAAGCCACCCCGTTAGTTGACGCAAGCCGCGACAACTTAAAACCTGGTGAGACCCTGGGCCGCCACGTGGCCCAACACCCGTCAAGCCTACATAGTGATCCGGATCAGCTACGTGTTGACCAGGGTTTGACGCGGGCCGCGTAGCCCTGTGTTGACATTTACGCGGGCCGCGTAAAAGTGAAAGTCAGGCACTATAAGTAGAGGCCTTCGGATCTTCAGTCGACTCGCTCACAACTTTCTTTCTTTCTCTCAAAATTAAAGTGTAGGCTTTATACACGGGTCTAATACCCCCTAAATAGTGAAGTTCTGCTCCGTTGTAAGTATCATAACCCCTGGATACGTATTAGATACGCTGCCCGATTGATCTAGGGTTCCGTAACGGCTGTCGTGGTTCTGCCCGACGTAGTCTTTGGAATGCCGTCTTGGGGAGGGTATTACTAATGTTAAAATGAGTTATTATACTAACGCGTGTGCATTTGTGTAAATTATAGATTGTCACCAGGAAACCCTTACGGAAAATCTAAGACAGCAATGTGAGTTTATCCGCTTTTTGTAAACCTTTTTGTTAACTGTTTTTACAAAACCTCATTTAATTAAATGTATATTAAGAAGTTATTGAGTATTTGTAAGAATACAATTATCATGAGTATGTTGGGGTTTTGTATACAAAATTTGTTACCACTTGGTCAAGGAGTAACATTTCCATAAGTCGGGTCTGACAGTACCATGGATGTTAATTGTTATATCTTGGAAACAAATATAATTGCGAGATCGCCCTCAATACTGTACACTGGGTTTTTATTTAAAATTGATTAAACTGGATTCACTCACCAGTATTTCCCACTGACAAATGTTATTAAAACGCGTTTCATGTAACAAATTGTGAAAGCCAAATAGAAGCCAGCTGGACATCACTGAAGGCTTGGAAAAGTGGCAATAAAGTTACCTAAAATAAAATAGATGTTTTTATTAAATAAAATATGATTTATTCCTATGAAAACGTGTGTACTATGAACTTGGGTTTATCCCATTTGTTTAATATTATGGAAATGTGGTATTGTACTCTGATAAAATATTTCCTAACTACGGTCCTGATGAAAATTTCCGCTGCCAAATTAGACAATATGCGATACCACCGAAACTGGCTCGCGGCCGCCCGTTCCCTGGAATGTGGGATCGGGGGTTGCGACAATTTTTTTCTTCTTTAATGGCTTGTGTTTTAATGAATTGAGTAATCAATTTAATTAAATATTTCAAATTTTTATTTATATAAGTATAAATAGTTCAAGATATTTTCTTTATTTTTACTTATAATTCTTGTTTTGAATTTTGATAAAATACCCCTGTTATGCTATCATGCTGCAAATTGAAAAAGAAATTATCATATCAAATGCTGCAAATTGAAAAAGAAATTATTATACTAACATAAAATGGTATGATAATGAATTTCATATTATGTTTTTTTTCCTTGTAAGAACATGAAACTTTGAAACTAATTGTCCACAATATGGCTAAGGATCTAAAACAAATACATGTGTGTTCCACTCAACCCAACCTCAATTTAATATTTCCTATAATGATAAACATTTTAATAACAACTAGGTTTATAGCACGCGCGCGTTGCGGCGCATTAAACCGAATCGCTTCACGCGTTGCGGCGTGCTAAACTGAATCATGCTCCGTTTGATAATGTATAGGTGCTCGTGAGACGCTAGTGTGTGAGAACTGTTGGATATGGGTTGCATCATAATTCACATTGTTGCTTAAGTTTCTTTATTAGACTAAAACCAAAAGTATAACCAAACAATGCAAGAAATATCAAACTAACACAAAGTACAATACTATAAAGTTATAACTTGATGCAAATTGATATTATATAAATATATATAATTGTTTTGCGTTCCTATGATATGTTGTTAGAATTAAGGGTAAATTACTTTTTTAGTCCCTGTGTTTTATTGGTTTTAACCACTTAAGTCCAAAAGTAAAAAGTTTAACGACCTAAGTCCCCATAAGCATTTTCTTTAACAATTTGAGTCCAAATTTCTAACTCCATCCACAAATTCTGTTAACTATGAGGGTAATTTGGTCATTTACACACAAAGTACAAGTCTTATATGCACACCAGTACAAGTCTTTTCTCTCTCTCTCTCTCTCTCTCTCTCTCTAAACACCACCGCACAACCACCATCCCCACCACTGCCCCACCACTGCCACCACCATCGCACTACCGCCACCTCCAAACACCCACCACCACCGTCTCACCCCCACCACCAGTGTTGCCCCACTGATTAATCAAAGGGTAATCAGATAACAACTTTCGGTGCAAAATAGCTGAAATTCAGATATACCCATGATTAATCAATGTAAAATAAACAAAAAAGGTTATAAATTTCTTCAAATCTTGACTGTAATCACTGTAATTTGATAAGGAATGATGATGAAACCTGAAGAAGTCAAAGGAGGATGAAATAAAGAGGGGTGAAACTTATTGTTGAAGAAGGTGAAGCTAGGGTTGGGTATTGCTTGAACCGAAAATACGATTCACCACCAAAAAACTAAAAATAAAATAAAATTGAACAACGAGCTTAATTCTTTCTTTCCTTCATCATCATTATTGAAGGTGAGATCGATGGGTCTGGGGTTTTTGATAGCTTCCGATGGTAGATGACAAACAATATTCTAGGCTTTGAAATCGGAGTCAGAGAAAATGAGATCTTTAAGTAGAGCTTACCAGAAAATGGTCTCTAGTGACCAACAAAGATGGATAAATAAAGATCGATGACCAGAAAATAATGCAGGTAAATGGTGGCTGACAACAACGGTGTAAGGTAGTAGTCACAGGTGAGCTTTAATCGTCTCTGATTTGGCTTTCATTCTTCGTTAGCATTTGGTGGAGGGGCTACAATGGTGGTGGTGCTGCGGTGTTGGTGATGCGGTGTTGGTGCGGCGATGACGGTGGTGGTTGTGATGGAGTGGTGATGGTGGTGGTTGTTTTGTTGAGAGAGAAGATAAGAGAGAGAAAATGATTAGGTAGAGAGAGATGTGAATCTGGATATGTGAATGGATGGAATTTATTTATATATTTAATAATAGTTTTAATAATAATAAAATGTTTTTGTTAAGTACAAGGGTAATTTGGTCATTTAACAAAAGTTAACAGAATAATTCTAACATTGTTAGAAATTTGGACTCAAATGGTTAAAGAAAATGCTTATGGGGACTCAGGTCGTTAAACTTTTTGCTTTTGGACTCAAGTGGTTACAACCTATAAAACACAGGGACTCAAAAAGTAATTTACCCCAGAATTAACTTGCGTTCTTATTTTGAAACAATGGACACCTAAGTTCTTATCGTTGCGTCCTTCTGTCAAATAGTTTGACCGTTAGTAGTAAAGGTATTTTGGTAATCTTACAATCTTAACAAAATAAACCTTGATAAAATCCCCAAATATTTTGTGTTGTTTCGCACCACCACTACAACAAACACCACCGTCTGCTACACCACTGTTGTTCACCACAAACACCACCGTATAAACAATCAAAGCTTCCTTCTTTCCATCTTCTTCCACCCTTTAATCAAAATTTAATCACCAACAATAAGAGACTTTTACAAATTGCAATTCAAATAAAAAACAGATTAACAACAAAAATAGAAAAGTATAAGTTTTTAAAAATAACAACTTAAAGGCCAAGAAAATTGAACATAAACTATAACACATTAACAATAAACAAGAAATCAATTATTTAATCAAACTATCAAAGGCTAAGAAACTTGAAAACTCACAAAATAGATTTCAGCAGGCTCGATATTTCAGCAGGGACGTCGGACGAAATCGATTTTCAGTAGGGAGTGACCAGGGACGATTTCAGCATGCTCGGTTTTCAGCAGGGACAATGATCAGTGAAGGGGTATGGTCCCAAAAAGCTGCGCAATCCTCCTGCAAGGTCGCGCGGGACCATACTCCTTATTCAACAATTTCCTTATTTTCCAACCTTGCGCGGGCTACAGCACATCTGTGTAACTCGGCGCGAGGCCTAGAGACTCCAATAACAACACTTAGCATTCTGAAAGAACATGCAGTAGCCCACACCCCGCGCGGGGTTATTACGTGTTCAGCAAGAATCGTGCGTGACAACGGCGCAAGGCCGTTTCAGATAGTACACAAGGTACAAGTGGCAGAGGAGAAGGGCCAATCAACGTCCCTCTGGCCCTGCTCAATCGTGCTCCACGATCGTCTGACATGCAGGAGACAAAAAGTACTGAAGGACGCCTACATGGCACCAATCATAAGGCAGAGACAACTGCCCCACGATCTCCACTTACCTGCTGATGGCAGAAGGGCGGCCAGGCCGACAACAGTGACACGTGGCTCCAATCACATCGCGCCAGCTCCAGAAAGCTCCTAGAAGCCACTAACGGTCGACACCAGTGAGACAAGGAACACATCCTTCATGTCGTCGCCTTCAGGCCCAAGGCCCATCAGCCCATATCCTCTTACACCTCTCCGGCTATAAATAGAGACCTCACTTCTCAGGTTAAACATTCCATTCCCTCTACTTTCACTCTTAATACTTAATTATTTCCCCAAAGCAGTCGCTTATTCTCACGCCAGAGCCCGGTTAAGAGGGAAACCCCCACATTCCCCTCTTAACGAGTAACGGTGTTCTGTTTTGCAGATAATCCAATCATTAAGGAGCTCAGGAAACCACAAAGAAGATTAACCACTATGATAGGAACATAAACCAAACTGATTAGTCCCTTAATTAGTTCTGTGTTTCTTCATTGGCGCCCACCGGTCTTTCTACAAAACACTTTCATCTTCTTTTTTCTGAGTTTTCGTTGTTTTTTCTTCCTTCGATCATGGCTGGTCAAGGAATCATTCATGAGTTTGTTGGTCTTGGAGCAAACCCTAATGCAGCGCTAGGGGTGGAAAATCAAAACATCCAACCCCAACACGTTGAAGAAATCGGCGAAATCGAAGTAGCCAACACTGGGGATCCGCGCGGGAGCTTCACCCGCATCACTCAAACGACAACCCCAGGAAACAACGACGCTGGACCTTCAAACCCAGCTCCACCTCAGAACATCTCGGCTCTACTAGGGCTACCAGAGGGCGAAACTCCAGCCTCATGGTACGCCAAGCAACTTGCCACCATTAACGAGGCATATCAATCCTTGAGCGCACAACAAGCAGTCTTAACGGTAGAACCGTCCTTGGCTACTCCTCAGGGAGAGAGTCAGGGGGCGCGCCAGATACCCCCGCAGCAAAACATCCAAGGCAGAATGAATAGACCTCCCCCTACCAGGAGACTAAGCGTGCACGACACGCGCGATACACGAGAAGAAACAGAAAGCTACTATGACTATCCGTCACACGTCCAAAGAGGACCAGTTCATAGCCGGCTCACGCCGCGCAACATGAACAATGAGTGGGAAGAAACTGACCCGAATGATCCAACTTGGGAGGGCGATGAAGAATCTTCGGTCTTCAATCGTTTGCAAAGAAATCACGAATACTACAAACCAAGACAACACGTTGGGTATACCGAAGAGGCAGAGCAAGACTTTCGCCTCGCCTACCGACCAGCTGAAGCCGTTGAACATTCAAAGTTCGTTCCAAAGATCGCGCTCGCGCCGCTCAAAAAAAGAGAAGTTACCTCCGACAGTCGGAAAGTTTAACGAATTGACTGATCCCGATGATCACGTCAGAATTTTCACAAGCGTGGGCTGCATGGGAGGATGGAATATGCCCATGTGGTGCCATCTGTTTATCCAAACGCTTACGGGGGCTGCTCGCGCCTGGTTCGACAGCCTTCCTCCGGGAAAGATAAAGTCATGGGTGGATTTCAGGACTCAGTTTTTGAGTCACTTCAGTCAACAAAGACGATACCAGCGCGACACAGCAGAGGTTGAAGATATCTGGCACAGAGATAACGAGGGTTTGGAAGATTTCATCACGCGCTTCAACAAAGAGTGCCTGGAAATCGGTGGCGTAAGTGAACAACTCATGCGCTGCCACTTCAAGAAAGCTATTCGCTGTGATAGTCTCATCAGAACCATCACTGGGAAGGATGGAATGCCCAAGGAATGGGATAAACTCATGGAAGCCGCGAAGATAGTCGCGCAAACTGAAGAGTCACTTGCCAGAAACAACAGTTATCGTTCTGAAGATCGATTTTCTAAAGGGGGTCACTCGCGCGAAGACAATAGACGAAACAAAGGCAAAAACCCTGGGTGGAAGGCCAATCACTCCAGCGGTTATAGTGAACGACCTCGTTATGAAGAGCGGTCCCGCTACAAAGAAGACGCGCGAGATACTATTGATCGCATCGGCTATCGAAAGGCAGTCAGAGATGATAATCGGGAAAAGCATTGGACTCCGCTCATAAAAACACCAAAGGAGGTGCTAATGACGGAGAACCATGATTTTAAGGCTCCAAGGCCTATGACGAACAAAAAGGGGCAAGACCCCAACCTGTATTGTGATTTCCACAAGGATACAGGCCACTTAACGGATGATTGTTACAGCTTACGTCAAGAGATCGAGAGAGCGCTGAAGAGTGGAAAACTGAGCCATCTGGTGAAAAACATGCGCAAAGAAACTCGACAGCTCCAACGCCACGATGAGGGGAACCACAAGAAAGTCAGACGTCTAGAAACCCATATGGTCAACGGACCAAGATACGGCGCAAAAGAGAAAGGCAAGCGCCCCTACGAACCCTCATGGCAAGAGCAACAGGTCATCTTCCCGGTAGTGCGCGGCGGCCCTCGCGCCACTCGACCCGTCGTCATTACCGGTATTATCGGCCATTACGAAATAGAGTATGTGTTCATCGATCCAGGGAGTACGGTTGATATCATCTACGAGAAATGCATTAACCAGTTTGATGAAGATGATAAGGCGAGACTTGAACCAGTTGATTATCCACTGTCTGGATTCTGCAATGAAATGGTCTTCCCGCTAGGCCAGATCAGCTTCCCCGTCACACTCTCTGACGGGAAGCATTCAAGAACAACGAATGTTAACTTCATGGTGATGCGTGTTAAATCAAGGCATGATGTGTTGATTGGGAGAGAAACCCAAGGCGAATTCAACATGGTCACTTCCACACCCCACTCAGCGATAGGGTTTCCAACCAAAACGGGGGTGGCGATCATTTATGCTAAGAAGGAAGTAATGGCGACAGAAGAAATGCGCCCAACAAAAGCACCTAAGGTTTCAACAACCGAGCCAGAAAAGTGGGTTTTAAACCGCAAGTACCCGGAGCAAACGGTGACGATAGGCCACGCAATCTCACCAAACATCCGAACGCAGCTCAAGCAGCTCTTGTTAAAAAATATGGATATCTTCGCCTGGACCCCGGCCGACATAACCGGTGTCCTGCGCGACATCACTGAGCATCGTTTAAACACATACCCCTCTGCTAAGCCGAAAGTTCAAAGAAGGCGCAGCTTAGGGGAAGCAAAAACCAAAGCAATGAATAAGCAGGTATGTGAGTTGCTAAAGGCAGGGATCTTGCGGGAGGTCCGTTATCAAAGTTGGGTTGCGAACCCAGTGATGGTAGAAAAGTCTAGTGGAGGATGGCGAATGTGTGTTGACTATACCGATCTCAACAAGGCATGCCCTAAAGATTGCTACTCTTTGCCTGAGATCGACAAAAAGATAGACTCTCTCGTGCCATACAAATGGAAATGCTTCTTAGATTGCTACAAAGGATACCATCAGGTTCAAATGAAGCTAGAAGACGAGGACAAGATGACATTTCGAACCGATCTAGGGATCTTCTGATACACAAAGATGCCTTTCGGCTTAAAAAATGCTGGCGCAACGTATCAACGCCTGATGGACAAGACCTTCGCTGGAGATATCGGGAAGCATATTGAAGTTTACATCGATGATTTGGTGGTCAAAAGTCCCGAAGAGGACCAAATGTTGAAGGACATCGAAAAAACATTCAATTCATTGCGCAGCGTGAATATGAAGTTGAATCCTGCCAAGTGTTCTTTTGGCATGGAAGAAGGGAAGTTCTTAGGCTTCATAGTCACAAACGGCGGCTTTAAAGTGAATCCCGAAAAGGTCCAGGCAATAGAGCGAATGCCATCGCCGCGAACAATCAAAGAGATGCAACGGTTGGCCGGCCGCCTAGCCGCGATCAACCGCTTTCTATCAAATCACGCCGCGAAGTCATACCCTTTTATCAGCACTCTGCGCAACTGTGTGAAGAAACAAGAGTTCAGGTGGACCCCTGAAGCAGAGAAGGCTTTTCAGCAAATGAAGGAGTGTTTGATCGAACTCCCTACCCTGACTGCACCGTTTGAAAAAGAGCCACTCGTACTGTACTTATCTTCTTCGGATAGGGCAGTAGGTTCAGTATTACTTGTGGAGCGAAACGGAGTACAGACTCCAATTTACTACGTCAGTAGGGTGCTTACCGATCCAGAAACGAGATACTCCACAATGGAGAAATTGGTGCTTGCGCTGCTACATGCCTCTCGCAGGCTGTGCAGATACTTTACAGGGCATGTGATCACCGTACTCACCAATTTTCACATCGGCACGATATTGCAAAAGCCAGAGACGTCAGGGCGGTTAGCAAAATGGGCAATCGAACTGGGGGGCCACAACATCCTGTACAGGCCGCGCCCAGCCATCAAGGGTCAAGTTCTAGCGGACTTCATCACAGACGTCCCAATTGACAAAATCAAAGACTGTGAGCTTGTGGAGACTCCCGTAAAAGACACGACAAATGAGACTTGGATGCTTTATACTGATGGGGCCTCAAATGAGGACGGCGCGGGAGCTGGATTGCGCCTAGTGAGCCCTGAAAACCATGAATTCACTTACGCCATCAAGTTGGATTTTAAAAACACCAACAACGAGGCGGAGTACGAGGCATTTCTGGCAGGCTTACGCCTCGCCATAAAAATGGGAGCTGAAAACCTACAAGCACATGTTGATTCACTCTTGATAGCCAGCCAAATCAACGGTATATACGATGCAAGGGGCGAAGTTATGGCCCTATATTTGGATCAGGCGAAAGAGTTGCTCCAAAAATTCAAGTCCTACAAGGTGGTACACATCAACCGCTCTGAAAACAAGCCAGCAGACGCTTTGAGCAAACTGGCTTCAACCTCCTTTCAACATCTCGCCAAAGATGTAAGGATTGAAGTACTCAAGAATCCATCAGTTCTGCTACGGCAAGTCAACGTGATCGAGATAGGGCAGCCATCCTGGATGACCCCGATAATTCAATATTTACAAGAAGGAGTACTCCCTGAGAACAAAGCAGAGGCGAGGAAGATTCAGAACAAGGCCCTATATTACGAAATGAATGGTGGTATCTTATACCGCAAGTCCTTCTTGGGGCCATTGCTGCGCTGCGTGGACCCCCAAGATGCAAATTACCTGATCAGGGAGATCCACGAAGGGATCTGCGGCATCCATACAGGACCACGCATGGTTGTTGCGAAGATTATGAACGCTGGATATTATTGGCCAGGGATGCACGTCGACGCCCTGAAGGAGTTGGGCAAATGTGACTCCTGTCAGCGACATTCTCCAAAAACCCTGCGCCCAAAAAACGATCTTATTCCCGTATCCACTGCGTGGCCCTTTCAGCAGTGGGGAATTGATATGGTAGGACCTTTCCCAGAGGCTCCTGGCGCCGTCAAGTTTATAATAGTGGCCGTCGATTACTTCACGAAATGGGTGGAGGCCAAAGCCCTCGCTTCAACTACAGCCATGATGGTGCGCAAATTCATTTGGGAACACATCATCTGCAGATTTGGCCTACCACTCAAGATTGTAACTGACAACGGCACCAACTTTGCGTCTGAGGACCTCCAAAAGTGGATGAAAGAAATGAAAATCGAACACACTTTCTCCTCCGTTGCGCATCCTCAGGCCAACAGGCAGGTTGAAAGTGTGAACAAGTGTATCGTCGATGGGATAAAGGCCCGAATGGGCACGAAGCGAAGAGGCTGGGTGGATGAGCTCCCGAGTATCTTGTGGGCTCACCGAACCATGCCGAAAACAAGTACCGGCGAAACCCCTTTTAGCCTAGTCTATGGCTCAGAAGCGCTCATCCCGGCAGAAGTTGGCCTGCCCTTTCCGCGTTTGACAGCAGTCAACGCAATCGACAACGAGGCAGAGTGCCGTCTTGACTTGGATTTGCTAGAAGAAAGGCGCGAAATTGCGCAAATTAAAGAAGCCAAGTACAAGACACAACTGGAAAGGTACTACAATGCGAAAGTCCGCATCTGTACCTTCACTCCAGGAGAATACGTCTTCCGAGACAACGAAGCATCAAATGCTGAACGCCCAGGAAAACTAGCACCCAAATGGGAAGGCCCATACTTGGTTCACGAAGTGCTAGGAAAAGGGGCTTACAAATTGCGCACCCTGGATGGACATATCCTCCCGCGCATGTGGAACGCGCAACAACTGCGCAAGTGCTATATGTAACTATTCTAGGCCCGGCGCCTTTACCCACTGATGTTGGCCACGCGCCTTTTACTTTCCTATGTTGGCTACACGCCCTTTACAAGCAATGTATGTCGGCCTAAGCGCCTGTTTCCAAGTCAATGAAAACATACGACATGTTTCTATTACTTCTTTCGTTACAAATGCATGTTAAACTTCTGATTAGCACGAAAACACTCCAGTAACTTACGAGCTCTTGAGTTACGCCTCCAAGGTCCTCCGCGAACATAGCGCGAGACCGGGCAACTAACTCACACAAGAGACACTTACATTTATTCGCGCTAACTTAACCAAAGTTTCTAACAACAGTGCAATAATTGTAAAGGGAAAGGACAAACAAGCTTCATACTTAAACAAGCGCGACTGACCAACAGTTACAGCAAAACAAAATGTCATTCATTTAATCCAGAACAAGCGCAACCGCGCAAATACTAACATCACAAAGTTAGAAGAAAAATTACAAGGCAAAAAGCCTAACTACCTACTCAAACCCATCTCCAGCATCATCATCATCATCGTGCTTGTCACCACCATCATTGCCCGCATTCTCCTCTTCATCGGATAATTCAACCGTTACAGATGGGTAAAAAATGGCCTTAAGATGCTGACACCAGTCATCATGCTCTAGAGCCTTCGCGACTAAGTCCATCACGGGCAGTGATAAGTGATCATAAGCATTTTCAGCACGCGTCAGCGCGGCACTAGCCTGGTCAGTCACTGAGCAATGACTAATGTCAAACTCCTGTCCAAATGCCTCTTCAACGTGTTGTGCACATTCCAGATACCCTCCTCGATGACCAACTGCGCGCGCGGCATCTATCAAAGCAGCAACAGCGCGATCTAGCTCTCCAGCGTTAAGGACAGAATTGGCAACCTATAACGAAGACTGCGTATTAAAAACAACTAACAAATAAAACTTCTAAGGAAAAAAAGAATAGCATACCAGCACTACTCCGCGGCCGCGCATCCACTCGGCCTCAGAGACAAGAGTATCAACGATGCCCTGAGCCTCAGCATAGTTAGTCTGTGCTACATTGAGGGCCGAGGTACTAACATCACGCGCTTCTTCAGCTCGCTGCTTGGCTTCCTCAGCAGTTGCGGCCTTAACTTTCTCCGCTTCAAGATCGATTTCCAAGGATTCGCATTTATCAACCTGCTCATTCAGGCGGCGTTTCAGTTCAGCGATCTCGACATCCTTGGCCTTAAGATCCTTGTCTTTGCTCGACAGCTGCAACTTCACATCAGCCAACTCAACCTAAAAAGGAAAAAAGGACTTAGGCTATTTTGCAAACAAAACACAGAGGGAAAGGGTTAAACGTTTCACAAACCTCAATCTGCTCCTTAGCAGCCTGCGCAGCTTGCGCATCCTCGACCTTCCCTGTCAACTCAGCAACCTTGGCTTCAAGATCGACAATTTTGTTACGAGCCGTGAACGCACGCTCATTGTCTTTCTCACATATGCGTTTGAATTCAGCCTTCTCCTTAGCCAACTGCTGTTCAGCAGCTTGAAGCTTGGTTTTCAGGCCCTCGCGCCCCCATTCCTCCGCTTTCTTGTTAGCCTCAAACTTTGCCTTCTCTGCATCAAAGGTGGCTTTCGACTTTTCGAACTCGTTAACACGCTTCATCATTCGCTCGCGGTAGGTCTCCCAATCCGACCGCTCCCTAACCATTGTCCGCCACTCACGAACTATTTGATGGTTAGCAGCGCGAGTGTTGGCCTCCCCGATCACATAAGTGCGATATAGCCCTTCATGAGTCTTCGCCCTCTGCCGGATAACCACACCAGGAGTGAAGGAGTTTAAGAACCAATCGCGGCACGGTCCGAACTCTTGAAAGGTGTCCTTTTTCCTTAAACCCCAGGGAGCCTGGTGGGGGGCATTACCACGTTCTTCTTCAGTATAACTTTTATAGTAAATGTCTCCAAGGGTATCCTTCGCCCCGATAGCTTGTGGGTTATAACCCCCAGCGCCACCAGAGCTCGCGCCACCAGAAACATACGGGCCCGATCCCCTGTTAGAAGTTACCTTAGAGCGATGGGGGATTTCAGTATGTGTGGGGCGGGTAGGTTTCTCAACCTCAGGTCCCTTTCTTCTCTCTTGATGGGGCTTCTCAGGCCCCGTGGTGCTCACAAACTCCGGACCCTGCGCTTTCTCTTGAGTAGCGATAGCAGCGGCACCGGTATAGCCCAAGGCATCATCAACAGGTTTTTCAACAGCCTTCTTCCTCTCCGTCTCCTTCTCTATATCAGAGGCTTTCTTCCTCTTCGCCTCCTCAG
This sequence comes from Helianthus tuberosus, assembly GCA_030545235.1. Taxonomy (NCBI): domain Eukaryota; kingdom Viridiplantae; phylum Streptophyta; class Magnoliopsida; order Asterales; family Asteraceae; genus Helianthus; species Helianthus tuberosus. The sequence goes on from CM060370.1 coordinate 2,696,563, forward strand.
CCTTTTTATCTTCCTCAGCTTTCCTCTTCTTCTCTTCCTCAGCTCTCTTCCTTTTGTCCTCATCAACCTTTCTCTTCTCTTCAGCAGCCTTCGCCTTATCCCCCTCAGCAACATGTTTATCCTTCGCAGACTCAGCCCCACCAGTCTTGGAAGATTTAATGGTAATCTTTGGCCTCTTTGGCTCTGGCTCGGTAAACGTAACACCCTTCTCAGGGGTCTTCTTCTTGGTCTCTGCAGAAACCAAGTGATTAAGAAGAGAATAACAAAGGGAAGAGAAATTAAGAACTTACCAGGAGAGAATTTGTAAAGAGAGCGCAAGTTGCTCGTTTTCCCGATCAAGGGAATCGCACCAGCTATCGACGCAGCAGCCACACCAGTTGTGGTCTCGCTTCTTGTTCTTTTCCTGCTGATCAACTTCTCAGCAGCCGCCTCTTCTTCTTCTTCTTCCTCTTCTTCCTCTTCCTCATACGCAACAGAGGAGGGAGTAGCGCCAGCATCCGGGTTGCGAGAACCCGCGCTACCTTCACTTTTTGAGCCACCTGCTCCAGTTTTCTTCTCGCCTACGCGCGACAATCCTTCAAGTGAGTCACTAATTATCACATAATCTTTCAAGACACTCTGACGAAGGCGAAGAGTACCTTTACCAGCAGCACCAGCGGTTGCGCGACTGCTCCCAGCCCCCTTGCTGGTCACCTCAGCATCCACGGTGATAACCTTCTTCTTCTTCGGAGGTTTCTTCTTCTTATCCTCAGGGTCAATACCCAAGTCACGCAACACACCTGCAAAGACGTTAGACCACGAACTTAGCTCTCCATTTGATGATCCCACAGACTCCTCGCTGGAAAGATAGACAACCTCTTTCCCAGCAGAAGTCACAGAGCGCAAAGGACGAGGGTGTGGTATTTGCGCACCTTCGGTAGCAGTAGGCGGCGAGGCGAATGCATCAGCAACCGGGTACATGAAATTACCCCTAATCTGCTTGTACCAATACTCTACTCCAGCCTGGAGTGGGCGAACGCCCATAGAACCACCAAAAGTGGCAAACGCAGCTTGATACAGACGCGCCTCTACATGACAAGTTACATAAATAAACACCAAGTTACGGAACAAGAAATCAGTGAAACTAAGGAGATCACTAACCTCTGTCTTCAATCATCAAGATAGGAACTTCCTGGCTGTCAGGCAGCCATTGGTCGCTCATCCGCGCCTCTACTAAAACATTCTCACCAAACACGCGATTGGGGGTAGAAGTGAGATCCCGATACCAGGCCTCAGTCTTAGGGATCGCCAGATCCTCTTTTGCAATTGGCTCCGACCAGTTGCGAAATGTCATCGCGATCGGGATCACCTCCTCGCGAATATAAAAGAACTTCGGTTTCCATTCATGAAAGCTCTTCGGAGGATTAAGCAATATCTTATTGGCAGCGCCTCTACTGGCAAAAAAGTAAAACCCCATATTCCGGATCAACTGATAGAAGACTCTAAATCTTTCCACAGTTGGCTCTATGCCATGAGACCAACACAGGAACTCGAAGTGCCGAACCCGGACCATCCCGGGAGGGCTCAACTGCGATATGTGAAACCCATAAAACTGGAGTATATGGGCCATAAAATTTGTCGCCGGCAATCGGAAGTTACCTTGATGAAAGAAGTCTTCAAACAAGGTGATGTACCCCGGTGGTGCGTCGGCAGCCGTTTGATTTTGGCCGGGGTACCGGGCATCCCATTCCGGTGGGAACCGGAAACTACGAACGATATGTTCAAACAACTCTAAATCCCACCGGAGAACGGGAACAGGGCCTTCTTCTCCGGGATTTCCTTCGTGATGTTCTTCAGCCATCGACGGTCAGCAAAGAAGTCTCGAATATTCCGGAAACAGACTTGAAGATCTACTACGATACCTCTTGAAGACTTGAAGATCTGCTACTGTTCTTCAAAAGTGTGAAGGTTCAAAGAATTCAAAAGCAAATATGGAAGAGAATGCAATAGAAGACGGAAAGTGATTTCGTCTCTCCATCTCTTCGGATATATATACCCATCGCATTTAATGCGATGGGTAAACGTGCCGGGATCGCCGCGCACGTGACCAATCAGAGGATGACACGTAAGGCGGGAATCCCGGAGTGACGGTTACCACGCGCGCGTGGAACTCACTCTCCTGACGGAATGACCGACCGTCAGAGACAACTTGATGACAGCCGTGTAAGTGGTCAACTCAAACGTCACCATCAACGACGTTTCTCACCAATCTGTTAGAATTCAAATCTCGAAGATTTTCCCGCCCAAAGTCATTACAAGCTTCATCTAGAAGTTAACAACAAAGCTAGAGCCAAACCTGGTAGCTGCGCCGTGGTAACCAACAAGGCTTACACGCGCGCCGTCTATCCAAGTCAAAGTAGCATTTTCTACAACTTTATTTTTCAAGTCCAGAGCTCCAACCACTTGCCTCGCGCATGGTGCAGCACTGGACTGGGGGGACTTGAAGGGGTATGGTCCCAAAAAGCTGCGCAATCCTCCTACAAGGTCGCGCGGGACCATACTCCTTATTCAACAATTTCCTTATTTTCCAACCTTGCGCGGGCTACAGCACATCTGTGTAACTCGGCGCGAGGCCTAGAGACTCCAATAACAACACTTAGCATTCTGAAAGAACATGCAGTAGCCCACACCCCGCGCGGGGTTATTACGTGTTCAGCAAGAATCGTGCGTGACAACGACGCAAGGCCGTTTCAGATAGTACACAGGGTACAAGTGGCAGAGGAGAAGGGCCAATCAACGTCCCTCTGGCCGCTCAATCGTGCTCCACGATCGTCTGACATGCAGGAGACAAAAAGTACTGAAGGACGCCTACATGGCACCAATCATAAGGCAGAGACAATTGCCCCACGATCTCCACTTACCTGCCGATGGCAGAAGGGCGGCCAGGCCGACAACAGTGACACGTGGCTCCAATCACATCGCGCCAGCTCCAGAAAGCTCCTAGAAGCCACTAACGGTCGACACCAGTGAGACAAGGAGCACATCCTTCATGTCGTCGCCTTCAGGCCCAAGGCCCATCAGCCCATATCCTCTTACACCTCTCCGGCTATAAATAGAGACCTCACTTCTCAGGTTAAACATTCCATTCCCTCTACTCTCACTCTTAATACTTAATTATTTCCCCAAAGCAGTCGCTTATTCTCACGCCGGAGCCCGGTTAAGAGGGAAACCCCCACATTCCCCTCTTAACGAGTAACGGTGTTCTGTTTTGCAGATAATCCAATCATTAAGGAGCTCAGGAAACCACAAAGAAGATTAACCACTATGATAGGAACATAAACCAAACTGATTAGTCCCTTAATTAGTTCTGTGTTTCTTCAATCAGCGATTCAGCGCTTGCTTCTGTTCGATAGTTCAGGTTCGACATTTTGTTTCCACTCTCCAATTGTCGCCCATAAAAAGGTTTATTTTAATGTTTTTGACCTTGGCTACGCTTTGGCATTTACTAATTGGGCTCCTTTCAATTATATTATTGTTAATTTGGGTTTAATTTATTCTACAACTTTTGGGTCGTAAATGGTTCGGGCTTATAAAAAAATGGGATTTTAATAATATTAACTATTGTATTTTTTTGTCAGAGGTATCCTCGTATTTATTTAAGGGTATTCTTTGTATAAAACCGAAAAAGAATACAATACGAATACGGGGTTGAGTCGTAGCCCGTACTACCCCTATTACTACATTGGCTCCGTTCCTGAACCACCATGACCATCAAACGTTAAAAAGAATAGTGTATACTATATTACCTGATAGTATATTACCTCAAGCAATTTGCCCGATATCAGCTCAATTCATTACTTACCGTACCGTATCAGCACTCGCTACAATTTATATAGAGGCGTGTCGAGAAAACCATAAAAACTGATACGATGCCTATACCAATATTATTCGGACGGTATCAGTTCATTTCTAACGGCAAAGGAAAAAAAGTGCGTATTGAAAGAAGAAAAATAAAATGTGACGTATTGAAAGAATCAAATAGTTAGTAATGAAAATTTAAATTAGAAAACGACATCCTTAGTCGTTTTTCAAATGATTGGTTAAATTTTCTGTCACGTGTGATGTTTACCAAGTTTATAAATATGAAAGCATTTGATTCATGGATTAAAGAAACTATATCATCAACTTTCTCATAAGTTTCCATAGTCACAACAGCCGTTCGTTGTTATGTTTTTTTTTTCAAAATATCGAATAAATAATTTATATAGATGAAAGAGAGATACCAAATCCAAAAAAAAATCAGTTTTAATAAATATAAATGATTGAAATCATAATTTAATTATTATAGTATTTAAAACTGAAAAATTAAATAACAAATAATTAGGAAATTATCTGCAATTAATTTATATTAAACCTACTTTAATAACATGTATCAATAAAATATTTCATCTTAATTGATATTAATAATTCTGAATTTAACTTCTATAAATACCATCTACATCCATGCAATACAATATCACAATCTCCAAAACAAGAAAGAACAAGCCAACTCCTAATGACAATTACCATCAGATCAAAAGAGTTCCTACTCATTTTCATCATCTTTTTCTTCATCACCTGCAATGCCAAGCAAGTCGCGCAAAACACTAAATCAAGTCAACTTTTGATGCGAAAGCTAGGGTGGAAAGTGGCTGATCTGGAATACTATACGAGGTCATTTGGTGTTAATCCTAGTCATCTTGTACCAGGAGGCCCTAGTCATAAGCATAATGGAAGTCCGCCTCCTTAATCCCCCACCTCACGTCATTTATTGTCCGAAAGTGAAATTGTTCGAAAGTGAAAAACTATAATAAAAAGTATATTTATTATTCAGGTGTTTAGTTACAGAGTAAACTGTCATTTTTGTCCATGTGGTTTGACTGATTTCGTCACTTGCATCCTAAAAGTGTTTTTTCGCATCCGGGTTCTTGTGGTTTCAAAATTTTGTTGTTTTCATCCATACCATCTATGTAATTTGATCAAAACTACACTTTTAATAAAAAAAACAAAAATATCTTAGAAAACATATATATCAATTAAACACCTTCTTATCAACTAGACCACACAACTGCCACCACTGCTCATTGTAGCCTTGTTGGCCACCGCCACTCCATCGCTGACCTAGATATAAACTACCGATCCCACCCAAACGATAACCAACAAATGACGGTTGACCATTTAGGGTTTTCAGGAGAAGAGGAAAGGGGGTGTTTCCGGTTTTAAAAACATGTTTCTTTTGGTCTAATGAAAATCAGGTAGTCCCGTAGTGGTAAAGGTCACACCCCATAATGCCCCATACACCGCCCCCGGGGCATGATTCGATCAAAAATAGTGCTGGCGTGATTGTGAAAATGCCGGTGAAGGGGCTTTACCAATTTCCAACACGTTTAGACGAATTGCAATTATACATAAAAAATATAACTATAAATTCTTTCGCAATTAGTTTTCAAATAACCTAAACGTCGTCCCCAATATCTGTACACAAACAACATAATGCTGGCAGCCAATTCGTCCCCAATATCTGTGTTCATCATGCAAATCTAGTGTTCAAGTTGCCTAATAATGTGAGCTTGGTAGAAGGAGCCTTGTGTGAACCATTTAGTGTTGGTGTCCATGCTTGTGGTCATGCCAAATTCAACCCACATACTAAAGCATTTGGGCCTGGCGACCCGGAAACTAACATGGTAAAAAAACCAGTTTGACCCAAACCGAGTCTACTTATTTGAGCTCGAGCTCAGCTCACGAGTAAAACCCATAGCTCGAGCTCGGCTCAAGCAATTTTTTTTGGAATAATCTCAAATGAGCTAAACGCTCGGTTAGAGCTTGCTTTGATATTCCTTGAGCCAAAGCTTGGCTCAAGATCAGCTCACCAATGTTGTTAGTTTAAATCATATGGGCCTAAGTTGATCCCAAGTAGCTCTCGAGCCTCTGGACTTGTTTATACCTGTACTTGTGACCATGCTGGTGGCTGCACGCTTGCACATGCATTTGGAGCCTCAAAAATCATAGGTGCTTATGTTGAAATATCATATTTGTTAAGGATCAAAATACTATACAAACATGAAACATCTATCTGTATGTTACAATAAAGAGTTAAATATCCTTGTGTTATTCAGTTGTTTGGATGCAAAGAACTCCAGCCAGTCGGTTTCAACACATCACCGTCGTTTAACAACGTTCGCATTTTCATAGCATCGTCCCATCGCTCCGCACCAGCATAAATGTTCGACGACAAAACATAATTCCCGCTATTACAAGGATCTAACTCAAGTAGCTTGTTAGTTGCAATTTCAGCTAGAACCATGTTTCCTTGAAGCTTACAATTACCCAATAATATCCTCCATATTATCACATCCGGGGCTATCGGCATTTGTAGGATAAACTCGTATGCTCTATCAAGATTCCCCGATCGGCTTAACATATCAACTACACATCCGTAATGCTTCATTTGCGGTTTTAGTTTATAATCGCGTTTCATGCTTTCGAAATACTCCAACCCTTTATCTACCATACCAGCATGAGCACACGCAAGCAATATCCCTACGAACGTTCCGTGAGTTGGCTGCACGTTCTCCGTTAACATCTTGGAGAAGAGTTCAAGGGCGTAAATGGCATTTCCGTTCACAGCGAGCCCGGAAATGACCGAAGTCCAGGAAACCGAATCCTTTATCGGCATTTTATCAAACACATGTAATGCTTTATCTGTTGAGCCACATTTGCAGTACATATCGATTAAAGCATTCCCGACGTATAAATCCTGTTTTACGTTGTTTTTACGAATGTAGTCATGTATATATTTGCCCGTATCGATTGATCCTAAACGCGCACAAGCGGAAAGCACGCTAGCGATCATGATTTCATCGGGTTTGATATTCGTTTTCATCATGTCAAGAAACAGACTCAGCGAATCAGAAAACCGACCACTTTGAGAGTAGCCAGTGATCATAGTTGTCCACGAAACGACATCCCGTTTTGGCATTAGATTGAATAGTTTCCTCGCTTGAATCAAGTCACCCGCTTTAGCATAACCCGAGATCATAGCGTTCCACGAAACTATATTTCGCTCCTTCATTTGATCAAACACTTCTCTTGCCAACACCACCGAACCATACCGTCCATGTAAATCAATTAACGTGTTTCCAAGGTAAACATCAATCACAATGTTATTATCTTTAACATACTTAACCATAGACTCTGCAATACTCTTGTCACCTATGTTGATACATCCTAATAAAACCTTCACCATTGTTACCGAATCAGGGATCAAACCAGCGTCACGCAAGTGATCAAAAAGACTCAAAACCTCTTTAAACCTGTTACATTGACTATACGCACAAATAACTGAATTCCAAGAAACTAAATCTCTCTCAGGCATTTCATCGAACACCTTCTTCGCGCAATCCAACTGTCCACAAGAACCATACATATGAATCAAAGAATTACAGACATAAAGATATGATACAAAACCCATCTTATAAATATGAGCGTGAACTTTCCCTCCAAACCCAACATCTTGAACCCGACAACAAGCCTTCAAAACATGTATTGAAGTCAGGTTATTTCCGTTTAATCCTCGTTCACGCATTTCATCAAACAGCTGGAGTGCAAAAGCAGGTTGATTGCTCTGTGAGAAGCATCTTATCACAATGTTCCAAATTAGCAACGTGGGTCTCTGAATTTGATCGAATACGAAATGGGTTCTGTGCAGATTGTTTGGAAGAAGTGAATATGATTGGATTACGGGAAATATCGATGATGGGTCAGTGTGAAGATGAGTTCTGATCAACCGAGCGTGAAGGTGTTTAACGAATATCAATTTCTCCATCAACACGAGATTAATGAGGCATCTCTGAAGTGGAGGAGACTGTAATGTACGTCTTCGTCAGTATAATAGTTGTATAATGACAGGTTGATGAATGGTTTATCATACGTTGGTATGGTTAATGGGCCACTTTAGTGTTATTGATTAGATGTAGTCATGTAGAGATAAAGATGTCACTTAGTATTGATGTTGTGGTTTGATTTTTTTTTTTTTTTTATAATATAGTTATTACAAAATGTCCAAAGATATTGATTCATCTATGGGTGTTTATGAATCGTTTGAATCATTTAAAAATGCTAAATTGGCTGGTTTGGCTCGCTTTAGAAGGGAGTGGTTTGATTTACAGTTTTATGGTTTGCAAGGTCCAGTATATGTTTTACATTTGGAAGCCGATGTAAAAAGAGCGATTGGTAGTAAATGGAATCTATAGAATTGTGATCAATCAAATATTGCAAAGTCCCGGTATATTTATTACTAGTCAGAATTAAACGATAACGGAATTTCGGTCTATACCGGCACCATAATATCAGATTGGGGAGGAAGATTATAATTAGAATTAGAAATTGATAGAAAAGCAAGAATATGGGTTCGTGTGCGTAGGCAACAAAAAACCATCTATTCTAGTTCCATTATCACCAACGAGGTTGAATATAAGATAAATTCTCGAAATACTGAAACTTAATTAAAAACTAAACTTCTTTAATATTTTTAATTTGAATAAAAAATATAATATTAATTTTTGATAAGAGTCAGACAATTATAATACGTATATGTATCGTGTTTTTAATTATAATACGTCGATATTATTATCTTAACTGACTTTGTTCTATTAAAATTTGTTTTCACGTATGAATTATTAATTTAACTGACTTCGTCCTATTTTTTTCTAAGATTTTGATCTTATTATTTAATTAGTAAGTGTTTAAGTACTTAAAAGGTAAAAGGTTTGATATCTTTACAAACCCACACTTTACCAAAGTTTCGAAAATCTAATGATAAGATTCGACAAATAAGCAATAAACCTTGTCTAAACAGACAAACAACCAAAAGCGAACTGTTTTGGCGTAGGCTAGTCAAGCCAAACCGTACTTATCGGTTCAGTCCAGAAATCTTGTTAAAATCATTCGAACCGGGTCGTAAATACCTTTAGGTAGCGTTCGTTTCATGGAATGGAATGGGATGGAATTGGGAAGCTTTTCTTTGTAAAATTGATCTTGGTTGGGGGAGGGAGGAATTTGAAATCCAATGAATTTCTTTAATCAATGAAATTTGTGACTATTTCAACATTCCATTCCATTCCTTCATTAGAGTGAAGGATTTCTAAGGAATGTTGAAATAGTCACAAATTTCATTGATTAAAGAAATTCATTGGATTTCAAATTCCTCCCTCCCCCAACCAAGATCAATTTTACAAAGAAAAACTTCCCAATTCCATTCCATTCCATGAAACGAACGCTACCTTAGATTCAACATGTTACGAGTAATACACATGTTTTTATTATGGGTATAAAAAGAAAAGAGACTATTTAGTGGGCCATAATAAGGTCCATTAAATTGACCATCAATAAGCCCATTCTCCCCGTCTTCTTAATTACATTGACCTTATTAACCATCATTTACGTTCTCAAGTTTAGTTAGACTTGGTCTTATATATGTAACATCAAGAAAAGGTCATAGCGGTTTAGGTATTTATTTAATTTAAATATAAAAACAAACCATAACCGACCCCATTAAAAGAACCGGCTGCACCATCACCTTAGTGGGTGTGGGTGTGGTTGAGTGGTTGGTTCATCAGTTTATGGTTGAGAGTTGCCACCTTCCCTTTTTCTAGTCAAACGTGGGTTGCGGTTGTTTTCATGCATACTCTTTATATAAACCCTCACCCCTAATTAAATTTTAAACCATCATATACCACAACCCCCCCCCCCCCCCCCCCCCCCCCCCTCTTCATATTTAGTTGTTTCAAAACACTAAAAAAGATGGTTGAGTTAATGAAAGCTAAAAGAGTGCTAGCAATAGCGGATGCTCTTTCTTTTTATTGTGCTCTTGCACTAGTGGCACTTATGCTTACCGGTGCGTTTCGAGATGATCAGAATTTTAATTATTCGCTTAGCGTGAAGGCGGGCGTAGGGGGAGACATGCTGCCGGTGATGAATATACGGCCGTGTGACGAGATATATGTGGTGGGAGAAGGAGAAACACTTCACACCATAAGCGACAAGTGTGGCGACCCGTTTATAGTCGAAAGAAATCCGCATATTCATGACCCGGATGATGTTTTCCCTGGTCTTGTCATCAAGATCACCCCTTCTTCTTCTCGTATACAATAGCTTATTTTCGGGTTTGTTGTTGTTGGTTTTTTTTTTTTTGTTTGTTTGTTTGTAATTTGGTCTCCCTCGCTATGTGTTAGAAGTGGAGAATTGTAATCGTAAAATAGTAGTTATTTTTTGTTTCTTAGGATTTATATATATAAAAACATTGAGCTTTTGAATTTTGTTACAAAGTATTATATCATAAGTGCATTTGAAGTCTCAGCTTTAATGATCCTGCAATCCAAAGTCAAAATTTCTTTGAAATATCCTCACAATTATGACTTTAACCCAATGATTAAACGATTCATGAGTAATCCGGTGTGAACTCTGAAATCTGAATATAGATTTATAATATAGTAAACTGTCAAAATGGTCTCTAGGGGTGGTCACTTTTGCCACTTTAGTCCAAAACTCAAATATTTTGAATCTGGGTACTTTAGGTTTCAATTTTGTTGTCATTTTTATCCAAAATCAAAATCTGGTCAGGTTTTCAGTTAACATCCAGCTTTTCTGTATTTTTCCTCCCTTTTAATGAAGTGCAAAATGGCCTTTTAACGTTTTATTATAACAAATTAAAAAATCTAACAATTTTGCCCTTCAATAAAATAGAGAAAAAGAACAAAAAAACTGAATGTTAACCGAAAAATTTGAACAGATTTTGCTTTTAAATGAAAATGTCAACAAAATTGAAACCACAGAGGCCCGACTCAAAAGGTTTGAGTTTTGGACTAAAGTGACAAAAGTGATCAAACCTTACCATTTTGCAGTTTACTCTAATTTGGGATTATAGACGAGATTGGGTTTGTGATCATAGAATCAAAAGCAAAATAATTTATGTTTTTTTTTTCAAAGAAAAAAAGCTTCAAGATTTAAAAAAAAAATCTTTTTTCCCCACTAAAGTTACAGGAATCACAGCAAGATTCGATTTTGATTTTTACGATTTTGTAATGTTCTAACCATTAATTATAAGATTCTCAATTAGGTATATTAGCATTGTCATTTTAGAGTAATTTTTCTTTTTCTTATTTTTTGTGTCTAAGTGATGATGGGTCATATATGATTGAATATCAAGGTTTTAACATAGTAGATGCTCATGCAGTTGTCATAATCTAACCTGTTTTTTTTTTATCTTGTTGACCTTGAATTCATTTTGTCATAAAAAAATATATGAAAATTCTGCGTATTTTAAAGGACATGTTTTACCTAAACACTAAAGTTTATCAATTTGTTTTCTAACTACAAAAATAATTCAAGTTCATTATTGCTTCTTTGTTGTGAGTTTTTTTAATGTTAAAAATTATGTGTCTAAATGTAGTGGTAAGGATAAAAAGTTACTAAACATAAATGAAGTTGTATAATTGATTCATTTAGGTTTTTCAAATTTAAACAGTTATTATAAAAATATTTCACAACATAACTATATCAAAACTTGAGTATTTTTATAATTAGATAATGTATTAGTGACTTTGTTGAAACAATATGGAAACTTGATTACAATTTCCTGATTTTGTCCTTATAAAATCATGTTAATGTAAGACGTCCAAGACAATACAAATAAACCATGTATGAAGAAAATTCAGTAATTACAACTCAAACATAAAATACAAACAATTTTGTGTATTCAAATTCAATATAACTCTAGCAAACCACATATAGAATATTCTTTCTAAAAATATCGAAGCTTGAGCACTACCCAAGTACCAAAATGTTACTCCCTCCGTCCCATTAAAAGTGTCCTGTTTTGAATTTTCAAAGTCTTAATTTATAAACTTTGACCTTAAATAATTTTGTTTGTGTTAGATAATACTTGATGAAAGTTATATGATTTGAATGTGTTTTACCAGTGTTCTTATCGGGTAAATTTTATCAAGTTTTATATAACACACAAAATATATAATTAAAGTCAAAGTTTATAAATAAAGACTTTGAAAATTCAAAATATGACACTTTTAATGGAACGGAGGAAGTATTGAATATAAAGAAATTAAACAACGAAGGGTAGGTATGGAACAAAATTCATTATGAATTAAGTTGTGTTTTCATGATAGTATAGTTGAGTAAAAGATATAAAGCTCATCCACTTGTGTCTAAAATAGAGATGAGGAGAACACTGATCAATGTCAGGATTTTGTCAGCAACAATAGAGAAGCTCATCCACTTGTGTCTAAAATAGAGATGAGATCGGTCATGTAAGTCTCTAGCATCACTCGCAAGCTAAAATGTGAAGCCTGGACTAAAGACAGTCAAACCGTGTCAAAATTAACCCTTGAAGAAACGTTACGGTTCTTATTAAAAATAATACTTCTTATTGTTTCACTTTTATATATGTTTGATACTTATACTTATGTTTTTATGTTTTATGTCACATGTTCACAATAATGGGCTTGGTACAAGTTATGGGCTGTGTGTACATGGTTCACGTCTGGGCCTGGACACGGACCGACGCATCCACCAAATACTAATGGGCTGATTGTGGGCTAAAGGTTAAGGATTTCATCTAGGCTGTAGCTGATTAAAAGGACTCCTCGTGGGATAGCTGATATGGAGTCTATATGGGCTACTAGAGGCTTGTAACGTTCGTGGGTTTGTGGACTTATAACTGATAATGGGCTCAGGATAAGAGGATGATATAAAAGGGAGGAGTTTGGTTCAATTGTTTTTTTATCTCAGATATTTTTTAGCGAGTCACCTGACTTCATTTTTGAATCAGTTTTCTATTCTCTCTGTATAGAGATCTCTTTCTCTCTCCTAGGGTTACACTTTTTGTGATCTTTCTTGATGATCTCGTGTTGAGATTCGGTGTCAAAGTGTTAGATCTTGTTCTAAGTGTATGCAGATCATCAAGTTGATGACCTGCTAGTGAGGAGTGAGTCTGTAGTTCGTCTGTGTATATTTTTCTGGTTGTTTTGTTAACAGTTTATCAATAGTAAGATTCGATCCATGTTTTTTACAGTTCTGAAGATTCATTAATAGGATCATATCACAAGTAATGTGCAAATATATTACAAGGTTTCCTAGGCCTGCGAAAAATCGAATTTGCACCTAGATATGTGGTTTTCTTATTGTCACAACACCATGATGTATGGTGGACAAAGATGAGCTATACATACCTCCTGTAACAGAGACGCAATCCATGGTATCTCAACTATAATTTATACTAATGCATAATACTCGGTTTCAGTACCTAATCTAACATTAGTGCTTGGGTTGCTTTTTAGAGCTTTGATTCATAGTGTTGGGCCGAAGAGAAACACATTTATCTGGTAGTAGAATGACGATCATCATGGCATCTAACCCAGTCATCATCTAGTATCACGTTATCTTGTAGTAAACTGACGATCACCTTGAAAAGTGACACATCAACTCTCCTGGTGTTATGTTACGCCCTAAATCATAACTGACTAAAGTCGCAGCGGAAAAATCGTACCATAAAAATTTCTTTCGTTACAAACACCTTGACGCACTTAAATTCGTTTATAAGATTAATTCTTTCACAATAAATACATTTATTATACTCACTTTCAAAAAGAAACCATAACCTAACTTCACTCAATTACGTACTCAGCACTCCCGTACAATCTATCTTGTGACTCGAACCTCGATCTCTAATCCGTGAATATCCTCCAGACTGGTATTACCTGCGCCCACCACATAATTTCACAACATTAGTACGCATTATAAACATACAAGGTTTGTTCACGTTTACTTCTCGTTTCGTTAACTCTTTACATCCCAGCTTTCCCATCCTGTCATACCATCCGTGGTGAGACTTCTTTGCTATTCCTGCATTACACTCATAACTCCAGGTACACGAATAAACAACGTAAACACTTAATCGTACCGAAAGACTTACATACATACCTAAACTTCATACACATTATCTCCATACATACATATGTACACACATAAATGCCAACCTACATGCATACTTACATATAAATACATCTCAACCATTCTATACGTATCTACATATACACATACCTACATCATTAAATACGGTCATAACATCTCACATATATACATACTTACATCCCTGCTTGCAGTATACCAAACTCATGCATGCCTATTCTCCTTCATAACCTCTTACATCCACGTACCTACTTACATGCCTTCACGCAACCCTACATGCGTGCATACGCTCATATCTACCCACTTGCATACCTACACACGTACATTCAATCATACACACCACTTATATTCATACCTACATACATACATACCTTCATACGTATCTATATTTCCTAAAACAAGGAATAAATTAGTCATTCTTAGCTTATACGCGTTTAAAAACGGTTCAGACGGGTTCGCATTGCATAAACTGATAAAAAATGAATTTTTGCGAAACTGACACATGCTCGCGTAGCGCCACTGCCAGTCGCGCTACGCGAGCCCTTCATTTTAACAGAAAGTTGCAGCTGGTTGCTGCAGATTCCCAGCGCGATCCGGTTTTACGGAAACGAGCATAACTCTCTCGTTTTTTATCCGTTTTACCCGATTCTTTTTCCTACACGGCTGTAATTTAATTCTCCATCTAATGGAGTTAAAATCCAACATCCAACATAATAAAATTTCAGACTTCTAACTCTTCGGCTTATTACCCTTTTACCAAATTTTACCCGTTCATGCATTCATCAACATAACTTGATTGTTTGATCTATATTCCTCATGAACCCTATAACTTCAAAATTCGTTTATCATAAAAGATTAAGTTCTCGGATGTCTTGCATCCTTTTGACCCATTTTCGCTCAAGAGCTTATTTTGACCCGTTAAGGGTATTTGCGCATATTAAGGTCCTTAGCTTACGAAAATCATTCTTCTTGCTTTCTTACCTTTTCAAAACATTACACTAATCGAATAACTTATTTCTAAACTACTTTTAAGACTGTTTGCCCAATATACCCATCAAGGGCATTTTAGTCAACTTTAATCTCATCATCTACAACGAAAGACTTCAACACATATTTGACCTCAAACATCATGTTTAATTAATTAAAACACTTTATTACTTAATCGAACTAAGAAGTGATTACGGAAATCACTTACCTTATGCTCCCGTGCTCGTATCCGATTCCTTGCCTCTTCTTGACCCGTTAACACCTCATGCTTGAGCCCGTCTCGACGTGATTCCTATACTTTCATTTCATCGAAATCACGCTATTATTAGCATACTCATTTATACATGTTAACAATCATATCAATCGCATATTTCCCACTTAACTTTCCTTAGTCATTCCTAACAAGCATAAAAACATATAATCAACTTCATATTCATTCCAACACATGTAATCCATCATGTAATCAACATTAACGCATATTAACATAACATGTATCAAACGACTTCCTATAATCCTGCTTTTATAACAACGAGTCAAATCGTGTTTCTTATACTTAGTTGACTTTCAAGAGTCAACTATTAACCATATTTAACTATCGACTTATCATCATATACTCGTAACATCATAATCGACTATACGAACGACCCTATCTACATTTCATCATACACTTGATGTGCGTACTACCTTTTAAGCATAACGTACAACTAATTCATGCATAAATCTTCTAAACTCATACATAACTCATCACAACCTACTTCAAATCAACATATATCATTCACACATAAGCATCAACATATCATCACCACATTTCTTTCAATTTAACTAACAGGAATCCATCACGTCCACAATAATACATCAATCTTTCAACAAGACTTGGACATAGGTGGTGATTCTAGTTATCATCTTCACCATATCTAACGGGTTTCATCTCTAATCATCGAATTAACACAAATCAGACATAACCCATGTTCTATACGAGGTTTCTAACCCTCGTACATGATCAATTTCATATTAACTCACGGATCAGAACATAACCCACTTCACCCATGATCACCAATCTTAGATTTAAGACATACCTTATGATCCCCTCGTGATGGTGATCATTTATCCATGCTCAGTTATGATTTTAAGCGTCATCTTGCCTTTCAATTTGAGCATATAGATGAAGTTAGGGTTTGAGGCTCCATGGGAGCCTCCTGCTCCTTCTCGAACACACGTATGCGTGTGTTTGTGTGTGGTTAAGTTATTTAATAACTTAACTTTCATTAGTTCCACTTTAGCCCCTCGGGTTTTGCCTTTAAAACATAACTGACACTACCTTCATCATTTGACACTTTTGACCATACCCTTAACTAGGTTAAATAGCCTAGTTATTTATTTCATGACGTGTCATATAGGAACACACGACAAATATTAACATTCAGATTTTGGGGCGTTACATGTTACAATTGAAGTAACCCAACAATCTTGTTACCTACACCGACCCATATAAGAAACCAAAACCCATTGTAGTGACAAGCTATAACACAATGACAATCATTGTACTATACTAATAAAATTCAAAACTTAAACCTTGAAACATTAATGGAATTATTGTTGCATACAACTTAATCATTAAGTTTCCTCATAACCCAAAAATATGGATGTTTATGAGCCGAGTTATTGTTGTATGAATCTTGATCAGACTTGAGACAATAGTACTAACTAACACGAGTTGAGTTGGCTCGGTTCGATATTTCCATCAAAGCCAAATGCTTAGCTCTATCCAGCTTGACTTCAACCTGAGCCAACTCATAGCTTGACGAGTTGACTCATCTTCCTTAATTTTGATCCTTTTGTATGGTACCCTTTGTAGAAATATTAAATAACAAGTTAACAAACAATCTTAAATGATACAATACCACACAAGGTAATGGCCAAACTTATTCAAGCTTGATCGTTGAATTTCCTTATAACCCTACAATAGGGATGTTCATGAGCAGTTGTTGTATAGAACTTGACCGGCTCGAGTAAGTAATAATATGGGTTGAGTGGGCTCCAATCGATATTTCCATCAAAGGCAGAAACTTAGCTCTATTCTGTTAGGACCAGAACACGATTCCACAAGCACAAGAACAATCTGCAGCAAGCACACACACTCACACACTCTAAATCACAAGAACAAGAACACAAGATTTATAGTGGTTCGGTCTAATCTGACCTACATCCACTCTCCACAACTAGTTCTTCTTTGTATTAGGTGCTCAAAAGTTTACAGACATGAATGAGAAGTATATATAGGGGTTACAATTAGGGTTGTTGACTTTAAACTATACTAACAGAGAATACTCTTGCTAGCTGCAGAAGGAGTATAACACAGAACACCCCTGCTAGATACAGAAGGAGTGTAACTAAGAACACCCCTGCTAGTCAAATCCTCCACAACCCAACAATCTCCCACTTGGAGGCTTTGACAACTTCAAACTGCACTCCATGCAACTTCATATTCATAAGTATCTCTGTAAATATTTCATCTTCACTAGTTGTGGGCGGCCTTCTCATCGGTTAACCTGAAGGCCCGTTGAAGCTCCCACTAAGCTTCAACTCATCAGTCAGTACTCGTGACTCGTTCTCTGTCCCTATCGGCTCCCACTGACACGAACTGCCCGATCCTGGAACATCCTGAGAACAAACACTCTCCGAATAAAGCAGATAATCAACTGGAGACACTTTGACAGCTGGAATATTGGTTCTCTTAACCCACTGTCGTCTGGTAACTCTGACTGAAGCACGACCCGTGCTCCCACTTCCACGAATGCCCCTGACTGGTTTTACTGAACCTTTTCTAGCACGTTCAACTTGAATCTGACCTGTGACTCTGGGTTTGCCATCTGCAAAGCAAACCTTCTTCTGCCCACGAGATTCTGTGAACCGGATCTTGGTCTTCTTCTGAACTGGGATAACCTCTCCCTCAGGCGGTACACTGACCATGTACAATGAGCCTCTCTTCTTGCCACGTGCAACTACTAAATTTCCCTTAATTACCTTCCACTGTCCACTACCGAACTTAACCTCGTGACCCTGATCATCCAGTTGCCCGAATGAAATAAGCATTTTCTTCAAGCCTGGAATAATTCTCACGTCTCTTAAAGTCCACGTAGATCCGACTGGAGTAACTAAGTCAATATCACCCATGCCTGTGACATCTAAGACTTCATCATTTGCAAGTCGTACCTTGCCAAAATCCCCAATTTTAAGATTCCGTAGTGCTTCACTACTGTGGGTAGCGTGAAATGAACCCGAATCCATAATCCAGGAATCCACACTGCTCTCCACATTACAGATCAAAACTTCATCATCTGAGTGGTCTACTGCAGCATTAACTTCTTTCTTGTCGTTTGGACATTGATTCCTAAAATGTCCAACCTCTTTACAGTTCCAATAGGTCACATCATTTCGAGCCCTAGACTGACTCCTCTTTCTGTTCTTGCTGCCACTACTTCTGTTATTCTTCCTACCTCTGCCGACATGCATTAAATCACCCGATGATCCACCTGAATTTCTTCTTCCGACATCTTCGCCCAGAATAAGATCTCGCATCTTCACAAACGTAAACTTGCTCGTATCTGAAGAGCTCGTAACAGCAGTTACGGTTCCGGACCAACTATCGGGTAATGAGGACAATAACAATAGGGCTTGAACTTCATCATCAAACTTGATGTTCACAGACACCAACCGAGACAATATCGAGTTTAAGTTATTGATGTGCGCTGTAACTGAATCACATTCCCTCATCCTGGTATTCACAAGCTCTCGAATAAGATAAACCTTGTTCGCTGCAGAAGGCTTCTCATACATATTCGATAATGCTGCCATCATTCCTCTAGCTGAGGTCTCCTTCTGGATATTGAATGCAACATTCTCCGATAGAGAAAGTGTTATCACTGCTCTGGCTTTCTTATCCATCCTATCCCAATCTGCTTGTGGCATTTTTCTGGCCTTTCATCCTCGAGCACTACATCTAAGTCTTTCTGACAAAGTAATGCTTCAATCTGCATCTTCCACCAACCAAACTTCTTCCCGTCAAACTTTTCGATTTGTACCTTCCCGTCTTCTGCCATGATAACACAAGCACGACTAAAACGAAACTGAAATCGAAACAAATAGAAAACCAACACTGAAACAAATAGAAACAGAAAACACCTGATTCAAGTTTCTTTGATCTTCAAACAGTCGGTTTAGCACTTGTATCTCAGTACTTATCTCTTTGGTCAAAGTTGAGGGGCCTTTTTGCAAATAAGAGAAAGCTGATTTTCTCTTAAAGAAACAAAGAAAAAAAAGAACGCCCAGTTCTTTCTTCTTCCTACGACCTGCTCCCACAAACTTCCACAAAATCAGGTGACCAAGGTGCAAAATCAAAGCCCCAATCTTTGATTTTTGGAACCCTAGATGCGATATTCAGCAAGGATGGTCTTCAATTTCGTAACCCTAGGCGGCGGCGGCTACTGGGTTATCGAACCCTAGTCGCAATCTGCTGAAGATGTCTTCAAATCGGAGCCCTAATCGGAGTTAGGAACTGACGGCGGTGGTAGCGGCTGTGCTAGCGGCGGCTGGTTCAGAAACCCTAGACGCTATGTCTGCGACTGTGACTGAAACCCGAGACCACGGCTTGTTCTTCGACAGGTAAGTGTTCTTCTTCACCTCTTACCTAGTTTGTGTGAATCGATCAAGAGCCTGAGCTCTGATACGAGTTGTTAGGACCAGAACACGATTCCACAAACACAAGAACAATCTGGAGCAAGCACACACACTCACACACTCTAAATCACAAGAACAAGAACACAAGATTTATAGTGGTTCGGTCTAATCTGACCTACATCCACTCTCCACAACTAGTTCTTCTTTGTATTAGGTGCTCAAAAGTTTACAGACATGAATGAGAAGTATATATAGGGGTTACAATTAGGGTTGTTGACTTTAAACTATACTAACAGAGAATACTCCTGCTAGCTGCAGAAGGGGTATAACACAGAACACCCCCTGCTAGATACAAAAGGAGTGTAACTAAGAACACCCCTGCTAGTCAAATCCTCCACAACCCAACATATTCAGCTTGACCCCGTCTCAAGCCAACTCATAACTTGACGAGTTGATTCGTTTTTTCCCAATTTTGATTCTTTTGTATGGCCCTTTTAATATAGAAATTCAAATTCAAATATAATAATTGTACAAACAACCTTGAATAATACAATACTAAACTATTAATATACACAAAAAAGTACAAACAACCTTGAATTATACAATACTAAACTATTAATGTACACAAAAGAGTACAAACAACCTTGAATAATACAATACTAAACTATTAATATACACAAAAGAAAATGAGCCAACTTATTCGAGCTAGCGAGCAAATTAGTCGAGCAGAGTTAGCTCATGAGCCAAATAGATCATGTTTTATACCAATGAGTTAACTTCGGCTCAAAACAACCAGCTAAAAAAGCTTATGCATTTATGTACTGTATTCATTAGATTGTTTACATGTGTTTCAAACAATATTATTAATAAACTTTCTTCTGTTGTTAGCATTTAGTTCTAGTTTGATGATGGTAAAAATAGTTTAAAAGATAAATTATATTTTATAATTTATATATCCAATTAAAAATGTGAGCAACACATATATATCATACCCATATAATATCTATATATGACTTAGCTACACTCACATAATATTACATATTTACAAGTTTCATTGCTTTATGTACAAAGTTTCATTGTCTTTTAGCTCCCCTAATTCACGTTTTTTTTTAATTTTTCTTATTACTAAACTTATAGTTAATTTTATACGAATTTTGTTTTTCTATTATAAATGTTAATGTTTTCACACATTCCGAATATAATGTTGCGACGTACTCATTTTTATTTGATCTTTGGTATAAACTAGCATTAAGGCCCCCGCGTTGCGGCGTGAGACATAAAACCATGCAAAGTAGTACCAATGCCACACCAGTACCAGTGATCAACGCTGAAAAACTCATAAAAAACAAAATAAATAGAAAAGGAGAAAATAAAACCGAATGAAAAGCAGATGTAAAATCGTTGAACCACGCACACCCATTGCGGCATGTTAATACGAAAAATTTAGGTTGAAACGTAAAACATAGAAAAATACCTAAGTCGATCTAGGACATGTACGTTACGACGAACTTCTCAAATGGGGAAAAATAGACGAAAAAACTTTGAACCCCACACGCACGTTGCGGCGTGTTAACTCGCAAAATTTTGAACGAAACGTAAAACAAAAAAACTTGCGAAAGATGAAAACTATGGGGGCCAAAGTTGAAAGTAAAAAAGTATTAGGGTTAAATTGCAAAAGATAAAAAGCTTTGTGTTAAAAGTAAAAAAACCAAAGGGGTTAAATTGCAAAGATAAGATGTTTTGGGTTAGAAGTGAAAAATATTAGAAACTTTTTTGAAATACCCCCTAAACATAGAGTACAACCACCTTAAGCACATACATGTTGTTAATTTATAATATGGAAATTTTACCAATATCGTCACGTTTCAATGTAAATTTTATTCAAAAACTATTTTTCAAAATCGAGTTGTCGCAACCTCATGTGCTTCTCTTTACATGCAACGTAAATTTTATTCCAAATCGAGCCAGGTCAAATATGATATATTTTTACTTCTTTTTTTAAATCCGCTTTTGTGTTTCTTAACGTTCACTTTTACAACACCATCATTTTTCAGTTATTTCTTAGTAACCTACTTAAGCCTCCGTCACGAACCGAAGACAGTTTCATATTATGTAGTAGTTTCGGTAAGTTTCCTTTTTGATGAGTTTGATGCGTGACATAATATTAAATCTTGATTTGGCCGAATAGGGTCGGCACCAGATCCTATCCTCACCCAACAACTTTGTCAACTTTCATCAAATTACTCAATTTTTAACTTGACACATTATTAATAATCACACTAATATAGTCTTGTGGTGTACCAACATAACCAAGATCAATAAACTTTGATGAAAACGACATCGTATCCTACTAAATAATAAAAAAGCAAAACACGTGGGCTAAGGAACACCTCTAATGACATTATTTGTTGATAAACATAAACTATTTTTAGTCTTTGTTGATATAATGGCTGCTCATTCTATTCACGCAATCTTTTTAGTCACCTCATTAATTGCCTTTTTATTCATAACTTTTTTACTTGTAAGAAATAAAAGAGAGAAAGTAGATTCTTAATATCAAAATATGGAAATAATGCAAATTTCAAATTTAACTAGATATATGGGAAAGATTAAGACTTCCAATAACCATAGGTGATAGGACTTGGACCAGTGGAATGAGCATGCACGATTAGCTAAAAGTCTAATGCAAATTTCTTATATTCCTTGTTATAATGTTAATACATAAAATAATATTATCTTCTTCTTCTTCTTCTTCTGTTTTTTAATCTTACAATAAAGAAACCAAAAATGTTATGCTTCACCAACTTCTTTTTTTCGAACGTCAAATTTGGATCACTGTAGTGTTATCGTGCCACCAGTAGAACTAACTACCTGATCATATCTATCTTTACTATACAATAATGCTTATATACCAATTCATCATGCCATCTATCTCTACTATACAATAATGCTTATATATCATGTCATCATGCCACCTGTAGAACTACCTGATCATATCCATTTCTACTAGGCAATAATGCTTATATACCAATTCAGGAGAAAACCTAATAAATCTGGGAAAACCCCATTTGTGAGAATCGAACACAAGACCTTATGGTCCCTAAGCCTTATCTCACCCCTAAAATACCACTATGTTATAATGTTATGGGCTTCACCAACTTCTTACAAATAATATCTGTAGGTCAAAAGATTTAACTTGGTGACCAGGGTTGCAAGAGAGTCTGGTCGGACTTGATTTAAAACTCTAAGCTAAGCTCGATGACTGCTTGATACTTTGATGATCGGTCAAAAAGCTAGCTCGAATATATGTATGTATCTTGAGACTCGCTCATCAGTCGTATCTATTAAGATTACTTTAAGAGTATTGATGTTTAACAATTTATGAAATAGACACGTATATTACATGACAAAAGATTAAACATGTCGCAACCCCCGTCCCCTTAACAAAACCCGGGAACGGGCGGCCGCGGCCAGTTTCGGTGGTATCTGGTGTTTATTCAATTTTGGCAGCCGAATTTACATCAGGACCGTAGTTAGGAAATATTTTATCAGAGTAAAATACCACGCTTTTGATATATTAAATACATGGGAAATTCCCAAGTTTCAAGTACATACATTTCCATAGGGATACACCATATTTTATTTAATAAAAACATGAGAAAAATGCAATTTGCGTCCCTGTGGTTTGTGCGAAACATCAACCTGAGCCCCTAAATTCATTTTTTCGTTTTTTGAGCCCCTGAGCTTATGAATTCATAACAGTTTGAGTCCCTCCGTCAGTGTGCCGTCTGTTTGACTATTGTAACATGTATGAAATATCCTTAATACCCTTATCCCTTAATATCTACACATTAATAGCAAATATATATCAATTGCACCGATCATCATCATCATCACACTTCTCAAAAAATCTCGAAATCTCTCTCTCAACTCCCAACACCGATCATCATCATCATCATCTTCATCATCTTCATCCATCTTCATCATCTTCATCCATCTTCATCTTCAAAACAGAGGTTTGGATCATCATCTTATCTATATATGTTTTTGATATTTGTGATGTTTTTGTGAAAAACAGAGGGTTGATTTGGGTATTTTGGTTTCAGTTTTTGATAATCAGTTCTTTGATAATCTGAATGCCGCATGATGATGATGATGATAATCAGTTATTTGTGAAAAAACAGTGGGTTGATTTGGGTATTTTGGTTTCAGTTTTTGATAATCAGTTTTTGATAATCTGAATGCCGTATGATGATGATAATAATCAGTTATTTGTGAATGGGTTGATTTGGCTATTTTGGTTTCAGTTTTTGATAATCAGTTCTTTGATAATCTGAATGCGGCATGATGATGATGATAATCAGTTATTTGTGAAAAAACAGAGGGTTGATTTGGGTATTTTGGTTTCAGTTTTTGATAATCAGTTTTTAATAATTTGAATGCCGCATGATAATCCGTTTTTGATAAACTGTTTTTGATAATCTGAATGCCGCATGATGATGATAATCAGTTATTTATGAATCAGTTTTTGATAATCAGTTCTTTGATAATCAGTTCTTTGATAATCAGTTTTTGATAATCAGTTCTTTGATAATCAGTTTTTGATAATCTGAATGCCGCATGATGATGTTAATCAGTTATTTATGAATCAGTTTTTGATAATCAGTTATTTGATAATCAGTTTTTGATAATCAGTTCTTTGATAATCAGTTATTTTGATAATCAGTTCTTTGATAATCAGTTTTTGATAATCAGTTTTTGATAATCAGTTCTTTAGATAATCAGTTATTTGATAATCAGTTTTTGATAATCAGTTCTTTGATAATCTGAATGCCGCATGATGATGATAATCAGTTATTTGTGAATGGGTTGATTTGGGTATTTTGGTTTCAGTTTTTCAGGTTTGTTTGTGATGTTTTTGTTCTGTTCTGTTTTGTTCTGTTTGTTTGTTTTGTTTTTGTTCTGCTTTGTTCTGTTTGTTTGTTTGTTTTGTTTTTGTTCTATGCTATCGTAGTAGTATCAAAGCAGAAGGTTTGTTTATGATGTTTTTTGTGAAAATATTGTACAGAATGGCTGCAGATGTAAAGATACGCAAAACACCAACTACGAAGGCGAGAACACTTGACAACCTCCTGGAAGATGGTGCGGTGCATATAAGGAAGTGATTGATCAGAACGATCAATTGCATATGAATGAATACAACCCCAGTGGCAGATATGTAATTAGCGAGCTCTGGAATTTCAAGGAAAATCGAAGAGCTACACTGGGGTTATATTCATTCATATCTGCTACATTCCGAAGTGCACCCGTCAGTAAAGATCCACAATTGCTTGTGGTGGTATGACGTTTTGTCTCTGTATTGTATGTTACGGTCTTTTGTTATCGAGTCTGTAAGTTCCGTCAAGTTTACAAAGTTGGTATGACGTTTTGTCTCTGTATTGTATGTATTAAAAGTTTACATTTAATATACAATTTAGGCTTTAATAATTTGTTATATATAGTATACATTTAATTATTAGATTGCATTTATTTAAAAAGAGTTAATTATTAGATTGCATTTATTTAAAAAGAGTTAATTTGAATTATTAAATCAATGATTTCTTAACAAAAAAGCAAGAAAAGAATTTAGGGGCTCATGTTGATATTTCACTCATACCATAGGGACGCAAAGTGTTATTAATATATGCCAAAAGACGGTCTTACCCCCGGCTCAAACAGTCAAACAGACGGCACACTGACGGAGGGACTCAAAGTGTTATGAATTCATAAGCTCAGGGGCTCAAAAAACGAAAAAATGAATTTAGGGGCTCAGGTTGATGTTTCGCACAAACCACAGGGACGCAAATTGCATTTTTCTCTAAAAACATCTATTTATTTTTAAGTAACTTTATTGCCACTTTTCCAAACCTTCAGTGCTGTCCAGTTGGCTTCTATTTGGATTTCACATTTTGTTACCTGAAACGCGTTTAAAAATATTTTGTCAGTGGGAAATACTGGTGAGTGAATCCCAGTTTAATCAAGTTTTAATAAAAACCATTGTACAGTATTGAGGGCGGTCTCGCAATTACATTTGTTTCCAAATCATATCAATTACCACCCACGGTACTGTCAGGCCCGACTTGTGGAAATGTTACCCCTCGCAAGGCAGTAACAAATTTTGTATACAAAACCCCAACATACCGACGATAATTGTATCCTTACAAATACTCAATAACTGCTTAATATATAATTAATTGTGTGAGGTTTTGTAAAAACAGTTAACAAAAAGTAGTTTACTCACTTTGCTGTCTTAGATTATTCTTTAGGGTTTCCTGGTGACAATCTATAAATTACACAAATGCACACGTGTTAGTATAATAACCCATTTTAACATTAGTAATACCCTCCCCGAGACGGCATTCCAACTACTACGTCGGGCAGAACCACGACAACCGTTACGGAACCCTAGACCAATCGGGCAGCGTATCTAATACGTATCCAGGGGTTATGATACTTACAACGGAGCAGAACTTCGTTATTTAGGGGGATATTATACCCGAGTATAATGTCTACTATCTGAAAATTGAGAGAAAGATCGAAGAATTGAGCCACAAAAATGAACTGCAAAGCTCCAACTTTATAGGGCTGGTCGGGCTTGTCGTCGCGCCCCGCGACGGGATCAAGGGTAGGGCGTCGCGCCCCGCGACATAGGGGTTGTAGGCCCTAGCGTCGATGTGTCACCGGTATAGCTTCGCCACATGTCAACACGTGGCGGCATCTGAAGAGTGCCTCGTAGCTAGACCTTGGCAGCCCGCGACGGAGAAGATCAAGGGGTGTCGCGCCCCGCATGTCACACCCTGGCTTTGCGGAAGCGTGGGTTTATTTGGTGTGACTTCTTAATACCATAGCTTAATCACAACAAAGCTATATGAAAGTAAAACCATGAAGATCATCCATTGATTAAAGTTTTTAAAACATAATACCACAACATTGTTTTAGAGTTGACACATGCAACGAGTTTACAACACAACATAATAAAGACATTGTTCATACGACATAACCACAATCATAAAATAAACTTCGTTTAAGACTTGCGACTCGTCCAGGTAAAAGTCACAATCCCTAAACGTGGATGACCTCATAACTGTTACGCAGCGTGAAAACGTAGCATACTTCGCCAGATCCCTAATTCCCTGAAATACATGTAAGTTGAAAAATCAACATAAAGTTGAGCGAGTTCATGTGAAAGTGAGTATGTAAAACCTTTGTAAGTATAAAATCCCTCGTATGTAGCAAATAAGGAAATAAAGAAATCACCAATGGTTTGCAAGGCCATTGATATGTGTGAAGTGCAGTAGGAAGACTCAAACCTAGCAGATTTTTGCGTCGGGTACCAAGTCACCCCGAGGTCCGTACTGTTGGGCCTGGGGCTGGGCTCGCTACACCCAGATAGATCTACCGCTAAAGACCCTCGGTCCTACACTGAGGATTAATGGCCTCCAGCTCCCGCCTACCCACTCACATGATCTAAGTAGTAACCCTCCTTACGCTAACCATACCATGTAAGTAAAAGTTCGTAATAATAGTAACATGTATTTCACCCCCGAAGTATAAAAACTGAAAACAGTTAAGAAAAAAGGGGGACATGAACTCACTGAAGTGCGTCTCGAAATAGTCCGTCCCAAAATAACCTGCTGCGTGACGACCTACACGTACTAACTTCTATTAGACGGACGGCCGTGCCTTGGCTTAAGGTTTAACGTTGTTGGGAAATAGTTAGGCAACTATTTCGTATTTACACTTCGTAATTATTTATAATTATATTCCTTCCCAAGGATGGGGGTTTCGATACATGTGCGTTTTGTAAATCCAAAATACATTATTAAGTCTCACTTAATAAAATATATTTTATACATTCGTCTAAAATATTATATCTCCAAAATATACATATTTTTCTCAAAAATATTATATTTTATACCTTACAATTTCCAAAATAACACTTTTTATCAAAATACGCATTTAATAGTATTTTTCCAAAAATACGTAAGTTACAATTAAAGTTTGTGTTGGTATTAATTTGGAGTCGTGTTTTCACAATGTATTCCAGTTATATTATTTTTACTCTAAAAATAATATACATATAGTTCACAAAATAATCATAAAATCGCGTAAGCGTTTTACTACGAAATATATATTCTCAATATATATTTAACAAGTTTTATTTATGAAAACCCACCTCCGAACACTTGGTTATATTGTAATAAAAATCATGGCGAATTTTATTTGGAAAAACAAGTCAAAAATATACTTATAACACTTGTCACAAAAATATTTCTAAGTGTTATTTTCTGGAAAAATTTCGCCAGAGTTTCCTCTGTAACTGGAGGTGGCCACGCTTACTAGCGTATCATTTTCTTTTCAAAATTCAATCAACAATTTTCCAATCATCAACAAACAATATTCAAACATTAAACTAGTCAAAACAGGTATAAATCGCAAACACATGAACTTGTAAGTTGTGTGAAAATACGTAGTAATCTTCCAACATTTTTAGTAGATCTTTCTATCTTTGAAAATAAAGTCGGTTTCTTGAAATCTTTATTTTCAAAGAACATGTAACTTTACAACTCCTTAGTCAAAAATTACGAAAATATTTCTTTGTTAAAACCTTTGTTCACACAAGTGCTTACTCACTCGTTTGTTCACATAAATGCTTTTATATCATGAAAGATCCGGCTTTAAACATGATTTGCATCTTACACTTGGTTCTTCGAAAATACCACTTGTAGATCTTTAGATCTACTAGTTTAAAACTCCATTTTACAAGAAAAACTATTTTTACACAAGTTCATGTTCATGTATGAAAGGGTTCGTCATCTAGTAACTTTCACACTAAACATATTGCTAGTTCATGTTCCATGAACATGATCTAGTATGGTTAGATGACGATCCGTTCCACTACTAGCATTAAACAACATAAAATAATCATTACTAAACAGGATTCACAAGCTTTACACCATTATTTACTCTTTAACCATCTTGTTCATCATACTTTCAAGTCTTTAAGTTTTGATCTTAAGTGTTCATGGTTTTTAACCGTTAAACTTCTTATTAACCATTTTAAACATGATCAAGAGGGTGTTTAGAATCACTTACAACTAGCACAAGGCTAGGGAAGAATCTAGGCGAAAACAAGGCGGTTAATAGCGATGTAGAGAGGTCCTTGTGATTCCGTAAGCACCGAGCCTCCTTGTATGAACTCTAGCACCTTGGATTGTATGTGGTTTAGCAAGATCAAAGTTGGAAAGTAATGGTGGGTGTGTGTGAGATCTCGGCCGAGAGTATTGAGAGGAGAGAGTTGTGAAATTTTTGTGATGTGTTGAATGAATGAAGTGGTGTTATCTAATGGTGTTACTTATAGTCCATCTAATCTAATTAACCACTAGATATTATGTAATCTAGATTTTAGACAAGTGTGATTAAAATATTCAAATGTTGGGTGGTGTGTTCCCTAGGGGGAACCGATCGGTTATAAGGGGGGGGGGGGGGGCTTTGGTTTGATTTCAACTAGATGGTTAGCACTAGTTATTTAGTTAAGTAACTAAATTAGTGTAATAGTGTGTTATGTATTATAACGGGTGTTAGGGTATCCGGGGACCCTAACTGGCTCAGAAAAGGAAAAACAATGTCATTGACAATATTTTTATGTTCCGGGTAAAGTCCGGTTGTTCGGTTGGATATTGATCCGTTAAAGTGCTAAATAAGCATTTTGAGTGTCGTTAATATTTGTTTTAGTGACACAATGAATTCCCGACACTTTGGAAAGTGTCTAGTATTATTTTCCCATGTTTTTGCACTTTACTAGTTAGCTTAAATGCTGAATTTTGTATTAAAGTGCAGAATTTTATAACTATAGCATGTTTTAGGCACATCCGGTCACTATAACTATCACCTAGTGACGCAGTTTAACAATCCTCACCTCCCTACACTCCCTACTAGTGTAGTAATCTATTCCCGGCTCATACTGGCCTCAGAGACAGTGCCTGTCTGATGCTGGCTATGTCAGCATGTTTACTGGGTTATCCGTTCATTGTGCTACTGTGCTTTTGTGCATCAAGGTTGTCACTGATGTTCTGTGTAAATAATGGAGTGACAGTAGTAAAGTATGATGCATGTATAAGTATGTATCAGAATTCAAGTAGCAGTTTAATCACAACTGTAAGCAAGCACAGTAATTAAGCATTAATTAAATATTAATTAATTCGTACGGATACCTGGTTTGGTGAGGGTTGTCACACCGCAACAGCCCTATAATTTTTGTTTTATTTAATTTTTAATTATATAATACATTTTGGGCTCGGTTTTCATATACGGGGTATATCTTAAGACATATTGGGGTAATTTAATATATTTTAGGGTGTCAAAAATATTTAGGAGGGTGTTGGTTTATTTCAGGGTTGTTATATCCTCCCCACCTTGTTTTAGAGCTCATCTTCGAGATCTACTGGAACAAGTGTGGATATTTCCTTTGCATTTTCGATTCAAGCTCCCATGTGTACTCTGGTCTTCTTTTGGAGTCCCACTTCACTTTGACCAGAACTAATCTCTTGTGCTTGAGGTTCTTGACTTTTCTGTCTTCAATCCGTAGAGGCCTCTCTATAAACTTAAGTTGTTCATTTACCTCTATATCTTTTAAAGGTACCACCAGTGATTCATCAACTAAGCATTTCTTGAGATTAGATACATGAAATACATCATGTATTCCTGCCATTTCCTCTGGTAGTTGTAGCTGATAGGCTACAGGTCCTATTCTTCTAATAATCTCAAAAGGTCCAACATACCTGGGACTTAGCTTTCCCCTTTTGATGAATCTTACCACTCCTTTCCAAGGAGAGACTTTCAATAATACCTTATCTGCTACTTGAAATTCCAATGGCTTTCGTCTGTTATCAGCATAACTCTTTTGTCTATCACGTGCTGCTTTCAGTCGTTCCTTGACTTGAATGATTTTGTCTGTTGTTTCTTGTACTATCTCAGGTCCAGATAGTTGTTTTTCTCCAATTTCTGCCCAACAGACTGGCGTTCGGCACTTTCGTCCATAAAGTGCTTCGAATGTGCAGCATTGATACTTGTATGATAACTGTTATTATAAGAAAATTCTATTAAAGATAAGTGATCGTCCCAGTTACCTCCGAAATCAATTACACAGGCTCTAAGCATGTCCTCCATTGTCTGAATTGTCCTTTCGCTTTGTTCGTCCGCCTGAGGATGATAAGCTGTGCTTAGATTCAGCTTGGTTCCCATAGCTTTTTGGAAACTTGTCCAAAAATGAGAGGTAAAACGACTATCTCTGTCAGAAACAATTGATAAAGGAATTCCATGTAAAGAAACAATTTCATTTAAATATAACTTAGCTAACTGTTCCATACTGAAAGTTTCCTTCATTGGTAGAAAATGAGCTGATTTAGTTAGCCTATCTACAATCACCCAGATTGTATCATTACTTTTCCTTGTTTTGGGTAATTTGGTAACAAAATCCATTGTTATCAATTCTCATTTCCACACTAGCATTTCTAATTGTTGTAGCAAACCTGAGGGTTTCTGATGTTCAGCTTTGACTTGTGAATAAGTTAAACATTTAGAAACATAGGCTGCTATGTCCTTTTTCATTCCTATCCACCAAAAATTCTTTCTTAAATCCTGATACATTTTATCACTTCCAGGACGCATCGTATATTTAGACTTATGGGCTTCTTCTAATATATGGTGGCGTAGGTTCCCTAATTTAGGTATCCACATTCTATTCTTATGGAATCTCTAAATTCCATATGTTCCTTGTTCTAATTCCTGAATCATTCCTTTTAATTTTTCAGTATCGTCCTTGATTACTGACTCTTGTGCTTCTCTTATCTGATTATTTAAATCTACTTGTAGATTTAATTTAAGAGAACGTACCCTTTTTGGCATTTCATGATACTTTCAGCTTAAAGCATCAGCCACTACATTTGCCTTTCATGCGTGATACTGGATATTGCAATCGTAATCACTAAGGATCTCCATCCAACGTCTCTGTCTCATATTTAACTCTTTTTGCCCAAAAACATATCTTAAACACTTATGATCAGTGAAAATGGTAAACTTAGGGCAAAAATTATGGCTCATAATTCTAAATCATGGGTTTAATAATTCTCTTCATGATTCTTAAGTTGTCTAGACACATATGCTATAACCTTTTGACGTTGCATTAACACACATCCATAACCTAACTTGGAAGCGTCACAATAGACTACAAAGTATTCAGTTCCTTCTGGTAACGCTAGTATGGGTGCATGGGTTAATCTTTGCTTAAGAATTCTAAATGCTTCTTCTTGTTTTGGTCCCCATTCAAATTAATGGATTTACAGGTTAACTTAGTTAAGGGAATGGCTATTCTAGAAAAATCTCGAATAAATCTTCTATAATAACCGGCCAATCCTAAGAAACTTCTAACCTCGGTTGGTGACTCACGGGTTTTCCATTTAGTGATTGCCTCGATCTTTGTGGGATCCACATGAATTCCTTCATGAGCGACTAAATGTCCAAGAAACTGTACCTATTCTAATCAAAACTCGCACTTTGAAAACTTAGCATAAATCTTTTCTTTTCTTAATAAACGTAAAAGTGCGTGCAAATGCTTTGCATGATCTTCCTTACTTTTAGAATAAATGAGAATATCATCTATGAAGACAATTATGAATTTATCAAAATATGGCTTACATATTCGGTTCATCATGTCCATAAATGCGGCTGGGGCATTAGTTAAACCAAATGGCATGACAATAAATTCATAATGGCCATACATTGTTCTAAATGCGGTTTTAGGAATGTCCTCTTCCTGTACCTTTAATTGATGATATCCTGACCTTAAATCGATTTTAGAGAAAAATCGAGCTCCTTGCAACTGATCGAACAGATCATCGATTCTCGGTAATGGGTACCGATTCTTAATTGTGACCTTGTTCAATTCACGGTAATCCATGCACATACGCATTGATCCGTCCTTCTTTTTAACGAATAAAATTGGCGATCCCCATGGCGATGAGCTTGGCTGTATGAATCCCTTCTCCAATAATTCGTCTAACTGTTTCTTCAGTTCCTGCATTTCGGCGGGTGCCAAACGGTTAGGTGCTTTGGAAATTGGTGCTGTTCCTGGTAGTAGATGGATTCTGAATTCAACTTCCCTGTCTGGCGGTAGTCCTGGCAATTCTTCTGGAAAGACATCTGAAAACTGGGATACTACTGAAATATCATTTAGTTCTTTTCCTTTAGTGTTAGTGATTATAGAAATCAAATACATTATAGATCCTTTCCTTATATAGTTTGCAGTTTTCATCACTGCAAAAGTGTCATTTTGGACGAAAATGACAAACTTGCCCAAACCTCAGAGACGATTTTGGCAATTAACTCTATAATTTATGTTTTTTTTCAAAGTAAAAAAGCTTCAAGATTTAAAAAAAAAAAAAAATTCGTTTTTCCCCACTAAAGTTACAGGAATCACAGCAAGATTCGATTTTGATTTTTACGATTTTGTAATGTTCTAACCATTAATTATAAGATTCTCAATTAGGTATATTAGCATTGTCATTTTAGAGTAATTTTTCTTTTTCTTATTTTTTGTGTCTAAGTGATGATGGGTCATATATGATTGAATATCAAGGTTTTAACATAGTAGATGCTCATGCAGTTGTCATAATCTAACCTATTTTTTTCTCGTTGACCTTGAAGTCATTTTGTCATAAAAAAATATATGAAAATTCTGCGTATTTTAAAGGACATGTTTTACCTAAACACTAAAGTTTATCAATTTGTTTTCTAACTACAAAAATAATTCAAGTTCATTATTGCTTCATTGTTGTGAGTTTTTTTAATGTTCTAAATATTATGTGTCTAAATGTAATGGTAAAGAAAAAAAGTTACTAAACATAAATGAAGTTTT
The DNA here is from genome assembly GCA_030545235.1 of Helianthus tuberosus. NCBI lineage: Eukaryota > Viridiplantae > Streptophyta > Magnoliopsida > Asterales > Asteraceae > Helianthus > Helianthus tuberosus. Next base: position 2,730,182 of record CM060370.1, read on the forward strand.
ATAATTGATTCATTTAGGTTTTTTTCAAATTTAAACAGTTATTATAAAAATATTTCACAACAACATAACAATATCAAAACTTGAGTGATTTTTATAATTAGATAATGTATTAGTAATTTTGTTGAAACAATATTGAAACTTGATTACAATTTCATGATTTTGTCCTTATAAAGTCATGTTAATGTAAGACGTGGAAGATAATACAAATAAACCATTAACCATGTATGAAGAAAATTCAGTAAATACAACTGAAACATAAAATACAAACAATTTTGTGTATTCAAATTCAATTCAATATAACTCTAGCAAACCACATATAGAATATTATTTCTAAAAATATCCACACTTGAGCACTACCCAAGTACCAAAATGTTATTGAATATAAAGAAATTAAACAACGAAGGGTAGGTGTGGAACAAAATTCATTATGAATTAAGTTGTGTTTTCATGATAGTATAGTTGAGTAAAAGATATAAAGCTCATCTACTTGTGTCTAAAATAGAGATGAGGAGAACACTGATCAATGTAAGGATTGTGTCAGCAACAATAGAGAAGTTCATCCACTTATGTCTAAAATAGAGATGAGCTCGGTGACCTCAGTCATGTAAGTCTCTAGCATCCCTCACAGGTAAACTGTGAAGCCTAGACAGTCAAACCGTGTCAAAATTAACCCTTGAAGAAATGTTACAGTTCTGAAGATTCATTAATAGGATCATATCACAAGGTGCAAATAAATTACTAGGTTTCCTAGGCTTATGAAAAAAAATTGAATTCGCACCTAGATATGTGGTTTTCTTATTGTCACGCCATGGTGTGGTGGACAACAATGAGATATATGTACCTCATGTAACATAGACGCAATCCATGGTATCTCACTATAATTTATGCTAATGCATAATACTCGATTTCAGTACCTAATCTAACATTAGTGCTTGCGTTGCTTTTTAGAGCTTTGATTCATAGTGTTGGGCCGAAGAGAAACACATTTATCTGGTAGTAGAATGACGATCATCATGGCATCTAACCCAGTCATCATCTAGTATCACGTTATCTAGTAGTAGACTGACGATCACCTTGAAAAGTGACACATCAACTCTCCTGGTGTTACAATTGAAGTAACCCAACAATCTTGTTACCTACACCAACCCATATAAGAAACCAAAACCCATTGTAGTGACAAGCTATAACACCATGACAATCATTGTACTATACTAATAAAATCCAAAACTTAAACCTTGAAACATTAATGGAATTATTGTTTCATACAACTTAATCGTTAAGTTTCCTCATAACCCAAAAATAGGGATGTTTATGAGCCGAGTTATTGTTGTATGAATCTTGATCAGACTTGAGCCAATAGTACTAACTAACACGAGTTGAGTTGGCTCGGTTCGATATTTCCATCAAAGCCAAAAGCTTAGCTCTATCCAGCTTGACTTCAACTTGAGCCAACTCATAGCTTGACGAGTTGACTCATCTTCCTTAATTTTGATCCTTTTGTATGGTACCCTTTGTAGAAATATTAAATAACAAGTTAACAAACAATCTTAAATGATACAATACCACACAAGGTAATGGCCTAACTTATTCAAGCTTGATCGTTGAATTTCCTTATAACCCTAAAATAGGGATGTTCATGAGCAGTTGTTGTATAGAACTTGACCAGCTCGAGCAAGTAATAATATGGGTTGAGTGGGCTCCAATCGATATTTCCATCAAAGGCAGAAACTTAGCTCTATTCAGCTTGACTCCGTCTCAAGCCAACTCATAACTTGACGAGTTGATTCGTTTTTTCCCAATTTTGATTCTTTTGTATGGCCCTTTTAATATAGAAATTCAAATATAATAATTGTACAAACAACCTTGAATAATACAATACTAAACTATTAATATACACAAAAAAGTACAAACAACCTTGAATTATACAATACTAAACTATTAATGTACACAAAAGAGTACAAACAACCTTGAATAATACAATACTAAACTATTAATATACACAAAAGAAAATGAGCCAATTTATTCGAGCTAGCGAGCAAATTAGTCGAGCAGAGTTAGCTCATGAGCAAATAGATCATGTTTTATACCAAAGAGTTAACTTCGGCTCAAAACAACCAGCTAAAAAAGCTTATGCATTTATGTACTGTATTCATTAGATTGTTTACATGTGTTTCAAACAATATTATTAATAAACTTTCTTCTGTTGTTAGCATTTAGTTCTAGTTTGATGATGGTAAAAATAGTTTAAAAGATAAATTATATTTTATAATTTATATATCCAATTAAAAATGTGAGCAATACCCACATAATATCTATATATGACTTAGCTACACTCGCATAATATTACATATTTACAAGTTTCATTGCTCTATGTACAAGTAGTTTATGCAACTCATTTATGTCTTTTAGCTCCCCTAATTCACATTTTTTTAGTTTTTCTTAGAGTTAATTATATAGTTAGTCCCTGTGGTTTGCACAAAGTAACATACTTAGGTACTAATAGTTTAAAATCACATTATAGGGTATTAACTTTTCATTTTGTAACATTCGGAGGTATTAACGTTATTTTTAGGTTTAAAATCACATTCTATTAGTACCTAAGTGTGTTATTTTGTGCAAACCACAGGGACTAACAATGTTAATACCCTAGAAGTTAATACCTCCAAACGTTACAAAATGAAAAGTTAATACCCTAGAATGTGATTTTAAACTATTAGTACTTAAGTATGTTATTTTGTGCAAACCACATGGACTAACTATGTAATTAACTCTTTTTCTTATTACTAAACATATAGTTAATTTTATACGAATTTTGTTTTTCTATTATAGATGTTAATTTTTTCATACATTCCGAATATAATATTGCGACATACTCATTTTTATTTGATTTTTAGTATAAATTTTACAAATATCATCTACGTTTCAAATTTCAATGTAAATTTTATTCAGAACCGTCAGCTTTCAAATCAAGTTGTCGCAACCTCATGTGCTTCTTTTTACATGCAACGTAAATTTTATTCCAAATCGAGCCAGGTCAAATATGATATATTTTTACTTCTTTTTTTTAAATCCGCTTTTGTGTTTCTTAACGTTCACTTTTACAACACCATCATTTTTCAGTTATTTCTTAAGGGTTGAGATCATGTACAAACAGTGCTAACTGTAAGAACCGTAAGAACAGATCTGAACCATTGATAGTTTAAATCAAGGGTTGGGGTTGATTATAAATTAAACCCTTATAATTAAAAATTAGTACTAACAAGTTAGGGGTAATTTCGTAAAATTGCTAGTCATTTGACCATTTTCAATTAAATACAAATTCCACCAAGGTTTTTTAAACTAAAATAACTTTTATATACTTCATTAATTTTTTTTTAAATATACCATAAAATCAAGTATTTTTTATCTTTAATATGAGTACCATATTGCTATACCTTTTTTTATTTATAAAATTAACTTTTAAAAAAGTTACAAAAAGTTGTTTTATAATTGTGCTGATAATGTGCTGATTATGTATTAATTACAATATAATACAAACAAACACCAAAAGTAGATATAATCAACACATCTGATGTGCTGATAATGGAGAACGATTGAGGATGTTGTGCTAATGTCGTTTATGTTGATAATGGAGAACGATTGAGGACGATGTGCTGATAATGGAGAACGATTAAGGATGTTATGCTAATTATATAGTGTTGTGCTGATTATATTTTTTGCGATGGTTCATACAGGTTGGTTCGATCATGGAGAGTTACTAGATCATGGATATGTTAAAAAATTCAAACTTTGATTTGAATTAAACATGCATGAATTTAGGAATGTTTTAATAATTATTTTTAATTAGTTATAAATAAATATGGTGAAAAGGTATAAATTACCCCTAAACTATTTTTTTATTGAGGGACACTTGTCAATTATGTGTTGGTTCTTACAGTTCTTATAAACATAAGTATTTGTATTTGATCCTATTGCCGTAACATGCTTTTTTTTATCTACGTAACCATAACTACTATTAGTAACCTACTTAAGCCTCCGTCACGAACCGAAGAGAGTTTCATATTATGTAGTAGTTTCGGTAAGTTTCCTTTTTGATGATTTTGATGCGTGACATAATAATATTAAATCTTGATTTGGCCGAATAGGGTCGGCACCAGATCCTATCCTCACCCAACAACTTTGTCAACTTTCATCAAATTACTCAATTTTTAACTTGACACATTATTAATAATCACACTAATATAGTCTTGTGGTGTACCAACATAACCAAGATCAATAAACTTCGATGAAAACGACATCGTATCCTACTAAATAATAAAAAAGCAAAACAGGTGGGCTAAGGAACACCTCTAATGACATTATTTGTTGATAAACATAAACTATTTTTAGTCAATTTGTTGATATAATGGCTGCTCATTCTCTTCACGCAATCTTTTTTAGTCACCTCATTAACATATATAATTCAATAACAAACTGTTGCTAATTAATTGCCTTTTATTCATAACTTTTGTACTTGTAAAAGAGAGAAAGTAGATTCTTAATATCAAAATATGGAAATAATGCAAATTTCAAATTTAACTAGATAGATGTATGAGAAAGATTAAGACTTCCAATAACCATAGGTGATAGGACTTGGACCAGTGGAATGAGCATGCACTATTAGCTAAAAGTCTAATAATCGCTTTAGTTAGCCATCAGGTTTGACAGTATTGTTATTCTTATATTCCTTGTTATAATGTTATACATAAAATAATATTATCTTCTCCTTCTGTTTTTTAATCTTACAATAAAGAAACCAAAAAGGTTATGATTCACCAACTTCTTTTTTCGAACGTAAAATTTAAATCACTGTAGTGTCATCGTGTCATCAGTGGAACTACCTGATTATATCCATCTTTATTATGCAATAATGCTTATATACTGTGTCATCATGCCACCAGTAGAACTACCTGATCATATCCATTTCTTATGCTTCACCAACTTCTTTTTTCGAACGTCAAATTAAAATCACTGTAGTGTCATCGTGCTATCAGTGGAACTATCTGATTATATCCATCTTTATTATGCAATAATGCTTATATTAGTGGCGGAACTAGAACATTAACTTAGGGGTATCCTAGATTTTTTTTCACCGTGCAATCATACAATATTAAAAAAAACGACAATAAATAAATAAAGTAAAACAAATACCTACTAGATTTGTCCTCTTCTTTTTTCATAGTTTTAAATTGTTCCATTACATCGTCGTCTTTTACTTCACGTAAAAATTCCTTTTCGACCGCATAAACCATATAGCATTGTTCAAAAATTCCGGGACCATTCGATTGCGTAAATCCGTCTTGACAAGCTTCAGTTTCGAAAACCATCTTTCAACGGTTGCGGTTGCAACCGGTTAAGGCAAAGCTAGCTTCACCAATCCGATTTTCATTAATCTCTTTGTATTTTCTTTTGAAAAAGTTCCCAGTTAAAGATTGTTTTTTAAATTGTGGTTTCATTATCACTTCAAAGCATTCAAGATTGAACAACAATCTCTATAAACATACAAAATTACCAATAAAACAACTAATTAAACAATCAAATACATTTCAGCGAAACTAATCAAACAATCAAAGACATTATAATATTGGCCCACTTTATTGAATTCAATATTTCAATTCATCCTATTTCAGCGAAACTAAGTTGAACTTTTTTAATGGACAGTGGTTTACTTTTACAAATCACAATCGAACAACTAATTAAATGTACTAAACAACTAATAAAGAATACTCAATAATCAAACAATTCACAAGTCACCAAGAAAAGAAACAAAGAATACTCAATACTCACAAGTCACAATCGAATCGATGATCTATTGTTGCCTGTTCAGTTCCGGCGTTCCGCTATTCGGCGAAACAGTTCAGATTTCAGCGATCCAGCAGCGACTTCAGGAGGCTTCAACGCAGCAGCAGTTCAGAGTTCAGACGTTTGGTGATGATCGATGTTTGGTATCCTTAATCTTTCACTTGTGTCGTGCATTAAAACTTCAGATTAACGGCCGTATTTTATTATTTTGGGCTAACATATAACTGGCTTTGGGAAATTGGGCTTATTATTTACAATCTTCCATTGATTTGGGCTTTAATAATATAAGGTTTATAAGTTGTAATAATCTTATAACTGATTATTGATTTGGGTTGGGCTAAGAAATAGGAACTAAGTTTATAAACTGCAATTTGGGCTTACAGACTTTTTTTAGGGGTGTCCTCGTAGTTGTTCAAGTGTATCCTTGATATAAAAACCGAAAAAAGAATAAAAGTTTACACTGCCGATAAAAAGTTGAGCCGTAGCCCGTGCTACGGCTCTTTATACTTTAGGTCCGCCCCTGGCTTATATACTGTGTCATCATGCCACCAGTAGAACTACCTGATCATATCCATTTCTACTAGGCAATAATGCCTATACACCAATTCAGGAGTAAACCTAATAAATCCGGGAAAACCCCCTTTGTGAGAATCGAACACAAGACCACTATGCTATAATGTTATGGGCTTCACCAACTTCTTACAAATAATATCTATAGGTCAAAAGATTTAACTTGGTGACCAGGGTTGCAAGAGAGTCTAGTCGGACTTGATTTAAGACTCTAAGACCGTGGGGTATGGGGGGCTTGGGTTGGGGCATTTGTTGACACGTGGAATGGGAGCCCCCCCACCACCAAAACCCACGCCCATGGGGTATGGTGGGGCTTGGGTTGGACTTGGGTTGGGTGCAGATTGTTAAAATAAAAAAATAATACAAAAAGAGCAAGCCAGCTAGCATGTCCCCCCGCCCCACGCCCGGCTTGAAACCCAAGCCCCAAGGGGCCACGCCCCAACCTAAGCTCACCCGGGGTAGTGCCTTGGGCGTTTTACCCCAACCCACGCCCAAACCCCCGCCCCATACCCCACGGCCTAAGGGGAGGCGGGGTGGTCCGTGATGACCACCCCATCACGCGTGAAAACAAAACGAACACCGCCGCCACCATAAAAATAACGCATTATATTTGTAACGCGTTGAAAGCATCACGCGTTGAAAGTTTAAAAAATTCGAACGTTTGGCTTCTTTTGACCGTTGAATAACGGTAAAATTTAATTAAAAAAAAAACCTTTAAACCCTTTATCTATTTATATCTTCATTTTAAACCATTTTACACACACCAATCTACATCTTTAAACCATTTTAAACCCATTTCACACAATCTACATCTTTCTCAAATAGAGTTCCCTACGGATTCGACGTTTCCGATGTCTAGCGATAGCGATACCGATTCGTCTTCTGTAACAACCCTCAAAGAAACCGACACCCTCGAATAATTTCCGACACCCTAGTATATTTTAAAATATCCCAATATGTCCCAAAATACACCCCATACGTGAAAACGGGCCTCAAATACATTAAATAGTATTAAAAATAATTAAAAATCTGAAATTTAAGTTGAGGCGGGCCGCGTAGGACCCACCCTAAGTTCACGCGGGCCGCGAGAGGGTGAAAGGTGGCGCAACCCGGTGCGGCCACGTGGCCCAACACATGTCGAGCCTAGTTGCTGATCCGGATGGGCTACAAGTTGACCTGGGGTCAACGCGGGCCGCGTAAGCCCTGCTCTCATGTTACGCGGGCTGCGAGAAAGTCAGAATCAGCACCTATATAAGCAGACCATCGGGTTTCAGCAGAAATTGTTCAAATCTTTCTTTCTCTCAATATTAAGAAGTAGGCATTATATGCGGGTATTATACCCCCCTAAATAGCGAAGTTCTGCTCCGTTGTAAGTATCATAACCCCTGGATACGAATTAGATACGCTGCCCGATTGATCTAGGGTTCCGTAATGGCTGTCGTAGTTCTGCCCGACGTAGTCAATGGAATGCCGTATCAGGGAGGGTATTGCTAATGTTAAAATGGGTTATTATACTAACGCGTGTGCATTTGTGTAAATTTTAGATTGTCACCAGGAAACCCTTACGGAAAATCTAAGACAGCAATGTGAGTTGATCCACTTTTTGTAAACCTATTTTGTAAACTGTTTATACAAAACCTTATATATTTTTCCATGCGAATGACAGTTATTGAGTATTTGTAAGAATACAATTATCATGAGTATGTTGGGGTTTTGTATACAAAATTTGTTACTACACTGTGAGTAGTAACATGACCACAAGTCGGGTTGACAGTACCATGGATGTTAATTGTTATAACTTGGAAACAAATGTAATTGCGGGATCGCCCTCAATACAGTACACTGTGAACTGATTTTTATTTAAACTTGATTAAAATGGGATTCACTCACCAGTATTTCCCACTGACAAATGTTTTTAAAACGCGTTTCAGGGAACAAAATGTGAAAGCCAAATAGAAGCCAGCTGGACATCAGTGAAGGCTTGGAAAAAGTGGCAATAAAGTTACCTAAAATAAAATAGATGTTTTTATTAAATAAAATAGGATTTATTCTTATGAAAACGTGTGTACTATGAACTTGGGTTTTTATCCCATTTATTTAATACTATGAAAATGTGGTATTTTACTCTGATCAAATATTTCCTAACTACGGTCCTGATGAAAATTTCCGCTGCCAAATTAGACAATCATGTGATACCACCAGCACTGGCTCACGGCCGCCCGTTCCCAGGGGACCTGCGATCGGGGGTGGCGACAGGAGGTGGTATCAGAGCTATGCCACTGATTCAGCCACAGAAGTGTTCTGCTGACATCAAAAGTCAAAGTGTTAGGAAATAAATTATGGAAATACGTTCATAATTGTAATTATTGTTATGTGTTATTTGACTATTTGTTAGTTTACAGTATGAGCGACCAAGGACCATCTGACGCGTATCGTCAATTGTCTGGTTCGCCTAGAAGCGAAGGCACCTCCTCTTCTCAGCCTGCCCTCTCAGGGTACTCTGCTGATACGGAAGATGGAATCTTTGTTGTAACACCCGTCTAATTTCTATTCAAATTTAATAAAACTTCATACTTACTATATAAAAGAGTGTCTAAATTAAAACATAGTTACCAAAACAAGGTTCCAAGTAATCAAAACTAGTCAACAAACGACTAGTTAAAACATTCATGACGTAATTAGCAAATTGTTTACATTCAAAAGAAATAGGAATATTGTTTAACAAAGTTATGAAATCGCGGAAGCTTCAAAAGTTGTGTTCGGTTGTTCAAAAACTTGCTTGATCGCCATCCGTATTCTTGCCATACCTGAAATCTGGAGATTTTTAATCCAAAATAAATGTTAGAGTTCTTAGAATTATTGCTTAATCGAAACTACGCTTAAAGACGGATTCGATTAGCTAGAATATGCAAAACTTAATCAAAATATTTAGGTTCTACCGTAACTTACGGTATATACCATAAGTTACGGTAGTTGCTGGAAAGTTCTGGTCTGCCGTAAGGCAGTAAGAAACTGTCGTAAGCCTTTTTATTTCTACCGTAAGTTACGGTATATACCGTAACTTACGGTAGACCCTGTACATTCATGTTTTTGAATTGATTTGATTATTTAGCCCAAACCAAACTCTCGAATTTCTCATATCTACAAACCAACATGTTAATTTCTCGTATTAATATGTCGTTTATCAACAATAACCAAAAGACCAATTTATTATATTTCGAAGCATTTGCCACACATTAATCGATTATTCGACCCGTTTGGCTCATCTACGGAATCCTCCATTATGATGACTACCAACAAGTTCTAACCAATCCTGGTTTTATTAATCAATACAACAAACATTTTCGCTTTAAATTAAGTCAACCTTTATTCTACGATTCACTACACATATGCAATTTATCAAATTTTACCCAATGCAATTTATCAAATTTTACCCAATATAACCATCGTATTTGTGACCCGATGGTCATTTTGGTCCTGTAGACCTTTATATTGTTTATGACCCGATGGTTATAGTGATCCCGTAGATCACTTTCTACTTGTGTTTTTATTTAATTGTATATATATATATATACATATAGCGTCAAGACACCTCCCTTTTACGTTTAGAATAATTTATTTTTGCTTTTGTAATTCATTTGACCTTAACCATAGTCTAAGGCTACACTCATTTTCTTTCGGATTATCTTTCCGACTCTATGACTTCTTACGTCGTATTCACGACTGTTTATCCCACTCGTTCCGTTATTTGGTTTATGCCCCTACTTTCCTTTCAACCCGTTACCCGGGTTCCTTATCTTACTTAATGTTTTTAACACTTTGGTTTCATTGGTTTGCATTTTCCTTTCCTTACTCTTTTACGAGCTATCACATAGATTCAGTAATATTTCGCACCTTCACTATTCGGTTTGCGCTTACTTGAAATATTAAGTATTATACTTTATTCAGCCCGTTCAACATTTGAAGTAGTTGAACATAATTATCTAAATTTCTGTTTTGCAAAATTTCATTGTCTTTTAGTCATAACTCTTAATATGAGTCTTTTGACTTTTAATCTGTGCCACCGTCTCTTTTACCAATGTCCCGTATGTTCATTTCTTAGGCCTTGTTTGGTAAAACCAATGCTATTGTTATACGGCTCTTGGGGTTTACCCGTTTTCGTTCTAACACTTCTAATATCTTTATTTACTAATCTTCTATTCAATCACACCTATCAATGAGATCATCGTTCTTCCTCAGAAGGGTTTTATTAACAACATGCTACTTGGGTATCTACCCATACCCGAGTTTTTAAATCCATAATTATTGATATTTCATCATCTATAGCTGCGAATAATACGTATTATCCATTTAGCTTGTTTCTCGAGGATATTCCCATTCGAATCTTAATTTCTCAATTTTTTGTAACCTTAATCCGTTGTTATAATAACAAAATCAATTCATTTCGTTTTATTATTCCATATCATTGTATGGAGTTTATCCACATCGTTTATTGATATAAACGAAGTTTCTACATGTCTTATTTGGCTTGGCCAGGTCTATAACCTTGTCCTTGCCATCTATTACTATTGCAAATTTCCGGGTTCGGGCGTTATTACACTTCTCCCTATTATGACGCTTATCTTTCATTACGTTCTCGGGTTCGAGTGTGCGCGCACCCCTTCCCATGGCAATATTTATCATGATTACTTTTGCCTCGATTTTTACATGATCACTTATGTTTATGCTTATATACATATATCTATATGTATATTTCTTTTACAAAGTTTACTCATCTCACTACTCATATATGCCCATATACAACTATTATTCGCACTCGTATCGAAATAATCTTTGTGCTATACTTTAATTTACAAGAAACATACCTGAAATGATGTCAGGTTCAGCTTTAGCCTCTGCGGCTGTCATGTGGGAAGACCTTGCCTTCTCTTTTGGGGTATCAAGCTTTGATTTCTTTACGGGTCTTGGGTCAACATCCAACTCACTCCCGTCATCTTTTTCTTGTGAGAGACTATCTTTTAATTCAGTTATCATATCCTCTACTGCTAGCAAAATTGTGGTTTGTAGTCTCTCGACGAACTGCGGTAGACTGGCTTCTATTGCCTTTCCGACTTCCTCAAAAATTTTAGCTTCCATCTCTTCAGTTAATTGAGATGCTAATTTTCCCCCGGTTACACCGGACATTTCTTTCATCTGTTCGGTGACTTTCGGCACCGTATCATCATTGCCTTTACTAGTCATCTTGAGTCTGAAATGTTTATGCTAATTATTAAACATTTCCTTTTTATAACATATGCATCATTCGCTTTGGTTTAGCCAAGTTCACCACTTGCTTAAACCATTCATGTTTAGTGCACCTTCCGGGTTTGAGTGTGTTAACACGCTCTTCCCGTACACATCAAATCAAATTCCTTTTTCTAATATTCTAATAAAATTTACTAAATGACTAATTCTTACCGGATGATTGATCAAGCTTGAACCGAACACGCTTTGTTGACAACCTTGAGCTCTGATTACCAACTTGTAACACCCGTCTAATTTCTATTCAAATTTAATAAAACTTCATACTTACTATATAAAAGAGTGTCTAAATTAAAACATAGTTACCAAAACAAGGTTCCAATTAATCAAAACTAGTCAACAAACGACTAGTTAAAACATTCATGACCTAATTAGCAAATTGTTTACATTCAAAAGAAATAGGAATATTGTTTAACAAAGTTATGAAATCGCGGAAGCTTCAAAAGTTGTGTTCGGTTCTTCAAAAACTTGCTTGATCGCCATCCGTATTCTTGCCATACCTGAAATCTGGAGATTTTTAATCCAAAATAAATGTTAGAGTTCTTAGAATTATTGCTAAATCGAAACTACGCTTAAAGACGGATTCGATTAGCTAGAATATGCAAAACTTAATCAAAATATTTAGGTTCTACCGTAACTTACGGTATCTACCATAAGTTACGGTAGTTGCTGGAAAGTTCTGGTCTGCCGTAAGGCAGTAAGAAACTGCCGTAAGCCTTTTTATTTCTACCGTAAGTTACGGTATATACCGTAACTTACGGTAGACCCTGTACATTCATGTTTTTGAATTGATTTGATTATTTAGCCCAAACCAAACTCTCGAATTTCTCATATCTACAAACCAACATGTTAATTTCTCGTATTAATATGTCGTTTATCAACAATAACCAAAAGACCAATTTATTATATTTCGAAGCATTTGCCACACATTAATCGATTATTCGACCCGTTTGGCTCATCTACGGAATCCTCCATTATGATGACTACCAACAAGTTCTAACCAATCCTGGTTTTATTAATCAATACAGCGAACATTTTCGCTTTAAATTAAGTCAACCTTTATTCTACGATTCACTACACATATGCAATTTATCAAATTTTACCCAATGTAATGAATCAAGTTACATACTTGCATAATTTATCAACATTGGTTTCTGACCATAATTACCCATTCCCGGGCTTGTCAACCTTAGCGTATCACGATCGTTCCATGGTTTACGCTTTTATAACTCAATTTTTAAAGAGTGACGTTTTAGTCACTTCAATGCTACAAATTCAACCATTGTTCGACCTGCTTGGTTGTTTAATGGAAACCACCATTTTACAAAACACCAAACTTACTCTAACCAATATTTGACCCGTTTTTTTTTTTTTTTTCTAGTGATCTTCGTCACTTTGACTAAATACCAATTCATATATTATGCTAATTTTAAGGTCTACTAACGAAATTACAAAATCGAACATAACTTAACGAAACCGTAGTTACGTACCTTTAAAGCGCTCCTTTCAAACGTGTGTCTTCACCGGCTTGTCCGTTTGTCGATCCGGATTCCTTGCCTATAGAGTTCAACCAAATATTGTTTAGAACTCCTTTCACAACATGTCACGCCTAATTTGCCGTATATTTCACATATGCGTTTTTATCTAAATTTCTCTATGTTAGCTTTCTCTTAAGCGTTTTAACAAACACCTTAAGGGCATTGTTTTTAAATAACCATTATCAAGTTCATGACCCTACTATTTTGCCAAGTTCTTCATACTTTTGCAAGTTCATCACCTCTAACCTACTTGTTAACATCAGATTTGCTTCATGCGAACCATTAACATCAGTTTTCTGATTACATTATTAGAGTTCCTTATTATCCACAAAACCCATTTAACACCTAGATGGGTAAACATGAATATTCATAATTTGAGCATCAATTTCACGAATTATTAGCTAGGGTTTTCATATAAACATGTTTTCAACACTAATTTCATCTAAACAATTTTTTTTTGGGTAAAGGGTTACCCCGGTGATTCTATTAAAAACAATCCCAAAAAAGTACAAGTAGTGAGGATGAGTTCCACACTAATTCATATACAGGACATGCCCCGTATATGTAAACCAAAAACAAACCAAACATTCTAAGATAACCCATAACCTAGCCTACATTACATCATGAAACAAAGTAGGCAAAAACGAAAAAACCAAACAACGACTCAACCTCCATCATCAAAGATGAAATTGCCACAAACTGGCAACCCCTTGACTCGAATCACTACATGACTAGCCATTGGAACCCTTTATGGAGGAGTTGCTTGCCCGAGCTCTAGAAGATGAAGGATGTGTTCCCGAAGTCATAAATTCATTAGTTTCATTGTAGACTTCAACGACCTCCTCCTCATCTGAATCCTGCTTGTCATTAGACTGCTTGGCCTTCTTCTCTATACGACCCACCGTACTACCTCCCTGATCACCATCATCGTCCTTAAGGGTATCAAATGGGTTTGACGTTGATACCTGATTATTCATCGGCTTCCTCAAGGACGAATTTGGTTTAAGGTTTACAACAGGTCTATACACTACCTTAGGTTTCTGATTTTTCATATGAAGACCTTGGCTAGTAGCTTTCTTCTTCTTGGCACCCACAACCTGAAAATCATCAATTTTCTTCCCAGAATCCCCACTCGAAACAACCTGATGGTTCTTTGGGCACAAGCTATCTTCATGACCAAACACGCAACAGGATGAGCACCTTAAAGGCTCCCAATCATATTCGATTTTTACCTCCACCTTTGAATGACCATTACCATCTAAAGATGGGATTGCAACAGTAACACTCCTCTTCAACTCAGTCCCCGCCTGAATTTCAATGAGAGCTCTAGCATAACTGCTTCGTCCCCAAGACTCAGCACACATCGTAGCAGTGTACGAATCTAGCATCTTAGGCACCCCTATCTTAGAAGCAAGCAAACTAAGACCATCCTCGGTATAAGCCGCTAACGGTACATCATGCATCTTGACCCAAACTGGGATAGCTTTTATATCTTCCTTTTCCAACTTGATAGAGGCTGACCACTCCTTCAAAATTATCGGAACATTTCTAATCATCCAAGGTCCATCCTCTATCATTTTATCCATCCCTTCCTTTGTTTTGAACTTAAAGAAAAAGAACCCGTTCGCATTCATCATTAGTCTAGAAAGACCATATTTAACCCAGTTGTTCTTTGCAAAGTAATCAACCACAGGAAAAGCCAGACGTTTACCCAGAAAGTATCCATACAAAGTGTTGGCATACCTGTCAGTAACTTGTTTAACTGACGACACCGGAATAACGACATCAGCTCCCTCAACAGACTCGCTAGATTCCATCATTCGAAAATTAACCTTCACCTTTTCCTTAGCATTATTCACTATTTTAGCAAACGATAAAGGTTCAGCAGCCCCAGGAGGTCTCGTGTTAAACTGACCAGCCTCGGCTGACATATTCATTCCATCAAAAGTTGATGTTGGCGAGAACAGTTTATCCAACTGGACCGGAGATGTTACCTTTGTGAGTTCATCGATGATGTTTATACCACGTTTTGGCTGTATATTGTTCCCATCAACATCAAGAATACGATCAACAATTTCTTTAAACGACAGTGGCGGCTTTCCACCAAGTTTCGTTCGTTCATCCATAAAACCCTAATCTGATTTTGCATATCAAGTTTAGATTTTGATTTCACAAATCATCAAGAATCTGAGATGAAACCAAATGATGAAATTTTGCATACCTTATGATCACTTCACTGAGAGGATCACTAATCTATGCTTGGAATTCGATTTGGAACACTTTAGATCCTTCAATTTGATCAAAAAGTTGAAACTAGGGTTTGAGGGTGAGTTCTTGGTCGCCCCTGCTCCTGATCGATCCAGACACTTCTAGTGTGTGTTTGGTAATATTTTTTTTTGTTTTATAAATCAAGTTTCCACCTTAACACTTTTGGCCCTCCAACTAATGCCAAGTTTAAACTTTAGATGTTTTAAATCAAGTTCCTTTGTTAAAACTAGACTCTTGACTAACTAGGTTATTTATTCCTAGTTAGTTTATTTTGTTTATTTTATACTTTATAATTTCGATATAAAGTTTTATATTTTCGGGGTGTTACATTTGTGTTTAAGGCTCAGTCCGAGGAGCCGTTTCCTCATAAAAAGAGGGGATGGTTCAGTCGAGGGGCACACGAGCGTAGAAAACGTATGAAAAAGTTACAGGACCAGAGGGTACTAGCCGCAGCCAAGAGAGAGACAGATGCCTATGCCCAGGATATGATAAATAGGGGTATAGCCAACATCCACATCTTAGCAACCACTGCAGCTGACCCTAATCTGGAGCAAATAATAGCACCCAAACCCCAACCACCAATCCCTGACCAACCCATGGAGATAGAAAACTCTGAAAACCAAGTAGAAATGCATGACTTCAATCCGGAGGAAATACCTAGGGTACCAGCACCAAACCCCCTAGACCCAAATTACGACCCTTGGTGGGATGACGTTAGGGACTATGTGCAACGCTACCCGATACATGAAGACACGCCCATGCAAAATATAGGAGCCTACCCAGGTATGGACCCTTTAGATCCCTATTACCATGACGAATACATTAGGGAAATTTTAGAAGATCCTTACCGATTTCAGGCACCTACACCCCCATATCAGGAACCCGCACCCCAGATTCCGAACCCAGTCCTAGAACCTGCACCCCCAATGAGTGCAGAAAACGTACAAGAACTTAGGACTTTTGGTGAGGAAATTCTAGAGAGTAGTGAACGGATGAGACAGGTAGGAGAGCGACTCGTATGGAAATACGATGAGCGCAATATGGATTTTTGGATGAATCCATATCCATGAATGTGATGGTGAAACGGTAGTAGTAATAGTAGTAATAATAATAATAATAATATAATAAAATAAAATGTGTGTGTACGGATGCCTACTACTATTAGTGTAATTTCATTTCAGTCGGTATTGTAATTTTAATTTCAGTACTGGTGTGTAATAGATAATAGATGAATAGAGTAAAGTCGCAATGATCGACGCTTTTGGCAAAAATGCGTGTCATGTGATTGACTATATTAAATATTATTTTGTGATATTAATATGGGGTAAATGTTTAAAATTCAGATGGCCGACGAAGGAAATCAAGAAAATCTGAATAATGATAAACAGAGTAACATTAACGTGGTTAATGAGAATCCGAGTATCAATAACAATGGAAACCAAATGGATAATAGTGTCGTTCAACACATAGTGGCACAAGGAATTATAGATGCAATGTCATTTATTATTCAAACGGTTCAAGAAGCGAATAATAAGAGTAAGCATAGCAGTAAGCGACCAACTGAACCAGAAAACAGCGTAAACAATGGACCCGTACTTCAAGCGCCCATTCCTAAAAGAAGAAGAACCATGCCTTATGGTTGTTCTTACAAAGAATTCTCGTCCTGCAAACCAATAGAATTCTCGGGCAATGAAGGACCCATTGCAGCACTACGCTGGATAGAAAAGACTGAGGCTGTTTTAAAAATAAGCAAGTGTGCTGAAGAAGATAAGATAATGTTTGCTTCTAATCTGTTTAAGAACTCAGCCTTAGAATGGTGGAACACTATCCTCCACTCAAGAGGAAGTGATAGAGTATACAACATAGAGTGGGAAGAATTTAAAAATATGGTAGAAAGGAAATTATGCCCTCCTAATGTAAAGGAACAGATAGCGAATAAGTTTCTAAACTTAAGGATGACCGGGGTAGATAGTAAGGGCTATACTACCACATTATTTGAATATGCTAGAATAGTGACAACCCTTGCATCACCTGAACCAGTATTAATCTCCCGTTACATCTGGGGATTAATTGGAGAGATTAGGCATGTAGTCAAGGCAGCTAGACCTCAAACTATAGAAGAAGCTGTAGAACTAGCAAATACCTTGACAGATGAGCTAACCCGTACTAGAGAAGAAGACCAGAGGAGAAACCTAGCTCAAAGGTTTACTCAGGAATTCCGTTCTGGGAATTTCAACCGTAGGAATA
This sequence comes from Helianthus tuberosus, assembly GCA_030545235.1. NCBI lineage: Eukaryota > Viridiplantae > Streptophyta > Magnoliopsida > Asterales > Asteraceae > Helianthus > Helianthus tuberosus. Next base: position 2,747,947 of record CM060370.1, read on the forward strand.
TAGGTTCTACCTCTGCACCTTTCTGCAAGGTCTGCAAGAAAAAGCATTCGGGAAAATGCTCCACTCTTTGCAATTTCTGCAAGATGCCCGGACATAAGGAAGAAGATTGCAGGAGAAAACCTAGTAATGGAATGTGCTACAACTGTGGAGAAAAAGGCCATATCAAGCCAAATTGTCCAAAATTGGCTCCAACTGTGAATAACAAGAACGCTAAAAATGCTAGAGAATTTGTTCTGACTGTAGATGAAGCTAAAATGATTCCAGACATGATAGCTGGTATGTTTCTAGTTAATGATATTTTTGCTAAAGTATTATTTGACTCTGGTGCAAACCAAAGTTTTATTGATACTTCGTTTTGCAAACTTCTAAATCAGTCATTAACTAAACTACCACAAGAATGTCTAGTAGAGACAGCTAATGGAGAAACCGTTAGGATTTCTGAAATCTTACAGGGAGCAAGAATAGAAATTTTAAACCAGAAGTTTATAGCAAACCTGTATCCCATGAATCGGGCAGGATTCGATATTGTATTAGGAATGGATTGGTTGGTAGCCAACAAAGTCAGTATACAATGTGATCAAAAGTCAATTCAAGTAAATTCACCAAAAGGTAAAACGATCACAATTAAAGGTGATAAGCCGTCTAGATCCACGAAATTCATTTCTGTGATGAAAACTGCAAGTTATATAAGAAAAGGATCTATAGTGTATTTGATTTCGATAATCACTAACACTAAAGGAAAAGAATTAAAAAACATTCCAGTAGTGTCTCAATTTTCAGATGTATTTCCAGAAGAATTGCCAGGACTACCGCCGGACAGAGAGGTGGAATTGAAAATCCATTTATTGCCAGTAACAACACCAATTGCCAAAGCACCTTACCGTTTGGCACCCGCCGAAATGCAGGAACTGAAGAAACAATTAGATGAATTATTGGAAAAAGGATTCATACAGCCAAGTTCGTCGCCATGGGAAAGGCCGATACTGTTTGTTAAAAAGAAGGACGGATCGATGCGTATGTGCATTGACTACCGTGAATTGAACAAGGTCACGATTAAGAACCGGTACCCATTACCGAGAATCGATGATCTGTTTGATCAACTGCAAGGAGCTCGATTTTTCTCTAAAATCGATTTAAGGTCAGGATATCATCAATTAAAGGTACAGGAAGAGGACATTCCTAAAACTGCGTTTAGAACAAGGTATGGATATTATGAATTTACTGTCATGCCATTTGGTTTAACCAATGCCCCAGCCGGATTTATGGACATGATGAACCGAATATGTAAGCCATATTTGGATAAATTCATAATTGTTTTTATAGATGATATTCTAATTTACTCTAAGAGTAAAGAGGATCATGCAAAACATTTGCACGCACTTTTAAGTCTATTAAGAAAGGAAAAGCTTTATGCTAAATTTTCAAAGTGCGAGTTTTGGTTAGAACAAGTACAGTTTCTTGGACACTTAGTTAATCATGAAGGAATTCATGTGGACCCCACAAAGATCGAGGCAATTACTAAATGGAAAACCCCTGAGTCACCAACCGAGGTTAGAAGTTTCTTAGGATTGGCCGGTTACTATAGAAGATTTATTCAAGATTTCTCTAGAATAGCCATTCCTTTAACTAAGTTAACCTATAAGTCCATTAAGTTTGAATGGGGACCAAAACAAGAAGAAGCTTTTAGAATTCTTAAGTATAGACTAACCCATGCACCCATATTAGCGTTACCAGAAGGAACGGAAGACTTTGTAGTCTATTGTGACGCTTCTAAGTTAGGTTATGGATGTGTATTAATGCAACGTAAAAAGGTTATAGCTTACGCCTCTAGACAACTTAAGAACCATGAAGAGAATTATTCAACCCATGATCTAGAATTAGGAGCTATAATTTTTGCCCTTAAGATTTGGAGACATTACCTTTATGGTAGTAAGTTTACCATATTCACTGATCATAAGAGTTTAAGGTATGTTTTCGGGCAAAAGGAGTTGAATATGAGGCAAAGACGCTGGATGGAGATGCTTAGTGATTATGATTGCGATATCCAGTATCATGAAGGAAAGGCAAATGTAGTGGCAGATGCTTTAAGACGAAAGTATCATGATAAGCCAAAAAGGGTACGTTCTCTTAAATTAAATCTACAAGTAGATTTAAATGATCAGATAAGAGAAGCACAAGAATCAGTAATCAAGGATGATACTGACAAACTAAAAGGTATGATGAAGGAATTAGAACAATGAACAGATGGAATTTGGAGATTCCATAATAAGAGAATGTGGATACCTAAATTAGGAAACTTATGTCATCATATAGTAGAAGAATCCCATAAGTCTAAGTATACGATGCATCCATGAAATGATAAAATGTACCAGGATTTAAGGAAGAATTTCTGGTGGATAGGAATGAAGAAAGACATAGCAGCCTATGTTTCTAAATGTTTAACTTGTTCACAATTTAAAGCTGAACACCAGAAACCCTCAGATTTGTTGCAACAGTTAGAAATGCCAGTGTGGAAATGAGAATTGATAACAACGGATTTTGTTACTAAATTACCCAAATCAAGAAAAGGTAATGATACAATCTGGGTGATTGTAGATAGGCTAACCAAGTCAGCTCATTTCTTACCAATGAAAGAAACTTTCAGTATGGAACAGTTAGCTAAATTATATGTAAATGAAATAGTTTCTTTACATGGAATACCTTTATCAATTGTGTCTGATAGGGATAGTCATTTTACTTCTCATTTTTGGTCAAGTTTCCAAAAGGCAATGGGAACCAAGATAAAGCTAAGCACAGCTTATCATCCTCAAACGGACGGACAAAGTGAAAGAACAATTCAGACGATGGAGGACATGCTTAGAGCTTGTGTAATTGATTTTGGAGGTAATTGGGACGATCACTTACCTTTAATAGAATTTTCTTATAATAATAGTTATCACACAAGTATCAATGCTGCACCATTCGAAGCACTTTATGGACGAAAGTGCCGAACCCCAGTCTGTTGGGCAGAAATTGGGGAAAAGCAACTATCTGGACCTGAGATAGTGCAAGAAACAACTGACAAGATTATTCAAGTCAAAGAACGACTGAAAGCTGCACGAGATCGACAGAAAAGTTATGCTGATAACCGACGCAAACCATTGAAATTTCAAGTAGGAGACAAAATATTGTTGAAAGTCTCTCCTTGGAAAGGAGTAGTGTGACATTCCCAAATTTTTTTTTATAATATATATAAAAACTTATGTTATTAAAAGAATGCATCATGGGTAAATTGACCAATGGAAATATAAGATATTTTGGGCAAACGTAGGAACCGTTTAATAACTAATTTATAAAAATACATTATATTTGAACCTGCTCGGTTTTTAATGAAACTTGGCTCAAAATGTAGATAAAATTATTCTCGTTCTAATGACATAATTATTATTTTATAAAACGTTATATTTTTGAAGTTATAAGCGCCAAATAATAAAGCAGTTAAATTAATTATAATAATAAAATATTAATAAAACCTAAACATTATTGCATACGTTGCATATGATTTCAAAAGGAATCAATTAATTTAAAAATTTGCCATATGTGTTCAAGGAAGGAATCCACGTATGTTAGTAATCATGTCCACTTTTCTTAACCTACAAGACTCTTGAAACCCCTATAAATAGAAAAGGGATCACACTTCCAAAAAATTGCTAGCCCCTCTTTCTGTGTCGCCATCTCCCCTCAAATCTATACTTTTAAATTCTATTTTCACAATAATAATAATAATAATAAATAAATAATAATAATATAATAACAATAAAGCCATGTCCCGTTTTAAGTGTTTTAACCCTGGTCACTGATGCCCTGTCCGACTGACGTAGGGCCCCGTAACGTATGTCAAGGCTCTGCCTAAATTCGTTGGGGTTCTGTCTCGTGACGAAGGGATAAAGTGGAATTGGGTTACTATACTTAATGTGAGTGCACTATATATTCTACTAAAAAATCCAGGAGTTGTACCAAGATATATCAACCCTCCAAAATATTTTTCGACACCCTAGTATATTTTAAAATATCCCAATATGTCCCAAAATACACCCCATACGTGAAAACAGGCCTCAAATACATTAAATATTATTTAAAATAAATAAAAATTTAAATTTTGGGCTGAGGCGGGCCGCGTAGACCCACCCCAATCCTTACGCGGGCGGTATAAGGGTTAAAACCGGATTCCTTTGATTTTCTTAAGTTCAAGCGGGCCGCGTAAGACCCCCGTTAAGTTAACGCGGGCCGATAGAGATCGAAATAGTGGCGCAGCCCGGTGATGACACGTGTCATCATCGTGTCAAGCCTAGTCGCTGATCCGGACGAGCTACGCATTGACCGGAGGTCAACGCGGGCCGCGTAGGCCCTGCCCCTATGTTACGCGGGCCGCGACAAAGCCAAACTCAGCAACTATAAATAGAGGCCATCGGATTTCAGTCGAGAATCGCTCACAAACGTTTCGTTTCTTTTCTCTCATTTCTAAATATTAGGCATAATACGCGGGTATTATACCCCCTAACTAGCGAAGTTCTGCTCCGTTGTAAGTATTATAACCCCTGGATACGTATTAGATATGCTGCCCGATTGATCTAGGGTTCCGTAACGGCTGTCGTGGTTCTGCCCGACGTAGTCGTTGGAATGCCGTCTCGGGGAGGGTATTACTAATGTTAAAATGGGTTATTATACTAACGCATGTGCATTTGTGTAAATTATAGATTATCACCAGGAAACCCTTACGAAAAATCTAAGACAGCAATGTGAGTTTATCGTCTTTTTGTAAATGCTTTTATCTATTTTTACAAAACCTTAACTATTTTACAATGCAATTTAGCAGTGATTGAGTCTTTGTAATTCTTCAATTACTGCCGGTATTATGGGGTTTTGTATACATTACTTGATAACCTTCACAATTAGACGAAGAGTTAGCCAATGTGTGATATGACCATAGCCATAGATCCGGTTGAGTGGCAAGTACTGAATGAGTAATTGTGTAGAAATAAACAATGTGATCGCTCTCAATACTGTGTTAATTGATAAAATGTTTCTTGATTAAACTGGGATTCACTCACCAGTATTTCCCACTGACAAATGTTTTTAAAACGCGTTTCAGGTTACACAATGTGAAAGCCAATTAGTAAAAAGCCAGCTGGAGAGCACTGAAGGCTTGGAAAAATGTGGCTATAAAAGTTACCTAAAATACGATGTTTTAAACTCAATAAAAGAGGGTTTAACCCTATAAAAATGTTGTAATAAGAAACTTAGATTTTACCCATATGATTATTAATATCAAATAAGGTGGTTTTACTCTGATAAAATATTTCCTAACTACGGTCCTGATGAAATTTCCGCTGCCAAAATAATTAAACATACGGATACCACCGAAACTGGCTCGCGGCCGCCCGTTCCCGGGACAGATAGGGGGTGGGGTTGTGACAGAAGGTGGTATCAGAGCCATGCCACTGGTTCAAGCCAAAGAAGTGTTCTGCTGACACTTAAGTTTTAAATTCTGTGTTAGGAAATAATTTATGTAATTATGTGTTTTATGTTATTTGACTATTTGTTAGTCTACAGTAAGGCTGGCAAATCGTGTCTTAACAGGTTTAACAGGTTTCTGACGGCGCGCACAACATAAGTTTCAAACATGATTACGACTCGTTTAACTACTTTCTACCTCATGTTTATAAAACAGTTTTATGTTTTATGTACAAAGATGAATAAATGATAGATCATAACATTGTAATGTTAATTATTTTAAAAATTAAAAAAGTCAAAGGGTGTATTTTTCAGTCAAACAGGTCTAATCGTGTCTTAACAGGTACCCAATTGCCAGCCCTAGTCTACAGTATGGGTAAGCAAAGAATTTTGAACATCTATCGTCAATTAGATAGTTCATCAAAAGATAAGGGAACCTCATTTCAACCAAATCCCTCAGGATACTCAGCAGATACTAAGGAAGGAATATTTATTCGTAAGGCACAGTCTGAGAAACCAATTACCACTAAGAAGAGAAGTTGGATTATTAGAAAAAGTCAAGAGAAAATAAAGAAGTCACAACCAAAGGGAGTGATAATCAATAAGGAAATAAATACACAAACTCAGGAATCAGGCAATAACCTACCATGGGAAGATGAATTAGAGGGACAATGGGTAAATCTCCATATGTTAGCCACTACAACAGTAAATGTTAACTTATATTAAATAGTCGAACGACCAAACTAATACCAGCACCCATGCCACCTATGAGCTAGAAACTTTAAAGGAACTTCGCCCATTAGATAACAACTTAGTAGAGATAGGAGATAGAATTAACCTTACATAAAAGCATGTTGAGCCTAATACTCCTATAACCTAGATAGACTAAAATAAGTTACGGATGCATAATCACTAGTATATTTTGAATTCCAGTTGTAGTTTGTAATAAATAAATATATATATATATATATATATATATATATAAGTCGCAATGTTCACCATTTTTAATCAATCTATTTTATGATTGTAGCCAAATATTTGTACTAGAAATTTGTCTGTGATAATTAATACCACCCACTCAAATAATATCATAATATACATTAAACTAAGTTAATTATTAACAAAGCAGTCATGTTTATGACTCTCTTTGGGAACCAAATATTTACTTTGGTTTAAAATACATATTGAAATATATATATGGTGTAAAGCTTTAAAACTTTGTGGTTTTAATAATATTGTTTCAAAAAAAATATATTTAAATAAATAAAACCGAAGATATTAAGTTAACCGAAAGGATTTTAAGAATTAATAAAATTTAAAAGATTTCTTTAGTGCATCGAGCCAAAGCAAATTTTGAAACCCAGGTGTACCAATTTACCACTCCATTTTATCCCTTCTGGTTTATAACTAGTTGGCCATAAGACTTCATACTTTCATAATTTTATGAAATAATTAATGCTGGGATTACTTGTAAAGGTTTCTATTAAAATACTTAGTAATAAAATAGATGGTTAAATGAATATGATGGGTATTCATGATTAAATAAAATCATTTAAAATTTTTAGAAATTTGGGTTGATTGGACTACGTAGAAAGGCCTAACTAAACGTTGAAAGCATTTTCTACAAATCTTTAATACTAAGGTATGTCCAGAATATGTCTTATGCCTGTAAATAATTAATATAAGATTATAAGATTAACCAGTCATATTAGTTATAGGATTGTGTATCCTAAATTATAAAGAAAAATATTCGAGTCAGCTGGCTAATGTATAATAGTTAAATAATACAATTCTATTTTATTTAAAATGTATATACACTATAATACATTTAAATAATATATACGTGTATATAACATAAAAATATATATATTTACCTGAAAAATGTATACATTTAAAACTATAAAGAGAGGGTATGATCAAAAGGGTCATTATATATATATCATAACAATCATATATAAATAATCAGGTTTTCATTCTCTATCATTTAGAATATTATATTTAAAAAGAAGTAATAAAATTTTTATGATATATAATAAAAGGAGAGAAAAGATGGGTTTGATGGTTTGAACAATCGATACATATAAAAGAGATTAGATAATTAAATTCTTAAAAGTAAAGATATTGCAACAGTGAAAACATCTTTTCTTGTCCTACTTAAATCAATAATTTAGTATCTATTTATTTATTTTACCTGGCACGTTAAAATGTTCCTAAACATTCATTTTTCAAACTAGAATTAAAATGGATGCCCCACATAAAAGTAGTTGACTCAAATGTGTGTTTAGTACGTTTATCCTTTATATAACTTTATTTAAAAATCAGATTACAATTTTAATATCTTACTATTACTATTGTATGGGATATACATACATATTCTAATACATGTATATTACTCAAATATATTTAGAAACTTCAAACTTTGTATTACTTACCATAAGTAATTCTTTGAATAGATAATATAATACACAATAAATTAAGAGTTAAGTTTTAAACCCATATGGTTCAACCCACTAGTTAAAAATAAATTTGTTCCCATGAATCCAAAAAGTTTATATTTTGATTAATTTATTTCTTTAAACTTTTATTTATCCATCATTAAATTCTAAAATATTATGAAGTTTATTTCAATATACTACTTTTATAAAAGGATAAAATAAAGTCATGGAAATAAGCTTGATGATTTGTACCATTGGATGTATAGTTATTATTTTTTTATTTATTACAAAATAATTTAGTATTATATATGTGTGTGTGTATATTACGCAAGTTTAATATTAACTAGAGGTTTGAAATTTTATAAACATATATGCATATACCCAATAGAATTTCTTGATGGTATACCCAATATAATATCTTCTGTAAAGATAAACATAAGAGAAAATATCATTGGTGATTCATATGAAAACATGAAGTCGTTATAAACCATGAAACCTACTATGTTTTAAAATGCTATCTGTCTCAATAAAATATTCCTTGCGATGGAATCTAATAAAGTTAGCTGTAAGCATACTCTTCACATTGAACCAAACCATAGAGTCAATGGAGACAACGATATTTTTGTCAAAACTCCATTTTCCAAGCAAAAGAAAAACCACAACCATAATAATACTTATGCTTCAGCAAAAGAGTTATGATATAAATATTTACTGATAACATCTAGGATAGTCTTTAGACTTGAATCTAAGAAAGATGCCTTAGTATAAAGCTTTGAGATAAGCCAATTACTTGCGTAGATAAAGTGTGGTGGTTATTGGTATGCCGTGAGGATGATGACTAGAAAAGTGCAAGTATGATAAATAAGCAATAACACCTGGCCACTGTTATTTCTTGTTTATTAGTACTACTCGGTTCTAGAATATGATCCATCATGAGAATATTAATTTCCTTATAAGTCAAAATAAATGATGCACTTTGAAAATCATTATTTGAGAAAAAAATTCTATTTATGGGAAATGCAATGATAATTACCTCTCCGGCAAGACTGGGTATGGTATAGTAGACTCTCCAGCTTGTCCGGGTAAGATGGGGGTACCTCTCCGGCAAGACCGGGTGAGATGGGGTATATGTTATGTTAATGGAATTCCCTAAATATTACCATGACCTGATGTCTGACCGTTTTTTTTTTTTTTGAAATATGAATCTGTTAAATACATTTGACCTTATGAATAGTGTGTATATTACAAGTATGTGAAATACATAATTTTATAGATATGTATATCTATAAGGAAATCCAAAAGCCATAATGATTGACAATTAGGGATAAATCACGAACAGGTGTGTCAATGATAATTTTAGATTTATTAGGAATCTCTCGTATACATCTATAATTCCAATATCAAACATTACTTCGTTTGATTATCCGTCTCGAAATTCGTGCGACAAAATAAACGACATAAACTCTTTAAGTTGGGACGCCATCAAAAGTATAAGAGTTTCCTTTGCAATTATTAACGCATTAGGAAACCTGAAACTAAAAGCTGTGGTAATATACAGAACATATTTCAGTCAAGGATAAGAATCTCATAGAGAATAGTTATGGTCAAAGTAAAGTGAAATTTAAAACAAGGACCAGAATATAACTAGAAACTAAACTAACTAAAAATATTCATCCATATTTCAGGGAATCTCGAGGACGAGATTTAAAACAAGGTGGGGAGGATGTGACATTCTCAATTTTTTTTATAATATATATAAAAACTTATGTTATTAAAAGGATGCATCATGGGTAAATTGACCAATGGAAATATAAGATATTTTGGGCAAACGTAGGAACCGTTTAATAACTAATTTATAAAAATACATTATATTTGAACCTGCACTGTTTTTAATGAAACTTTGTTCAAAATGTAGATAAAATTATTCTCGTTCTAATGACATAATTATTATTTTATAAAACGTTATATTTTTGAAGTTATAAACGCCAAATAATAAAGCAGTTAAATTAATTATAATAATAAAATATTAATAAAACCTAAACTTTATTGCATACGTTGCATATGATTTCAAAAGGAATCAATTAATTTAAAAATTTGACATATGTGTTCAAGGAAGGAATCCACGTATGTTAGTAATCATGTCCACTTTTCTTAACCTACAAGACTCTTGAAACTCCTATAAATAGAAAAGGGATCACACTTCCAAAAAATTGCTAGCCCCTCTTTCTGCGTCGCCATCTCCCCTCAAATCTATACTTTTAAATTCTATTTTCAAAATAATAATAATAAATAATAATAATAATAACAATAAAGCCCTGCCCCGTTTTTAGTGTTTTAACCCTGGTCACTGATGCCCTGTTCGACTGACGTAGGGCCCCGTAACGTATGTCAAGGCTCTGCCTAAATTCGTTGGGGTTCTGTCTCGTGACGTAGGGATAAAGTGGAATTGGGTTACTATACTTAATGTGAGTGCACTATATATTCTATTAAAAAATCCAGGAGTTGTACCAAGATATATCAACCCTCCAAAATATTTTCCGACACCCTAGTATATTTTAAAATATCCCAATATGTCTCAAAATACACCCCATACGTGAAAATGGGCCTCAAATACATTAAATATTATTTAAAATAAATAAAAATTTAAATTTTGGGCTGAGGCGGGCCGCGTAGACCCACCCCAATCCTTACGCGGGCGGTATAAGGGTTAAAACCGGATTCCTTTGATTTTCTTAAGTTCAAGCGGGCCGCGTAAGACCCCCGTTAAGTTAACGCGGGCCGATAGAGATCGAAATAGTGGCGCAGCCCGGTGATGACACGTGTCATCATTGTGTCAAGCCTAGTCGCTGATCCGGACGAGCTACGCATTGACCGGAGGTCAACGCGGGCCGCGTAGGCCCTGCCCCTATGTTACGCGGGCCGCGACAAAGCCAAACTCAGCAACTATAAATAGAGGCCATCGGATTTCAGTCGAGAATCGCTCACAAACGTTTCGTTTCTTTTCTCTCATTTCTGAATATTAGGCATAATACCCGGGTATTATACCCCCCTAAATAGCGAAGTTCTGCTCCGTTGTAAGTATTATAACCCCTGGATACGTATTAGATACGCTGCCCGATTGATCTAGGGTTCCGTAACGGCTGTCGTGGTTCTGCCCGACGTAGTCGTTGGAATGCCGTCTCGGGGAGGGTATTACTAATGTTAAAATGGGTTATTATACTAACGCGTGTGCATTTGTGTAAATTATAGATTATCACCAGGAAACCCTTACGAAAAATCTAAGACAGCTATGTGAGTTTATCCTCTTTTTGTAAATGCTTTTATCTATTTTTACAAAACCTTAACTATTTTACAATGCAATTTAGCAGTGATTGAGTCTTTGTAATTCTTCAATTACTGCCGGTATTATGGGGTTTTGTATACATTACTAGATAACCTTCACAATTGGATGAAGAGTTAGCCAATGTATGATATGACCATAGCCATAGATCCGGTCGAGTGGCAAGTACTGAATGAGTAATTGTGTAGAAATAAACAATGTGATCTCTCTCAATACTGTGTTAATTGATAAAATGTTTCTTGATTAAACTGGGATTCACTCACCAGTATTTCCCACTGACAAATGTTTTTAAAACGCGTTTCAGGTAACACAATGTGAAAGCCAATTAGTAAAAAGCCAGCTGGAGAGCACTGAAGGCTTGGAAAAATGTGGCTATAAAAGTTACATAAAATACGATGTTTTAAACTCAATAAAAGAGGGTTTAACCCTATAAAAATGTTGTAATAAGAAACTTGGATTTTACCCATATGATTATTAATATCAAATAAGGTGGTTTTACTCTGATAAAATATTTCTTAACTACGGTCCTGATGAAATTTCCGCTGCCAAAATAATTAAACATACGGATACCACCAAAACTGGCTCGCGGCCGCCCGTTCCCGGGACAGATAGGGGGCGGGGGTTGTGACAAGTAGTAAGATTCATCAAAAGAGGAAAGCTAAGTCCCAGGTATGTTGGACCTTTTGAGATTATTAGAAGAATAGGACCTGTAGCCTATCAGCTACAACTGCCAGAGGAAATGGCAGGAATACATGATGTATTTCATGTATCTAATCTCAAGAAATGCTTAGTTGATGAATCACTAGTAGTACCTCTTAAGGATATAGAAGTAAATGAACAACTCAAGTTCGTAGAGATGCCTCTACAAATTGAAGACATGAAAGTAAAAAATCTCAAGCATAAGAGATTAGTTCTAGTCAAAGTGAAGTGAGACTCTAAAAGAGGACCTGAGTATACGTGGGAACTTGAATCTGAAATGCAAAGAAAATATCCACACTTATTCCAATAGATCTCGAGGAGGAGCTCTAAAACAAGGTGGGGAGGATGTAACAACCCTCAAAGAAACCGACACCCTCGAATAATTTCCGACACCCTAGTATATTTTAAAATATCCCAATATGTCCCAAAATACACCCCATACGTGAAAACGGGCCTCAAATACATTAAATAGTATTAAAAATAATTAAATATATGACATTTAAGTTGAGGCGGGCCGCGTAGGACCCACCCAACCTTACGCGGGAGGTATGAAGGTTTAAAACCTGATTTCGTTGATTCTTAAGTTCAAGCGGGCTGCGTAAGACCCTCGTTAAGTTCACGCGGGCCGCGAGAAGGTGAAAGGTGGCGCAGCCCGGTGCGGCCACGTGGCCAAACACATGTCGAGCCTAGTTGCTGTAAGGACCTTCAAAAATGTCCCAAATTGACCCGTAAGTACGAACCCGGACCCCTGGAACCCTAATCCATATCAAAAATCAAGAAATCAAGATTCTTGGTCTTCAGCCGGCCGCGTAAAGGTAAGCTTAACCTTACGCGGGCCGCATCAACTTGGAGTTTGACCGGATAAGCATCTGGGCCACGTGTTGCACGCGTGGCAAGTCTACTGATGACACCGTAGCCCTAGTCTACGTCTAGCTGGCCCTCGCGGGCCACGTAAGGGTCAAGCCAAGGTTCACGCGGGCCGCGTGAACCCCAAATTTCACCTATAAATAGAACGGGTCATGAGCAGTTCACTGATGTCGAAAACATTTTCAAAAACGAAAGCATACTGCTTAAATTCGAAATTTACTTTTACAATAGCGAGGCGCTGCTACGATACAGGGTATTAACTCGATCGTTGCTACGATTCAATGTCCGATCGATTGAAAACTATCCGATGGATGTTTAAGTGCTGCCCACATTAGGGCCATACTTTGTCATTAGTCGTGAATTCGACGGATGTTTAAGTATAGCACTTTGTCATTCGTTGTGAGGGTTTTAATCTCGTGAGTTATCGTAAATGTTGTATTAGTTACTGACCTAGTTCGTGTACATTGTTATTTAAATTAGGTTACAAGGCTAATCAGTAGGCTAAACTCTGCCTGTTTAAATCTGCAATGTGAGTCATTCTCTTTTTATCAACAGTATTTTACAATACTCCAATCATTTTCAAAAGTTATAATTACAGGGATTAAGTCATGGTTATCATGAACACTGGCTAATTGGGTTATTGTGCACATTACTAATTTCTCACGGTTAGGCTAATAAATCCTAACAGTGATAATCATCACTACTTGGGGAAAGACCCAATAGTGGTATGACCATCGTCACCAGGTGACACGGCGCCAGATAAAAATAAGATAGAAGCCATTGTAATCGCTCTTATGCTGTAATTTATAACTGTGTGTCATTTTATCAAATTGAGTGACTCGCCAGTATTTCCTCGCTGATAAAATATTTTTAAAACATGTTTCAGGCGACCTGCTATAAATCAAGGAAAACATGCTACGGAGCACTAACAAGCTAGAAGAGGTGGCTCAGTTAAAATAAATAAACATGTTTTGTAAATCAGGGAATTTCCTAGTAAAATTCCTCTATTGTAAATTACGGGGTATTATCCCGAATTATGAAATAAAATAATCGGGCATTTTCAAGTTTTAAAAGATCCTATAAAATCTTCCGCTGTCAACTCAATTAACAATTACCACGGGTTCCTGTCCCGCGGCTCCTGAACCGGGTCAACCCGGGACGGAGGGGCCGTGACAGGAAGAGGTGGTATCAGAGCCACTGATTTAAGCCAATTAAGTATTTAGAAATACTTAAATTTTCCTGATTATCATTTTGTGATTATATGTTTCTTTAACTAACTATTTGTTAGTTACAGTATGGGTAAACAAAGACTTTCGGACATCTATTGTCAATTAGATAGTTCACCGAAAGATAAGGGAACTTCATCCCCATCAAATTCCTCGAGATACTCAGCAGAAACTGAGGAAGGAATATTTGTTCGTAAGGCACAGTTTGAGAAACCACTTACCCCTAATAAAAGAAATTGGATTATTAGGAAAAGTCAAGAGAAAATAAAGAAGTCACCACTAAAAGAAGTGATGAGTAATAAGGAAACTCAGGGAATAGGCAATAACCCACCATGGGAAGATGAATTAGATGAAAAATGGGCAGATCTATATATGGTAGCTACTACAGCAGTAAATGCTAACTTCTAATTGCCAAACTAGTACCAGTACCCATATCATTTATAAGCCAGAAACTTTGTCCATTAAATAAACAACTTAGTAAGAAAAGATAGACTAAAATAAATTATCCCTAGTATATTTTAGTTTTCAGTTGTAATCTGTAATAAATATATATATATAATTGCAATATTTTATTTATCTGTTTGTAAAAATACCTAATTTTCTGATTGCCTTTCTATGATTATGTACAAAATTTTAACCTAGAATTTTGTGTGTTTCTTCATCTGCTAAACAGCATGAATGAGTTGTCTGAAGCTCTTCAGAATCTCAATCTCTATCCTGTTAATGTGGAAGTTTCCAATGACTTTACCGGTTATTGTGCTGACATTGAGGAACCTATGGAATTTCAAGCTCAGCCACCGGAGAAATCCAAGCCAAAGAAAAGAAGGAGAATCGTGGGCTGGAGGCGTGTGCGAAGAAGAAAACCAGTAACTCGGAAGGTTGCCAAGACGGAGAATCCAATAGATAAAGGAAAAGGAATCGAAGTTGGAGAAAGCTCCAAGCAAGCCGAGGAAATGACATTGCAGGAAGAGCTAGATTACATACTGGCAAGCTGTGATACCCTTAAGCCTGTCAATGAAAACCTTTTCACTTATCTTGCTGAAACCCAACTCCCAATGAATTTGGAACCAGCCATCCCAGATCCTCTTGTTAACACCCGACCTTTAGGAGAAATGGAAGAATGGTGGACCAATGACTGGCAGTTCCAAAATCTCTTAAATCACCCTTATACCTTTTTCCCTCAGTTTGACCCAGAGCCTGCACCAAACCTATCGATGAGCCATGAGAACTTGGCTGAACTCTGCCATTTTGGTGAGGAGCTGATGGATGCAGGGAATCAAATCCGGGGGGTGCGAGAACAGATCTCCTGAAAGTACGACGAGAGGGAACGTCGTTTCTGAGATGCTAGCTGTCGGGATAGTATGTGGTGGGGGAAGCATGTGTTTAATAATAATATAATAATCAAAATATAATTATGTGAAATAACTTAAAAATAAAACTTTTGTAAGATAGTATGTGTGTACGGAAGCATATTATAATATATAAAAATGGAAGTTGAAAAATCAACAATTTTGGTTATACGTGTTAGTATGTGTAATTATTTTTGTTATGTTTAGCTATTAATTATTTTGTGCTAATCACTTATATAAAATTTATTACCAGATGGCACACGCTGGTAATGAACAAGTTAACGAGGTTAACTAATCTGAGCAAAACAATGAAGATCAATTTTTGAATAGGCAAGATATGGAAAATATCGTTGCTCAGGGAATAGCCAATGCTATTCTAGCTATCCTCGCTGCTGCTCGAAATCCAGTTGAACCTCAACAAATTATTCCTAGCAAACGTACTCATGAAGATAACTTCAGTAATAGCGTAAATGGAGGCGGCAACATTAATAATAATGATAGAATGCAAGCCCCACTCTTTAAGAAAATGAAAGCTGCAACGCCTGGTTGCACCTACAAGGAGTTTCTTGCCTGTAAACCGGCTGAATTTGCAGGCAACGAAGGGGCGACCGCTACACTGCGGTGGTTAGAGAAAACCGAGGCGGTGATTAAAATAAGTAAGTGTGCAGAGAAAGACAATGTCATGTACGCGTCGCATCTTTTTAAAGAATGGGCGCTAGAATGGTGGAATACGGTACTTCAAGCTAAAGGAAGCGATATAGCATACGCCATAAGTTGGGAGGAATTTAAGCGACTGGTAGAAAGAAAATTCTGTCCCGAATACGAAAAAGAACAAATGGCAAATAAATTCCTCAACCACCGGATGGTGGATGTAGATTGTCAAGGGTATACTTCGATATTCTTCGAGTATGCTAGAGTTGTACCTACCCTGGCTTCGCCAGAGCCGGTATTTATTTCTTGCTACATCTGGGGTTTAATTGGTGAAATACGTGATATCATTAAAGCTGCGAGACCTCGAACTATTGACGATGCTGTGGAATTAGCTAACACCCTAACTGACGGGCTGATACGCACAAGAGAAGAAAACCGGAAAAAGGAAGTGGCCCACAAGATTACCCAGGGATTCCGTATGGGTAACCGTAGCAATTTCAAGAAAAAAGGAACCGGGCAATCTTCCACTATTCCATTTTGCAATGCCTGCAAAAGAAAGTATTTTGGAAGATGCAAGGGATATTGCAATTTCTGCAAAATTCCGGGGCATCAAGAAGAAGATTGCAGGAAGAAGACATACCTAAAACTGCTTTCAGAACTAGGTATGGTCATTACGAGTTTACAGTCATGCCCTTCGGACTAACAAATGCTCCTGCAGCATTTATGGACATGATGAATAGGATCTGTAAACCATATTTGGATAAATTCGTAATTATCTTCATCGACGATATACTAATTTATTCCAAAAGTCAGGATGAACATTGTGAACACCTGCATACACTCTTAACTTTGTTAAGACAAGAAAAGCTTTACGCCAAATTCTCGAAGTGTGAATTTTGGTTTCAGGAGGTGCAATTTTTAGGACACATGGTGAATCACGAAGGTATTCACGTAGATCCCTCCAAAATAGAAGCAATTACTAAATGGAAAGTCCCTCAATCAGCTATGGAAATTAGAAGCTTTCTAGGATTAGCAGGATATTATAGAAGATTCATTAAGGTCTTTTCCAAGATAGTTGTACCATTAACTAAGTTAACATGTAAAGCAACTAAGTTTGAATGGGGACCTAAGCAAGAAGAGGCCTTTAAGATTTTGAAGCAAAAGCTAACGGACACCCCAATTCTAGCCTTGCCAGAAGGAACAGAAGATTTTGAAGTCTATTGTGATGCTTCTAAGCTAGGATTAGGATGTGTATTAATGCAACACAAGAAGGTAATTGCGTATGCATCAAGGCAATTGAAAAAGCACGAGGAAAACTATACGACTCATGACTTAGAATTAGGAACCATAATTTTTGCCCTTAAGATTTGGAGACACTATCTGTATGGAAGTAAGTTTACTGTTTATACAGATCATAAAAGCTTAAGATACATATTTGGGCAAAAAGAATTGAACACGAGGCAAAGGATATGGATGGAAATCCTAAGTGATTACGACTGTGATATCACGAAGGAAAGGCGAACGTAGTTGCAGATGCCTTAAGTTGTAAGTATCATGAAAAGCAAAAACGAGTTTGTGCTCTCAGATTAAATCTATAGTTAGATTTAATGGAATAACTGAAGAATGTTCAGGAAACAGCAATCAAGTATGATGCTGAAGGAATGAAAGGGCGAATAAAGGAATTAGAGTAAGGAACTGATGGAATTTGGAGATTCCATAAGAAAATAATTTGGGTACCTAAGCAAGGAGGTTTAAGAAATAAGATTCTAGAGGAAGCCCATAAATCTAGGTATACCATGCATCCTGGTAACAACAAAATGTACCAAGATTTAAGAAATAACTTCTGGTGGATAGGAATGAAAAAGGACATAGCTAGGTATGTTTCTAATTGTCTTACTTGTTCACAAGTTAAGGCAGAACACCAGAAACCCTCAGGTCTACTACAACAATTAGAAATGCTTGTATGGAAATGGGAGCTCATAACAATGGACTTTGTTACTAAGTTGCCCAAAACTAGAAAAGGTAATGACGCGATTTGGGTAATTGTGGATCGATTAACCAAATCAGCTCATTTTCTACCCATGAAAGAAACCTTTAGCATGGAAAGGTTAGCAAAGTTATATGTAGACGAGGTAGTATCCTTACATGGAGTTCCATTCTCCATTGTATCGGATAGGGATAGTCGTTTCACTTCCCATTTCTGGACAAATTTCCAGGAAGCAATGGGAACCCGACTAAATCTAAGTACTGCATACCATCCTCAGACAGATGGACAAAGTGAAAGGACGATCCAAACCCTGGAGGACATGCTTAGAGCATGTGTAATAGATTTTGGTGGAAATTGGGATGACCACCTACCTTTAATTGAATTCTCCTATAACAATAGTTATCATTCAAGCATTGAAGCTGCCCCGTTCGAAGCACTATATGGACGTAAATGTAGAACTCCAGTTTGCTGGGCAGAAATAGAAGAAACCCAGTTATCAGGTCCTGAAATTGTACAAGAAACTACCGACAAGATCACTCAAATCAAGGAAAGATTAAAAATAGCTCGAGATCGCCAAAAGAGTTATGCCGATAATCGACGCAAGCCATTAGAGTTTCAAGTTGGAGACAGAGTACTATTGAAAGTCTCTCATTGGTAAGGTGTAGTTCGGTTCGGTAAGAAAGGAAAGCTAAGTCCAAGGTACGTAGGACCATTCCCAATAATACAGCAAATATGATCAGTTGCTTATCCTTTACAGCTACCAAAGGAGTTAGCTAGAGAACATGACGTGTTTCATGTATCCAATCTTAAGAAATGTCTATCGGACGAATCTCTGGTAGTACCTCTTTAAGATGTAGAGGTAAATGAGAAATTAAAATTTATTGAGAAGCTATTGCTGATAGAAGACAGAAAGGTCAAGTTTCTCAAACATAGGCGACTAGTGCTGGTCAAAGTCAAGTGGGATTCCAATAGAGGACCCGAATACACTTGGGAGCTGGAATCAGAGATGAAGCGAAAATATCCTCACTTATTTCAATAAATCTCGAGGACGAGATGTTAAATAAGGTGGGGAGAATGTAAGGACCTTTAAATATTGTCCCAAATTGGCCCGCAAGTACGAACCCGGACCCCTGAAACCCTAATCCATATCAAAAATCAAGAAATCAAGATTCTTGGTCTTCAGACGGGCCGCGTAAAGGTAAGCTTAACCTTACGCGGGCCGCGTCAACTTGGAGTTTGACCGGATAAGGATCTGGGCCACGTGTTGCACGCGTGGCAAGTCTACTGATGACACCGTAGCCCTAGTCTACGTCTAGCTGGCCCTCGCGGCCAGAACTTCACGTGAATGTTTGCAATTTTTTTGCAACGCGGTCATTAAGTTGTATGGTAAAGAGTTTTTACGTAAACCGATGAGCCACGACATCTCACGTATTTACGCCGCACATGAGGCTAGATGACATTTTCCCGAGATGCTCGGTAGCATCGATTGTACACATATCGAGTGGAAAAATTGTCCAAGAGAGTTGCGAGGGGCGTATGTTAGGGGTGACATCAAAAGACCAACCATCATACTAGAAGCGGTGGCGTCGAATGATTTATGGATTTGACATTCGTATTTCGGTGTTCCAGGTTCAAACAACGACATCAATGTGTTGCACACCTCGCCGTTGTTTCAAACCGTAACGGATGGTACCGCACCTTCCTCTCCTTTCTATGTTAACGGACGACATTACAAACGAGGCTTTTTTCTTGTGGATGGTATCTACCCGTCATGGTCTGTTTTTGTGAAAGATCCCTCATTTCCTGTCGAGGCTAAAGAAATCGTGTTCAAAAAATTACAAGAATCGGCAAGAAAAGATGTTGAGAGGGCATTTGGTGTTTTAAATGGTAGATGGGGTATACTACACCGACCGGTTCGTGCGATGAACAAGAAAGCAATGCATAGCATAGTGTATGCATGTATCATATTGCACAATATGATAATCAAAGAAGACGGACGTGCAATATCACCGGATTGGGTGCCGGATCCTCCTACACAAGTTCAAGTTCCACAAAATATCGAACAAGAATTGCGTACTGAAGAAACTCACTTTCGGTTGAGATACGATTTAATCGAACTAGTAGGTTCTCTAGGTTTGGAGTTTCATGAGTCGGACGAGGAGTAGGTTTTTTTTTTTTAAATTGTAGCCTAAAATATTTCTAGTATGTTAAATTGAACTAGTATGTTTTAATTTTAATGAAATTTATAATTTTAGTGTTTTATTGTTAATTTCTAATTTAAAATAAAAAATTTAAAAAATTTGTGAGTGATGGAATTCTATCACTAGTGATGACCACCGCCACTACAATTCTATCACTAGTGATAGAATAGTTGGTGATGGCATGGCATGAGTTGATTGGATATTGGGAGTGATATAATTCTATCACTAGTGACCACCCCCACTCCCCTAAGCTAAGCTCGATGACTGCTTGATAGTTTGATGATCGGTCAACATGTATGTATCTTGAGACTCGCTCATCAGTCGTATCTATTTAGATTACTTTAAGAATATTGATGTTTAACAATTTATAAAATGGGCATGTATATTACATGACAAAAGATTAAATACAAATACCTTTAATGTACAAAACGTACGAACTGAAGGTTTTCTTGAAAAAACGCGGTGTCGTTTTCATAATTATTTTACTCGTAGCGTAATTATCAAAAATTACTCTACAAATGATCTTGTAAGGTGATTTTATAAAATGATCTTGTAGGGTAATTTTGTAGATTATCATAATTACTCTACAAATCTTGTATGATAATTTTGATCTTGTAGGGTAATTTTAAATTGTATGCTGTTTGATAAACTTGTAAAGTAATTATGATACATGCATAGAGTAATTCTGGTAATTACCCTACAAGATCATTTGTAGATTAATTTTGATAATTACGCTACGAGTAAAATAATTACGAAAATGTCACCGCGTCCCTTTTACTGTTTTCATGTCTTTTGTACATTTTATACGTTAAACGTATTCGTACGCGTACGCGAACTTAACTCTATAATACATAGTTCGAAAAGTGTAACACTAATTTTTTAAATCAATGAATTTTAAAATTATTTTTGACGTAAACTCTACACAAAATCTCT
The DNA here is from genome assembly GCA_030545235.1 of Helianthus tuberosus. NCBI lineage: Eukaryota > Viridiplantae > Streptophyta > Magnoliopsida > Asterales > Asteraceae > Helianthus > Helianthus tuberosus. The sequence continues at coordinate 2,769,128 of CM060370.1, forward strand.
TTTCTTAATCTAGATGTTTACAGGTATCATTGGCACATTGACATGTGTACTTTTACTTTGTTGTTCATAAGCAATCGTATTTTAACATAAACAAAGTTTGAAATCCAAGAGTTATATATTATAGCTAAGTAAGATGAACAACGACTCATACAACAACAAATAAGTATATCTTTAATCATTCTTTACTCAATTCCATCATTTTTATAAAGCTTAATACGGTTATGTTGGTGATTTAGTTTCATTAATATTAGAGTTAATTGCCCGGATAGTCCCTGTGGTTTGTCATTTTTTCACGTTTAGTCCCCACATTTTCAAAATAGCATGCTTGCTCCATGTGGTTTAACAAATTGTTACTCGGATAGTCCCTACACTAGATGAGGGTTAACTTTTGGTGTTAAATGAGTGTAAAATGACCAAAATGCCCTTACTAATAAATAAAACATAAAAATAAAAATAAAAACAAACCCACCCCACTCCTTTCTTCTTCTCCGATTACTTAATTCCCCCACCCCATTTTTCCGGCCAAAAGTACTTTAAGGGGCTGTTTGGCTAACCTTATTGGAATGACTTAGAGCATTCTCATCCAATCCATCAAATTATACATACATTCCACTAAAAAACAACTCCTATATCAATATATTTCCACTAAAAACAAATACTTTTTCTCTCTCCTTTTCAATTAAATAATATTATCATCACATTTTTCTCTTTCCTTCACTCACAACCACTTTCAATATATATTAAAAAAATTATACTGGGTGAACAGTGTCCCCCCAAATATACAGATGAACAGTAACATTTTCTCTCTCCTCCACTCACAACCACTTTTTATACCCTTTACAATATAAAAACTCACTCTCACAAGTTTTGATGGATTGGATGAGAATGCTCTTTTACTTATTTGCTTATTTGAAAAGCAAATAAGTCATAATGGAATGACTTATTTACTTATTCCTCTCATATAATAAGCTAACCCAAACACCTTTTAACTTTTCAAAAAGTAAATAAGTAAATAAGTCACTAAAATAAACTTAGCCAAACAGCCCCTAATTGTGTCGTGATGGTTTAGGGTCATTAGAAGATGAAGGTGGAGGATAAAAAGGATGTGAAAAAGAATCAAAAGATGCAAGATTCGCATGTTAGCAGATATGAAATGCTATAAAAATCATCAACCTCAGAAAGTCAGAATCTTGGAGAAAACTTATGTGTGTGTGTTTTCACCTTCTAGTGTGTGAACTGTAAAGATTGGATTTCTAATAGGTTGGAGTGCTCTTGGATCAATACCCTGTTCAAGAAATGCAATAAAGAAGCAATTCAAATACAAATTTGATGAAATCACAAGAAACCCATTTAAAATAATAAAAAAATGCAATCAAACCCAGATCTTGAATTAAAAAAAAATCAAAATTTTGGGACTTTTAGTGATCAAGATCGAGACTTTACAATACCCTTATGGAAGTTAGAACAACCAACACTTTCTTCATGAGTAGATTAAATGACACATGTGATTCTTGAATGTAAGTTTTTCATGAAAATCTTGAAAAAAAGGGGGTTTTAAGTGAGAAAATAAAAGGGGATTTTATATTATATTGGGTGAGCGTGTGCGTTTTTGTTTGATGTATACCTGGAAACTTCCTAAACAAAATCTTATTTAGGCCCATGGCAACAGGAAGGTAGGATCCAGCAGGGATTGTTTTGTAACTAGTAGATGATCCGTCCGCGTTGCGGGACGATAGCCGAATAATTCTCAACCAATTAAAAAAAAACTACTATAATTTTGCTTGGGAAAAAAGAAAAACGATGATAAGACCGTAAATTTAGGCTAAGGGCAAAACTATAATTTTTCAGGACTAATGAGCCAGTGTTAGGCAACTCATTGAGACGGAAAAAAAATAAATCGAGTAAACAAATTAAAACAAAAAACCTTTATAGTTTTGCTAAAAAAACTAAAACGATGGGAAAAACGTAATTTTTAACTGAGGGCGAAATCATAATTTTAATTCGGGGATAAATCGTAAATTAAATGGACCAATGAAGTAGTGCCAGGAAGCTGCCGGCATAACAGTAACTTTACACTGGGGGCAAAATTGTAATGTCACCAGGGAAACAAACAAAAACGATGGGCAAAATGTAAATTTAAGTTGGGGGCAAAATCGTAACTTGGCTGTGAGAAAAAAAAACTAATGGCAAAAGTATAAATTTATACGGGGCAAAGTCGTAATTTTGAACCGAGGGCAAAATTGGAATTATTAGATGGGAGTGAAGGCGTAAATTTATTTTTAAGTGGGGGTAAAAACATAACTTTGAACTGATGGCAAAATCGTAATTTTAAGGGAAAAAATTAATGGCAAAACTGTAAATTGAAACGGGTAAAAATCGTAATTTTTAACCGGGGGCAAAATTGAAATATTTAGCTGGGAGCAAAAGCGTAAATTTATAATCGTAATTTTAAGGAAAAAAAATTAATGGCAAAACTGTAAATTGAAACCGGTAAAAATCGTAATTTTTAACCGGGGGCAAAATTGAAATATTTAGCTGGGAGCAAAAGCGTAAATTTATTTTTAAGCGGGGACGAAAACATAATTTTGAACTGATGGCAAAATCGTAAATTTAAATCGGGATAAAATCGTAAATTTGTTGGGCCAATAGGGGAGTGCCAGGCAGCTGCCTGGCACTATTATCTCTGCCGCCCATTTAGCCCAATGAAAGGCCACAACTATTACCGTGTCGGTGCCGACACTTGGTTTTGTTGTTGTTGAAAATTTGACAATGATTGTGAATGGGAAATATGTGAGAAAGTAATGCTAGTTATAGAAAAGATGTACTAAGTTGTAAACTGGGTGGGTTCGCTGGAGAAGATGACCGGAAAATCACAGGGTCACCGAAGAAGATGATCGGAAAAAATGGGGTGGGGCATGAAGTAATCAAAGAAGAAGAAAGGAGTGGGGTGGTGATGGAGAGGGTGAAACCCGAGCTTTAGAGTGTCTAAATATCATGTTTTATGTGTATTTGATGTGTTTACTTGCTTAGAATGAAGTAACTACGAAGAATTGGTGATTTGCAGGTAAAACACATAATGTGGCGTTCTTATAGTGGTTAAAGATGAATGTCGAAGCTTGTGCGGATGATATGGAGGCTTAATGATACAATTCATATGAAAGAATGAAGTTAAAGGGGTATTTGGTAATTAGTCGGAAGTTGTTTGGTGTTCATACATGCAAGGAGTTGAAAGAAGAAAAGTTGAAGGGCCATTTGGTACTTAATTGAAAGTATCATATAGTTGAATATGTGAGAAGAATGGAAAACATAAAGTTCAGGGGCCTAAATGACATTTGTTGAAAGTTGGTGTGAAGAAGGGAAGGAATGTTATGTGTTGCGATCGTAGTTTACAGGTTACAATTGGTAGCTTACAAGTGGGTTATGTTGGAGAAATAATAATTAGAGATTTCAGATTGTAAGCTACGGTTTGTACTCGTAGCTTACGAGTTGTTTGTGTGCAGTCAAGAAAAAAGGAACAGAACATTTAAACCGTAACTTACGCTATGTATACGTAAGCTACGGTTGATAATACAAGACATGAAACATATTCAAAAGAAAAAAAAAATCAAGGCACATGGGCCGATAACAAGAGCACATCATGTGGGCTTTCATAGTGGCGGCAGACCTGGGACTTGGGCAGGGAGATTGGCAGCTTTTCACAAGGGAATTTTTGGTCAACATTAAATTTAGAAGAATCATCACATCGACGGCAACCTTAGGTTTGGAGGGAGTTGGAACTTTGGACCCATCAATCACCTCATAAAAACATCATCATCACAATATAGACAAGGATTCACGTGAACAATCTTTTTTTTCTTTGAAACGTGAACTTCATTAGAAAGAATCCAACCCGAAAACCGGGAGGCCGCCAGAGACAAAAGAGACTACATAATTACAAATTTACACCAATTTTCCCAAGACAAATTTTTAAACTTCGTTCTATTTCTAGCCCAGAGATACCCTACCGACTTCACATCGCTAATAATTTTCTCAATTCTGAACGGAGAATTTCTGAACCTCGCTTCGTTCCTAGCCTTCCAGAGACTCCAACAAGCAATAATAATAAGCCCCTGCAGGATCGACTTTTCCGGCTCTTTCAATCCACTATGCGAGTGAACTTTCATAAGGTCTTGAAAGGAGAAAGCAAAAATCTGAGGGATACGACACCAATTGCTGATCTCGTTCCAAACCAGAGTCGCGGCAATACATTCAATGAATAAGTGGTTCACCGAGTCCTCACCTTCATTGCAGAACCCACACAACAAGTTGTCTAAGTTCACGTTTCTAATACGAAGAGCCTCAACAGTCGGGAGTCTGTTTAACCCCGCACGCCACGCAAAGATGTTACATTTGGACGGAAGCCATTTACACCAGCTAAAGTTCGAACTAGCGAGAGCGTCTCGACCTTTAATAATAGTACTTTTAACAGCTCCAACAGAAAAATCCCCTGAACCGTCGCCTAGCCAGCTCCACTTATCCTTGTTATCAGAGAGATTGAACGAACCCAACAGGCTAATAAGCTGGCGCAGGTCCTCCATCTTGAGCTCCGTCAAGGAAGCTTTTTTCCAGTCCCAACTGAATAAGACCGGACCTGACCCGTTAAGGAGACGGTCTCTTAACTTACATTTTCTGTTCCTTTCAATTAGAAAAAGTCTCGGGAAGATGTCTTTAAGCGGTTCACATGAAACCCACGGGTCTAACCAGAACGAAATACAATCTCCTCTACCCGGGATGCCTCTGAAAAAACTTCTCAGCGAAATATTATCCACCATAGTTCTAGCAACAAGCTTGACGATATTGTTCCATGTACCTCCAAGATTCTTTCTAACCGGAAGGAAATCCCAGTTCCGAGCACTACTATGAATGGCTGAAACAATCTTACACCAAAGGCTGTTATCTTCCACCTTGTACCGCCAACACCATTTAGTTAAGAGGGCCACATTAGTGTCTCTTAGTTTACATAAGCCTAGACCCCCGTTACTTTTTGGAACCGAAACATTATCCCAAGCTACCCAATGAATTTTATGAACTTCGTTAGAACCCCCCACAGAAATCTTCTAATCATGCTCTCAAGATCCTGAATGACTTTGCACGGGGCTTTTGTCACGGCCCCCGACCCGGTTTGACCCGTTTCAGGAGCCGCGGGACAGAAATCCCGTGGTATTTATTTAATTGAGTTTAACAGCGGAAGTTTCTTCAGGATCTTTTAAAAATTGAAATATTTCCCGATTATTTTATTTCACAATTCGGGATAAAACCCGGTAATTTACAATATTGAGATTTCACGGGGAAATCTTTTATTTTACAAAACATGTTTCTTTATTTTTTTTATACTGAGCCACTTCCTTAAGCTGATAGTGCTTCACGGGACTTTTCCTGGATCACAACAGATCACCTGAAACATGTTTGAAAAAGGTTTTGTCAGCGGGAAATACTGAGTGAATCATTCTATTTTATGAAAACGACTCTTTTGTTACAAATTACAGTATTAAGAGAGATTACAATGTTCCAGATATCAAGCCAACTACCCACAGTACTTGTCACTTGAACATCCATCGGAAGCCTCTTTGCCCGATGGTGTCTGTGACTATGGTCATATCACTCATTGGCTAACTCGTTGTCCAATAGTGACGGTTATCAAGTAATGTATACAAAACCCCACATACCGGCTGTAACTTGGGTGATTACATAAACTTAATCACTGTAATTATAATCTTTGAAAATAACATGATTTTGAAAGTAATTTGATAAAAAGATAATGACTCACATTGTAGATTTAATTTGAGCAGAGCCTAACCTACTGATTAGCCTTTTTATCCTAAATTTAATAACAAGCACACAATTCTGGGTTAGTAATCAATACAGCATTTACGATAACTCACGAGATCAAATTCTCACAACGAACGACAAAGTGCGATACTTAAACATCCATCGAATTAAGGACGAACGACAAAGTATAACCCTAATGTGGGCGGCACTTAAACATCCATTGGATATATTGATCTCGGAAAATGAATCGTAATAGCGATCGAGTTATTACCCTGTTTTGCGGCAGAAATTCGGAATTCGTGTGTGTTTGGATAGTGTACAGAACGTAACTCAGTGTATCTTTCGACTTTTTACGTCGTTTTAACTTCCAATTTCGATTGCCAATGTCTGCTATTTATACACAAAATTTAACTATCTTACGGACCGTAAGATTAACAATGTTGCGGTCCGTAAGCTTAACAATGTTACGGTCCGTAAGGAATAAAAATAGGCTATAGGGTAGCCACGGTTGGGAATAGCTTTGCTGAGTTAACTGTTCTGTAATTTCAATTTGTGACAACGAGAATTGAAGATAACTGTTAACTAGGATTTATCCCCCTTTGAGTTTTAGGGGCCCTGATCCTAATTCCGATTGTTTTGAAAATCTTAGGGTTTGTGTATAATTACTTGGGTGTCTCAATTAGGGTTTCCTATTGGTCAAATTAATTTAATATATGTGACTTTTGATGCGGGTTGTTACATTCTACCCACCTTAATAAAAATCTCGTCCTCGAGATTTACTGGAATAAATGTGGATACTTTCGCTTCATTTCTGATTCCAGCTCCCAAGTGTATTCAGCTCCTCTCTTTGAATCCCATCTGACTTTGACTAAAACTAGTCGTTTGTGTTTGAGAAACTTGATCTTTCGATCCTCAATTTGAAGAGGTTTCTCAACAAATTTCAACTTTTCGTTTACCTCTATATCTCGAAGAGGTACTACCAAAGACTCGTCTGATAAACATTTCTTGAGATTGGATACATGAAATACATCATGTACTCCAGCTAACTCTTCTGGTAGTTGTAAACGATAAGCAACTGGTCCTATACGTTGGATCACTGAAAATGGTCCTACGTACCTTGGACTTAGCTTTCCTTTCTTCCCGAATCTAACTACTCCTTTCCAAGGAGAAACTTTCAATAGTACTTTTTCTCCAACTTGGAATTCAAGTGGCTTACATCTATTGTCTGCATAACTCTTCTGGCGATCTCGAGCAGTTTTCAGCCTTTCTTTGATTTGAGTAATCTTATCAGTCGTCTCTTGCACTATTTCAGGACCGGACAATTGATTTTCTCCTATTTCTGCCCAACAAACTGGAGTTCTGCACTTTCTTCCATACAGTGCTTCAAATGGGGCAGTTTCGATACTTGAATGATAACTATTGTTATAGGAGAATTCAATTAAGGGTAAGTGCTCGTCCCAATTCCCACCAAAATCTATCACACATGCTCGGAGCATGTCTTCTAGAGTTTGGATTGTCCTTTCACTTTGTCCGTCTGTTTGTGGATGATATGCCGTGCTTAGGTTTAGTCGAGTTCCCATTGCTTGCTGGAAACTTTTCCAGAAATGAGAAGTGAAACGACTATCTCTATCTGATACAATGGAGAGTGGAACTCCATGTAGAGATACAACTTCATCTACATACAACTTTGCCAATCTTTCCATGCTAAAGGTTTCTTTCATAGGCAGAAAGTGAGCAGATTTGGTTAATCGATCCACAATTACCCAAATCGCATCATTACCTTTTCTGGTTTTGGGTAACTTAGTAACAAAATCCATTGTTATAAGTTCCCATTTCCATACTGGCATTTCTAATTGTTGCAGTAGACCTGAAGGTTTCTGATGTTCTGCCTTAACTTGTGAACAAGTAAGACACTCTGATACATACCTAACTATATCCTTTTTCATACATATCCACCAGAAATGATTTCTTAAATCTTGGTACATCTTATTGTTTCCTGGATGTATGGTATACCTAGATTTATGAGCTTCCTCCAAGATCTTATTTCTTAATTCTCCCTGCTTAGGTACCCATATTCTGCTTTTGTGGAATCTCCAAATTCCATCAGCTCCTTGCTCTAATTCCTTTATTCGTCCCTTCATTCCTTCAGTATCATCTTGGATTGCTGTTTCCTGAACATTCTTTATTTGTTCCATTAAATCTATTTGTAGATTTAATCGAAGAGCATGAACTCTTCTTTGGTTTTCATGATACTTACGACTTAAGGCATCTACAACTACATTTGCCTTTCCTTCATGATACTGAATATCACAGTCGTAATCACTTAAAATTTCCATCCATCTCCTTTGCCTCATGTTTAACTCTTTTTGCCCAAAAATATATCTTAGACTTTTATGATCTGTATAGATAGTAAACTTACTTCCGTACAGATAATGTCTCCAGATTTTCAGGGCAAAAATTACGGCTCCTAATTCTAAGTCATGAGTCGTATAGTTTTCTTCGTGCCTTTTCAACTGTCTTGAAGCATACGCAATTACCTTCTTGCGTTGCATAAGCACACATCCAAATCCTAGTTTTGAAGCATCACAATAAACTTCAAAATCTTCAGTTCCTTCTGGTAAGGCTAAGATTGGAGCTTTGGTTAATTTCTGCTTTAGGATTCTAAAGGCTTCTTCTTGTTTAGGTCCCCAATCAAACTTAACTGCTTTACAGGTTAGCTTAGTTAATGGTACAGCTATTTTGGAAAAATCCTTAATAAACCGTCTATAATAGCCAGCTAAACCTATAAAACTTCTAATTTCCATTGCAGTTTGTGGAACCTTCCAATTGGTAATTGCCTCGATCTTAGCAGGATCTACATGAATACCTTCGTGATTCACCATGTGTCCTAAGTATTGCACTTCTTGCAACCAAAATTCACACTTTGAGAATTTGGCGTAAAGCTTTTCTTTTCTTAACAAAGTTAAGAGTAAATGCAAGTGCCGACAATGTTCGTCCTGACTTTTTGAATAAATAAGTATATCATCTATGAAGACAATTACAAATTTATCCAAATACGGTTTACAGATTCTATTCATCATGTCCATGAATGCTACAGGTGCATTCGTTAACCGGAAGGGCATGACTGTAAACTCGTAATGACCATACCTAGTTCTAAAAGCAGTCTTAGGTATGTCCTCTTCTTGTACCTTCAATTGATGATATCCGGAGCGTAAGTCGATCTTAGAAAAATATCTAGCTCCTTGAAGTTGATCGAATAGATCATCAATCCTAGGTAATGGGTATCGATTCTTAATTGTAACCTTATTCAATTCTCTATAATCAATACACATTCTCATTGAACCATCATTTTTCTTAACAAACAACACTGGCGCTCCCCACGGGGATAAACTAGGTTGTATGAAACCTTTACTTAGTAATTCATCTAATTGCTTTTTCAGTTCTAACATTTCTGTAGGTGCTAATCGATAAGGTGTCTTAGCTATCGGTATAGTTCCTGGAATTAGATGAATCCTAAATTCTACTTCCCTATCTGGTGGTAATCCTGGTAATTCTTCTGGAAATACCTCTGGGTATTCTGAGACTACAGGAATTTCCTTAAGTTCTTTTCCCTTAGTACTAATGATTACTGAAATCATATATACTATTCCTTGTTTTCGTTCATGATTAGCAACTTTCATTACTGATATGAACTTCATAGGCTTACGTGGTTTATCTCCTGTAATCACAATTAATTCTCCGGTGGGTGCCTGAATTTCTATAGAGTTCTTATCACAGAGAATTCGAGCATGGTTGGCTACTAACCAATCCATTCCTAACACAACATCGAATTCAGCTAATTTCATAGGTAACAGATTTGCAGCAAATTTATGACCTAAAAGTCCTATTTCTATATTTTGCAAAACCTTATCTATTTTAACTGAATTCCCATCTGCGGTTTCAACTGTAAAAATCTGCCTAATGTTGGTTAAAGGTAACTTAAGAGCTTGACAAAATAAAGTATTGATAAAACTTTGGTTTGCACCAGAGTCAAATAATACTTTTGCGTATACGTTGTGAACTAGGAACGTACCGGCTATTACATCAGGAATCATCTCGGCTTCCTGAGTAGTTAACTGAAAGGCTCGGACATTCTTTTTAGTAGCTCCATCGGTTGTCTTGGCTTTGTTGTCTGCTGGTTTGACCAATTTAGGACATTCTGGTCTAAAATGTCCCTTTTCTCCATAGTTATAGCAGACTCTTGTTTTCTTTCTGCATTCCTCTTCACGATGTCCTACCATTTTACAAAAATTGCAGGTTACACTACATCTTCCAAAATGTTTCTTTCTGCAATTCCTGCAAAACGGCGAATTTGAAGATTGCCCTGTTCCTCTATTCTTGAAGCTGTTATTATTACCCATACGAAATCCTTGGGTAATTTTCTGAGCCAGTTCCTTTTTCCTGTTTTCATCTTGCGTGCGTACCAGTTCGTCGGTTAAGGTATTAGCTAATTCCACAGCATCGTCAATCGTACGAGGTCTCGCAGCTTTAACGATGTTACGGATTTCACTAATCAGTCCCCAAATATAGCGAGAAATGAGTACCGGTTCTGGCGAAGCCAGCGTTGGTACCACCCTAGCATATTCAAAGAATGTCGAAGTATAACTGCGACAATCTATACCCATCATTCTATGGTTTAAAAACTTATTTGCCATTTGAACTTTTTCATATTCAGGACAAAATTTTCTTTCTACAAGATTCTTAAATCCTTCCCAATTCATGGCATAAGCTATCATTCTTCCTTTTACTTGTAACACCGTGTTCCACCATTCTAGCGCCCCTTCTTTAAAAAGATTTAACGCGTACATGACCTGATCATCCTGAACACATTTACTTATGGCAATTACTGCCTCGGTTTTCTCTAACCAACACAGTGCCGCAATCGCTCCTTCATTGCCTGCAAACTCAGTGGGTTTACAAGCAAGAAATTCTTTATAAGTGCAACCAGGTGTTGCAGCTTTCATTTTCTTAGGGAGCGGAGCTTGCCGTGGTTCATTATCATGATTAACATGATCATTGCCTCCGTTTACGCTATTACTGAAGTTATCTTCAGAAATACGTTTGCTAGGAACGATTTGTTGTGGTTCTATTGGATTTTTAACAGCAGCAACGAATGCTGGAATAGCATTGGCTATCCCTTGAGCAACGATATTTTCTATATCCTGCCTAGTCATATATTGATCCCCCGGTTGTTGCTCAGATTGATTAATCTCATTAACTGGTTCATTATTAGCGTTTTCCATCTGATAATTAATATATATATTTTATTAGTATCAAATAAATAATAATTACACAAAACAATTATACAGAATTCATAACACCAATATAGCCAAAACTATCGATTCTCGATTTCCATTTATATTTAATAGTATGCATTAATACACACTATTATCTTACAAAGTTTTATTTGTAGTTATTTTACAGTCTGATTTTACTTATTACTATTACACCACTACAGTTCCATAAACCCCCTATCTTTTATCAGTTGGTGTTCTAGTAACGACGTTCCTTCTTATCGTAAGTCCAGGAGATATGTCCTAAAATCTCTTGGATCCTATTCCCAATATCTACATGACAGCGTTCAGTCATTTTCTCGTTACTCATTGGTGGATTTGGTAAAGGTTCTAGATTGAATTTAGGAAAAAGCTTATAGGGATGGTTTTGTAACATTATTTCATTATTCAACCATTCGTCTATTTGCGAGTGGATTGAAAGGTTTGGAATAGCTGGTTCTAAATTCATTGGTAGTTGTGTTTCAAGAGAATGAATAAAATCATTTTCATTAATAGGCTCAATAGTATCATCGTTTGCCATTATAAAATCTAGTTCTTCTTGAGATGGTAACCCCTTAATTTGCCTAGAGCTTTCCCCAATTTCCATTTTCTTAGGTTTGGTTTTCTCAAGAAGTGAAGCGTTGAATTCTATAGGTTCTTCTATGTCTGGTATATATCTATTGAAATCTCTGGAAACCTCTATTCTTACTGGATAAAGATTTAAATTCTGAAGGACGTCAGACAAGTCACTCATGCTGTTTAAAATACACACAATTTAAAAATTTATATCAATTAATAAAACATATAATCACATAATTGGCAATCAGTAAAAATTTAAGTATTTCTAAATACTTAATTGGCTTAAATCAGTGGCTCTGATACCATCTTTTTCTGTCACGGCCCCCGACCCGGTTTGACCCGTTTCAGGAGCCGCGGGACAGAAATCCCGTGGTATTTATTTAATTGAGTTTAACAGCGGAAGTTTCTTCAGGATCTTTTAAAAACTGAAATATTTCCCGATTATTTTATTTCACAATTCGGGATAAAACCCGGTAATTTACAATATTGAGATTTCACGGGGAAATCTTTTATTTTACAAAACATGTTTCTTTATTTTTTTTTTATACTGAGCCACTTCCTTAAGCTGATAGTGCTTCACGACACTTTTCCTGGATCACAACAGATCACCTGAAACATGTTTGAAAAAGGTTTTGTCAGCGGGAAATACTGAGTGAATCATTCTATTTTATGAAAACGACTCTTTTGTTACAAATTACAGTATTAAGAGAGATTACAATGTTCCAGATATCAAGCCAACTACCCACAGTACTTGTCACTTGAACATCCATCGGAAGCCTCTTTGCCCGATGGTGTCTGTGACTATGGTCATATCACTCATTGGCTAACTCGTTGTTCAATAGTGACGGTTATCAAGTAATGTATACAAAACCCCATATACCGGCTGTAACTTGGGTGATTACATAAACTTAATCACTGTAATTATAATCTTTGAAAATAACATGATTTTGAAAGTAATTTGATAAAAAGAGAATGACTCACATTGTAGATTTAATTTGAGCAGAGCCTAACCTACTGATTAGCCTTTTTATCCTAAATTTAATAACAAGCACACAATTCTGGGTTAGTAATCAATACAGCATTTACGATAACTCACGAGATCAAATTCTCACAACGAACGACAAAGTGCGATACTTAAACATCCATCGAATTAACGACGAACGACAAAGTATAACCCTAATGTGGGCGGCACTTAAACATCCATTGGATATATTGATCTCGGAAAATGAATCGTAATAGCGATCGAGTTATTACCCTGTTTTGCGGCAGAAATTCGGAATTCGTGTGTGTTTGGATAGTGTACAGAACGTAACTCAGTGTATCTTTCGACTTTTTACGTCGTTTTAACTTCCAATTTCGATTGCCAATGTCTGCTATTTATACACAAAATTTAACTATCTTACGGACCGTAAGATTAACAATGTTGCGGTCCGTAAGGCTGCTTACGGTCCGTAAGCTTAACAATGTTACGGTCCGTAAGGAATAAAAATAGGCTATAGGGTAGCCACGGTTGGGAATAGCTTTGCTGAGTTAACTGTTCTGTAATTTCAATTTGTGACAACGAGAATTGAAGATAACTGTTAACTAGGGTTTATCCCCCTTTGAGTTTTAGGGGCCCTGATCCTAATTCCGATTGTTCTGAAAATCTTAGGGTTTGTGTAGAATTACTTGGGTGTCTCAATTAGGGTTTCCTATTGGTCAAATTAATTTAATATATATGACTTTTGATGAGGGTTGTTACAACTTTGTAAAGGGAAAAATAATACGAAGGCAAGCTTTCCAGAACAGACTTTATGAGAACTAACCTGCCACCGATGGAAAGAGAGTCTGCCTTCCACTTCGAAAGCCTAGCCTCAAAAACATCATACACTGGCTTCCAGTTATTAATATTGTTCATATTGGCGCCAACCGTCAAGCCCAAATATCTAAAAGGCAAGTTGTCCGCCTTACAACCGACCATAGTAGCAAATTCTTCCACCTCCCATCCTTCCACACCAATGCCGAAGAGATTGGATTTGGACAAATTTATTTTAAGCCCCGAGCATAGAAAGAAAATCCGAAGAACTCTCACCACATGCATAACATTATCTACCGACCAATCGCCCATGATAATAGCGTCATCCGCATACAGAAGATGAGTAAGAATAGGACCTTTGTTCGGGGTAGAAATGCCTTTCAAGATGCCCACCTCCTTCGCCTTATCCAACATGCATGAAAGAGCTTCCATAACCAGCAAGAAAATGAACGGAGCAATAGGGTCACCCTGTCTCATCCCTTTACCACACTTGAATTCAAACGTTGGGGATCCGTTCACCAAAACGGAAGATCTCGCTGAATTGAGAATCCCCCAAATCCACTTACACCACACGGCCGGAAAACCCATTTTTTTCATAATATCAATAATAAAATGCCAGTTTACGTTGTCGTAAACTTTTTCGAAATCGATCTTCAGAAAAAACACCTTTTTTTAACTCCTTTTGCACCACGAAATAACCTCATTCACAACTAACGGGCCATCCAGAATGAATTTACCCCTAAGGAACGCCGACTGAGAATCCGACACCACCTTTCCAATGACCAATCTCAACCGGTTAGCGAGGATTTTGGAAATCACCTTGCTAATCACCCCGACAAGATTAATAGGTCTATAATTGTTCAGGTCCACCGGATCCTTGACTTTCGGAACAAGAGTAATAAAAGATGACCCGCATCCGACATTGATTTTTCCTTCCTGGTGAAAAAATTCCAAAAGATTTTTGAAATCCAGCTAGAAAACATCCCAAAAATGTTTGAAGAACTTCAAGCTAAAACCGTCAGGGCCAGGGGCCCGGTCGTCGCCACACCCGAAAACTGCCTCCTTGATCTCCGAATTCGAAAAAGGATCAGTGAGGAGATCCCGGTACGAATCCGAAAGAGATTTAAGATTACTACAGGATAGATGCGGTCTCTCCGCATGCTCTTCAACAAATCTTTTTCTAAAAAATGAGAAAACCTCCTTCTTGACTCTCGAAGGTCTGCTATCCCAAACCCCATTTATAGATAACCCGGGGATGTTATTACTGGCCTTCCTCTTATTGATAAAACCGTGGAAAAACTTTGTATTCTCATCTCCGTCAATGGCCCATCTTATCCTAGATCTTTGTCTCAGATCAAGAGTTTTACTGAAACTCAGCTCTCTTAGAACTTTATTGCACTCCGTGAACGTCCACTCCTCCTCTTCCGAGAGAGACCTAGTTTCCATAAGATCCTCAAGCTTTTCCAGGTCTTCTTTGGCCGCTATTTCTACTACTCCTTCCTTTTTAATCAATTCGTCTCTCCAAATTTTTATTTTGTTCCGAATGCTCGCTAGTTTCCTTGTCAAATAAAGGACCGGGTCGCCAATAAAATGAAAAGAAGAAGCGGCAGACCGCACCACTTCGTCCAGACCTTCCTTGTGCAGCCAAGAATTAAAGAACCTGAATGGCTTATGACCGAAGTTAAGATGGCTGGAAGAAAGAATTACCAGTCTCTGGTCAGAATGAAGGTTATGAAGCGCTCTCAGACTCGCCTCTGGCCATTTACTGAAGAAAGTAGGACACACAAGGACTCTGTCAATCTTACTGAGTTTCCTACCACAATCTCTGACACACGTAAAATTGTTTCCCACCATATTGTACTCCAGAAGACCTAAATTGTGAATAAAACTGTTAAAACTCCTCGCACAAGAAGGTTTAAAAACACTGTTCCTCCGTTCTTCCTTAACCCTGACAGCGTTGAAGTCCCTGACAAAAATCCAGCACCCGGAATCAGGCGAAACCTCAGATTGAAGATCATTCCAAAGAGACTGTTTGGCACTAATGCCCTGGGGCACATAGACATTAACAACATTCAAGAGATCATTGTTACCTTTAATTCTGCCTTTAATAACAATAAAATTCCTTTTCTTCACCGACTCCCTGTACTCAAAAAGATTCGAGTCCCACATACAGAGCAGGCCTCCCGACTGACTAACCGACCCCACCGAATCAAAACCAAAATTATCACCTCCCCAAGATTTCGACAGAACGGTAGGATTCAACACCTCCTGCTTGGTTTCTTGAATGCAAATAAAGGAACAGTTATGTGAAGATTTCAATTGCCTAACCCACGAAATTTTCTCACTGCCCCCCAAGCCTCTAACATTAAGAGAAAGGTAATTCATTGATGAACAACATTATTACATACCTCCACAATTGATTCTCTTACCAAATGCCCAAAGTTGCCAAGAGGGACCCCCAATTTCTCTCCGACGAGGACTGTGGCATCGATCTCATCGTCAATTAGCCCGTTAGCTACTACACCACCACTGGCTCCAATCACATCCGACGGAATATCCTTCTCAGCTGAAACATCCTGATCCACCCCAGTGCCCGAGACCGGTGAATTTGCCCTACGGTTTAGATCCAGACTTCCACCAGAATTGACAGGTCGATCGTCCTTGCCTTTACCTATCAGATTAGAAAGATTGTTCCAATTTTGAATAATTCTATCCAGATCAAAAGGGTCACTTGAAGAGGGTCTAGGCCGCTTTTTGGCCCTTCCTTCTGAAATTGGGCTACAACTGTTAGAGCAAGCTCTACTCCTAGTTGGGCTTCTTAACATGGGCCTTCTTTTAGGTTTTCTGGGCTTATCTACAACCTGGAAAACAAAACCCCCAGTTTCTCTCTCCTTATGACCGGTAGCCTCGGGCCCCACATTTGAATTCGGAAGAACGGCGGGGGGTTGGGAATCCCATGCAGTTCCTCCTCAACGTTTTCCAATGAGAGCCCAGGCGACTGTTGATTATCCATAACCTGTTCAACTTCCACCTGTGACACCTCCGGCGACTGAGGATGAGGTTCCTCCGGTCGATCAACCTCTTTCAATCCGACCACTCCCATGCAATCCGGCACCCATATGTCGTTGACCTCTACTACCCAGACCTGGAAACTTTTGTTTTGCCACTTGAGGGTGACTGAATCGTTTATGACTTTGCCGTCTCCGACCAAAATCCCAACACACACTGTAGATAAGTCACCATCATCAATAGAAAGTTGAGCAGGTTGAACTATGACTCCAAATTCTTTGGCAATATTGTTAAACACCGAATTGTCCGCAAGGTGCAAGGGGACACCAGAAACGTTCAGCCATGCCACCCTTTCTAATGGCAAGGTCTGACCTTCCCACAAATCCAACATCGAGAACCAAAGTCTCCAAACCTCTTGATTCAGAAGGAATCCCGTTGCTTCTTCCTGGTTCAAGAATTTAAGCATAAGGAATAGGCCCCCCACGTAATGGATTTCCACCCCCGCGTAACCCGCATCCCCTAGAAGTTTATCCATCTTAGTGAGAGTGCTAAGATCAACCGTTCTTCCGACCAAAGCTCGTCCATGGAGGTAGTGAAAGGCTCTAACATCCTCTGAGACAACTATAGATTTACCCGGAGAAACCTCGTGATGATTCTGTGGAGCTTCATTCCCATATTCTTTACTTTTAAAAAGGTCTGCAAACGAACGTCCACCTTTATGTCTAATACTGTTATTTACAGCGCCAAAGTTCTGGGACATATGAATCTTCCTGTTAGGCTCATCAAAAGGCATATTCTTAGGTTGGTCATCCACTTCCAAAATACTTGCATTCTCAATTGCAAATTTAGCTATATTGACTTTAAGAATAAATCTCCCCATCTTAATACCATTCATACTATGTTCCAACACTCTTGCGTCCTTTACATTCTTAAAAGTAACGAATCCAAACCTGTTCCCATCTCTATCGTATTTCCTGGCAATGTAAGTCCCTATAATCTCTCCGTAGTACCCAAGAAAATCCGCCACCTCCCATGGAGTGCAACCAAACGGCAGGTTAGAAACGTAATACTTGGTTACCTTTCTGTCTACCTTCTTATCTGTATTTCTTCCTTTCTGATTCCGGCGACTCGGAACATCCCTCCACTCTTCCTGCTCTGGATCTTCCCCAGCCATACAACCAGACGAAAGCTAACCGAACCCCAAAGGCGAATGGAGTCAAGCAGGATCGAATTAGGGTAAAGAGTTTAATCCAGGCCGCAACCTGTATGCAAACCGATAGAACTCCATACACTAATCAGATGACTGCCGTCATCGTCGAGCGCTTCAGGCGGTGGTTAGGGTTTAGGCCGAGTGTTAATTAAATCACGTGAACAATCTTGGAAGACATAAAATCATCATAATTTATTATTATTTGATTACAAAAATCAAAGATTAATATGATGATATCATCCGTACATCAAGCTTGTGAAGATCATTCAACCGACATGAGCGGCTAGTCCTTTTCGTGGTTTCCTCCGGATGGAGGGTTTTTGTAAGTTGGATAATTTTATGTGTCTGTGACAATCGTTTAACTCGGTGATCTAAGCATTCGATGCTTTTCACCTTTGATTTGATTTATTGGTTGTAAACAATTGCATTTATTTAAACCTTAATTTCTAAGCATTCAGTTCCCGAGAGTTCTAGTAATTGGGATATATTTGACATGGGGTTAGGGTTTGTAATTGTAGTTGATAATCATTCGATAACCTCCCGTTATGTATTGACCGGAGTACTTAGTCGTTGGTTATCACAACTGGTTAATTAGATTCAACACTTATGTCTATGTAAGTGTTTCGATTAAACACATAACTGAATCTAGCTGCAAAACCTGAAATCTGGAGGAACCATTGTTTCTCTATTGATTTAAACTTCACTTTTTAGTCCGTAATTTTTAAATAATCAATCAACTCACAACAAAGCTTTATTTTTTTCGTCTTAGTTAATCAACACTTAACCTTATAACACTTTCCACAATCCTCCTCTGGTTCGATATCCGACTTACCCTATCTACTGGTTTAGTTGGTTTTTGCATGTCACTAACGACAAACATCAAAATGGCGTCGTTGCCGGGGAGGCGTGCGCAAAGTTCTTAGTGTTAAGTTCTAGTTTTAGTTAAATACACAAAAATCCAAAAATAGTGTCTTTTTAGTTTGTTCTGTTTTGTTCGGATTTACGCGAGGTTTTCTTGTTTTTGTTTGTGCAGGTGATCTAGGAAGTGTATGCATCACACTCGGAATTCCGGGAAGTCATCACCATTAGTGTTCGACCCAGAGATCGAGAGAACAGTGCATACCAAGCGAGTATTACACCGTGAGAACAATCTACAATCACCTATACCGACATCTAAGACAATGGAGAACTAAGCAACCCCGGAGAAACAACCGCAAGACCCACTCCCACAGCAACAATTTTCACCAACACCTACCCAACCTTCATCAAACACTACCATACTACCACCACAGTCTACACAACCTACTTCTACATCTCCAGTACCATCATTCTCAACCTTTTTCCCAAACCTTGATAACATTCAACCAACTTCTACCCAAGCAACATCTCTCCAACACCCAACTACGACCCAGACTGTTAATTTACAGCAGTCGTCTCCTTACGTTAGGATCATTCCTGATGACACTCCATTACCGAGTCAAACTCAAGCACCAAATGCAACATCAATTCCGCCAGCCGCCCGACCAGTTATTTCACAGCAAAGTCAGCCAATGCCAAATCTTTATAGATCGACCATTTATGATCAAGGAAATAATTCAGGGGAATTCGACGATGGCTATGAGGAAGATGATAACTATGTGGGTCAAAATGAGAGACAAGTGGTCAATACGGGTATCTACGAGAGGCAAACAGTTGGGGCAGGTGGATTCAAAAGAGTCAATCAAGGGAATGTGGGGTATCAACAATATGTGCAACCAATTCCAATACAACAACAGATACCACAACAATATCACCAACCTGACCCACTCAATCAGCAGCCTGCTCCGAGAAGGCCGGTGGTGGATATTCCATTACCACCGCCGGTACCTCAGATGCAGGGTCAGGCAAGACCGCTGCCACGAAACCTACACCGACCGGTGATTTTACCGGAAGGAATTCCACGACGAAATAATCAAGGTCCAGTTCGAGGTACAGAGAGCCACTTCAGGCCTGCTATAGTTAACAACCCATCACCGGTTGTGATCCCGCAACTACAAGGAGGGCGGTCATTCGAAGTACGAACACAATCAATATCCAGTCTGCCTAAGTTTCATGGTCACGCACATGAACAACCATATCTACACATTGCTGCATATGATGCACGTTGCAACACAATCAGCAGCCAAGGCTTCTCAGTTGATGATGTGAAATTGGTACTTTTCCAATTCACACTTGAAGACAAAGCGCAACAATGGTTTCATTCGCTACCGTCAGCTTCGATCTTCACATGGGGCGAAATGCAGCAACAATTTTTAGATGAGTTCTATACTCATTTGCGTACTAACAATGCAAGGAAGGATATTCGAGGGTTTCGACAACAGCCCGGTGAGCTATTTCACGAAGCGTTCAACCGTTTCAAAATGATGCTCAAGAACTGTCCACATCATGAGATATATTTGTGGGAGCTTATTAATATATTCCAAGAAGGCTTAACAGATGAAGATGCGAGGGATGTCAATTCAATATCCAATGGTACTTTTGGAACAAATTACGAAGAGGATGATTGGGAATATTTAGAAAGAACCGCCAGGGCGTCAAAATGCAAAGCTCAATCTTCTAGAAGTGCACGACATTCGACAATGAAAGCTGTAGACCAGTTACCGGAGACTGGGGGACCATACCCGTTGTGTGGTCATTGTGGGGATATATGTGACAACTCGAAATTTAGAACCTTTCGTTGTATCTTGATGTAACATGCTTGAACGTTATGTGCCTAGTTAACTTGTTGGTTTAATGACATAAGTGAACATCCTATGTGATTATGTGTTTATATGTGTGCTTGTATGTATGCGACCCGAGACACAAGAACCCAACTCGAGACCACTCGGTCTCGAGTAAATAGTGTATCTATTTGGGCCGGTTGGGCCATTTAATCCACCCGAAACCCATTAGGGTGCATCAACTTAAAGCTAGTATATAACCTTTGTTGTGAGCCAACATTACCATCTTTGGGCAACTTACACACACTCCCCTACACACACACCCTCCCACATTCTCTCTCACTAAAACCCTAGAAGCACAAACCTTCCCTCCTCTCTTTCGGATTCAATCGGCATCAACAAGGAGACTCGGTTAAGCTCATCATCATCACTCGGACACTCTATTTTATTCATCTTCCTTACCAACTCGGTACCTTTTCACAACCGGTTAGTGGTTTCTTTACAAACATAAGTGCAAACATGATTTAAGTATGAATATGTGATGATATGCAATCGTGACTATTGTTTGATTATAAAGTGTTTGATCGGTTTGATGAGTTCTTGTCTGATATTGATACATGCTTGGTTCCGAATACATAAAATGAACAAATATTCTCTTTTGTGGAAAGTATGAATGTTGTATGATAAATGTCTTGCTAAGTTAAGTTGGAATGATAAGAGAATGATAGTGAGAGGATTTGTTATGATCATCCGATTTATGAAGTTATGGAACAAATGTTTTGTTTGCAAGATGATCTTGATATCTAGTTTAGGTATTATGATTCTTGTCCGTAAAATGCAAGATTTTATATAGGATGAACATATGATGAAGAGGTGTTGAATGAGGATATGAATATTTGAATATGTATTGAATGTGTTTGAATATTGATATGAACAATTCAAATCCTATGCTTTGATCCGTTTTGTTAAGTTATAGACAAGGAAACATGTTTGTGATTTTTGGTTGGCTAGTACTATGGATCATGAAATCGAAATTCTATTGGTTTAGTACAAGTGCTGGCGACCAGCAGGTGTGCCAGTCGAGACCACCTGTCTCGACTCGAGACCATATGCGAGACAACTCGAAATCACGGTTGCGACACAGGTTGCGAGTCGAGAACCCCTAGTCTCGACTCGAGACCATGCATAATCAGCACGTAAACATCATGACTCGAGACCTCCACAGTTGCGACTCGAGAACTCGTAGGTATAACTCGAGACCGCACAGTCTCGACTCGAGATCTATAGTCTCGACTCGAGACCACTTGATCACGTATGTTCTGTCTGGACCTGCATGGTTACGGGCCTAAGTAGTGGGCCGAATGTATGGACTTATGTGTATTGTTATTTGGGTATGTTGTGCACTGATTTGGACTGCCATGAGAAACACTTGTTTGCAAACGTGCTAGTATACATGTAGAAAACGTATGTGCGTTACTCGGTTTGTATCTGACTCGTGTGGTAACCATACTAGGACGTGGTTGACCACTTATAGCTTGATTGAACTTTCTGTGTATCTGCCGAGCAAACCAAGGTGAGTTCACACCCTCTACAAAGCATGGGATTCCCAGGGGTCGGGAATTGGGGTTAAGGAACATGGGTTCCTCGTCCTTCTTGGGTAGGACAGCATCGGTCCAGGAATATAATTCCTCGTCCTCATGGACAGATAACTCGTACTAGACCAAAACTCTATCACGAAGTCCCTCCTTTTTATATCGACTTAATCGCCGGGCCAATGGCGAGCGGGTCATTAGTTAGATAGCGCTATTTAGGTCTGACAAACCTCACACCGTGCCGCAGAGGACGGGCGTGAACTAATGGATCTGGGGCACGTCAATGCTGATAGACATTGACAGTTTCAGGGCACATAAACATGACTACAGTCAGCAGTCGATATGGTAACGAGTCTAGTGTAAACATGGGGTAGCCCCCACGGCCGAAAAACCAGATAACTAAACACGGGGTAGCCCCCACGGCTGGATTGCCAGGGTAATTGGGTTAAACAGATCACGTTTTCAACTATGGGGTAACCCCCACGGCAGGATGCCAGATAAAGGAAACTGTTTTCGAAACAACTTAAAACGAACACCCAACTGTGAACTCACTCAACTTGTTGTTGACTCGTTACTACATGCTTTGCAGGTCAATAGGTACTTAGCTGGAGCTTGCATGGAAGAGAGTCGTTGTGGGACATGGACAGTTGTGTGCCATGTTAAACTTTGAAACGATTAAATCTATGTTTTGGTTTTAAAAGTTATGCTTCCGCTTGCAACTTAAACTATGTTTTGCTTGGACACCAATTGTATTGGTTGGATTTTATAATTACTTACATGCTTGTTCGATATGATTGGTGGCTGGATCCTGGTCAGTCACGCCTCCAAGCGGTGGTATTCCGCAGGTGGATTTTGGGGGTGTGACAGATTGGTATCAGAGCCATTGGTTATAGAGAACTTGGTTTAATAAAGGAAAAAGTTTTATTAAAATCAGACTATAACCTGTACAGTGCTCTACGATCCACAACGACGCTTCACTCCACATGCAAGGCTCGGTATTCTAGGTGATATGATCTAAGTATATATTGCCTACTTGTTAGTTACATAGTACATTGCTCATGGTATGCTTGGTTAGTATAACTACTGTTGCTTGAACACGTGTGTGCTTACTATCTTCTGTCATCGTATTTTCACGAACCTCTCTCACTCACGTTCCTCTTGATGTGAAGATCATGTCTGGATGCGTAAACATGACACAAGCCCAGTTGACGGCTCTGATTAACGAACGAGTTGCTGCGGCACTGGCAGCTGCACACGCAGGAGGTATATCCTGCAGTCCAAACCCATTCTAGGATCTTTAGATCCTACTCTCGTGAACCAACCTTTGTGTTAAACTCTGTCTTTTCTTTCACCCTCGATAGGTCAACATGTTCAGCCACCTGCGTGCACTTTTAAAACTTTCATGGACTGTCGACCAACTACTTTTAGCGGCACTGAAGGAGCCGTAGGTCTCCTCCACTGGTTTGAGAAACTAGAATCTGTGTTCGAAATGTGTGAATGCCCTGAGGAACGCAGGGTGAAGTATGCTACCGGTACTCTCGAGGGTTTAGCCCTCACGTGGTGGAATGCTCAGGTTCAAATGTTGGGGTTGGTTGCTGCTAACGCCACCCCATGGAACAACTTTAAGGAAATGATCAAAGAGGAGTACTGCAATCGTGATGAGATTCACAAACTGGAAGTAGAGTTTTTCAACCTCAAGATGACGGGGTCGGAAATTGAAGCTTATGTGAAAAGGTCGAACGAACTGGCAATTCTGTGTCCTACTATGGTGGATCCTCCCGTCAAACGCATCGAACTATTTCTCAAGGGCTTGGTACCAGAAATCCAAAGTCATGTGACTTCAGCAAACCTCGCCACTATCCAGCAAGTCGTTCAATTGGCTCACCGTCTCACGGATCAGGCGGTGGAGCAGAACAGGTTGCCAAAGCGCATAGGTGCTGCAACTACTTCAGGTGCTCTTGGTGACAACAAACGGAAATGGGATGGAGCTTCAAGTAAGGGTTCTGCTTCTGTTCAGTCTCAGTCTCAGCAGAGAAAGACTGATGACTACAAGAGCCCTAGTAAACAATCACCTGGTGGTCAAAGTCATGGTGGGTACAAAGGAAATCACCCCAAATGCAATCGCTGCAGCCTGCACCACAGCGGGCCATGCACCAGGGGTAACTGTCATCGGTGCAACAAGCCAGGTCACGCTGCGAAGGATTGCAGGAGCTTATATCCCGCCAATCAGAATCGTCAACAAGCTCAACAGAACCAACGCCAGCAGCAGCAGCAAGGTGATAACAAAGGGTACTTTCAGTGTGGAGCTGAAGGCCACTTCAAGAGAGATTGTCCCCAACTGAACAGGAACCAGAACAACAACAACAACAACAACAATAACAACAATCAGGGGAATGGTAACAATGGGAACAACAACAACAATGGAGCCAGGGGGCGGGCGTTCGTGATTGGCCAAGGTGAAGCAAGGAATGACCCCAATGTTGTGGCGGGTAAGTTCCTTCTCGACGACTTTTACGTTACAGTTTTATTTGATTCGGATGCCGATACTAGCTACATGTCACTAGAAGTTAGTCGAATGCTTAAGCGTATTCCAACACCTTTGAACAACAAGCACACTGTAGAGCTAGCAAATGGTAAGAGTTTAGAGGCCACACACGTAGTCAAGGGTTGTAAACTTGTTCTTGCTAACCAGACCTTCTCTATCAACCTTATTCCTATCGTCTTGGGTAGTTTCGACGTTGTCATTGGGATGGATTGGTTATCCCAACACCGAGTAGAGATTCTTTGCAACGAGAAGATTGTTCGTATTCCTGATTCCAGTGGTGAACCACTCATGATCCATGGCGACAAAAGGGGTGCTGTTGAGAACGTCATCTCCTTCCTTAAGGCCCAGAAGTGCTTGCGAAAGGGCCACACTGCCATTTTGGCTCTCGTTACTAACACCTCGGAGAAAGAGAAGAAGATAGAAGATTTTCCAATTGTACGCGACTATCCTGAGGTATTTCCTGAGGAATTACCTGGCCTTCCGCCTCATCGCCAAGTCGAGTTTCAGATTGAACTAGCTCCTGGAGCTGCGCCTATAGCTCGTGCACCTTATCGTTTAGCTCCATCAGAGTTGGAAGAACTCTCTACGCAACTACAAGAACTCTTGGATAAGGGTTTTATTCGTCCTAGCTCATCGCCTTGGGGAGCCCCAGTATTATTCGTGAAGAAGAAAGACGGTACCTTTAGAATGTGTATCGACTATCGGGAACTCAACAAGGTGACGGTGAAGAATCGTTATCCTCTACCACGCATTGACGACTTGTTCAACCAGCTACAGGGGTCGAGCTACTATTCAAAGATTGATCTGAGATCAGGATATCACCAGCTGAGAGTCCGAGAGGAGGACATCTCCAAAACAGCTTTTAGAACGCGTTACGGACACTATGAGTTTTTGGTCATGCCTTTTGGGCTGACAAACGCACCTGCGATTTTCATGGACTTGATGAATCGAGTGTGCAAGCCTTACCTAGACAAGTTCGTTATAGTCTTCATCGACGACATCCTGATCTATTCTAAGAGTCAGGAGGAACACGAGCAGCATCTACGACTTATTTTGGAACTCCTTCGAACAGAACACCTTTACGCAAAGTTCTCGAAATGCGACTTCTGGCTTCGTGAAGTCCATTTCCTAGGCCATGTGGTGAACAAAGATGGGATTCACGTTGATCCATCCAAGGTAGACTCAATTAAGAACTGGCCTGCGCCTCGTACACCAATGGAAATTCGCCAATTCTTGGGTTTGGCAGGTTACTACAGGAGGTTCATTAAGGATTTTTCCAAGATTGCACAGCCTCTCACTTCACTGACGCAGAAAGGCGTTGCTTATCGATGGGGAAATGCACAGGAATTAGCGTTCCAACACTTAAAGGATAGACTTTGCAGTGCACCTATCCTTTCCTTGCCAGGGGGCACAGACGACTTCGTGGTCTACTGCGACGCATCAATTCAGGGTCTTGGTTGTGTATTGATGCAACGAGATAAAGTTATAGCCTACGCCTCACGCCAACTTAAGGTTCATGAGAAGAACTACACTACACACGATTTAGAGCTGGGAGCTGTTGTTTTTGCACTTAAGATATGGCGACATTACCTATACGGTACCAAGTGCACCATTTACACCGATCACAGGAGTCTCGAACACATCTTCAAGCAAAAGGAGCTAAACATGCGTCAACGACGATGGGTCGAGTTGTTGAACGATTACGAATGTGCAATCAGGTACCATCCTGGCAAAGCCAATGTTGTGGCTGATGCCCTTAGTCAAAAGGACATTGCGCCTAAGCGCGTACGAGCCTTACAGCTCACTATACATTCTAGTCTTCCTTCCCAAATAAGAGACGCTCAAGTAGAGGCATTGAAACCAGAAAACGTCAGGGCTGAAGCCCTACGCGGCTCAAGGCAACGCTTAGAACAAAAGGAAGACGGTGCTTACTACGTAACGGGACGCATTTGGGTCCCACTCTATGGCAACCTACGAGAGCTTGTGATGGACGAGGCACACAAGTCTCGCTACTCGGTACACCCTGGTTCGGATAAGATGTACCACGATATCAAAACCACGTATGGGTGGCCTAGCATGAAGGCCCACATAGCAACTTACGTCAGCAAGTGTTTGACTTGTGCGAGAGTCAAGTCTGAATACCAGAAACCCTCAGGCCAACTCCAACAACCAGAGATACCACAATGGAAATGGGAGCAAATTTCCATGGATTTCGTTACTGGCCTGCCTAGATCCCAACGGGGGAACGATACTATTTGGGTGATCGTGGATCGACTCACAAAGTCTGCACACTTCTTGGCAATCAAGGAGACGGATAAGTTCTCCACTCTAGCAGAAGTTTATCTCAAGGAAGTTGTTTCGAGGCACGGGGTGCCCACCTCTATTATCTCAGATCGAGATGCACGTTTTACTTCAGAACTGTGGCAAGCAATGCACAAATCCTTTGGCTCACGATTAGATATGAGCACAGCGTATCACCCTCAGACGGATGGGCAATCCGAGCGCACTATTCAAACCTTAGAAGACATGCTTCGTGCATGTGTAATCGACTTTGGCAACAGCTGGGAAAAGCATCTGCCACTCGTGGAATTCTCGTACAATAATAGCTACCACACCAGCATTAAAGCTGCTCCGTTTGAGGCATTGTACGGGCGTAAATGCCGGTCACCTCTTTGTTGGGCAGAGGTGGGGGATAGTCAGATCACTGGTCCAGAACATGTGGTAGACACAACTGAACGAATTGCTCAAATACGACAACGCATGGCGGCAGCTCGTGACCGTCAGAAAGTCTACGCCGATAAGGGCAGGAAACCACTTGAGCTCCAGGTTGGGGAATGGGTACTACTCAAAGTTTCACCCTGGAGGGGTGTGGTTCGTTTTGGTAAACGAGGCAAACTCAACCCACGATACGTCGGACCTTTCGAAATCATCGAGAAAATAGGCAGGGTGGCCTACAGACTGAACTTACCAGCAGAAATCGGTGCAGTTCACAACGTTTTCCACGTGTCAAATCTGAAGAAGTGTCTGTCAGATGAGACCCACATAGTTCCTCTGAAGGAACTCACTATCGACGAGCAGTTACGATTCGTCGAGGAACCAGTTGAAATCACAGACCGGGATGTTAAGGTCCTCAAGAGCACTAGAATACCTCTCGTTCGAGTTCGTTGGAACTCACGTCGCGGCCCAGATTTCACCTGGGAACGCGAAGATCGGATGAAACAAAAGTATCCCAATTGTTCACAAACAGTACAACCACTACTGAGGCCGAAGCTACGGAATTTCGGGACGAAATTCCAGATCAACGGGGGGTGGATTTGACACCCCAGGAAAACCAAGAAAACCATACAACTTAACTAGCTTCCTCAGTGAGTGCTTACCAAATTTCGGGACGAAATTTCTTTCAACTTGGGGATGATGTGACAACTCGAAATTTAGAACCTTTCGTTGTATCTTGATGTAACATGCTTGAACGTTATGTGCCTAGTTAACTTGTTGGTTTAATGACATAAGTGAACATCCTATGTGATTATGTGTTTATATGTGTGCTTGTATGTATGCGACCCGAGACACAAGAACCCAACTCGAGACCACTCGGTCTTGAGTAAATAGTGTATCTATTTGGGCCGGTTGGGCCATTTAATCCACCCGAAACCCATTAGGGTGCATCAACTTAAAGCTAGTATATAACCTTTGTTGTGAGCCAACATTACCATCTTTGGGAAACTTACACACACTCCCCTACACACACACCCTCCCACATTCTCTCTCACTAAAACCCTAGAAGCACAAACCTTCCCTCCTCTCTTTCGGATTCAATCGGCATCAACAAGGAGACTCGGTTAAGCTCATCATCATCACTCGGACACTCCATTTTATTCATCTTCCTTACCAACTCGGTACCTTTTCACAACCGGTTGGTGGTTTCTTTACAAACATAAGTGCAAACATGATTTAAGTATGAATATGTGATGATATGCAATCGTGACTATTGTTTGATTATAAAGTGTTTGATCGGTTTGATGAGTTCTTGTTTACTATTGATACATGCTTGGTTCCGAATACATAAAATGAACAAATATTCTCTTTTGTGGAAAGTATGAATGTTGTATGATAAATGTCTTGCTAAGTTAAGTTGGAATGATAAGAGAATGATAGTGAGAGGATTTGTTATGATCATCCGATTTATGAAGTTATGGAACAAATGTTTTGTTTGCAAGATGATCTTGATATCTAGTTTAGGTATTATGATTCTTGTCCGTAAAATGCAAGATTTTATATAGGATGAACATATGATGAAGAGGTGTTGAATGAGGATATGAATATTTGAATATGTATTGAATGTGTTTGAATATTGATATGAACAATTCAAATCCTATGCTTTGATCCGTTTTGTTAAGTTATAGACAAGGAAACATGTTTGTGATTTTTGGTTGGCTAGTACTATGGATCATGAAATCGAAATTCTATTGGTTTAGTACAAGTGCTGGCGACCAGCAGGTGTGCCAGTCGAGACCACCTGTCTCGACTCGAGACCATATGCGAGACAACTCGAAATCACGGTTGCGACACAGGTTGCGAGTCGAGAACCCCTAGTCTCGACTCGAGACCATGCATAATCAGCACGTAAACATCATGACTCGAGACCTCCACAGTTGCGACTCGAGAACTCGTAGGTATAACTCGAGACCGCACAGTCTCGACTCGAGATCTATAGTCTCGACTCGAGACCACTTGATCACGTATGTTCTGTCTGGACCTGCATGGTTACGGGCCTAAGTAGTGGGCCGAATGTATGGACTTATGTGTATTGTTATTTGGGTATGTTGTGCACTGATTTGGACTGCCATGAGAAACACTTGTTTGCAAACGTGCTAGTATACATGTAGAAAACGTATGTGCGTTACTCGGTTTGTATCTGACTCGTGTGGTAACCATACTAGGACGTGGTTGACCACTTATAGCTTGATTGAACTTTCTGTGTATCTGCCGAGCAAACCAAGGTGAGTTCACACCCTCTACAAAGCATGGGATTCCCAGGGGTCGGGAATTGGGGTTAAGGAACATGGGTTCCTCGTCCTTCTTGGGTAGGACAGCATCGGTCCAGGAATATAATTCCTCGTCCTCATGGACAGATAACTCGTACTAGACCAAAACTCTATCACGAAGTCCCTCCTTTTTATATCGACTTAATCGCCGGGCCAATGGCGAGCGGGTCATTAGTTAGATAGCGCTATTTAGGTCTGACAAACCTCACACCGTGCCGCAGAGGACGGGCGTGAACTAATGGATCTGGGGCACGTCAATGCTGATAGACATTGACAGTTTCAGGGCACATAAACATGACTACAGTCAGCAGTCGATATGGTAACGAGTCTAGTGTAAACATGGGGTAGCCCCCACGGCCGAAAAACCAGATAACTAAACACGGGGTAGCCCCCACGGCTGGATTGCCAGGGTAATTGGGTTAAACAGATCACGTTTTCAACTATGGGGTAACCCCCACGGCAGGATGCCAGATAAAGGAAACTGTTTTCGAAACAACTTAAAACGAACACCCAACTGTGAACTCACTCAACTTGTTGTTGACTCGTTACTACATGCTTTGCAGGTCAATAGGTACTTAGCTGGAGCTTGCATGGAAGAGAGTCGTTGTGGGACATGGACAGTTGTGTGCCATGTTAAACTTTGAAACAATTAAATCTATGTTTTGGTTTTAAAAGTTATGCTTCCGCTTGCAACTTAAACTATGTTTTGCTTGGACACCAATTGTATTGGTTGGATTTTATAATTACTTACATGCTTGTTCGATATGATTGGTGGCTGGATCCTGGTCAGTCACGCCTCCAAGCGGTGGTATTCCGCAGGTGGATTTTGGGGGTGTGACAGATTGGTATCAGAGCCATTGGTTATAGAGAACTTGGTTTTAATAAAGGAAAAAGTTTTATTAAAATCAGACTATAACCTGTACAGTGCTCTACGATCCACAACGACGCTTCACTCCACATGCAAGGCTCGGCATTCTAGGTGATATGATCTAAGTATATATTGCCTACTTGATAGTTACATAGTACATTGCTCATGGTATGCTTGGTTAGTATAACTACTGTTGCTTGAACAAGTGTTTTATAGGAAATGAGTTGAAGAGAGATGTCTATCTAGGGGTAACATGTTTTAATTGCATATGCTACATGTCGTCAACCTTTTTACCTTTTCTTGGTGAGATCTTGAGCCTGTAGACGGATAGGATACATTATATGATGAATTCATTTGTTGAGTGCAGGCTACGTGTTATTCTGTGTTAGAACTTGTGTGATTCGATGCATGCTAAGATTGTGGATTTGACATGTGCACATAAATGATAAAGGCGTTAGGATTTTTCCGTTACACCCTTTGTGTTTGTGTTTCTTTTGTGTTATTCACCAATTTTCTTTAGTAGCCCTGTTGAGCCTAACTACCTTTCGTTTGTTCGCCCATTGTCTATTGTGAAAAACCGACCGTGATGATACTGCTATGAAAAAAAAAAAAAGAAAAAAGAGAAAAATAGAAAAATATGTGAAAAATGAAAAAAAAAAAGTATTGTGAATATCGTATATGTTCTTGGGTAGAAACCAACCCAAAAGTATAAGTTGTGTTTGAATAAAGTTATCACGGTTTGGTTATTGTTTGTGAGCCAGTTAGAAAAGAAAAAGAACCCAAAAATAATTTCCTACCTTTACCCTAAGCCCAAAACCCGAAAGTCCTTTTGATATGTGCTATGTTAGATGATACAGTGGAGGTGTGATTGTCATACAAGCCTATGATTACAGGATTTCATGTTTGCTTTTTGAGTGTTTATATACTAGTACATTACACGCTAGTCCAGATATTAACCCGGGAGGAGAGTACATTGTGAGGGGTGTGTAGCATGTGATTAATTGTAAACATGTTAGTTTTAGATAGACAAGTCTTAAGTTTTTGAAATTGCATCATTTACTTGTCAGACTGTCAATCTCGATTGTGTCAGTCTATGGGATGGGTATGACTTGGGACTGAACAGGTTGAACCGGTTAGGGAGTTTAGAGGTGTTGTTGCTATCGTGATTAGTTCTAGTTGGTTTGCTTGGGGACAAACAAAGGCAAGTGTGGGAATGTGATGGAGAGGGTGAAACCCGAGCTATAGAGTGTCTAAATATCATGTTTTATGTGCATTTGATGTGTTTACTTGCTTAGAATGAAGTAACTACCAAGAATTGGTGATTTGCAGGTAAAACACATAATGTGGTGTTCTTATAGTGGTTAAATGTCGCAACCCCCGATCCCTTATCTGTCCCGGGAACGGGCGGACGCGAACTCAGTGGTGGTGGTATGATGTTTCGTTAATTTGGCAGCGGAATTTACATCAGGACCGTAGTTAGGAAACGTTTATCAGAGTAAAACCACCATAATTGATATTAATAAACACATGGGCAAAACCCAAGTTTCTTATTACAATACATTTATAGGGACAAACCCTATTTTATTGAATTTAAAACATCGTTTATTAGGTAACTTTTATAGCCACTTATGTTCCAAGCCGTCAGTGCTCTCGAGCTGGCTTTATCCCAGTTGGCTTTCACATTGTGTTACCTGAAACATGTTTTAAAAATATTTTGTCAGCGGGAAATACTGGTGAGTGAATCCCAGTTTAATCAAGAAACATTTTATCAATTAACACAGTATTGAGAGCGATCACATTGTTTATTTCTACACAATTACTCATTCAGTACTGTCAATCCTTGACTTGTGGGTCATATTACACATTGGCTAACTCGTTGTCCAATGGTAACGTACTGTCATTCCGACTTACTACTCGCAAGTAATAAATTTTGTATACAAAACCCCAAATACCGGCAGTAATTGAAGAACTACAAAGACTCAATCACCGCTTAATCGCATTGTAAAATCATTAAGGTTTTGTAAAACATTCCAAAAACATTAACAAAAAGAGGATAAACTCACATTGCTGTCTTAAGCTTTTCGTAAGGGTTTCCTGGATATAATCTATAATTTATACAAATGTACATTGGTTAGTATCATAACCCTTTGAAAATATTAATGATACCCTCCCCGAGACGGCATTCCAATAACTACGTCGGGCAGAACCACGACAGTTATTACGGAACCCTAAATCAATCGGGCAGCGTAACTATTACGAAACTGGGGTTATAATACTTACAACAGAGCAGAACCTCGCTAATTAGGGGTATAATACCCGACTATAATATGCCTTCTACAGAAATTGTGATTTAGAATTGAAATGTGAGCGACGTAAAACGAACACTGATGCATTCTATTTATAGTGCTGGATTCTGGTCTCCACGCGGCCCGCGTAAAACACAGGCCAGGGTTACGCGGCCCGCGTCAACCCTGGTCAACACAATAGCTTGGCTGGGTCAGCTTGTAGACTCGACACGATGACGACACGTGTCGGCCTGGGATGCCTCCGCGTTTAATGATCTGTCGCGGCCCGCGTTAACTAGCAAGAACTCTTACGCGGCCCGCTTTAACTAAAGAAGTCAGCGGAGTCAAGTTCCAGTCTTAATACGGCCCGCGTGAGATGTTGGGGTGGGTCTACGCGGCCCGCCTCAACTCTATATTTCATGTTTTTACTTAATTTTATA
Source organism: Helianthus tuberosus (assembly GCA_030545235.1). NCBI lineage: Eukaryota > Viridiplantae > Streptophyta > Magnoliopsida > Asterales > Asteraceae > Helianthus > Helianthus tuberosus. The sequence continues at coordinate 2,802,315 of CM060370.1, forward strand.
AATTATAACATAACTCGGGCTCGGTTTTCACATACGGGGTGTAATATAAGACATATTGGGATATTTTAAGATATAATAGGGTATCGGAAATATACTGAGGGTGTTGGTTTTACCAAGGGTTGTTACATTCTCCCCACCTTGTTTTAGAGCTCGTCCTCGAGTTCTACTGGAACAAATGCGGATATTTCCTTTGCATTTCTGATTCGAGTTCCCAGGTGTACTCAGGTCCTCTTTTGGAGTCCCACTTCACTTTGACTAGAACTAATCTCTTGTGCTTGAGATTCTTGACTTTTCTGTCTTCAATTTATAGACGCTTTTTTACAAACTTGAGTTGTTCATTTACCTCTATATTCTTAAGAGGTACTATCAGTGACTCATCAGCTAAACACTTTTTAAGATTTGATACATGAAACACATCATGTATTCCTGCCATTTCCTCTGGCAGTTGTAGCTGATAGGCTACAGGTCCTATTCTTCTAATAATCTTAAAAGGTCCAATATACCTGGGACTTAGCTTTCCCCGTTGGATGAATCTTACTACTCCTTTCCAAGGAGAGACTTTCAATAATACTTTATCTCCTACTTGAAATTCCAACGGCTTGCGTCGGTTATCAGCATAGCTCTTCTATCGATCAAGTGTTGCTTTCAGTCGTTCCTTGACTTGAATAATCTTATCAGTTGTTTCCTGCACTATCTCAGGTCCAGATAGTTGCTTTTCCCCAATTTCTACCCAACAGACTGGGGTTCGACACTTCCGTCCATAAAGTGCTTCGAATGGTGCAGCATTGATACTTTTGTGATAACTATTATTATAAGAAAATTCTATTAAAGGTAAATGATCGTCCCAATTACCTCCAAAATCGATTACACAAGCTCTAAGCATGTCCTCCATTGTCTGAATTGTCCTTTCGCTCTGTCCGTCCGTTTGAGGATGATAAGCTGTACTTAACTTTAATTTAGTTCCCATTGTCTTTTGGAAACTTGACCAAAAATGAGAGGTAAATCGGCTATCTCTATCAGAAACAATTGATAAAGGAATGCCATGTAAAGAAACAATTTCATTTACATACAATTTAGCTAATTGTTCCATACTAATTGTTTCCTTCATTGGTAAGAAATGGGCTGACTTAGTTAGCCTATCTACAATCACCCAGATTGTATCATTTCCTTTCCTTGTTTTGGGTAATTTAGTAACAAAATCCATTGTTATTAATTCCCATTTCCAAACTGGCATTTCTAATTGCTGTAACAAACCTGAAGGTTTCTGATGTTCAGCTTTAACTTGTGAACAAGTTAAACATTTAGAAACATAAGCTGCTATATCCTTTTTCATTCCTATCCACCAGAAATTTTTCCTTAAATCCTGGTACATTTTGTCACTTCCTGGATGCATCGTATACTTGGACTTATGAGCTTCTTCTAATATATGATGGCGTAGATTTCCTAATTTAGGTATCCACATTCTCTTTTCATGGAATCTCCAAATTTCATCTGTTCCTTGTTTTAATTCTTTTAACATACCTTTTAACTTTTCAGAATCATCCTTGATTACTGATTCTTGTGCTTCTCTTATTTGCTCATTTAAATCTACTTGTAGATTTAATTTAAGAGAACGCACCCTTTTTGGCTTTTCTTGATACTTTCGGCTTAAAGCATCTGCCACTACATTTGCTTTTCCTTCATGATACTGGATATTACAATCATAATCACTAAGCATCTCCATCCAGCGTCTTTGTCTCATATTCAACTCCTTTTGCTTGAAGATATACCTTAAACTCTTATGATCAGTGAATATGGTAAACTTACTACCGTAAAGGTAATGTCTCCAAATCTTAAGAGCAAAAATTATAGCTCCTAATTCTAGATCATGGGTTGAATAATTCTCTTCATGATTCTTAAGTTGTCTAGATGCGTAAGCTATAACCTTTTGGCGTTGCATCAATACACATCCATAACCTAATCTAGAAGCATCACAATAGACTACAAAGTCTTCAGCTCCTTCTGGTAATGCTAGTATGGGTGTATGGGTCAATCTTTGCTTAAGGATTCTAAAGGCTTCTTCTTGTTTTAATCCCCATTCAAACTTAACAGATTTACAGGTTAACTTAGTTAAAGGAATGGCTATTCTAGAAAAATCTTGAATAAATCTTCTATAATAACCAGCCAATCCTAAGAAACTTCTAACTTCAGTTGGTGATTCAGGGGTTTTCCATTTCGTAATTGCCTCGATCTTTGATGGATCTACATGAATTCCTTCATGATTAACTAGGTGTCCAAGGAATTGCACCTGTTCTAACCAAAATTCGCACTTAGAAAACTTAGCATAAAGTTTTTCCTTTCTTAACAGACTTAAAAGTGCATGCAAATGTTTTGCATGATCCTCTTTACTCTTAGAGTAAATTAGAATATCATCTATGAAAACAATTATGAATTTATCCAAATATGGTTTACATATTCGGTTCATCATATCTATAAATACAGCTGGGGCATTGGTTAAACCAAATGACATGACAGTAAATTCATAATGTCCATACCTTGTTCTAAATGCAGTTTTAGGAATGTCCTCTTCCTGTACCTTTAATTGATGATATCCTGACCTTAAATCGATTTTAGAGAAAAATCGAGCTCCTTGTAATTGATCAAACAAATCATCGATTCTCGGTAATGGGTACCGATTCTTAATCGTAACCTTGTTTAATTCACGGTAGTCAATGCACATACGCATTATCGGCGCTCCCCATGGCGAAGAACTTGGCTGTACAAATCCTTTTTCCAATAATTCATCTAATTGTTTCTTCAACTCCTGCATTTCAGCAGGTGCCAAACGGTAAGGTGCTTTGGCAATTGGTTCTGTTCCTGGTATTAAATGAATTCTGAACTCAACTTCTCTATCTGGAGGTTGCCCTGGCAATGCTTCTGGAAATACATCTGAAAACTGAGATACTACTGGAATATCTTTTAAATCCTTTCCTTTAGTGTTAGTGATTATAGAAATCAAATACACTATGGAACCTTTCCTTCTATAACTTGCAGTTTTCATCACAGAGATGAACTTAGTAGATTTAGAGGGCTTATCTCCTTTAATTGTGATCGTTTTACCTTTTGGTGAATTTACTTGAATTAACTTTTGATCACATAAAATATTGGCTTTATTGGCTATTAACCAATCCATTCCTAAAACAACATCGAATCCTGCCAGATTCATAGGATAAAGATTTGCAATAAATTTCTGATTTAAAATTTCTATTCTTGCTCCCTGCAAGATTTCAGAAATTCTAACAGTTTCTCCATTTGTTGTCTCTACTAGACATTCTAGTGGTAGTTTAGTTAATGATTGGTTTAGAATTTTGCAAAACGATGTATTAATAAAACTTTGGTTCGCACCAGAGTCGAATAATACTTTAGCAAAGACATCATTAACTAAAAACGTACCAGCTATGACATCTGGAATCATCTTGGCTTCATCTGCAGTCAGAACAAATGTTCTAACATTTTTAGTATTCTTGTTGTCTGGAGCTGGAGCTAATTTTGGACAATTAGGCTTGATATGGCCTTGTTCTCCGCAGTTGTAGCATATCCTGCTGTTTTTCTTCCTGCAGTCTTCTTCCTTATGTCCCAATATTTTGCAAAAGTTACAATATATGGAGCATCTTCCTGAATGTTTTCTTTTGCAATTTCTACAGTAAGGTGCAGAGGTAGAACCTATATTTCTTCCACGATTAGAATTTCTAGAACGAAATTCTTGAGTCAACTTATTGGTTAGATTCCTCCTTTGATCTTCTTCTCTAGTACGAACTAATTCATCAGTCAAGGTATTGGCTAGTTCTACAACTTCTTCTATAGTTTGAGGTCTAGCTGCCTTGACTACATGTCTAATCTCTCCGATTAATCCCCAAATATAACGAGAGATTAACACTGGTTCTGGTGGAGCAAGAGTTGGCACTATTATAGCATATTCAAAGAATATTTTAGTGTATCCCTTACTATCCACACCAGTCATCCTAAGGTTTAGGAATTTGTTTGCTATCTGTTCTTTTTCATTAGGTGGGCAGAATTTCCTTTCTACCTTGTCCTTAAATTCTTCCCATTCCATATTATAGGTTTGATCACTTCCTCTTGTCTGGAGGATAGTATTCCACCATTCTAGTGCTGCGTTCTTAAACAGATTAGAAGCAAACAATATTTTATCTTCTTCAGCACACTTGCTTATTCTTAAGACTGCCTCAGTCTTTTCTATCCATCGTAAGGTTGCAATGGCCCCTTCGTTGCCCGAGAATTCCATTGGTTTACAAGACCAGAATTCTTTATAAGAACAACCATAAGGCATGGTTCTTCTTCTTTTGGGAATAGGCAATTGAAGTATAGGTCCATTGTTCACGCTGTGTTCTGGTTCACGTGGTCGCTTACTGCTATGCTTACTTTTATTATCAGCATCTTTAACAGTTTGAAGAATAAAAGGCATTGCATCTATAATTCCCTGTGCTACTATGTGTTGGATAACGCTATTGTCCACTTGATTGTTGTTGTTATTGATGCTGGGATTTTCATTAACCACGTTAATGTTACTCTGGTTATCGTTATTCAGATTTCCTTGATTTCCTTCGTCGGCCATCTGAATTTTAACAATTACCCCATATTAATATCACAATAATAAGTAATATAGTTAATCACATGACACTCAATTTAACCAAAACCGTCGATCATTGCGACTTGTACTCTATTTTCATATACTATGCGTCTATTACACACTAGTACAGAAATAAAGATTACAATACCAACAGAAAGAAAATTACACTAATAGTACTATGCATCCGTACACACATATTTTATTTTATTTTATTATATTTATTTATTATTACTATTACCATTTCCTCCATTCATACATTCACGGATATGGATTTATCCAAAAATCCATATTGCGCTCATCGTATTTCCATACGAGACGCTCTCCCACCTGACGCATTCTCTCACTGCTTTCTAAAATTTCCGCCCCGAAAGTCCTAAGTTCTTGAACGTTTTCTGCACTCATTGGGGGTGCAGATTCTCGAACTGGGTTAGGAATCTGAGGTAAGGGTTCCTGATATAGGGGTGACAATTCCTGAAATTGGTAAGGATCCTCTAAGATTTCCCTAATATAGTCATTTTGGTAATAGGGATCTAAAGGGTCCATACCTGGGTAGGCTTCTATGTTCTGTATGGGTGGATAATCCTGGATAGGGTAACGTTGCACAAAGTCCCTATTATCGTCCCACCAGGGACCCTAGGGATTTCTTCTGGGTTAAAGTCGTGCATCTTCACTTGGTTTTCCTGATTTTCTATCTCCATGGGTTGTTCTGGGTTTTGTGGTTATGGGGCTACTAGTTGTTCCAGACTTGGGTCAGCAGCAGTTGTAGCTAGAATATGGAAATTAGCTAGCCTTCTATTAAGCATTTCCTGGGTATAGGCATCTGTCTCTCGCTTAATAGCTGCTAAAGCCCTTTGTTGTAGGGGTGAGCAAAAGGAAAAACCCGACCCGACCCGACCCAACCATTACCCGACCCGACCCGAGAACCGATCAAACATAAAATACAGAACCGATTCACTACCCTAAATATAGGATCGGTTCCGGTCCATAGGTCCAAGTCGGGTTTCACCATGAAAAGAACCGAGAACCGACCCAACTCGACCCTATTTTATATGAAAAATTGGAACCGATCTAAATACCTAGGTACTTGGGTTCAGGTCGGGTTGGGTATATTTTCGGTTCGGTTCTCGGTTATTTTCGGTCCGAACCTAAACTTGCTCACCCCTACTTTGCTGTTGCAATTTTCGCATTCTCTTCCTACGAGCAAAAGCTTCTTTACTGAACCATCCTCGTTTCTTATTAGGAAATGGTTCTTCAGATTGAGCTCTAAAGGCAAATATTCCTTCTTCCTGATCAGCAGAATACCCTGAAAGGGCAGGCTGTGATAATGTACCTTCACTCCTAGGTGAATCAAATAACTGACGATTCACATCTGATGGTCCTTGATCACTCATTCTGTAAACTATCAAATAGTCAAATAACACATAACAAATAATTACTGTTATGCACGTATTTCCGTAATTTATTTCCTAACACAAATTTTAAAAATTAAGTGTCAGCAGAACACTTCTTTGGCTCAGACCAGTGGCTAGGCTCTGATACCACCTTCTGTCGCAACCCCCGATCCCTTATCTGTCCCGGGAACGGGCGGACGCGAACTCAGTGGTGGTGGTATGATGTTTCGTTAATTTGGTAGCGGAATTTACATCAGGACCGTAGTTAGGAAACGTTTATCAGAGTAAAACCACCATAATTGATATTAATAAACACATGGGCAAAACCCAAGTTTCTTATTACAATACATTTATAGGGACAAACCCTATTTTATTGAATTTAAAACATCGTTTATTAGGTAACTTTTATAGCCACTTATGTTCCAAGCCGTCAGTGCTCTCGAGCTGGCTTTATCCCAGTTGGCTTTCACATTGTGTTACCTGAAACATGTTTTAAAAATATTTTGTCAGCGGGAAATACTGGTGAGTGAATCCCAGTTTAATCAAGAAACATTTTATCAATTAACACAGTATTGAGAGGGATCACATTGTTTATTTCTACACAATTACTCATTCAGTACTGTCAATCCTTGACTTGTGGGTCATATTACACATTGGCTAACTCGTTGTCCAATGGTAACGTACTGTCATTCCGACTTACTACTCGCAAGTAATAAATTTTGTATACAAAACCCCAAATACCGGCAGTAATTGAAGAACTACAAAGACTCAATCACCGCTTAATCGCATTGTAAAATCATTAAGGTTTTGTAAAACAGTCCAAAAACATTAACAAAAAGAGGATAAACTCACATTGCTGTCTTAAGCTTTTCGTAAGGGTTTCCTGGATATAATCTATAATTTATACAAATGTACATTGGTTAGTATCATAACCCTTTGAAAATATTAATGATACCCTCCCCGAGACGGCATTCCAATAACTACGTCGGGCAGAACCACGACAGTTATTACGGAACCCTAAATCAATCGGGCAGCGTAACTATTACGAAACTGGGGTTATAATACTTACAACAGAGCAGAACCTCGCTAATTAGGGGTATAATACCCGACTATAATATGCCTTCTACAGAAATTGTGATTTAGAATTGAAATGTGAGCGACGTAAAACGAACACTGATGCATTCTATTTATAGTGCTGGATTCTGGTCTCCACGCGGCCCGCGTAAAACACAGGCCAGGGTTACGCGGCCCGCGTCAACCCTGGTCAACACAATAGCTTGGCTGGGTCAGCTTGTAGACTCGACACGATGACGACACGTGTCGGCCTGGGATGCCTCCGCGTTTAATGATCTGTCGCGGCCCGCGTTAACTAGCAAGAACTCTTACGCGGCCCGCTTTAACTAAAGAAGTCAGCGGAGTCAAGTTCCAGTCTTAATACGGCCCGCGTGAGATGTTGGGGTTGGTCTACGCGGCCCGCCTCAACTCTATATTTCATGTTTTTACTTAATTTTATAAATTATAACATAACTCGGGCTCGGTTTTCACATACGGGGTGTAATATAAGACATATTAGGATATTTTAAGATATAATAGGGTATCGGAAATATACTGAGGGTGTTGGTTTTACCAAGGGTTGTTACATTCTCCCCACCTTGTTTTAGAGCTCGTCCTCGAGTTCTACTGGAACAAATGCGGATATTTCCTTTGCATTTCTGATTCGAGTTCCCAGGTGTACTCAGGTCCTCTTTTGGAGTCCCACTTCACTTTGACTAGAACTAATCTCTTGTGCTTGAGATTCTTGACTTTTCTGTCTTCAATTTATAGAGGCTTTTTTACAAACTTGAGTTGTTCATTTACCTCTATATCCTTTTTGTGGTTTCCTCCGGATTGAGGGTTTTTGTAAGTTGGATAATTTTATGTGTCTGTGACAATCATTTAACTCGGTGATCTAAGCATTCGATGCTTTTCACCTTTGATTTGATTTATTGGTTGTAAACAATTGCATTTATTTAAACCTTAATTTCTAAGCATTCAGTTCCCGAGAGTTCTAGTAATCTATACTATATAATAAAAGAAACCTATTTAGGACACTTGTCATCATATTAGGCCATGTCTTATGGATAATTATTATTTTTATTTAATCTTTTTAATCTAAATTATAATAAATCATTCCCACAAATAACTTTTATTTAAATTTTAAAGATTCTAGATTTCTTATATAATTATTTAGTTAAAAAAAAACAATACAATAATGGTAGATCGAAAGTGACAAAATAGATTTATCAATTCGATTTTACTTGATCAAATTCGTTATTATCAATTCCTTCTTATTTTTCATAAAATAATTTGTATCATCCCATATGGTAACATCAATTCTTCTTATCTTCTTATTTACCATTAAAATATATTTTAACATCCGATAAGGTAATATCAATTTATCTTGTCTTCTTCTTATTATTTTTTGAACTACGAATTTCTTTTAGTCTCTCTCATCGTTTGTGAGACTTGAACCCAAAGTTACCCCTTCCAAAACCATATGTTTTAAAAGATTTGTCTTTTCCAATGAACCATCAATGTCTGATTTTTTTGCCAAAATCGTCCATAAGATTTGAGATTTTTTGTCATTTTCATCCAATTGTTTGATAGAAAAAATAAAGGAAATTAGATGTGTGGATAAAATTGGCAAAAAGAAAATACAGTGGTCAAACATGTTATTTAAAAAGTAAATAAACAACCATTTGAGTGATAAAATATAAATTATAGTTAAAAAAACCCGTAATAAATCTAATTTTATATATAAAGTAATATTAATATTATGAATGAGAAGTATACATTAAACTTAAACTAAATAATAATTATCTATAGTTAAGTAGAAAAGATTAAACAAAATAAGATTTAGTAGGAGAGTTACCTATAATTAATTAGAAAATATTAAATTAAAGAGTAAATTGCCAAAATCGTCCCACAGGTTTGAGTATATTTGTCATTTTCGTCGAAAACAACTTTTTTATACTATTTAGTCATTCACTTTCACCGTATCTATCGTGTACCGAGTATATCTATTAGTTTTTTTAATATAATTTTCTTATTATTTGGTATATAAAATCATATTTATTCAAGCCGTGTAATACATGAGGGTTTTTTAAGATATAACTTTTGATGTGCGATAAAGTGTTATATATATTAGGTGTATATTTTAAGCCCTTTTTAACACTTATTTTAGCCAAGTTTTAAATTTATAAAACACGATATTTCACTAACACTAAACACACATATGGGCAAGTGCACCCATCGTTGAGCGTAGTATAGTGTTGGTAAGATACCGAGGTCGTCCAAGGACACAAGAGCTTTTAGTACCGGTTTATCCTCAACGTCTAATCAAAATAAAAGGTTAGAAAAATGTTTTAAGTAAAGAAAAATAAAAACTAACTAAAATGCTGAAAAATAAAATAAAAAGAAAAACAGATAGACAAGATGAATCACTTGGTTCCGACTCGTATCTAGTATAACCTTTGATTATTTCCGCACTTTTGCACATAATTAAGAGATTATCTTAGTTATTGTAGTAGGCCCCTCTTTTGAAGGTGACGTTACCCTCACCCCAGTAGTTTGAGTCAGCAAGGATACAATCCTAAAAGGGTGGATTATTGGAAGATAATGAATTAAGTTATTAATGCAGTATTGTGGTAGGCCCCGCTTTTGGCGGTGACGTTACCCTCGGCTAAGTAGTCTGAGTCAGCAAGGATACAGTCCTAAATAGCCGGGTTATAGTATTAATAGTAGTTAACTTATGAGGGGATCAAAGAGTTTGGACCCCCGCCATCCAATACCGTGAAGCATTGAAGAAGGTCCTACTAAATTTGACCCAGGTCCATTGCAGGACCTCTAAACGCTGAACAATGGCAAGACCTTTACCAAACCGTTCCCTTAACCCCCGACCAGGTAGCCAACATACCTCCATATAGACCGTGGAGATATGAATGGTGAAAATCCTTTATTTTATATAGACAGTAAAATAATGCCAAGACACCACGGACAAACGATAAGGAAATATCACCTTCAACATAAGTAACTAGTTATTAAAGTCATTAATACAAAACCAAATAAAAAGTGCAAAAGATTAGAAATAAAAAGTATTATACTAGACACTTTGTCTTCACCAAGTGATGTAAGAGACTTAGGCAAACATGGCCTTGATTGTCAAGAACTCTTACGATCAATCTTGGATCCCGAGACGACTCACACACTCTACGATGGACAATGGATGATGGTGGTGGATGATGGTGTTGTGATGGTGGTGGGTGGTGGATGAAGTGTGAGAGAGGTGGTGTGCCAAGGTATGAGTTGAAATGAATCCAAGCACTCCTATTTATAGGCTGAATAGAGAGCTGGGCACGGCCCCGTGCCCGTCTGACACTCTCTCTCCTCATTAATTGTAATTCGCAATTACAATTAATGCGCCTGCTGTACTTTCGACACGCCCCCGTGTCCGCTGGGCACGGCCTCGTGGTGGGCAATAGAAGCTTCTATAGGTTTGTCTTTTCTGTTGCTTCTTGGGCACGGCCCCGTGCTGGCTGAGCACGGGGCGTGTTCAGTCTTCTGACTTCTCTATTTTGTTTTGGAAGGTGCCGTTGAGGGGTCGGGCAGTCCACTAATGTTCCTTTCCTTATATTTATGTTGGAATTAGCTGTCTTTTTGCTTCTTTTGTGTTTTTGAGCTCATTTAATCCTGAAAATACAAAAGGAAGACAAAAACACTCTTTTTCCAATATTAGTACTTAAAAAGGGTTAGTTTTATGCCTCATTTGATGTAATTTATATGTTGCATTTTACACACATCAAATACCCCCACACTTGAACTTTTGCTTGTCCTCAAGCAAAACTCTTTAACGTGTGGCTTACACTCCCAAATGGAATAGGTAGAAGAGAAGGTTTTGGGCTTGTCGTAGAGTGTCGGGATATCCAAGATCCTTTTGGGTTTTATTTTTATCTATTTACAATCCTATTCGTAATGATTTATTTAGAACGTTTCATAGGAGAAATTACTTATTTGGGCATAACATGCCTTTTTAAAATTCCATTTATATACAAGTTCACATACCTCACGGGAGAAATCACTCACACTCGGCCGAAGGTGTATTTTTAGTGAATCACTCGAGAGCGGCGTGGAACTTATTCCTACCATAAGCTTGCCAAGCAATCAATCCTCCTCCTTTTTAACTTTTATACCTTTGTAAATATCAAGAGGACTTTGTGGGTTAAGGGTTAGGCTTGGGTTAAAGGTATGTGGTTGGGTTAGTGGTTAGTGGTTAGTAGAAAAAGGGCGAAAAGCGTAACAAGTGTCGGTTTTCGTAAGATTTTCTATTTTTTGCAACTTTTTTATTTTGATGAAGCTTTTATTCAAACAAAGTTATTTTTGATGAACTTGTTTGTTTTTCTTTTTGCTTCATCAACAACACACATTTTTTTTTCACGAAAAACCGAACTTGTTACTAAAACAAAGGGTTAAAAATAAAAAGGTTTTGGTGGGTAAAAGGGTTTTTGGTTTGGGTGATGAAATGAAAGGGTTTAGGCTCAAAGGGGTTAACTAGGGGGATTTTTGGGTAGGTGGTAAAAGAAAAAGAAAAATAATGGTGTAGAAATAAAAAGGGGTTAGTCCTAATGCCTCCATCATTTACTTACTCGGGTTTAAGTTGATAAGGACAGGGAATGTATCGTCATGGCAAGTTCTAGAGTCGTAAGAACCAAGCGGCTATTCACACAAGAAACGAAAAATGAGCATTTAGTCTAATGATATGTAATTGTATGCTCAATAAAGGCTCAAAACTCACTTTTGTGGGAATGGGTTTTTATGTGATCAAGTATATATAATCAAATTTTAACTAAGTTTGCCATGCCTTTTCATAATTTTCTTATGTTGGTTCTTTTTATCACTACGCTGTCGGTTGTAAATTTGTAAAAATATAACCTTTTTGAGAACTTGAATTTCCCGAGTTAAACCTAGACAAGTAAAAAAAAATGAAATTTTTGAAAAAATTTGGGGTGATTAGCGGTTCCAATAGAGTTTTGTGTAAGGCTTGTATTTAGGACTTGCAAAATTCAAGGTTTTAGCATCCCCCCCACACTTAAATTACACACTGTCCTCAATGTGTCCCAAAAATAAATTTTTAGGTTGATTAGATGTGTAAAATAGTGTTTAAAAAGCAAAAATTTGTGTTACTGGGCGCTGAACACGGCCCCGTGTTATCCGGGCACGGCCCCGTGTTCAAGTGCCAGTAACAAAATTAAAACAAGAGAAACAGAAGTCTGGACACGGGGGCGTGTTGGGTGAACACGGCCCGTGTCCAGTTACCTGAACTGGGCATTTTTCTGCAGGTGGTTCAGCACGGGGCCGTGTTGGTTGGGCACGGCCCGTGTTGAACCTTCTGACATGGAGAGAATTGTCGGGTTGCCTTGTTCTTGTGCATGAGTTCATTTTTCTCGTTCCCCTTTTCATCCTTTACCACCATGAGTGTGTTTTATTCCTGAAAATTAAAACTAACTAGAAAACATAAAAATTAATCTAAATTAAACTAAGGATAGTTCCGCGGAATGCCTCCGTGGTGCGCCACGTTTATAAGGGTCCTTGGCTAGACCCAAAGCCGGTCATATGTCACCCAAGTGGGATGTATTGCATCCCATGTTACACCGTCGGAGAGCATCATCCAAGCTTGAGTCTATGACCTGCATGTAGTTGACCGGGTCTTCGTCCTCAATTCTTTTTCCACATTCAAACTTCACCTCCTCATCCCCAAACTTCAATGTTAACGTTCCGTCATTCATGTCTACCACCGCTTGGGCGGTGGCTAGAAATGGCCTCCCGAGGATGAGAGGGACATCGGTGTCTTCTTCCATGCCTAGGATGACAAAGTCGGTTGGGAAAACGAAGTTGTCAACTTTTACCAACAAATTCTCAGCGACACCTTGTGGAAATTTGACGGATCTGTCGGCGAGTTGTATGCTCATCTTTGTAGTATAAAATTCATTTATTCAACCCGTGTAACACACGGGACTATAACCTAGTTGGGATATATTTGACATGGGGTTAGGGTTTGTAATTGTAGTTGATAATCATTCGATAACCTCCCGTTATGTATTGACCGGAGTACTTAGTCGTTGGTTATCACAACTGGTTAATTAGATTCAACACTTATGTCTACGTAAGTGTTTCGATTAAACACATAACTGAATCTAGCTGCAAAACCTGAAATCTGGAGGAACCATTGTTTCTCTATTGATTTAAACTTCACTTTTTAGTCCGTAATTTTTAGATAATCAATCAACTCACAACAAAGCTTTATTTTTTTCGTCTTAGTTAATCAACACTTAACCTTATAACACTTTCCACAATCCTCCTCTGGTTCGATATCCGACTTACCCTATCTACTGGTTTAGTTGGTTTTTGCATGTCACTAACGACAAACATCAGGTGGGTTTGTTTTTTATTTTATTTTTATGTTTTGTTTATTAGTAAGGGCATTTTGGTTATTTTACATCCATTTAACACCAAAAGTTAACCCTCATCTAGTGTAGGGACTATCCAAGTAACAATTTGTTAAACCACAGAGAGCAAACATGCTATTGTGAAAAGGTGGGGACTAAACATGAAAAAATGGCAAACCACAGGGACTATCCGGGCAATTAACTCTTAATATTATTTTATCATAATTGGATATACTTTAAACCAAATGAGAAATCATAATAAATATTGATATAAGTTAAGATGTGTGTAGTACTTGCTCGTTCAACACTATTATGATTTAGGACACCAAGAAACTTCTAAAGTCCTAATGGGTAAAACCATAGGGATTCCAAGGGACACCGGCTATGGTGGGGATGGATAAAAAAATGATAGTGAGTTCGTAGTGATATGACATGACGTTATGCATTTTTTAGTTAAACCACAATACACAACCTTACTACTAAACAATAGCAACTTAATCCTTAATAGTACGTTACTGTTGAGAAGTGGTAACTAAGCTCAACGACTAATAGTAAGTCGCAACTAAGCAGCGATAAATGATGGATCAAACGTGAATCAAACTAACCATCCCTAAAACCGTGAACCAAACTTCTTAGAATTTTAGAAGTTTTGAAAATAGACAAGATCTCAAATGGCAAATTAACATTCTTATTCACCTTCATTATCACAATTAAATATTAAAATTAAATTAAAATAGTATAAATAAGCAACATATTTGTGTTTATAGTTGTTGTACCATTGGCTTTGGGAAATTGATTTTTCTTTTCTAACTATAAAGTTTCAATCTTTAGCGATTTAAGTCTAAAGTTTCAATCTTTAGTAAAAAAACCCCTTTAATTAATTTGATTTTTCACTTCTAATTCAAAAGCTTCCATCATGTCTTTTGCAATTTAACCCCTTTGATTTTTTTACTATTAACCCAAAACTTTTCATCTTTTCGAATTTAACCCCAACATTTTTTTTACTTTCAACTTTGGTCCTTTATACTTTTCATCTTTCGTAAGTATTCCATTTAACGTTTCGTTCTAAATTTTCTGAGTTAAGACGCCGCAATCTGCGTGTGGGGTTGAACGTTTTTTCATCTATTTTTTTCTCATTTGACAGGCCTGTCGCAACGTGTCTATTTTCCCCCTTTGATAGGTCTGTCGCAATGCACGAGTCAGATCGACTTAGTTATTCATTTCTATGTTTTGCACACACGCTCGCGGTCATGTAAGAAACATTTGTCTTTCATCTAATATGATATATAACTAACAAATCTTCACCGCATTGCGGCCGATGATAATTCTAATTAACTTAAAAATTACAAATACACACACTTTGCATTGGAGTCAAGTTTAAGATTTTGATAATGTGATGGTGTTACACACAAACCCAAGTGCCTTCTATGACACAATAATGATCTTACCCATGGTAATGGTGTTATGTTAGAATAGAGTTGTTACATTAGTTAGTTGGTTAATAGTACACAAACTTGGCATTGGAGCCAAGTTTAAGATTTAATAATGTGATGGTGTTACACACAATTCCAAGTGTCATTTATGGCACCATAATGATCTTACTCATGGTAATGGTGTAAGTCAGAATAAAGTTAGTTACATAAGTTAGTTGTTACTAGTAGTGTTTAACTGCTATAAGTAAGTGTTGCGTTGTATAAAATCATTAAGAAAATACAATTATATTTTTATATCGTGTTTTCTCTCTCTAGATTAGGTCCCCATTTTATTTAACCACAACTCATGGTGTCATCCAAGATATTAGGCCACCCGTAGTGGGGCGCAACCTCCCGGCAAATCCAAGCTTGGCGCCCCATAGCGTCGCGTCATACCACTACGGGCGGCGCTATGGGAGATCGAATTTGGGTCCCCGCGAAGAAGATAGCGGCGTGAGGGGGGGGATTGTTTTCAAAAATCCGACAGTTACCACTCACACACATATATATACATGTATATATATAAAGCCCATTACATATACAACCCCACTACACCCTCTTGTGATATAAAGCCTTCTCTTACGTGTTTCACCACTTGTTGCATAACGTCCCCTTAGGGGCTTTATGAAAACACATGGTATTAGGATAACAGTGTTATCCATAACACTAGGGGTGCTACTTACCTCACTTATTGTAATGGTGTTGTCCAAAACACTTGGAATCATACACTACACCCATTCTCTACCCATGGTGATAAGGTTGTTTTAAGCATAAAAAAAATCACCTTTCAAACCAAAAACCAAAAATCATAACTTAATGTTCAAGAAATGGAATTCAAGTCCATCATACTTTCAAAGTATTCCACTTTTTATGCATGTATTAGAATTCAATCACATAACAGCAGTGTAAGAATACCCCTTTAAGAATACATATATAATCAGTATATAACAATTTGTGTATCCCTATAAGAATACGTCTTTTTATACATGTGATTTGCTTTTGTGGACAAAAAGTTGTCATTTTATTTAACACGTGTGATGTATTTAATGGTTTACGGGAGTGCTCAGTGGGCAAAAGTGAAAGTGCATTCAGGAGGCAAAAGCGAACATGCACTAATTTTAACGTTATTTTACTAATTTCGTGAAAATAACGTTAAAAAAGGGGGATGGTTAATCATGCATCATGTGGTGACGTTGATAGCCGAAAGACAAGGGAGTACATGCTAATCAGCCTTTGTCTTAATTGCTAAGTGTTATGTGCCTTCTATCCAAGGCTTGATGCAAAACTATTTTCAAGCCGCGGGGGGGGGGGGGGGGGGGGGGTCTCATTGGAAGCAGCCAGGGGCGGTTCTTAATAGGGTTGTGGCAGGGCCACGACCCGGGCAAGTTTTTCGGCCGTAGTGCTAATTTTTCGCATTTCGATCGGAATTTTTTATATATACTATGTTTGGCCCGGGCTTGCCCAGGCTTTTTTTAGTGCGCGTGTCTTTCGGCCCTGGCACGTTCAACAGGCAAGATCCGCCACTTGAAGCAGCTTCTCTATTTCTACGGGGTAAAGGTAAGATTGTCTATATCTTATCCTTCTCAGACCCTATCTTAGTTTTACTATTTGATAGGATTTACTGAATATGATGATGATATGTATTTAGTGGTTGTAAAATCATGAATTCTTATCCCTTTGGAAGAATACCCACATAATAAAACCAATTTAGTTGAATGCGTTTTGGCATGTCTTTGTTTTGGAAACTTTCGAAAATATCCTTATAATTTTGTTTTGAATTCTAGGCAACCGAAAATATCCTTTTGAATTCTAGGCAATAATTTCATTTAACACTCGTTAGCTTTGCCATGAGATTATAGATTAGTGTCGGTGGAATAAGGTTTAAGACCATTAGGTCCTGTGTTTGATTCCCACGAGGGGTTTTTTCTAGATTTATTGGGTCTCCTTCAGAATTGGTATATAGACATTATTGCCTATGAAGATGGTTATGATCGGGTGGTTCTGTTGATGACATGATAATACTTCAGTAGTTCGTCAGTAATCCAAATTTGTCATTTAAAAAAACACGTATTAGCTTGTAAGATGTATATTCCAAAATCCAACCTCTAAAACATCAACCAATTACAGTAGAAACTCGATAAATTAATACTCAATTATTTAATAAACTCTCTAAGATAATATTTTTTGCCGGTCCCGACTCGGGGATAGGGTGCTAAATTAATAATTCGCTAAAATTATAAGATAATACATTTTTGATAATTTCTTTAGACCCCATATAAAATATAAATTAACAATTCCTTATATATAGCATATTACATGAATGATTTATGAAGGTTTCTTGAAAAATGACTCAATTGTCTTTTGTTTTTTGTTGAAATCAATTTCCCCTTTAATCTCGTCTCTAATTTTCCTTAGCATGGTAAGAACTTCTGGTGTTGTTTTCTCATAGCTCAACAAGAAATTGTTCAATGTGATTGCCGCTTTAATAGCTTCGTTTCGCGAAGGGGGCTCCATTGTAGAACTTTCATCATCTTCTTCATCGATATCATCTTTATTAATTCCAATAACGCTTTCAATAATTTCTTCATCAGTCAACAACTGTGCAACTACATTTTCTTCTGGGTGAGTCAGAACATCTTCGACATCCATTGCATTGCGATAACCCAGCTCTTTGATCAAATTCTGGAGTTCTTGAGTGTTTTCACCACCTTCATCTGAGTTCTCAAAAGTCATGTTATCTGTTGATCGAAGTTTACAATGACGAAAGCAGTTCGCAATTGTATTTGCACGAACATCCATAGTCCATGCTGAAATTGCAAGATTCATTGCATCTAATACATTTATTTTTGCTGGATTTGGAACCCCTAATTCATAACCCTCCAAAAGATTTCTATAAAATCGACGACGATAATGCATCTTAAAAGCTCGTATGATCCCCACGTCACAAGGTTGAATTTTTGAAGTTGTGTTTGGTGGCAAAAAAATAATTCAACATTTCGTAATCCTTCAATAATTTTTGGATGAGCAGGGCAATTATCCACAATCAAGAGAATTTTTCTTCCAACCATTTTTTTATCAAGTTGGCGAACATATTCTTCAAATAACACACCAGTCATCCAAGCTCGTTTTTTAGCACGGTACTCACAGTTCAGACTGTCCATAAAGTGATACATTGAACACAAGAAGCATAAAAAGGTGGGAGATTGAAGGTTTCTTTCAAATTGGGCCGTTCATTTGATATACATGCATTGTATACAATAATTAAGTGGAAGCTTGAAAGGTGTTTGTAAACTAAGTATTCTACTATAAATTAATAAAATATTAATTAATATATAAATTAATAATTATTAATTTATCGATTAATTAATAACTCTTTTAATTAATAAATTTTGGTGGTCCCAAGTGTATTATTTTATAGAGTTTCTACTGTACTATGAAAAATATTAAAAGGATCAAACTTTTTATTCTAATTGGAGTTGAAAATGCATATTTTAAACCATTTTCAAACAAAAACAACAAACAACAAATAAATATACGCAAACCTTAACTCTATATTAGGGAATAAAAAAAAAAGCTTCCTCTATCCCATTTTCTATCAAAAGTAGTTTTATTGGATTGGATGCAAGTTAAAGTATAACTAGTTTTTTATATCGCGCGTTCCAGCGAAACCGAGCAAATGATAATATAAAACAAACGTGATTTGAAAATGAAGCATGTTGTTTAGAAAGTCAAACCATTAGAACGATTTATTTTATCATCATACCGTTTTATGACACCAAATAAATACTTTATTTTGAGTATAACCTCGCTTTAACAAAACTGATAACGGAATGTCAGGGAAAGAAATCAATCACAACTACGTACTTAAGTTTTTAGAAAAAAAATTATAAACGTAACTTATTAAAGATGTATCAAATTAATCGATAAATTAGTATATGTTAAAAAAAGGAAAAAAACAATTATTAAAAAAAGTAAAGGAAATAGATGTTAAAAAAAAAAAGAAAAATATGTTATAAAAGTAAATATAATAATAAACTAGAGTTAAATGCCATTTTAGTCCCTGTGGTTTGGGCCATTTTGCCAGTTTAGTCCAAAGGTTTCATTTTTAACCTGTGAGTCCAAAAAGGTTTCACAGTTGCCATTTTAGTCCACTGGGTTAACTTAATCCATTTTTTCTGTTAACGAGAAGGCCAATTCGGTCATTTTATATGGCTGAATTGCCCTTTTAGTTAACAGAATTACATAGAAAATGACCAAATTGGCCTTCTCGTTAACAGAAAAAATGGATGAAGTTAACCAAGTGGACTAAAATGGCAACTGTGAAACTTTTTTGGACCCACAGGTTAAAAATGAAACCTTTGGACTAAACTGGCAAAATGGCCAAAACCACAGGGACTAAAATGGCATTTAACTCTAATAAACTATTATAATTTATTAAATAATAAAATAATAAAAAACTATATATTATTATAAAAATAAAGTTACTATTCATCGTCCCTCGAAATATATATATATATAATACTAGCATCATCATTCATCTGATTGACTATAATGTCACATAGTCATCTTTTGAGGCCTTGTCCGGCACCTCCAGTTGCCTGAGAGCCGGCAAATTCATCTTGCTTATGATCAAAGTTTAGGGATGAGCTCGGTATCGTACCAGTGTTGAAAGTATCAATTCTAAAAATTGCAAAAAATAGATACAATATTTGAAGATAAAAATTGGTAAAATACCGTACTGGTAAGTGGTACCGAAAGTTCCAATCCCGAAAATTGCAAAAAATGGGTACCGATATTGAGGTGTACAAAAAAAAACCGGTTTAGGACCGAAACCAGGAAAAAACCGAAACCGGTTTTTGTTCATCATGAACCAAACCGGTGGTTAATATACTGGTTCGGATTCTTGAACAAAAAAAAAACGGTTCAAAAACCGAAACCGGTTCCCGAATCAGTTTTTAACCGAACTGAATCGATTAATAGCTGTTATGGTTCCCACCATGTAAAACCGGCTAAAAAAACCGTTTCGGTTTTTTTAAAACCAGTTTTTTTTTCTCCACCAAAAAACCGGTTCGGTTAAAAACCAGACTGGTTAAAAAAAATGATTTGTACACCTCTAACTGGTACCAGTATCTAAAGTGTTTGGTACGGTACCGGTTCGGTTTTGGTATCGAGTACCGTTTGCTCATCCTTATGAGAGTCACTAGTTTCATCCCACCATGGAGTCATCAGGCCGTCAAAGCTTCGGACGAGTGATGTGTTCGCCATGTAAATACATCTAGACACGTACACTTTACAAATCACTGAAGCCGTCCACGGTGTGACCCAAACTAGCTATATAAACCAAACGTTCAAGCAAAATCGAGTTGATCTCGATCTTTAAAACGTTTGACTCGTTACAATAAGCTCCCCTTTTTGCTCAAATTCATCAACTAATTAACTTTCATCAAAAAGTTTCTTACTTATGTTTACTTGCTATACAAAGTATAAATCCAAAAAAAATATAAATATATAGTATACACTTAGAAGAAAATATTTTTATTTAAAAAAAAAAATGGATTTAGGGATATGCCGTTTACTTTGGGACTAAATGTTAACTGTTAACACCTTCCAAAAAAAAATGTTAACTGTTAACCATAACTAACGGCAGGTAAAGTAAAGCCAAAATAGCACGGCACATACACAGCCACCCAACTTCCTCTATTTCATTTGTGTATATATATACACACATAGTTATCAAATTACACAAAAACATCAAATTCACAACAACCATCCTCATCATCATCATCTGTATATTTATATATATATATATATTTGTATATTATCTGATTTGCTCCATGGCTTCATCAAGAACCCCAGTGAGCTACACCGATGCGGCTCGATGGTATTGCATCATATTCCTTGTTCTTATTGTGTTACTAGGTTCTTTAACCGCAGAAAACTCTCTTATGGATAAAATGAATCCGGAGGTGGGTTCAACGTGTGACGAGATATATGTCGTCGGAGAAGGTGAAACGCTACACACCATCAGCGAGAAGTGCGGTGACCCCTTTATCGTCGAAGAAAATCCACATATTCATGACCCGGATGATGTGTTTCCTGGGCTTGTCATCAAGATCACCCCTTCTGGTCCCCTTAATTAAAAAAGGATACACTTCATAACTTCTAAAGAATTTTTAGTTCTAATTTTTTTTATATTATGTAGCCTTAAAAACACACATAGTGCAGATTATGTGTTAGAAACTAGTTTTTTTTTATATCTTTTTGGAAAAAAAGGAATTTCAAACTTTTATAGAAGATTGGATATAGAAAAATTTGTATGATTTTGGTTCTTGGAATATCTTGTAATGATGGATGTAAATTGTTGTTTTCATAAAGTTGTGAAATGATGTTTTAGTGTATTGAAACAATAATTAATCACTTTCTAGATGTTTTTAATTTTTAGTGATATATATGGTCATAAATTGATCATTCAAAACCATTAAATCTCCAACCAACAATAACAATGTTTAGACCATTATGAAAGTTTAAAGGTCAAGTCACACAATACCTTTCCTATATTATTGTGACACTTAGGGTGAGGGGGGCACTCCCCTAAGAGGGGAGTCCCCTCTCTTACGCATAACCAATCCTCGTGTGCCACGTCAACTCCCCTCTTAAACTCCCCTAACACCCTAAATTGATGGCGGCACCCCTCTCTTAGGTGACTTGGTTTTTTATTAAAAAAAAAAAGAAAAGAAAAATTTTCATTGGTTGATTGAATGGGGCCCACCTTCTCTCTCCTCTCCTCACTCCGGTGCCTCCTCACCGATCATCCTCCCCGTTTTTGCTCCCCGCTGGACCGGCAGCACCTCCCCGATCGGTGAAATCGGTCCCCGCATGGGGTCACCGATTGTGCCCCGAGCACCCTTATGATTAAAATTAGTTTCTATTGTTGGAGAGCGGCAAAAACAAAATCCCAATGTAGGTGGCCCTTGCGAATAGAGGTGTCTATTGGCAATGGAACCCGAGACTATGGATTACCTTCTTGTGCTTTGCCAGTCTGTGTGCGAAGTATGAAGACAAATCAGCGCATGGTGTAGGATAAAGCCCCAACCCCATGCACAATGTGTGAGGTACTCGAATCCCACAAAACTTTATCAATCAATACATTGAAAAAGAAGGCTATTTAGACGATGTTTTTCAATACTTATTGCCATGGTTGCAGAAATCGGCCTAGGCGGCCGATTAATCGGCGCCTAGGCGCTAGGCGCTAGGCGGCCACTTACTGCTTAATTTTGAGCTAGTCGGTCAATTAATCGGTCGTGGTCAAAGGCGGTACCTAGGCGGTCCTAGGCGGTCAAAAAACGGATTAATCGGACTATATTAGTCGGTCAAAATCGGTTCTAGGCGGTCCTAGGCGGTCAAAATCGGTCAAAATCGAACCATACTATCTGAAACTTGAAGTATTTATGTGAATTTTGAAGTATTATTTTATATTATTGGGTATATATATATAATTTTGAAAAAATACATATAAAAATCCCATTCCGATTAATCCCTAGGCGGTACCTCACCGCCCGACTAGCGCCTAGCGCCTTCTACAACATTGTTATTGCTTTATATGGAAAGCATGGAATGAGAAAGTGTTCAACAATTATTTTTTCTCCATTTACAAAGAGAGAAAATTAAGGCGATATCGTTTATTTGGGTAAAAAGTAGGACAAGATTTTTTCTCTAGAAGAATTTATGTAACTTTCCCTTGCATTTTTCCCTTTGAGTTGATTGTAAGTTGTGCTTTTGTTTTGTTTTTGGTTTAGCGCCTTGCTAAGCAATCACAATAAATTTTTCTAAACGTTCTAAAAAACCTAAGCAACTAGTCGGCAATATAACGTTTTTTGTTTTTTTGGTTTCCATCTTGTACAATCATTATGCACGTCATTTAGACGTTAGTTTTTAGATATTATTTTTTTTTTTTTCTAAAAACAAGGATAAGCAATACATTGTTCTTATAATTATTCTTGTTTTTTATGTGACACAACATTGTTCTTATAAGTTATAATTATTCTTGTTTTTTTATGTGACAACATTGTTCTTATAATTATTCTTGTTTTATTATGTGACACACTTTAGATGTGCTAATCTAATATATAACATCCAAAAATTGATAGAAAAGTTCATGTATTCCAAATATTACACAATTTAAAATTTTAATATACGAGATATTTAAATATTACATAATTTTATAAAGTTTACGATAATTTATACTAGGTTAGAACCCCGTGTATTACACGGGTTGAATAAATGCAATTTTATATACCAAATAACAAAACAAAATATGTTTAAAAAACTCATTTATTACATGGGTTAAATAAATGTAATTTTATATATTAAATAATATAAAAAGGTATATTTTTAAGAACCTCGTGTATTGTACGGGTTGAATAAATTTAATTTTATATATTAAATAATGAAAAAGTTAATTGTAAGTTTTAACTTATGTATATATTAATAAATAGTAATAATTATCTTTGATATATTAGCATCTCAAATTGTGCAAATTTATTTTTTTCTTCAAATTTCAA
This sequence comes from Helianthus tuberosus, assembly GCA_030545235.1. NCBI lineage: Eukaryota > Viridiplantae > Streptophyta > Magnoliopsida > Asterales > Asteraceae > Helianthus > Helianthus tuberosus. The sequence goes on from CM060370.1 coordinate 2,825,847, forward strand.
AGAAATTGACATTTTTCTGATTATGAGTAGTCTTAAACATTTTTTTATGTTATTTATCATATTTTACTTACGTGCGATATTTTTTTATTTAACCCGTGTAACACACGGGATCCATAACATAGTAAATGTATAATTGAATATTTATCTTAATAAGACTTAAGAAAAATAATCAATCTTTTTCAAAAACTAACATCCCTGATAACTGTACATGACCGCACTATTTAGATAACAAGAAAATTGAAAGTGTTTACATGATAAATATTTTAAAATGCTATATCATCTTCTATACAAATTTTGTTTAAATTTATATACAGACACCATATAAATAGATTTATTTGAATGTAACAAAAAAATATAGAACCTTAATATATCAAAATTTTTATAATCAAAATAATGGATCAAGAGTCTTGTGAGCATGAATATTATATACACGCATTATGTAGTTAGATATTTACTCGAATGTAACAGAAAATATAATAAAAACTTGATATATCAAGAATTTATGATCAAAATAATGGATCAAGAGTCTTGCGAGCATCTATATCTATCTATACTTACTATATAATAAAAGAAAAATATTGTACGGGTTAAATAAATGTAATTTTATATATCAAATAATAAAAAAAGTTATATCTTTGAAAACAATGTGTATTACACAGATTAAATAAATATAATTTTGTATACTACATACTGAAAACGTCGTATCTTTAAAAAACCCGTGTATAATAAATAATTAATTTTATTTTTTAAGAGCTGGAATTACTAAACATGCATCTCATGAGTCATGACCTCCTGGTGTCTATTAATTAAATCTTTATTGACTTTTCTTTATTTTTTTTTCTTTTTTCTAAATTTAGTTTTAAACAATTTATAATTTACTTTTTTGAAGTAGGTGTAATTTTTGTTAATAATTACATATTTTAATTTTTATCTTAGTAAAAAAAAATAATAATAAGAGGTTTAAAATGATTTTTACATTTTTATATATGCGTGAATACGTTACAGAGATAATGATCTTGATTACGTTATAATATGTCATATTCATATGATACGATCATATCTAATTCATATCATTTAAAACAATATTAAATGTCAATATTAATAATAAGAATTTGTATTAATTTAGATTAAATATTATTATTAGTTTATTATTAATAATTTTAATCAATTAAATGAGAGAATGACAAGTGTCCCAAAACAGGTTTCTTTTATTATATAGTATAGATGATTTAAAAAGTTAGTAATAGCTATACAAATAATTTTAATTTATATATTATAGTTTAAAAATAACTGTGCTCTTAACTTTTCTCTTTCTTGTTTAATTTTCTAAAATAAAATGCTATAAGCAGATTTTTATGTTGAGGAATAGAAAACGGTTTAAAAAGATGAAGAAGAAGAAGAAGAAAGAAACCTATTCATATGGGCTTAAATATTGGGCCTTCAGACTTCCTATGGGCTATGAGTCTTATTCATATCTAAAGGCTCCCAGCCTCTCATTTTTCGCAAGCATGATCCACAATAGACCCAGGCTCATGAGATTAGTTCTGGACTTCTGATCATTATGAGGCCTAACAATTGCAATTTCAAATGTGGAAAGTGTTGAAGAAGCATTTATTTAGGTTAAAATCCTTATATTATCTCCAACCCTTGGAATATTAAGATTTTTGTCAATTTCTTCACTCCAATAATTATTGAAAATAAGGAATAAATATGGAGAGGTTTTTTGGAACCGTGATTTTTTTTGTGTTAGGCCATTGTACATTCCATACTGTAGAGCCATATTGTCCCCACTTCGGTCAGACTATGTTGTCTTAATCAGACTCAGGGGCTGTTTGGTAGCATCTGAATGACAATAAGAGACTACCTCTTAATGAAATCATTTAAGAGTTTAACAAAGATAATGTAGAAGAATGTGACATGTGATGGTTTACCATTCAGATGTTAGCTCTTATCCAGTCAGACATAAGGTTACCTCTTATTCATTCAGACATAAGGGTCACAAATGATTACATTAAGAGACAGCCTCTGAATGGAGTAAGAGGCTACCAAACAGCCCCTCACGCTGACTTTAGAGTTTGGCTTGGGTGTTCCCTTGGGAAATCATACCGTTGTGCCACCACAAGAGCTAAACACTCTCTAGCGTAACACACGGTGAGACGAAAACCCGGGTGGGCTCATGATAGAACCTGACACATCTGCAAAAAGGCTAGGGTCTATTCATCACTAATCCACCAAAGTGACAAAAGTGAGGATTGGACATGGGTCTCCATTGGAAAACCCAAGCCTTTCCACCAATGTTTTGAAAACCATTTTTTATACGATACCGGCTTGGGCTCAAAAACAGTTCAACTAAGTGTATCGGATGGTTTAACCGGGTGTATCGACGGTTTAACTGGTTATATCGGACGATTCAACCAGTGCTACCGGACGGTTTAAACTAGTTATTAAAACATTGCTCTCAACCACTAGACCACAAGTGGTGGATAGAATATATATATATGGAGAGTAAATAATGAGAATCGCTATTCACCATCTATATATAATTCTTGTATTTTTGTTTAGGGCTTGTACGTGAAGACAAGAGAAAAAAAATTATTTGATTAAATAAAGATAGATATAGAGAATGAGATGTGTGATGTTTTTAAAATATGAACAAATTTTAGAGATAAATATGTTTTTAGCTAAATTATATAATGACGGTATTGAGTTAACAAATATTAATGGAAAACTAAAGTAAAACCCATACAGGGGAAGGATCCACTAAAAAGTGGATTTTGCTTAAGTAGCCTAAGAAGGACTGTGATGATGACATGTGCTACTCCTAATAAGTAGGAATGAAGGGCATTATTGTCCTTATAAATAGGAGTGAAAATGACACGTGACACCCATTTTGTTTTTTAAAAATACAACAAAAAAATCTAGTACAAAAAAATTTAGCACAAAAAAACTAGTACAAAAAAATGTAGCACAAAAAATCTAGTACAAAAGGTATAGCACAAAAAAATATAGCACAAAAAAATTTAGTACAAAAAAATATAGCACTAAAAATTCAGCAGAAAAATGTAGTACAAAAAAATCCAGCACAAAAGATTGAGAAATAAAAATTAAGACAAAAAAATTCAGCACAAAAAATTTAGCACAAAAATATAGTACAAAAATTCAGCACAAAAAAAGTTATACAACATAGAAATACAACACATTTAAGTGGGTTTTTTTAGTCATCATATTTTCTATAGCAATATGGTACTTAAATTAAAGATAAAAAGACGCTCGATTTTATGGTGAAATTTTTATGAAAAATAATGTCGTATAAAAAAGTTATGAACGTTTAAAAAATGGGGGTGGAATATGCATGTGTCTTGCATGTGGAGAGAGAGTCTATAAATAGAATTTTCCCAAGATATTATTGCACTCATCCTTTCTCATACCCTTTCATCTTAACCATTGATTTGAAAAATGAATGGTTAAGATTCATTCTCATCCTACTTAGGGAAAATTAACTTTTTATTTGATCTTACCCCAACCCATACATATACATATATATATATACATATATATATATATATGTGTGTGTGTGTGCATATATATATATGTAGGTGAAGTATACGAAGAAAACCTACTTTAATTGAAAAAACTCAAAAAAACCATGTGTAACATTTTTATTTTATTTTTTCTAAAAAATAGGGAATGTAACATTCCTAAAAATATAAAAAGTGCCAACTAGTTTAAAAAAAAAAGATCAAAATCTGTATGTTACTTTTTTTTGTACATATATTATGTAACATGGAATTTTTAACATTTTTTTTTTCAAAAAAAAAAAAAACTACTCAGCGCTTTTTTTATAATAATGTTCAAATATATGTATGTTACATTGCCTATTTTTTTAGAAAAAAATAAAAAATATTACATAAGGTTTTTCAAGGGTTTTTGAGTTTTTCAACTCAAGTGGATTTTCATTTTATCATTCCCATAAATAGAAGTCCTCATCCTCATACTCCATCATCCTCCAAGTAATATGAAAAACTAAAGTAAACCCTCATATTTGGGGTTAACTATTGATCGACTATCTTATATTTTTAATATGTTGTGAGTGGAAAAATGTAATATATAATTGATTAAAGCAACCACAATGTTGTGCTTTTTGCTTGTTCGTTCCAGCGTGGCATATGCCACGGACCAACATCACTCGACAGGCCACATTGTGGTACCTGTTCGGTTCGTTTAAAGTTCGGATTGCCGAACCTCCCAAGGACTTGTACCTTTAAAAAAGTCACAGTTGGTGAGTAGAAGGATCAAACTTGTACCTTTAAAAACTTCAAACTATGAGAACCAAAATTTGAAGTAGTTGAGCAGTAGTTTGACTTTGCTAAAGTCACAGATCATAAATGATCTCCCGCACATAATAGTTAACAAGAGACATCCAATTTATTAAAACAACTTTTCTACTTTTTTTAGGCAAACGGAAATATAATAAAATTTAAACATCTAGGAATGTTGTCGAGATTGTGTCCGATGTTAAAGCGTTGAGTTATCTATGGTATTATAATAGGGGTAGAAATAGTGTAGTGGATTGGAAGGATTGGAAGTCTTTTTATTTTGATGTGATGTAATTGTTTTGTTCGTGGGGTTCTCCGTCTTGGAGATTCCCCGTTCTTTGGTGGTTAATGCAGTTTGCTTTTCAAAAAAAAAAAAAAAAAAAAAAAACAAAGAGCTAGATTATGTGACTTGATAAGTTAAATCAGTTTTTAATCCAAAGAAAGGAGGATGTCGTTAACTAATCCTTGATCTTGTAGATCAATGGCCTTTTACCATTAATGTTGATTCACCCTCTCCAAATGGTCCGTGACTTGTCATGTCTTTTTCTCAGCCACCGCTTTTCCACTTAGGCTATACGGTGTGGGGCAACGTTTCCAACCACATCAGCTGGGTGGCGCCTCAAACACCACCCCTCCTCTGCCATAGGAGGGCGCTATCCTTGGCTTTGCCAGTTAGTTGCTTCACGAGCACTGAAGGAACAAAAGAGCCCCCACATGTTTGTCATCCAATCGGATGCATTTGTTTAGTTTATTTATTTAAAGGGTAACACTATTGGGCTTTATCTCACACCATTAATGTTAAGAGAGATGCCATTATTGTTCTATAACCTATGTGGCGTCTCCACGGTGCAAATGTTAAGAATGGTCATTTTTAATAGTTATGGGAGTGGAATCATAATCTTTTAACAAATATCCGAATAAATATTTACATTTAATAAGTTAAATATCAAAATAGAGTTTAACTGCGTCAATTTTTCTCTGATTTAATAAATTGAACTATCTCTTCAAAAGAAGAGAGAAAATCTATATATCTAATAAAGCAAACTATTGGAGGACACATGTCACCCTATAGTTGATGCCAAATAAGCATACACATCAGCAGACATGTGGCATATCTCAAATGAAAGGACATGTGGCATGGCTCTCCGTGTCGGATTGAAATTGGCTTGTATCATACGCTATACTCTCTTTCTCATTCTGTCATTCTCTCAAAACCTATCATACACCCTCTGCGAAACCCTAATCGGGCGATTCATCTTCTGACCAACCCTAATCGGCGATGTCTGGTGTGAGTATTGGTTTCAGCGTATAAGGGAAGTTTCCTTGTCTCTCTCTCTCTTTCTCTCAATACAGAACCTTACACCGTACTCCTCATTCTAACCCTAATATTCCCCCTTCTCTCTCTCTCTCTCTGGCGAACACGACGAGGAGGATGGACGTGCCCTCAGTTCATATTTTCGATAAAGATTCATTCTTTTTGGTGGTTTTTTATAAAGACTTGTGGATGTTCGTTATTTTTTGTTAGTCTGTCATAACATTTCATTCAATTTGGTGGGTTTTCGTTAAAGATTCATTTAATTTGGTTGATTAATTGATTGATTATCTTGTGTTTAATTTCAGGAATTGTTGTTCGAAGGATCCTATGTTTATTTGATTGAATCGATAATCCCTAAATCTCTGTCGGAAATTTTAATCTGAGGTATTTTGGTTTAATAATCTTGATTATCTTGATCCACATTTGAACTGGATGAAACGTGAATATTGTTTGTAATTCTGGTTTAATTTGGGGTTTAGAAAATGCAATCTGATCTGGGCAAGTTGTTTATTTGTGGGATATCATGGGACACAAATGAAGAGCGTCTAAAAGAGTATTTCAGTAGCTATGGCCAGGTTTTGGAGGTTGTGATCATGAAGGATCACACCACTGGCTGGGCTCACGTTAAACACAGTTTTAAAAAAGAAAATGGGCATTACAAGTTTTCATAATTATTTAAATCGTGTTGTTCTCTTATGCTCTGTTCTCTTAGGTGGTTGGTATTGGAATGTCAGTGAAGATGCTTAGTATACTTTTTATATGCATTGAATTTTGATATTTTGTTTTATGCTAAAGTGGCTGTAAGAAGTAAACAAAATTTCCCCATTTTATTCCGGTAATAAAGGACGCATCATCATCTATGACAAAAAGCAGTTGTTCTATTCTACCTTAATGAATGATAATGTCTTACATTGCATTATTATAAAAGTCAAAATAGTCAAAATAAAACCTGGTACATGTTAAACACTTTTACTTGATTTTCTTTCAACATATTCTTTGGTAGCATGCTATGTCATTGTGATTTCATATATTGTTATTTGGCATGTAAATTTGAAGTCTATCCCCACATGTGATTATTACTTGGCAGGTCCGTGTTCATTGCTAGGATTCTGATGCTTGCGAATAGGTTGATTCTACAAAATAGACCAAAAGTAGATACTTTTCTCTGATTTTGTTTATAATGCAGAGAGGCATTTTTTCCCATATTATTGCAGTGAAGTACCAGACTACCGAACATGTATAAAATTAAGTTATTCATTTCAAAATTTCTTTTCTAAAATTTTTAATTTCTCGTGATATTAACATTGCAAAGTATTCATCTTTTATGTATAGACACTTGAAGAAGCATGATGAACTCCTCATGGATGCTTATAGAGCAACGTCACATGAATTTCATAAACTTTAGGTATCGTTTTTGCTACATATATGGTTGTTGATTATTTCCTTCCTTGGGAGCGATCTAGAAGAGTGAACTTATGACTCAAAGTTTATGCAAACACGATATGGACCTAATGTGAAATTCGCGGCTTTCGGTTAGTGTAAACGGGTCAGGTCAGTTTTGGGTTAGTCCTGTTAAAATGTGTAGCTAAATGGGTCTCTTTCGAGTCCACCTAGCAGATTCATGGGTCGACCCATTTCACAAGTTTAATTTGACACTTATATTTTTAAAATATAATATGTCATGTGTTGGTTAAGTTGGACATTAAATTCCCAATTTTTTATGATTTGTTTTATATATCTGACATTTTATTGTCGTAGATATTATTGCGTTGAAAGAAGAGGTGATGGTGTTCAATATATCAATAAAAGTGGATATGACGATGTATACGATATCATTGAATTCCAATAGTTATCACTTATGTGTTGTTTCATAGCCACAACTCTAATCATGCTTTTTCTTTGTTAACTCTGCATTTATGATGAAAGATATACACACTGATTTTCTAATTGTTTTTCTTATGTTCTAATGTATTATGTTTTGTAACAGGATCAACTGATCAAGATGACTATGTTGAAGCCGAGATACACCATGTCAAGAAAGAGAAGGTTAAAGTGTTCACCGTACTTCATTTAATATTGTTTTTGCTTTATTCTCATGTATTTGATTTTGCAAATAATGTTTTAAAATATCGATCGTAATTCTCCAATTATAGTTGGAGATAAGTGAGTAATGTTATTATGCAGTGTTAGTGATGTTACAACCGTGGCTAGGCTTTATGAAGTATGCCCGTTTCTGGTATAAAATACCATAGTGTACTTGGGCACAATATGCTTTCAAGTTTACGGGTTACAAATGCTTTTTATCCGAAAATAACTAAGTTGTATGAGCATGAACAAAATCTAGAGAAAGCTATGGTTTACTATGATAAGACAGGCTGAAAATCTAGAGAAAGCATACACACATGAATCAATTTTATGCAGCAAATGTTAGAAATGTGATTTTTATATTTTTTTTTCATACATGTAAAGGTTGATATAGAAGAGAGCCCAACAGTTGCAATGACAAGTGCAGAGATTCTAGGAATCGCACCAACAATCAAGATTTACAAAAAGAAGGTAATCGAATTCCGTGTAGAGAAGTGGTGGAATTGTCTGTTCGCCGTTACAACTTTTAAATCAATCAAACGGTCATCTGTTGGCGAAGGGCAGAATTGTAATTTCTCCACCCTCCAATCATCGTTGTAAGGCGTAATGGTAATTGTACGTATTATTGACTTTTTTTTAACTACTATTGGGTGGTAGAATATGTACTATGTAACTGTAAAGAATGTTCACATATGTCATGAGAATCGGTATGGGTACCAAACTTTGATGCAGAGATGTTCACTTCCTTCGGTGACAATTGTGAACTATTGTATTAAACTTTTTAAAGCTAAATATTACTTGCATAATCATTATAAAAGTTGATTATATTGATTTTGGCTTTTTAAAGTTATTATTATTGAAGGGTATTTAAAACATTTGGTTAATGGTTTGAAAAAATCGAACTGTTGATATTTTTGCTTCTATCATGGTTTACTACTACTCGCACAACTAAATCTATATATTGCATTACAGATTCAGTCGTTTCTTGCTGGCGTTCCTTTTATCATCATTGGATATAGGTACATTATGCTGATATAAAAATACATTTAGCTTAAATTCTCATTCAAGACTGTCGCTAAAAGTTTCATTGTCTTGTAGGGACGATGCTGGTCGGCTTGTGCGTACAGAGAGATTAAGAACCAAAGATATAACCCACAGGGTAAAAATGAAAAATTACTGGCAGGTAAGCGATTTATTAATAAATAGTTTTGTCACATTTGGCATTTATGTTGAAGTAGAGGATCTTTTGTGTGAAAAAAGTAGTAATATTTAAATTATCACATAAAAAGCTGCTTTAGATTAGAAAATGTGAAGTCCGGATTCTTTTGTAACCCAAAGAAAGCGGAACCTCACACTGATAATAAATATGTGTAATGTTTCGTTTTTAAAAGCATTAATTGGTATATTTTATTGTGAGTCCTAAGTAGAAAGTGTCATACTTAAAAAATAAACTGCAACAAAAGTGCCATATATTGTTTTTAAAGTGTAGCTTAAATATAAAGTATCTTGAAATCATATAAATATTTGTAGGAAAATATTATGTCTTTGTTGTTTGCCTACCAATGAACGACATCAAATTACTCCAACTTTTCACTGTAGTATTTATTCACTAGATCTATGCTGATACATAACGACTTTCATGAGTATACGAATTTAAAATTGGATACCGAAGGAGTTCACAATGATAGATTAAACATTTGCCATATAATCTGGATACATCAAGTGCACATAGTCAAAGTGTCTAAAATCATTGTCTGTTTGTTCTATTATATTTGATAGCATTAAATATTTGTTCCGATTATACCTTTTCATCAATTGAAACTAAAAGTTGTGTGCTCTAAGCATGAAAGGTTAGCTTCATTATATTCACTTGGAATGTGTACTGTCATCAAATTAGTCATATAACTTGATTTGAGGTATGTAAATTTTGGATGTTGTAATGGTTATATGAGATTTTTCGTCAGTATCGACCTGTTTACTTATGATCTACGCATAGCTTGATTCGGGAATTCTTTAATTATAGTTTGAGAAAAGTGACTACTGGTGTTATGTAGATGTAACGCGCATGGCTAGGCTTTAAAAAATCTACCCAGTTCTATTATATATGACAAAATACACATGGACACCAATATGCTTTCGATTACAAATGCTTTTTGTGTAGGAAATACCTGAGTTACAAGAGCATAAACAAAAATGGTGCTATATATCTTCTTTGGTTTGTTATATATATATATATATATATAGGGAGAAGATCATGCGAGAACCACCTCTTATTGCGAGAACCGCGAGAACCAATGTGAACACAACCAAAAATGCCTAAAAATAGCTAAAAATCACACAATTTTTTTTCTTTTTTTAATATTTTTTATATAAAAATCGCTACTTTTCGAAGCAAAAAAAATATATATATATATATATTTTTGGCCACTAAAAGTAGCGATTTGAGCATAAAAAATATTAAAAAAAAATTAGATTTTTTTTTTATTTTTTAAGATTTTTTTTTAGATTTTTTAAGGTTTTTTGAGGGTTTAGTTTTTAGCATTTTAGCTTGGGGGGTGGGGGGTTTAGGTTTTTGGGGGGTGGGGGGGGGGGTTAGTTTTTTTTTTAGGTTTTTTGGGGGTTTTAGTTTTTAGCATTTAGCTTGGGGGGGGGGGGGGTGGTGGTGGGGGGGTTTAGGTTTTTGGGGGAGGGGGGTGGGGGTTAGGTTTTTTTTTAGGTTTTTTTAGCTATTTTAGGTTGTGTTCACATTGGTTCTCGCGGTTCTCACAATAAGGGTGGTTCTCGCATGAGCCCCTCCCTATATATATATATATATATAGGGAGAAGATCATGCGAGAACCACCTCTTATTGCGAGAACCGCGAGAACCAAGTGTGAACGCAACAATACTCAAACTACAAGGGCTGTAATGTAAAATACGATATTTCCAGATAACCAGTCATCGTATCCATTCAAAATTGGTACTATTCACTCATGTCCGACGCCGCCTATCGCCTCCGTCTCCGCCACCACGATTCCGACCACCGATCGAAGATTCCGACAATGTATCTTTAATTCCGGTCACATTCGCAACACCTCAACGACTTAATTCATGTATTAAGACAATTCATCAAATTTCTGCAAACCCTAACATTCTTACAGCATCTTCGTCATTTCTCACCTTACAAGGTAATGTATATGTCTTCAAAATGCGCATCTAATTGTGTAATTTAACACCTTCTTTTCAACAATCTCAACCTTATAATCAGATTCATAATCGATATGTTCTATATGCCTGTTTAACACATCCGTCTGTTTCATCATTAACTTGTATACATTTTACTGACAACTGTTTGTTTACTAATAATTAACTGTAATAACTCAATTAATCACCATCGAATTGTTCAATACTATCAAATGCCCCATCAATCCTGAATTCAGATATATGTACGTTTGACTTGTGTTATATAATTTACATTTTACAACATATCTTTCTGCAAATATTTGTTCATTAAGATCTGTATACATATTCACAACTGAAATGTTTTATGTTCTGTTAATACATACATTAAATTTACACTTGTTTCATAAACATTAAACTGATTTGTTAACATTTAACTATTACATTATTTTATTTATTACATATGCACATATGCATATACATTACTTTTTGCATCTATGTTCCTTCTAATACGATCACATTTGTTTACACACATTTACAAATGTTACACTGTTTGTCATTCTACTTATTGTTACATTATACTATGTTTTTTTTATATACTTTCATACATAATATACAAGATGTGATCAATATAATAACAACAAATGTTACTCACATTAATTGCAGATATTATGGCATCATCTGATTCGTCTTCAGTAAACGCCCCAATCAATATTATTAGAAATGAACAACATTGTCCAACACCAATGCAATCTGATAAAGGGTTAATTCCTATACTTGATTCATCTTGTGCTATTGCATCTATCGACCCCATATATGACATTGTGACATATGATAATGTTGAAATCCCGTATAACACACAGTCATATTCTGATTCTGGTTCGTCTTCTTATGTGTCAACTTCATCAAAAACAACAAAACGACTACAATTCCTACATAAAGAACAGAAAGGTATTACATTACTCCATCATCATTTGTTTAAAAACAATTTACATATATACCATTCATTTAATATCAACACTTGATTCATTATTATACACGTTCTGTTATAATACTTATAACAATATTCTAATATCATCTTTTCACAACAATCTAATCTATAAACAAACTGTTATACTACCATATGTCCATTATAATTAATTTTGCACAATTACATGCATACCATATTCAATATGCATATATGCATATGAATTATGTTCATTACACACTTCTACATACATGACCATTTTTATTCATACATACATTATACTATGCCTATATAAACACATTCATGTACTACTATATCATTACATACATTCAATCACAAAATCTGACATTTCAACATCTTATTCCCAATCCATTAATACCTGCACTATTCATACATTAGGTTACAACATAATTCTGTTATTTTTTTTATAATATGCATTATGAACCTTATATTCATTTACTCATTCAACAGGTACATTTATAAGTTCAGTTTATTCGTCCCCCGATGGTACCAAATTTTGGACTCCCGACATTGACATTCAATACATGCCATCCATTGGAAGTGTCTTCCAACACTGGGATGATGCTATCATGATGTATAAACAATACGCTTCAAAGGCTGGATTTTCTGTCCATATTGGCACTTTGAAATCAAAGCCAGACCCATCCAATCCCAGCATAAGAATTCCTACACATCGGTATCTTTTATGTTCAAAAAATGGCAAGCCAAAACATAACACTTTCGATTCTTCACTACCACCTACAAACAACAAACGACGTAGCCGATACACCGTCTCTAATTGTGGTGCATGTGCCCGTTTTCGATATTTGGAAACAGCAAATCAATTTCAATTATATAGCATTGATGAGCAACATAATCATTGCATGATCAGTAATGAAAATGTTGATCTTCTCAGACAAAATAGACAAGTAACTTATGAAAATCAACAATTTATACATCGGGTCGGGTTAAACAAAATAGGGCCAAGCATTGCCCACAATATTCAAGTTTCCTTAAAAGGTGGACCACAAAATGTGCAGGGTACTACAGTGGATTTTAAAAATGTAAGTAGAGACTTTCGATTATTCATTGGTGACCGCGATGCAAACCTTTTTGTTGACACCTTACAAGCAAGAAGCCAAAACCGTCAAGATTTCATCTTTGAATATGTTGTTACAAACAACGAGCTTTGTTCCGCTTTTTGGGCTGACTTTGTATCCTTACGTAATTACGAAGCTTTCGGAGATGTATGTGGATTTGATGCTACATATGATACAAACAAGTATGTCAACTTTCAATATTATTAAATAACAACATATTTATAATCACATGTTTATGTGTAATTCATTCACATATGCATATGTTGTATATTCATTTTGTATATAAATATGTATACATATATGCATAACATATTTACTTCAAATTTATTATAATTTGCATGTTATGCACTTATGCATACACCATATATACATTTATTATTTGCCTCATATCAACTTATGCATAACTGCATATAATCTTATTATGCTATTTAAAATATACATATATAACATTAACCACATGCATATATGCATACAATATCATCTGCATACATGTTTGTATTCATATCCTTACACATACATTACATCGTATGCATATGTGCATATGTTAATATAACACTATATTCTATTTTATCATCATACACATAAATTCTGTTTATTCACGCCTACATACCACAACATACATTTTTTTACATACATGTCGTAACTTTATTTTATGATTTGTATTATTAATACATATTACAATACATATGTTGCAGATACAAGATGATTTTTGTTCCATTTACTGGTGTTGATCACCACAAACGTTGTGTAATTTTCGGTGCTGGATTACTATATGATGAAACAATTGAATCATACACTTGGCTGCTATAAATGTTCCTTAAAGCCCACAAAAAACAACCTTCACTTATACTTACTGACCAGGATGCTTCTATGAAACAAGCTGTGTTAAATGTATTCACCGAATCCACCCATCGTTTATGTATGTGACACATAACGGATAAACTGCCCGCTAAGGTAACGATATTATTAACTTTATCCTATTCAATATTTCAATGTACATATATATCATCATTCTTTTACTAATATTATAATTTAACATTTTTTATTTATAAATTGTCAACCACTTACAGATATCTGGTGATATACTTGCAAATGGGAATCTGAGAAAATCAATACACAAACTTGTTCATAACAGTTGAAACATTTGAAGCACAATGGCAACTTTTAATGAAGGAGTATAAAGTTGAAAATCACAAATGGTTGACCGATATGTATAACATTTGCACACGTTGGGCACCATGTTATTTCAGAGAGATTCCGTTATGCTGTTTGATGAAAACGACATCCAGGTGTGAAAGTTCTAATGCACGTTTCAAAACTAACTCTAGAGAAACAAACTCCCTTGTCCAATTCTTAATGTGCTATGATACTGTTGTTGATTCCAATCGTAATAAACAACGTAAGAATGAGTTTGATAGTGACACACGCACACCAAAATTTTTAACAACCCTTCCCATTGAAATTCAAGCATCTGAGATATACACTTGGAATATATTTTTGGAAGTTCAAAAAGAGATTCATCGAGGACTGTTGCATTGTATCATTTCTGAGCGTCCCACCACGTCTGTCAACTCTATTTATAATGTTAGACATCTTAACAAACACAGAGTTACTGTCAACACGTTCGAGGTACCTATCTTGTTAATTGTTAATCATTTCTTTTTTTTTCTTTTTTTCTTTTTTTATAACCTTAAATATATGTATATATGCATATGTGCATAACATATGTGCTGCATATTTATTATAATTTACATTTTATTCATATATGCATACATCATCTGATTACTTATTATTTACTTCATCCCAACTTATGCATACTTGCATAGATTCCTATTTTATTATGCATACATGTAACTAACACTACAATATGCATATATGCATACAATACCATAAGCATACATATTTTATATTCATAACATTCCACAACATGTACACTGTATGTACATATGCATATTTTAATATACCGCTTTATGATATCTATATTATACTAATGTACAACACACATTTATTGCATGTTTTTATAACTATCCATCAACAAACCTGAACATACATCGTACTCAATACGTAATCATACATTCTCCCATAAATTTTTTACATATTTTTATTATATTATGTTATATGCATATATGCATATATACCACTTTATTATGTTATTCAATACAAACAATACATCATTCATATTTATAAACATCCAATTCACTTATATAGTTATTTAACTTACACCATTCATATTCATGCAGGTTTACGCTGATATCCCATCACACACTTATACTTGTTCCTGCATGGGATTTACACGTATCGGTTATTTGTGCCGTCATATATTTTGCGTATTTTGGTTCAAATCAATTGACCGTATTCCCATCCAATACATAAGTGGGCGTTGGAAACGTGATGCGGTCCCATCCAGCGTGTATAACTTATCACACATGTATTCAAAAGAGATGAGTGAGACTGGTACACTAAAAACTGAAATACTTGATTTACTTACCCAATGTATGAATCGGATTGGAAAAAACCCTGATCGACTTCGTTCACTATCTACCCAAATACGATCCATCAAAAATGAAATATATAAAGATTTACCTGATGAACCAGAACATAACCCAAAGGCTGCTAACATCAGTGATATACTCAACCTTCCAATTCATTCATCTTCAACAATCCAGCCGCCTATGGGCATACGAAACAAAGGTTCGGGCACCAAGAAAAGACGGGTCGGTCCGGGTGAAAAAATTGTTAAACGTCGTAAACGTCCTGCGCGTTTGTGCAACCATTGTAACAAATATGTATTTGATCATGATAGTCGCAATTGTATTAAAGTCAAAGAGGCAAAACGGGCTGCTTACAAGGCCAAATGCGATGCTGCGGCTGCTGCCAACCTTCCTCCTCCCCGATATGATGTATCGGACAATGAATTCGATGTTGAACCTACATATGCATCTTCCGATTCTGGTGAAGAGTTCTACAACGACAACCCTATTGATATAGTGTACGATACGATTGCAACAAATACTCAACAAGTCGACCAGGCACCTTCAAAAATATCTAACCAACCCATTAGACGTTCGTCCAGAACCCGTCGTGACCCCAACTATGTTTACAATACTGAAACAGAAGACGATGTTTGATATGTTTTTCCACTGTTTGAACTTTGCATTTTATTAGCAACATTTGATAATATTTTTATGTCTTAACTATATCAAACATATCGTTTATCATGTGTTACATTCTGTTGTGTTTATTTTTTCAGTTTCATTCACATTTTAACATGCATATCATTACAATCTATGTTTACCTGATTAAATATGCATATATGAATAACTTAAGTGTATATATATATATATATATGCATATATGCATATTAACACTGTTTATCACATGCTACCTTCTGTCATATTTATATAACTATTGCAACATCACATCCACCATTACAACCTTACATCTAATCGTTCCATATCTATATATGCATAAACCCGTATGTACATATTGATATACATATGTACATATAAATTATTACATATTTCTATATTGTTATAAAAAATACATCCTTTTTACATTATATTATTTCTATTTACATAACTAAAACCAGTTATACTACAACATACTACATTATTACACATCATATGCATATATGCATATACAACCGTATCTTGTTACATCCTATCTATATAAATTTATATATATGTGCATTCATTCCGTATGTATCAACATGATTTTTATATGCATACATTTATATTATTCTAATTACCATATTCATATATGCATACATATATATGTCATTACGTATGTAGCAAACTGATTTTTATATGCATATATGCATACATGTACATCATACTACTTTCCATATCTATTTTCGCATTTACCATGTTCATTTTACAATCTACATACAACATTATATATACAACAACATTCACCAACATCCTTTAATATCAATCAATAAAAAAAATAATAATAATAATTAACAATCCATTTTACAAATTGCATATAGTATCCTTTCATAACATATGCATACTTTACACACTACATATAAAACTCCAGTAACATCATAACATAACAACCATCAAAATATAAATATATATATATATATATAATATCATATATCATTTCACCATCAATCCAACAATATTCATAATATCATACCATTTTCCAATTGTTAGACTACCTATCCAATCACTTAACAAACCATATCATCAGTCTATTTACCATTTTCTAACCCCGTTCAATAAACCATATAACTTCTAACCACCCTACTGTTTCGCTAATCCTCTCCAGCACTCCTCCTGCAGTTTTGCTACTGTTTTTAATTTACCCTCTATCTTAACATGCTTCACATTCTCAACCGCTACCTTCGCCATCTCTAACACCCTTTTTCTATAAATGTTTGACGGTGATAACATCAATGTTGTTGCTATCCGCATTCGCATGTTATTCAACTGATGTTGCTTCACATCCTTCAAATCACTGAATCCACAATCAAACTCCTTTGTACTCCCCTTGTAACATTCCATATGGCGCATTGCAAATACCCCACAATCTTTCACATTATCTTTTGTTCCCCACGTAATCTTCAATCTCTTTATTACACCTTTTCTAAGCTTTTCCGTATCCGGGTGGTTTACTGACTTCATGTATGTCCACATGTAATTTTTCTGCATAATAAACGCCAAAACAAAAATAAAAAATTAACATCAATTGACAATATACATAAATATTACATTAATTTTACATACCACTTTGCATGGTGTCCCCATGTATCTAAACTCTGATGATGTCTTTACATGCACTGCATCTCTGTTTGTATCCATGTTATCTATCACCTGCACATCTCCTGTATCCAAATCCATACAAATAAGATAAAAATGTGCCTTCTCGATCATTGGTACCACTATTATATTAAAAGCTCTCAAATCCAACAGCGTGTCGTCCCTTTCAAATACTTCTCTCAAAAACTTTTTCACAGTTATCAAAGCCAACTCCTCATCTTGTTTTTTCTTCAGCATATATTCCGGCTGCAATTTGTTTTTTGTCACAACAATTATATATATATATATATATATATGTAAAAATTGTAACAATAAAATTAATATTTTTATATCTATTTTATTTTTATTTCTATTTTTTTTATAAACATATACTTTTTATATATATTATTAATTTTATGCATATAGAATAACACATAATATAACCCATATGCATATCTGCATATTATAATATAACCCATATGCATATATGCATATCATACTTTCATTCATATGCATGCATGCATATCATACTTCAATCCATATGCATTATTGCATATCACTTGTTTTATATAAATATATATAAATATATATATTCAATTTTATTCTATATGCATATATACATATCCAATCACTTTATTATTAACAATCCTATATGCATATTATAATTTAATTCATATGCATATCATAATTTTCTTTATATGCATATATGCATACTATCTGTTAACTCGACATATTACAATATCCTATATATGCATATATGCATATTCACATATTATCTTATTATCCAACACATGTTTACATTTGCATATTATACATATGTATTTATATTAATATATAAACCTACTATCCACGTACGAAGTTTGATGTATAACAAAACAACTGTCTTTTCCCGCTCACCACCATCTTTTTCTCCTTATCGTTTAACATTGCTGCCCAACAATCTATCAGATTCGTTGATATCTCCTTCCCGAAATCTAGCGTGTTCATTGTATGCCCAATGCATACAATCCATGTTGTGTTTCAAACATCTTCAACCTGCATGCACATATATTTTTTCAATTATCCAATAATAATTAAATTGTTTTAACTCTGTTTTTTACAACTCTATATACTTTATATGCATTACGCATATTCGTAACAAACATACATGCTTATAAATTACATACATAATTATATCTATATACAACTTACATAAAGCTTAATCCGGGTTTGTCCTTTTTCTTTTCCGTGTCAACTTCGCCTTTCCCATCTTCGTCATCCTTCTTCTTTCTCTCCATCCTACAATATATTTTTTTGTTTTTTACAAATCAATACAAATAAAATCTACAACACACTACCTAAATATTTATATATAACTATACACACACACGAACAACAAACAATAATTACCTTTTTTTTTCCATCCCAATGACCATCACAAAATTCCATAACAATTTTTCTGTCTCGTCTAACGGTTTATTCATCGGTACTACCTCCTCGCACTCCTCATCATCTGTTTCTTGCGAACTTGGGGTCAATAATACAAATGATGGCATTGACTTATCAACTACCTTATTCCCTTTCCTACGATACTTATCCGCCACCTTTTTTTGTGCTGCCGATTTATCACCTGTCTGTACATCATTAGTACCCTCACTTTCATCAATTCCTGTTTTTCCACCTTTTTTCACATCTGTTATATCCAAACAATCTTTACTTCCAATTATATCATCTGGATTTTCATCATTTTTCTTCCCACATTCCTCCCCTTCCTTTGTATCATCCGTCCTTACGTTTTTCTTCAACATACTAATAACATCATCAACAATTTCATCCACGTCCTGTTTAACCTTTTCCATCTTTACATCTTCCTTGAAAGACTCATTAAACATCCCAATCACCTTCAACAGTTGTTCATCATCTGGATTAAGCAAAAACTGTCTTTCCAACTCTTCTTTTATGTCATTCATCTGATGCTTCAATGCGATTACCGTATCTTCTATAACATCCATATGTGTCTGCATTTATTATTTTTCATTCCTTTTTAGTATTCCAATAACAAATTTATTATATATATATTATACAATATTACCATTATTATACTATTCACATATTCCTATGAATTACACATCATTATTCAATTTATACATCATTATATGCATATATGCATATACTATAAATTTGTTTATGCATCTATGCATATACATTTTATACTCTCGTATGCATATGCACATACACATAATCAACCGATTATGCGCATATGCATATGTGATTTTACACTCAACTTATTATATTTAAAAATAATAATAATAATAATAATAATAATAATAATAATAATACTGATAACATATTTTTTACACATCTGTATATTCATTTACTACATATACATTCCCAATACATTAAATTTTTTTATTAATTTAACCGTATTATTCATTTATGCATATACATTTCATATACTCATATGCATATATGCATATTAATTACATACCTACTATACTCCTCTGTTTATACCATTACCAACTAATATTCATACGTTTATATTCATAATTAACTTAATATACACATTTGTTTATACCATCATGTGCATATGCTTATATGCATAGATACCATTTCAAATATTATATGCATAAATACCTTTTTTTCCCCGACACCTTTGCTTCAATTTCACCTTTCTTTTTAACATATCCTTTCTTATCAGCGTATTTCTACATTATATCAAACAATGCATCATATAACAATTTAGCATATCATATATGGAAAATATACATTTTTCATCACACAATATTTACATACCTCAAACGGTCTTCTTTCATTCCATATAACTTCATTCGCATCCTTCTTTGTATCTTCCATTTCAACATCCATTTCGTCGTTTTTGTATTCATCTTGTTTAAAGCTGTCCCTCACTATTGCCCTTCCAAACCCGCCATTCACAATCTCATATTTTTCCCTCCTACTCAGCATATCTTTTGTCCAAAACTGTAATGGACCATTCGTTCTTTCTTTATTCAATTCTCCACATACCGTCATATCCACATATAACATCTGCAATCACACATTAAACAACATAATAATCATCCAAAACAACCGATTTCATTCACAAACATACACAAATATACAATCATTTATTATAAAAACAAACTTACAGTCAATATTGGAATTGGCCCGTTGTACGAACTGTTGTTTCTTCCTTTTTTCCAACCGTCTTTGCAACACATTATCTTATTGCATATGTATGCACACCAGTTTACGTCCTCCACTTCTGTACTCTCATCAAATTTGTTGAAATAATCTGTTATGCACCGTCCATCCATATTCACACCAACAAGAGTATTCATAAATAGTGTCACAAAATTGTATTTGAATTTCCAACTGACATCATCACTATTCTCTTCAATCCGTTTTACAATGTTTGCTGGTGTTATCAACTTCCCTTTGTACAATGCTTCTCATTCCTTTTTTTTCAAAACTTCAGCATCTTTCTTTTTTTCCTTGTCATCCAATGCTATACCGACATTCTTTAATCCTAAAAGATTGCTCACCTCAGTCTCATTGACCTTTATGCTTCCATTTTGCATTTTAATCTCCATTGTTGATTCATCAAAACTATCCATTATGAAATACGCAAGCTTTGATGGTATTGAATCTGTATTAATTGTCAGCATCCTTCCAAAACCCATATTAACCACTGTTTCCCTTTGTGCTTTTGACAACATTTTTACCACATAGCTCAACTGGTGTGGTGATATCCTACAATGCAATGCCATTAAAATGTTCTCTTTTTTTGTTTTAGCATTTGCTTTCTTCTTTGTCACACTCTTTACCCGTCTGTTCAACCTAACACCTTCATCGTTTTCTGCATTCAAACCAATAAGATATTAATTATACGTTTATGTTACATGGGATCCCTATGTTACATACACACTTAATATCATTATATTAAACAAGTATGTCGTACCTTTGCTTGGTTGTTCAACTGTTGTTGTGTTTTTTACATTCTCCACATCTTTATTTTTAACGTTGTTTTTTTTTTGTTTTCCTCATCATCGACACAATTGGTTCATTATCTTCTTTATCATCATTATGTTTCCTTTTTCTAATATGTGTTGGATTTGCATCAGTTTTCTTAACATCGGCTCTAAATGTCACTTTCCTTTTTTCCTTTTCATCACCTGTTGTACAAACATGCAATTAAACTATGTTAATATACTAAAACTGATAACATGTACGTTTACATATTTTACCATTAATTTATATGCATAAATGCATACCATTAGTCTATATGCAACTGTACATGTACAAATATTGTATATGCATCAACATGTATGCATAAATGCATACATGTAATGTATGTGCATAAAATCATACCATTAATCTATATGCAAATGTAAATGTAAACATATTATATATACAACAACCTGTATGCATAAATGCATACCATTAATCTATATGCAAATGTAAATGTATGTGCAAAAATTACCATTAATCTATATGCAAATGTAAATGTATGTGCAAAAATTACCTAAGCAATTAAGTGATCAAATTAGTTAAGTGAGGTAGTGTGCTAGAAATACGTGTGAAAAATGTGTTGGTTTGTTAGTTTTCAAAAACAGTTAGCAGGATACGGCTCAGGATATAGAGCTGTATCTATGATCAAACAATGAGCAAAAATGTAAAGGTGGACACGTGATGTACAAGGAAAGCCCTTGATCAATCTAGATCGCCGGCATAAAACCTCGGGAGCTGACAATCGCAGCTGCCTTGTTCTTCTATTGCTTCAAATATCAGGATACAGTGCAGGATGTGGTGCGGATCAACTATGTGTTACAATGTAATTCAAATACAAGTGTTTGAGTGTGGTGTTTGCAGTGAGTAAAAGTGTACGAGAGTGTAAGTGATAGATTGTGTGCCTTAAACTGATCCGCCCTCATCTATTTATAGTAAAGATAATGTAACAAACTATCCTAAACTTCCGGGATCCACCGAATATTCCTTAATCGAACGTTGTGGACCTGGTCTTTCGGGTTCAACGTCTCTCCTTCAACAAACACGTCCGAGTCTTGAGGAGAAGAAGTCCACTTGACCGTTAGCAAGTCCCATTCTTCAACCTGCACGTGGTTAATTCGATAAAGCTCAGGATATCGCCCAAGATGTTAGCAATATCCTCTTTCAGCATCCTGGTCACAAATAAACAATTAAAAGCAGGATATTGGTCAGGATAAGTATGCTTAGAAAATGAGCCATAACAATTGTCCCCAAATATATCGGTTGGTATACCAATCCAACGGATATATTTCAAAAATCTTATCCCATAACTCAAGGCATTTTAAACGAAGCGACGGTCAAGATCACATCATAACTTCCAACGCGCTTTTTGCTCAATGGAGATCCACAATGCCCCTATATCTTCTCTTTTCTCGTTTGAAAAGCAGATATCTTCAACATAACCTTCAGGTAATTCTCCATTTCTGATTTACTTCCTATCAATTTACATTACCTTATTCGCAATGGATGCCGAGACCTTCACCCAGCAGAATCTCCTTAAAAATCCTGAAAAGGCGATCTGTGCTTTTGACAACGCAGACATTGCAGCTTTAAGAGCCTCCGGCGCTTTCCCTGAGAACACGGTCTTTAGACCATTTGATCGGTCAATCCGATCGGATGTTTCTTCCCCTGAATGGGTTTGTTTTCCAGCATATCCTTTTTCGCTAGGTCTTCGATACCCTTTTCCTGAATTCATGATGCAATTCTTTCGAACCACCGGCATCTCTTTTGCTCAAACCATGCCCATGGTTTGGAGAGTACTAATTGTACTTAACCAAATCAAAAACCTCCATTGCTCCGACCTCCGCATCGAGGATTTGCCTATTGCTTATCGCCTCCGATCCCATGGCTCTAGCCGGTTCTTGCTTTTCTCGACCTCCAGTAAACCCCTAATTCTTAAAGCCACCAAAAACGAAGACGGATGGCAACGCAAATTTTTCTTTGTCAAACGAGACTCCATTGCTGAGGGTGCCAACCTTCCGGTGGAGTGGTTAACCACCGGTAGGGTCATAAATATTCTCATAGACCATTTGATTATTATCTTCTATTAATATTCTTCTTTTTGATCTTTATGCAGTGAACTTCAAGGAAGTCGCTCCCCCTACCGCTGAGTCAGAAGAAAGAATCAATACTGTTTACCAGTTACCTGCAATAGACAGGACTTTCACCGCACACGTCCCGAGTTCCAGTCAATACTCATCATCTGAAATGTCTGGTAAGAATTACTTTCAAAATAATTAGTCAAAACAGTATAATAATAAAATAAAGAGTCAAACTTTTCCCTTTATGCAGCACCGGCCAAGATCCCTGAAGTCTTTGACCTTGACGAATTGGACAGTTATTCTGATCAGATCCAGGTCAAGAAAGAACCTAGCCCCAAGACCACAGCCACATCCAAACCTAGCAGTTCCAAAGCCATCATTATTCCCAAACCTTCACCGGCTACCAAACCCCGGAGTTCAAGTTCCCGCAAAAGGAAAGAACCTGATTCCCCTGTCATTTCTGACACCTTTCCTTATGAGAAGCACGGGTTCATTGAAGCTAGCGGGTTTATGACTTCTTTTCTTAACCAGGTTAGTATTCTCATATCATATCCTGCGATTTACATTATTGTCAAAGATTTATCAATATTAATACCTGTCCTCTTACCTTTGTAGGGTCTTGAGCGTTTGGTTAACCTATATCAAGAATCCTGCAAGCTCAACAAGACGCTTGAAAGCAAGCTAAAGGAAGCTGAAATCACAATCTCTGATCAAGGCATGATTGCAGCCGCCAAATCTCGTCATTACGAGCAGAAATTTAAAGCCATGACTCAAGAACACCAAACCGCTCTCAACAAAGCTACTCTTCAAGCCCAGACCGATCTTGAAGCTGCCCACGTGCAGTACGAATGGGATATGGTCAACTACCGGGAAAGCCTCAAAAGTTCCGTCGTCATTTCTCTCCTCCAAGCCAGGTTGAAGATGGCCCATGAAGCCAAAACATTAGGTTTTGAATGCCCTTCTTAGGATGTTGGTGCTTGGGAGACCAAGCTAAAGAACCTCGGCGGCACCTCTTCCAAATCAGCTGTCGAAGAATCTTCCAAAGCAGTTGAAAAAGCAACCGATGCTGAGAAGGATGCTGAGGCGGATCCCAAGACGGATGTTGCTGAAACCACTATGGACAAAGAAGGCACTACCCCCTAGAGCTTATTTCCTTTAAATCATTCGAACAATTTTAAGTTTTTATGAACAATTTTTATTTCTGTGTCGAAACAATTTGATAGCCGAAGGTGGATGGGTCCTGGGTTTCAGGATGAAACCCTCGGTTATCAACCAGTATTGATTGCTTCAAGAATAATTTCATCTTGTTATTTGTTTGTTATTGCCTTACATTACTTAATGTAACTCTTAACTTTGTAAAAAAATTTATATTGTTATCTTATGAAAATATCCTGATCAATATGCTCAGCGATATATTGTAAAAACTTTTTATTAGATAGAACTTCCAAACATTTCTTCAACTTTGTAGAAAGTTCTTTAGAGAGTGAAAAACAATCTATCTTTCCAAAACCAAGTTTTGATAATACTTAAATGATCAAAGTTCCAAACTAATACTAGTTTCAAACACCTTAATCAAATATCCTGAAAAGGATTTTGAGAATATACCAGGATATTTTACATAGTGTTATTAAAAACTTAAACGATGTTTACAAAGGAAAGATCATACCCGGAGTAGGATATAACCCTATTATCAAACCTCAATCTCCTTGCAACTTTTCCAATGAAGATGTCCCCTGTGTGAGATATTTAGCATACTAGTTCCGAACTTTAGCCTTTGAGCTATACATCACTGCCTTGGTAGGAATGTCCCCTGTGTACAATGTCTTCAAATACTTAGAAATCTTCTGAATGTCAGTTTCCATTGTATAGGCAATTTTTTAGGTCCCAAGGGTAAAACCCAAGGATGTACTGGAGATAAATCCCTTGTCTCCTGGGGAAAATCCCAAATTTTCATGCGCTACAGGCGGGAGTGTATAAACTCCAAGACTTAGAAAGGTGAAAACCTTTAAACCTTAGAGAGTATGAAAATACCCTTTCGTGAGAGAGGGTGATCAATCCTCATATACCTTTAGGATTCAGGATATAACCAACAGTAACGAAATTGTCAGCCACTTTTACATGGACTGGTCCCGCCACCTTGAACTATCCCTGAATAACTTGCGCTCCAGGCGGGGTGTTTAAACCCAATTCGGAAGAAAGGTGAATACCTTTAAACCTGTGAAGGGATCAGGATCCCTTGTACGTGAGGGAGGGGGCCAATCCTCTAATCTTCCGAAATATCCTGAGTGAGCATCCTGGAGCTATATCCCGAAGCATATACTGCAAAACATCCTTACACTAAGGTGGGTGTTAGCTTGGCTAACACCCCTCCGATGCTTAAGTCAGTATTGGGTTACAAAGAACAAATTAAACCAAACATATTTAAAAAAGGTAGAATTCATACCATCCTGAGTTAGAAATTAAATTCTAAACTCACTTGAAATAGAGTTTAAGGTGTATAGCATTCCAAGACCTCGGTAGCATATCCCCCTCCATATTCTTGAGTCTGTATGCTCCTTTCCCTGCTTCTGATTCAACTTCATATGGTCCTTCCCATTTTGGAGCTAACTTGCCATCGGCAGGATTAGTAGTATTCTGAAAAGCCTTTCTTAACACCCAATCTCCAACCTTAAATCTTCTGGTCCTAATATTCTTGTTATATGCCCTGGATATTCTCTGTTGATATGCTGCCATCCTTAGCCTTGCCGCATCTCTCTTCTCATCTATAGTGTCTAAATCCTGACTCAAGGCTTCAGGATTCTGCTCAGGATCACTTAGGGTAGATCTTACAGTAGGTATTGTCATTTCCGTTGGAATCATTGCTTCTGCTCCAAATACCAAGGAAAATGGAGTTTGGCCTGTTGCATTCTTTACCGTTGTCCTATCAGCCCACAAAACAAAGGGTAATTCTTCTGCCCATCTTCCTTTTTTGGCTCCAAGTCTCTTCTTTAAGTTATTGACAATTATCTTGTTTGAGGATTCTGCTTGTCCATTTGCTTGAGGATGTACCGGAGTAGATGTGATCATTTTGATTCCCCAACTCTTGCAAAAGTCAGTAGTTCTCTTGCTTATAAACTGAGAACCATTGTCACAGATTATCTCGGCTGGTACTCCAAACCTGGTCAGGATATTCCTCTTTATGAAGGATACTACTTCTTGATCCCTAACTTGAACAAATGCTTCAGCTTCAACCCACTTAGAGAAATAATCCGTCATTGCTAGCATAAAGACTTTTCCTCCCAGAGCTTTTGGTAGCTTTCCCACTATATCCATACCCCACTTCATAAATGGCCAAGGGGAGACAATAGGATATAATGGTTCAGCAGGTTAATGCAGTATGTTACTATGTCTTTGACATGCGTCACATCTTCGAGCATATTCTGTTGCATCTTTTCTCATTGTTGGCCAATAATATCCTGTCCTTAACACTTTCGAGAATAACGACCTGCCCCCAGTATGGTTACCACAATCCCCTTCATGTATATCCTGAAGTACCTCTTTGGCTTCAGGATCCTCCAAGCACCTCAAATATGGTCCTGCAATAGATTTCTTGTATAAAATATTATTTATAATAGTGAATCGTGATACCTTCATCCTAAATGCCTTAGGATTTTCATTTCCAGGGATGTGTCCTTCTTTGAGATATCTCACAATTGGAGCCGTCCAGGATTTAGGATCCTGTTCAGGATATTCCGCTCCAGGATCCCGAATCCCCGCTACTTCTTTACCCTGAGGATTCGTTGCAGGATATAAGACGTGTAATATTGGTATTTGGGTCCCTTCAGGTATCCTAATCGATGATCCCAAATTTGCTAAGGCATCCGCTTCAGCATTATCCTCCCTTGGTACCTGTTCAAGTGTAAAAACATCAAAATATCCTGCTAATTCTTTGAGAATATCGAGATATTCGATTAATCTCTCACCCTTAACTGTATAGGATCCATTAAAATGGTTAGTAATTAACAAGGAGTCAACATATACTTGCAAATTCTTGATACTCATATTCTTAGCCAATTCTAATCCTGCAATTAAAGCTTCATATTCTGCCTCATTATTAGTAGCAGGAAATTCACACCTAATAGCCTGGGGTAATATGTCCCCCTGTGGCGATTTTAGTAGTATACCTAAACCTACACCTCTTATATTGGATGCACCATCAGTATATAACGTCCAGGATCCTGAAGATTCTACTAACTGCTGAACTTCTAGGTCTGCCTCGTCCTGAATGTCACTACTGAAATCAGCCACAAAGTCAGCTAAAGCCTGAGACTTTATGGCATTCCTAGGTTCATACACTAAATCATAAGCACTTAACTTTACTGACCACTTGGCCATCCTGCCTGACATCTCTGGTTTCCTAAGCACATTTTTGACAGGATAGTTCGTTTTAACATGGATCCTATGTGTCTCAAAATAATGTCTAAGCTTTGTCGACGCCATGACTAGAGCTAATATCAATTTTTCTAAATGAGAATACCTAGTTTCAGCATCTAACAAACTTTTACTAACATAATAAACAGGATATTGCTGACCTTCATGGTCTTTTATAAGAACGACACTTACAGCGTTCCCTGATACAACAAGGTATAGGGATAATGGTTCACCATTTTCAGGCTTCATTAATAGAGGTGTGGTTGAGAGATATCGCTTCAAATCCTGCAAGGCTGCTTCATGCTTTGCTCCCCATTCAAATTTCTTATTCTTCTTGAGGATATCATAGAATTTCTTGCATTTTTCTGAGGATCTTGAAATAAATCTATTCAAAGCTGCTACTCGGCCTGTCAACCTTTGTACGTCCTTCATATTTGAGGGTGATTTTATATCCAGGATAGCTTTGATCTGCTCTGGGCTTGCTTCTATCCCCCTTTTTGTCACCATATATCCAAGAAACTTTCCTGCCCCCACTCCGAAATGGCACTTAGCAGGATTCAGCTTCATGTTGTATCGATCCAGGATATCAAATGCTCCCTTGATATCCTGGAGGTGATCCTCAGCCTTTTTAGATTTCACCACCATATCATCGATATATACCTCCATGGTGTCCCCCAGCTTATCCTTGAACATCATGTTTACCAATCTCTGGTATGTTGCACCTGCATTTTTCAAACCGAAAGGCATAGCAGTATAGCAATATATACCTGTTGGTGTCATGAAAGCAGTATCCTCCTGATCCGAAGGCTCCATTTGAATCTGCTGAAATCCTGAGGATGCGTCCATGAATGTTAACATCTCATGTCCAGCAGTAGCATCTACCATTGCATCGATATGAGGGAGAGGAAATGGGTCTTTAGGACAAGCCTTGTTCAAATCCGTGTAGTCTACACAGACTCTCCATTTCCCGTTTTTCTTCTGTACCACAACTACGTTAGCTAGCCATCTTGGAAACTTGACTTCTCTAATCATCCTGGACTTCAACAACCTTTCAACTTCCTCTTGGATAATCGCATTCCGCTCAGGAGCAAATTTTCTTCTTTTTTGTTGAACAGGCTTGAATGATTTGTCAATTCCAAGCTTGTGAGTGATAATGTCTTTGGATATGCCTGTCATATCCTCATGCTTCCATGCAAACGTTGACATTCTGCATTTCAAAAAGTTAGTTAACTGTTCTACAATATCCTGAGGGATATTGGTTCCTACGAGCACCGGGATATCAGGCTTATCCTGATCCAGGATAATTTTCTTTACATCCTGCTCTGAATCCTCCACGATATCCTGGGCCCGCATCTTTAATTGCTATTCTGTACTAGGCTTAGTTGAGGATTTCATTGAGGATGAGTAGCATTCCTTCGCTTCCTGCTGATCACTTTCAACCTTGACAACTCCCCAATGGGTAGGGATCTTGATGCATTGGTGATATGTTGATGGCACAGCCTTCATATCGTGAATCCATGGTCTTCCCAGTATGATGTTATAGCAGGATAAGGAGTCCATCACACAGAAACGTTGTATTGAATTAACCCCTTCAACATATACTGGTAACTTTATCTCCCCTACGGTATTCCTAGCTTATCCACTGAAACCAACGAGCACAGTGGACTTCGAAGTAATGTCCATCGGGGATACATTCATCCTCTTCAATGTTTCCAGCTGAATTATATTGACAGAACTACCGTTGTCTACCAGTATCCTGCGTACAAAATGGTTAGCCACATATAATGTTATTACTAAAGCATCATGGTGAGGATCCTGAACAGTATCCCTGTCATCACTATCGAAAGTGATCACTTTATTAGTTGTGAGGGTAGTCATCCTGACTGGTCTGTCTCCTCTCTCACTCTTAGCTTCCTTTGCATGTCTCTTGGCCGCCGAATACGAAGTCCCACAAATGTCGGATCCTCCTGAAATAAAGTTAATTATCTTCGCATCTGCTGGGGGTGATGCTGCTCGTTCAGGATCCTTCTCGGGATCCTGACCTTTATTCTTCTTTTTTCCCAGCAAGTCCTTAAGATACCCCTTGCTTAACAGGTAGCTTATTTCTTTCCTTAAAGCAATGCAATCCTCGGTCATGTGTCCGAAGTCTTCGTGGAAGGCGCACCATTTGGACTTATCCTTCCAATCAGCTTTCTGCTGGTTCTTCCGAGGCCACCTTGCTTTGTCTCCTAAGCCCTGCATAGCATACATTAATTCAGGTATATTAACAGAAAAGCAGTATTCAGATAAGTCAGGATATTCTTCAGGATCCTCGTCTTCAACAGCATTCACTTTCTTGTTATCATTTCTGCCTTATGGCCTGGAGCGATATGGCTTATACGAGGTCTCCGATTTCCTGTTAGTTGATTCATAGGTTGAGGTAGAGTTCATCCTCTCCTGCATCTTCTTGTCATCTTCCAGACGGATATATCTCAAAGCCCTGTTACGAGCTTCGTCGAGATTCCTGCAGGGATTCATTACAAGATCCTGATAAAACTGAGAATCCTTTTGTAACCCCATCTTAAAAGCTTGCACAGCTGTTGCAACATCAAGATGTGGGATATCCAAGGATTCTCGACTGAATTTGTTCACATAATCCCTCAAGGATTCCTGAGGCCCTTGAGTTATCCAGTAAAGATCACTGGTTAGTTTCTCAAAACTCCGACTACAAGAAAATTGACTGTTAAATAAATTAACCAAATGAGCAAACGAAGTAATTGAGTGAGGAGGAACGTTCAACAGCCATTTTAAGGCTGACCCTGTCAGAGTAGAACCAAATCCCTTGCATAAGCATGCTTCCTTGAGCTCCGGAGGGATAGGGTTAATCTCCATTCTTTCCCTATACTGGGCAATATGCTCTTCAGGGTCCGTAGTCCCATCATACAGCTTCATGTTGGGAGTCTGAAATCTTTTTGGGATTTCAGCATCACAGAATGGATATGCAAAGCGGGATATCCTGTGGCTGTCTTGGGATACTTCCGGAATTGGCTGGACTACTCCAGGTACACTGGATATCATGTCCTTCAATTTCTGGAGCTCCCTGGTAAATGTTGACGTCATACCTGCATCCTGCAAAGAGCCACTGTTGTTAGTAGCAAGAATATTATTATTTGACACATTAACGTTCTGAGGATTTTGGCCATATCCTGAAGCATATCCTGAACTTCTCACAGTCGATATCCTGACCGAAGAGGGTATCTCAGGGGTATAATTCTGAGAATGGCATGGGACGATATTCCCCCTATTATCCTCAGTGTAAACTGCGGAACTGAAGTTCAAAGCCCTGGGCTGTATAGGAGTGACAGTTTCTTCAGCGGGTCTACTCGAGCTAGCTTTTAAGAGTTGTATTTCTCTTAACAGCATTTGGTTAGTCTCCTGTTGCTGCCTCATTTGTTCCTGCACACTTCCAAATAAAGTCAAAATTTCATCGTTAGAGGCTAAAACGGGAGCAGATCCCTGGACACTCTGAGTAGGGATAACATCTTGAGATTGTGAAGAAAACGGCATCCTTGGAGGAGGTGGTGGAAGCACCGAACCAGTGGTAGCAGAGGTTGTAGCAGACATAGTGGAAGAGCTCATGTTTGATCTTGAGGCCATTGTAAACAATGTGGCAAAAAGTTTAGAAAATAGAAAACCGATTAATGATTTTGCAAAGATTTTTAGTAAAAGTAGCACCACTTGCCCCACGGTGGGCGCCAAATTGTTTTGGTCAAAAATTACCTAAGCAATTAAGTGATCAAATTAGTTAAGTGAGGTAGTGTGCTAGAAATACGTGTGAAAAATGTGTTGGTTTGTTAGTTTGCAAAAACAGTTAGCAGGATACGGCTCAGGATATAGAGCTGTATCTATGATCAAACAATGAGAAAAAATGTAAAGGTGGACACGTGATATACGAGGAAAGCCCTTGATCAATCTAGATCGCCGGCATAAAACCTCGGGAGCTGACAATCACAGCTGCCTTGTTCTTCTATTGCTTCAAATATCAGGATACAGTGCAGGATGTGGTGCGGATCAACTATGTGTTACAATGTAATTCGAATACAAGTGTTTGAGTGTGGTGTTTGCAGTGAGTAAAAGTGTACGAGAGTGTAAGTGATAGATTGTGTGCCTTAAACTGATCCGCCCTCATCTATTTATAGTAAAGATAATGTAACAAACTATCCTAAACTTCCGGGATCCACCGAATATTCCTTAATCGAACGTTGTGGACCTGGCCTTTCGGGTTCAACGTCTCTCCTTCAACAAACACGTCCGAGTCTTGAGGAGAAGAAGTCCACTTGACCGTTAGCAAGTCCCATTCTTCAACCTGCATGTGGTTAATTCGATAAAGCTCAGGATATCGCCCAAGATGTTAGCAATATCCTCTTTCAGCATCCTGGTCACAAATAAACAATTAAAAGCAGGATATTGGTCAGGATAAGTATGCTTAGAAAATGAGCCATAACACATACCATTAGTCTATATGCAACTGTACATGTACAAATATTGTATATGCATCAACATGTATGCATAAATGCATACCATTAATGTATGTGCATAAAATCATACCATTAATCTATATGCAAATGTAAATGTAAACATATTATATATACAACAACCTGTATGCATAAATGCATACCATTAATCTATATGCAAATGTACATTTAAACATATTGTATATTCAAAAAACCTTTATGCATAAATGCATACCATTAATAAATATGCATAAATGCATACCATTAATATATATGCAACTGTAAATATAAAACATATTATATACTAAACAACTTGTATGCATACCATTAATCTATATGCAACTGTACATGTAAACATACTGTATATTCAACAACCTGTATGCATAAATGCATACCATTAATATATATGCATAAATGCATACCATTAATATATATGCATATATGCATACCATTAATCCATATGCAACTGTAAATGTAAAACATATTGTATATGCAACTGTAAATGTATACAAATTACTTTGCATACTTTATATGTACATATCACATTGTATGCATATATGCATACTTTGTCAAAACTAACATAATCATACATTCGTGTACTAAATGACCTGTGTATCAATACAACGTACAAAAATTAAGCTCTGTTTCACTAATTTTACACAAAAATTGTAATTATTTAACTATCATCACAAAATATACAATCTACATCTATTAACATACTAAATACTGTATTTAACAAAAAAAACGCCATTAAAATACCATATTATTTTTCATAATTGACCTAAAAATGTGTTATACGGGTGAAATGTGCCCTAATTTGTTGTAACTGTACAAATATGTGTTTCAATTTCAAATTACTGTACATTTTACATGTGTAAACTAAAAATACAATAAATCTATGTATAATTTGTTACCTGTAGTCTTATTCCTCATAATCTATGTATAATTTGTTACCTGTAGTCTTCTTCCTCAGAATGCCCTTCGATCTACCCTGTCTGGTTTCACGTTTGTCATCCGATTCACTGATTTCATCTGTATTCATTATACTGTATTATCGGCGATTATAATACTCCGCAACAACTTAGAACAACCGTAATCGCCGCCGGTTATCGATCGTAATCGCCTGAAATTGTTACAAATCGCCGCCGGAATACTGTAACACCCCAAAAATATATAATTTATTCATTACTTTTTAAAATAGTTATAAGAAGGGAAGTTTGAGCTAGAATAAATTAAATGCTAGAACACGAGGGACTAAAGTTGTAAATTTGAGAGTAAGTCTTATTAAATGAAAGACACACACTCCACACACACTTATGTGCGTGCGTGGAGGAGTTCAGTAGAAGGATCAAGAAGCAACAACCCTAGTTCATCATAATCCATTAAATTGGAAGGTGATTTCAAGGCTAAACGGTTATTAGAACCCGTATTCTTGATCACCAAGGTGCGATTAACAAAGTGGTAAGTCGAATTTCTTGAAATCATGAACCTTAGGAAATGGGTTTTTATTAAATCATGAGTAATGATATGATATGTGTATTTAGGAGTTAAGATTATGGACTAGGACCCGATTAATGATCGGTTCGTAGTGATTTAGCGTGTGGTGATAGATATCGCATTAACTTGCTTAATTTGTTATGAACTTGTAGATTAGTATGTAAAGAAACATGTAGTTAAATGTTCTACAAATGCGAAGCCCGCCAAGTGTTCGATAAAATGCCTAAATGAACAAATGGGTGAATTTTGTTAAATTATGATCAAGATGTTGTATGATAAAAGTGTGTAAGATGGAACGATGTGTAGTCGGGCTAAATAAATGAATGTATTGATGTAGGCGTAAAAGAAGAAGGTTCAAGCGCTAGGAGGTCGGACAGCTCACAGGATCAAGGTATGTTGTTTTAAGCATACAAGTTTTACTTTCTAGTTGTCATTGTTATATTAGAACCGTAATTATGATTATTCGTAAATGATGTATAGTTGATAGCTTAACCCGTCTCGAACGGGCCGTAAGAGATGATAAGGATGTAAAAGTTATGTTATGGTCGGTTGGTCTTGAGCTAACCGTATTTTGGAAGCTTATGAAGGAATGTAATGAAAAAGTTAAATCTGTCATGAACGGATTGGAATGATGTTTATGTTGCGTTTATGTCTAATCCAAAATTAACGGATTATTGAATGATAAGCATTATCTCGTTTGGAGATGGTAGGAAATGACCCTTTCAACGGGTCGATGGAAGTGAGATTATGACATGGTTATGTGATGACGCAATGGATGTTAGTTTTTATTTAATATTATATATAAGAAACTGATTAGTTAAACCTGAATTGCGATGTAGGTAAAGCTGCGATTTAGGTGGCGTGGCGAGCTTGGAGACGAACACCAACATGCACACCATGGTCTATGCGCTTCCGTAGTAGTCGCCCTTTTGAAACAATATTTTTGTTAAACTTATACTACTTGAAATATGTCTTTTGTTATGTAAATTATGGTTTTTAGAAACTTAGTCGTTTGTATTTAGGAACTTTAAACTTGCGTCTTGACAGGGTAGTTCGGATTAACACTTGTAACTAGACTAGGGGAGGTGTTGATCTCGAAATAGCTACAAGGGCATTTTGGTCAAATGTAAAAACTTTATGTTAAAAGTTAAATCTTGAAGTTTACATGTATTTTTGTTAAGTCGAAGATAAGGGCGTTACAAATACACCGCAACAACTTAGAACAGCCGTAATCGCCGCCGGTTATCGATCGTAATCGCCTGAAATTGTTACAAATCGCCGCTGGATGAGTCGTTTGTGTGTGTATTCGAATAGTTTACAATAAACCCTAAATACAATCCACAGTTACGCGTTATTACAGATATAGCCATCCGTCCTTTTTTTTACAACTTTAATTAAAGTTCATATTTGGTCCTTGTAAGTGGTTCTCGCGGTTCTCGCAATAAATGGAGTTCTCGCATGAGCCCCTCCCTATATATATATATATATATATAGAAAAAGTATATCGTACATTACGGCTTAACGTACTTCACGTACAACAACGTGCGTGATTTGTTCTATAACATGCGTGATTAATGTTATCAATATGCGTGATTATTGTGTTTCAACATGCGTGATTTTGAATTTTTGAGTTATAACGTGCGTGATTTTAAAATGAACGTGCGTAATTACCTGTCGTACGTGATGTATGTTAAGCCGTAATGTACGTTAACCTTCCTCTCTCTCTATATATATATATATATATTTTTTTTAAAGCAAAGATGCTCCATTTGGTATTGACTGTAATATACGAAAGATAATAAGCATATAAAAAAAAGAAAATCTATTAATAATAGTAACAGAAATGTTGGATAAAAAAAAACTTTAAATTTGTCAATTATTATTATAATTATGCTATACACATGCATGAGTTTCTTGGTTCTTTTGGTCACGTAAAGGAAAAGTATAATATAATAATACATAAAGCAATTTCAAATCCTTGCTCCGAAGTCGGATTTTGCGGTAATTTGTTTATTATCTCTATGGCCATATGCCTTATAATTATACAACGGTATTTCATCAACAAACCGGCCGAAGATCAAGGAATTCATTGCTTATATCATCGTCTTTAATTTTTTTTTTAAAACCTTGCAACTTCGAACTATATAATTCTCATCTATCGGGTCCTGGTACTTCTGAACTCCCTCACCGTAGCCGACCTCTGCGATTGTGAAAGACTGCCGCCCCGCTCGTCGTGTTCCGTCGTGGCCACCTTGGTTCGTCGGAGCTTTTCGTCGTGCCCATCGGTTTGATCAGTTTAGTTCTTCGATGAGGATCAGCCGCTACTCAGACCGTTGCAGCCGCACTTCGTCTTCGGTCGAGCTCCGTCGTCACGCTACTCCACCGTGTTCACGCCACAACCGTTGCTACTGCTCGACTCGTTCGTTTGATCATCCGACCCTCTAGTCTTTGGGGTCCGGTTAGCTCCGTTTAGCGTTTAAGGTACTTGATCGAACCCTCTTCCGATTCGAATATATATATACGAATTTTTGGTTTTGTTTTGACTCTTCCGGTGACTAAAACTATCAACCTAAAGATAACCATGTTGGTTGGGTTTTGCTCAGTTTCTTGGCTCTGGTCTTTTGAACTTGAGGTCTAAATTAATTAAGGGAATTATGTACTAAACATTTGTTGTGACAACCCGAGTTTTCAAGGTCTTTCCTCACAACTGCGTTTTGTTAATTCGTTGCGTTCTTTTATGTGCACCTGGTTATTTGATTGTAAATTACTGTTTAGTGTTAATTGGTTAAATGTTAAATATGGATTTTGTGAAATAAGTGATGTGCTGTTAATATATATATATATATATATATATATATAGGGGACCGCTAGAATGAGAACCACCACGAGTTATGAGAACCGCGAGAACCAAGTGCCACGGAGGGGCGTTGACCACGATTTTTTTTTTACAACTAGATCCGTATATTTTAACAACATTCGTAAAAAAAAAAATTCAAAACGGCGCGCCCGAGGGGGTAGTTTTTTACACCCAAAGTTTGGTGTTTTTATTATTTTTTTGTTTTTTCTTTTTTTTTTTACAAACTTTGGGTGTAAAAAACTACCCCCTCGGGCGCGCCGTTTGAATTTTTTTTTTACGAATGTTGTTAAAATATACGGATCTAGTTGTAAAAAAAAATCGTGGTCAACGCCCCTCCGTGGCACTTGGTTCTCGCGGTTCTCATAACTCGTGGTGGTTCTCATTCTAGCGGCTCCCTATATATATATATATATATATAGGGAGAAGATCATGCGAGAACCACCTCTTATTGTGAGAACTGCGAGAACCAATGTGAACACACCAAAAATGCCTAAAAATAGTTAAAAATCACACAAAATTTTTTTTTTTGAATTTTTTAATATTTTTTATAAAAAAATCGCTACTTTTCGAAGCAAAAAAAAAAAATTTATATTTTTTTTTTGCTTCTAAAAGTAGCGATTTTAACATAAAAAATATTAAAAAATTCAAAAAAAAATTTTAGATTTTTTTTTTTTTAGATTTTTTTAGGTTTTTTGGGGGTTTAGTTTTTAGCATTTTAGCTGGGGGGGGGGGGGGGGTTAGGTTTTTGGGGGGTGGGGGAGGGGGGTTTAGGTTTTTTTGGGGGATGGGGGGGGGGTTAGGTTTTTTGGGGGTGGGGGGGTGGGGGTTAGGTTTTTTTAGGTTTTTTTTAGGTTTTTTTTTAGCTATTTTAGGTTGTGTTCACATTGGTTCTCAAGGTTCTCACAATAAGGGTGGTTCTCGCATGAGCCCCTCCCTATATATATATATATTTTATTGTGAATGACGAAAACCAAGAGTGATTTCGCCACAATACCACCCGACGAAAACCCAAGGTATTCGCCATAACCCTCACGAAGAAATCCCTGATTTCGCCGGTCCAGATTTCGCCGAAGCCCATTAAGGGCCCAGTACACGTTGTGCGTATATATTTTTGTAGCACTGTTGCTTTCTCCTCATGTGTAACCGATCGAAAACCCTAGAGTCCCTCCATTCCCTTGTGCGACGGCCACCACCCTCTTTCACCATCATCTCTCTCGGATTATTGCTAGTCTCGTCTTTCAACTGGTTAGTGTGTGTTTATTTTAATTAACTTAATGTGTTCGACTACTGGTTGATGATCGTTACGGGTTCTTGTGAACATATGACCTTGTCCGATACTGAATTAATCATATTGTGTGTAGATTTGTGTATTGCATGATGTTTTAGATTGTATGATGCGTATGAATGGTTGTAATCGATCATATATGAATGGAATCAATGCTAGGGTTTATCCATTGACTTATAATTAATACTCACTCATTGACTGCAAAAGATGCTCATGATTCGATGCATATGTTGTAGGTTATCCATCGACAATTAAATTGTTTAGATCAGAACTTGCGGTTAATATTCTCATAGCCTGTATTCATTATGATTCACCGCTCGTAGATGATGTTCCTGCTCGATGATTATAATATATGTGTGCGAATGCTGTATAACGAATGATAGTGATTAAACGGCTGATGATGATGATTAGGATTTTCTTATGATTTTGCTTAACTGTTACTCAACCCGACGAAAACCCTACATCGACGAAAACCCCTTGCCGACGAAACCCAATGTTCGTCGAGACCATTTTCGTCGTGACCTTGTGTCGACGAAATCTAGTTTTCGTCGTGGTGTTTTCGTCATGACCCTGTCGACGAAATCTAATGTTTTCGTCGTGAAGCTTATGGGAACAGTATGTAAATATGTTTAGGTACACTGCATGCATGATCCTTTTTGTCATCTACTGTTAGTGACTGTTATGTGTTGTCATGAACTGGGAAGCATGGTTTGCATGAATCTGTATAACTGTTGTAATATTTAAATTCATACTGCATTGTATACGTGAAACTTGTAACTGCAAACTGATTGGGTATACATGCAAACTATAGGCTTTGACTGAACTAATTATGGTCAAGTAATTAAGCATACCGAGCAAACCGAGATGAGTTCACACACTTTCTAAAGCATGGGATTCCCGGTGGTTGGGAATGGGTTAAAGAATTAAAACGGAACCTACATATCCTCCTTAGGTAGGATATGTACCGCCATCCTCCATGGGTAGGATGCCAATATTAATCATGCGTATTCTCCTTGGGTAGAATACGTACGTTCGTCCTCCTTGGGTAGGACAACAACCTTAAACTTACTAGACAAAACTCTATCATGAAGTCCCTCATTTTTATATCGACTTAATCGCCGGGCCAATGGCGAGCGGGTCATTAGTTAATAGCGCTATTAGGGTTGACAAGCCTCACACCGTGCCGGCAGGACGGGCGTGTACTAATGGATCTGGGCACTTAGTCAATGATGATAGACATTGACGTAGGGCACAACTTACTTTCGTCAGTTGTCGATATGGTAACGGTCTAGTGGTTCACATGGGGAAGCCCCCACTGATTATGGATATGGTTTGGGAAAACAAAGATACTGGTTAACTCGTGATTTATGAAACAACTTATGGTTTTCAAAACAAACTTGTAAAACTAAACAACCAACTGTGAACTCGCTCAACTTTGTTGTTGACTCGTTGTTACATGCCTTGCAGGTCGTTAGGTATTTATGGAGCTTGCACGAGGAAGCGTGGTCGTTGCGGGACATGGATAGTCATATGCCATGTTAAACATTTGATATATTTGAACTTATACTTTGGTTTTAAACATTATGTTTCCGCTTATAACTTAAACTATGTTTTGTTTGGACACCAATTATATTGTGTTGGGTTTTATATTTATTTACATGCTTTGTTCAATATGATTGGTGGCTTGATCCTGGTCAGTCACGCCTCCATGCGGTGATACTCCGCTTGTGGATTTTGGGGGTGAGACAGATTGGTATCAGAGTCATTGGTTATAGTGAACTTGGTTTTAAAAAGGGAAAAGCTTTTTGACAAAACCAGACTATAACCTGTACAGTGCTCAACGATCCACAACGACGCTTCGCTCCACATACAAGGCTCAACATTCTAGGTGATATGGTTTATGTTTATATTACCTACCTGTTAGTTACATAGTACATTGTTCATGGTATGCTTAGATAAATGTAGCAACTATTGTTGAAACACATGTGTGCTTACTCTCTTCTGTCATCGCATTTTCGCGAAACCTTTCTCACTCATGTTTCCTTTTATATGAAGATCATGAGTGGACGTATCAACCTAACTCAAGCCCAGCTGACGGCTTTAATCAATGAACAAGTTGCTGCAGCACTCGCAGCCGCTCAGGCAGGAGGTATAACCTGCGATTGCAACTTACTCTAGGATCTTTAGATCCTACTCTCGTGAACCAACACTTGTGCTTAACTTTGTCTCTTCTTACTCGCACGACAGGTCAACATGCTCAGCCTCCTGTGTGTACCTTCAAAAATTTTATGGACTGCCAACCTACTACTTTCAACGGCACTGAAGGAGCTGTAGGACTCCTCCACTGGTTTGAGAGGCTCGAATCTGTCTTCGAGATGTGTGAATGACCTGAGGCGCGTAGGGTGAAATATGCTAATGGTACTCTTGAGGGTGTGGCGCTCACGTGGTGGAATGCGCAGGTTCAAATGCTGGGGTTGGTTAATGCTAATGCCACCCCATGGAACGATTTCAAGGAATTGATCAAGGAAGAGTACTGTAATCGTGATGACATCCACAAGCTGGAGGTAGAGTTCTTTAACTTAAAGATGACGGGGTCGGAAATTGAAGCGTACACGAAAAGATCGAACGAGCTGGCTATCTTGTGTCCTACTATGGTGGATCCTCCTATTAAACGTATCAAGCTGTACCTTAAAGGTTTAGTGCCAGAGATTCAGAGTCATGTGACTGCAGCAAACCTCGCCACTATCCAGCAAGTTATTCGTTTGGCTCATCGTCTCACTGATCAGGCAGTCGAGCAGAACAGGCTGCCCAAGCGTATTGGTGCTACTACTACTACTTCTGATGCCCCCAACGACAATAAACACAAATGGGATGGAGTCTCAAGCAAGGGTTCAACATCAGCTCAGTCTCAGTCTCAGCAGCGAAAGACTGATGACTACAAGAGCCCTGGTCAGCAATCTTCGGGTAGTCAGGGGCAGGGTGGATACAGAGGAAACCACCCCAAGTGCAACCGATGCAACATGCATCATAGTGGGCCGTGCAATAAGGGTCGTTGTCTGAGGTGTAACAAGCCTGGTCATGAAGCTAAGGATTGCAGGGGCGCACGACCAGCAAATCAGAATTGTCAACAACAGCCACCAGCTCCACAGAATCAGCAGCAGCAACAACAGGGTAACAGGGGATGCTATCAGTGTGGTGCTGAAGGTCACTTCAAGAGAAACTGCCCCCAGTTGAACCAGAATCAGAACAACAACAATAATCAGGGGAACGGGAACAATAACGGGGGTAACAATGATGGCAATGGTGCCAGAGGACGTGTTTTCGTGCTGGGTCAGGGTGACGCGAGGAACGATCCCAACGTTGTAATGGGTAAGTTTCTTCTGGATGATTTCTTTGTTACTGTTTTATTTGATTCGGGTGCCGATACTAGTTATGTGTCCCTAAAGGTTAGTCAAATGCTTAAGTGCACTCCAACACTTTTGAACACCAAACACATGGTAGAACTAGCAAACGGTAAAAGTCTTGAAGCCACACACATAGTTAAGAGTTGTAATCTCGTCTTAGCTGGTCAGACTTTCTCTATCGAACTTATCCCCATCGTTCTTGGTAGTTTCGACGTCGTTATTGGGATGGATTGGCTATCTCGACATCAAGCGGAGATTATTTGCAAGGAGAAAATCGTCCGTATCCTCGTTTTGGTGAAGAACCTCTCATGATTCATGGTGACAAGAGTGGTGCTGTTGTGGGCATCATCTCTTTCCTTAAGGCCCAGAAGTGTTTGCGAAAGGGCCACACTGCTATTTTAGCCCTCATTACTGACACCTCGAAAAAAGAGAAGAAGATAGAAGATATTCCGATCGTACGTGACTTTCCTGAGGTGTTTCCTGAGGAATTACCAGGTCCATCGCCCCACCGTCAGGTTGAATTTCAAATCGAGCTAGCTCCTGGAGCAGCGCCCATAACTCGAGCACCTTATCGTTTAGCTCCATCAGAACTTGAAGAACTGTCCACGCAA
Organism: Helianthus tuberosus; assembly: GCA_030545235.1. Classification (NCBI taxonomy): domain Eukaryota; kingdom Viridiplantae; phylum Streptophyta; class Magnoliopsida; order Asterales; family Asteraceae; genus Helianthus; species Helianthus tuberosus. Next base: position 2,868,153 of record CM060370.1, read on the forward strand.
CTACAAGAGCTCTTGGACAAGGGTTTTATTCGTTCTAGCTCTTCGCCTTGGGGAGCTCCAGTATTATTTGTGAAAAAGAAAGACGGTACCTTCAGAATGTGTTTTGACTACCGCGAACTCAACAAGGTGACCGTAAAGAATCACTATCCTCTTCCACGCATTGATGACTTATTCGACCAGTTGCAAGGGTCGAGTTTCTACTCAAAGATTGACCCGAGGTCAGGCTACCATCAACTGAGAGTCCGAGACAAGGATATCTCTAAGATAGTGTTCAGAACTCGCTATGGGCATTACGAGTTTCTGGTTATGCCTTTTGGATTGACGAATGCACCTGCGGTCTTCATGGATCTTATGAATAAAGTGTGCAAGCCTTACCTGGATAAGTTTGTTTTTGTTTTCATCGACGACATCCTGATCTATTCGAAGAGTCAGGAGGAACACGAGCAACACCTGAGGCTTATTTTGGAACTTCTTCGAACAGAGCAGCTGCATGCCAAATTCTCGAAATGTGACTTTTGGCTTCGCGAAGTCCACTTTCTAGGCCACGTGGTAAACAAGGATGGGATTCATGTTAATCCATCCAAGGTAGACTCGATCAAGAACTGGCCTGCACTCCGTACACCAACAGAAATCCGCCAATTCTTGGGTTTGGCGGGCTACTACAGAAGGTTCATCAAGGATTTCTCCAAGATTGCACAACCTCTCACCTCACTAACTCAGAAGGGTGTTACCTATCGTTGGGTGATGCACTGGAATCTGCATTTCAGCACTTAAAAGATAGACTTAGTAGCGCACCAATTCTCTCATTGCCTGAAGGCACAGACGATTTCGTGGTTTACTGCGACGCGTCCATCCAAGGACTTGGTTGCGTGTTGATGCAACGTGACAAGGTCATTGCTTACGCATCACGCCAACTTAAGGTTCACGAAAAGAACTACACTACGCACGACTTGGAGTTGGGAGCAGTGGTTTTTGCTCTTAAGATATGGAGATTACCTGTACGGTACCCAGTGCACTATTTACACCGATCATAGGAGTGTCGAGCATATCTTCAAGCAAAAGGAGTTAAACATGCGACAACGTCGATGGGTCGAGCTCTTGAATGATTACAAATGCGCGATCAAGTACCATCCGGGAAAAGCCAATGTTGTGGCCGACGCCCTCAGTCGAAAGGATACTACACCTAAGCGAGTGCGTGCGTTACAACTTACCATCCAAATTAGTCTTCCTACTCAGATACGTGATGCTCAGGTTGAAGCATTAAAAGCAGAGAACATCAGGGCTGAGTCCTTACGAGGATCGAAGAAGCGATTAGAACAAAAGGAAGACGGCGCCTACTACGTAACATGGCGTATTTGGGTCCCACTTTATGAAAACTTACGCGAGCTTGTGATGGATGAAGCACATAAGTCTCGTTACTCAGTACATCCTGGTTCGGATAAGATGTACCACGACTTACAGACTACATACTGGTGGCCTAGCATGAAAGCCAACATAGCAACCTACGTCAATAAATGTTTGACTTGTGCGAGAGTCAAGATTGAATATCAGAAACCATCAGGCCTGCTCCAACAACCAGAGATCCCGACATGGAAATGAGAGCAAATTTCCATGGATTTCGTTACTGGCCTGCCTAGATCTCAACGCGGAAATGACACTATTTGGGTGATAGTGGATCGACTGACAAAGTCTGCACACTTCTTGGCTATCAAAGAAACAGACAAGTTTTCTACTTTAGCAGACGTTTACTTAAAGGAAGTGGTTTCGAGGCACGGGGTGCCAACCTCCATTATTTCCGATCGTGACGCGCGTTTTACCTCTGAATTGTGGCAAGCGATGCACAAGTCTTTTGGCTCTCGATTAGACATGAGCACATCATATCATCCGCAAACGGATGGGCAGTATGAGCGCATCATCCAAACCCTTGAGGACATGCTTAGGGCATGTGTGATAGATTTTGGCAATGGTTGGGAAAGACATCTACCTTTAGTGGAATTTTCGTATAATAACAGCTACCACACCAGTATCCAGGCCGCTCTGTTTGAGGCATTATACGGACGTAAATGCCGATCACCTCTTTGTTGGGCAGAAGTTGGTGACAGCCAAATCACTGGCCCAGAACTTGTGGTAGACACAACCGAGAAGATTGCTCAGATACGACAATGAATGGCGGCAGCTCGTGACCGTCAGAAAAGCTACGCTAATAAGCTCAGGAAACCACTCGAGTTCCAGGTTGGGGATCGAGTGCTACTCAAAGTCTCACCTTGGAAAGGTGTAGTTCGTTAACCTTCTGGGGTAGCCCAGTTGGCCAGCCTCACCCCGCCTCTTCCCCGAGGTCACCGGTTCGATTCCTGGCACGCCCAACTGGTAGTGTGTCTAGGCTCTTCGCCGTGGGTAGTAACCGCCAGGCAGCTATGGGGCTAAGCTAGCTTGTGGAGTGAGTACACTCTAGCGGTTGGGAGTACCGTGCACCTTACCCCCCCCCCCCAAGGTGTAGTTCGTTTTGGCAAACGAGGCAAACTCAATCCGCGTTGTGTCGGACCGTTCGAAATCATTGAGAAAATTGGTAAAGTCGCTTACAAGTTGAATCTACCCGAAGAACTCAGCGGAGTTCACAATGTATTCCATGTGTCGAATCTGAAGAAGTGCCTGTCAGATGAGACCCTCGTAGTTCCTCTCAAGGAGCTCACTATCGACGACCAGTTGCGATTCGTCGAGGAACCCGTAGAAATCACAGACCGAGACGTTAAGGTTCTCAAGCGCACCAGAATACCTCTTGTTCGAGTTCGTTGGAACTCCCGTCGTGGCCCAGAATTCACCTGGGAACGAGAAGATCAAATGAAACACAAGTATCCCTAGTTGTTCGAGAACAATGCAACCACTACAGAGGCTGAAGCTACTGCGGAATTTCGGGACGAAATTCCAAACCAACGGGGGGATGATGTGACACCCCAGGAAACCACACAACCCATCTAGCTTCCTCAGTAACCATGTGCTAAATTTCTAGACGAAATTTCTTTCAAGTTGGGGATGATGTGACAACCCGAGTTTTCAAGGTCTTTCCTCACAACTGCGTTTTGTTACTTCGTTGCGTTCTTTTATGTGCACCTGGTTATTTGATTGTAAATTACTGTTTAGTGTTAATTGGTTAAATGTTAAATATGGATTTTGTGAAATAAGTGATGTGCTGTTAATATATATATATATTTTATTGTGCATGACGAAAACCAAGAGTGATTTCGCCACAACACCACCCGACGAAAACCCAAGGTTTTCGCCATAACCCTCACGACGAAATCCCTGATTTCGCCGGCCCAGATTTCGCCGAAGCCCATTAAAGGCCCATAACGCGTTGTGCGTATATATTTTTGTAGAACTGTTGCTTTCTCCTCATGTGTAACCGATCGAAAACCCTAGAGTCCCTCCATTCCCTTGTGCGACGGCCACCACCCTCTTTCACCATCATCTCTCTCGGATTATTACTAGTCTCGTCTTTCAACTGGTTAGTGTGTGTTTAGTTTAATTAACTTAATGTGTTCGACTACTGGTTGATGATCGTTACGGGTTCTTATGAACATATGACCTTGTCCGATACTGAATTAATCATATTGTGTGTAGATTTGTGTATTGCATGATGTTTTAGATTGTATGATGCGTATGAATGGTTGTGATCGATCATATATGAATGGAATAATTGTTAGGGTTTATCCATAGACTTATAATTAATACTCACTCATTGACTGCAAAAGATGCTCATGATTCGATGCATATGTTGTAGGTTATCCATCGACAATTAAATTGTTTAGATCAGAACTTGCGGTTAATATTCTCATAGCCTGTATTCATTATGATTCACCACTCGTAGATGATGTTCCTGCTCGATGATTATAATATATGTGTGCGAATGCTGTATAATGAATGATAGTGATGAAACGGCTGATGATGATGATTAGGGTTTTCTTATGATTTTGCTTAACTGTTACTCAACCCGATGAAAACCCTACATCGACGAAAACCCCTTGCTGACGAAATCCAATGTTCGTCGAGACCATTTTCGTCGTGACCTTGTGTCAACGGAATCTAGTTTTCGTCGTGGTGTTTTCGTCGTGACCCTGTCGACGAAATCTAATGTTTTCGTCGTGAAGCTTATGGGAACAGTAGGTAAATATGCTTAGGTACACTGCATGCATGATCCTTTTTGTCATCTACTGTTAGTGACTGTTATGTGTTGTCATTAACTGGGAAGCATGGTTTGCATGAATCTGTATAACTGTTGTAATATTTAAATTCATACTGCATTGTATACGTGAAACTTGTAACTGCAAACTGATTGGGTATACATGCAAACTATAGGCTTTGATTGAACTAATTGTGGTCAAGTAATTAAGCATACCGAGCAAACCGAGATGAGTTCACACACTTTCTAAAGCATGGGATTCCCGGTGGTTGGGAATGGGTTAAAGAATTAAAACGGAACCTACATATCCTCCTTGGGTATGTTATGTACCGCCATCCTCCATGGGTAGGATGCCAATATTAATCCTGCGTATTCTCCTTGGGTAGAATACGTACGTTCGTCCTCCTTGGGTAGGACAACAACCTTAAACTTACTAGACAAAACTCTATCATGAAGTCCCTCATTTTTATATCGACTTAATCGCCGGGCCAATGGCGAGCGGGTCATTAGTTAATAGCGCTATTAGGGTTGACAAGCCTCACACCGTGCCGGCAGGACGGGCGTGTACTAATGGATCTGGGCACTTAGTCAATGATGATAGACATTGACGTAGGGCACAACTTACTTTCGTCAGTTGTCGATATGGTAACGGTCTAGTGGTTCACATGGGGAAGCCCCCACTGATTATGGATATGGTTTGGGAAAACAAAGATACTGGTTAACTCGTGATTTATGAAACAACTTATGGTTTTCAAAACAAACTTGTAAAACTAAACAACCAACTGTGAACTCGCTCAACTTTGTTGTTGACTCGTTGTTACATGCCTTGCAGGTCGTTAGGTATTTATGGAGCTTGCACGAGGAAGCGTGGTCGTTGCGGGACATGGATAGTCATATGCCATGTTAAACATTTGATATATTTGAACTTATACTTTGGTTTTAAACATTATGTTTCTGCTTACAACTTAAACTATGTTTTGTTTGGACACCAATTATATTGTGTTGGGTTTTATATTTATTTACATGCTTTGTTCAATATGATTGGTGGTTTGATCCTGGTCCGTCACGCCTCCATGCGGTGATACTCCGCTTGTGGATTTTTGGGGTGTGACATTTGTATAAGGAAATGAGTGGAAAACAAGTCGTTGAGTTTGTTTTATAAAGGTTTTAAATGTGATAGCCTACTGTTAAAAGACTGAGGATAAAATACTACATCCATCGAACCAATATATAAAAATTATTGGTGGATTAAATCTGAATCGATATAGAATATTATATTATATTTTAACTAAAATATTTACAATTTTTTTTAAACCCAACATAACTCAGAGCCAACCTTTGCAGCCCATGTATTTATGAGATACATAATATGAGATGTGGATTCATGAAAACTTATACTGTTAGTTGATAATACAATCTCTTGAAAGTGTAAAAGTCAAACTCCAATTTAGAAATGATGACTTGAAGGTTGTGGGCTGAAGATGGCTTATAAATATGCTTTTTAACAATCTCATATTTACTATATTTTTTTTATGACTCTAGATGCTTGGTATATTAAATAAATAACAAATAAGACCCCAAAATCGTTGTCGCCGGAAAGCCAATGAAACATGTAATGAAGTTTAAGATTTCGTAAACCTAAGTTACTTTGTGCATAAACTGTAGGCGTTTGTGACTGTTGAGGAAAACTTGATTATTGGATTTGCTTGTGTGCTAATAAGGTACGGATTCTGTTATCTTTTCATTATAGTATTAGTCCGTTACTTTGTAGTACGGATGTTTTCGCTAGTTGTTTCTTTTCCGTAATTAGTATATATTGTAGCATGCAATAGACCTTATACTTTGTGTTCATTATTGCATGTTCCCTTTTAGACTTATGTCAAGATACATTTATTTTTATACGGCTTTGTACTCTGTCACCCGAGCAATTATAAGTTACTTGTCGTTGGGGCGTCAACGACATGGCACTCATCGTGACGGTGCGTAAAGTTCACGACGTTTCTAGTTTGTGCTTGTGTAGCACATGGCCCCTAGAGGCGAATAAATCGATGTTAGCTCTGACTCCTGACTCCTGTTGAGATGGAATAATGGGTGTACGCCTACACGCACCATCTCGGCGCATGGACTATAGCCATGTATGCCTCTGTTTAGGCTCGTGGGTGCTTCTATATTACGTGACTTGTTTTACTGTTACATGATGTCACGTATGTCTTGTCTCTGTTATGATATGTTTGATATGATTATTATATGCATTTGTTTATGTTCAGTATTTGTTATCTGTTCAGTATAAGTTTTGGGATTCAAGTTATATACGTATCTGTTTCAGTGCCAAAATCTAGACTTGTTTAACGTCAGTACCGTTCATGTTTCTGTCCGTATTTCTGCCTTACTTTACTGTTGATTTCTCCGTTACTGGGCAACTTTTTGGCTCAGCCGTAGTTTCTTTCTTGTGTTTGTCTTATTTGTTTGACAGGTAATTTGAGAAACGTGGGGGAATAAGTGAAGAGTGTATTGAAGATAAAGATTTATTTTTATTTCGGTAATGTAATGAAAAATGTAATTAGGATCTTTTGTTTTCAACGTTATGGATTGGTTTAGTTTTGATATCGGTATGAGTGACACGTCAGCCCTAGCGGGGTTGGGTTGTTACATTGACTTTCACATGCTAACTAAATGTTGGTGCAGCAAATGAGGCGTGTGAGAAGAAGCTGGATGTGGTAGGATTCAGACGAATACGAATACGATCAGCTGCCTGACATAACAACATATGCTGATGACTAACGCCGCTAAAACGCTATCAACAATTCTAGCAAAGTTAAGACCACCACCGTGCCAAAAGTATGCCAAGAAGCCAATACAGGTCAACTACCAATCTTATACATGTCTCTTTTGCTACCCGCAATCAGGTCGGGCTGGATCCTTGTGTAGTGGCATTGGGGGCGACCAGTTTCGTTATGAAAAACAGAAAGCAAGCACATGGAAGTTTTTCAACTGGTATTGGTCTACATCAAATTAACCATTGGGTCAGCAAGAGAACCACTGGAGGAGGCCTTACTTCCATAAGATCATTTTGCCCTTTTATAAAAAAATGAAAGTTTTTTGTTGTTATTGTTTGCTATCTTCTTTTTCTTTTTTTTTACATTTCTTCGCTTTTTTACACATCGGCTACCATAGCTGCTATATTTTTCAATTTGTACTTGACTAAATTTCCTCATTTATACTTAATACATTTAAATGCGTATCTACATTTCATGTTGGAATATGGTAAAAAAAGCCTACAGAAAAAAATACTTTTTGAAATTACCTTAGTTTTGCATGATGAGATGTTCACATATCTTTAGGGCTCGCGATTCTCACAGGAACATGATAACATGACATGAACCTACACGAAGTTAATAGGTTTCGTGTTTAACTTTAATAGGTTTCGTGTCTATAACAGGTCGACATGATAAGACCTGTTTAATTTCGTGTCGTGTTCGTGTTTACCTATTTCGTGTTCGTGTCTTAACAATACGACCTGTTAAGACTTAAGACCATTATACAATACATGTTAAGACCTGTTAGTGGCTAAATATTAGATATGTAGTAACAGGTCGTGTTTGTGTCTTAATAGGTTATATGATACATTGGTAATTTGTTCGTGTCTTAACAAATGGCTTCGTGTAACCTCTGCTAATTATCAGGTTCGTGTTTGGAAAATAATATGGTTTTGGTTGAACCCGCGTATTACGTGGGCATTAACCTAGTTAATAATATATTCAAATTTTAATTATTAGTAATTTATGTAATTTATTGCATTCAGGTAGGTGCACTTTGCACAACGCATACTAATGAATTATGCCGATCAAAAATTGTGCGGACTAATTTTTTTTTTTTTTTTTTTGAACAGAAAATTTCATTAAAACACAAAGGCCGGACCTCAAATCAAGGACCGAACCCAGAACTTACAAACCATACAAAGGGTATTTAACCCAATCGTTCCATACCACATTATTGTACTTAGTTCGATGTTTAAACCAAAAAAAGGATAAAACTTTCACCCTCGCCACCATGTCCACCACCCGGGGAGACGAACCTTGAAAAACCTTCTTATTTCTCTCGTTCCAAATAACCCAACAAGAGACCATCAAGATACCTCTTAAAGTCTTCATCTTCCACTTAGTACCCTTAGCCACAAAGTCCATATTCATAATATCTTTAACAGTTCGAAACATGCCTCCATTTATCCTACACCATTTCCAAATAAAGGTCCAAACTCCAAAAGAAACACCGCAATCAACTAACAAATGCTGCAATGTTTCGTATCCTGTGTCGCATAAAGGACAACACACGTCCGAAATGTTAATCATCCTTCTAACCAGCGCATCACGGGTCGGCAGACGATCCAGGATCATTCTCCAAACAAAAACATTAACTTTAACCGGAACCCAAGACTCCCACTTCAAAACCGAATTAAGCCTTGTAGAACCGCCCTCTCCCATCCATTTTTTAACAGCCGCAACACTAAACAACCCATCTTTATCCGGTTCCCAAACCCACTTATCAATTCCCCCAGCGAAACTAACCTGAGAAAGCAAATATACAGCCTCTTGCGCTTCAGAAATGGTCTGAACAGTATTCGTTTCCATCACCCACGTGTCTGCCAGCACAGTTTTATTATCGACCTGCATCAATCGCATTCCCACCTTATCATTTTTCTTCTTATCCGCTTCAAACAGCCCTGGCCATCTGTGTTTTAACGGCACCGTGCCCAACCATACATCCAACCAGAAACGAATAGAATCCCCATTCCCAAGCTTACCCCGAATTTGGGATTTCAGCGAAATCCCTTTTATAACCACCTTATCCAAGTGACTAACAATATTCTTCCAACATCCAGGGATCGAGTTTTTAATCGGAAGGAACACCCACCGATTTCTACCTCCATGAATGCACTCAATAACCCTCCTCCACATACCTTCTACGTCGGATTTAAATCTAACGCCCACTTAGCGAGCAAAGCCGTATTTACCTCAACAAGTTTAGAGATTCCCAAACCTCCCTCCTTCTTAGGCTTTGTAACGATATCCCAACACACCCAATGCATACCCTTACCCTCCTTATACCCCACCCAAAGGAATTTCCGCATCATTTTCTCAATCTTTTCAACCACAGTAACCGGGGCCTTGTAAATAGAGAGGTAGTACACCGGTAAACTAGCTAAAACTGCCTTCAACAAAGTAAGCCGCCCACCTATGGAAAGAAGCTTAGACTTCCAAGAACATAATCTATTTTGAATCGTTTCCACCACCGGATCCCAATTTGAAATTCGGTTCATATTCGCTCCCACTTTAACGCCTAAGTACGTAAAAGGCAAACTCCCAATCTTACATCCCAAAAAGTTCGCCATATAACTAACCTCCTCTTCCGCCACCCCCAACCCAAATAACACCGACTTGTGAATGTTAATTCTCAAGCCGGAGCATAAGTAGAATATCCGCATAATACGATTCGTCACACACAAATTATTTGCATTCCAATTTCCCAAAACTAGCGCGTCATCGGCATAGAACATATGAGACACAACCAGGCCGCCATTAGGGAGCTTCACCCCTTCCAACATCCCCAAATCGCTAGCTTTAGCAAACAAGCAAGCCGGCGCCTCCATAACAACAAGGAAAAGGAACAGCGATAAAGGGTCTCCTTGTCTAAGCCCCTTTTGACATTGGAACTCAAACGTAGGCGAGCCATTTACCAAGACCGCAGACCGAGCAGAAAGTAGAATCCCTTTCACCCACATACACCACCTCGGGGGAAAACCCATACGAACCAAGACAGATAACAGAAATTCCCAACTCACGTTGTCATAAGCCTTTTCAAAATCTAATTTCAACAGGAATACTTGTCTTCTATTTTTCTTGACCCACCCAATAACCTGATTAAGCACCAAAGGGCCATCAAGAATGTATCTCTCCTTCACAAAAGCCGATTGTGATTTCGAGATCACCTCCCCAATGACTTTCTTCAATCTAGCCGCAACCACTTTAGAAATAATCTTACTAATTACCCCAATAAGATTGATAGGTCTGTAGTCCTTCAATCCCAAAGGCGTCTTAGTTTTTGCAATAAGAGTAATAAAAGAAGAACTGCACTCCTTGCTGATTTCCCCTGAATGATAAAATTCTTCAAACACCTTCATAAAGTCTTCCTCCAGATACGCCCAAAAGTGCATAATAAACCTAAAGTTAAAACCATCCGGCCCAGGCGCTTTATCTGCACCACAATCAAAAGCCACCGCCTTAACTTCTTCCTTAGAAAACGGCTTCGTAAGCTCCCCAATACCTTCCTCCGAGACCTGTTTCAAATAATCACAACAAAAGACGGGTCTGTGAAAGCAATGCTCCTTAAAATGATTCCTGAAAAATCTCAAAAACTCCCTTTTAACTAGAGGCGGTTTAGAGATCCAAGAACCATCTACTACCAACCCCGGAATAGCATTGGCAGCCCTCCTCCCTTTGATGCACCGATGAAAAAACCCCGAATTCTCATCCCCTAAAGAAGCCCATTTAACTCTAGATTTCTGCTGAAGATCCCGATTTTTTAAAATCAACATATTCTCCAATTCCTTTTTTCCTTCCTCCCAAACCCAAACTTCCTCCTCCTCTAAATCCCGGGTCTCCATTAAGCGCTCTAAATCTTGAACATCTTTTTTAATCAGCTCCAAGTGATCTTCTTCTTTATTAGACACCTTTTTCCACCAATCTCTCAACCCACTTCTAATCGCGCCCAACTTCCTATGAAGCATAACATCCGCCGAACCATTACCATAAGAGCCCTGTAAGGCCCCTATAACCACCTGCTCACACCCATCCCTTTCTAACCAAGAGTTGAACCATTTAAAAGGTTTAGCTCCAAAGTTAGAATCATGCACCAAAAGCAACAACGGGCTATGATCTGACAAAAACCGCGGTAAAGCCCTTAAACAAGCCCCAGACCATCTGTTAAAGAACTCTTGACACACCAACACACGATCAATTTTGCTCAATTTACATTAATTCCCATTGCCAGACGAAAAGGTGAACTTGTTCCCTTGCATAACATATTCCTGCAAATTAGATTCCTCAATAAACCAATTAAAATCGATTGCCATGCCTTTATTAAATTTAGAGTTCTTTCTCTCTTCCTTCCACCTGACAGAATTAAAATCACCAATACACACCCACATCCCCTCTCCCCCCTGAATAATCCCAATCAAACGCTCCCATAGGGCCTTTTTCTCGATAGCCTTTTGAGGCGCATACACATTAACCAAGTTCAAAACCGAACCATCTTCAACCAACGTCCCTCTAGTAATCAAAAAATTCCTATCCTCCACCGATCCCACCTTAATGAATTTACGAGCATTCCACATATTAATCAACCCACCCGATCTCCCACTAGCACAGACCGAGTCCACCCCATAATCCCCCGTACCCCAAAGAGAATCAAAATCAAATCTATAATCTGTCGTAAGTAAAGACTCTTGAATCGCTACAAAGTCAATCCCATATTTACGAATCATCTCTTTCACCCCTTTCACCTTACCCCCAACCCTTAAGCCTCTTATATTTATGGACAAACAATTCATTTCAAACCTGCTTGTAACCCTGCACCTTGAATGGAGTTCTCTAGCAAAACTTCGAATCCTTCTAATTGGACCCCCAGCTTACCTCCAATAACTTTAGTTGCTTCAACTTCTTTGGTGACATCAGCATCAGAGATCGAACCGGAAGGTACCTCCTCAGTTTCATCCACCCGATTGACCTCCATGTCTTGCAGAACGTTGTCGTCTTCTACGATGAGAGCTTGAAAAGAATTGGATGTAGTCACAGGGCGTTCACCTCTAGTTTTGACAACATTAACATCTGAGCCCAAAATGAATGGGTCCAAATTAAAAGGATCATCCCCCAACAAATTGGTCTCTTTATCATTAACCTTTTTGGGTTCTTTATGGGGCCTTTCATTACTACTTGGATAGCCCCCTGAGCTAGCCTGGCCCATATCCACCACTTTTTTAATAGACTTTTTCCTTTTAAGAAAATTCCCATCCTCTTTAATAACATTCCCCTGAAGATTCTCTGTCATAACTCCCGTTCCCATACATTCCTTACGTACGAAAGGAAAGTCTCCGTTAATTTCGGGAGCGTTGACGAAATTGACTCCCAAATTTCCGTTTTCCATAAAATTCTCTTGAACATTAACTCCACTCACCGGCGATTGAACCACCGGCCGAACAACTTCAGCAGCAGATTCCGGTGACTTGCTCGACTCTTCTTCACCGTTATACCCATCAACATCAATGACAAAATCCTCCAACCAATCATTACTGTCCTCTACTACCCACACCTTGAACGTTTTCCTTCTCCATCGTAGGAATGCCTCTTCTTGTATCCGGTTTCCATGATTGACTAAAACACCGATGAACTGGAACGAATTATCCAACCCTATACGTTCAACCCTTGCACCTTTAACCACCTTTCCGAACAAACCCCCCACATCGTTAACAACCTTATTATCCAATAAAGACATCGGAGTACCATAAGTGCGGACTAATTGGATTGAGTTGTTGATACTTTTAACCTTTTTCTTACAAAATAAATATTTTTTAATAACCTTTAAATACTAAATTAATTACCTTTAAATACTAAATTAATTATAATTATGTGTACCTAAGTCTTCAATAAATTACGTCATGTTAGTTTGACTATTTTTGTACTACCTTTAAATACTAAATTAATTACCTTTAAATACTAAATTAATTATAATTATAATTATGTGTATCCTAAATCCTAAACCTTCTATTTTGCAGATTCAGTATTTTTGTACTCTCACCATCTTCTATGTTGCATAACTGTGTATGATATTTTGGTGTTAAAACTTATATAATTCATTATAAATTTGATGCAATACTATTTATCACGGCTAAGCTTTTTTATAAATTTTATTTTCAACTCTTTTGGCTATTGTTTTTCTTTTTATGACATTTATTATTTTATTCATATAGCTGCTAAATAATCAATTTAGAACTTAGAAAATATTTTTTACAAACTCACTATTAAAACCATGTAATTGTTTTAGATAAACTGAAAACTAAAGTAATTATGAAATTAATTATTTTATAAATTTCTATTTATCATAGTTAGTGATCATAAGTCGTATCACAATTTGACAAAAAGCAAACTAAAAGTATTATAAAACTCTATTTAGATTATTTATTTTTAAAGTATGCTCTAAGACTGTGGGGTATGGTGGGGCTTGGGTTGGGGGTATGAGTTGACACGTGGAGTTCGAGCCCCCCCACCGGTGAGTGACGTGTCCGTGGGGTATGGCGGGGCTTGGGTTGGGCGTGGCTTGGCAGATTATTAACAAAAAAAAATTACAAACACCCGCTATGACATGACCAACAAAGCGAATAGGAGGCCGCCACATCGGATTGCTAGCCCGCCCCACGCCCGACTTCAAACCCAAGCCCCAAGGGCCACGCTCCAATCCAAGCCCACTCGGGGTGGTGGCTTGAGCGTTTTCTCCCAACTTACGCCCCAACCCAAGCCCCATACCCCACGGTCTAATCAACCCAACCCAACCCAACTGGGAAGGAGTAATTTTCTAGATTTTCTCATGTGATATATCGGCCGTTTCCTTTTTTTTAGTTTTTCTCAAAGTACATGATGTCGTCTGAGTTTTTCTTAGAATTCTTCCAAGGCAAAATTATTTTAGGTTAATATATTTATAAAGTTTCAATAAAACTAAAAAGTAACTTCAAATAATAAAAATAACAAATCTATCTACTATAATAAAATAAACCAACTTTTGTATTGTTGGAAAAATAAGTGAAAATAACATTTTTCACAAATATAGGAAAATGATTTTTTCCTATTTTGAACTAGAAATAAATATAATAAAATAAGCGGGTTTTATATATTTATTTGTGGGTTTGTGTTCTATGTTGGAAGAGCTTCGCAACGAACTAAGATGAATGAGATATCGATGCTCAAAGTTGGGTGTTTGAAACATTGAATACGGAAACAAAATGGAAAGTAGCACCTTGTCCCACATCGGAGGAGAGATGAAACTTAAATGGGTATTTAAGTGGGAACTATCCATCCTTATTGTTTCATGGAAGCACACACTAAGTGTCACACGCGCGACGTGGGCGAGGAGGCGCAATGTGGCGCTTTAATGGCGCACTTTGCACTTCTCACGCTCGCATCGCCGCGAGCCGCCTTTGTATTTTTGACCACGTGCGCGTGGTGGACCAAGTGGAGAAGTGACATGCAGGTTCGAGGCGCGTGACGTGGCAGTCCGCGCGCGAGTACAAGTGGCACGAAGGCACGCGGTTGCGCATGGTGCAGGGGTCCTGTTGTGCGTGCGCGGCGCACCAGAGTGAGGCAATACGGCGCGACTGTGTGGCGTGCTCGTAGAGGCTCACAGGTGACGTGGCGCACGCGCGCATGGCAGTGAGCCAAAAGGACGCACCGCGCATGGGCGTGCAGATCTGGGCACGCGCGCGCAGAAGCTTCCAGCATTGAATGACAGTGCAGTTACAGTTTAACTTCGAAAATGACGAGTTAATGGTCTTTGAATGAGAATTAAATGACGTATTAAATTGCATTGAAGTCGTTTAATGCAATTTAAACCTCTCTTTAATTCCTTTTTTGACTGTTTCGACTTAGGAGCTGTATAAATACAGCTCCATACCCAGCTGCAGAAGACACCAGAAACAACAGCACTTGCAAACAACTTTCTTCCCTCTGTTCATCTTCTGCTTCTTGCATTTTTCAATGTACCCTTCGGGTTGTAGGCCATCTCCGGCAGTACTACTGCTCCGGTTGTTGTACCCTGGGAAACAAAACGAGTACTCCTGGGAGACTTGGAATTTGTTTTAAGGGAAGCGTGTGTACACGTGCCTCAGTCTTTCTTCTTCTACATTTCTTGTACTTTGGTTATTTTCAGTTGTAATTGTACTAGTTGTTTAGGCTTTCTTATTTCTGTATTGTAATCATTTAATAAAATTTGTTTTTTTTTATTTAATTAAGCAAACGGTTCCTACATGTACACGTGTCATTCATTGAAGGTATTCTCAAATCTATACTTATCTTATATTAACTAAATAAATAATAAATTAATATTAACTCTTATCATACTTTAATGAAATGTTATCCTCAAATCTAAATTGTTAATTTAATATATTTTTAAAATAAATACCTCTCTTTCCTACTTATCTTATATTAAATATATAAATAATAAATTAATATTAAATGTTATCCTAATTTATTAAATATATAACTTTTTATTATTTGGTATACAAAATTATATTTATTCAACTCATGTAAAACGCGATGTTTTTAAAAATAATTTTTTTATTATTTACTATTCAAAGTTACATTTATATAACCCGTGTAATACACGAAGTTTTTAAAGATATAACTTTTTATAATTTGCTATGTAAAATTAGATTTATTCAACACGTGTAATACACGAGGTTTTTTAAGGATATATATTTTTTTTATTATTTGGTATATTTTTCAACCCTATAAATGGTTTTTTTTTAAAGATACGACGTTTTTAGTATTTATTATACAAAATTACATTTATTTAATCTGTGTAACACACATGGTTTTTAAAGATATAACTCTTTTTAGATCTATTCAACATGTGTAATATATGGGTTTTTAAGAATGCAATTTTTTTTATTATTTGGTAGATTTATTCAACCCGATGATACACGGGTTTTTTAAAGACACAACGTTTTTAGTATTTAGTATACAAAATTATATTTATTTAATCTGTGTAATACACATGGTTTTTAAAGATATAATTTTTTTATTATTTGATATATAAAATTACATTTATTTAGTCCCTACAATATACGGGTTCATAAAGATATAATTTTTTTTATTATTTTATATATAAAATTACATTTATTCAACATGTGTAATACACGGGGTTCTAACCTAGTAACATATATAAAATTACAATAAACTTAAAACAATAAAAAAACAATTTTACTAGATTAAAAATAAAAAGGCCACATAAATTAAAAACAAAAAAAAAGTGTTTCATTAAGTTGTAGTAGTTGAAGGTTGTACTTCTGGACGATTGTATTTAAAACAAGAAAATTTCGAAACTAAAACCGGTTTGATATTTTTGGGAACCTTGCTAAATTTGTTGTTCTTTTTCTTTAATGTTGAACCATTTTCGCCTTCCATTTTTTTGTAAGAATATAGATAGAAGAGTAGAGAGAATGGTTAAATTTGGGTGTTGAGATTGTATATATTTGATTTGTATTTAAAAGATTTAGAAAAAATAATATATTTTTATTAAACCCACCAATGTCTCCCTCTTTCTATCCTGATAATCGGTAAAGGATCATCGGTTTTCGGTGATTTTTCACACCAAAAATCAGGGCATGGTATTACTGGACAAGGCTAGTGATTCCCCGAATTCCCCACGTCCCACTCCGACCCTCTAATAGACACTTTTTATTAAAAAAATTGATAGGCGGTAACACTCGTTTTTTTCATTAATAATTGAGTAATGATAAGTTTCTATTAATTTGTAGGTACAAGTTTGATTAATTTTTATTATTATAAATTTATAATCATCCAATTAAAAAAAATGGTATTACCATTGTTCGCCTTATACTTCTCCAACGCTTGTTTGAACACATCCTCGTCGCTCATGCCGCTACGACGCCCACTTGTATATATTTTATTATATTCGTCGCAAAACTTATTGACGAACCCGTTCATTTTCCGCCACTTTGATGACACCGAGTCGATATCTAGATACGGGCCTTGGTCCATAAGCTCGAGGAACTTCGCCAAAACCTTGGACCAAAACCCGTCACCCGTTTGGTTATTACCTATAAAAAAACAAACAAAATATATAAACTTTAAACAAAATAAACACACTACAAACAAAAATTAAAAAAATAAACAAACTGTTAACAAAATAAACAAACTTTAAACAAAATAAACAAACTGTTAAGAAAAATTTTAAAAATTAAACAAACTTTAAAAAAAAATTAGAAACTGTTTAGGAAAAATATAAACTTTAAAAAAATCTATAAACTTAAAAAAATGTATAAACTTTAAAAAAATATATAAACTTTAAAAAAAAGATAAACTTTAAAAAAATACCAACCTTTTGTCGGGTGTGTAGACGTGCCTATGTAAGCCTTAGCTAAGGCTTCTTCTTCGATTGGCGTCCACGGTTTCGACTTCAGTTTGTCACCCACCCCTTGTTTGCCTTTTTTCCGTTTGCCTTTTTCTTTAGGCGGTTGGGTTTCGGAAACAACCTCAACATCGTCGTCGGGTTCGGATTGTTGAACGGGTTGCGTCGGGATCGGTTGGGGTTGAACGAGTGGCGTCGGGTTCGGTGGGAAATTAAAAGCACCCCGCATCACCATTTATTGAAGGGCTTGATTTTGAAAGAATTGAGCGAATTGGTTCGGTGAGTGTTGGAAAGACGCAAAGGCATTTGATGAATATTGCGAGAATTGGTTCGGTTATAGCGTCGGATAATATCCCGGAACCGAGAAAACATTCGGTTGGGTCGGGTTGTTGGGATTGTTCGGGTTGTTGAAGGGATCCATGGTAGAGTATAAGGTTATAAAAGTGGAAGAAGATTTATAAAAATAAAGTGAGAGGGATGAGAAAATGGGGTTAAAATGGTGAATGGAGGTGAAAATGGATTTGAAATTTATGTAAATTGATGTTTTTGACCGTTGCTTTTTTTTGGGAAATTCAATTTTTTTTATTTCCTAACGGCTACTTTATGGATGGGGCCCACATTTTTCGCTTCGTCGCCAACGTCGAGCCTGAGATGTTTAGGACGGGACCGGGGGGGGGATGGTGTTGCTCGCGTCGCCGGACCTCGACGGTATGGAGACGTCCCCCATACCGCATAGCCTAACCAAAATAGAAATTGGAAATAAACTAATAAAAAACATATTTATTTTAAAAAGGCATAAGTAATTGATGCCCATGGTGGATCATTCATCGACCATGGGTGCACCGATAATTGATTATGCACAAAATGCTTGTCTTTTTTACAAACTCTTAACGCAATTTATGGCAAATAAACCTTTGTCGTTACTTGAAGAGGTTTGGTCCCAATTCCATGCACACATGGCAGGGACCACACCATTTCCTTCATCCTACATGACGCCTACATCAGCAAACGAAGCCAGAAGCTTCTAGAAGACGTCAAGGTGGCACCGAAGATGTTCCTCCAGACAGAAAGGACAACACGTGTCACTCTTAATCAGGCGCCATGTAGGCCTGCAACGCAATCTGGGGGCAGACCGACAGCTGCAGTACAATTCTTCCAACATGGACAAACGATGGCGCGTCACTGTAACGCCCCAAAATCTGAATGTTAATATTTGTCGTGTGTTCTTATGTGACACGTCATGAAATAAATAACTAGGCTATTTAACCTAGTTAAAGGTATGGTCAAAAGTATTAAATGATGAAGGTAGTGTTAGTTATGTTTTAAAAACAAACCCGAGGGGCTAAAGTGGGAAAGATGAAAGTTAAGTTATTAAATAACTTATCACACACAAACACACACACACATGTGTGTGTTCGAGAAGGAGCAGGAGGCTCCCATGGAGCCTCAAACCCTAATTTCATCCTTTCACTCAAATTGAAAGGCAAGATGAAGCGTAAATCCATAACCGAGCATGGATTAATGATCACCATCA
Source organism: Helianthus tuberosus (assembly GCA_030545235.1). Classification (NCBI taxonomy): domain Eukaryota; kingdom Viridiplantae; phylum Streptophyta; class Magnoliopsida; order Asterales; family Asteraceae; genus Helianthus; species Helianthus tuberosus. The sequence goes on from CM060370.1 coordinate 2,887,058, forward strand.
CGAGGGGATCATAAGGTATGTCTTAAATCTAAGATTTGTGATCATGGGTGAAGTGGGTTATGTTCAAATCCGTGAGTTATTATGAAATTAATCATGTACAAGGGTTAGAATCATCGTGTAGAACACGGGGTATGAATGGTTTGTGTTAATTTGATGTTTAGAGGTGAAACCCGTTAGTTGGGTAAAGATAATGACTAGAATCACCACCTATGTCAAAGTTTTGTTTAAAGATTGATGTATTATTGTGGGCGTGATGGATTCTTGTTAGTTAAATTGGAAGAAATGTGGTGATGATATGTTTAATGCTTATGTGTGAATGATATGTGTTGATTAGAAGTAGGATTTGTTGAGTTATGTATGAGCTTAGAAGATTTATGCATGAATTAGTTGTACGTTATGCTTAAAAGATGGTACACACATCAAGCGTATGATAAAATGTATATAGTGTTGTCCGTATGGTCAATTATGATGTTACGAGTATATGATGATAAGTCGATAGTTAAATATGGTTAATAATTGACTTCTGAAAGTCAACTAAGTATAAGTAACATGATTTGACTCGTTGTCGTAAAGGTAGGATTGTAGGAAGTCGTATGGTACATGTTATGTTGATATGCGTTATCCGTGATTACATGTTGAATTACATGAATCAAATGTGAAATATGTGGTTGATATGATCGCTAACGTGTACAACTGTGTATACTAACGAGAATGCGATGGGTGACATGAAAGTATAGGAATCATGTCAAGACGGATTCAAGCGTGAAAGGCTAACGGGTCAAGAGGTGGCAAAGGATCGGATACGAGCACGGACGCCTAAGGTAAGTGATTTCTGTAATCACTTCTTAGTACGATTAAGTAATAAAGTGTTTTAATTAAGTAAACATGATGTTTGAGGTCAAATATGTGTTAAAGTTCTTCGTCGTAAATGAGGGGATTAAAGTTGACCAAAATGCCCTTGATGGGTATTTTGCGGCAAACGATTTTAAATGTAGCTTAGAAACAAGTTATTCGATTAGTGTAATGTTTTGGACAAGTATGGAAGTGGGGATTATGGTTTGGTTAGTCGTAGACCAATTAATGCGCGAATACCCTTAACGGGTCAAAAATAAGCTTATGAACGATAAGGTGTTAAGAGGATGCAAGACATCCAAGAATTTAGTAATTTATGATAGACGACACTGAAATTATTATGTTTATAAGGGGTTATGGTGAAATGAACAAGTTATGTTGAGGTATGCATGAACGGGTCAAAAATGGTAAAAGGGTAATAAGCCGAAGAGTTAAAAGTCTGAAATTTCGTTAAGTCGGATGTTGGATTTTAGTTCCATTAGATAGAGAATTTAATTACGGACATGTAGGAAAAAGAATCGGGTAAAACGGATAAAAAATGAGAGAGTTATGCTTGTTTCCGTAAAAGCGGATCGTGCTGAAAATATGCAGCAATCAGCTGAAATGTTTCTGTCGTTTTTGGGGGGTCGCGTAGCGCGACGGCCCGTCGCGTCGCGCGACGGGTCATATTCCTCCGAAAACTGTTTTCGTGCCTCGTTTTGCCTTGGGAACTCGCTTAAACGCGTTTTAAGTTACGTACAACTAGTTTAACTTACGTTTTTATGAATTTAAGTGTATGAAAGCATGTATGTATCTACGTGGGTATGTTTATAAGTATGCGAGCAAGAATAAGCGGATATATGATGGTATGTATGAGAGTAGGCATGTATGAGTTTGGTATGATGCACGTAGGGTTGTATGTATGTAAATATGTATAATGTCATGAGTGTACTTAATGATGTTGGTATGTGTACATATAGATACGTATATAATGATGTAGATGTGTGTGTATATGTAAGTATGTATGTAGATTGTCATGTACGTATGTGAGCATGTATGTAAGCAGGTATGTATGCATGTGTGTACGTATGTATATATATATAGAGATAATATGTATGAAGTAGGGTATGTATGTAAGTCTTTCGGTATGGATAAGTGTTTACGATGTTTGTTCGTGTACCTGGAGTTATAAGTGTGATGCAGGAATGGCGAGGAAGTCTCACCACAGATCTTAAGACAGGATTTAAAAAGCTGGGATGTAAAGAGTATAACGTAACGAGAAGTAACGAGAATAAACTTTGTATGTTTCTATTGCGTACTAATGTTATGAATTATATGTGTGAATGCAGGTAGTACCAGATATGAGGATATCCAAGGATTGGAGATCGAGGATCGAGTCATTAGAGAGATTGTACGGGAACGTTGCTGTATATAATGTAGTAAACATAAGCTATGTTTTCAAATAGTAAATAAGAGAATGACGGATTTTGGAGAAAGAGCTATGTTAAAGTCAAATTTTAAATAAATTGAGGTATTTATAATGAAAGAAATTTTATGGTTCGTGTTTCCGCTGCGACTTTTGTCACGTACAAAATAGGGTCTTACAGTCACGTAGACCACTATCCTGACCACAGCAGAGGAGACCAAGAGGATATTCCCCTTGGTCGGACAGGTGGCGCCCAATAGCAGCTGGCAAGGTCGTTCCTCCCTCTTTCACCATCCGGTTATAAATAGGACCCTTCATCATTCAGGTTATCCATTCCGTTCTCCTTACTTTCACCTACAACACACACTATTTTCTCCTCAAAGCAATACTTATTCTCATGCCGGAGCCCGATTAAGAAGGAAACCCCCATATCCCCCTCTTAACGAGCTAACGGTTTGCTGTTTTGCAGATCCTTAGTCATAGACGAGTAGAGAAGGAGATTGAACCCACATAAGAGACAACCCAGCTAGTTAACCATCGGTGTTAACCAGTGTTTCATCATTGGCGCCCACCGCATTTTTTGGAAACCATTTTCATCTCCTTTTTCTTCAAAAAGCTCTCTAAATGACTGAACCAAACCCTTCCCCTCATATGGACGGAGAAGTCTCTTCCTTCGAACTGATTCCGAACACCACTCACGTCCAAAGGTATCAAGGGAACGAGACCGTCAGAGAGGGGCAAGTAAACAATGAGTTACCCGATATCTTTGGGTGCACCTCCAGAGTTATCAATCAAAGAACAAACGGAGCTACTTTTCAACCTCCACTCGGGGTAGTTAACCAAGCGCTTCCGGAAGTTTCAACACCAAACCATGGGGCTGGTCGTTCAGCACCACCGGGTCAAATGCAGTTGAACTTTTCAGCACTCTTAGGGCTACCCGAAGGAGAAACTCCGGCCTCCTGGTACGCCAAGCAGACATCATCTCTGAACCTTGTCTATGCGCAGTTAAACTCACAACAAGCTTTGCTCCAAGCGCAAGCAAATCAGTCCACTTTTGTTACTCCAGCACAAAGAGCACCAAACGCTCATATTCCTCAACAGATGCATGCGCGGAACCAACAACCTGAAAAAACACCCAACATCAGAAGGCAAAGTGTGAACGACACACGTGACACGTATGGTGCAACCGAAAGCAATTATGTGCAACACACCTGTAAGACCCAACTTAAAATAACAGGATTTATGACATTTATCATGCATTTAGTACAAAATTTTTCGAGTTTACAAAAACTTCATGGTTTTAAGATCATACTTGATCATAACATTCAAGCCTACATCATGCTAGATAAACTTTCAAAACATAATTTCAAGTGTTTACATGTCACTAAAACAAAATAGACAAAATGCGGAAGCTTTGTTCGGTGTGTTCGGTTCTTGACATGGCTTGATCATCCTCCGGGGTCATAAGAGCATCTTTACCTATCATACAATTTCATTTAAAAGATTAGAAATCAAGGCATTTGAACAAAATAATCAAATACAAGAAATTATATATTTTGTTTTCAGCCCCTTCACCCGGCCGTGTCAAAAGATCACCCGGCCGTGTCAGCTTAACATATATTTTTCACAGCCCCTTCACCCGGCCGTGTCAAAAGTTCACCCGCCCGTGTCAACTCTGCACGTTTATTTTTCATCAAATTTGCATCCAAACCTATCCAAACTCATTTTAATTGCTTGGGGTTCGTTTCTTAACATGTCTAAGCTATCATCCATTACTCGGATCCATTATTCATATAGTTTACGCTCCCGTTACCCGGTCTACGTTTTTCTTTATTACACTTAAGCCAACATTTTACTAACTACTTTATTTTGACCCGTTTAGAAGTTTTCATGCATTTAAGCATCAAACTCGCATTTCTCTTTGTACACTTCGTATTTCCATTTTTAAATAGCCTCTTATATTCCACAACAACTATTTTGTAGTGGATTTAACATAACGGACCGTTATCCTTAATCTCACCCTTTGGATAGTCATTCTACGTAATTGACCCGTTCTTAGGCATTTGACTCTCAAGGTTTATACTTACAACTCTTACATATATCTAAGAGTTGCATAATCATAATACTAGTATCTAAACGACCTCTAAGGGTCATTTGCCCGATTTACAAATCATGGGCGTTTTGGTCATTTTTAGTCCCTCATTTACGACGAAGGACTCTCGCTAATTATTTGACCCATATTTGCATGTTTAACTAGCAACTTAACTATGCGTACCTGGCTCGAGTCATGGGATTGACCCATTTACATACCTTTTGCTATTAATTTCTAATCAATAGCAATGCGAACCATGGGTTAAATTCATGCGATTACAAAATTCAATACTCGATCATAAGATATTATTGTCAAATGGTGTTAACAACACCATTTGACCCGTTTAGTCGAAACGACCAATTATAATTATGAGATGGTATTTAATTACCATTTCATCCCTTTAACCTATTGCGATTTACTCTTTGAATTCATCTTGCTTAAAAGTCGTTTCTTGCTTTGTTAGACCCATTTTGACTTATGCCAAATGGTGTCCTTTCAAATCCTTTTTATTTATTCGTTAACCCATGTTCGGATTACCATTCTACCGTTTTTTCCCTTTACGATTCACCCCATAACGTATTGTTCAAAATCCCTTATTTACTAGTCTTCACCCGACTAGTTTACCCTTTTACCCCTTATTACCATATCTTATGGTTTCTCGCCAGTTTTACTTATTCCGACTTGCATAGTATCATGCCGGATTTCATATTTCAAATACTTAACATAATTCACAATCAATGTTCACAAGTAAATGTAATGTAATTAAAAAGGGGGTGTAAGTTTAACTTACCTTGCATCCGAAGTACGCTTTCCCTTTACACTTCATTCGTTTGACCCGCTTCCTTTCCAAGCCTCCATCTAGCTTGTCAAGCGTCAAACTATCATCATGATTCGTAAGACGGTTAGATTAGTCATAATCATTTACGGCTATTCCATCCTACGGGTTTTATGTCGGATTTATCATTCGACCATATCAAAATTATCATTCGATCTAATCATTGGTCGGTTTGACTTTTTAAAAGTCAATTGACTTATCAACATATTCATATGCACATTTGGTTCATTGAACTCACTTAGGCATATTTCATCCGAACTCTTAACGAAATCAAATTTTTACATACTAACTAGTAAGCCGCGATTTCATTTAGGCATTTCATATCACTGAAAATGAGCTGTTTTTGGTGACTTGTTTAACCTGTTTACAAGTCTTCAAAAATTATGATTTTTTTGTGTGGCGTACCTCTCGGAGGGTTAGCCCTTGTGTTAAAATTTCAAGATCTAACTCTTTACCAAAAATTCGTAAAAATTCATTTACTAAGCTACAATCAGATTCGTCACTTCTGACTGCAGCTTACGGAAAAATTCATTTAAAATTCCTCGTTTATCCGATTGACGAAATTCCAATTGGCGATTCTTTTAATCACTCAAAACTTTCTACTGTAAGAATTTGAGATCATAACTCAATTCCTAAATTGAGTTATGACATTAGTAATGGGCTGTAAATTCTGCCAGAAAACGCAGCTTGAACCTTTGATACGGAAAAATTCATAAAACGCTCAATTTTCGCCGAAAAAATGCGATTCCAGTGGGCTTTTAAAGATATTTCCTGGAATTACATTTTAGATTCAAGAAACACATGATTTTATCACGTTTTGTCCAGGTTACAGCCAATACAAATCGGCTGTAAATTCTGATCAAGAATCGTTTGAATTCAGCTTTCAATTTAAGCTTGTTCTTGACATCATAACACTATTTTTTTGCAATCAAAACCCTAAAAACATCTCATACATGAATTTAGTATCAACAAAAACTTGAGCTAAGCATGATTTCAACATATACTTGTCTAGGGTTTACTCCTAGACACTACTATGTTCCTATTCTATCTATATAGCAAACATGCAACCATTAATTTCGAATTTTCTAAGATCACCCAGAAATTCAACTAGAGATTTCTCATAAAATTCACATACCTTATGACTCTTTTTTCAGTGGAGATCACTATTTCGTGCTCGGATTTCATTTTGAAACAAGATTTGGCCTTCAATTTGGACAATTTGCATGAACTAGGGTTTGGTGGAGGATGTTTGGTCGCCCCCCGCGTTCTTGATCGAACCAGACACAAGTTTGGTGTTTTAAATTTTGTTTTAATAATATTAGTTTCAAACTTAACACCTTTGGTCCCCAAACTATTATTAGGTTCTTATTTTAGGTGTTTTTAACCTTCTAACATATTACTACAAGGCTTCTTTCTAACTATGTTATTTTTATTCCTAGTTATTTTAATGGGTTCGGGAAATTATAACCCGTTTCATTTTAAGTCCCGTTAACTCGGGCCTTATATATATACTTTGTTTCCTCAACAGCCTTTATTCCTTTTTATTTAATATTAGGTTTCTTTATTTAATTCCTAATATTTACCGGGTTAACTTCACCACTAACGGTACTTTACCCGTTCATAAATATTAACGTGGTTTGATTACCAAACCCGTTTTCGGGGTGTTACAACACCCACCAGCAGAAGAAGGTAGTGCACAGTCGTTTAGGCCCGCGCAACATAAACGATGAATGGGATAGCTACAATGAAGAAGATGACACAACGTACAAGAGAGAAAGCACGGTATTTAGCAGATTACCACCAGAAAACGAGGCGTATAAACCCCACAAGCGCGCGGGGTACAATCCAAATGCAGAACATGATTACTCGTTGAGCTATCGCCCAGAAGGCATAGCCGAAAAGTCCAAGTTCATCAGAGAGATCGCAACAGCCGATATCGATAAGACAAAAGTGCCACACAATGTGGGCAAGTACAATGGCTTAACAGATCATGATGACCACCTCCAAGTCTTCAACGTCGCAGGGTTAACAAGTGGTTGGACATTACCAACTTGGTGTCATCTTTTCGCACAAACCTTTGTCGGCGCAGCGCGCGTCTTGTTTGACAGTCTGCCAGCAGGAAGAATTAAATCCTGGATGGATTTTCGAGACAAGTTCCTCGCCCATTTCTCCCAACAACGTAGGCACACTAGAGATCCAGCTAATTGCCTAAATATATGGAGGAAAGATCATGAAAGCATAGAAGATTTCATCACCAGATATAGGGCTGTAAACGAACCGAACGAACACGAACAAGACCTTGTTCGTGTTCGTTTGTTAAAAAATATATGTGTTTGCGAACCGTTCACGAACACTTAACGAACGGGATTTTATGTTTGTGTTCGTTTGTTAAGGAAATGAACTTGTTCGTGTTCGTTTGTGTTTGTTTGTTAATTTTAGGCAACGAACGTTGACGAACACAAATAAGCACAAACTAATGTTCATGAACACAAATGGAAACAAACAAACACAAACAATCGTTCATGAACAGAATATATAATACGCCGACACTTGTTAGATATTTAATTTGTCAAAATTTGATATATTTAAATAAATATAAAAACTAAAAACACTAATGAACTATCGAACACAAGCGAACACGTTACCGAACGTTCACGAACATAAACGAACGAACGCGACCTCTGTTCATGTTTGTTCATTAAACTAAACAAACGAAATTTGGTGTTCGTGTTCGTTTGTTTAATAAACGAACGAACACAAACGAACTTCCCGCCAAACGATTCACGAACTGTTCGTCGAACGTTTGGTTCGTTTACAGCCCTAACCAGATATAACAAAGAATATCTGAAAATCGAAGATGTAGGCGAAAAGATGATGCATGCACACTTCATGAGGGCGGTAAAATGTGATGACCTGATCAAAAGGTTAAAAGGAAGAGACGGAGGCCCCAAAGATTGGGACACCTTCATCGAAGCAGCAAAGACAATTGCGCGAACTGATAAACAATTGACCGGCGACGACAGTCGTCAATACAATTACAGCCAACATGATCGACGCAACAAGAAAGGCAAAGGCCAGTCATGGAAGACATCTGGCTACAGAGAAAGAAGCCCGATAAGAGAAGATGCGCGTGCTACGATCAATCAGATCAGCCATCGCAAAGAGGTTAAGAGAGAAAACAGGGAAAAGCAGTGGACACCCCTGACAAAGACCCCTTCCGAGGTCCTGTAAACCGAGAACCACCATTTCAAACCTCCTTTACAGATGCGAAACAAAAGGGGCCAAGACCCAAATCTTTTCTGCGAGTTCCACAAAGATATAGGTCACTTGACCGACGACTGTTTTAGCCTAAGGCAGTAAATAGAAAGAGCTTTGAAAGACAGAAAGCTCACCCATCTGGTTAAAGGAGGAAAGCGTGATAATCACCAGATTCAAAGAAGGGAAGAAGGCCCAGACAACAAGAAGCTTCGGAAGCTATAAACTCACATGATCCAAGGGGGTCAGCGAAGATCGCGAAAGAACTACAACAAGCGCGCCCAAGACGATTCTTGGCGCGAAAGACGTTTAATTCAATTTAAACCTCTCTTTAATTCCTTTTTTGACTGTTTCGACTTAGGAGCTGTATAAATACAGCTCCATACCCAGCTGCAGAAGACACCAGAAACAACAGCACTTGCAAACAACTTTCTTCCCTCTGTTCATCTTCTGCTTCTTGCATTTTTCAAGGTACCCTTTGGGTTGTAGGCCATCTCCGGCAGTACTACTGCTCCGGCTGTTGTACCCTGGGAAACAAAACGAGTACTCCTAGGAGACTCGGAATTTGTTTTAAGGGAAGCGTGTGTACACGTGCCTCAGTCTTTCTTCTTCTACATTTCTTGTACTTTGGTTATTTTCAATTGTAATTGTACTAGTTGTTTAGGCTTTCTTATTTCTGTATTGTAATGATTTAATAAAATTTGTTTTTTTTTTATTTAATTAAGCGAACGGTTCCTACATGTACACGTGTCATTCATTGAATGTATTCTCAAATCTATACTTATCTTATATTAACTAAATGAATAATAAATTAATATTAACTCTTATCATACTTTAATAAAATGTTATCCTCAAATCTAAATTGTTAATTTAATATATTTTTAAAATAAATACCTCTCTTTCCTACTTATCTTATATTAAATATATAAATAATAAATTAATATTAAATGTTATCCTAATTTATTAAAAATATAACTTTTTATTATTTGGTATACAAAATTATATTTATTCAACTCGTGTAAAACGCGATGTTTTTAAAAATAATTTTTTTATTATTTACTATTCAAAGTTACATTTATATAACCCATGTAATACACGAAGTTTTTAAAGATATAACTTTTTATAATTTGCTATGTAAAATTAGATTTATTCAACACGTGTAATACACGAGGTTTTTTAAAGATACAATTTTTTTTATTATTTGGTAGATTTTTCAACCCGACTATATATGGTTTTTTTAAAGATACGACGTTTTTAGTATTTATTATACAAAATTACATTTATTGAATCTGTGTAACACACATGGTTTTTAAAGATATAACTCTTTTTAGATCTATTCAACATGTGTAATATATGGGTTTTTAAGGATGCAATTTTTTTTAATTATTTGGTAGATTTATTCAACCCGATGATACACGGGTTTTTTAAAGACACAACGTTTTTAGTATTTAGTATACAAAATTATATTTATTTAATCTGTGTAATACACATGGTTTTTAAAGATATAAATTTTTTATTATTTGATATATAAAATTACATTTATTTAGCCCCTACAATATACGGGTTCATAAAGATATAACTTTTTTATTATTTTATATATAAAATTACATTTATTCAACCTGTGTAATACACGGGGTTCTAACCTAGTAACATATATAAAATTACAATAAACTTAAAACAATAAAAAAACAATTTACTAGATTAAAAATAAAAAGGCCACATAAATTAAAAACAAAAAAAAAGTGTTTCATTAAGTTGTAGTAGTTGAAGGTTGTACTTCTGGACGATTGTATTTAAAACAAGAAAATTTCGAAACTAAAACCGGTTTGATATTTTTGGGAACCTTGCTAAATTTGTTGTTCTTTTTCTTTAATGATGAACCATTTTCGCCTTCCATGTTTTTGTAAGAATATGGATAGAAGAATAGAGAGAATAGTTCAATTTTGGTGTTGAGATTGTATATATTTGATTTGTATTTAAAAGATTTAGAAAAAATAATATATTTTTATTAAACCCACCAACGTCTCCCTCTTTCTATCCTGATAATCGGTAAAGGATCATCGGTTTTCGGTGATTTTTCACACCAAAAATCAGGAAATGGTATTACTGGACAAGGCTAGTGATTCCCCGAATTCCCCACGTCCCACTCCGACCCTCTAATAGACACTTTTTATTAAAAAAAATTGATAGGCGGTAACACTGTTTTTTTCATTAATAATTGAGTAATGATAAGTTTCTATTAATTTGTAGGTACAAGTTTGATAAATTTTTATTATTATAAATTTATAATCATCCAATTAAAAAAAACTTGAACAAACTAAATTATTAAAAAGAAAAAAATCAGTTTACTTTTATACTATAAACTAAGTGTTATATTATACTTGCTATAATTTCAAATTAACATCGCTTGGATAGTTAGATATAAACAAGTTATCCACATCAAATATAATTATATTGTTTGGTTAAATAATAGGCTAGTGTGTGGACAATAAAAAATTAATAATTATTAGAAAAGGCTAACGTTTCGTTAAATTATAAGCTAGTCTGTGGACAATAAAAAAATAATTATTAAAAAAAAGGCAGAAACTTGGTTTCAAATATATGTAGGATGTGCAACCATAATCACCATTGCTTAATTGAATGAACGACAAAGCCCATCTTTTATTTGATTGTTACATGTCAACAAGACTCCTGCCTCTTTGCCCCAAAGTAAACAACTTTTGTAGCTATGATTTTTCAATGGATGTAATATTCACTGGCGGAGCTTACTAAAAGTTTCGGGGGGGGGGGGGGGGGGGGGGGCCTCCAGCTTTCCATTAAGCTCCGTCTCTGGTAATATTTTTTGTGATGATTTAAAAACAGCAACTATCATCTTTTTCCCTTATAATTTGCTTAATAAATTAAAAAAAAAAACATATTTAAAATGTTGTGTTAAATGTACCCTACACTCGTTTATTTTTACCGATTGTCGCTCTCCTCCTTAAATAGTCTTACATAAGAGTAACCACAATATGATGTTTTGTACTCGTTTTTACCCTCCAAAATGCCAAATCATCTGGTTTTACTATTGCAGAACTCGTTTCCGGCACCCGTTTTTAGGTTGTAATTCTTGGCCCGATCATTTTGCTTTTTGATTATTCAATATATATAGAGAGAGAGTTAGGTGGGTTTATTCTTTTAAAAATGTGTATTTCTGTGATTGCTGATCTCTCTATTAGGTTACTAATAAGAATGACCGATCTTTCTATATTTACTCAATAGAAGGGGGGGGGGGGGGGGGGGACCCCGGCTTTCCATTAAGCCCCGTCTCTGGTAATATTTTTTGTGATGATTTAAAAACAGCAACTATCATCTTTTTCCCTTATAATTTGCTTAATAAATTAAAAAAAAAAACATATTTAAAATGTTGTGTTAAATGTACCCTACACTCGTTTATTTTTACCGATTGTCGCTCTCCTCCTTAAATAGTCTTACATAAGAGTAACCACAATATGATGTTTTGTACTCGTTTTTACCCTCCAAAATGCCAAATCATCTGGTTTTACTATTGCATAACTCGTTTCCGGCACCCGTTTTTAGGTTGTAATTCTTGGCCCAATCATTTTGCTTTTTGATTATTCAATATATATAGAGAGAGAGTTAGGTGGGTTTATTCTTTTAAAAATGTGTATTTCTGTGATTGCCGATCTCTCTATTAGGTTACTAATAAGAATGACCGATCTTTCTATATTTACTCAATAGAAGGTATATTGTTTAGAAAACAAAGTAGGTTTAGCAAACCCTTATCTAGGGTGGGGTTCGGCTACAAAGTGCATTTTTCCTACAAAGTGTACAAAGTCTTAAAACACCACAATTTCAGTCATAAAATACACACAAAACCCATAAATAACAGAGTGAAAATCACGAAAACATAATATCTAAACCCTAACATTCCATTAAAACTTCAAACACACAATTGTAGAACTATGAATACAAAACATAACATAATAATCAACAAAAAACACACTAATGTTAGTCATTCGATAATCAAAGCCTTATCATCCAAAACACAATACAAAACCCACAAATATGGCGTTTTAGTAATCTTCACTTTGTTATTTGTGTGTTTTGTGTGTGTTTTATGATTGACATTATGGTGTTTTATAACTTTTTACACTTTGTAGGAAAAATTGACTTTGTAGCCAACTTTCACCCCTAAATTATAATACCCATATTTCATTATTTTTTACGTGTAAGTACACGTTGATAGGTTTGCATTAATTATAACAATATAAATGGAAGAAAAATTGCACGGGATATAGGGAAGTTGGTGTGAGTTAAGGCATTGTTTGCAATTACATAAAAACGCTAGTGGTTGTTCATCCACTTCCTATAGTCAACATCCATATATAGTCATCCTTCCCTTTCAATTAATAATATTAACATCATTCGATCTCATTTCAATCAAATCCACCATGGATCACCATTGCCTATGGACCTCCGTTTCTCACGCGTTTCTGTTTATGTTTGTGATCGTCTTCTTTTTTGCTTCTTCTTCAATATCGGAAAAAGGTAATTCGATTAGTCAGCTATTGATAATTTCATTATATTATTAAAAAAGTTGTGTTAAACGTCCTACTCTTTTGTTGTTTTTACTCATAGGGTGACGTTCAGTATATAGGAGGGTATGTGTACCCTCCTTGCATGCTAAACGCAATCCCCTAGTGATTTAACATGGAAGAGGATTATCTAGTTAAAATAATAGAGGTGGAGTACTTTCGCACGATTGTTATTAATTACTTACAATGTTTTCCGCAGCACCCTATTCCACATTTGCAAAAGACGCCAGCCAAGCGCAGCCGAAGACATCCTACGACTATATCGTAGTCGGGGGTGGAACCTCGGGCTGTGCACTGGCGGCGACACTTTCACATGGTGCAAAAGTTTTACTCCTCGAAAGAGGCGATCTGCCCTACGGCATTCCGTCTATCAACACTATTAATGGATTTCTAGACACACTTGCAAACCTTAGTCCCACGTCTGCCTCGCAGACGTTTGTGTCCACAGACGGTGTAGTCAACCAAAGGGCGCGTGTCCTGGGTGGTGGGTCTGCACTCAACGCTGGTTTCTTCACCAGGGCGAGTGCGGACTTTGTTAAAAAAGCTGGGTGGGACCCAGCTTTGGTGAAGGAGTCATACGAGTGGGTGGAAAAGAAGGTGGCGTTTGAGCCGAAGGTGTTGGCGTGGCAAGAGGCGGTCAAAGACGGGTTGTTAGAGGCCGGAGTGTTGCCGAATAATGGGTTTACATATGAACATATTTACGGGACTAAAGTTGGCGGTAGCATTTTTGATCAAAGTGGGAAGAGACACACGGCTGCCGATTTACTAGAGTATGCTGATCCAAGCAACATTACTGTACACTTGAATGCAACGGTGCACCAAATACTATTCAAACCCAATGGTAACAATAGTAAATCTACATTCGTCATTATGTAGATAGTAGGCTAGTAGATGGTATTAACTCCTTGCATGTGTAATGTGTCACGTCTAACATAGTTAAAACCAATTTTACTATTTTAGTATAGGTTGTAACATGTGATGTAGGTAAAAATATTCCTAAATTATCAACGGAAAATTCATCAAAATGGCCACTTTGATCAATAAGTTTGACATGATAGTTTTGAAAGTTAAAATTCACCATCAACCAATGTTTATTAAGTGTCTCTTGGCGCAACATATTTCAATCTTGGTGTTTCAGGTTTCAAAGTTGGCGCAATAGGATTCCTTCTGGCACATCAGATCCATTCTACCGTGTCAGATGGAAATTTGTTGTGTCAGCTAGAGTTGTACAAATAGGTTATTTTAAAGAAACAGGTTCGGTTTTTAACAAAACCGTTTATTTTTGTGTGGGAAAAAACCGATTTAAAAAAAAAAAAAACAATTCGTTTTTTCGGTTTTTTAACCGGTTTTTCATGATGGGAACCCAAACTGGTATAACCGGTTCGGTTCGGTTTATAACCAGTTTGTGCCAAAAAAAACGGTTTTGGTCCTAAAACCGGTTTTTTACACCTCTAGTGTCAGGGCAACAAAGTGGGCCATGTGGAAGTTTCTGGTTGGCTATAACAATTTCCTTAATAAAAAACAAAAAAAAAGTTAGATATTTTTTTGTAAAAAAAAGCCGAAACTATTTTGTCAAACTTACCAATCAAAATGGCCATTTCACTGATTTTACCATAGGTAACGTGTTACTCAAAATGGCCATTTCACTGATTTTACCATAGGTAACGTGTTACTTATAGTTACAATTCTATTATAATAAATTTTTCTTTTAAACGAAAACAATAAAGAATATTGTTAAACTGTATTAAAGTAATTATTGAGTAACTTTGAACCCGTTTAACTTGTTTTAGGGGTTGTTTGTTTACCTCTTAACGAGGCTTTTAATGATTCAGACCTCTTACTGATTTAGCGCTTAATGGTTCAGACTGTTTGTTTCACGACCAGATGTCTGAATGGTTCAGACATTTGCCTCTGAATGGTTAAGATTTATACAAAGTCTGAATGGTTAAGATCTCTAATCTGAATTGTTAAGAATTATACAGGCTCTTAATGGTTCAGACCTCTTACTGGTTCAACACTTAACCATTCAGATGCTGCCAAACAGCCCCTTAGTGTTAACTAAGTTTCTACACTTATAAATTTTATTTTATTCATTTGATATAAAACACAACTCAAATTTTGAATCATAAATAAGTAAAATAGCCATAATTCACACGTATTTTAGATTGTGTTTTAATACTTGTTTTGTGTGTGGAACGCTTAATGGTTCAGACTGTTTGTTTCACGACCAGATGTCTGAATGGTTCAGACATTTGCCTCTGAATGGTTAAGATTTATACAAAGTCTGAATTGGTCAGACATTTGCATCTGAATGGTTAAGAATTATACAGGCTCTTAATGGTTCAGACCTCTTACTGGTTCAACACTTAACCATTCAGATGCTGCCAAACAGCCCCTTAGTGTTAACTAAGTTTCTACACTTATAAATTTTATTTTATTCATTTGATATAAAACACAACTCAAATTTTGAATCATAAATAAGTAAAATAGCCATAATTCACACGTATTTTAGATTGTGTTTTAATACTTGTTTTGTGTGTGGAATTTTTTTTTTTTTTTTTTTTGTAGAACTTAGAGCTCGAGGAGTGTTATATGAAGACATGAACGGAAAAAAGCACATCGCACTTTTAAACGAAGGATCAATGTCAAATGAAGTGATATTATCAGCAGGCACACTAGGGAGCCCACAATTATTAATGTTGAGTGGTATTGGGCCTTCCAAACATCTAATGGGCCATGGAATCAAGGTGCTGTTGGACCAGCCCATGGTTGGACAGGGCTTATCTGACAACCCAATGAATATTGTACTCGTCCCTTCACGAAAGCCCGTTGAGATTTCACTAATTGAGGTTGTGGGTATTACAAGATTTGGGAGCTTTATTGAGTCTGCTAGTGCCCATATTAACTTGCCATTGCTTCAAGAAATGGGCTCCAAATTTGGGCTTTTTGCTAACCAGGTGTGTAAGTTGTAACATCCCTTTTTTTTTTTTTTTTTTTGTGAAGAATAACAAATATTCTAACAATTTTATAGTTAATATGTTTGATGTTGTATTTCAGAACACGAGTCGTGACAAGATAAAAACTATGTTCGAGCATCGCTTTAACTTGGATCTGTCAGGTCTGGACGCTGGGATAATCCTTGAAAAGGTGATGGGCCCACTCTCTTTCGGGGACCTTGAGCTTGTTTCTAAAAGTCCATATGAAAACCCTAAAGTCACTTTTAACTACTTCAACGACCCTCGAGATCTTCAGGCATGTGTTGAGGGCTTGCAAACCATCGTAAAGGTGTTAGAATCGAAACCACTGATGAAATTCCGTGATCCTTTTTTACCAGTTGGAGATTTGTTAGCTTTGGTGGCTGCTCTACCTCTGAATTTGAGACCTAGACACGTGAATGCGCCATTTGACCTAGAGCAGTATTGCAAAGACACCGTGATGACCATATGGCATTATCATGGAGGTTGTCAAGTTGATAGAGTTGTTGATCGCAACTATAAAGTTATGGGTGTTGGTGCATTGCGTGTCATCGATAGTTCAACTCTTTTGTACTCTCCCGGTACAAACCCTCAAGCTACTATGATGA
The DNA here is from genome assembly GCA_030545235.1 of Helianthus tuberosus. Classification (NCBI taxonomy): domain Eukaryota; kingdom Viridiplantae; phylum Streptophyta; class Magnoliopsida; order Asterales; family Asteraceae; genus Helianthus; species Helianthus tuberosus. Next base: position 2,903,678 of record CM060370.1, read on the forward strand.
TGCTTGGAAGGTATCGACTAACTATATTTTCTAATTATTTTTTCCTTTGAAAAATAAATCAAACCAATAACCATTTCTTTTTTAATTATTTCAGGTATATGGGGATTAAAATGCTTGGAGAAAGATTGGCAACTAATAGGAAGTAGGAAATGAAATATATTTAAACGTGTTTTTTATTACCTTACTATATATAAGTGGAAGTGCTTAATTACGTTTATTGTTATAATAATTGATAAACGTTTTTGAAATTTTCGTTAAGTTTATAAGTAGCTATATCTAGTAAGGTTATCTTTTTTTTTAACGGCAAATTTGGATCACTGACGGACCACTTGAGTAATTATCGTGCCACCACCAGTGTAATCGAACCCAAAACCTATTGGTCCTAAAGTCTTATCCTATCCCGAAGATGCCACTAGGCTATAAAGCCATGGGCTATAGTAGGGTATCTCATTCGTTCAAGTGTGTTATATGAAAAGTTGTACGGTAATTATGATAATATACTTGTCTTTATAGTTATTTTTTTATTTATCAAATATTTTATTAAAAAAATCTTTTCAAAACCCGGTAAATAAATTAATATTTTTTTAACAACTACCACATATGGTACTTGAACCCTCAACCTCATCTGAAGTGAAACATTTTCGACACTCCTTGGTATAGCTAGACTATAGTCTACAAGCCCTTTGGTAAATAAACTACTCTACCTTTAAGATATTATTATTATTATTATTATTATTATTATTATTATTATTATTATTATTATTAAATGAATATATTATGGAATACCATCAAAATGAATATTTGATAGTTTTGAAAAGGTCTTACTTTAGTGCTGTAGAATCAATAAAAGAGTAATAGTGATGGGAAGAATGAGAAAAAAAGGCACTTTTGGAAAGTCATACATGTCCACATTTGGGCATATGCCAATTCTAAGGATGGTTTATCCCATCACCCAAGTCCATATAAAAGAAACCATAGATAGTCAACCCAACAAAGTCATTAGAGGTTTGAATATGAGTCATGAAGCAAAGATGAGTTACAGGACTACTCTCTATTGGCATGGCATCATATATGCTTTGATTCATGAGTATATTGATCAATGGTTCTTTAATATCATGCCAAAGGAGAGTTGTCCTGTGATTGGTCATTGCTTAATCATATATGTAATCAAAATATGATCAATATATGATGAAGATGTGTAGTGTACACAAAAACTCTTCTTGAACACCTTTCAATGCATGGGTAGCATTCTGATGTAAAGTAAGTGGGTATATAATATATATTGTTAAATATTTCAGTGTAATCGGGATTCACTTGATGAACAAGGTGAATTGTAATACACATCAAACAAGTTAAGAGGTGCGGGAGTGCACGCTTGTTTGAGTGGTTATAATTTTAAGTGTTTGGGCGGAGCTCATAATGGGGGTTCCAAGGGGGTATTTTGGACTTATTTTCGAAATGCAAAATAAGGGTATTTTGGAGACAATTTTATTATTTAAAATGATAACTGCCAACAGGCAGTTACCTGGCCTTTCATCCCCAATTCGAAATTGCCTTTGGTTACACAGTATCTGGTAACCAAAGTATTCGAGTTGCGAATTCTACAACACACACATACTAGTTCTTGTTCTTGAATGTCTGAGTTGTATCCGATTAAATTATTCGAGAGAACCACTAAAATAATTTGATCTGAAAGTGAAATCACGCCTCTCAAATCATCCATTGTTACCATTTTGCTCAACATATATGTGATCAAAGTATCACCAAAATTTGCAGTCTTTCATTCTCTTTCGTCGTACCCTTGTGTAGTCTATTTTTATCGGTTACATTCGTTACAAGTTAGACATACAATTGCAGGTCCTTCACTATCAATCATTTACGCGTTTTTTTTAAGAAACGACTTCGTATTTCAAATATTGCAATTTGTTAGATTTGTAAGAAAATTGGGCATGATGCATTGATTTGATACTCCCGGTATGGTGGTATGCTTCTTTTTCTTCTATGGTTGGTTTATGCTTGCTTTTTAATTCCTTTGTTGTGCTCAAAGACCAACCAAAAGCCCAATATTTAAGCCCAATTAATTACTTCAGCTCAAGTTGATTTAAATCGGCCCACTAACCTCAAGTGTTCTTTGACTTTTCGTTTCGTTTTAGAGAGGCGTACCTGTAGTATAATTAACCTAGGTTTGGGCCTAGGGTCCTATAAAAAAAATAGGATCTTCACTTAAAAAAAAATTATATGCTAACTATTAATATCAGTGCAAAGTTTAAGATTTGTTTGATTCCTTATACAAGCAAACCACTATGTGTTAAACTGTGTTAGATTTTTGTTTGGTTCCAAACACGGATAAATGAGTATCATTTATAATAACCAAAGAATAAAAAAGGGTCTCAAAATTTCATTTCGCCTAGGGCCTCCAAAAAGCTTGGAACAACCCTGGTTTTAAATACCTGTATGAACCGGCTGGTTATACCGGTTAAACTAGATACCGGACACGTGTCTAGTACGATAAACGGCGGTAAAACCCGAATACAACATGTTTTATGTACCGGCGGTAAATCCGGTTCTATCGGTTCAAACCGTTGAACCAGTTTGCGTTATCTTAAAATCTGATTTTTTTTTTCATTTTTATAAAATACGATATTAAGGTAATAATGACCTTATCCCGCCCCCTAGCTCAACCGGTTATCCCCATGTTGGTTAAGGTTGGGCCGGCTTCCTCCTTGGAGGTCGCCGGTTCGACTCCCGGCTGCTGCATACGGGGGGTGGGACGTCCCAATGATGGATCGTATCCTACCGAGGCATGGTGCGGTCTTGAGGGCAACCCGGTTTTACCCAGCTGTTACCCCAGCGAGTCTCTCGTGTGGGGGCAGTATGGTTTCCGGGCGGAAGTTAGCTTGCGCAACGGCCGGGGCCCGATCGAACATCGCGTCCGGAAGAGCGGGGCTGACGGAGGATTGTCTTCGACATGAACCCGGTGACCTAGGTCCTGTACATTGAAAGTCACCTTCCAAAAAAAAAAAGGTAATAATGACCTTCCATATTTCCGGTAATTAACATAGTGCCTCCCATTCCAATATTTCCTCGTTGTTGAAACTGTTTGTCATCTCGTACAATGCAATATTGTTTATAAGTGATAAAAATGCTCTTAAAATGCTTAATATTGTACAATAAAATAGTTGGTTTTTAGATAAAATCTTGATTAGTTACATAAAATCTACATGAGATTGGATTGTTCTCTGAGATTAATTTGTATTTTATGGAATTATAGGGATAACTAGTAATCTGGTTCAACCACCCGGTACAACCCCGTTCAACTGGTTGAACAATTTCAGAGCCCAACCCGGTATGATTTAAAAACCGGTTAGAAAACAATGTTTAAACTAATTTTAAGTTTTGACTATATGTTCGCTAGAAATGTATTATCTTATGCCCATGTCATCGTGAAACCTATAAATACTAAATCCGATGAATAGAAATAGAAAAACGCATTGGGTTGCTTGGGAGAAAGTGGCTCGTCCTAAAAAGTATGGTGGGTTAGGTATTTGTAAACTTAAAAAGGTGAACGAGGCTCTTATCGCTAAATGGGTGTGGAGATTTAAAGTGGAAGATGGCAGTTTGTCGATGAGAGTGGTGTTAGCCTGTCATAGTAGGAATAGAAGCTAGACGTCTCTGCCTCGCAACCCAGCGGTTACGGGTGTGTGGAAGAATAGTATGAATATGGAGGCTAAAACGTGGATTAAAGGTAAAAGACTTCATAGCCACATCAAAGCGGTATTGGGGAACGGATGCAACATTCGTTTTTGGATTGATCTGTGGTTGGGAGACACCCCCCTAATGTTTAAATGGCCTAGACTTTTTGCGCTTGAAAAATATAAAGATTTCTGGGTGAAGGACCGTATACCGTCTTCTAGCGAAGATCTTCTTCAGAAGTGTTGCTGGGTGAATGCGCCGACGTCTACGGATGAGGTGTCGGAGTTGGCCGATTTTGTGGTCTCGCTGAACGGTGTTTCCATCTCGGCAGGTAAGGATAAATGGATTTGGTCTCTTGATGATTCGGGTAAGTTTTCCATGGTTTCTTTCAAGAGTCTGGTTTCGGATGGTACTGACGAAGAGGTTAAGTTCTCGGTGAAAGGTTGTGGGTGGGTGGGTGCCTTCGAAATGCCGAATTTTTATGTGGAGATCGGTACTTGATCGTATCCCAACTAGAGAAGCGCTCGTAAAGAGAAATATTACGGTGGGTTCGGTTCTTTTTGCTTTTTGTGGGGAAGGGGTCGAAACTGTGGACCATTTGTTTTCCGCTTGTTCCACTTCTATGGGGGTTTGGAATCGGCTAAGTGAGTGGGTTAAAATCCCGCCTATCTTTGCCTTTTCTTTTCTTGATCTTCTTGAAGTTCATAAGGGTGTCGTTGGAGATTTTAAAGCTAAGAAAATTGTCCGAGGTCTTGTTATGGTGGCATGTTGGGCTATTTGGAAGGCGAGGAATGCAAAGGTTTTTTCTAGCGGGAGAGGTGATAGTGAGGAAAACTTCGGGGAAGTTAGGTCCCTAGGTTTCTTGTGGTTAAAAAGTAGATCCAAACTCCGTAATTTGGTTTGGAGAGATTGGTGTAATTATCCTTTGTATATGTTGTAGTTGGTGGTTTTGGTGCGGTCCTTTTTTTTTGGCCAACCTTGTTCTAATAATTAATTAAATTTGCTTTTAAAAAAAAAAAAAAAAAAACTAAATCCGATGAATGTGGTGTATTTATTATCATATGACTCATTTAATAAATAACTAGTACGCAATTAACTGTATATAAAATGAGACGATGAGGTTTGGGTTATTCGGTTCAATTTAATGGGTGGAGATACAATAGGAAGTTAATTTGGCTAGGAAGGCTAGAAAGTGATCTTGACCATCCATTTAGTTAATCAAGGGCTAAGATTAAATCAGGGAAATTGAAAAGAAGAAAAGAGGCGCGTGAGTTTGTTTAGGGGCATTATAGTCAATCCAAGCCAATAGTTTCTCTCTCCTCCAATTCCCCCCATTTTTTAAACGTTAATAACTCTTTCATACGACATTATTTTTTATAAAAATTGCACCAAAAAAACGAGCGTTTTTTTATCTTTAAAACGAGTATACTATTGCTATATTTAAAAAAAAAATTTAAAACCCAGTTGCGTAAAACGCAATAGAAAAACCCCCAGTTACGTAAAACGCAATGAAAAAAAAAACCTAAAAAATGACATTTTTCTAAAACGCAATGCACCAAAAACACAAATAAATGCCTTATTTGTAAAACGCAATGGCCAGAAAACACAAAGAAATGTCTTATTTCTAAAACGCAATAGCCTAAAAACTCAAAAGAAAATGTATTTTATAAAACGCAATGGACTAAAAACCCATAAAAATGTGTTTTACCTAAAACGCAATGCACAAAAAACACAAAGAAATGTCTTATTTGTAAAACGCAATGCCAGAAAACACTTAAAAATTACTCATTCTAAAACGCAATGGACTGAAAACACCTAAAAATGTGTTTTACCTAAAACGCAATGACTAAAAACACTTCAAAAATGTGTTTTACCTAAAACGCAATGACTAAAAACACTTAAAAATGTGTGTGTTTTTTTTTTTCTAAAACGCAATAGCTAGAAAACACATAAAACTATCTTATTTCTAAAACGCAATGGACACATAAAACTGTCTGGGAACTGCCTGTGACTGTGAACTGTCTGAATTGTCTACGAATTACTGTCTTCGAAATGAGCCAATTTCTGGAAAATTAATTTTTCTGATGCATTTTTATTACAGCTCAACCCCAGCCAGGGGCTCTGCCCCTTGGACCCCGCCAGGGGCTGCCGCCCCTGGGACCCCGCTACCGGGGGCGCTGCCCCCGGACCCCCGCCAAGATCGTAAAACGCAATGACTAAATCAAAAACCCAGATCGTAAAAATGAAATTAAAGAATTTCTTACCAGGATCGAAGTGATTTCTTCAACAATTGACGAATTTTGAATGATTGAAACACTTATCAGCGCTCGAATCGAACGGATCGAGTGATTATCTTCAAAATCACCAGAAAAAACGAGATTTTGTATGAAATTAAACTGGGTTTTCTTCAAAAAAGCTGAAGAACACGTTGATCGGGTGTTTGAATCATTGATTGGTGATGAAAATCGCACTATAATGTAGTGATTATTGAGATAGAAAGTGAAGAAATGGTTGAAGATGGTGGGTTTTGAAAATGGAGGGTTTTGAAGTTACTGGGTTTTGAAAAGGAAGAAGAAAGGGTTGGATTGACTAAAATACCCTTTTTCTTTATTTTAAATGTTGCCATATGTCATCCTCTTATTGCTTCCTATCCTTCCTAGCGAAATTAATCTTTCTATTTGATCTTTTCCCTCAATTTAATTATTTCGAACACAATTATGAACTCCCACACAGCTTGACCATGTTATTTATAAATCTTGATATCTATCCAAATATTAAATCTTGCTCTTGTGAATTAAGTACAATTTTCAAACACACTTTATAAAATTTTGTTCGACTTGTGGGTTGGAAGTTGAAGGGGTATGGTCCCAGATCTCGCGTCAGCATGACCGCGAAGGACCATTACCCTTATCAAAAACCCCTACCAGAAATAACTTACCTGTGTTCGTGCGGACATGCGCGAACACAGCGGTCCAATCTGTCCATTAATGAGAAGACTTACCTTAAGTACGGAAATAAATGTTACGCATAGCGATGCGGCCCGGCACCGCATCCTATGAACATTTTCGTCACGACAAGGGATCTGGACAACAGTAACAGTCACTAAGCGGCGATGCGGCATGGCACCGAATCCCGCATGCATCTTGGATAGAACAAAGAACGCGTGAACAACATCAGTGACCGCAAGCAGCGATGCGGCCTGGCACCGCATCCTGCCTACAAGGCAAGTGAGTCTGACACTCAGTGCAAGTGGCACCGAGAACAGTCGCCTACTAGCCCACGTGTATGCAACAGTCTGACACCACAGCGGGACGTGGCATCACCACAGTAACCAACAGGTCTGACACACCTGCAAAGGACTGTGCGATGTCAGACTAGCTACTCAACTACCCTCCTTCACTCCTCGGCTATAAATACCCATCCCAAACCAGGTTTGAGGTATCACTTCTCAACTCTCTCACTACTACCACTATCACACTTTGCTTCCCAAGCAAACTACTGATTCTCACGCCGGAGAGTGGTAACAAGGAGCACCCCCCACCCCATCCTCCTTGTTACGAGTCACGGCTTGTTTCCTTGTGCAGGAAACCAACCAGTGGACGATCCAGCCAAGGATCCTCGGAAAGAAGGGATTAACCCAACTTGACGAGACTAGTGAGTTAACCCCACCAAGTTAACCATTGTTTCATCAGAAGTAGTCACTAAACCTATGTCCTTTTTGCCCTAGATAGATTTGGACAGAAAAGGTGGAGGTGTAACAACCAAAAGTACAAAAGGTGGAGGTTTATTTCTATGTTTCTTTGTGAATATCAATTAAAACTTTGTAGGTATATCAATTGAAATACACGTTGTGCATATCGATTAAACTTTGTAGGTATATCAATGAGAAAACAATTTAACGTGAGCATAAAAGAACAAATTTTAACCATAAATTTAAAGTAATCAATGAATATGAACAAATAGTGGCGATATTGTAAATAGAGTGAAAAGTTTAATACGGGCAAGTAGTATTTAACGCGTGTTATTGTTAAGTGTCATACTTACATGCAAACTTATTATACGGGCAAGTATTGCCATGACTAGTGAAATAATTTGCAAGGTATTGAAAACGCGCAATTGCTTTGACTTGCGCCATGTATGTGTAATGGGTCAAACTCTTGGTGAAGGCTTAGGTCCGACTAGAGTTGGTTTAGCCAAGGGTGGACACTAAATCATCTCAAGTGAGGTATATCTAGTATTTGGGTAAAATGACCATTAGAGCAAAGGGCATGTCCACGATGCGAAAATAATACTAAATGAGTTTTAAAAATACTAAATGATTGGAAACTCTTATGTTCTTAGGGACATAACAAATTTAGATGGGATAACGAGTTAAAAGTGCTCGGTAGTTTTAATCTAAACGTTTAAAGTTTCACCGGTGGTAAAAAAGGCTAAAATTAGACTAAAATGCCCCCAGATGATGAATCGGGCAAACTAGCCCTAAGGGTAGATTAAAAGGAAGTCCTATAGTTGGGTTGATCATTCTGGTAACATAAAAATGGGTGGCGAGAGCTTTATAGCTTAAAGCCTCCTAACCAGGGGCGTACCCACCCCAAGTCGTGGGTGGGCGGGCGCATACTTGAAAAAAAAAATTCGTGTTATTTTTCGCCGGAAATTCCGGCCGCACCCCTTGGAAATTTTGACCCCACACCCCTTGAAAAATTTCAACAGCCCCACTTTTCAAATCGAACTCAAAGATTTAGTATGTCAACGTGTATTACAGTAATTGCACAACATAGTCCCACACAACTTCAAGCTCATAGTGGTATGTAGAGAGAGGGAGAGAGATTACAACGGAGAGAGATTATAGAGGGGAGATGAAGATGATTGTTTAGGTTTATAATTTTTATATAACATTTTTCTTATATATTAAATGAATGTTTTGCCCTCATATGGGTTGTACATGATTTTAATTAACGGAAAGTTTTAACCAGGTTAGAGTCAAATAACCTAAGGTGTAACGAATTTTGCAAATAAAGGACTGTGACTGTAATTATTAAAGTTAAAAGTCATCCATTGTAACATGTTACAAACATAAATGACGAAAAGTGTAATTTACCCATTAATTTATTAAGATCTACGATTTAAGTAAATCATATGAATGAAACATAAAATAAAACAATGCAGAAGATGAGGATATTAGGGTGTACAGGGTGGGTTAGGCAAGGGTAATCGGCATACCCTTTGCCGATTTGGGAGTCCACCACCAAAGGAAACATGCAGCCCGGCAATGTTGATGGAGGGTTGTTTTTGGGGGATGTTTGCCGATGGGGGAAAGAAGAGAGAGAGGGAGAAGTGAAGGGGCCCATACCCAGATCAACCAATCATCCTTTTTTGTTTTTTTGAATGGTTTGCCTAATCTCATTTTAGGCATGCATTGGGTAATAGGCAAGAATGAGAGGTAAATTACATGGCACAACATGATTGGGTGGGGATAAACTTTGTCTAATCCCTTTAGACATGCACCCCCTTCACTCTTATGATTCGAATACACAGTAATATACACACTTTGTATAGATTTAGAGAGACAGAGAATTGACACTAATGTATGCATTCGAATAACTCAAATGTATGATACATACGGCTATTTATAGTTATTGTAATTGACGGTTATAACCGTTTTTACAGTTGCAATGGTTGAGATGGTAGTTGGTGGGCATACAGAATTGCACCGTTTGACATATTTTCAAAAGGTGTGTTGGTTAATTTTATGGTTGTGTCTCAAGTTAGTTTTTGTATGTATATATGAAGAGACACATCCCAAGTTGTTTTTTTATGTATAAAATGAAAGTGTTTGAGTAAAATGAACTAAATGGTGTGACTTTTAAACAAATGAGATATAACCCAAGTTGCTAATTGTATAAGGGTACAACAATTTATTAATTTAGTTAGTTAAAAGAGTAGAGTTGTTAATTAAATCCATTTATTTAAAGGGTTAACTTTGTACAATAGTAACCAAGTTTCAAGAGTGTTATAATTAGGTCACTCATAATTTTTTTTGTTCCAGTTAGGTCATTCAAGTTTCATTTGATCTTTCAATCCTAGATATTTTACCTAAATAGAAGGTAATCCATCCTACATGGCATTTATTTAGGTTTTTTATTTAAAAAATTTGTTGACATGGCACATAAATGCCAAATGGTTAGAAGAAAATGCGAAATAGATTTAAAAAAATTTTAAAAAATTGTAGAAAAGTTAAAAAAAATGCGAAAAAGATTAAAAAATGTGATTTTTTTTTCAAAATCTCTAAAAAGGTATCAAAATTTTTATAAAATAGTTAGATGTCAGTAAATTTCTAATGAAAGAAAGTACTAATTCCTCGTACACTAAAAGCATTTAAATTATAGTCATAAAAGAAGATAAACAACTAACCATAAATAAATGTCATGTAGGACTATGACCTGCTATTCAGGTAAAATATCTAGCATTAGAACACCAAAATAAAGTAGAATGATCCAATTGAAACAATAAATTTTATTAGTGACCTAATTGAAACATTCCTAAAACTTCATTACTATGCTGTGGCATTTTCCCTAATTTAAATTACTTTTATACTCTTATAAAAGCATTAAATACATTAGTTAAATATTACTTTCTCTTTTTTTGTTTATACGTAAAAGTTTCTAAAACATGATCCTCTTGATATTAATAAGAGAGGTAAGATCAAATAAAAAGTTTATTTTGCCTAAGTAGGATGAAAAGGAATCTTAACCATTCATTTTTCAAATCAATGGTTAAGATGAAAGTGTAGGAGAAAGGAGGAGTACAAGGGTATCTTGGGAATATCCTATTTATAGACTTTCTCTTTTCACATGCAAGGCACATGCATATTTCACCCCCATTTTTAAACGTTCATAACTTTTTATACGACATTATTTTTTCATAAAAATTTCACCGTAAAATCGAGCGTCTTTTTATCTTTAACTTGAGTACCATATTGCTATATAAAATACGAAGACTAAAAAACCCACTAAAATGTGTTGTATTTCTATGTTGTATAACATATTTTTGTGCTGGATTTTTATACTATATTTTTGTGCTGGATTTTTTTCTCTTAAATTTTTTTTTCTCAATTTTTTGTGCTGAATTTTTTTGTAATACATTTTTTTGCTGAATTTTTCCGTGCTATATTTTTTTGTATTAGATTTTTTTATGCTATATTTTTTTGTACTAGATTTTTTTTGTTGTATTTTAAAAAAACAAAAGGGGTGACACATGTCATTTTCACTCCAATTTATAAGGACCAAAATGCCCTTCATTTCTACTTATTAGGAGTGCCACATGTCATCATCACAATCATTCTTAGGCTACTTAGGCAAAATCCACTTTTTAGTGGATCTTTCCCCCATTAATAAGATTTCATGTCTGGATTACATAGCTAGTTAAAAAAATGGATAGTATATGTATCAAACATTAGGAGAAAGGAACACAGTAAATACGACAAACAAAAAACACATGTAAATGTTGGAGACAAGAACGCTCCCCATCTCATTTACATTCAAAATTTCGTTTATATTGTTTTTGTTTTCTACGAATTATACAAAACAAAATATATCAAGTCATAACTCATATGATATGACTAACCTTTCGTTCAACCGCAAAGAGAGAACCAAGGATTGTAGTGTAGAATATTAAAAATAAAGATATTTTATCCATCCTTAAATATTCCTTTTTTCAACATTTTTGCAGGAATATTTATCACAACAACATCAACATATTGTAAACCTAGTGGAATGTACAAACTACAAAGCCGATCATCACGCACTGTTCGTCTAACGTTTAACTTGTTAATAGTTAATACTTACACAAAAATAGCTTACTTCACTAACTTAGTCTTTATACATGGGCCTTCATACGTTGTTTTAATGTTGCGTTAGATAAATGTCACGTATATGGTTAGGTAACTGAATACACGAGTTTTATAACCAAAATAGAAATTGGAAATAAACTCATAAAAACATATTTATTTTAGAAAGGCATAAGTAACTGAAACCCATGGTGGATCATTCATCGACCATGGGTCCACTGATAATCGATTCTGAACAAAATGCTTATCTTTTTTACAAACTCTTAACGCAATTTATGGCAAATAAACCTTTGTCATTACTAAAACCTTACGCTATTAAAAGGGTGATACATGAGATACAAAATAGCAGGGTCACTTAGCAACGCACCATAACCGATTTAATTGTTGGTGCATGAAATAAATAGTTGGTGACGTAGAATTTAAACATCTGTTTCAAGGAATAGCAAGGAGACTAAGGGGGTGTTTGGTGTTGCGTTTTTAAAATAGATTATTCGTTTTCAAAATAGATTTTGCGTTTTCAAAACTGCGTTTTGAAAAAGCATGTAGATACATGCTTCTCCAAAACTGTGTTTTGGAGGCAGATAATCACTTTTTCATCTAAACATTTTTTTAGATTATTTATTATTTAAAAACGCAATAATCAAATAATCACTTCAAAACGTAATCCCAAACACTCTCTAAAGGTAAAGTTAATACACACTCATTGTTTCGTAACTAATAGCTATATATGTATTTAATTACTTAAATGACTATAGAATATATCTCATCCGGAAAAAAAAAATCAATTTTATAATAGAAATTCTAGCAAATGAAACCTATATGGGAAAATTGGTTTGGATTGTCCCCCCTTTAAAATGGTTGGATTGTTCCCCTTTTCCCGACATTGTATATATGTTAAGTTACGAATAAATGGTGATATTTGCACCAATGGGTGGTGGTTTATCGGGAGAAAGCAAAGCATTTAAAACACATAGGTTGAGAAGAGAAAGATCTTTGGTTTAAGTTCCATAAACGATAAGGGATTGAATAAATTAGACGTTAAAAAAATAAAAAAAAATGGTGATATTTGCATAAATATAGAACCCGTCCAAAGAGAGTGATATATCAAAAAATGAGTGGATGAAACATTTTTTTTTTTTTTTGTTTTGTTAAGAGTAGATTGTACTAGGATAAGGGATAATGTGAAAGAAAAAAAAATAGAATTCCATTGGCAAATAAGCATACAATTACGTAACAGAATTTAAGTAACTTTGAGAGAGAGTGTGTAGCGTTTGAGATGGAAGAAAAAGAAAAATATATTATATAAATTTTCTATATAATGACCATTTTGTCCTTAAGAAAAATGACAAAATAGCAAGATTTTATAAAACAAATATGATCTGATTTCACTTTTGAACCAAAATGGCAATAAAACTGAAACCACAGGGACCCAGATGCAAAAAGTTTGAGTTTTAGACTAAAGTGATAAAAGTGACCAAATCTCAAGGACCAAAATGACAGTTTACTCTTCTTTATAAGAGTTGATTGTACAAGGATAAGACTATCCACATCAAGGATGTTTGTAGGTGACATGGAGGGTGTTCATTCCTATGTGGAGGGCATTTGTGAGAGGGATGGATTAGTGGGTGTTGTAGAGGATGACATGGAGGGTGTTCATTCTTCACAATTCTTGGGGAAGAATGGTGAAGAATGGCCTAATGGTGGGTCCTTTTTTTTTTTTTTTTTTTTTATAAGGTTGTTTGTGGGAATGATATATATGTTATTGTTGTGGGTAAAAAGTGTTTGTGGGAAGAATAAGTGAAAAGCTGATGTGGCATGCTGATTAGGCTGTTTGTAGAAAGGATAGCCTTTCACTGATGCGGATAGTCTAAGGTGCAATGTAAAAAAAAACACAAAGATAGAAATCCAATCGAAAATAAGCATGAAATTACCTAAAAGTATTTAAATAACACAAAACATTAACTTTACATGTGTGTAATATGTTATATATAAGACCTTTAACCCAATTAAGTTAATTTAAAAGGTTACAAATTCTTCCCTAATAATAGAAAAACATAAGTTTATGCATATAAATATCAACCCGTTAAAACTTACATGATTTTATACTAAAATTACCTTATACATTCCAATCTAACAAATGTAACTTAAGAGTCCTATTTTTCATATCACGGTTGCTCACAAACATATTCTTATATCGTCACTGAAGAAAGCAAACATCTAAATCACCACATTTTTAATAATTATAATTCCTAAAACCGGCATGGATAGAGATCTACCATAAACCTAATGTATTAGAAATTAGATAATCAAAAATCACACAAACATAGTTTATTAGACGTAAGGAGTCGATAACATACAATAACACACACAAAAACAATACATAGTCATTTCATAAATCTAGCATCGTGCCCTCCACAAAGTCTTTCGAAATTTGAATAGTTGACACACATACACAAAAGTCAGGAATATTTGGTTGAGGAGAGATCAGCGAGTCATGATAATATTATGGGGTGGAGTAAATGGATGCCAATTAAATGTAATATCTTTTTTTTTGGAGGGCTATGCAAAATAGAATTCTGACAAGGACCGAGTTATTCAACTGGAACATACATATTCCCGACCTTAAGTGTGTTTTTTGCAAGGGGTATGACGAGTCTACAGATCATATTTTTACTGGATACATTTTGGCGATGAAGGTTTTGCAGTGCTTTTGTAAGTGGGTTCGGCTTCCTCATATGTTCGCTTTCGCCTTTAAAGATTTATCAGAATTCCACAAAACATGTAACATGAGGAAGGAGGAAAGAACGGTGGTGATAGGATTTATTATTTTGGGCTGTTGGTGCATCTGGAAGGCGATGACCAATAAGTTATTCTCTAAAGGCAGAGGTAGGAGCGAAGATATTATGAGGGATATTAAGTCGTTAGGTTTTTTGTGGTTAAATAATAAATCCAAACATACAGGGATTGAGTAGAATAATTGATGTAAATATTCTATGTATATATTCTAGTTTGTTGTTTCGAGTCTGCCTCGTTGAGTTGTTCTCGTTTTAATGAATTATAACTTTTCAAAAAAAAAAAATTGTGTAGGTAAGAATCTTAACCTGACACCTTTCCCCTTAAATTATTTATTACTCTTTCTTTTTATTTTTTTTTCTATAAACAACTTAACAAAAAAGTAATTAAAAATTGTAGATAAGTTTTTTCTCCAAGGGGTAGCTAATATATTAGCCTTTTACTTTTTTTAAGCTATATATTTTTTTACTAAATTACATATCAAATCAAAGATATATGTAAGTGTTAATATTAATAAGTTTAATGTGTAAACTGTTCTAAGTGAATAAAACAATACACCTTGTACATTTTTAACTACTCTAATAGAATAATTACACTATAACAAATTTATACCAGAGGAATAAAGTTATGTTGTAGTTTACAATTAGCATAATTCTAGTACTTTAATAAAATTGTGTCTTAGAGTAATTATTCGCTGAATAATATCATAATTTCAAAAATACAATCACGTCCTTTTTTTCTTTATTTCGTACGCTAAATATTATTTATACAGGATCTCACCCTATACATACACATACGTAAATACATATATAATGGGTTATTTGAAAAGCTTTTTTAATGTTCAGGACATGTGATGTAAAAGGTACATTAGGCAAAATAATAGTATAGATAAGACTTTAATTAATTTTTTTAATAACACGTTGTAACAATAAAGAATTATTAGCATAATTTATTGGTATACTTTAAAATGTAGGTAGGGGCCTAAGCCTGTGAATGTAAGTTGGATCTGAGACAAGCTAACACACATATTAATGAGATGAGATTTTTACAGAAATCAGTCGGTAAAGGATAACTTATTTTAAAAGGTAGTGTCTATTTTTATATAACTAGTAAAAAAAAAAAAAAAAAAAACGTAAAACGAAAAAACTTGCTAAAGATGAAAAGTTTGGTGACTCATCATCATCATCATCATACTCAGTAAACCCACCAATAGCAAAGCTAAGGTAGGGTCTGAGAATGACAAGATGTAGACAACCTTACCTCTACCCCGTAGGAATAAAAAGGCTGCTTCCAGTGAGACCCCCGGCTCGATAGTAGTTTTGCATGAAACCTTGGACATAAGGCACATAACACTCTCTCAACAATCGAGACAAAGGTCGATTAGTGAATGTACCCTTTTGTCTTTCAGCTATCAAAGCTATCACATGATTCATGATTAACCGTCTGCCGCTTTTAACGTTATTTTCATAATATTAGTAAAATAACGTTAAAATTAGTGCAATTGGTGACTAAACTTGAAAATAAAAAAGTGTTGGGTTAAATTGCAAAAATTAAATAGCTTTGGGTCATAAGTTAAACAATCAAAGGGATTAAAATATAAAAGATGAAAACCTTTAGGTTTGAAGTGAAAAATCACAAATTTTTTTTTTTTGAAGAAGTCCCTATGCATGAATTACAATACTATAAAGCATTACAATGTTACTAATTATGGTAATGTTTGAAGCTTATACAACTAAATGAAATTATTCTTTTAAGTTAGATCCTTAACATTCACATAATGGCCTTTTGATTTCTTAGATTTTGTTATAATTGGTTATCCTTTTTAATCACATTAAGAAAAATCATATTTGATTAAACAATGAACTTTAAGAAAAATCATATTTGATTAAACAATGAACTTGAACTCGAATACATTGCTTAAACCTTTTTCGAATAAGGAATTCAATCACGAATTGTTTGTTAGTTACCGTTTATACAAACTAAGGTAGTGTTTGTTTCATAGAATGTAATGACATTGGAATTGAATATTGAAGAATTCATTGGAAATCTCATAAGGGTTAGGTTAACGTACAATGACTCTTATCGTACAAAATGCACGCGATCATCTCAGTCGTACGATTTGGTGCGAATTCACTCTTGAACATGCGATTTGTGCTGAAAACCCAACATACGAAATTGCTTTATATACCAACATGCGATTTCATCATATTTACCAACATGCGAAATTGCTACAAAAAAAACCAACATGCGATTTCATCAAAAATCCCAACATGCGATTTCCAAAATGTTTTTTTATAACATACGATTTCACAATATTGTACGAGCGTATAATAAGCCCTATTGTACGTTACACTTTTTCAATCCCATAATGTATTTAGAGTAAACTTCTGTTTTGCTCCCCGTGGTTTGGTCATTTTAACGTTTTGCTCCAATAGTTTAAAAATAGTCATTTTCCTCCCTGATTTTTCTAACTTATCTTCATTTTGCTCCCAGCCTCTAACTCCATCAGGGAGGAAACTGGCGACAAACTCGAAAGATCAGGGAGGAAAATGGCTATTTTTAAACTATTGGAGCAAAACCGTTAAAATGACCAAACCACAGGGAGCAAAACAGAAGTTTACTCATGTATTTAATTGGTATAATTATTAGTGGACTTGGAATGTAAAACATGTAAAATAACATGACTAATTTTTTATCCAGAAAGAAAGAGATGAACCAGCGACTTAAATTCAATTCCAATTCTTTCTTTTGTTGAAACAAACAACATAGATAATAGAATCTACATTTCAACTCAATTTAGAATCCATTTCATTCTTGAAACGTATCCTTAAAACTTAAAATGATAAATTTAAGAGAATAAATGAGTTTCCTTCATATCACAAATTTAAAATTTTCCTCCGTATTTGGAGATTGAATCCAAAAAGATCTTCTTCAAAACTTTGAATTTGAAAAGAAAAAACTACAAAGTCATTCTACACATTAAGATGTTGGTCCTTTTTCTTGGCCGGTTCCTCTCATTGCAGGGAATAATAATTCAAAATAATGGTCGAAAAATAAAGTAAAGAAAACCATAATTGTAGTATGGACCAATTACGTACACTGTTGATTGTTCATGCATCTGGGCTCCATCACTGATCAATTGTTTCACTAAAACTCTAAAAGGGCCATTCATATTAAGAGATCCGGCTAAAGCGAAAACAAGAACCAACCCATTTGAATTACACCCAAATAGTTGTTTAGATATTAAAATATAGGAGTAATAGAGTAATAAGCGGTAAGTAGATCGTGTTTGTGGGTTCACAAGCTAAACCCAATACAAACCAGAAAAATTTGAAACGAACCGAGCATTGTCATTAAAAGGATGTAGCCCAGTTGGCGCGCATGTCATCTATGTACCTTAAGGGGGTGGGTTCGAATCTCGTTTAGGCCGATCGACCGTCTTTTTATTCTTTTTGGATAAGAAAAAAATAGGCAAGAAGGGCCCCAATTTTGAAACTTGCTATAGGCCTCCATTTTCACTTTGTCACTGTTTCAAATAAAATGTAGAATAAAGTACACAAATGTTCCCTGTGGTTAATCAAAATTTTGGATTTAGTCCCTAGCTTTTTAAAAGTACACGGATGATCTTGTGGTTTGCACTTTATAACGCATTTAGTCACCAACTAACAAATCTAAAGGTTTCAGCAGGTCTAAGTTAGGGACTAAATGTGTTACAAAGTGGAAACCACATGGACTATCCATGTACTTTTGGCAAAAGTTGAGGACTAAAGGTGTTACAAAGTAAAAACCACCGGGACCATTTGTGTACTTTCGAAAAGATAGTGATCAAATCTAAAATTTTGATCAACCCCAGGGACCATAGTGTTCTTCGCTCTAAAATGTATAGGTATTTTATGTTTTTATCCATGTTGTATAGCCGACACTAAAATCG
Source organism: Helianthus tuberosus (assembly GCA_030545235.1). Classification (NCBI taxonomy): domain Eukaryota; kingdom Viridiplantae; phylum Streptophyta; class Magnoliopsida; order Asterales; family Asteraceae; genus Helianthus; species Helianthus tuberosus. The sequence goes on from CM060370.1 coordinate 2,921,941, forward strand.
GGTCCCTTACCGTGGTCTACTACATTATGCTTATGGTTTGAGGGGAAAAAATCGCTTAGAAAATAGCTAAATTGCCTTTCAAAAAAAAAAAAAAACAAGAAGAAAATAGCTAAATTATCCCATTTGGCAAGAGGTCAGCAAGTACAATATTTGCATCAAATGCAATATGATTGCGGATCCCAAGATAACTAATAAGATCCACACCTCGTCACATTCCTGTTTTTAGAATTATATTTCACTTTTTTTTCTTCCCATTAGGTTTTATGGTAAAGGATCAAATAAAAATAATATTAATGTACGAAACGTACGCATTGAAGGAAAAAACAAAAAGTGGCGGTGTCATTTTGGTAATTATCAGCAACTTCAAAATTACTGGGGAAAAAGCAAAAAATGTCTTGTAGAGTAATTTTGAGTATCTGTAGAGTAATTTTGGGAAATGTAGGGTAATTATCAAATTACTCTAGTAGAGTAATTTTGACTTCTGTAGAGTAATTTTGTTAGCATTTAGTTATGGGGTTTATCTTTATTGTTTAGTTTTTTAGCTTTTAGGGGGGGGGGGGGGGGGGGGTTAGAGTTTTTTTAGGTTTTTGGGGGGTGGGGGACTGGGGAGGGGGGGGGGGGGGGTGGTTTAGGTTTTTAGGTTTTTTTTAGTATGGTGACAAGAATATGTTTTGAATGTTCAAAACATCAGGAACCTGAGATACCTGACTCGAAACACATATACCTGAAATATGGTGAAAGACCCGAAATACCTGACAGGAATAGGTTTTTTTAGGTTTTTTGGGGGTGGGGGGGGGGGGGGTTAGTGTAATTTTGATAATTACCCTACAATTTTGATAATTACCCTACACGACCAAAATTACTATACATGAACATTTACAAAATTACTCTACAGAAGCTCAAAGTTGCTGATAATTACCAAAATGACACCGCCACTTTTTTTACTTTTCTTTCAATTCGTACGTTTCGTACGTTTATTTTATTTTTACGGGAACTTAACTCTAGGTTTTATACCCTACTAAGTTTATAAACTTAATGATTTTTATGTTCTTATCAACGAATCAACATAATGTTGGGTTATTTATAAGTTATAACCGTTAAATGTTTAGGATCTAATCTATCGCTCCATGATTCATATATATTATTTTGTTTTAACCATTTATAACTCATTATGAATTTAAGACTATCAAGCACAACTTTGTGTTTCAAGCATTAAGCATAATATAGCATATTTAATTGTGACTTAATGTAGATCTTTATCCCACAACTTTCAAGGTTAATAACCCAATTACATGGAATAAACTCACGTCTATTTTTTTTTTCAAGCATCTAATTTTAATTATCAATATCTCATTTTCTTTAATTATAACTATTATACACGTTTTTAACTCGTTATCAAGCCATCTTAGAGAATAACACCATTATGGGTATGTTTGACAAAAGTAACTGATGGCCGGTGGTTGGAAGCTGGTAGCTGTAACTTTTTAGATATATTTAGGTGTTTGCCAGAGTAACTGAAGCTTTTAATAAAATGTATAAAATGACCAAAATGAACATAACTAAAAAAACATAATACTAAACGTAATGATCACACACATACGTACACACACACACACTCATATTGTATATTGATCAACCAAGATATTCTTTATACACAAAACAAGTTCCAGTAATCGATAAAGTCAAAATTTTCACGTGTAGGGGAAGAGATAACGTACCAGAAAATCGGTGATAAATGAGACGATCGATGGAAAGCGTATGGGAACAACAGCATACGAAGATCGTGTATATATGATCAAAGAATTTGTTTAAAAGATAACTAAGAATTTGATTTTATTGCGAATTTGTTCCAACCCCGACTTTTAGAGATGAACTCCACAAGTTTGTAACTTCGACTTATAAGGGATCAAATGTAGGAGATGGAAACGATGATGAAGGGGACGACAATGATAGTGATGATGAAGTGATCTGGTTTTATGTTTTAGGTAATTTAAGATATTTATTACTTACATTGTTCCAAAACTAATGATTGGTGATATGTATGTAATTTATATATTTATGTAGTTTTTGTGTGTCCGAAAACCGGAAATTGACATGTATTGTATTTGAAAAAACTAGAAAGTATTGAAACTTCTAAAGAAGTTGGAAAAAGACTTTTAGTGACGATATTGTTGCCGCTAATGCTCATTAAATATTAGCGGCAAAGCAGCAGGGGCGGCCTTATAGAGGCGAGATGTCACTTCTAATGTTATAAAGGCATTCGTGGCGAGATAACCTTTAGCGGCGATTTATTGGGTATTAGCAATGAATCGTGAGCGGTGATATGTCGATGTTATTGCTATTAGTGGCGACGTTAGAGGTTATTAATGTCGACTTATGTTGCCTCTATTACTCTCTATTCTTGTAGTGAGGCAGCAAACCTCTTACTTATTAAGTTTTAAAATGATGTTGAACCAAAAAATTACCACTTTGTTCCTTTACCCGTGTTCATAACTCTCACTTGGCTACTCACACACCATGCATCTCCTCGACCCACCACCAACACCGACCACTACCACGTCGACACACTCTTACCGGATCAACACTTGTTGATTCAGAGTCTCTTATCCAGTCAGACATGTTATTAGCTCAGCAGTTCCTGTGATAGGAGTTGCTAAACATACTCTAAGTATTACAACTGTGCCTTAATTTTACATGTTTGGTGCATAAGTGTAATGCATTTTGATGCGCCTTTGTAAACATGCGCATTAAAATGCTTTACACTCTATCATCTCGATTCACAGTTAAAGATATTTTGAGAACTTTTTTTGTTTTTCATTGTTTGCTAGCACATTATTTAGCCTTATTGGTTGTTTGGTTCCATGTTTGGATTAGTCTGCATTGTTTCGTTTCTTGTTTGGATCAGTCTTCCTTGAGAAAATGCCCTTGGAGGTGAAGTCGGCTTGTAATACATTTGATGCATCATTGTAAATGTTTGCTTTGAAAACGTCAACCCAAACAACCTATGTGAACAACTCGATGAACACCCCAGGGACCCGTTTAAAATAAAACAAAACTCAAATCATCCTCTTTATGAGCAAACGGGTCGAAATTACTTCCTCATATTTCGTTTAATTTGAAGATAGCATCAAGCTTAATAAACCTGTCATATATTGACTTTAGCTAACCGTGGATCACTAGCTCAATGTATACCATCTTATCAATCTTGTAGACGTGTACAATAGTTTTGTACTTATTATGATTGAAGCGTGAGTGTTGCAAAATATGATGAACTAGTACCAAAACGAATCTTACGAGTTATATCAGGTATGGTGATGGCAATTTTACATTCTTGAAATAACCTCAATGTATGTTGACTTTAACTTATTTGACTTTGTCATAAGGCAATGACCTGTGCATTTATGTATATATGTTTTTCATTTGTGTTTCTATAGGAAATATAACAATCTAATCAGCGGATTGAAGTATATTGAAACATATTTTGCGGATTTAATTTTACAAGTGAGGGAAATTGTTCTACTTGAGACAAAAGAGGGGTATTTTTAAGGGTTGGGCGAGCAAATTATTTCCCAAAAATGCAAAAAAAAAAAAAATCATCAGATTTCATCTTCAACAAGTACAGATTCGATTTAAACAGTGGTCTTAGGAATTATCTTTAATGCTTCATATAGTAGTTTAAATTTATTGACTTCTTATTCTCATGGCAGGACTAAAATCGAGCGAATCACTGGAGGTTTTTGAGACTAAAGTTCTATCAAAGGTTGAGTTACCCTTTGCGTTTTTTTAATATAAGGTAGACATCCAAAAAGGTATCCGCACTTAAACTAGGCAAACTTGGTGCACCAGGCAACTTCAAGTATTTAACATTATTCAAATAAATGTTATATTATAAATGTAAAAATGATTATTTTTGGTCCACTCTACAAATCTCAAGAATGATATATTATGTACATATACTTTTAGTGAATATATTCGTTTCTATGTTCTTTTTTAGGTCTATTTGGCAATGGAAGTTGATTATGGTTTGCATGAAGGATACTCGCTAAGAGGCATATTAGCATCAACAAACTTCCTTTGGTAAATATAAAAAATACAAATTATCTACATTTATTTAGCAACTTATGGTGTAAATGTATTAGCATATGTTGTTGGAGTATATTCTAATGGTTTTTATTCTCCTACACAGATTTGAAATTTGTAAATCGCAAGAGCCCGCCGTAACGCACGGGTACGCTTGCTAGTTATTACTATATTAAAAAGGCATGTCGGTGGTATTTCCACCACCACCTCTCAACTCTTTGGTTTTTCTTTTTTATCCTCTCAACTCTTTGAAATTTACGGTTTTGGCTCTTATATTTTGTGTGTTGTTTCTTAAATACCAACTACTTTTTGCAATTTACCGTTTTAGTCAAGTTTTAGACTTTGCGTTTGACCCCTTGCAGGCTTGCGCTATTACTTCATTTTTACCGTGACCACCCCCTCAAGTTTTAGACTTTGCGTTTTTACTCCTTGCACCATTACTCCCTTTTTACACCTCCTCAACTTTGAAAATTTTAATGTATCCGCACCGCAATGCGAGCGGGTCTAATTACTAGTTGTCGTTTTAAATGTAAATTTTAAGATTAATATTTTTACGCTTTTGATGTATGATTAAAAGCATCGTTGTATAGATAGATATTAGTAACTATGTTATAGACCCGTGCATTTCATGAGTTGGGTATAAAAAAAATATGCAATAAAACATTTATAATAAATAATTATATATTATATTACATATAATAATAAAAAATTATAAATTAATTTTACATTTATAACTAGGTTTTTTCACAATCACCACGTTGCGGCGAACTTATTTTGTTATTTAGTCTGTGTTTACATGTTCGGTACCGACTTTTGGCGCCTACCGGTTTTTACCTTCATATACCCGTGCCTTAACCGGTATTTTCGGTATCGATATCGGTTGGCACCGAGCTCATCCCTACCCCTAAAACTGAAAAAAAGAAATCATTAAAAGTTGGAGAAAAATCAACAAAAAAAGTTGCATGATATCGTTGTTGTTCGTAGAGTACCTATGATCAGAGATGAGCAAATGGTACCGGGTATAAGTACCGAATTTCCCGAACTAAAAGATTTTCAAAATCATTTCGGTACTGACTTTTGGGGTTTTCTGTACAAGGTTGGTGCCGGTTTTTACCTTTGTGTATGTACCAGGCTGGTGCCGGTTTTTACTTTCATGTACCGATAACGAACCAGACCATACATGTATTTTCGATACAAGTACCGATTGACACAAAGCTTATTCAACTTAAAAAGTAAGAATTAAAAATCTATATATATAACTATAATACTAAAAAGAAAACAAACTTACTGTTCAAAACGTTGAAAAATGAATATAAGGATAATATCAAAATAATAAAAGTATTAAAAATCTATATATATAACTATAATATTAAAAGAAAACAAACTTACTGTTCAAAACGTTGAAAAATTAATATAAGGATAATTTACCATCGTTATCATAAGGATAATTTACCATCGTTATCAACTTTGAATCAGTTACAAATTTGTCATTGAGTCAATACTATAACAATTAAATTGTTACTTTGATAAATGCAAAAATTCCTCCTATATTGTTTTAAGAAAAAAAAACTTTTTTATTTTCACCCGCTTTTAAATAATAGATCTTAATCATTGTTGTTTTTTAAGTTTACAATACTTTTATAATTCATAACTTATATAAATGAGAGTAAATTACTTTTTGAGTCCCTGTGTTTTAGTGGTTTTAACCATTTGAGTCTAAAATCAAAAAGTTTAACGCCATAAGTTCCTAACCACTCATTTTATAACATTTTGAGTCCAACTTTTAACACTTGTACTTTTGATTTTGAACTCAAGTGTTTAAAACCACTAAAACACAGAGACTCAAAACATTATAAAATGAGTGGTTAGACTTAGGACATTAAACATTTTAATTTTGTATTCAGATAGTTTTGTACTCAAATAATTAAAATCACTAAAATGCTAAGTACTAAAAAGTAATTTAAAGTTGGGTGCTACTTTCTACACCCCCTAATTACTTTTTACACCCCCTCCTCACCCCCCTCCTCTCACATACTTACAGGTGAGGCCTGCGTGGAACCGGCAGTTTTCCTCTCAAGGCGGGGGGGGGGGGGGGGGGGGAGGGTATAATCAGGAGAGGAGGGGTGTGTTTAGAATCATTTAAACCTACACGTGGAATATAATTCAAATGCAATTGTATAGTGACATACCTCTTCTCTCTCTCTCTCTTGGCTGTATCGTCGTCACCTTGGCTGTATATTTTTTAACTTAGTGAGAGTGAGTGAGTGACTGAGGATAATACAGTACAGTAACTGATACTCCGTCTTTTACGCTCCTACAACCACCACTTGTCCATTTCATTTTCTTCTTCTTCTTTTTCCTCTCCTCATCATTGCAACTACACTTATTATATATTCAATTTAATTCATCCCTCCATTTCTTTTGTAAGTTTCAAAACTAAAGAGGAAAACCAAGTGGTTGTCGGTTCAAATCCTGAAGAACGTAAAGTGTGGTGATTTTAAGAGTAGGGTGGAGATTGTGTGTGTGTTTTGGAGTTTAAAAAAATATATGGGGAAACCTTGGCTACTATACAAGGTTACCGGTTCCGGTATTTGTCATACTACTGATTCATCAACTTCCACAACCAACATAAAGTCCAACACAATATCAAGCAAAAGAGGTGGTGGTTGCATGAGTACCATTTTTCATATGTTTCATCAACCTTCTTTCATCTCCAAAACTTTCATTGATACCCCTCAAGAATCCACCATTATCCTCAAAGGTATATATATATTCTTGTCTCTCATATATACTCACTCACAAGCTTTGGAATTATTGTTTCTGTTCATTTTATGCAGAATTTTTTTTTATTATTTTTTTATAGGTATGGAAGCACCAAGAAACAGCTTGGAGTTTAAGGAACAAAAACAAGAACAAGAACCCATGGTTAAAGAAGTTGCTTCATCTAAAGTTAACCAAGAAACAAACTTTAACATCCCTGTAAGTTTAAATATTCTATTATTGGAGTTACGGCATACTATACTTACACCCTCGCTTTCTGATCTCACACTGTTACACACAGGGACGGACCTAGGTAGAGTGTTGGGTGGGCACCAGTGCTACTAGACAAGGTCCGGCTGTGGGGCCGGCAAACCCGTGCTGACGCTCGAGGCCCAAAATTTCAAAGGGCCCGAAAAATATTTATAAGCTTATATATATTTATTAAATTATATATTTAGTATATTCATCTGTTTATTATACAAAAAAAGTACTGGTAATGTAGTGGAAGAAACCATCTCAAAGTATTGTAAATGTCTCAAGTTCAATTATTTACTCCATTACTAAGTTTTTATTTTTTTTAATTCATTTACTCTTAACTATAATTTTGGGCCCAATTCTTTTCGTCGTCCGAGACCTAAATTTTTTCAAGAGTTTTTCAGGGACGGCTCTGTTATTAGGGTCTAATATTAGATATTAGTGGTGTGGTATAGCACACCCCTTAATAAAAAATAATGTAAAGTAATACATGATGGTAGAATGGTTGTTGGATCCATAATAACTCATTAAAACTACTTAATGGGTCTTTTTTTTTTTTTTTTTTTTTTTTGATATTTCAGATGGGTGGAATTCAAATCAAAACAAAGATAACAAGATTAACAGAAGATGTAACATCAGAATGTAGCAGCACCTCACCTAGTACAAAAACACCTAATCTTGTTGCAAGATTAATGGGTCTTGATCTTCTTCCAGACTATTCATCTCCAAGATCTTCTTTAACTTCTCCAAGACCATCTTCTTCCTCTTATAAAAAAAATATTGCCCGGTCATTACCCGCGACACCGCGGATATCGACGGCTGCCAGACCGTCTACGGAGAATGATGATCATCATCATCATCGCCTTTCGCTCCAAATCATTGATGAGAGTACAAGCGAGTATGCGAAGAAGATTGCGAAACAAGTTAGGGAAAATATTAGTAGGAGAGTTGGTGTGGATATTACAAATAATGTGAAGAAAAGAGAACAAAGAAGAGATGAGCATCTTGTAGTGCTCAAACCAAAGAGACAATCACAACCATTGACTGCAAAAGCCACTGGTAAATCAAGAAATCTTGATCAAGGTATGTATCATCATAAAAATTTTCAAAAATTATATTTTTTTTTTGTGTATCTTTACAGTTTCTATACTAGATTTTTTATTAAATTTTTTTTTAACCACAACAATATCATTCCACACGAAAAAGGGCAATTGCAAAGCAATGGCAGGTAGTCGGGCAACAAGTTGCACCGCCACCCCCTTTTTATTAAAAGAAAATATATTACAAAAATTATCAATTTTAGACGAAATAATTAAGAAAATAACCTTGACTTTTAAGAATAATGATCAACAAGAGCCCGACATATGTCGATCTGGCACTAACACGTGTGCTTATTCTAATATTGCTAATAAGTGTCATCCTCCAATCAATGAGGATGACTAAAAAATAGATTGGATCATTTGGCGCAACAGATTCAAAATGACGGACAAGATTCTATCATTTTGGCGCATCATATTCATACGGCCACGTCAATGGCCCCACAAATTTAAAGAGAATTGACTTTTTTTTTAAACTTAAAAGGTGACGTAGCTTATTCTAATATTGCTAATAAGTGTCATCGTCCAATCAATGAGGATGGCCCAAAAAATAGATTGAATCATTTGGCGTGACATATTCAAAATGACGGACAAGATTCTATCATTTTGGCACATCATATTCATACGGCTACGTCAGAGGCCCCACAAATTTGAAAAGAATTGACATTTTTTAAACTTAAAAGGTGATGTAAGATATTTAAAAGTAGTGCCGGAGATTTCACTAGGGCGCTGAAGGTTTTAATCAAGGGTTTAATATGTCGGTGAGTGCGATGACACATGTCCTCATGTGATTGGAGGAAATTATTGAAAATTAAATATAAAAAGAGTTAATAAGGCTATTTTGTAATTGTAAAAAATCAAATTTATTCCGTTAAGTTCCATTGTCAAAATTGGATATTTTCGTGATCTTTTTTCTCTCACTAATCTCATACCTCTATATCTTATTCCTACACTCTCTCTAAATATAGAGAGATAGAGAGGATGGTTGCGTGAATATTAACACCATTTTTTTAACCTCAGGGTATAGACGTGGAAAAGAAAATGAACCATTAGCACTTTCTTGCTCACCAAGGTTGAGATTATTGAACATTGAGAACAAATCCAATTCAAATTCGCCAAAATGTACACCAATATCATCATGTTCAAAAGTTATCAAAGGTCCAACAAAAGTTATCAAAGGTCCAACATCAGCAACCACAAAATCACCACCATTGATGAAAGTGGAGAAATGCAAGAGAATTACAAGTGAAAAATATGATATGAGATTGAAAAATATGTACCGACAAGAAGAACCATTTGTGAAGAAATGCAACAAGAAGTCAACTCCATTTTCAAACCATCTTGTGAATGTCAACACTACAACAAAGTTTATCTCTTTAAAGAAAGACATGGTGTCCACTTCCTCAACAATATTACCTCAAAAACAAGTACTTGCCTTACCTAGTACAAACACTATCTTGTCGACTTCGCTTGTTCAACTTTGTTTTACTCGCTTGTTCAACTTTGTTTTACTTTTATATATTTTAGGTGTTTTAGGAAAATCATAAACGTTCATATGAGGTTTTTAAACTTGTTTGAGTTTTAAATAGTCCGTTACTTAATAAAGCAGACTTGATTAGAGTTATATACTCACTTTTTGAGTTATGTCATGTCAGCGTAGTGAAGGACTCCTTAACTGGATGGTCAGGGCCATTGCGTTTGAGGAGGAGGCGGTGAAGCTGGTGACGGAGATTGAGCGGGACATAGTCGACACGTTGGTTGATGAGATTGTAGAGATAATATAGCACGTTGGATAAGGTCACGTGAGGGGTCAAAAAGAAAAAAAAAATGTTTGGCAGCTAAAATAATGGCTTAAGAAGAAGGGACACAAAGACCAGCAAGACCAACAAAAAGTCATTTTTAAGATTGTTTCTTTCCTTTTGTCAACCTCGTATTGTATCAATTATATTATATTATATCAATATCAGTTATCAACAAACTCTTTTATAATGTATATGATTATAAATGTAGTTAAATCTATGAACATTGAATAAAATAAATCAAAATTATAAAGCAGAAGTAGAATGCATATGATTATTATTATTATTTTTATTATTATTACTAATAAAGAGTACAAAAATACAAATTGAGAGTTATTTGATTTATATTTCTGTATAATTTTCTGAGCTTGATTAACTTATGGTTATAAAATGGATTGGAAATTAACCTAAAAAAATCGAATGATACAGTATTTTTCAAAGAGTGTAAATAAATTAAAATATATTTAAATAGTAAATTTTTTCTTGATGATCAGAGAGTGAAGAGGGTGAGGGTTGGATTTAAATGACAAAACATTAGAATTAAGGTATTGCTACTTTGAAGTTAATGGTTCGAACTTGTCAAATACAAATTGATGTAAAAATTTGCTATGCAAAAAAAAAAAAATTAATAATAATAAATAAATAAATTAGCGAGTGAAATAGAAAACGAGTAAATTGCCATTTTAGTCCCTGAGTTTTGTCCAAATTTGTCATTTTAGTCCAAATAGTTTTTTTTTCGCCTCTGGGTCCCTGACTTTTCCATTTTGTTGCCATTTTGATCCAACCACCTAACTTCATCCAAAAGTCACAGTCAACTTAGGGGTAGTTTTGTCACTTTACATATTTATTTAGTTTTTTCTATTTTTTAATTAAATAACCTTTTAACTAATAAAAAACAAAACAAAATATAATTATATATATTTACATTCAACATCTGCCAACAATAACTCACCACATTACAACATTCCACCACCGCCAACACCAACCCACCACCATCATAGCCTTCCACCACCACCACCACCACCACCACCACCCACTCCACAACCATCACAACCTTCCACCATCGCCACCAAATTCTAAAAACCCTTCATCTCTCCCCTCCTTGTTTTTCTAACATCCAACTCCGGCCAATCCCTATTTTCGGCCAGCGATCTTTTCTAATCTGGTGAGCTTTTCAATCACCACCCCATCATTCTCATCACTACCAACAAACTATTATGACTACCACCACACCAGAGGAAATAAAAACCCCAAATTTCAATCTTGCCAATAACTAAATTCCTAAAAGAACCCAAATTTCAATACATTTTTTTCAATCTCAAATACAAACACCTCACCGAGATTAACATTGGTTCAGATGTGACAGTGATGATGATACAAGAAATAGAGTTAGGGTTATAGTTGGTGTTTGTTCAGCGGGGTGCAAAGATTGGTGGAATAATAGTAGATTACCGGTGTGATTTATCTTCTCTACTTCTGCAGCGCAGCCGCCACCGGCCGTGGCGGCTAGGGTTTCAATTAGTGAACCAGTTATTGAGGAGGATGGCGGAGATGGTGGTGGTGCAAATTTGATAACAACTTTAGAATGTTTACGTGGTGGAAGTGGGTGGCAGAGGTGGATGATGATGGTGGAGGTGGTTGGTAGAGGTAGGTGATTGTGGTTGAAGTGGGTGGCAGAGGTGGGTGATGGTGATGGTGGTGGTGGTGGGGGTGGGGGTGGGTGGAAGAGGTGAGTGATGGTGGTGGAGGTGGGTGGAAGAGGTGGGTGACGGTGATAGGGTGAGTGGCAGAGGTGGGTAACGGTGGTGGAGGTGGGCGGATGTGGATGGTAGATGGTAGTTTATGGGGGGTGATGTGTAGTAAAATACACATATTTATCCAATGTGAAATGTATAATTATTGTATAGTTTTTATTTGTTTTTATTTAGTTTCCAGTTTGTTTTATTTTATTTTGTGTTTTGCCAGGTCCTTGTGCAAATGGAGTGAAAAAGAATAATAAATAAATCACCAGCCAGATGAGCAGAATAGGATAACAGGGACCGAAGTAAAATTGCAGCTATTTTCTGTGAGTGGGCCGGAGCCACTACCTCTATTTTAAAAGCTAAAAGGCAGCCATCACATGGAGGATTTGTGGAGGAATATTATAATTGATCAATTATTTGGGAGCACTCAAAAGAATATATATATTATTATGATATATTTGTTTAGATGGAGCCATAGACGTAAATGATTGTTGGGGAATCTTTTTTTGACACAAATTAGATAAAAAAAAAAAGATAAAGACCTACGTTATTAATTTGTTGAAAGATGGCACCATATCCATATGGGTCATGCTATCCTCACACGCTGAAAATTATTTTCACACCCCAAAGCGCCGCGCTATGGCCATAGCGGGGCGCTTTGGTTGACAAAAGTTGATTTGACTGACGTTGGAAACATAAGCTGCAGAGACATAAAGGTGATACGATGTTGCAGTGTCCCGTGAACCCTAAGCGTCGCGCTATGGCCAAAGCGCGGCGCTTCGACCCAAAATTTTCATTATTTAAACCTGCATAGACAGAACATTTAGCATTCGAGGGTATTAGGTGATTTTGTTGTTTGTCGATTTTCTTTGCTCTATTAGTTACATGTCTTGAAAAAACGATGTCGTGGTTAAGCAACTATCTTTTCGGTCAATATTCTAACGAGTCAGTTGTTCCTGATTCTTACGAGGGGACCGCTATTTCTGACTCGTATGAGAAACCGGTCTCGTCCAACTTGAGGGAGGCAGAGGTTGTATCTGGCATTCGTTATCGTGATAACACGGTGAAGCTGGATTTGAATACCCCTGTGGAGGACCCTTACGCACAACAAGGTTTTTCGAATTTCGGTTATGGTGGCGAGCAAAGCTTTGTACAGCAGGAGTGTTATCCAAACCACAGTTACGGTTGTGAACAGAGCTTTGAACATCAAGTCTATTCGAACCTCGGTGACGATGGTGAGCCGGAGGATGTGTCTGTTGACGAGGAAGGCTGTTACCCGGTTACATTTTCGTTTGATACAACGCAGACCTTTTCGTCACGTAAAGAGTTGGTGCGTTGGGTACAAGACACGGCAAAAGACAATGGTTACCTCATTGTGATTAAGAGGTCGAATAAAAGAGGAGAGAATTACAAGATTTGGTTTCAATGTACTTTTGGTGGGGAGCATAAGAGTATAGCTACACAGAGGAAAACGGGTAGCAAGAAAATAGGCTGCCCGTTCGAGATTATCGGGTTTTCGGAATCATCCGGAAGTGTTTGGAGGATCGAGGTGACGAAAGCGAAGCATAACCACACTCCTATTGAAAACTTAGAGGGTCACGCGTATGCGAAAACTCAGAAGATCAACGCCGAAAAAAATGTCGGTAAGTCTCCGATGCAAAAACTTGAAAACATTCTAGCAGCCTGCCTGGCAGATTACTTTGCCACAGCATACCACCGGCAGCTTCGCGGGCAGCTGCACACTGGCTCATACATCACCGCCATTGCACGCTCGCTAGGGCTCGTGCCCGAGCATGATCCGGAGCTGTCCGATCCGATCCCGTCAGCCAGGTTGGGCCGCGCGTCAGTATCTGGCATGCAGATCACCCGTACCTTTGATGTTGGTCTGAGGTTTAAGGGCCGGGACGGGCTGATTTGGCATCTGGAGGTGGTGCCGGAGGTCATCCCGGTTGTTATTGAGCTGAGGCCTGAAATGTTAGCCCCTCCTGCTGTTCAGGAGGCCGCTCGGCAGGCTCAGCTACAGGCTCTGGGCCTCGATCAGTACCCGGGCCAGCCTCAGGATCAGGCTCAGGCTCAGGCTCAGGCTCAGGCTCAGCCTCAGCCTCAGGCTCAGGCTCAGCCTCAGCCTCAGGCTCAGGCTCAGCCTGTATTCGAGGATCCGGCTCAGGAGGAGCATATCGAGGAGATCCCGGTACCACCAGTTCAGCCAGCTCCTGAGCCTCCACAGTACCCGCAGCACGTTTACGCTGACCTGGCTCCGGCAGCGCATGAGGTGGCTCGGGACTTCGACCGGCGCCTCAGACGCCGGGGCGCACGCATTGACTGGATCGTCGAGACGCTCGTTGCTCTACGAAAGCTCGCTGGGTTGCCTCCATTTCCCCTCCCACCGTCCCCACCGCACGAGGATTAGTACCTTAGTTTGTTTGTTTAGTGTTTTGTTATGTATTATGTACTCAGTTGTACCTTTTTGTTTTGTATGTACAAACTGATATATATATATATATATATATATATATATATATTGCAGTTAATCTTCTATTTACATCACGTTGGTTTTGGATTGTTTACGTTTAATTCTTATGGCTTTCTGTACATTTTATTTAACGTGTTCGTTTAATTTAACAAAATAAACTACGTTAAGAACTTATATTATATACGTTCTATAAAAATAATGACGTAATGACGTAATTATAAAACAACTATGAATTATATATAATAAAACTCAAATAAAAAATTTTCCTCCAAAAATCCCTACCAAACTAATCCAACCAAAAACCACCAAAAATCCCTACCAAACTAACCCACATCCCACCTGTTTCCAAAAAAAAAAACATCCAAAGCGCCGCGCTATGGCCAAAGCGCCCCGCTTTGGCCATAGCGCGGCGCTTTGGATGTCCAAAAAGACAAATGGTGTGTTCGAATAGACCAGGCCTATCCATATATATATATATATTATTGGTGGTTGGAGTTCTAAAAAGAGAATAAAAAATCGAAGAGGAGAATAATTTTTCGGGTGGCTGCCATTATTAAATTTGGAAGAGGAGGACCCAAATAATTATTAGATAGCCACTTTTGGGAAGATAAATATCAACATAAAACAATAGGAGAAGACTCAGACAGAAGATGAGACGCACGAAGGAAGACTACGGCTGAGAATTATCGGGACTGAAGTGGAAGCTTAGAGATCAAGAATTAAACGGGTTTTGCTATTCGGTTATTCTTGTTTTCTAGTTTCTAGTTTATATGTCGATAAATTCTAGTTTTAAACCTTGTTTTATTGTTATAATGCCTGGCCAATTTTCTTTAACTGCCTAGACTTGGATGATGGATTTATAAGTCTTGATTTTTATTATGTTTAATTAGTTATTTATGGATTGTTAATAAAAGTAGTCGGTTTGGTTTATTCGGTTAAATGAACATGCATGCTTTAAATTGTTTTATTGTCTTTTGTTGCTTCGTATGAATTTTGGTGACTGTCTATATCACGGAATAAATTCATAATCTTTAGGGTTTATCGGCCAATACACCTTAGAAGCAATACTTGGTAATTTAATAATTTTTAGTGTTCTACTAATTTCATTAGCTGAGAGGTGCGAAATTATTGTTAGGTCATCGTCATTAAATTGCTAGGTAAGATATCCGAGAGGAGTCTGAACTAGTTTCCTTAGTGATAGTCGTCTAACAAGTTAAACTGAAATTCCAAACTTATCCTAGATTTATAGCCTGAGAGGGAGTGAATCATATTAGGGTACTTTTAGAAACCTAGATAACCTGAGAAGGAGTCTAGTAACCGGTAATCATAACAGCCTGTTTAGAGTTCCATAAGTGTCTCCTTGAGAAGGGTCGAGGGGCTTGTTCGGTATCTCGGTAGGTTAGTTTATTAAGATCCTGGTTCCATAATAATTAATAAACATAATAAAGTCATTACTAAAATAATCCAGTAATCCAGTCTAGGCAGTCGTCTCCATCATCTGAGTTAAAATTCAAGTTAATTTGTGATAGTTAATTTTATTTAATTTAATTTGCAATTTTAGGATATTTAGAAACCCCCCCCCCCCCCCTCTAAAGATAAAAATGGTTAGAGTCGTGTCCGTGTCAATCTAGGTCTAGACTAAGTAATTAACGTAATTAGAGAGTCTCGTGGGTTCGATACTCGGACTTACTTTAGCTATACTGCATTGACCGGTACACTTGCCGGTTGTGTGGTTTAGGTCTAAGATCGAGTCTAAGTTATAAATTTAAAACTTAGAGTGTCTAGTTTAAGGTTAATTTTTAGTTGTCTTTATTTGCACATCAAGTTTTTGGCGTGGTTGCCGGGGAACTCTTTGGCAATTGCGTTGATTACTTTATTTGGACTTAATTGACATCATACGTGCTAGTTGTTTTCTTTTGTTTGAGTCGTAGGAGTCTAAGTATTCTAATGTCTTTCTTTTTGGAGTCGTAGGAGTCTAATTTTAAGTAATTTTTTTATTTATTTTTATTTTCTTTTGTTTTTAGTGTCAATCATGTGTTACGATTGTGGTATACCTCGCATTTCTATATTTTGTCCATATTTCCCGAGGTACTCCACACATTGTTATGATAACCCCTATGTGCAGCCGCAGCCATGTTTTTCACAGGAATATTCCTCGTATCAGTATAAGGAACCATACCAGTATGAGGAACCATATTACCAACCTCAACAGCAAAATTCTAAAGTCTTTGAGCAAGAACAGGTGGATAGGATAAAAGAAAGGAAACTATTCTTTGAGGAGATGCTTCGACAGCAAAAAGAGGCGGAAGCTGAATCAGCAAGAATATGGAAAATATTGAACTCACTGGTAAAGCCGGAGACGATAATGGACGTTGAAGTCCCACCTCCGGTTCAACAGGAACAACAGGTTCAACAGGGTGAACAAGAAGAGAATACTGGTAAGTTCATAATTGATTTTTCTTGTAGTGATGAGGAGATAGATGCACAGCTGGCTGAATATAGGAGATTATTGGGAGAAGAAGAAGAAGAGATCACTCAAGTCACGGAGACGAAAATGGACGCTGAAGTCCCACCTCCGGTGCCACAAGATAGTATATATGATTTCGGAAGTGATTCTGATAATGAAGAAGCTGAAGAAGAGCCACTTGACAAGATGGAGGATGAGAATGATGAACATGAACCATCTTGGGAAGAAGAGTTTGGTGATGAGTTGGTAGGTTTACCAACTTATGAAAATGAAGAATTTGACCCAATCGGTGATCTTGCCAATTTAGAGAAATTACTTGAAGGTGAACCGGTCATGGAGATCAAACAAATACCGAACGTAGAAAAAGAGAAAGTGGCTGAGGAGTTTGATAGCCGTCCCGTAGAAAATTTAACAGTTGGATTTCCACACACACCAACAAGAACACGGGAGAAGGCAAGAAAGAACTTGGATCAACAAAACTTGGGGATGCAAAGATGGTATAATAGGAAGCTTCAGGCAACATTAAAGTGCAGAGACAACCATCCTCCTCATTACATGAATTTTATCAAGTTTGGTCCAGGTAAATTTAAAGTTTGGTGGTCTGACCCGTTTGAACATCCTAAAATACTTTCCAGTTAGACCAATGTTGGATAAGAAACCTCCTAATTAAATTCAAGTGTGGGGAGGTTTTGTAAAAGTTTGTATTTTTGAGTCACTGTTTATGAGTCTAATTTAGTAGTTTTTGAGTCATTTTTTTTTCGGTACTGCTTGGATTTTTGCTTGTTTTTGTTTATGTAGGTTTGAATCACACCACCCGTACTCAATCTCCATTCGGGTGATTTCGGAGCTGTATACCAATTTCAAGTAATTTACCAAGTGTGCTAGTCAGAGTCAAAGCCGATCGCGACCGAAATGCTATACGATCGAGCTGAATTGGATGAGAGTTTTGGAGCTTACACGTCATAAAACCAGCTAAGTCCTTTCCAATTTGCCTTTAGTTTTTTTTTATTTCTTATTTATTTTAGTTTTTGAGTCGGTTTCCATCTTACATTGAGGGCAATGTAGAGTTTAAGTGTGGGCATGGGAAACTATCGTTTAAGTCTTAGTCGGTTTGGTTAAAAAAAATAATAATTAATTAAAAAAATAATAAAAAAATAGTTTATTTTTGTGCATATTTGACTTATTTTTATCTAATAATTGTACATATGAGAAAATGTTAAAGTGTTTTTCATAAATATAAATTTTTATAATTATTCATAAATTTGCATCTAAAATACACCCAATTTTAGTGAGTTTTGAGCCTTTCTAAGAGCATTCATCATATGCTTAAGACTTTATTTGATTGAGTGTGCCGCATAATAGTATACATTTCAGAACTTGTCTTGGATATACTTGTCAAAATCATTAACTATAAAATTGTATAAATATGATAGAGGCAATAGGATTAACCCAGTTGTTTCCCCTTTTCTTTTAAACCTCTAAAAAAAAAAATCCAATGGTAAACCATGTTGAGCCTTCTCCTGTTCAGTTGTTTTAAACCCATGTGTGAATTCCGGTTTAGTTTAATTTTCCTTTCATTAGAATTTAGTTTTGGTCTTTTACCGGCAAACTTTAAAGAACTGGAGATGCATTCATTCGATTTAAATTTGCTTTGTTGTCTACAATTCGCGAAACCAAGATTACCTGCAGAGCTAAGAGAAAAAATATTTCACTTAAGTAATGAAGTTAGAAAAAAGTGGCGACAACAAGAACAAACGCCACCATTTTGTGGGACATCCAAAAGTACTATGAAAAGAAGAGCTAAACGATACGACAAATGTATTGGTTGTGAAAATTGGTCTCACACAGGAAGATGTAGAAGAAGTCAAACTGAATCCCAACATGAATACACGCTTCTAATGAGGGTGGGGGTTATTAGGCTCGATGCCGAACGATCCATTAGAGTTGGAAGTAATGTTCACTACAGGATTACGGAAGATTTGATTCACATCTTGGATAAAACCGGTCTTGACGATCTGACCTTAAAAGAGTCACTTGGTTTGTGAGTATGTGTGTTAAAAAAAAAATTGTGTAAGGTTTGTTAGGATAATTTGCTAGACCGGATTGAAACACTTCACCCAGTAAATAGCCATATTTTCCTTCCTTTAAACCCTAGCCACGTTACAACCCACAATAAAAGTCATCTTGATTTATATGATTTTTATATGTTAATTGGTAAAGATGAGATTTCGTTACAAGCTTATGATAATGTTACTATATGGCCCGGCTTTTGAGTGATCACAGAAAATTACTAGTGCACCATTCACTAGTTTACACAAGTGAGCCGAGGGAAGCAAATCAAAGATGCAAGTAAGTGAGTAATTGATGATAAAACTCTATTTTAAAAAAAAAATCACATTTAGTTTTCTCATCTCTATCATTATTAGCTAATTTTAAGTCATGAATGTACATTAATTCTCATGTTTGTTTTTAACCATTTAAATGTCAGTTTGTACAGTTGTTTAAGACTTTGCTTGGGGACAAGCAAAAGGTTAAGTGTGGGGATATTTGATGTGTAGTAAAATACACATATTTGTCCAGTGTGAAATGTATAATTATTGTATAGTTTTTATTTGTTTTTATTTAGTTTCCAGTTTGTTTTATTTTATTTTGTGTTTTGTCAGGTCCTGGTGCAAATGGAGTGAAAAAGAATAATAAATAAATCACCAGCCAGTTGGGCAGAATAGGATAACAGGGACCGAAGTAAAATTGCAGCTATTTTCTGTGAGTGAGCCGGAGCCACTACCTCTATTTTAAATGCTAAAAGGCAGCCATCACATGGAGGATTTGTGGAGGAATATTATAATTGATCAATTATTTGGGAGCACTCAAAAGAATAGATATATTATTATGATATATTTGTTTAGATGGAGCCATAGACGTAAATGATTGTTGGGGAATCTTTTTTGGACACAAATTAGATAAAAAAAAAAAAAGATAAAGACCTACATTATTAATTTGTTGAAAGATGGCACCATATCCATATATATATATATATATATATATAGGGTAATGCTACACAAGAAACCCCTTATTTTTAGAAAACTTTGAAAACTCATTGCATGGTCCATAATTTTGCATATATTCCCAGAGATATTTTCCTCCATTTGTCCTTTCATGTCCCTTCATGTTTTCAACCCATCATATACCTTTACTTTTTACATTTAAATAAAGATTTTATTTTTTCATAAAGCCATTCTTCTTCATTGAGATCTAGTTCCACTATTGTTGAACCATGGAGCATCCTCCAACATCTGATCTGAAATAACATCAGTGACATTGAGATTGAGATCGAAGGTGAAGGAAATGTTCCAGGTTTGTACAAGCATGTGTTCTTTTTGTACCAGAAAGAGTCTTGTTGTGTTGTTTCTCTTCGTTTTGTACAAGCATGGAGATACATTTAGAGTCAGTAATGGTCATGTAGGCGCTTTATTAAAGTGATTCAAGTAAATGTTCCAGATTGTATCACCAGATAAATGTTCTAGATTGTATGATTAATGTATTCTTTCAACGAAGTAATGTTCCTGATGTTGCTTTATTAATGTTCATGAAGTATCTTCGACCCAGATTTTGTCATGATATTGTGCGCGTTCATGTCTTTCTCTTCACTTTATCGCTAGTTCATGTTGTTTTCGATGTAGTTCAGCGCATACACATGTTGCTTCCCTAAACGTCGGGTATTCTAAAATGCCTCGTCATGGTTCTGGATTTAATCAACTGCCCTTTGATTCTTCTGGGTTTAGGGAAATTCCTGATGGTTGTCTTTTTGTCTTTTTTCTATTTTCTTTTTAAAGCTTGTCCCAAAATACATGTTACACTTTATACTGCTAGACATAGCAATTCCGAAGAAAATATTTTCACTTATCATGTGTCTTAACACATGATCGTTTTTTTTTTTGAAGTCTAATCATTGGCACATCGTTTTTTAGAAAAAAAAATTAAGGTTGTCATTCAGCACAACCCAACGTAACATGTGTTATAGTGTGAACTCCTGTTACCAACAAATTACGGGAGTAACATGCATGTGATTAAATGTGACATGTTAGTACATATACAGCCTAACACATGTTGTACACCCTCTACGTTTTAAACGATACCATCCACTCGATATAAAAGCGCACAACTTGATGGTTTCAATTTATTTATTCCCAATATGGTTCGCAATATTGACACTTGCTGACATGTTAAAAAACGTTATATATCATTTGTTCCGGATGTTAATGACAATAAATGTGAAAACAAACGCTGACATAAACATAACACATGTTAATGAAAACAAATGTGACTGACCTTACATGTACACTAACACATGTTAGTATCTGACCAAGGGCAGTCATTTTTCGGTCTTAGAGAAACAAACCTGATATTTTTTGGATTCAACAACACACTTGTAAAACATGTAACAAAAAACAAGTGATTAGGAAACCCCAACAATAATAACGAATCCAAAAAACCGTCTAAGTATTATACACACCCGTTTACAAAATAGTGTCACCATCGAATTATACACACAAGGGTTTTAAAAATTTATTCCCAACCTACATATAAATGTGTTACCATGCGTGATCCGCTAATCATAATGCACGTTTACATGCCATCATCTTGCTGGATGCACATGTTAACACACGTTATATTTCGTGTATATCGGGAACCTAACACATGTTAATGTAAACACATGTTAATGAAAACAACATATTTGTGTTACTATTCGGCTCTATGCATCCATTTTTTGTTGTAAACTCACCAACCAAAAAAAAAGGATACTATGTGTGTATAGTACAAATACATTTTTGTTTCGTTGTAAACTCACCAACAAAAAAAGGATACTATGTGTGTATAGTACAAATACATTTTTGTTTGTGTGTACCATGTGCTATTCTCGAAATGTGTCTGGTTTTGCACTCGTACTCAATCATCCCCTACGTAATTTCGTCATTCTTGTAAACTCAGCCAAATAGAAAGACAAATACAGGAATATCTGTTTGGAAAACTACAAATAAAGGTTTTATGTGTTTGTACCTTGTTGGCGCCATGGTTCGGGATGTTTTGGTTTTGAACTACTGGTTTATTTAAATGTTATAAATCTACCAATTAAATGACAACAATAGAGCCAATGCTTAACACACGTTATACATTTCAGTCACTTAAAACATGTTACAGTATGTATATACACATCATGGTGTTTTGGAAACCAATAGCTTATACATGACACCATGTTAGGTTAAACCAAGATTATAACAGAGGGTTAACACATTTTATCCCAGGTATACGGTGTTACGATATTAACTTGTATGTTCCATATTAACTTGTACACGTGTTACGATCAGTATATGCACATCATAGTGTTTTGCAAACCACTATCATATACATGAATACATGTCGGGTTACAACAAGATTATAATGGTGGAGGCGCCCGTAGTACCTCTATTGTTACAGTTACTATTGAAGTTTATGCATCCATTATGGAAGTCTTAACACATGTTATAATAGAGGCTTAACACACGTTATATCGGGTTTACTCTGTTGTTATACTATTGGAGTTTATTCATCCATTATGGAAGTCTTAACACACGTTATAATAGATGCTTAACACACGTTATACATTTTCAGTCATTTAACACATCTTACAGTATGTATATACACATCATGGTGTTTTGGAAACCACTAGCTTATACATGACACCATGTTAGGTTAAACCAAGATTATAACAGAGGCTTAACACATTTTATCCCAGGTATACGGTGTTACGATATTAACTTGTATGTTCCATATTAACTTGTTCACGTGTTACGATCAGTATATGCACATTATGGTGTTTTGCAAACCACTTTTATATACATGAATACAAGTCGGGTTATAATGGATGCTTACATGTTATCGTATGTATACAAGTGGGGTTACAACAAGATTACGATATTAACTAAGCTCCCCATTAAACTCATCGCCCCCGTCGACTGTTTTCACCCTTGTCGCATGTTAAGCAATTACATGTTTCGAACAGACAAATTGTAACACATGTTAGATCAGTATATACACATCATGGTGTTTTGTAAACCACTAGCTTATACATGAATATATGTCAGGTTACAAAAAGATTATAACAGAGGCTTAACACATGTTATACATTCCAAAATGTGGAAAACAAATGACCCGTTTCATATTATATATTCCAAAATTACCGGTACATGTGTTACCATAAATGGCTCGTTTCATATTACACGTTACATACATTTATTACTTGTACAAGTTTTACGCTCAGTATCCACATTATCGGATATTTTAAACATCAACAAAAATAAAATAGATATTACTTGTTTTTTTTTTAATTAACAAAAGGTTAACACACGTTATATATCATTCTAACAGGGGCTTTAGACATGTTATACATGAACACATGTCAGGTTACATCATGGTGTTTTGTTACAGCATGAACCAGCAACACATGTTATAAATGAAAGAAGACTTCTTTCCCAAAGGATGTGACTTATTCAATGTCCCCGCATTAACGTCGCCTTCATCCATCCAGCTTGTCAATTCAATATCTTTTATGGATTTGTTTCTGTAAATCAACACACGTTATATATCATTCTAACAGGTGCTTAACACATGTTATGGGTCTGTCTCTGTAAATCAAGCAACCCAACAAAAAAACAATTATTATTAAGATCAAAAGCCCCAAACAAGCAACCAAACCAACAAAAAAACCCGTTCAAAATCTCATCCTAAAGTTTTGGATGTATTTAAAATACATGAACATTAACCCTTACTAGAACACGCATTAACTTCGCGTACATCCATCCAGCTTCTCAATTGAATATCTTTATGGGTTTGTTTCTGTAAATCAACACACGTTATATAACATTATAACAGGGGGCTTAACACATGTTATGGGCCTGAGTCTGTGAATCAAGCAACCAAACAAAAAAACACTTACTGTTCAGATCAAAAACCTAAACAAGCAACCCAAACCAACAAAAAAACAGCTACTGTTAAGATCAAAAGCCCCTAACAAGCAACCAAACCAACAAAAAAAAACTCGTTCAAAATCTTATCCTAAAGTTTTTTATTTATTTAAAATACATTAACATTAACCATGGATGCCCCATTAACCATTACTAAAACACTTTCAGCACACAAAAACATATTAACAACCATTTCAACAAAAAATCAAGTGTGAAATGATATTTCAAGAACACTTACCGGATCTATACCCGTCCGATGAACATGAAGAAGATCTTCAAACCTTCTTCTCACACACCCACTCGTGCGTGTGTCTCTGTGATAAAGATTGTTGTTTCTCTATCTAAAACATCAACTTTCTCTCTCTAAAAACATTCATCTTGTCATCGCTCTTCTCACACACCCACTCGTGCGTGTGTCTTTTTGATTTTTTCAGACCACATGATGATGAAATTATCTTCAAATGAAGATCACCATTGAATATCACCATTGAAGACCATGAAGCTTTCTTCTTTTCACATGATGAAGAAAGAGGAGAGAGATAATAGTTTATTGAAAGATTTGACTAGAAGAAAGAGGAGAGAGATTATGACACAAGTGGGTTTTGTCATTTTCAATGCCAAAAAGTGGGTTTTGTTCTACCGAAAATGCCCTCCCAGACTTTCAAATGTGTATTATACTATTTCTTTTAATTATAATTCTTTCCAAAATGATGAGAGCCATTGATCAAGTTGGATGGTTGTTAATCAATGGATGACAATGAGTTTGCATAGTTTTCTAAAAAAGATGGGGTTTCCTATAGAGCCCAACCCTATATTATATATATATATATTATTGGTGGTTGGAGTTCTAAAAAGAGAATAAAAAAATCGAAGAGGAGAATCATTTTTGGGGTGGCTGCCATTATTAAATTTGTAAGAGGAGGACCCAAATAATTATTAGATAGCCACTTTTGGGAAGATAAATATCAACATAAAACAATAGGAGAAGACTCAGACAGAAGATGAGACGCACGAAGGAAGACTACGGCTGAGAATTATCGGGACTGAAGTGGAAGCTTAGAGATCAAGAATTAAACGGGTTTTGCTATTCGGTTATTCTTGTTTTCTAGTTTCTAGTTTATATGTCGATAAATTCTAGTTTTAAACCTTGTTTTATTGTTATAATGCTTGGCTAATTTTCTTTTACTGCCTAGACTTGGATGATGGATTTATAAGTCTTGATTTTTATTATGTTTAATTAGTTATTTATGGATTGTTAATAAAAGTAGTCGGTTTGGTTTATCCGGTTAAATGAACATGCATGCTTTAAATTGTTTTATTGTCTTTTGTTGCTTCGTATGAATTTTGGTGACTGTCTATATCACGGAATAAATTCATAATCTTTAGGGTTTATCGACCAATACACCTTAGAAGCAATACTTGGTAATTTAATAATTTTTAGTGTTCTACTAATTTCATTAGCTGAGAGGTGCGAAATTATTGTTAGGTCTTCGTCATTAAATTGCTAGGTAAGATATCCGAGAGGAGTCTGAACTTGTTTCCTTAGTGATAGTCGTCTAACAAGTTAAACTGAAATTCCAAACTTATCCTAGATTTATAGCCTGAGAGGGAGTGAATCATATTAGGGTACTTTTAGAAACCTAGATAACCTGAGAAGGAGTCTAGTAACCGGTAATCATAATAGCCTGTTTAGAGTTCCATAAGTGTCTCCTTGAGAAGGGTCGAGGGGCTTGTTCGGTATCTCGGTAGGTTAGTTTATTAAGATCCTGGTTCCATAATAATTAATAAACATAATAAAGTCATTACTAAAATAATCCAGTAATCCAGTCTAGGCAGTCGTCTCCATCACCTGAGTTAAAATTCAAGTTAATTTGTGCTAGTTAATTTTATTTAATTTAATTTGCAATTTTAGGATATTTAGACCCCCCCCCCCCCTCTAAAGATAAAAATGGTTAGAGTCGTGTCCGTGTCAGTCTAGGTCTAGACTAAGTAATTAACGTAATTAGAGAGTCTCGTGGGTTCGATACTCGGACTTACTTTAGCTATACTGCATTGACCGGTACACTTGCCGGTTGTGTGGTTTAGGTCTAAGATCGAGTCTAAGTTATAAATTTAAAACTTAGAGTGTCTAGTTTAAGGTTAATTTTTAGTTGTCTTTATTTGCACATCAGGGGGTTAGAGAGAGAATAGAGATGAAGAAGAAGAGTCTTCAGAGTGATAGGATTAGAGAGAGAGAGAATGGGGGATGGGGTAGGGATTGGGTTGGTTTTAATATAAAAATATAAATAAAGTAAATAAAAAAAAGAATAATAATTATAATTATAAATGACCTAAATACCCATTGACTTAACTGGGTATTTGGATGGAGTTAGGCCAGATGATCAAAATGGCAACAAAATGGAAAAGTCAGGGACCCAGAGACGAAAAAAACTATTTGGACTAAAATGACAAATTTGGACAAAACTCAGGAACTAAAATGGCAATTTACTCAATAGAAAACCCATAAAATTTTAAATTATATTATCGAGGGGGCTATCTCCCATGTATTTCCGTGAAGGAACCACTACCTAAGATATAAACCAAGGAGACCAAGCCGACACGTTTGTCCTAAACTTTGGACGTTTTGTCTTAAAAAAACTAACGAATCGGGTAAATGGGCTATTGGCGAAATTCACTACATCTGTATACACTCGTATTCGAATCGAGGAAAACCCTCACCTAGGGTCAAAGCCCGTGAACACTCGCCTGAAGGCACGACAGTGCGGTGACGTAAAACCCGCTCAGTTCAAGGATTGAACTTGCGATCTCCACCCATTCGCCTAGTCTCCCCTCATCATCAGGTGCCGCAAAAAATAATGCGGAGGACATGAATCGAACTTGGGTCCCTTAGAACACCAAGTATCTCTCTCACCACTCCACCACCACTTCATTGGTAAAATTAAGTGTAAAAGCTTTTAATACTAAACAAAGGACTTCGATTCATACTTTTTAAATAAATAAAATTCTATTGTCAAAATTAAGTGTAAATGCTTTGTCAAAAGCGGATTTGATGTAATTTAATGTTGAGTTTTATCTTGGGTTTGTTTAGTTATATATTATTGTTCTGATTAAGCTTGGAAAAAATAAGACACCTTACCCTTTTTTTTAAAAAGAGAATTTTATTAAAATACAGCCGGCCTGAAAAAAAACCTGAACCGTGTCACCAACCAATTACAACATATACAATGGATTGTTACACCAATCTCTCCATACTATCTCCCTATTCTTCGATCTATTTTTCAGCCAAAAAAACCGTAGGATCTCACTTCACCAAAAGTGTCTACACTATCTACTCTACCATTGTCAAAAATCTTTTCGTTCCTTGCATTCCATATCGCCCAACACACAACAACAACCAATCTGCGAATAATCTCCTTGGCTTTTTTGTTCCGGTCGAGCTCGGGCTCGGGCTCGGCTCGTTTGCACCCCTACTTACTACCATTGTAATTTTAATGTTGGGTGCATATAAGCGTTCCAATTAAGCTTGGAAATGATAATTTAATTAGGAAAAACCCAAACTGAAAATAAAAAAGGGGCCTATGTGTGTAAAAGAAATGGAAAATAATTTAAATTAAAACATTTGACACTGTTCAGCATTTAAATAAAAAAAGAAAAATGAAAACGTTTTCGAGGGATATAATTGTCTTTTGAAATATTGGCTCAAAACGATAAATGAATCATTATGAATGCATAGAAAAATGTTGGAACGTGGCATAGTGTTAAACTGTTACTTACCTTTGACCGGCACTGCAATTTATAATGTCAAATAAAAGCCCAAAGGTTTGTCAGTAATATTGGAGTATCTCAAACTAGTAAGTATATTTTATTAGTTTTTTTTAATGGCAAATTTTTTTACTCTTTTTTTCCGTAGAATTTGAATCTAAGACATCCTACTCCTAAGGTGTTTAAAGGCATTACCTTTGTTAATTGACCATCATCCCATTTGTGTAAATTTATCTTTTCAATCGATATTATTGGTGCATAGGGTGCAAAGGGCACCTTCGGCAAACCCAATCTAGTTTGGGAACACCGTCTCATATGAATTGGGTAGTACACTCGGCGTAAAGAATTAGCTTTCGGATTAAGTTACTAGTGCTCCTTGCAATTTAGGTACTTTGGGTTCACTTTGAGTAATATTTGAGGTGACCCTTCCTCATTAACGGATTTAGTTTGGGTAATTTTAAGAACAGTGACAAACCTAGGTAGGTCCGGGGGGGGGGGGGGGGGCATACGTTCCTTGAAAAAAAATTAGCGTATTATTTAGGAAAAAATCCTTAATGTATGGTAAAAGTAAAACCCACCTATCACACTCTTATAAAATAAATACTGGATCCGCCACTGTTGAAGAATCGCCCTAGCACCTTTTTAAATTTATAAAACACATCGCTTTTAAAAAAAGATATATATAGTGAAAAGTATTTAAGTTCAAATATAACATCATCATTCATCACGGACATTTGTACCTTTCATGAAGACCCTTTACCAATGTTATCATGATGGCCATCTCCATTTACGTTACTCCCAAGCACACATCATAATTGGGTCTTAGTTTTTCAAGAATCTACTTATTATAGAGCCGTCAAAAAGATTTATTAGCACGATACCTTCGTATGCTTGATGTTCCTTGCAAACCAACGACTCGATCGACATGAAAACGTATTCGTATTATCTTTTTGGGTGATTAAACACAAACTCTACTACCACACGTGTAGACTAGATATAATGTCACACGATACAACCCAACCCATATGAGGTCATAGGAGCCACATGATTGGATGATAAATGGTCATAGGGCCATACGAATTTGTTAATGGTCACATCAATCTTTTTGTCTCAGTTAACAAGTTTTACGGGTCGTATGATTTAACGTACACCAATTCAAACGAGCCCTTATATGACCCATATGCGCATTTTTACAAGTCATACATGCCCGTATAAGATCATATAGGTCGTATGACACACCGGCGATATTTTTTAGGGTTGATAGTATACATACGCCACTCTCTAAAGTGTAGACCAGATCGAATGTCACATAATATATGAGCCATATGATAGAACATGAAATGTTAAACGACGAGTGCCTAAATTATTAACCATCAAAAGTTAACCATGGACAAACCCGTATGTATTTCAAACCAGCACGTCATATATCGATGTGCTTCGGTTTGGTTGGTTTCGAGGGTTTATGAATGTTAGTGTCAGAACATTCAAAATAAGTAAGAGGGTGTTGTTGTACGTCGATAGTCATGCATGCATTTACCACGAGTTACAAGCATACTGCCAAAACCCTATTTCCCTTCAAGGACAGATTTAAGTGCCAGTCTAGTCTGCCACTAGTTATACCCAAAACTATTTATTTTTCTTACAAACTGCGGCTCCATCTTCCAGAAACACAGCTGGTAGTTTTAATTCAAGGCCAGAAGATGAATGCTGAATAGTAAATAAATTTCAAGGACAGATTTTAATTTTTTTGGTGAAAACATTGATTGTTGAAGATGACCTTGTGGTTTTGAGCATGCTAATGAGCAGGAAAAGAATCTAGTACACACAGTGATAGGGTAGGTAATTATCTACCAGATAAATCAATGTAAGATAGGGCTGGCAAATATACTTGTGTTATATTTGTGTTATTATTAACAGTTGTGTACTAACCCTACAGTGAGGTCCAGCGTAATGTAGCTAACGTTACATCTACCGGACCGGAGAACTTGTTGACACACCCCTAACTGGGCCTGCCCCAGTAAGGTTAAGGGTCCTTTATGGTGGCCCATGGGTCTTCACCTCCTTTTTAGGGCATGACATTGGTGCCTTAACCATACCTTTTGTAATTGTAATGGGAGTCGCCTCCTGGCAGTACTCAACGTCCCCCAAATTTCTCTCTCTTATTTGCAGATCTAGAAGTTGAAGCGAAGACAAGGTGAGCCTCTCGATCTCTTCCTTTTTTACTTGTAGAATTAGGGGTGTGCAAAGTCGGTTAACCAAGGGTTCGGTTAATTGAAAAGTATTAACCATAACCATAACCGATGGCCGGTTAACCGTTGTTTGGTTAACCATTCGTTATGGATCGGTTTCGGTTAATTATCCGATATATATAAAACTTGTAAAATATAAACTAGTGAATATAAAACTTGCAAAATTATATAGATATGCCATGCATATTGGTAATGGTAATGGTAATGGACCTATGTACATAATAAAATAAACACAATTGGACCATCGATCAATTGGACTAAAACTTGCAAAATTATATAGATATCACATACATATTAGTAATGGGCCTATGTACATAATAAAATAAACACTAATGGACCATCAATTAAACTAAAAGGTTAAAAAAATTTAGTGAGCCATGAACTTATAAATAATATTATATTATAGTTAAGAGTTTAGTAAATTGATTAAATCAGTTCGGTTCGGTTATTTTCGGTTTTAGCCATATGATTAACCGAAACCAAAACTGAAAATTTAGTTATTCAAAAAAAAAAAAAAAACCGAACCATCAGTTATTGCTTCGGTTCGGTTAATTCGGTTATTCAGTTTCGGTTAATTCGATTTTATGCACACCCCTACGTAAAATCACAATCCAAAGCCACCCAACTTAGATTTGTTTCTTCAACATCTTATAATTATAAACTATATATCTTATTGATATTGTGTTTTATAATAGACATATATATATAAGCACCAACAGTATCATTTCATATCTAACACATGGCTACAACCTACAAATAAGTAACACAATTACATAACCACATTCAGATTAACTTGAAACATTTCATAGCCACATTACTTGTGTATTTTGATAAAGGAAGATTAACTTGGTCCTAAGCCTTCTTGTTGCAATATTTGGTGAACTTCTTCTTTCGTTGGCATAGCCGGTATCGCTCCTTTCTTTGTCACAACAAGCGCTCCACATCCGTTTGCAAACACAAGCGCTTCACGCAATCGTTTTTCATCCTACTCAAAACACAATTGTCACATGCAATCAAACAAATAAACATCAAATTGACCGTAACATGTCAAAAGGTTACCTCAAGTAGACTTGTATCGGAAGCTAAAAAGTTCAAAATCCCGCTAACAAAAGCATCTCCAGCACCCGTAGTATCGACAGGCTTCACTTTTACACCATCAACTCTACCCTTAAACCGCTGCACAACAAACCACATTCGTTAAGTTTAATGATCGACCAAGCAAACATCGAATCACAGCCGCATTTATTCGCTAATATTAGTATATATCTTGCCTTAGTGTAATATCTACAACCTTTCCCTCCTTCACTAACAAGAAAAAGTTTAAGATTCGGATGAAAAAGCTTCTTCAACACCACGTCATCATCATAAGCATCGTCACCTCCGGTCAAAAACGTAATTTCATCCTCACTTACCTGTACAACTTCTCACTAATCATCCATATAATGTTGTTACAAACTGTAATATGCCCGTAAAATATACGTACCTTAATAACATCCGCTTGGTCCCACACGCTCATTATACCCTCACGAGCAACGTCCGATGATGGCCATAATGGCAATCTCAAATTCACATCGTAAGAAAGGATGCTACCTGATTTCTTGGCTATATCCATTGCAGCTAGATGGGTTGATTTACACGGTTCATGTATCAAACTAATCGAACCAAAGTGGAATATCTTTGCCTACAGTAAATAACAACTAAGACCACGAAAGAGAAACAATTATGTAGTAAAAACCGAAAACGTATATACCTGTTTGATAAGATTCACATCAAGTTCTGATTCTCGGAATAGCATATCCGCACTAAGATTTCTAAAGAACAAAAACTCCCTCTCCCCGTCGGATCTTAGGCTAACGAAAGCTATCGTGGTTCTAGCATTGTGGTCAAATCGCATCCCGGAATTGTTGACTTTGTTTTTCTTCAAAATGTCAGCCAACATGTACCCGAACGGGTCGTCTCCCACCTAAAAACATGTACCGTATGCTAATTTAAATACTAGTTATACTTCATTATATAAATTGTAGTGATTTTTCTAAAAATATACTTTTCCTATAAATGCTGAAGAACCACCCAATCTTGATATACCGACAGCAACATTAGCCGGAGCACCACCGGGTGCTTTCTCGAAGGCGGGTGTTTCGGCAAGTGAGACTCCGCTAACCGACGACACAAAATCGATCAACATTTCGCCAAAGCATACAACAAGGTCTCTATTTGAGTGGTCATTTGAACCACCTGAGAACGCATGAGAGTCGCTTTAGTAATTAAAATAGTTTTATTTATGCCTAAATCACATGTTATAGGCCAAATTTAAACATAAACTCTGCCAAAAATAGAAGTGCCCTCTTTTTTTTTTTTTTTTTGAACGGCAAATTTGAATCACTGACGGACTACTGGAGTATCATCTCAAATAGGAAATACACCAATTCAGGAAAAAAAAACCTAATAAATCTGGAAAAAAAAAACCCTTGTGGAATCGAACTCATGGCCTCCCACCCCCCAAGATACCACTAGGCTATAATGCCATGGGTTAGAAGTGCCCTGCTCTATAAACCCAATTATTAGATTAAATATATTATCAACTATGATAATATATTGCCGTCTACCTGCTATTCTTATGTAATTTGCCGTGTTGATTGGAATGAAAATTTGAGATCGTAAAAAAAATAAAAAAACTATGATAATGACATAACAATAAACACTAACTAACTAACTAACTAATGATATATTTAAGCTTCAATACAATCACCATATGATCCAACAAGAAACTTCAAACTAAATCACATGATCAATAAAGTTAATTAAAGAGGCAACATATCTCAGCAAGGATACGCATATAATAATCATATCATATCAGAAGATATTTTCATTGACATATTAAACATAGAAACGAAACCCGTAAAAACAGACAGGGGATGATCGGAAGGAAGAACCTGTAGTCGTGTTTTCTGCCATTATATTTTGGATCAAGAAAGAAATACAGAAGAAGAATCAGATTATTAATTAATTAAAAGATGATGAAGAAGATAGCAAGAATAGTAAATGTATTATTTAATATTTCAAGAAAAAGTGGGTGTAACGCTCGTGACGATAATGACCGACACAGATACGTGGCATAACCTCAATTAAATATCGATTATCACTTTTTATCTTGACAAAAACATGTGTTATTTAATTTTTCTTAAACCGACAACTACATACCTTATAAACGCACTCATAAAATATGTCCCACGAACCCTCAACCACATAATCATTCTTGAATAGTCTCATTGGTTTATTGAATGAAAATTTCCATTGTCTTAAAATAAAAAATATAATCAGGAACACTAAACAAAAACATTATGAAAATATCAGCTAGTATACAAGCTTTTTGGAAATTATTTAACATATATAAGACCTAACACGTTGATTTCTTTGTCTAAATCAATAAGATTTCGTAGAAATTTATCTTTATTTTTAACTTTTATTTATGCTTTTAAAATTTTCACACATTATTTCCTATTTTTATTTATATTCGGTTAAATAATATATTTTTTATTTTTGTTTTGTTTCTCTTTTTTACACTCACGAAATATTGAGGAAGGAAAAATGAGTCCCTAAATTTTGTTCACTTTGAGGTAAAGAGATCAAGTGTCAAATTGGGTGAAAATTTTAATTTATTTTCTCTTTAAATTACTCGAATAAGGGTATCCGGGGCACACTCGGGGAGTGGGTTCGGTGACCACATCCACCGATCGGGAACACCGCCGCCATCCATGCGGGGACCCGAATCGGGGAGTGGATTCGGTGTGGAGGCACCGCGTTGAATGGGCACGAATCTTGAGGAACGGTCGAGTTGGCAACGGTCGAATTTAAAAAAAAAAAATCACTCATTTTTTTAAACATATATAAATAACCACACCATTCACTCATTTTTTATACTCTCAAACCACAACAATTTCACACATTTTTTATACTCTCAAACCACACCCACTTCACTAATTTTTTATACTCTCAAACCACACCCACTTCAAACCGAGCAATGGAGAACCAACCCCGCGAAGCCAAGAAAAAAACTAAGGGACGGGGCAAGCAACCGTCTCGTGGTGGTTCGAGCGGTGCAAGTGCACAATCACAACCCCCTTTCGGATATACTTCACAACCCCCGTATTTTTTCCAACAACCTTCACACCCCTCCTTTTACAACACCCAAGCAACCAACCTTCAACCCAATTTCGGCTATTTTCAAAATTTGTTATCAATGGATCCACCTCAATCCCCCGCCTTCGACCCATTTGCTTTTCGTTCCCCACAAGTTCCATCTACACGAGGAAATGTTGAACGTCATCTACCTATTCACGACGACGAGGACGAGGAGGTAGTGCCCGAAACTCAAAATTTGGGCGACGAGTACGAGGACGAGGACGACGAATATAATGTGGATGAAGACGCCGGCAACGAAGAAGATGACGCTCGGGATAAAAAGGGAAAAATGGCGAGCGAAAAATGGACAAAGGTCCAAGAAGAGGCGTTGGCGAAGGCGTGGGTACATTGCTCTACCAACAAAAAGAAGGGCAATCAACAAAACCGTGATAGTTTTTGGCGTAAGATTTTAAATCATTTTAACGCCACCCTCGGTGGAAGTAACCGAACCGTGCATCAAGTACGGTCTAAATGGGGCCCGATGCACACGAAAATAAACTTTTTCAACGGCCTATACCAACAAGCGGTAAAAATTATATTTTTTAACATTGTATATTTTTTAATTTTCTTTACTAAGTTCATATTTTTTTAACACTTATTATTTTATAATATGTAGGATCGCACACGAGGAAGCGGAGTCAAGGATCTCGACGTGATGAAAGTCGCTTTAACAGAATTTAAAGAGAGATTTCCGAACGGTTTTCAACATGTCGAGGCATGGGAGGTCCTTCGAAAACACGACAAATGGGCCCAAGTCCCATTGTTGGGTGAGGAAGGGGAAGGTTCGGGACATAAAAGAAAGCCCGTTGAGGTGGACCCTTCCATACCCGATATGAACGAAGACCCCTCGCCACAAAGAGCACAACGGCGAGACAAGCGTCAAGCGACATCGTCCGAGGGAAGCTCGGCCGAGTTGGCGGAACAATTCAAAGAGTACACCGCCATGAAAGAAAAGAAGCACGCGATTGAATTGGAGGCGATTGAATTGAGGAAGAAAAGAGAGTCGCAGGCTCTCGAGCTCATATCGGAACAACGCGAGACGATGAAAAACTACAATTACGATCGAGATATGGAAACATTCACCAAGCCGCACGACGATGGTCCGCCAAATATGTTGCCGTTCATCCTCGCCCGAAAACGCGACATCGCTAACAAGTACGGGTGGCCGTGCGATTTCTAAAATTATTATTTTCTAGTTTTAATGTAATTTTTATTTTCTAGTTTGAATTTAATTTTAATTTTTATTTTCTACTTTGAAATGTCTTTTGTTAAATTTTATTTAATTTTTATTAATATTTTTTTATAAACATGCATAATTACAACAAATAAAAAAAAAAAAAAACCCAAGTCCCCTAAGAGGGGAGTGCCGCCATCAAAATGGGGTGTTAGGGGAGTTTAAGAGGGGAGTTGACGTGACACTATCTGATTGGTGGTGCGTAAGAGAGGGGACTCCCCTCTTAGGGGAGTGCCCCTCTCACCCTAAGGTTGATATAGGGAATGAAATGTTAATAAAAATCAATCGATTACCCTCTCTAAACTTTATTTGTTATATGACGAATTAATAATATGCAATTAGGATATAGGATTAGGTTCAAGAGTGAATACTAGTGTAGCTTGCGAACTAAGTGAACTAATCCTGGCCATACACGTGTGTAGATCAATGGCAAGGATTTGACGTTAGAATACACTGGTGTATTTTACGATTTGATGATGAGATCCTGGCCATACACGTGTGTAGATCAATGGCCAGGATTTGTTCACTCAGTTCGCAAATACACTAGTGTTCACTCTAGAACCCCACCCTATGCAATTATATATAACATTTACCCGATTATTCCACAAGGATCACGCTAAAATGAGAACCACCTCGAGTTGTAAGAACCGTGAGAACTACACCGTACGGGGCGATGTGGACCAATTTTTTTTTCACAAACGTAGATGCGTGTATTATAAACACATTTGTAAAAAAAAAAAATTAAAAAAAAAAGTTTTTGAGCACCACAAGTGTGTGTTTACGGGTACCGTAAATTTTCCGATAGGATTTACGGTACCCGTAAACACAAACTTGTGGTGCTCAAAACTACACACACAACATTTTTTTTTGAATTTTTTTTACAAATGTGTTTATAATACACGCATCTACGTTTATGAAAAAAAAATTTGGTCCACCTCGCCCCGTACGGTGTAGTTCTCACGGTTCTTACAACTCGAGGTGGTTCTCATTTTAGCGGTCCCCTATTCCACAATCACTACGTGAAAAATGGCCTACGGCCACACTTTTTCCAAAACCGGTCTGCCACACTTTTGAAAAAATGTGTGGCTAAAAGTCATTTATTATATTTTAAAACACTTTTAGTCACACATTTTAGTATTAATGTGACTATTGTATAACACTTCAAAACCTTTAGCCACACTTTTCGAAAACAATGTGACATTTACTTGTCAGTTTAGCCACAACTCGAAAAATGTGGCTAAATATGACCTACTGCCACGATATTTGTGTAAATTTTTTAATTCATGTGACGAAAACACATCTTTTCAAAACCTTTAGTCACATTTTTCAATAAAAAACATGACAATAGCTAGTCACAATAAAAAAATGTAACCAAATATTATCAACTGCTATAGTAGATTTTTAATGATGTGGCTAAAATATAATACATATGACCACTTATGAGTTGGTGTGATCAAAGAGTAGTTTTTGATAGCCACTTATAAGTTTTATGTGTTGCTAAAAGTTACAAATGGTCTCGAAATAAAACATATGACTATTACTGGCATATGGTCACAGCTTCGTGACCCTCCACCCTCCACCTCCTTGTTGCAACCCTAATCCATCATCTGCTGCCATACGTTCACCTTCAGCGCTTATCCAACTGTGAGAAAATTTTGATAATATCCAATTTCCACAGTTCATCAACCTCGATTGAAGCTCGTCTTGGTTTGGTAGGTGATTTACACCAAAATTTTGAGAAAATTAGGTTATAGAAATCTTATAACAAAAATTTCTGGTTATGAATTTAGTTTTGTTCGTATGTGGTTATGTCGGTTTTTCTGAATTTAGTTTTGCCTGGTCGAATTACTTTGAAGTTTGAAAATTAGGGCTTGATTTGGCTCACTGTTGATATGATCTTATTTGTTTAAGACTACAGAAAGTTATGTAATTTTATGTATACCATGTTATTTATTGATACTGCCTTGTTTACCCTTTGAGCCGTTTATGCCATCATTCTCCATTGAGGCACTCAAGCAGCTTTCTTTGCCCCTTCAAATCTACTTTCTCTCTCTGATGAGAAAGAAGATATAAAGAAGGCTATAAGACCGTGGGAGATGGTACTTGCTACATAATTGGAACCCCTGTGCCATTATTTAAAGAACTTGTAAGTAAAACAAATGCCTATTTTGATAATTACGTGTGCCATAATTAGAATTATGCACCTGGCTTACTGTTCTGTGCGTGTGCTATCTTTGTGATGTGCAGAAAGATGAGGAGGTGGAATTCTTTAGGGAAAATTTGCTGGCAGTCAAGCAGACCGAGCTGTCAAGGCAGAAATAATTGAAGAACTCGAAAGTTGCAGGTTGATGTTTTTTTTTCCCGGCAATTTGGCTCCTTTTCACTTGTATGTGTGTTTGTTGTTTTTACTTGTTCCACTCAAGTTCCATTCCTTCATGTGCCCTTCTTGTACACATGCACTTCAGAAAACAAGCCAATTATTACTGTGTATTCATTATGAGTGCTATACTTTTATATAAAATCTGAATCAACTCATATCAGCATGAAATTTTCAATTTCGTTGTTACCTATATGCTATATAAAATCAGAGAATTAATATTGTGTTGTGTTTTATTTTCATGTAGCTTCAGGTTCTTGTTAGACACTTAGACGTCTATGCTGTTGGAGGGATTTGATGGTAAATAACTTACTCTGTAGATAAAGGGATTTTCGGGTGGTTGGTGGCGTGTTGGGTAACAAATCTAAACGGGTCCTGGTTATCTGAGCAGTTCTTTGGTTCAGGACAAAATTGATTAGGTCGAGTTGACCCAAAACACTTCTTTTGTTGAAAAATGATGGTTAGGCGATCATTTTGGAGTCGCGGCTGGATTTCAAAAAATGGTCAACATTTGGTTACAGTTAATAGATAAATGCAGTCAAAAGATAAGTCAGATTAAGTCAACTATCATATGCGTAAACGATTATGCTATCCTGATGTCTTGCTAGTTGAAATGTCTGTTTAGTGGAAAACAGTTAGAAGTATATTAGGTTTTAGGTCAAGTGTTGACATCCGAAGTCAACTGTTAAAGGGGAGGGGATAGGAAAGTGACGGTTGAAGTCAAATGTGATGGTTGCTTTGATATGAATAATTACAAAAAGCATACATATGGTGTTGGGCTAATGAACAGATGGAGCAGCAACTTGATTTTATAAATGTTCAATTGTTGCTGCCAAAACAATTATTGCCCGTCTTGACCGGATTAAACTTATCATGCAGGTCCCGAATTCAAGTTTAATCTAGAATGTTTTTATTGTTTTAATGTTGGCTCTATCGTCCCCTTTACCCAACAAAAATGTAACCAAATCCTAACCATAACTTCAAGATATCTTTGATGTTCAATATGGGTGTGAAATGGTGAAAATGTGTTTGAAAGTATAGTTTCAGTCCAATACTTTTTTAAGAAACAAACTTTTAAAACAAGTTGGTATTTTGTATTAAACGAAACAATTTTTTTTACTAAAAGTAGGTTTTTTAAATGCAATTAATCATTTGATGAAGCTGCAAGTTATAACTTTATTTCAGCGACATGGGGTGGGGTTACGGCTGGTGAGTTAAATATGTTGAGGGAGGGGTAGGATTATTGGTATGAAGTTGCTGGTTAGTATGAATCTTTTAAGCATGGGTTCGGTTTGGCTTGGTTTGGTTTGGTTTTAGTTTCCAACAGTTTAGTTTCGGAATAAACCATAAACACCCCTAGTGGGTATGGTTATTTGTATTTTGTTGCAGGTTGGATGTGCTAATAGGTTGCTGATTGGGGCTGCTATGGGGAGAATAGAGGCCAAGACGACTAGGAAGCTGAAGAGAAGATTAATGTCTTGTTTTTATGAGTTCGGTTTATTTTTTGATTATTGTTTCTTTGTTTGGTTTCTTTTAAGAGGTTAATGGTTCTGGTTCTACCCCTCTTGAAGGTAAAATGAATGTAGCATATGGACCATTTTTTTATGAATGGGTCGATTTGGGTTATTTTTTCTCTAACGGTTCAAATGTATTCTTTGTACTTTATGAATGGGTCGGTTTGGGTTATTATTTCTCCAACGGTTCAAATGGATTCTTTGTGCAACGTGAATTATTTTAAGATCTTAATCAATTTAAAAGCTGTACAATAGTTCAGTTGACTTTAAAAAGTCAATAATGTGCATTCAAGGTAGTAGAATGCAGTTGACGTTGAAAAGATAAGAATATTATAACTTTGACAAACTTTGGTGTTACTGGTGTTTTGATTTGCTCATAATGTTTGTATAAATTTGGTGGTTGGCATCAATTTTCATTGACTTTATTAGAAGTCAAATATAATACTTTTGAATATGAAATCAAACATGACAGAAGTTAATGATGTTAGATGTCCCCACATATGAATTATCAGTCTGTACATGTTGGGTCGACATTCAAGAGTAGGGTTGTTCAAAAACGCCATTCTCGGGCTTGCTCGAAGTTCGCTCGACTTGGGCCTTGTTCGAAGTTTGCTCGAAAAAGCTCAAAATCAACTCGGTTTAAATGATCCGAGCCGCTCAGCTCGGTTTGTAAATGAGTCGAGCCCCAACCAACGTAGGTTCGATTCGTGGCTCACTCGTTTGGTTCGTTTGGCTCCTTTAAATTAAACCCCATATATATAACTTATAACCTAAAACTTTAATATATTATTAAGCAATGGTGTTTAATTAATAATACGGTTGCCATTAAAAAAATAGTAATATGGTTATTTTTTAATCAAAAGAAATAGATTGTTAAGCTATAGTTTTAATTTGTAATGATGATTTAAAAAAAATATAGATTAAGATAATCTACTTTCTTCTCTTGATCTTTTTATAGTTTGCACAATGTTAGTTTTCTATCACCCTAAATACCATACTATTAATTTATTTTTTGGTTTTTTGTTTATCGTTATGTGTAAAAAATATCAAAAATATAATTTATTTTAAAATAAACAAGCCGGCTCGATGTGCCATGACCTGCTAAGAAACAAGCCGGCTTGAATCGAATTAGTTTTTAAATGAGCCAAGTTCCACTCTAGTTTGGTTCAATCGACTGGTCTCGTTTACAACTCTAAGCCAGTTAGAGGTGCACTGAAAACCCGAACCCGGGAAAAAAACTCGGACCGAGTATTAAAAAAAACTGGGGTTTTTAAACCCGACCCTACCGGTAGGGTAGGGTCCGGGTATGGTATTTCAGCTAAGTCCTGAACCCGAACCCGGGCTTTTTATACCCGATTTATAACCGGGTTTTAGGAATACCCGCACCTTGTTTACGAATACCCGATATTGGGTTTTAGGAATGTATGCACTTTCATTATTCTAGTTCCTCGTAACATGTAATCTTGTTAAATTAAAGTATCATGTTACTAAAGTTCATGTTTATAAACCCAAAAATGAAGTTGGAAACAAAAAAATGGGCCTTAATGGATCACAGTGGTCAATAGTAGACCATACATGTCTTAATGAACAATATTCGGCCTTAAGGGGTCACAGTGTACAAGAATATATCATACATGTCTTGATGGACTATATTGGGCCTTAATGGATCACAATGGACAATAATATATCATGCATATTTTAGTGGACCATGTTGGGCCTAAATGGACAATAGTTGATAATGTATGTCTTAATGGATCTTATTGGGCCTTAATGGATCATAATTGGCACAGGTAGATCATACATGTATTAATGGACCATATTGGACCTTAATGGACCACAATGTCTAACAATAGGATCATACATGTCTTAATGGATCATGTTGGGCCCTAATGCATCACAATGAATAATAATAGATCTTACATGTCTTAATGGGTCATGTTGGGCCTGATGCAAACTGTACTGTAACTTTGCATTCTTCTACGCATTTAATCATACCCATTTTCTCATAGTCTGGTTTGTTTTTTTTTACGGCCAATTTTTGGTCGAAACCATAAACCAAACCATTCTGTACAGTTCGAAAATTCTAAATTTACCTACTTGAACTTTATAAAAAAGCATATGCGTAACTAATCCGTTAACCAATTTTTGGTCGAAATCATAAACCAAACCTTACTATACGGTTGGAAATTTCTAAATTTACCGATTGGAACTTAATAAAAAATCATATGCGAACTAATCCGTTAACCAGTTTAGATGATTTTATGGTTTCAAACCAAAGTATAAACAACAATAATAATTGTTAATGCCCAATTATCTTGAAATTTTTTTTATTTTACTCAGATTATCTATTACTTATCCAATTTAGGGATGAGCATTTGGTATCAAATCGCAATTCTGTCCCGATACCGAAAATACCGTACCGAATTTTTTCGGTACCGGAAACGGTATCCACTTTTTTGCATTTTCGGTATCGGTATTTTTTGGATCAGTACCGGTTTGATACGGTATGGTACCGGTAGAATACCAAATTTACCTTCAAATACCGATACCATACCGATACCGTACCGTACCGACATATTTCGGTATCGATATCTAGTTTTGATGAAATTCAGAATCAGGACGGGATCGGGATTTGCTCATCCTTGATCCAATTTCAATAAACTTTCCATTTCATCCAAAAATATTCAAGTTTCCCACACTCACCAAAATCATCCCCGCCCAAATTTTCCCAATTTTCTCAAAAAGCCAAATTCCCCCTAATCCTCAAAACCTGAATTGAGCATCCCCCTCCGACATCCCTCTCTCTGTCTCACTATCAATCACCAGCAATAAGCATCGATCATTCGAGATCTCCGTGACCTACAGCTTCAAGCGACGGTGTTGCTCAAGCGGTAAGAACCCCCTCTTGAATTCTATTTGTTAGTCTTGTTCTTCGATTGAAACCTATGCATAATTTCGTAATCTACATTGGTGTTAGGGTTTCAATCTGCAAAAATCGACTCCATCTGCTGTACAACATCTTTCTTTCTCCACGCAATAGATCTCGGATCCAAACGTAAACCTAAACCGCTGCTCATGTTGTCGATTGAAGATTTGGTGGTGTTGCTGCTAGGTGCATGGGCAAGCATGTATGTATGTGTGTAGGTATAGATCGTTGGTCGTATCATTTGTTACTCATTAAATTCTAAACAAAAAAATGCAGATTTATTAAGGTGCAAAGTTGATTTGGGATTCAAAAGGTGAAAAGATGCAAAAAGGAGTTGAAGAATTCCTGGAAGCAAAACAGAAAAGTAAAACGATCGGTGCTTGTTGGTGGGTCGCCGGTGTTTGGAGTTGTTTAGCCGGAAAACAGATGTCGGGTAAAAATGTATGCCTGTACTGATACTATGTGTTTACTTTGGGTCCATTTTGTGATTTGCTAGATATAAAGTCATAAACACATCAGTAACTAAGACAACTTTCTATATTTTTATGGCAAAGAGGTTAATTCTGAATTTTAAATGGTTTATTGTGTGTGCATAAACTTGTGATTATTTAAGTGGCAGAGAGGCGATATGTGATATGGATTGGGGTAATGATGGTGTAATTGGGGAACTTTATAAACATTGGTATTAGGATTTAATTGACAACCGGTTCCGACGAGAACCGTTTAGCCCGGTTCCAAATTGAGCCGGAACCTTTAAAATACGCCCAGTTCCGGTTCTTATATTTAACATTAAATGGTTCTGGTTCGGTTCAGTCCGGTTCTGAACCGTTGCACAGCCCTATATGTAATGGTGCATATATACACAGGGTTTTGTATATATCTGGGTGTTCTTTTCATTTGCAGGTAAAAAGGTGCTGACTTGGGGAAGAGGCACAACTGGTCAACTTGGTCATGGAGATCTAGTTAATAACTTAGAACCAAAATCAGTAGAAGTTCTAAATAACCTCAATATAACCCGCGTATCTATCGGATGGAACTAGGGGTGCAAACATGCCAAGCCGAGTCTGAGCTCGATTAGCTTCGAGCTTTGTTTCTAAGAAGGTATTTTGATTTAGTAACATGTCAAAAGTTAAAAAAAATCTAATTTTATAAGGGTGAAAACTTTAATTCATTGTGTTGCTGCATGAAAGAATAGGTAAACAAGTCCATTTTGACTCAAAGCCAAAATCTTATTTTGATTTGAGAAATTAGTATCCAAATCCAAAAATCTCAACACCAATATGCATGACGTGAGATCAAAACTCTTGTCAAATCTTTAAGTTAATCCATACCAGCAATAAAACCAAATCGGTTATGACATCGACACAGTTTTTAGGAGGACCCCAACAATTTTAATAGAGTAAACTGCCAAAAGGGTCCCTAAGGTTTGGTCACTTTTTCCACTTTAGTCCAAAACTCAAACCTTTTGAATTTGGGTCCATGTGGTTTCAATTTTGTTGCCATTTTCATCCAAAATCAAAATCTAGTTAGATTTTTCAGTTAACATCCAGCTTTTTTTTGTCTTTTTCCTCTTTTTTAGTGAAATACAAAATGGTTTTTTAACGTTTTATTATAACAAATTAAAAAATTTGACCATTTTGCCATTCATTAAAAGGGAGGAAAAGGACAAGAAAAAACTAGATGTTAACTGAAAAGTCTGACAAGATTTTGATTTTGGATAAAAATGGCAACAAAATTGAAACCACATGGACCCAGATTCAAAAGGTTTGAGTTTTACACTAAAGTGGCAAAAGTGACCAAACCTCAAGGTCCATTTTGACAGTTTACTCATTTTAATAATTTGTAATCTGCATGAACTTGATAAACAACATCAACCATTTGGACCCATTGTTGACACATTGTTTTTCATACCCGTGTTCACCTAATTTGTACCCATAGCAAATGTGTAAAGTATTTTTATATATAATTTTTTTTTCATATTTTTATAATTAGTCATTATAGTTAATTCCTTATGTTGTAATACAATAACCTTCATTTTGTTTTGTTTATTAAAAGCTAGCAAAATTCCTGAATTCAACCAAGCTGATTTATCGGTGCAGATGGTGTGAGGCATTAGACCGACATCTTGAGACAACTAACTTCCCAGAGTTCATGGTCTGTGTCTGCCCTGCTCCATGTGAAGTCTCTTGTGTGCTCGGTATAATCGAAAATCCAGTCTCATCGATTAATCGATCATAAACAAGGATTTTGAGGATGGATTGATGGTGCCTCGACCATCCCTCAAGAGAACTGGGCAATTTTGAATTTCTTTGCATTGACTTGTTTAATTTTGCATTTTCATTTATATTCTGACTATTCCATTTTTCTACAGATTAAAAAGTAGCTGTTGTTGGAAGTGGTCATTCTGGGTTAGTAGCTGCCAATCAAGTAAATAGG
Organism: Helianthus tuberosus; assembly: GCA_030545235.1. Classification (NCBI taxonomy): domain Eukaryota; kingdom Viridiplantae; phylum Streptophyta; class Magnoliopsida; order Asterales; family Asteraceae; genus Helianthus; species Helianthus tuberosus. The sequence goes on from CM060370.1 coordinate 2,966,295, forward strand.
ATAGGCCATACAGTCATCGTGTTTGAGCGCGCTGACTGAAACAGAGGACTCATGTTGTATGGGGTTCCTAATTTGAAGCCTAACAAAACAACTTGGTTCAAAGACGGGTTGACATAATGGCTGAGGTAGGTGTGAATTTTGTGGTTGATGCCAATGTTAGAAGTGATCCATCATATTCCATTGAATGGCTTCTTAAAGGCAGTGAATTAAAATCATATTATAAATTATAGGCACCTTTCGGTTGGTCTATATGGACATGGTTGTTACGGATCTAAAACATAGGTAACTTGCCTTTCAAACAGACAACAATTATTGTACTAAAACAGAACTTGTGGCCTTTTCTAAACTATATAGGTATTTATTTTGTTATAGTTGCTGATATTTTTATTCAGTTTTTTATATGATGTAATGCAGGTGATACAAAAGTACTGGCAAGGGGCAGAGCGCTGGTTGCTACAGATTTAAGCATAGTTGTACGAGAAGGAACATATGCTCACACAGGTACGCTTTTGTTCACTTGTATTTGACTATTTTTTGGTTTTGTTGAAGATATTTAGGGTTTTTGTTCATGCTTTCAAAATGATAAATTTTAATTTGAAGATGGTATGCGTTGTCACCTAATTCTTTTAGATTTTTTGCACCCATTATGAAAAGTTGAAAATATGTGAAGGTAATGTCGTTAAACAACGTGATGTTAATTATTTATATGGCACTTGAAACTTAATCGATAGTCATTCTCCAAAAGCTAGCTTATATTACATTTTATGTGCAGTCTCATTATCCTGGGCCCACTCCAACATCATTAAAATTACCTCGAGCAACCACGGTTTGAATGAATAAGATTGTTCGAACTTCAAGTTGAATTATTAGGTCTGTTCTTACCTCAATTTCAATTGAAGGAACCCGTCTGGCCTGACCTTTTTGTAGCTGCAAGGCTATCGGTGGCTACTACTGAGAATGTTGAGGCTGGAAGAATTCTACAAATCAAAAGTTGAGGTTGGGAAAATTCTACAAATCAAGAGAGCTAAGGGTGAGGCTGAGTCCAAATACCTCTTTGGTTTGGGTAATGCACGTCAACGACAGGCTATTATGGATGGGTTAAGAAGCATCAAAACTGGCCACTAGTTACAAGTTCACTCTCCACCACAACAATAACAAGATGGCCACCATTCCTATGGATGCAAGGTTGCAGTACTTTTACGTTCAGAAAAAGTGAGTTTATGGACTTGAAGAAAACATACTAGAAATAGTTTTTAGTTTATTTGTGCAGTCATTTCTTTTTGCAACTTTGTAGATAGGTATTGATTAGAAGTTTGTCTTTCATTAGTATTCGAGTTGAAAAATTATGTACGGATTTTCAGTTATGATTATTAATATCATTTGTTTTTAGACTTGCTCGTGTTTTAGTGCAATTTTTATTTTACAAAAAATTGAAAACAAAATGGGCAATTACATGAAAATGGTCACATAGAACCCTATTGAATATGTGTGATCAAATGTTGGGTGATAGCCATACCTAAAATTACAAAATTCAGTGTGGCTATAAATAACCATTAGCCACGCCATAGTTACTTTGTTTTTTGTTGTGTGACGAAATGATACCAAATGCCATTGGAAAAGAAAATTATGTGTGACCAAATATTAGACAATAGCTACACTTAAATTTACAAAATTTTATGAGGCTATATATAACCATTAGCCACATTTTCATCATTTTGTTTTTTTGTTTTTGTGACGGAATGGTAGCAAATGTCATGAGAAAAACAAATATGTGTGACCAAATGTTACACAATAGTCACACCATCATCACCTTTTTTTGTTTGTGTGACAGAATGGTACCAAACGTCATGGGAAAAACAAATACGTGTGACCAAATGTTAGACAATAGTCACACTTAAAATTACAAAGTGTTTTGTGTGTCTAGTTAAGGTTTTTAGACACACTTACAATAAATTCATGTGACCACATAATAGAACTGGTCACACTTGCAATAAATTCATGTGGCCGTTGCTGCCCCTTAGCCACACTTAATGGACAAAATGCTTGATTATAACAACCCTTTTGCCACACTTTTTTTTAATTGATATGGCTAAAACAAACTTTTTAGTATATATATGTGACCAGATAATATAAATTGTCACATGTAAAATAAACTCATGTGACCGTTGCTACCTTTTAGCCACAGTTTTGTATGATTCTAGCAAGAAATAGTGGTACCCTTTAGCCACACTTTTAAGTTGCTACAGCCACTAAACGTGAGTGTGGCTGTATGATACCTACGATGACTCGACCTTTGGTCACACTTGAGTTGAAAATAAAAAGTGTGGCAAAAGGCGTATGGTCACACTTTTTTGTGTGGCCGTAAGCCTTTTTTGACGTAGTGAATGATAAATGGGACTTTTACTACATAAATTTCTTTATGATGAAAACATAAATTATTATTAATAAACTATAAATTATCAACATATTTAGGTATATAAGTATTGAATTTAAAGCTTTGGGAGTTTTTCAATTTTTTTTGATATTACAATTTTAACCCAAATCTATTTGAATTTTTACTTTTAACTCAAAAATTTTCATCTATTGCAATTTGACTTCACAACTCTTTTACTTTAAACTTTGGTCCTCACACTTTTTATATTTCGCAGATTTTTCGTTTTACGTTTCGTTTTAAATCTTGCGAGTTAACACGTCGTAACATCTGTGTGGGGTTCAACGTTTTAACGTTTTGTTTTACGCTTCGTACTAGATTTTGCGAGTTAACATGGGTCAACGTGCGTGTGTGGTTCAACGTTTTTATGTTTGACAGGTTCGTCACAACGCGCGGGGTCCTAAATGACTTAATTATTATTTTCTATGTTTTATTTTGCAGCCAAATTTCTTCGCATTAACACCGTAACTTTATTGGTTGGCGTTGGTGTGGCATTGGTGCTACTTGGCACGGTTTTACACCCACGTCGTATTACGGCAGGTGGTAAATCTAGTTAATAATAAATTTTCAATATTATTCCATTAAAGCTAAGGTGTTGTTTGTTTTTCAGTTGTAAAACGTCTGCAGTCTGCGGACCACATCTGCAGACATCTGTAGCAGAAGAGGTGAACCAAACATCTGCAGTCTGCAAGAAGAAGACTGTTTGTTTTTAATTTCTGCAAGCTGCTGAATTAAACTGAAATATAAATAAACTGATTTATTAAACTTAAAAGAATTTTCCAACATTCATAAAAACATAATAATAGTTATACAAGTGCTAAATTATCGGAAAAATTAACATCAAACAATCACAACAATTAACATCAAACAATATGAAAATTAACATCAAATAATCTAAACAATTATCATCAAACAATCAAAAAACTAACAACACAAAATTAAAATCATAACATAAAAAAAACTAACAACAAAATAAACATCATAACATAAAAAAAAACTAAAAAAAAAAAGAGAAAACAAACCTGAAATATGAGTAAGCGGCACTCCTGTTGAAGGATGGAGTAGGAGTGGCGGCGCCGGCTGTCACGGCCCCCGTCCCGGTTTTACCCGGTCCAGGAGCCGCGGGACAGAAACCCGTGGTATTTGTTATTTGAGTTGACAGCGGAAGATTTTAACATGATCTTTTAAAACTTGAAAATGCCCGAATATTTTATTCCATAATTTGGGAGAAACCCCGTAATTTACAATAGAGGAATTTCACGAGGAAATTCCCTGGTTTACAAAACATGTTTATTTATTCAACTGAGCCACCACTTCAAGCTTGTAAGTGCTCCGTAGCACGTTTTCCTTGATTCACAGCAGGTTGCCTGAAACATGTTTTAAAAATATTTTATCAGCGGGGAAATACTGGCGAGTCATTCAGGTTACATAAAACGACATATGAGTTATGAATTACAGCATAAGAGCGATTACAATGGATTCTATCTTATTTTTATCTGGCGTCGTGTCACCTCCTGGTGACGATGGTCATACCACTATTGGGTCATTTCACCCAAGTAGTGATGATTATCACTGTTAGGATTTATTAGCCTAACCGTGAGAAATTAGCAATGTGCACAATACCCCACTAGCCAGTGATTCAAGATAACCACGACTTAATCCCTGTAATTATAACTTTGAAAATAGTTGGAGTATTGTAAAACATTATTTGATAAAAAGAGAATAACTCACTTTGCATATTTATACGGGCAGAGTTTAGCCTACTGATTAGCCTTGTAACCTAATTTAAATAATAATGCACACGAAAACTAGGTTAGTAACTTAATACAACTTTTACGACAACTCACGAGATTCAAACCTTCACAATGAATGAAAAAGTGCGATACTTAAACATCCATCGAATTCACGACGAATGACAAAGCATAACCCAAGTTTGGTAATTAATATTCAGAAATTGATCTTCATGGTTTTGTTCAGATTGGTTAACTTCATTAACGGGTTCATTACCAGCGTATTCCATCTGGTAATTAATATATATATAAGTGATTAGCATAAAATAATTAATAACCAAACATAACAAAACAATCGCATATAATTAAATCAACATGTATAGCCAAAATTGTCGATTTTCGACGTTCGATATTTTATAATAGGGATCCGTACACACTGGTTATCTTACAAAAGTTTTATTTTTAGTTATTTTACATTGTTATATTCTATTATTATATTATTATTAAACACATATTCCTACAACCACATAACCACAGTTACACCATCCCCGTCAGCTGGTGTCACACCCCGACCGCGTAAAACAACAAATCGCGGCGGAAACATCGGGGCGTGTTGCAACAGAATTAATGTTTCATAACCATGGATACCAAAGAGTGTTTCGTTTTATTAAACATTGAATAAATACATCGTCTTGAAATCTAAATACACTATTTAAACCTAGTCTATCATTGTTATTGAGTCACTAAGGCCTTGTCCAGTCCTATGTGAGCATGCATCTTATCAATCGATATCATCCAACAATACCTGAAACATATGTGAAAACGAGGTCAGCAAAGAAATGCTGGCGAGTACATAGGTTTTGTGAAAATAAGATTCATGACTTCTGTTTAAGAAAATGTTTAGTCATGAACCTTGTAATTTGCTTTGTCTTTGTAAATCATTTGAAAGATAATAAGTTCGGATGATAAGTATAAATAAGAAAATAGTGCATGATTAAATGAATAACCATGTAAATGAGTTTGCATAAGATAAGTTGTTTATAAATCAATGTCTTGTGAAAAGTATGTTATTTGTATAAAATGTTCTATGTCTCAAACTGAAATGATTCAAATAACGCTATGATATGTAATACCATACAAACACTTATATATAGGAAGTACCAGCGGCGTATCCACCATGTTTGTATCATATTACACACGCATCGTTACTTAATCACTTAACCAAACCAAACCAAACAATGTAAAATGTCTATGTTTAAATCAATTGTCAAATGTATTGAATAATATGTCAAAGTATTCATGTCAAGATGTAAATCATGTCAAAATGTCTATGTCATATATCCATGTCAAATGTCTATGTCAAATATCCATGTATGGCAAGTGAAATGTCTCAACTAAACCATATGCACAAAAACAAAGTATTGAAGTAAAACTTGGTTTAAATCAAAGTTATGTTTTGTGGGAAATACATGATCAAATGTCAATCATGTACAAATGTTTACCCAATCGTTAAACCATCTTGTTTTAATCGTTCAAATCGTTCTTGTTTTAACAAACCCTTACCAAAGGGTAAGTTAACATTTTAATTGTGAAACTACTTTATGGTCGATTCTCTAATAACATTCAAACCTTCTTGACTCGTTCCTCGTTCCAACTCGCTCTCGTTCTCGTTCTTAACAAACCCTTACCAAAGGATAAGTTAATAATTACAGATTCAGTCGCTACCCACAACCCCCACACATAACAATGGTTGCAGTAAATAACGGGATTTGTCAGATCCTATGGTACCATAACCTAATACTGGTCGGCTTGATCATTGCTAATGAATGTCATCGGTCATGTAAACTACAACCAACAAGTTTGTTCACTTTTTGAAATTTGTTATTAGTTTTTGAAATCATTGTACTCGTTCTTGAAATCATTGTTAGCGTTCTTGAAATAATTGTTATTGTTCTTGAAACCACATTGTAATTGTTCTTGAAACCATATTGTAATTGTTCTTGAAACCATTGATAAAACATTTAGCACATATGAGTCACCCCAAAACAGTTGAAAACAGTAAAAGAGGGGAATAATGTACTCGCCTGGGAGTGCTTAGGAGTCTTGAACAACTACCAAGTAAGCTAGAGGAGTTCCGGAAATCAAACGGTACCTAATATAGGTAACTACATAATTAACCCGGACCTAAATCGGAAGACTGGGTAGGAGGAGGGTTTGTAAACCAAATGAGTGTAGGAACTCATATGATATGGTTTAACAAAGCCTACATACTAAATGAAACTTAACCTAAGTATTATCGACCCATCGCGACCCATTAAGGTAACTTATGCTACTTTAACGCGTCGTGCGCGTGAAACGCGTTCGGACCGTCTAACTAGCCCTATGACAAGTGTTATATGCCTAAACATGTTACATAATCAGTTATGTGACAAAGGTTTAGGTTACATATGCTTAATTACCAATTATACATGAAAAGGGTATTCTGGTAATTTACCTAAGGCATATGAACCACCTATCATACAACTACTCAAACGATGTGACCATAGGGTATAACCTCGGAAGGTTATTCCCTACCTACTATGGTCACCTAATGTATTTGGTCGGATCCTAATGATCGACCAAACTGGGTCGGGTTCGAGGTATAAGCGATTTATTAGATCGCTTACCCTACGACCCTAGACAACGTGGTAATCAGTAGGCATAGTCCCAAGGGACTATAACCATCGTGATTACAATCACGTTGCGAAGTTCAAACGAACTTCGCATTGACCATTACTGGTCAACGCTGAAAGTCAAACAAAGTTTGACTTTCTGACTCGAAAAGCAGTAAAATAAGGAAAAGAACGAAAGAATACTTACGAAGGGTCCCCGAATGCTAACCTCGATTCAAAAATCTCAGGTATGAAACAATAGTTTCAACTTAGAGTTTCTCAAATCAAAGTTCTAGTGATTTTAGCAATGGGGGTGGATGGGTATTTATAGGAATACCCGAACCGTTAAGATCGTTTCATGGAAAACGTGCCTTAATCCCATCCGTACATGTGTTGAAATGTCATGGTGTTTAGGTGTTTAAATTCCATCCATACATGTGTTGAAATGTCATGGTGTTTAGGTGTTTAAATTCCATCCATACATGTGTTGAAATGTCATGGTGTTTAGGTGTTTAAATTCCATCCATACATGTGTTGAAATGTCATGGTGTTTAGGTGTTTAAATTCCATCCATACATGTGTTGAAATGTCATGGTGTTTAGGTGTTTAAATTCCATCCATACATGTGTTGAAATGTCATGGTGTTTAGGTGTTTAAATTCCATCCATACATGTGTTGAAATGTCATGGTGTTTAGAATGTGTGGTTGTGAATTAAACAACGGCTAATACATCGAATCTGGTCCCGAATGCGAAAAACGAACCAAATGACGCGACGAATGGATTTTTCTTATGGCGAACACTAAAATAAAATATTTTAGTGCTTACATAAATTTTTGGATGTCCGGATGTATTCAGAACGTAAGTTATGCGCGAAAATGCAAACTTGTGCACTTTTTGACACTTTTAGTCCCTGAATGACCCAAAAGTTTATTTTAGCACACCGAACCCCTCAAAGCCTATTTATAAGCTATGTAAAGGATATTTATGGTATGTTTAACTTATGGTCATGTTCCGGAATGTCTGTTACAGTTCAAATTGGCATACTTTCGCAGTTTGTCATATTTAGTCCCTGTAAGCGAGTTAACTTGTTTTTGCCATACCAAAGCCTTCAAAACTTATTTCTAAGTTATGTAAAGGTTATTTAAGGTATGTTAAGCCTATGTCACTATTCCGGAGTGTTCGTTGCATTAAACTGGTTATATTTACGCATTGGTGCGCGTATAACCTTCCAGAAAGCGATTTAGAGTTTGAAATTGAACGAGAATTGATATGTGCAAATGATACACATATTTTTACAAATCCCAAGTATGAATTATAATATTTCATTGGTTTGGTATTTGTTTGATGGCCGTGAAGGCACAGGTGTTACAGCTGGCATCTTAGAAACGACGTTCCCTCTCGTCGTATTTCCAAGAGATCTGTTCTCCCACCTCCCGGATTCGATTCCCTGCATCCATCATGTAACACCTCGAAAAATTCGTGTTCAATAAAATAACGACACGTGTCGTGCAAGGCAAAGTATTATAAACCCGGATCTAGTTAAGGATGTATGGTAGGATTTAAAACGTCGACATGTTAATTAAACACCTCTGAACGACCTAATTATAAATCCCAAGACCCTAATATATATTATAAACATCTGGTATACTCAAATCCGGTAAATGCTAGCAATGATTGATTCGAATTACACAAGAATGGGATCCTACGAGGATATGCACGACAACCTTCATTTACGGCACTTTCAAAAGGATCCAAGGAAACTTTATATCATACCAAGGTAGTGTAAAATGTTCATGACCCATTCAAGAGGCCCTATACTGAAAATAATGGCCCAAAATCGTAATACATGAGTTACCTGTTCGGAGCTTGAAAGGACAAAAAGTTTTGCCCTGATAAAGAGCTTACGGACCGTAAGGGTCAAGCCTTACGGTCCGTAAGGCACGCCCAGATGCAGAAACTCGGACAACAGCCTGTTTAAACGACTTAACCGACTTAAGAAGATATTTTACACTCCATGGGCGACCCCTACAGGCTTTTAGACCTTAGGGACACATGTTGATGATCAGGGAACAAGGGTAGCATGATTTGTCATGATCATAATGGATCAAAATCACTATAAAAGGTCCCTCAATGTTGCAACATTCTTGCATTCATTCCATCTGCATTTCTGGCATGGTGGAAGTCTCTCATTCAAGCTGCTGGGAAGATCCCGCTCTACAACATGTCATGGGAACAGTTTGTTGCTCTCATTATGGAGAACTACTGCCCTCAACACGAGGTCGAGAGGATCGAGTCAGATTTCTTATCATTGGTTATGACAAACTTAGATTGTCAAGCTTACCTCACCAGTTTCAATACCCTGTCCAGACTGGTTCCTTACCTAGTAACACCAGAACCCAAGAGAATTGCTCGCTTCATTGGGGGTTTAGCCCCAGAAATCAAAGCCAGTGTTAAGGCTTAAAGACCTGCTACGTTTAGGTCAGCAGCTGATCTCTCTCTATCCCTTACTTTAGATGCGGTCAGGTTGAGATCGTTAAAGAATTCTGAAGAAAGTAAGAGGAAGCGTGAGGATGATAACTCACGAGGTTCAGAGAAGAAGCACAAGGGAAACACTGATTCTAAGAAGTTTGGGTCTGGAAAGAATAGCCAGCGAACAGAGGAGAAGCCAAAGTGCACGACTTGCCAAAGACGCCACTTTGGAAAGTGCAGACTTGAGTCCAATTATAAGTCAGGATCACTTGCATGTGGGTTATGAAAGTCTAAAGGGCACAAGACGATAGAGTGCAAGAAGATAAAAGACGCAACATGCTACAATTGCAATGAGAAAGGGCACATTAAAACCAACTGCCCTAAATACGCCAAGAAGCCTGAAGAGGTCAAGAAGACCAATGCAAGGGTCTTCAGGATGGATGCAAGGGAAGCCGTCCAGGACGACAATGTGATCACAGGTACCTTCCTCATAAATGATGTATTTGCAAGAGTACTTTTTGATTCAGGCGCTGATAAGTCATTCGTAGATAATAAGTTTTGTGAATTGTTGAAATTGCCTGTTAAAACCTTAAGTGTGAAATATGAGGTGGAATTAGCTGATGGAACCATAGAAACCGCAGCAACCGTGTTAGATGGATGTGTTATATCCATTAGGAACCACTCATTTCCACTGTCTTTACTTCCTTTGAAGTTAGCCGGTTTCGACATAGTTTTAGGCATGGACTGGTTATCTCATAACCAGGCCCAGATTGTCTGAAATAAGAAACAAGTGGTGATCAAGACTCCGTCTGGTGAGCCACTTACCATTCAGGGAGACACCCAGTATGGACTGCCTGAGCAAGTGTCTATGCTCAAGGCCTCTAGGTGTCTGAAGAAGGGTTGTGTCATCTACATGGCACAAGTGTCTATTGATGAGCTGAAGCCCAAGATTGAGGATATCCCCGTCATTTCTGAATACCCTGAAGTGTTTCCTGAAGATCTACCTGGTTTACCACCAGATAGGCAAGTAGAATTCAGAATTGACATCATCCCCGGAGCAGCACCTGTTGCGAGAGCGCCCTATAGATTGGCACCAACAAAGATGAAGGAATTGAGGACGCAGTTAGATGATCTGCTAGCCAAAGGTTTCATTAGACCTAGTTCGTCTCCTTGGGGAGCACCAATCTTGTTTGTCAAGAAGAAGGATGGATCGATGCGTCTGTGCATCGATTATCGTGAGCTTAATAAGATCACTATCAAGAATAGGTATCCTTTGCCCAGGATCGACGATCTGTTCGATCAATTGCAAAGGGCAAGCTATTTCTCTAAGATCGATCTGAGGTCAGGTTATCACCAACTGAAGGTTAGAGATGAAGACGTACACAAAACTGCATTTAGGACTCGTTATGGTCATTACGAGTTCCTAGTGATGCCTTTCGGGCTCACTAATGCACCTGCCGCATTCATGGATCTCATGAATCGCGTCTGCAAGCCTTACTTAGATAAATTCATCATCGTTTTCATCGATGACATTCTCATCTACTCGAAGAACCAAGCTGACCATGAGAAACACCTTCGTTGTATTCTTAAACTTCTACATCATGAGAAGCTCTACGCAAAATTTTCGAAGTGTGAATTTTGGCTTCGAGAAGTCCAATTCCTTGGACATGTTGTAAGTGAGCGTGGAATCCAAGTAGATCCCGCTAAGGTTGAAGCGGTCATGAATTGCCAAGAGCCGAAGACTCCCATAGAGATTCGCAGTTTCTTGGGATTGGCAGGATATTATAGGCGTTTTATTGAAAATTTTTCAAGGATTGCTGCACCCCTAACTTCATTGACTCGTAAGAAAGTAAAGTTCGATTGGGGTCCTAAGCAGCAAGAATCCTTCGATATTCTCAAGCAGAAGTTGAGCAATGCTCCTGTGTTGACATTGCCCGATGGAATAGAAGAGTTTGTAGTATATTGCGATGCATCACACACCGGGATGGGATGTGTGCTTATGCAGAAAGGCAAGGTTATTGCCTATGCTTCACGTCAGTTAAAGGTGCATGAAAAGAATTACACCACCCATGACTTGGAGTTGGGTGCCGTTGTATTTGCACTGAAGCTATGGAGGCACTATTTATATTGTATCAAGTGTGTGATCTATTCTGATCACAAGAGCCTTCAACATCTGTTCAATCAGAAGGATTTGAAGATGAGGCAAAGACGTTGGATGGAAACTTTGAACGATTATGACTGTGAGATAAGATACCATCCTGGCAAGGCGAATGTAGTCGCCGATGCCTTAAGTCGAAAAGAAAGAGTGAAGCCAATAAGAATCAATGCCAAGAGCATTAAGATAAATAACAGTTTGAATGAAAGGTTGTTAGCTGCACAGAAGGAAGCTGTGCTGGAAGCTAACTATCCTAACGAAAAGCTAGGAGTAACTGAAGAACAGTTATCCTATGGCAAGGACGGAATCCTAAGGTTAAATGGAAGAATATGGGTTCCAGTTTATGGAGGACTTCGAGATGTTATCCTCCAGGAAGCCCACAGTTCTAAATACTCCGTTCATCCTGGAGCTGATAAGATGTACCAGGATCTAAAGGCAAACTATTGGTGGATAGGCTTGAAGAAGTCTGTAGCTGCCTATGTAGCTAAATGCTTGACGTGTGCGCAAGTCAAAGCAGAACATCAAAAGCCGTCAGGTTTGCTACAATAGCCTAAACTTCCCACGTGGAAGTGGGAAATGGTGACGATGGATTTCATCACCAAGTTGCCAAAGACAAGGAAAGGAAACGATACTATATGGGTAATAGTGGATAGACTGACTAAGTCAGCACATTTCCTACCCATCAAGGAGACCTATAGCTCCGACATGTTAGCCCAATTGTACGTGGATAAGATTGTATCCCTACATGGCGTACCAGTAGCTATTATCTCTGACAGAGATACTAGATACACGTCACATTTTTGGAAAAGTTTCCAACAATCTTTGGGCACGCGCTTAAATTTTAGTACGGCTTACCATCCTCAGACGGAACGCCAGAGTGAGCGTACAATCCAAACGTTGGAAGACATGCTTCGTGCATGCGTGATTGACTTAGGTGGTAGTTGGGATAACCACCTGCCATTAATCGAGTTCTCATATAACAATAGCTACCATTCGAGCATTAAAGCCGCGCCTTTCGAGGCCTTGTACGGTAAAAAGTGCAGAACTCCCGTTTGTTGGGCGGAAGTTGGAGATGTCCAACTGACAGGACCAGAAATAGTCTTTGAAACGACGGACAAGATTGTCCAGATTCGTGACCGTCTGAAAGCTGCCAGGGATAGGCAGAAAAGCTACGCGGATCTAAAGCGTAAACCTCTGAAATTCGAGGTAGGTGACAAAGTGTTGCTTAAAGTATCACCCTGGAAGGGAGTGATGCGATTTTGTAAGAAAGGCAAGTTAAGCCCGAGATACATAGGACCATTCGAGGTCATCGAATGTGTCGGATCAGTTGCTTACAAGCTAAACTTACCTGAAGAGCTCAGTGGTATTCACAATGTATTCCACATCTGCAATCTGAAGAAGTGTTTCGCTGATGAATCACTAGTCATACCACACACAGATGTGCACATTGAAGAGAGCTTGAAGTTTGTTGAAAAACCGGTGTCGATCGAGGATCGACAGGTTAAGAAGCTTCGAAGGAAGCATGTGCCAATCTTAAAGGTTAAATGGGACGCCCGTAGAGGTCCCGAGTATATGTGGGAGGTTGAGTCCACAATGAAAGAAAAGTACCCTCATTTATTTCAGTAAATCTCGAGGTCGAGATTTCTTTTAAGGGGGTGAGGATGTAACACCTCAAAAAATTCGTGTTCAATAAAATAACGACACGTGTCGTGCAAGGCAACGTATTATAAACCCGGATCTAGTCAAGGATGTATGGTAGGATTTAAAGCGTCGACATGTTAATTAAACACCTCTGAACGACCTAATTATAAATCCCAAGACCCTAATATATATTATAAACATCTGGTATACTCAAATCCGGTAAATGCTAGCAATGATTGATTCGAATTACACAAGAATGGGATCCTACGAGGATATGCACGACAACCTTCATTTACGGCACTTTCAAAAGGATCCAAGGAAACTTTATATCATACCAAGGTAGTGTAAAATGTTCATGACCCATTCAAGAGGCCCTATACTGAAAATAATGGCCCAAAATCGTAATACATGAGTTGCCTGTTCGGAGCTTGAAAGGGCAAAAAGTTTTGCCCTGATAAAGAGCTTACGGACCGTAAGGGTCAAGCCTTACGGTCCGTAAGGCACGCCCAGATGCAGAAACTCAGACAACAACCTGTTTAAACGACTTAACCGACTTAAGAAGATATTTTACACTCCATGGGCGACCCCTACAGGCTTTTAGACCTTAGGGACACATGTTGATGATCAGGGAACAAGGGTAGCATGATTTGTCATGATCATAATGGAGCTGTAGGCTACCACTGTCTTTAGTCTCAGAGGACATTAACTATAGCCCGTAGGCACTTCCCTTCCAAGGGACGTTTATTACGGAATTGCCTCTTAGGGAAATTCATTAACCATGGTAAGCAGAGACCATATTTGGTTAATTTATTAATCATATAGTTTTAGGATTTCTATTATAATTTATCCTAATTATAAAACATTAACAGTTTTATTAGTGGCACCCAATGGCCTGGTCACATGGACAATTATAATTTATAAGCTTATGATTTCAGAGAATCAAAGCATGAAAGTATATTGGCACAATAGGCCTAGTCACAAGGACAATTATAAATTATATGCTAGGATTTCAGAGAATCAAAGCATTTGAGGTTTGAACCTAGTTCATTACCTTTATCTGACAGGGAGTCATAGCTACCACTGTATTTTGGCTCATGTAGAAATGAGCAAGGCCCGTAGGCACTATATTACCACGTATGGTTAAAATATGATCATCTTAATTGATGATTTAACCCATGATTCAGAGATCATTAAGTTGGGTTAGGGATCTTTTGAAGAATCCATATATAAGAATGACGTGGGTGATTTTAACGAATCACGGCTGCCAGGAGTGTTAACATGTTTTCAGATGTTAACTGGAATCTGAATCTTTTAAACAGGTCTTACCATCTTGGCCAGGTCTTTATAATGACACTCAGGCTAGGTTTCACTCTTAAGATTCTTAATTAATGGTTTGAATCTTTTTAACAGGTCTTACCATCTTGGCCTGGTCTTATAATTGACCCGAAGGCTAGGTTTCACACTTAAGATTCTTAATTTAATTAACGCAGAACAATTTTAAATTGAGGTGTTAATATGGATTTGAATCTAATTATGGAACTACCATCTTGGCCGGGTCTTAATATGACACGTGGCTAGGTCTTGTCCTTTTTAGATTTTGCCATTTTATCAAAATGGTAGATCTTATAAAAGAAAATATTATTTTCCATTCATTTAATATTCTTATTTAGAATGAAAGTTTAAACTTAATCATTCCACTATCTAAAAAAATAAACGTATAAAGTTGCCCTAAGTGGGACTTGAAAGGAATAGAGTTGTCCTCGTAGGGACTGAAAGATAATTATGTCCATATGAGGACTATTAAGGAAACGATCTTCAGTAAAAGGAGTTTCTTCTTCATTTTATTTCTGAATGTTTTCTCCTTGTATGCTCGTTTCATTCTAGCCGCGGTACGAAGCTCAGCATTTCAAGGCTCCAGATGTGGAGAATTCATATTACGGCTTCTTCGCTTGGCGACGTATCCAATATATATATATATATATATAAAAAATAAATTTGGAAGCAAAAATTTACAGATTAGGATTGAGAATAACCCTATGTTAAGTCTAGACTCAGAAGTTTAGATATGTGCAATTGTGTAACTGAGATTAAACACAAAAGGCTAGTGTTTAATTCACTCAGTGTTGGCTCTGATACCAACCTGTCACACCCCGATTTCCACGTGTCACCGGTGGGCCCGGTGGGGGAGTATCGTGACGTGGTTGGCAACGTAATAGTCAAACAACACAATATAATAATGCACAGCGGAAGCAATTTAAAAGATAAAATACAACCGAATTAATATTGTAATATCAATTGTCACAATACTCGGATGTTTATCCACAGAAGGATCGAACATAAAATGGAAACAATAGTTCAACAGACTTTTAGGCATCTTAAGCTTGCGAGACTTCTACTGATGCTAAGGAGAAATATCCAGCCAATTTCGTATAGTACCTGCATTTAGCCTTTTTGGAAAATACGTCAGTTTACACTGGTAAATACATTCAACTGACTCATTTTGAAAATGGTTTTAAGAAAATTGATTTGGATCCACGTGGCACAAAATATCTTTTATAATTTGATTAAAATGCATAGAGGCAAAATTAATCTTTTTAACTTGGGAGAATTATTTAATATTATAATCTTGTGAACGATTTACATGTTACTTATGCGTTCAGTAGCCTGGACGTATCCGGGTTAAAGATCAATAGACACACCACTTTAAGTGAGTTATACACGGGAGTACGCCTACACCCCGTGCTCAGGTCGTGGCTATCTCGTAAGATAATGCCGAGGATATCCGGGACATGGTCATTAACCCCCCAAAGGCTGTAAAGTAAACACATCTGTTTAAAACGAGCCGATCAAATTATTCAATTAACCACTAAGCGTGGAAGATTTGATGCTCGATCAAGCGGTACGCTATGTACCGTAACCCAAGCCCGTATAGGGAAAATAAGTTAAAAGTATTTACCTGAGCTAAATATAAATTCAATCCCAGCCGTATATCAAATCAGCAAGTACAGATAGCTTTTACTGGGCTCCTAATCTGGAACGAAGGTTTTTAATAACCTATTAGAATCCTAACGGGTCTTTAATTAAGCTTAAGCTTAGACCGGCTAGTTTCAAAGATACGGTTCGTACGCACGATTAAGCGAGGACCGGATAGAATGTGATTTAGACCCGACAAGTTCAGAGACTTGTTTAATATGGGTCCTTCATGCACATTCTGGATTTTGAGATAAAACCGATAAGGTTTGACCCGTTTCGGCTATTTTATGTAAACTCGCTACATAAACCGAACCAATCGCGTAATACGCGTAACGGATATTTGAAAGAGCCATATACAGGTTTCCTAAGTTAATATGCTTCAAATATGTTGTGACATCAGTAGGATGTCTTTCATTATGCCCGAAACGAATTTAAATACAAACTATGCCCCGTAGGGGTAGTTTGGTCATTTTCAACTTTATAAAAGAGTTTAAGTATTAACCTGAGTTACAGGTCTGATGTAATCAGCAAAAATACTCCATTTAAAAATTATAACAGTAGGGTAAAGTATATATGTGAAATTTATCAATTATAACCCAACTATGCACCGTAGGGCATTTTGGTAATTTCACATAAGCCGAAAAGCTCAAAATTGAAGTCTAACTTTGGGTACAAGTTTATATATCAGTGACTAAGGTTTTTACTCTTTTACATTTCCAAAAATCACGTTTTGTGGTGAAAAGGGCATAATGGTCAACATATGGGCAATTAACGGAATCATGCATATTAATTGGTTAACTAATGAACCATGGTGTATAATCACAGAGGATTATACTAGCATGTAACCTGGTCCAAATAGAGCTCTAAGGTATTTCTAAATCATACCAAAACGGGTCAGAACTGAAAGTCAAAGTATAAGTCAAACTATGTGACTTTCGGTTCCGAACCGGGTCTAAACAGGAAATTGTCGGGTTGAACATGTTTAGACATGTTCTTACACTAATTACCAAGTTATATTAATGATCAAACAGGTTGTATGTGTTCTACATTGTTAATTATGGATAAATTAGAAATTAATTATCCTGTTGACTTTTTAATAACAAGTTTGACCCGACATTTGACCTAGTTAGAGTGGGAATCAGAGGGTGCCATTTTAAGGGTTTAATGCCCACATAATATAACAAAATTTGCATCGATAAAATTTTACCGAGCCTCGTGTTGACTGCGTTGACCAGCAGTTGACCACGGTTGACCGATGTTGACCAGGTTTGACCGAACCCAAAACTGAACCGAGGCACTAACATGACCCAAAACTTCCCCTTGACCAGTTTTGACCACGTTTGACCTGTTGACCAAGTTGAACCGAGCCCGAGAGCGTCCCGAACTTAAATTTTTCACCCGAGTCGAAAGTGGTTCGATGGACTCTATGGGTCACTAGGAGCCCAAAAATATATTTTTCATCGAAAACTGATGGCTGGAACTCGCCAGAACCATGTCAGAAGTCGAGCCCGAGAGCGTCCCGAACTTAGATTTTTCACCCGAGTCGAAAGTGGTTCGATAGACTCTACAGGTCACTAGGAGTCCAAAAATATATTTTTCATCGAAAACTTATGGCTGGAAATCGCCAGAATCATGTCAGGAGTCGAGATTTCGCCGGAGAATAGAATTTCTTGAAACTTTGCAGGAATGCTCCTAAAGTCCCGATCGAAGCATCTGCAAAGTCAAAAGTTCAAAACAGACTCGCCGGAATTTGACCGGAATGTCGCCGGAGTTGCCATAGAGCTCAAACCGCTAAGAATTAGCTAAAACTAACCACACCACGCGATCCGGAACGTCGGATATAGTCGAAAAAGTGTACTCTTGGCCGGAAAACGGCCGTCGGAAAAGTCGCCGGTCGCCGGAAAGTTTCTAGAGAGAGAGAGAGAGAGTTTTAGAAAGAGAAAGAGATGTGAAATAATGATTTTTATTTATTTATTTATTTTTTTTAAATCATTTATATAGTGGAGGTTTCGTGGGCTTGGGCCCAAGGCCCACAAGCCCGTCTTCGCACCCGAACATCATGGAAGCATCGTAGAGCATAATATTAATACTAAAATACGCAAATTAGGATCGGTAGTCGATGTTTGCGTGTTCGTTCGTCGGTTGCGTAAAAATCGCGAGTAATTAAATTGTTGACGTTTTTAACCCCTCGTATACGAATATTGCCAAACTTTCTCATACCTTAACGAAACCTTGTGAAATTTTTATCACACATTCTTGTGAGTATAATTAAGCATTACAAAGCTTCGGGTTCGCTAAAAGATCACTCAGAGGTATACCTTTAAACATGTTGACACATTTAACCCCTGTAGTTTGTAATTCCTCACTTTCTTTCACAATTGGCTTCGTATGATCCATGATTTATTCGGTTGAGGTTATGAACATCATGTAGGGTTACTGTAAAGTATATTTATCCCTTGTTGACATTTTGAACCCTTATTTTCACATACTTTCCATGTTTGTCAACTTTAGTCCCTCTAAATATAATTTCACACGTTCAAGCTTATGACACGTGTCAATACATTATAGGACGTGAATTTTCGAGGTGTTACATCCTCACCCCCTTAAAAGAAATCTCGACCTCGAGATTTGCTAAAATGGTGGAAGTACTTTTTGTCGCATAATGGACTTAACTTCCATAACATATCTGGAGTCTTTCCAAGCTCCTAAAGTAACTCCTATATTAGGTACATGTATCCTTTTTGGAGCTTCTTAACCTGTCGATCCTCAATCGATACAGGATGCTCATCACATCATAAATTTGCATAACATTATGTGATAGTGCTTCTTGACTTATTGGCGAAACACGCCTTTCAGTCACTAGTGTGTAATGTATTGCGAGCTCCACCAAGCTCCTTAAATAGGTTTTAGCTTATAAGCTACCTGATCTTGATACATTCGATTTCCTTCGAATGATTCTATATATATTCAGAGCTTAACTAGCCTGATAATTTAACAGATTTGGCACACCCTTTCTGGGTGATATCTATTGTTGAACCTTATTCCTAAATCAAGAATTTAGGAGGTTTGCTATTTTCATTCATCCTTGATTTTCTGCCGAATACTGGCATCTTACAGATGATTATGAATTTGCGTAATCTTATTTGTTGTTTCCAATGCAACTTTCAGATCCTGATAATTGGACTTACCAATCTATTGTCCTAACAATATATGTTTAACATTTGATTTATACAAGGTCTCCAAAGGAGTAGCCTTGATACTTATACATCAACTATTATAGGAAAGATTATCTTAAGGTGAGATGGTTATTCCAACCACTGCTTAATCAATTTTTAAGGAATAGTTAATCCTTACAGCTAATCGAACAAATCGACGATCCTGGGCAGTTGATGGCAAATTCTTAATTGTTGCCTAACTAGGGTTGCGGTAAAAATGCATAATCAAAAAGAACCGTCTTTCATAATTAACTATACCAAATCCTCAGGATATTGAGTTAGGCTATATGAACCCTCTATTTTAAAACTTAGTTAATCAGGGTTTCGATTCTTCCAATGATGGTGCTAGCCGTCTTGGAGATTTCATAATAATACAGCCTTAAATGGGATATAAACCTTAACTCTACCTGCCCCTCAGGGGTAAACAGGGTAATCTTAGGAGAAGATATTTAAGGTACAAGGAGGTTACAGAGATTTTACAAATCTCAGGCTCCAATTTATCAATCATTGCTTGTGTCAATTAAGTGACACACTTATGTTACTAGTCCACGAATTCCTTAGTCGGGAACATTTACTAAAAAAAAAAATTCCATTTTTGGATATCTTCTTTGAATACTACTAGTCGACTTTAGTACAATATGACCATTGGGATATCTTAGGGGTTCCATGTATTAAACCTCCATGCTGATCAGACATGGAAATAATCTATGGGACACACTAGGATACGCCAATCCTCATATGACACTTTAATTAAACATAGTTTGGCATTCGCAGGCGATAGAAAACAATGAGAAAAATAATTAAAATAACATATGCTGTCGTACTCTATGCAAAGAAAGAGTGCTCTTAGATTTTTCAGAAGGATCCCTTGCCGATACTTAGAAGAATCGGTTACTATGATTTCCTTGGTAAGTTATACCTTGTGGATAATATAAAAGTTTGCTAAGCTTATGGTTTATGAAGATTTATTATTGCCTGTATTAAATCAGGACACTTAGCAGAAATTATCATTGGTAAATGATAAGGAATGCACTTGATGACATCGTGAACTGCCTCTTGGCATTCATCAGGTGAGTTCAGGCGTTTCCTTTCTTAGCCTTTCCAGGCTTAGCTGCACCTTGTTTGGCAGCTTTATGGTATCTAGTTCTGATGCGGCCTTACTCACCACAGTCGTGACAGACTGCATTCTTTATGTCCCTACATTCATGGGAAAATGATGACCCGTTCCTTTGCAGATGTCACACTGCTTTGGTCCTTCCAACTGCTGCGTCAACCACAGCTTGGAGATTAACTCCATTAATATTGAGATTTACGTTTGTAGCTTTATTAACTTTCGTCGCCTTAATAGTATTACGACTGTCGTCTACCTCATTCAAGTTTTCCATACTTGAAACTTGGTACCAATCACCAAAATTTAACAATTATTAGTCATCATCCTGATGACCCGACTTAGATTAGCCACGGCATTCATAAACCGTATGGGCTATTCTGTTCTGAACATTCCTAGTGAATGTTATTTGAATGTATATCCATTATATTTAGCCTAGGTCACAAAAGGACCATCAATGGCATTCAAGGTTTGGAGTAAGTCCAATACCTGCTTGACAAGGGACCATAATGTCACAATTGTCTTTGTCACAAGGAGGATTATAAATAGCTCAAAGGCTAGCCTTACATGACTTTGGTTATATATATACATATATGGCGTAGAAGCCTGTCGCGAGGGACGTAGAAAGATATGGCATAAAGTCTAGTCATGAAGGTCATAAGTAATCATATGGCGCGAAGGCCTTGTCGTGATGACATTTAGATATGGCACAAACGGCCTTGTTATAAGGACATTTATCAAATTTGGTACAAAGGCATGTCACCAGAAATGTTAACATTTAATATGTTAACTTGTCACGAATGACCAATTATAGCACATAGGCTTGTCCTGAATGACTTTAAAACATAACTCGATGGTCTGTTTTTCAAGGACCTTAATTTATAAGCCGCAATCTTTTAGATTAGGGCTTCAAGGTTTGAACGTGGTTCTTCACCTTTGGACAGGGAGTCATAGACTACTACTGTCATCGTCTTGAAAGACGATTCTTTTGGCAGAAAAATAAGCCAATCAACATCACTAATGGATGTTTATATATAACCATCGTATCTAATGATATTAGTCATGATCACATCGATCATATTGACTATTAGGTTTGGGTATAATCACACCATTTTGAACAGGGGATCATAAAGATCACTACTATCTTTGTCTAACCGACACTAGAATAAAGTTTAGCCCGTAGGCATTTCATCACGATGGGTGTTAATATTATGATTATCATACTGAGGATACTAGTCAGGATCGCACTGATAGTATAGACAATGGGAATTGAGTATAGCTCACCCCCTTGGCAAAGAATCACAAAAGATTACAATTGCCTTGTCTCAGTTGGACGATATAATATAGCCCTTAGGCAAAACATCATTACGGATGTTAAAATTTTTAATCATCGTATTGATGATTTTTGTCATGATCGTATTGATCATATGAACTATTAGGCTTGAGCATAGCTCACCGCCTCGGACAGGGAATCGTAAAGATCACAATGTCTTTGTCACACATGGACAATATAATTTGGCCCATAGGCGAAAACATCACTCATGGATGTTTATAATTGGTTCATCCTATTAGATGCTATAAGTCATGATTGCATTAATCATATTGACTATTTGGCTTGAGCATAGCTCACCACCTTAGACAAGGAATCATAAAGATAACAATGTCAATGTCTCAAATGGACAATATATTATAGCCCGTAGGCAAAACATCACTAAAGGATGTTAAATAATATAATCATCGTATTAGATGATATTAGTCATGATCGCATTGATCATATAGACTATTATGTTTGGACATAGTCCAACATTTTATACAGGAGGTCAAAGACCACCACTGTCGTTGTCTTATCGGACAACAAGCTTAGCCCGTAGGCACTTCATCACTAACGGATGTTTATAATATGATCATCTTATAGGATGATATAAGCCATGGTTCCTAAATCACTAGGCTAGATAAGGGAATTGGAAGAATCCAATATCAGGATGACTGTAGTGATTTTCTCGAATCACATTTGTCAAGAGTGCTAACACGTTCCTAAGTGTTTACAAGGATCTGAATCCCTTGAGTAGGTTTCACCATCTTGGCCGCGTAGGATAGGTTTCACCTTTAAGATTCTTTTTTTTTTTAAATGCATACTGACAGGGAAGGAAGGATATTTATTTTATTCAGGATTTTTATCATAATCCTAATTTATAAGTTAATAATAGCACAAATGGCCTAATCGCGTAGACAAGTTTAATTTATAAGCCATGATTTCGGAGAATCGAGGCATTAAGGTTTGAATCAAAGTTCATTACCCTTTCCTGACAGGGAGCTGTAGGCTACCACTGTCTTTAGTCTCAGAGGACATTAACTATAGCCCGTAGGCACTTCCCTTCCAAGGGACGTTTATTACGGAATTGCCTCTTAGGGAAATTCATTAACCATGGTAAGCAGAGACCATATTTGGTTAATTTATTAATCATATAGTTTTAGGATTTCTATTATAATTTATCCTAATTATAAAACATTAACAGTTTTATTAGTGGCACCCAATGGCCTGGTCACATGGACAATTATAATTTATAAGCTTATGATTTCAGAGAATCAAAGCATGAAAGTATATTGGCACAATAGGCCTAGTCACAAGGACAATTATAAATTATATGCTAGGATTTCAGAGAATCAAAGCATTTGAGGTTTGAACCTAGTTCATTACCTTTATCTGACAGGGAGTCATAGCTACCACTGTATTTTGGCTCATGTAGAAATGAGCAAGGCCCGTAGGCACTATATTACCACGTATGGTTAAAATATGATCATCTTAATTGATGATTTAACCCATGATTCAGAGATCATTAAGTTGGGTTAGGGTTCTTTTGAAGAATCCATATATAAGAATGACGTGGGTGATTTTAACGAATCACGGCTGCCAGGAGTGTTAACATGTTTTCAGATGTTAACTGGAATCTGAATCTTTTAAACAGGTCTTACCATCTTGGCCAGGTCTTTATAATGACACTCAGGCTAGGTTTCACTCTTAAGATTCTTAATTAATGGTTTGAATCTTTTTAACAGGTCTTACCATCTTGGCCTGGTCTTATAATTGACCCGAAGGCTAGGTTTCACACTTAAGATTCTTAATTTAATTAACGCAGAACAATTTTAAATTGAGGTGTTAATATGGATTTGAATCTAATTATGGAACTACCATCTTGGCCGGGTCTTAATATGACACGTGGCTAGGTCTTGTCCTTTTTAGATTTTGCCATTTTATCAAAATGGTAGATCTTATAAAAGAAAATGTTATTTTCCATTCATTTAATATTCTTATTTAGAATGAAAGTTTAAACTTAATCATTACACTATCTAAAAAAATAAACGTATAAAGTTGCCCTAAGTGGGACTTGAAAGGAATAGAGTTGTCCTCGTAGGGACTGAAAGATAATTATGTCCATATGAGGACTATTAAGGAAACGATCTTCATTAAAAGGAGTTTCTTCTTCATTTTATTTCTGAATGTTTTCTCCTTGTATGCTCGTTTCATTCTAGCCGCGGTACGAAGCTCAGCATTTCAAGGCTCCAGATGTGGAGAATTCATATTACGGCTTCTTCGCTTGGCGACGTATCCAATATATATATATATATATATATATATAAAATAAATTTGGAAGCAAAAATTTACAGATTAGGATTGAGAATAACCCTATGTTAAGTCTAGACTCAGAAGTTTAGATATGTGCAATTGTGTAACTGAGATTAACCACAAAAGGCTAGTGTTTAATTCACTCAGTGTTGGCTCTGATACCAACCTGTCACACCCCGATTTCCACGTGTCACCGGTGGGCCCGGTGGGGGAGTATCGTGACGTGGTTGGCAACGTAATAGTCAAACAACACAATATAATAATGCACAGCGGAAGCAATTTAAAAGATATAATACAACCGAATTAATATTGTAATATCAATTGTCACAATACTCGGATGTTTATCCACAGAAGGATCGAACATAAAATGGAAACAATAGTTCAACAGACTTTTAGGCATCTTAAGCTTGCGAGACTTCTACTGATGCTAAGGAGAAATATCCAGCCAATTTCGTATAGTACCTGCATTTAGCCTTTTTGGAAAATACGTCAGTTTACACTGGTAAATACATTCAACTGACTCATTTTGAAAATGGTTTTAAGAAAATTGATTTGGATGCACGTGGCACAAAATATCTTTTATAATTTGATTAAAATGCATAGAGGCAAAATTAATCTTTTTAACTTGGGAGAATTATTTAATATTATAATCTTGTGAACGATTTACATGTTACTTATGCGTTCAGTAGCCCGGACGTATCCGGGTTAAAGATCAATAGACACACCACTTTAAGTGAGTTATACACGGGAGTACGCCTACACCCCGTGCTCAGGTCGTGGCTATCTCGTAAGATAATGCCGAGGATATCCGGGACATGGTCATTAATCCCCCAAAGGCTGTAAAGTAAACACATCTGTTTAAAACGAGCCGATCAAATTATTCAATTAACCACTAAGCGTGGAAGATTTGATGCTCGATCAAGCGGTACGCTATGTACCGTAACCCAAGCCCGTATAGGGAAAATAAGTTAAAAGTATTTACCTGAGCTAAATATAAATTCAATCCCAGCCGTATATCAAATCAGCAAGTACAGATAGCTTTTACTGGGCTCCTAATCTGGAACGAAGGTTTTTAATAACCTATTAGAATCCTAACGGGTCTTTAATTAAGCTTAAGCTTAGACCGGCTAGTTTCAAAGATACGGTTCGTACGCACGATTAAGCGAGGACCGGATAGAATGTGATTTAGACCCGACAAGTTCAGAGACTTGTTTCCTTCATGCACATTCTGGATTTTGAGATAAAACCGATAAGGTTTGACCCGTTTCGGCTATTTTATGTAAACTCGCTACATAAACCGAACCAATCGCGTAATACGCGTAACGGGTATTTGAAAGAGCCATATACAGGTTTCCTAAGTTAATATGCTTCAAATATGTTGTGACATCAGTAGGATGTCTTTCATTATGCCCGAAACGAATTTAAATACAAACTATGCCCCGTAGGGGTAGTTTGGTCATTTTCAACTTTATAAACGAGTTTAAGTATTAACCTGAGTTACAGGTCTGATGTAATCAGCAAAAATACTCCATTTAAAAATTATAACAGTAGGGTAAAGTATATATGTGAAATTTATCAATTATAACCCAACTATGCACCGTAGGGCATTTTGGTAATTTCACATAAGCCGAAAAGCTCAAAATTGAAGTCTAACTTTGGGTACAAGTTTATATATCAGTGACTAAGGTTTTTACTCTTTTACATTTCCAAAAATCACGTTTTGTGGTGAAAAGGGCATAATCGTCAACATATGGGCAATTAACGGAATCATGCATATTAATTGGTTAACTAATGAACCATGGTGTATAATCACAGAGGATTATACTAGCATGTAACCTGGTCCAAATAGAGCTCTAAGGTATTTCTAAATCATACCAAAACGGGTCAGAACTGAAAGTCAAAGTATAAGTCAAACTATGTGACTTTCGGTTCCGAACCGGGTCTAAACAGGAAATTGTCGGGTTGAACATGTTTAGACATGTTCTTACACTAATTACCAAGTTATATTAATGATCAAACAGGTTGTATGTGTTCTACATTGTTAATTATGGATAAATTAGAAATTAATTATCCTGTTGACTTTTTAATAACAAGTTTGACCCGACATTTGACCTAGTTAGAGTGGGAATCAGAGGGTGCCATTTTAAGGGTTTAATGCCCACATAATATAACAAAATTTTCATCGATAAAATTTTACCGAGCCTCGTGTTGACTGCGTTGACCAGCAGTTGACCACGGTTGACCGATGTTGACCAGGTTTGACCGAACCCAAAACTGAACCGAGGCACTAACATGACCCAAAACTTCCCCTTGACCAGTTTTGACCACGTTTGACCTGTTGACCAAGTTGAACCGAGCCCGAGAGCGTCCCGAACTTAAATTTTTCACCCGAGTCGAAAGTGGTTCGATGGACTCTATGGGTCACTAGGAGCCCAAAAATATATTTTTCATCGAAAACTGATGGCTGGAACTCGCCAGAACCATGTCAGAAGTCGAGCCCGAGAGCGTCCCGAACTTAGATTTTTCACCCGAGTCGAAAGTGGTTCGATAGACTCTACAGGTCACTAGGAGTCCAAAAATATATTTTTCATCGAAAACTTATGGCTGGAAATCGCCAGAATCATGTCAAGAGTCGAGATTTCGCCGGAGAATAGAATTTCTTGAAACTTTGCAGGAATGCTCCTAAAGTCCCGATCGAAGCATCTGCAAAGTCAAAAGTTCAAAACGGACTCGCCG
The DNA here is from genome assembly GCA_030545235.1 of Helianthus tuberosus. NCBI lineage: Eukaryota > Viridiplantae > Streptophyta > Magnoliopsida > Asterales > Asteraceae > Helianthus > Helianthus tuberosus. The sequence continues at coordinate 2,993,030 of CM060370.1, forward strand.
GAATTTGACCGGAATGTCGCCGGAGTTGCCATAGAGCTCAAACCGCTAAGAATTAGCTAAAACTAACCACACCACGCGATCCGGAACGTCGGATATAGTCGAAAAAGTGTACTCTTGGCCGGAAAACGGCCGTCGGAAAAGTCGTCGGTCGCCGGAAAAGTCGCCGGAAAGTTTCTAGAGAGAGAGAGAGTTTTAGAAAGAGAAAGAGATGTGAAATAATGATTTTTATTTATTTATTTTTTTTTAAATCATTTATATAGTGGAGGTTTCGTGGGCTTGGGCCCAAGGCCCACAAGCCCGTCTTCGCACCCGAACATCATGGAAGCATCGTAGAGCATAATATTAATACTAAAATACGCAAATTCGGATCGGTAGTCGATGTTTGCGTGTTCGTTCGTCGGTTGCGTAAAAATCGCGAGTAATTAAATTGTTGACGTTTTTAACCCCTCGTATACGAATATTGCCAAACTTTCTCATACCTTAACGAAACCTTGTGAAATTTTTATCACACATTCTTGTGAGTATAATTAAGCATTACAAAGCTTCGGGTTCGCTAAAAGATCACTCAGAGGTATACCTTTAAACATGTTGACACATTTAACCCCTGTAGTTTGTAATTCCTCACTTTCTTTCACAATTGGCTTCGTATGATCCATGATTTATTCGGTTGAGGTTATGAACATCATGTAGGGTTACTGTAAAGTATATTTATCCCTTGTTGACATTTTGAACCCTTATTTTCACATACTTTCCATGTTTGTCAACTTTAGTCCCTCTAAATATAATTTCACACGTTCAAGCTTATGACACGTGTCAATACATTATAGGACGTGAATTTTCGAGGTGTTACACCTAAGCATCCCTAATCATGCATAGGACTTCTGTAAGTATGCTTCTGTAAGTATGCTTAACCCTAAGCATCACTCATATAACTTGGTAATGAGTATAATAACTGGTCTAAGCTTGTTTGATCCGACAATTTTCTGTTTATACCAGGTTCGGAACCGAAAGTCGCAAAACTTTGACTTTTTCTTTGACTTCAGTTCTGACCCAATTTAGTATGATTTAGAAATGCCTTAGGACTTCATTAGGACCAGGTTACATGTTAGTATAACCCTCTGTGGTTGGTTCATTGATTGTCCGTTTCGTTTACACGTTTCCGTTAATTGCTTAATGTTAACCATAATGCCCTTTTGACCATAAGACGAGAATTTTGGATATGTAAGAAGACAATAATCTTTATTACAGATTTATAAACATGTCCCTAAATTTTCACATCAGTTAGAGGTCTAGATTAGGAGTTATGCTCAATAGCGCACTTAAGAAGCTTTTTGTTAATTAAACGGCGCAATTAGCATAAAGCCTATCTAAACCCAATTTTCGTCACCAAACCTTTTACCCACTGATGTAATATAATATTTTGGTATTTTAAATATTTTTAATTATTTTTAACCTGCTCATAACCTAAGGTTATGGCGTTGATTCGGTAAATACCAATTATACCCTTTTTGTTTATAAAATGAGTTCTACATAGTATTTTGACACCAATCCAATTGCTACTGATTTTATATAATAAATAAAGTAATTTGAGCTTTATAACCTGATCAGAAAACTCAGATTCCCGGTATAACCCGGAAATCGCTTAAAATGGCTTTTTACGCATATTAAACACCTAGTATGGGTTTAAAACCATTTTTTCACATAAGACCTATTACCAACTGATATGACCTAATAAAATAAGTTATTTTACTGATGTATTCGGACCCGAATCTCAGAATTTCAATTAACCTCTTTTATAATCTTTAAAATGACCAAAATACCCCTACGGGGATTAAATTAAGATTAAACTCGTTTTGGGCATAATGGAAGGTATCCTACTGATATCACAACATATTTAAGGCATATTAATTTAGGAAACCTGTGTATAACTCTTTTGGTTACTCGTTACGCACTTGTCACGTTCGGATCGGCTTATGTGACTAGTTTACATATATTAGCCGAAACGGGTCAAACCATACCGTTTTTATCTCAAAATCCAGAATGTGTTCAAGTTACCCATATCAAACAAGCATACAAGCTTGTCGGGTCAAAAACCACATTCTAAACCGGTCTTCGCTTTATCATGCGTTTGATCCGTGTCTTCCTTTTGAAAACTAACCGGTCTAAGTCCAAGCTTAATTAAAGACCCGTTAGGATTCTAATAGGTTATTAAAAACCTTCGTTCCAGATTAGGAGCCCAGTAAAAGCTACACGCACTTGCTGTATTTGAGTTATACTTTGCTCAGGTAAATACTCTTAACTTATTTTCCCTATACGGGCTTGGGATACGGTACTATAAAAGTACCGCTTGGTCGGGTGTGTGTAGTCATTTAAATCGGATTCTGATTAATGTATTTGCATGACCCGTTTAATATGTATTATTTGGTGTATGACTTTTGGGGGTTAAATGACCATGTCCCGGATATCATTGGCATCATTTTACGAAATGGCCACGACCTAAGCACAGGGTGTAGGCGTACACCTGACAGATGCATTATGTAAAAACTGATAATCCACTTAGAGGAATACAATCCTTGTGGGCATTATACCTGTGGCGTGTCAGTTAATCTTGTCCGGCCCTACAAACCGGCCCTGATGGACGACAAATAAGTAAACCTGTATACAAGATTATATACAAATAATTGTCCCAAGTTATAAAAGATACTTTGCCGAAGTGCATTCAAATCAATTTTCAAACTCCTTTCAAAATGAGTCAGTTAAGTTGTATTTACCAGTGTAAACTGACGTATTTTCCAAAAGGCTAAGTGCAGGTAGTAGACGAAATAGGCTGGCTACTCCAGGCATCATTACTCAAGTCTCGCAAGCTCTAGATGTCAAAGTCTGTTGAACAGTTTCCTTTTTATTTTGATCCGCCTGTGGATCCTTTACTTTCCGTTGTAATACTTTGATATTACTTTATATTCGGATTGTAATATATTTATCCTTTGCTTCAGCTGTGCATTTAAATATTGTGTTGTTTGACCATAACGATATCAACTACGTCACGATACTCCCCACCGGGCCCACCGGCAATACGTGGAAATATCGGGGTGTGACACATCAGCTCCACGCCAAAATGGCGGAGTTCAGCCAAGTTCTCATTGCTCATTGGCGGGTTTGGTGCAGGTTCTGGGTCGAACTGAGGGAAAAAGGTATTAGGGTTATTTAAGAGGTTCTGGAATTGCCAGTCGGTTGTCTACCATTCTTCTAGCTCTGCTGGTAGCGGTTGGGTGTGGATAATAGGATCTGGGATCTCAGGCTCTAGGTCAATTGGAAGTTGTGCTTCGGCTGGGTAGTTAAAGAGGTTCTCACCGACAGGTCCGATGAGGTCACTAAGTGCCAGTTTATGATCCAGCTCCTCCCAGGGTGGCATTTCCTGGTCGTGCCTGGAACTTTCCCCAATTTCTATTCCTTTGCCTTTATCTTTGGGATCCTTAGTCTTTAAAAATTTTCATATCGTTGGTTTCCTCCTACGCACACGCCTCCAGCCTACGAATCTTCTTCTCTTCTTTGGCTTTGGTTTCTCCGGAGGTTGAGCTTGAAATTCCATAGGTTCCTCCTCAGTGTCGGCACAATAACCGGTAAAGTCTCTGGAGACTTCCACATTCACAGAATAAAGATTGAGATTCTGAAGAGCTTCAGACAACTCATTCATGCTGTTTAGCATATATGAAGAAAACACACAAAATTCTAGGTTAAAATTTTGTAAATTAAATTTTCACAGGCTAATATTTAATACAATCATTCAAGTATCATTGTTTAAACAGAAAAATGGCAAACATTGCGACTTTTGTATATATATGTTTATTACAATTTATAACTGAAATTCAATATATACTAGGGGTTGTGCATTCAGAATTTATTATGTTCAATATGCCTTTATATAAGGTTTATTCTATCTTCTCTTACTAAGTTGTTTATCTAATGGGCAAAGTTTCTGTAAAGTTTCTGGCTTATAGATGATATGGGTGCTAGTACTGGGTCAGGGTGTTGGCAGTTTAACTTAATTAAAAGTTAACATTTACTGCTGTAGTGGCTAACATATAGAGATTTGCCCATTGTTCATCTAATTCATTTTCCCATGATGGGTTATTCCCTAATTCCTGAGTTTCCTTATTAACCATCACTCCTTTTTGTTGTGACTTCTTTATTTTCTCTTGACTTTTTCTTATAATCCAACTTCTTTTCTTAATGGTAAGTGGTTTCTCAAATTGTGCCTTACGAACAAATATTCCTTCCTCAGTATCTGCTGATTATCTTGAGGAATTTGATTGGAATGAGGTTCCCTTATCTTTTGATGAACTATCTAATTGACGATAGATGTCCGAAATTCTTTGCTTACCCATACTGTAAACTAACAAATAGTCAAATAACACAAAAACACATAATCACAGAATGGTAATCAGAAAAATTAAGTATTTCTAAATACTTAATTGGCTTAAACCAGTGGCTTTGATACCACCTTTTTCTGTCACGGCCCCCGTCCTGGTTTTACCCGATCCAGGAGCCGCGGGACAGAAACCCGTGGTATTTGTTATTTGAGTTGACAGCGGAAGATTTTAACATGATCTTTTAAAACTTGAAAATGCCCGAATATTTTATTTCATAATTTGGGAGAAACCCCGTAATTTACAATAGAGGAATTTCACGAGGAAATTCCCTGGTTTACAAAACATGTTTATTTATTCAACTTAGCCACCACTTCAAGCTTGTAAGTGCTCCGTAGCACGTTTTCCTTGATTCACAGCAGGTTGCCTGAAACATGTTTTAAAAATATTTTATCAGCGGGGAAATACTGGCGAGTCATTCAGGTTACATAAAACAACATATGAGTTATGAATTACAGCATAAGAGCGATTACAATGGATTCTATCTTATTTTTATCTGGCGCCGTGTCACCTCCTGGTGACGATGGTCATACCACTATTGGGTCCTTTCACCCAAGTAGTGATGATTATCACTGTTAGGATTTATTAGCCTAACCGTGAGAAATTAGTAATGTGCACAATACCCCACTAGCCAGTGATTCAAGATAACCACGACTTAATCCCTGTAATTATAACTTTGAAAATAGTTGGAGTATTGTAAAACATTATTTGATAAAAAGAGAATGACTCACTTTGCAGATTTATACGGGCAGAGTTTAGCCTACTGATTAGCCTTGTAACCTAATTTAAATAATAATGCACACGAAAACTAGGTTAGTAACTTAATACAACTTTTACGACAACTCACGAGATTCAAACCTTCACAATGAATGAAAAAGTGCGATACTTAAACATCCATCGAATTCACGACGAATGACAAAGCATAACCCAAGTTTGGGCAGCACTTAAACATCCATCGGATTGGTTTTTATCGATCGGACATTAAATCGTAGCAGTGATCAAGTTATTACCCTGTTATCGCGACAGCGTTTCGTGCTGTGTGTGTGTTTTGTAGTAAACAGCGTATAACTTAACGTAAGTAAAGAAATTTTTCGTCGAAACATGCAAACAGTTCAAGTCCCAAGCCCCTGGATTTATAGCCCAAATTTGGACCTCCCGCGTGTCGCGACAGGATCACCCGCACCTGTCGCGTGTCGCGGGGGAACCCAAAATAGGGTAGGCTTTCCTTGTCACCTACTTAGCCCTGATGAGTCGACGAAATTCGAATTTACGTGTTTCATAACTGTTTTGAGCGGATAAACTTAATTAGGGAATACCCCCCCTTGAGTTTTAAGGGGCCCTGATCCTAGTTCCAACTATTCTGAAATTTTTAGGGGTCATGCAATACTACTTGGGGTCTCAATTAGGGTTTCTTATTGGACAAAATAAGATAAGAAATGGTAATTTTAATGAGAGTTGTTACACCGGCGGTTGAAGGAGGGAGGAGGAGCGACGCCAGCGGTGAAGTAGGGAGGAGGAGAGGCGGCGGCGGCTGTGCAAGGAGGGAGGAGGAGAGGCGGTGCCGGCTGAAAGGAAGGAGGAGGACAGCAGCGTGACGTCGGCGGGAGGGAGGAGGAGTGGCGGCGTCGGCGGTGAGGAGGGAGGAAGGAGGTGGCGGCTATGGTGGAAGAGAAGGTTTGCTAGGGTTTGTGTGTTTTTTGGGGTTTAGGACGAAATGAAACACAAGAAGAGGTGAGGACATCCCAAGTCTACACCAAAAAAGGACGCACAGACATTTTTTTAATGAAAGGTCTTCGAGAAAACAAACAAACTGCAGACTCAAACGTCTGTGCGTGGTTTGCGCCACATAAACAAAAGAGGTCAGGAAGCTCTTCTTTAAAAAAACAAACAACACCTAAGAGTACTTTTTCGACCAGAAAAAAAAACTACTAAGTATAAATATTGCTTCAATAGTGTGACTTATTTAAGAATCTTAATTCTCAAAAAAGTTTAATAACCTAAACGAAAGATATACAAACCTTGGTGACTATATGGTATTTCTTTCGGTATGAAACTTGATTATTATTTAATTATTTGTTTTGCAAATACCTCGTATTTAGAGGTGTCTTTCGATACCCTGTTCGAGTTTAAAAAATGGCTCACTAAACCTAATGTTAAAGAACTAACTTCTAAACCATAAAAATTGATTTGTAAATGTGTATATTGGATTTTGTATGGGTATACATTTTTATAAATAATAAAACTGTTAAAAAAAGACCGAAATGAAAGACATATGAAACATGCTGAATAACCTAAAATATAAGCATTGACAATCTGAATGGTACACACCATTATGGCTGCCCATGCTCATATTTTAGGCTATTCACTAAATATTCACAATGTTTCATATGTCTTTCATTTAGGTTTTTTTTTTAACAAATGTATCATATATAAAAATAAATTAAAAGGTTGGAACAATATTGAGAGTTGAATGATATCATACTCTATATCATACTCCATTTTAACTTCTCTTACTATTATTGATGTTTTACAGGGTGCCAACATTATAAGATACCGTAATGATACTGATCAAATTTTCTACGTGTAATGAACCAAAATGACACCGCTCAAATCATCTGATATCGTGTGGAAAAAATTGTTGCCCGCTGAAACGCTGGCTTACCTTAACTATGTTGTTAAAAGAATGTAAGGAACTTGCACCCTTAAAAAAATGTGATAACCAGTATGGCATTAGGGGAGTGGGGGTGGGGAAAGTTTTGTCCGTGATGAGTGAGTTCAACGAGTGATGGATAGCAACATACCACCGCCACCATGATAATTCAACGAGTGATGGAAGGATTCCGTAATATATTTCGCGCGTTATGGGCTATTCTGTGATAATTGGATGTGAGGGTTTATTGTTGGGTGTTGTGAGTGATGACCATTGCCACTAAAAAAGGTTGTGAGTGATGGAATAATTGTTGATAAAATGACGAAACTTGATTGGATGTTGTGAGTGATGGAATTTTTGCATGTGATAAGCACCCCCTCCTCTTATGTGGACAATGGTCCAATACATCATTTTTCTTTGTTCCAGCTTTTACGTTCTTTTGGGCCTATGAAACATTTGGGCTTAACTAAGACCCTTACTTTTGGACAAAGTATTTTATAGTGTATTGGATCGTAAATGAACATGCAATGAATGACACACGAAAAAGAGACATTAAATTCATTAAAAAAATGTTGATTCATTATCTCTAGTCTAATATCCACGCATGTTGTCGCGTTGGCACAAAAAAACGACTCTTCTACATGTATGTAAATAGTTATGTTTCAACCTCTAATCATGTGTCCCTAAATAAAAATATTTGTAAGAGTGCCCATTCAATATGACGGCTGGCGTTATATATGCAAACGGTATAATTATGGCTTAAAATGCAAACGATTCCTGTACTTTATTATTATCTCGCCTTTTATTAGCTTCTTTTTATTAATTGTATTTAAAAATTGTAATAAAAATTCAAGTATATATTATTGAAGGAAAAAATCAAACATCGATCACCGCAACTAATGCATCCATTCTTATATCCAAAAATATAACTAAAACAGATTTTAAAATTTTCTATCTCAAATTAACTTCAGTACTTTAGACCAACGAGAACAACGTAAACTTGTGACTAATTTAAATGAATTTTACATCACTTAACAATTTTATAATAGTGGCAATATAGTTAAGACTCAAGTTTTTACTAATTAATCATGATAGATTATATACTTAACTTTCAATATCTCTAATCTAAGAAATGTTGCACCAAAAGTTCATTTCATATATTGAGTAAAGTTCTTTTTAAGTCCATGTGGTTTGTGAATTTTAGCTATTTGAATCAAAAAACTAAACATGTTTTGATTTGAGTCCCTGTGGTTTGTATTTTTAACCTTTTGAATCCAAAACGCAAACCTCATCCAAATCATGGACTAAAAGGGTTGGATTCAAAGGGTTAAAAATACAAACCACAGGGACTCAAAGGGTTGGATGAGGTTTCATTTTGGATTCAAAGGGTTAAAAATACAAACCACATGGACTCAAATCAAGACAAGTTTGGTTTTTGAATTCAAATAGTTAAAATGCACAAACCACAGGGACTTAAAAAGGACTTTACTCTCATATATAATATGTTAAATGAATGTTTTAACAAGTAAAACTGCCAACTATATTTTGTTTTTAACTAGTGAATAAGCAGTAAAATTAATACTTTGATTGAATAAGCACATTGCAACACTATATTCGAAATTTTATGAAATGTTATATTATATTACTAAAATAACGAAAAGAGTAGACGTCACTTTATAAAAAATATACATATAAAATTAATGACGAGGTAGCTTGAAGACATGTACACTTATGTTTTGATCACTTGTACAATACTATTCATAACTCAGATTTGAGTTAAATTTATACCATGCGTCGATAAAAATTAACACGTCGCAACGGCACACTCAAAATTTTATAATTGATTATATCTAAAAGTTATAAATGCAAAACGAAATATGCATAAAAATAATTATAATAATAAAATCTTATAATATTAAATAAGCTGACAAAAAAATAACAACTTAAGGTGCCTTACACTAGATAATTAAAATTATAGAATTTGGCAAAAGTCAAAACTCCAAAACCAAAACAGTAGGATTCTTTAGAAAGGAGAAAAACAAAGTGTGGAATACTATCTTGTAATTGTGATATAGTAATTAATTAAATGGTCTTATTGTAGTTATAGAACTTCAATAGAATTAAGCGACATCGAGGTTTTTGGATGGACAGGGAATATGAGTCCCACGTGTGTTGTAGGATGACAACATAATATATATAAAATAAAAGAAATGTATAATAAATTTGCATAAAAATAAACCACACGTGTGTGTATATGTATATAAAAAGAAGGAAATTCCCGTTGGCATACATAACTGATCACATAAAGAAAGGAAATTAATTAGTAGTGTTGATTGTTACCAAAAAAAACAATCACTGTGGCAAGCTAACAATTAGATTGCTGTGTTCTTCATTCTGTAGTATGTTTAGGCTGTTGGAATAATCCAGATCTGTTTAAAGATCTTGACATCTTGTTAGTTTATCAAAGTGATTTGTTAGTGTAGTTAGTACCCTAATTGTAACACTATCGTACGTTTAGGGTACCCTAGTGTCGAGCATTGTTATTTATTATATCATAATATTTTTGTAACTTAATTTAATGTAAAAGTTGACACCCGAGTGTCGAGTAATAGTGTTGGTGCACTTGTGTCTGTACTTTGTCTGTATTCGGTCGATGTAAAACGATGTTCTTGTTAGTCATGTAAGTTTGACCAAGTCAACCCTCCTCCTGGTTTGACTTGGCCAAACAGTTAGTATTTGATTGTAAAATGTCTGAGTCGAAGGTTGGGCCATCGAAGGATTATGTCTATCCTTCGATGAGCTCGAAAGTTGTCCCACGAAGGATACTGATGGACCTCGAAGGATATGCCATCCTTCGAGGTATATGTGGATCCTTCGATGGCTTTGTGATCGCAGATGATCTTTCGATCAATCTGCATGGTCCTTCGACCAGACTTGCTGTGTTGGGTATAAATACCCATGCAGTGTGTTCACAGACAGACAGATGCACATAGACAGACTCGAGAGATAGAGAGCATTCTGTCAAGAACACACACATATACACACTTAGAGAGTTTGCAAAACTGATTTGTAAACATTGAGCTTGTAACCGGAACCTTTCATTCGTATTAATACAAGTGGTGTTAATCGGTGAACTTTGTGTCTTGTGTTTGTGCTTGTTTCATTCCGGTTTGCATACTAGCTTGGATTCCGCACTTGCTAGTGTGTTAGTATAACAAGGTTAAGGTTGAACCTCATCCTCCGAGAGGGACCTACAAGTGGTATCAGAGCCGTGGCTCTTTTCCTTGTTAAAAACCGGGTTTTATACAAGTGTTTGGAGTGTTTTGGACAAAAACTCACGTGGTTTGGCAGCCGTTTTTACTGTTTTTCTCGCTTTTCTTGACGTTAAAACGGTTCTAAACTTATCGGGTGTGTTATGGGAAGGCTTGGGTAACTTAAAAATCTGTTTTTAAGTGGTTTTGGTATTTTCCGGCCAAAATTCCGGCTTCTCCGGTGACCGGTTTCTGGGTTCATCCTTCGATTTTTGGCAATATTTTATTATTCAAAACCTGTTTTGCATGCAGAAGATATGGTCTGACCATACCTTCTGCCTTCTGCCGAAAGTTTCTACCAACCCATCACCTTTTTCACCAACCTGTCACTCTTTGTCAGTTGTGTCAGTTGCAATCGAAGGATATCTTTCGACATCGAAAGATCATCTTTCGATCAAGGAAGGCTCGATAGATAATCATCTTTCGACCCATCATTCGAAGTCAGAGACATATCCTTCGATCAAGGGAATCTATTCGAAGGATAGTTATTCGAAAGATAAGGATATATATTCGAAAGATAAGGATCTTTCAAACTGTGAATCTTTCGAGTTAGTGAATCTTTCGAAACCATTGTTCGAGATTCAACAGTGATCTTTCAAACACTGTTGATCCTTCGAACAAGTGTTGATCCTTCGATTGTGGTCTGCTTTAGTTCAACAAGTTTCTGTTCTTCGAGCTTGGATCTTTCGGCTGATCTTTTGGTTGTTTTAAGTGTTATTTTCAGGTATTCTTTTTCTTGATCAAAAATGAATTCGATGTGGGGTATTCCCTTACCTGCATCTCCTGCATGGGCCGAATCTCCCGTACCTGTATCTTCGCAAGCTAATGCTATATCTACCGGTCAATGGGCATTCGTATCAAATCAAACTCCAAGTGTTCAAAGCATTTTGTTAAGCGAGAGTGAAACGGGAAGTTTGAATAGGCCTCCAAAGTTGATGCACTTAAGTGAATATCCGGGATGGTTTGATAGATTTCATACATACGTCCTTGGTCAAAATACAGAATTGTGGTTGCGTTTCATCACAGATTTTGATCAAACAATAGAGCTTGCCGCATCATCTGCTGCTACGTTTGCAGATCTTACGGAAGATCAGAAGAAGGTCTATGATTTGGAAAAGAAGGCATATGCCATTCTTACTCAGGCGTTAAGTAAAGATATTTATCATCAATTTGTCAGTTACAAGACAACGAAGACGTTGTGGGACGCATTGAAGATAAGGGGCGTGGGAAATGAAGCAACACGTCAATTGAGAAAAGACCTGCTAAAGAAAGAGTTTGATGGTTTTACTTGTATGGAGAATGAATCTTTAGGAGATTTGACAAGTCGATTCAATCATTTGCTGACTGAATTGGGAAATATTGGGGTTGTAACAACTTCAGCAGAGATAGTGAAAAAGTTTGCAGATGCACTGCCACCTCAATGGAATACCTTCTTGGAAATCATGAAGTACAATGGCACTTTAGCTACAACAAACTTCAATGACTTTGCTCAACTCCTGGAAAACAAGAATCAGGAAGAAACTCTCAAGGCAAAAAGAGTTCCAGTGCCACAAAATCCTGAAATGTATTATGGAACTTCTGGCACTTCTACAAAATCTTCTTCACACGCTCCAATTCAAACAGCGTTTGTGTCTAGCACTAGCTTGTATGGCATTCCTCCTCCAACAACAGACATGTATGGAAATCCGCTTGAACCAGTCCCTCAACCACTTCCTCCTCAACAGCAAGCATGTTATGGAAGCACATCATCTGCTAGTCAGCAATCAAAGCCAAATACAGTACGGCTCGACACCTCAAGTTTCTCTAAAGTCAGTGTTGAAGTAGCAAAAGAACATATGGAGCTTCTAAACACTTTGGTGAGCGCATACTGTGGATTAGTGGAAGGTCAGATTGGCAACATTAATCTGACTCAAGAAGACTATCAGCAGATCGATAAAGAGGAGATGGAGATGATGGACATCAAGTGGGCCTTTGCCAGTGCTGTTAGGCGAGCAAAGGATTTCATGGAAAGAACTGGCAGAACCAGCTTGGAAAGCAAGAAAGACACCAAGTATGGGTTTGATAAGCAGGCTGTTAAGTGTTTCAATTGTGGTGAACGTGGTCATTTCAAAAGGGAATGCACAAGACCAGCTCAGCATGGAAACCAAAATCCTTTCAGAGGTCAAGGCAACAGGGCAAATCAGAACCAAGTAAGGAACAATGAGCGCACATTGGTGCCTGTCAACAACCAGAGTCAAGCAGGACCATCTAATGCCAACCAGGCACTTGTGGTTCAAGTAGATGAAGGTTGTGATTGGTCAATTCAGCTGAGTGGTGATGCTCCAGATGGAACAACATGTTTTGCTGAAGTGGTTAAGGATTTAAATCACGCCAGTGGTGGAGAATCTTCCGCCAATGGTGGTGACTCTTCTGAGGATGAAGACTCTTCTGGTTATAGTAGAAGTTCAGATGAAGAATCCTTGAGTTCTGGTGATGATCATGTGGATGAGACATCAAGTGCGTCAGTCGATGCAAATATTGATGAGCTTTTGGAAGAAGCTGCAGCAGGAATTCAAAGAAGATCTATTTTGGTGGATCAAGCTGCTTATTCTTCGTCTTCTCTCCATTCAGCCTTTATGGCTAATGTCGACAGTTCATCAAGTCAGGTATGTGTCGATGAACCCACTTCTGTTAGCTGTGATAATTGTGATTGTTTGCGTGTTAAATGTGCTGATTTAGAGGCAAACATGTCTGAGTTGCAAGGCAAACATGATGCTTTACAAGCTAGTTTGTTTGACTTGCAAGACAAACATGTTTCGTTGAATGATAAGTGGTGTGAATTGCAAAGCAAACACGAGGCTTTGCAAGAGAAATATGATGTGACATTCATTCACAACCAGAAGTTGACCGTTGATCTTTCCAAGTGCACAGAAGCCAACATGTTTTATGAAAACCATGAAAAGGAGTTTAAATCGATGATTGAAAAATTAAAGAAAGATAAAACCGAGCTAACAAAAATGGTTTCCAGAAAACAAACTGACATTAATTTGTATATAACTCGCCTTGAGGTAATGCAAAAGGAAATGGCTTGTGTGAAAACTGAAAGTGAGGCGATCCAGCTTAAGCTAGACAATTATTTGAGCTCTAGCTATGTGTTGGATCACATCATTGATGTACAGAAAGAGAAACGGGATGTCACATGCATAGGTTACAAGAAATGTCCACCACCCGTGAGAAATAATTATGATGCCATGCCTGATGAGGAATATAGAACTCACTTTGAACCATCTGTTCCTCTAGATGTTAATGAATTTGCAACAGGACTCGGATACAAGAAGGAAGTATCATCAGAATCGGATGTGTCAGCAGATACATGTGTGTCTTCTGCTGAACCGAGTCAGAATCCTCCAGTTGTGATTGAGGATACTGATTCTTCTGATGATGAATCTGATGATACTGATTCGGAAAAGTCTGATGCGGTGATCAAAGAAGAGGACATACCTCTTGAGAATCACATTCTTTGTGATCCACCTGCAAAATCGTTTGTGACTGCTACAGCCAAGTCTGTTGAATCCTCATCTGGAAGCTGTGAAAGCGTGAACTTGCTTTACACGTTGATTGGATCTGATAAAATATATTCAGACAAGGATTTCCCTATCAAAAATGTCAATCAATCTTTGATTGATAAAGTTTTCGAAGATTCTACCAGTAAGTTTTTGGGAAAGTCGAGCCCAGGAGTTGTAGTAACTCAGTGTGCTCCTATCCCAAAATCCGAAGTTAGAAAGAAATATGGGAATCAAAAATTGCAAAAACAAAACAATCAACGAAAGCAAAATCACGCTGCCCAAGGAAATGGAAAAAGGTCAAAAGAAACAGACCAAGAAAAAGGACAAGAAGATAAACTTTGTGAAATCAAAGGGAACGGACAAAATTGAAACGTTTGAAAACAAATCTAACTTAGATTTTGTTAAACAAGCAACAGTGTTGAAAAGAAATGAACCAAACTGTTCGAAACCTAGTACCTCGAGATCACGAAGTTCATCATCATCGGCAAGACGATCACTTGATACTTCGGGGTTTGTTGAACGAAGATCATGTTTTGAATGTGGTACTATTGGACACATAATTCGAAACTGTCCGTATCTTCATAAGTTAAAGGCAAAAGTTGATGCCCCCCATGGTAACAATTACCATAAAAGATTTGTTTCACCAAAACAGGACCCTCGTCTTGTTAAACAACAAGAAGTGAAACAGAGAAAGAAACAACGGAAAAATGTTGAAAAGGTTTTAAAACCGGAGGTTGTCCAAACGCAGTCTGTTAAATCAAATGTTAAAAATGAAAAACAAAAACAGATTTGGAAACCAAAATCGGAAATTGTTTCAGGGGGAGCTACATCAATTCCGAATCATCGGGAAATGGATGTCACAATCCTCGATGATGACGGACGACCCAAGTCTGTGAAGGCTTGGGTCCCCCTCTCCAACTAATCTCTGAATGAGTGTGCAGGATGTCCAGGAGGAACTATTGATAGTCTTAGGATTGTTGATAGTGGAGCGTCCATGCACAAGATCGGCGACATAAGGCTCCGAAACATTGTTGTATCCAAGGAGAATATTGTTGCCATTGATGGAGAGAGAGGAAAGAAAAAGAAAAGAAGAAGAATTTGCTGATGAAAGAATGTGGTTGAATGAAGTTGAAAAATTCGACAAGATGAAGATCATTCAAAAATTGGTTGTTATGGTTTTTGATCGGGTCCTCAGGAAAGATTCCAATGAAAAGTATGCACCTGCAGCACGTCTGATGTTCACAGTCCACAAGATGAACGTGTAGGGTACTTTTCTCCACGGTGTGTTTGAAGAAAATGTGTTTGTTGATCAAACCAACCGGGTGTGCGGATGCCTTGGCATGGGTTGAACAACCGCACACTATTTCTCAAGAGAAAGATAAAGACCTTCGCTGGTGCAATGTGGAAGACCAGCCGGACCCAGAGGTCTATGATCTTGTTGCTGTTAAGAGACTTCTCAGTAGCTACAAAGAATCGACTTTGAAGTCCACACCGGGTGGATATCCAGTTTGGAGAGAACTCAGATTCCTGGCAATGCACGAAGCAGTTGCAGGATACGGTTTTAAAATTTCTAATCTCTCCTATACTTGTCGATATTTAAGCCGCTTTATGATTTATTATCCTCTCATACAACACTCTTTGACCAGACACGTTGATCTCGAATATCACCTCACACGTGATTGTTTCAATATGAAACTCGTTAATGTTGTCATGGTCCACACCGATGACCAACGTGCCGACCTTTTTACCAAAGCTTTTGACAAATCAAGATTTGACTATTTATTATTGGTAAACGGCATTAAGGTCAAGCAAGAGTAAAACCAACATCGGAAAATCATTTTTTTTGTAAATACCTTTGTGTTTTAAATTTGTCTTAGTTTATTGATTTTAGGGGGAGTAAATCCAAATTTGAAAATCCAAAAACATCAAAAAATTTCAAAAACACAAAAACAACAGAAAAACAAAAATGAGTTTCCTGGCGAGCAAAAGAGAAAATGATAGTACATCAGTGGTCTGTCTAAACCTCTTTGAACTAAAATGTAAAATGTAAAATGTTAAGCAGCTCTATATAAGATGTATCGGTAGGCTCACAATCATTTTAAAGTGTGCAGGGTGATATAAACTTAAATCGACTGAAGACTGGGTGGGAACCATTCATTGGCATATGGTCTTAGTACCGAAATTTCGTTTGATAGATTGCCGAGGTTCTGAGATATTCGGTCTGTATGCTGCTTATCATCTGGGTATCATGGTTGTTTCTTTTACCGAAAAATAACGGGGACGCAAGTCTAGATCTTCCATGATACCATACATACGTGTACATATTGCATTCGACCTCAATAAGTGATCAACAATCACATGTCCCTCAAAATAAGTGATAAAATATCACATTTATCCGGGAGTCAAGTTCGTCTCTCTGCTGTACGAAAGTACTGACCTGTTCACGGACTTGCTCCTGTGCCCTCATGCATCGAAAATCAAGTTCCTCATCAATAAGTGATTATATCACATATGGCTTGTTTTCAAATCAAAATAAGTGAGAATCTCACATCATATACGGTCAAACAGATGATAATCGGTATACTCACCGGTAAGATGAACCCTCGTGCATACCTTGATACGGGAATGTGTCGTGATGTGGATGAACACCGGTCGGTAAGTATAAATCATACCTTAACGTATCCCCTCGCCATGATTACATCTGATAAGTTGAGCTTATGTGGATAACAATACCGATAATCGTTATAGGATGCTTATCTTAATGTTAACTAATTGAACAACAAGAGCGTTTTGACTCGACCGTACACTGATATGATTCTCTTACCCTCGAAACTCGCAAAAAGAATGTCTGTAAATATTTATTTAATGTTTTCAGTTTCTGCGTCTTTGTATATATTTATTTACTGCTTTCCGTCTTTATATTTAAAATATTCAAAAATACCAAAAAGATTTTAGGTGTGTTTTAATATAAACTTTCTAAAAGCCAAAAAGATTTTATTTCTATTTTATTTTCGATCGTACGATGTTGGAGCTCGAGTCTTCGTTACCTGAAACCTGAACGAAAACCAAAACGACTAAATCTTCATAAACGGTCGAAATTTGCAAGTTTTGAAAGTTAAGAACTAAAATTGATAAAAATTGTTAAAACTTTCAAACTGTCGGACGGTGTTTTATTATGCAATGGTCACATGTGTGTCGTTTACTTATGATGTTCCAAGCAGTTGTTCTCATTACGCGTTTAGATTTCTTGCATGTGCAGATTCTAAAGGCAAGGAGAACATGGTAGATGACAAGCTTCGGAATGAAGACACGACGTGAAGGCGCTCAAATGATGAAGATGATCGAGTTGCTGCTGACCATCATCAACACCACAAGGATCTCACTTCATAAAGATCAAGACTTTCACGAGCATAACTCAAGGGGGAGCTTATGTTAAGGGGGAGTTTGTCAACACACTTCCTACATGATACGGGTAGTTTGTTGATACACTTTCTGCTTTCAAGACGTGAAGACTTTGAAGATCCTCCGACATTGAAGACTTGAAAGGACATCAGAGTCTTGAAGACTCAAAGATCAAAGATGATCAAGATCGAGACAAATCTACAACCATCGAAGATTGAGACAAAGCTACAGCCAAGGGGGAGTTTGTTGGTGCACTTGTGTCTGTACTTTGTCTGTATTCGGTCGATGTAAAACGATGTTCTTGTTAGTCATGTAAGTTTGACCAAGTCAACCCTCCTCCTGGTTTGACTTGGCCAAACAGTTAGTATTTGATTGTAAAATGTCTGAGTCGAAGGTTGGGCCATCGAAGGATTATGTCTATCCTTCGATGAGCTCGAAAGTTGTCCCACGAAGGATACTGATGGACCTCGAAGGATATGCCATCCTTCGAGGTATATGTGGATCCTTCGATGGCTTTGTGATCGCAGATGATCTTTCGATCAATCTGCATGGTCCTTCGACCAGACTTGCTGTGTTGGGTATAAATACCCATGCAGTGTGTTCACAGACAGACAGATGCACATAGACAGACTCGAGAGATAGAGAGCATTCTGTCAAGAACACACACACATACACACTTAGAGAGTTTGCAAAACTGATTTGTAAACATTGAGCTTGTAACCGGAACCTTTCATTCGTATTAATACAAGTGGTGTTAATCGGTGAACTTTGTGTCTTGTGTTTGTGCTTGTTTCATTCCGGTTTGCATACTAGCTTGGATTCCGCACTTGCTAGTGTGTTAGTATAACAAGGTTAAGGTTGAACCTCATCCTCCGAGAGGGACCTACAAATAGTTTTATAAGAAGGCCCTTTGTAAGACAACACACCTATTAAATAAGTATATAAATATAAACCACCGACCACCCCACCATTGACATCGCCATTGTTGCAAGAATGTAACGCAACACACCTGTGTCACCTCCCTCACCTAAACCCAAATCTCATCTATCATAGCTTTACTTTGGATACATATATATCAAACTCAGAACTTTGAGCGTTAACATCTTATCTTATGGCGAAACTCTTAATCAAAGAGAATACAAACCCATAAATTATTAATTATATATCTAGTATATCAATACTATTATTTGTGTACAAGATTAATAAAAAAATATTTTCAACTAAATTTATTGCCATTATATCGAACTCACAAGAACCAATGAATTCATGGTAATTTACACTTTCTTGACTAAGTAAACCTGCAGTTATATCAGTAACAAAAAAGAGTAACATTTTATAGCTAGTTAAGCCAACCCAAAAGGCATAACGTGACTACTTATTTACTCCACCCAGAAAACAGGCTTATAATGCTATAGCTAGTAGATTATATATTGATTTAACAATATTTGTTTTAATGGCAAACAAACCTACATCTAATCTACTATTTTTAACCACCAATACATGTATCACACCTCTATAATAGAGGGGAGACACCTTACCATACCACCACAACATGTCCCTTGAGGACTATTCAATAGCATTAGCTACAAGATGCAATGTCATGA
Source organism: Helianthus tuberosus (assembly GCA_030545235.1). Lineage (NCBI taxonomy): Eukaryota > Viridiplantae > Streptophyta > Magnoliopsida > Asterales > Asteraceae > Helianthus > Helianthus tuberosus. The sequence continues at coordinate 3,011,969 of CM060370.1, forward strand.
GTTGTAATTACTTGCACTTACATATTACATGAAGAGGAGTAAAACACACAGTAAACCACACTTTCATTTTTCATCAAAACGAGCTTCACCAAAGCTCACCACAAAGATCTTTGTTTGAAAAAGAAAATCAAAAGTATGTTGGCAAACAACTCCACAATATGAGCTCATACAAGCAACTAAATTTACCTTGATTAGTTCTACAGTTTTCTTGACTTCAGTAGTTATTTGCTATCGCGACTAATCTTTGTTGCAACATGGAATTATCAGTTGACACCAAATCATTCGCCTGCGAAAAGTTAATAATATGCTGACTGAGCTCTAGGGTTGAGGCATGGAAACTCTGAAACAATTGACATTATGTAATAGTTAAATTTACCTCAGTTTGGATAAAGTGACTCAACCTATGGTTTACTTTAGTACAAGTGCAGGTTATGACATTAAGATCTTCCGAAATCGCCTTTAGAACTCTTGAAAGAGGGAAACCATCTTCTAGTGAACAACTATTGATCATAATCTGAACTCCCCCTTTACAAGAGCTGACTGAGACTGTATTAGGAAACACATTCCTTAAACTTTTTTCATTAGTATTTGTCCCATTACAAGAAACAGCACTTGTCTCCACCAGTTTCTTGAGTCTGTCTCTTTTGACACTTAGAACCCTTATACCTTCTTGCATGTGTTTGATGTAGTTCACCGCCTGATGAATATGATCCGAGGCAGATCGCTTTCCCTAAACACAAAATCCATCATTAAATCATTCAGGTTTTAGGTTTTCAACTGGTACAACAAATTCCAATTCACTTTCATCATCAAGAACTCTTGAGGTCAATATTGACACAATTAATTATATATATTTTTTGGAACAGATAACTCACACACCCGTTAAATCTACACCAATGATCACCATGGGACTAAAAACACTCAACCACTTGGAGAGGAACATCTTTACTACACTCCTTGATACCGTTAGGTTAACCACCACAAGTGGCCTAGTGGTGGAGTGACTTGGGTTCTCCAATGGAGACCCAAGTTCAATTCCCATTAGTGCCACTTTGGTGGCCACCGACACCCGCTTTAAGCCGGACCGAGGACACTCGAGGTCTCGGGTTCGAAACATGTTTCTTACCCCTCTTTGATGGCTATGGGTATTTGCCGCCAGGGATCCTTGTCGGGTGGTGAACTGGGAAGGGAGATCCCTTCCGCGGTCAGGGGTACCGTGCAACTACCCTTTTTTTGATACCGTTAGGTTGGGCTATGACGCAAGCCCTAACCTACAAACGGCCGTTTAAAAGTGTGTGTGTGTGTGGGGGGGGGGGGGGGTAAGCCTTACCTTCAAGCAACCGTTCGATCAGTTGAAAATGGTGTGTGGTTAGATTGTTAGTGGCTTAATTCCTTAAGTTTTTTTATGATTGTTTTAGTAAACCTAATTCAAGAAGTTGAAATGGCCAAAACAACTTACCTTTACCAATTCGAGGGGAAGTAGATCTTTAAGTAAAGCATAAAGCTTAGCCATATCTTGCCTGCGTTGTCGTTCGTTCGCTCGATGAGCCAGTTTTCGCTGCGTGTGTTCATCTTCAGTAGATGCTGAATTAGGTTTAGATGAAGGTGACTGGTCTCCGTGCAGTTTCCTGGCTTTGATGATCGGATCATATGTACTGTCCTCCATGGTAACAAGATCTTGTTGATTTCTTGCCGGTTGTTGGAAGCAGATTAAAGAAGGAATCTGATGAAATACCAACTCATGATCACTTTTTTGTAAAGATAACATTATGTCGTACGTACGATGCTAAAAATTATTGGTTTAAGCCCACCATGATTTGATTTGATCTGATCAACAACTGTATTTGGGGGATATATACGTGTATTAACTATTAAATACTTGTTATAGAGATACGCCTGGTTGTGAAATCTTCAACAGTAGGGACGAAGGTAGGGTTTTCAAGATTTCATAAAATCTTTAATATTATTTATTAAGTAGTTTTTTTGGTGTGAGAAATTATAAACCTCTCAAATATCCTATTTTGTTTTTATTTTCTATTTATATATATTTAAGTCCCTATTATTTAATTGAGTAAATATCGGTTTTCGTCCCTAAGATTTGTTCATTTTAATTGGTTTCATCCAAGAATCTAATTTTTAATAAATCCTTCCTCATGGTTTGAATTTCTTAACACTTTTCATCCAAATCACTAACTAAGTTTGATTTCATATTAACTCTTTCTCCCCCCAATTTATATCTAAAATGAAAGCGGAGCTTTTTTTTTTATAGAACCCTAGACTTTATCTCTCTCTCACATCGAGTAAATGGTACTGTATAATGCACATTTGAGTAAAACATTTCATTATCTTTTTTTTTGAAGGGTGACTTTCAATATGTACATGACCATTGGTCACCGGGTTCCCGTCTAGGACGGTTACCCGTCAGCCCAGCATTCGCAGACGCGATGTTCTATCGGGCCCCGGCTGCCGCTCTGACTGACCTTCGCCCGGAAACCATACTGCCCCCACACGAGAGACTCGCTGGGGTAACAGCTGGATGAAAACCGGGTTGCCCTCAGGACCGCACCATGCCTCGGTAGGTAACGATCCATCATTGGGACGTCCCACACCTTTTCGCCTTCGCCGAGAGTCGAACCGGCGTCTCCAATGGAGAACACCGGCCCAACAACCAGTTGAGCTAGAGGTGGGGATAAAAAACATTTCATTATCTGCATCTTCAGGAGTTGTACTTTACTTAAATATATTTTTTTGTCCATTTACATTGCATCCCCAAATTTATATCTAAAATGAAAGCTGAGCTTTTCTTTTTTATAAAAACCTAGACTTTATCTTTCTCTCACATCGAGTAAATGGTACCGTATAATGCACATTTGAGTAAAGCATTTCATTATCTGCATCTTCAGGAGTTGTACTTTACTTAAATATATTTTACTGATATCCATTAAATTATAGACATTTTGTAATTTTAGTTATTATTAAATTTGGATTTTTTTTTTTATTTTTTGTTTTTGGTAGGAAATTGTGAAACAACATTTAATCAAGTTATATTATTTTTTAAATTTAATCTCAGATCTCGAAGAACTAACAACTCAGAAAGAATTATAATTAGTTAAAAAAATAAGTGTAATTGTTCATGTCTTCTGAGACAATAATCTAATTGTACACATAATTGAAGAACATCATGTACGGTATCCATCTTGTGTACTAAATTGAACATATTTTGTATGTCAGACATCGCATATGAACTCAACAATTTTAATACTATTAGATTTGTCTAAAGTGTTACATTGATTTTCACATAATATTTTAAAGAATACTACATGAAAGGGTATTGGTTTCTATTTATTCAACAACTTTTTTTTTGTCAAGGATATACTAATTAGCTTTTGATAATAAACCATGGTTAGATGAGTCATTTTCATTAAAATAGTACGCAGATTACTTTAAGAGGCATAATAAACACAAGTACATAGCGATGATCAAATATGGTGATAAAAGAGAAATAAATATCATTATGCGACTACACAAACTTATTATGAGCGATGATCAAATATGGTGATAAAGGAGAAATAAATATCATTATGCGGCTACACAAATTTATCATCTAGTACAAGTAAAGCAACAAATACACGTGTTTATATGGTTTCCGTACTTTGTTTTTAAAATCTTGTTTTATATTCAACGTGGCATTACCTGATAATAGTTGAAATAAAACATTTATTTTCGTAGATAAAACAACCAGTGTTTTATTTAATTAAGTATAAATTGGGGAAGCAATGTAAATGGACAAAATTGCCTTTAAGTGTGAGAAAGAGTTAACATAAAATCAAACCTAGTTAGTGATTTGGATGAAAAGGGTTAAAAATTCAAGCCATAGGGAATGATTTGTTAAAAATTAGATTTTTGGACGAAACTAGTTAAAATGAACAAACCTTAGGGACGAAAACCAATATTTACTCTATTTAATTTGGTTAAGATACTGTCGTTTTGAACAAATGGAACCCCATCCATCTGTATTCACATTGAGCAGTGGACCAACATCCAACCAAGAGAAAAGAAAATACTCATTTTGAGTAAACCGTCATTTTGGTCCCTGAGATTTGGTCCCTTTTGTCACTTTAGTCCAAATTTGAAACCTTTTGCATCTGGGTATATGTGGTTTCATTTTTTTTCCATTTTAATCCAAAAGTGAAATCAGGTCATATTTGTCATATAAAATCCTGCTATTTTGTCATTTCCCTCAGGGCAAAATGGACATTTCTTTTTTATTTTATTTAAAGCTTTTATTAAAGGGACTTTGTTGACCTTTGACTTAAAGCATAATTATCATCTTTAACAACAATAACCCTAACCCTTTTGAGATATTTCCCATCTGCACACAGAAAACCCATTAGCTTTGGATCAAACATTAGCACCATGGCTCCACCTCCACTAAACGCCGTCGTCACCACATGTTGCCACCACCCTCCACCAACCCACCACACTTCTCTCTCTCTGAAGAACACCATTGGTTGAACCACCACCAACATGAACGAGGTGGAATGGCTCAAAACCAGCAATGACGAACGCGCTATGTAGATCAGCGACTGGTTATTACTTTGCATATGTTAAATTCGACTAGATCAGCGAAGGTAGGGACTGGATATCGACATGTAAGATTAGGCATTAACCCTTTATTTCCGGCATCTAATAACCGTATCCGGCGAGCGCAGGTAGGTGCTAGAGAGAGGGGTGGTGGTGGTCGGGTGCAGGTGATGGTGATGTTGGTGATGGTTAAGCGGGTGGTGGTGATGATTATGGTGAGGCGGTGGTGAGGCAGTGGTGGTGATGGTGGTAGTGGTGGTGAGGCTGTGGTAATAAGATAGAGGATTCACACTACTAAAAAACTGTCTTGTTTCCGACCAAGGTTTTTGTCGGAAAACTGTCGGAAAACGGTGTTTTCGACCAATTTCTGACAAAAATACGTTTGTCGGAAAAAGCCTTGTAGGAAAAGATTTCCGACAAGCATCCGACTAAATTGGCGACAAATTTCCGACAAAAAAAAGAAGTTACTATTTCCGACAAAGTCCCGACCACAATTTTCCTACAGCTTTCCGACCGCCGTTTTCCTACTACTTTCCAACCACCGTTTTCCTACTATTTTCCGACCAAAAGGTTCCTACAGCTTTCCGACCACCGTATACCTACTGTTTTTCGACCAGATTTTCTAATTTCTCTTCCTACCAATTTTCGACTAAAAACTTTTTAATAAAAAAATATAAAAAAAAAACTAAAAAATCCATATTTTTTCTACTAAAAATGCAGAAAAAAAATTCAATAAAAATCCTAAATACAACACGATTATAGAACTAAAAGTTCATCCACAAAATACAAAACGGTTGTCAAATTGTAGGTTCAACAACAAAATATTGCACGGTTGTTAAATTACAAGTTCAACCGCAAAAGACAACAAACAAAACTAAACCATGGAGGATTGCTAGGATTACCAAACTGCTTCATCAACTCGGTTATTAAACGCCATTAACCGAAAATCAGCCGCACAAACAGCAACATCATCGCGTCCAGCGTAGGCAACTGGTCTGGCTCCCAGCTTCAACTCTCTTATAAAGAATTCATTGAAAGTCTGCATTCATAAACTTGTGTATGATTTAGTAAGAACCTATAAATCGACATTATTTGAATGTTTAATTAGTTTGAATTTGACTTGCCTTAAAATGATGCAAAGGGTATTTAACTTCATCCATATGGATTCGATCCTATTATAAACAAGACGGTGTAATTAGAAAATAAGTTGATAAGATGGTTTATTCAAGCAGAATTGTTATATTGCCTATAGTTGGACATCTCATGTTAAGCTTTTGACTCACCATCCCCAATTTGCTTCCTCGTGTCAAACTAATTTGACTAACAAAAGAAATAATCAAACATATGTTTAGAAAGATACCTCTGTGTTACAAAGGATCTTCAAGGTTGCAACATGATACAATGAATAATATTACCTGTACAAAGCTACAGAAGTAGCCAAAAGGAGGCGAAAATTGCAAAATGGAATAGAACATCTTTAGAACATTATTTAACTTCACTAACTATCCACCACCAATCTAGGGATGAGGAAAGGGTACCGGGTAGCGGTACAGAATTTACCGAACCGAGTACATTTTCAGTACCGATTCGGTACCGACTTTTGACATTTTAGGTACCGGTCCGGTTCGGTACCGGTATTTACCATCAAAGACCGGTACCAAACCGTACCGGGTATATTCGGTACCGGTACCACTTTTGTGGATTTCTGGTACAGGTTGGTACCGAGCTCATCCCTATGCCAACCTAAGCTTATTAAGATCTTTTTAATATAATGATGATTAAGTGGAACAATTTATTTCATAAGCAGAGTAGCAATTTAAAAGAAAAACAAACTTATGTGGGGAAAGATATTGACACGAATATTACCTGTACAAATCAATAAAATTAGACAGAGCAAACCAGCTATGCATCCAACAAACTCGTTATTCAATAACTTTTTTATTTCATACCATTTGAATTCTAATCTCTAAACCATCACAGAAAAAATAATATAATTATCACTTGTTCCATAACAATATCATAACAGTCAAATCAAAATTGAATTTATTTAAATTTATAAATAAATGAAACAAAATCCCTAAGAAACCAAATCACAATATCGAAATCCCTATATTTAACAAAAACCACTGTCACCATTGGAGCCCTTGTCAGAAACCTTGTTGATTTACTGGAACCTAATCATAACTGCCACCATCGTCGTTAACACCACCATAATCATTATCGGACCACCGCTGACCTCATCACCGGAACCCACCTCTGTTTACCCGTCTTCGAACCAAACCAACGCCATTATCGGTGAAACAAATCAGGTGCGATATAGCTGAGAACGATATTAATAACCAGACAACAGAATTTAAATGGAGTCGTATAGCAATGTCGAATGGTGACATTTTTCCAAACCTTGCCATCGTATTTCTTAGGAACTACAAGCCTTACTCTTACAAATCGACATATTTGTTACACCCCGATATTTCCACGTTTGACCGGTGGGCCCGGTAGGGAGTATCGTGACGTAGTTGATATCATCATAGTCAAACAACACAATATATAAATGCACAGCGGAAGCAAAAGATAAAATATATTACAATCCGAATATAAAGTAATATCAAGTATTACAACGGAAAGTAAATGATCCACAGGCGGATCTTAAAACATAAATATTGTTCAACAGACTTTAGACGCCTAGAACTTGCAAGACTCCTTATTAACGTCCTGAGCAGCTTCCAGCCTATTACGTACTTGTACCTGTCACTTAGACTTTTGAAAATACGTCAGTTTTCACTGGTAAATACACTCAACCGACTCATTTGAAAATGTCTATGAAAATTGGTTTAGGTGCTCAAGGCACGAAGATGTTTTGACACTTTGATTAAAAAGCACAAGGCAAAATTTAATATTTTATACTTGGGACAAACTATATTTCATGTTATCAGTTTTACATAACTTGCTCTACATACGGGGTCCGGTTCTATGCCGGTTCAAGATTAACCGACACACCACTATTCCCTTATTGGGTATAATTAATTAATAAACATATGGCATCTGTCAGGTATATGCCTACACCCCGTGCTTAGGTCGTGGCCATTACATTTAATGAGTCAAGGATATCCAGGACACGGTCGCATTAATCCCCAATGTTTCAGTCAAGCAATACGAATTAAAACAGGTTATTTGGATTTCCCGACTTATTGGTCTTTGAATCCCATACCTGACCATGCGGTATTTATATTAACGTATCCTAAGCCCGTAATATGGAAAATAAGTTAAGAGTATTTACCTGAGCTAGCTCCTGTCTTAAATAGCAAGAATTATAATAACTCAGCCGTATTCACTTAAGTAAGCGTAGGTACAATTTACCGAAAGGATCTAGTCTAGAATGATGGTATAAATAACCAATTAGAATGCTAACGGGTCTTTAATTAAGCCTAAGCTTAGACCGGTTAATTATATGGTTCAAACGCACGATTAGGCGAAGACCGGAATAGGATGTGATTTAGACCCGACAAGATTGAAGACTTGCCTTATATGGGTAATCTAGGCACATTCTGAATTTTGGGGTAAAACCGATAAGGTTTGACCCGTTTCGGCTAATTTATGTAAACTAGTTACATAAGCCGAACCGAACGCGAAAGAGGCGTAACGGGTAACCATAAGAGTCATATACAGGTTTCCTAAGTTAATATGCTTCAAATATGTTGTGACATCAGTAAGATGTCTTCTATTATGCCCAAAACGAGTTTAAACTCAAAATAAGCCCCGTAGGGGTATTTTGGTCATTTTAAAGGTTATAAAATAGATTTAATGAACTTCTGAGGTTCGGGTCTGAATACATCAGTAAAATGACTTATTTTAAAAGGGTATATCAATTGGTAATAAGTCTTGTGTGACAAAATGGTTTTAAACCCAAACTATGCGTTTAATACGCGTAAAAAGCTATTTTAAGCGATTTCCGGGTTATACAGGAAATCTGAGTTTTCTGATCAGGTTATAAAGTTCAAAATACTTTATTTATTATATAAAATCAGTAGCAATTGGATTGGTATCAAAAGGGCTTGTAAAACTCATTTTATGGCCTAAAAGGGCATTATGGTCAACATTAAGCATTTAACGGAAACGTGTAAACGAATCGGACAATCAATGATCCAACCACAGAGGGTTATACTATCACTTAGCCTGGTCCTAAGGAAACTCTAAGGCATTTCCAAATCATACTAAAACGGGCCAGAACTGAAGTCAAAGCAAAAGTCAAAGTTTTGCGACTTTCGGTTCCGAACCGGGTCTAAACAGAAAATTGTCGGGTTGAACATCTTTAGACATGTTCTTACACTAATTACCAAGTTATATTAATGATAAAACAGGTTGTAGGGGTTCTACATTGCTAATTATGCATAAATTGGAAAATAAGCATTCTGTTGACTTTTTACTAACAAGTTTGACCCGACATTTAACCTAGTTAGAGTGGGAATCAGATGGTGCCCTTTTAAGGGTTTATTACCCACATAATTACCAACTTATAACTACTTTCAATTCGACTTATCACTGGACCATTAGTGATTAATCGCTAAGTCAACCGTTAATTACGACGGTTTGACTTTTAAGCTAAAACTAAGCAAAAACTTAACTAAGAAAGGTTAAGCATACTTACCAAGGCCCTAAGCACGATTAGTGATCACTTGAGAGAAGTCTTGAGCTCCAGAAATGATCAGGAATGCAAGAGAAAGGTGTGAAGAACTTGTTGCAACTTAGTGGCTTTATATAGTGATCAAGAACCCACTAGATTGTTGACATGCAAGTCTACAACTGACCACAATTCATCCACAAGTGTCCCTAAGTGTCTAGGGGTTGTTTAGGGGTCGTCCAATATGAGGAAAATCGAGTTAAAGGCGGTTACAAGGCTATGGCAGACAAGAAATCCAACAAAATCGGAATTCTGTTCAGATAAGGCCGTCGCGTAGCGTGACGGCAAAGTGTCTAGTGCTCGCGCTACGTGAGCATGTGTGGTTCAGCCAAACCAATTTTCCATTAATTGCAGTTTTGGTCCCTGGTCCTTCTAAAGGTCGCTTTCATGTCTTGTTTTGCACAATGAACCCTCTAAATTGACTTATAAGGGCCTTAAGACATTTACCCACTTTGTTTAGTCCTCGGTTAACTTTATTGTTACCCGAAAAGTCATAAACTTCAATGTTGACGCTTTAACCCCTCGCGTACGAATATTGTCATAACTTCCTCATTCTTTATCGAAACTTTGTGAAATTTTAATCACTTATTCTAGTGAGCATAATTAATCATTACAAAGCTTTGGGTTCACTAAAAGGTCACTCAGAGGTATACTTTAAACATGTTGACACATTCAACCCCCGCAGTTTGTAATCTCTCACTTTCTTTCACAATTAGCTTCGTATGATCCATAATTTATTCGTTTAAGGTTATAAACATCATGTAGGGTTATTGTAAAGTATATTTATCCATTGTTGACGTTTTGAACCCTTATTTTCACATAGTTTCTTTGTTTGTCAACTTTAGTCCCTCTAAAGTATTCTTTCACACGTTCAAAGCTTATGACACGTGTCAATACATTATTGGACGTAAATTTTCGAGGTGTTACATCCTCACCCCCTTAAAAGAAATCTCGACCTCGAGATTTGTTAAAGTAAAGGAAGTATTTTCTACCTTATATTGGGCTTAATCTTCCCCAGTACCTTTGAGCCTCCAAGGCACTCTAATAGACCTTTATAATAGGTACATGTATCTTTTTGGAGCTTCTAATCCTGTCGATCCTTAATCGACATAGGTTGCTCATACAATCATAGATCTGCATATCATTATGTGATAGTGCTTTTCGGCTTATTGGCGAAACACATCCTTCAGTCACTAGTGTGTAATGTATTTCGAGCTCCGCCAAGCTCCTTAAATAGGTTTTAGCTTATAAGCTACTTGATCTTGATGCATTCGATTTCCTTCGAATGATTCTATATTTTCAGAGCTTAACTAGCCTGATTATTTAACAAATTGGGCACACCCTCCCTGGGAGATATCCTTTGTTTGAACCCTATTCCTTAACAAGAATTTAGGAAGGTTGCTATTTTCATAAATCCTTGATTTCCGGCCGTATACTGGCAACTTACAGTCGATTATGGATTTGTATGATCTTACTTGTTGTTTCCAAGGCAACTTTCAGATCCTGATGATTGGACTTACCAATTCTCTATCTAACAATAGATGTTTAACATTCCATCCATACAAGGTCTCCCAAGGAGTAGCCTTAATACTTACATATCAATTGCTATAGAAAAACTTATTTTATGGTGAGATGGTTATTCCAACCACTGCTTAACGAATCTCAAAGAATAGCTAATCCTTACAACTAGTCGAACCAATCGACGATCCTGGGCAGGTAATAGCGATTCTTAATTGTTGCCTGAATAGGGTTGCGGTAATCAATGCATAAGCAAGATGATCCGTCTTTCTTATTTATATAAATCGGAGTTCTTAGAACTTCGAAATTTTTTTTTTTGGCTTTATGAAATTTTCCCTAAAAACTTATTGATTTGCCTCTTAGTTCTTCCTATTCCGTTGGTACTAACAGATATAAGGCTTTTACAATAATTGCAGCCCTAAGCGGGATGTTTGTCCTAACATCCACTTGCCTCTCAGAAGGTAAACATGGTAATTCTTATAAAGAAGATAATTATGACACACAGAGGTGTTAGAGATGTCTGTATTTTCAGGCTTTGGTTCATCTATCGATGTTGGTGTCAGATAAATGACACATTCTCTTTACAAATGCAAGGATGCCCTAAGTAGAGATACTTATAAGGACATTTTATATTGGATATCTTCTTTGAATACTACTAGTCGACTTTAGTATAATATGACCATTGGGATATCTCAGGGGTTCCATGCATTAAACCTCCATACTGATCAGGCATGGAAGCAATCTATGGGACACACTAGGATACGCCAATCCTCATATGGCACTTTTATCAAACATAGTTTGGCATTCGCAGGCGATAGAAAAACAATGAGAAAAATAATTAAAATAACATATGTTGTCGTACTCTATGCGAAGAAAGAGTACTCTTAGATTTTTCGGAAGGATTCCTTGCCGATACTAGAAGAATCGGTTACTATGGTTTCTTTGGTAAGTTATACCTTGTGGATAATATAAAAGTTTGCTAAGCTTATGGTTTATGAAGATTTATTATTGCCTGTATTAAATCAGGACAATTAGCATAAATTATCATTGGTAAATGATAAGGAATGTAATTGATGACATCGTGAACTGCCTCTTGGCATTCATCAGGTGAGTTCAGGCATTTCTTCTCTTAGCCTTTCCAGGCTTAGCTGCACCTTCTTTGGCAGCTTTATGGTATCTAGTTCTGATGCGGCCTTACTCACCACAGCCGTGACAGACTGCATTCTTTATGTCCCTATATTCATGGGAAAATGATGACCCGTTCCTTTGCAGATGTCACACTGCTTTGGTCCTTGTTCTAATCGACACTGTCCCTAGTGTCTTTTATAGCAATTCTTACATACAGGCTTCTTACTGAACTTTTGTTGGTTCTTATTAAGCCTGTACTTGCTCTTTTTCTTAGATTTTCTGGGAGTTATCCTCCTCCTTTGGTTCATCCTTCATATTTGAAGTGTGAATAAAGCTCTTCTCATGAGCAATTGAACGTGGTTTTGAATGAAATTTAGAGCGAGAAGCATTCGGCTCTTTGGATTGTTTCATGATCTTTTCCAGGGTCCTTCCAACTGCTGCGTCAACCACAACCTGAAGATTAACTCCATTAATATTGAGGTTTACGTTTGTAGCTTCATTAACTTTCGTCGCATTAATAGTATTGCGACTGTCGTCTACCTCATCCGAGTTTTCCATACTCAAAACTTGGTACCAATTACCAAAATTTAACAATTATTAGTCATCATCCTGATGACCTGTTAGCCACGGCATTCATAAACCGTATGGGCTATTCTGTTCCGAACATTCCTAGTGAACGTTATTTGAACGTATATCCATTATATTTAGCCTAGGTCATAAAAGGACTATCAATGTCATTCAAGGTTTGGAGTGAGTCCAATACCTGCTTGACAGGGGACCATAATGTCACAACTGTCTTTGTCACAAGGACGATTATAAATAGCTCAAAGGCTAGCCTTACATGACTTTTGTTATATATATATACATATATGGCATAGAAGCCTGTCACGAGGGACGTAGAAAGATATGGCATAAAGCCCAGTCATGAAGGACATAAGTAATCATATGGCGCAAAGGCCTTGTCGCAATGACATTCAGATACGGCACAAATGGCCTAGTCGCGTAGACAAGTTTAATTTATAAGCCATGATTTCAGAGAATCGAGGCATTAAGGTTTTAATAATAGCACAAATGGCCTAGTCGCGTAGACAAGTTTAATTTATAAGCCATGATTTCAGAGAATCGAGGCATTAAGGTTTTAATAATAGCACAAATGGCCTAGTAGCGTAGACAAGTTTAATTTATAAGCCATGATTTCAGAGAATCGAGGCATTAAGGTTTTAATAATAGCACAAATGGCCTAGTCGCGTAGACAAGTTTAATTTATAAGCCATGATTTCAGAGAATCGAGGCATTAAGGTGTGAATCAAAGTTCATTACTTTTTCTTGACAGGGAGTTGTAGGCTACCACTGTCTTTAGTCTCAGAGGACATTAATTATAGCCCGTAGGCACTTCCCTTCTAAGGGATGATTATTTTAATAAGGAAAAGTGGAGTAATCCAATTTAAGGATGACTCATGCGGTTTTATCAAACCACGTCTGTCAGGAATGTTAACATGTTACAGATGTTAACAAGGATTTGAATCTCTTGAATAGGTTCTACCATCTTGGCCTCGTCATATAGGCTAGGTTTACCTTTAAGATTCTTCTTAATATTTAAACACAGAACAATCCCGAATTGAGATGTTAATAAGGATCTGAATCTAAATTGAGGACCTGCCATCTTGGCCCTGTTCTTTAAAATGATACATGGCTAGGTCTTGTCCTTTTTAGATTTTGCCATTTTATTATAATGGTAGATCTTATAAAAAGGAATGTTATTATTTCGTATTTCATATTCATACGTAATGATAAATAGATTTAGATAAAACATCCCGATGATTTTAAAAGAGGTACATAATTGCCCTAAATGGGACTTGAAAGGAATAATGCTGTCCTCGAAGGGACTGAAAGATAAATATGTCCTTATGAGGACTATTAAGGGAACGATCTTCAGCAAAAGGAGTTTCTTCTTCATTTTATTTCTGAATGCTTTCCCCTTGGTTGCACGTTTCGTCCTCGTCGTGGTACGAAGCTCAGCTTTTCAAGGCTCCGGATGTGGAGAATTTCTATTACAGCTTCTTCGCTTGGCGACGCATCCAATATATAAAAAATTTTTGAAGCAAAGTTTTCCAGATTATGGTTGAGAGTATTCCTATGTTAAGTCTAGACTCAGAAGGTCAAGGAATGTGCTAATGTGTCATTGAGATTAAACACAAAAGCTAGTGTTTAATTCACTCAATGTTGGCTCTGATACCAACCTGTCACACCCCGATATTTCCACGTTTGACCGATGGGCCCGGTAGGGAGTATCGTGACGTAGTTGATATCATCATAGTCAAACAACACAATATATAAATGCACAGCGGAAGCAAAAGATAAAATATATTACAATCCGAATATAAAGTAATATCAAGTATTACAACGGAAAGTAAAGGATCCACAGGCGGATCTTAAAACATAAATATTGTTCAACAGACTTTAGACGCCTAGAACTTACAAGATTCCTTATTAACGTCCTGAGCAGCTTCCAGCCTATTACGTACTTGTACCTGTCACTTTGACTTTTGAAAATACGTCAATTTTCACTGGTAAATACACTCAACCGACTCATTTGAAAATGTCTATGAAAATTGGTTTAGGTGCTCAAGGCACGAAGATGTTTTGACACTTTGATTAAAAAGCACAAGGCAAAATTTAATCTTTTATACTTGGGACAAACTATATTTCATGTTATCAGTTTTACATAATTTGCTCTACATACGGGGTCCGGTTCTATGCCGGTTCAAGATTAACCGACTGTCACACCCCGAATTTCCACGTGTCACCGGTGGGCCCGGTGGGGGAGTATCGTGACGTGGTTGGCAACATAATAGTCAAACAACACAATATTTAAATGCACAGCGGAAGCAAAGTATAGATTTAATTCAACTAACGATGTTGTAATATTAAGTATCACAAACAGTCGAATATAAATCCACAGGTAGATCAAATAAAGTGGAAACAAATGTTCAACAGTTATGACATCCAAGCTGGCGAGACTTAATGTGGATGCTAGGAGACAAGCCAGCCTATTTCGCGTAGTACCTGCACTTAACCTTTTTAAGAAAATACGTCAGTTTACACTGGTAAATACAATCAACCGACTCATTTTGAAAAGAGTTTAAGAAAATGAATTTAAGGCACAAGGCACAAATAATATTTTATAACTTGGGATAATTATTTAAATATATAATGCTTGTATGGATTTACATGTTCCTTATGCGTTCAGTAGCCCGGGTCGAGCCGGGTTAAAGATCAATTAACACACCACTTTATTTATGAGACACTAACAGGTGTACGCCTACACCTGAGTGCTAAGGTCGTGGCCATTCCGTAAAATGATGCCAGGGATATCCGGGACACGGTCATTAACCCCCCAAAGGCTTTAAGCAAACAAAACAATGTTAAACGAGGCATCTCAATACTTTCATTATCATATATTCAATCAAAGATTCAACGCCCCGACCAAGCGGTATTTTATATACCGTACCCCAAGCCCGTATAGGGAAAATAAGTTAAAAGTATTTACCTGAGTAAGTATAGTTCAAAATCAGCGAGTGCAAGTATCTTTTACTGGTTCTCCTAATCTGGAACGAAGGTTTATAATAACCTATTAGAATCCTAACGGGTCTTTAGTTAAGCTTACGCTTAGACCGGTTAGTTTTAAAGATACGATTCGTACGCACGATTAAGCGAAGACCGGATAGAATGTGTTTTAGACCCGACAAGTTTGAAGACTTGCTTAATATGGGTATGTGGTACACATTCTGGATTTTGAGACAAAGCGGATAAGGTTTGACCCGTTTCGGCTAATTTATGTAAACTAGTTACATAAACCGAACCGAACGCGTATGAAGCGTAACGGGTATCCGTAAGAGTCCTAAACAGGTTTCCTAAGTTAACACGCCTTAAATAAGTTGTGATATCAGTAGGGTATCACCCATGATGCCCAAAACGAGTTTAATCTCTTAATAAGCCCCGTAGGGGTATTTTGGTCATTTTAAAGATTATAAAACGAATTAATTAAGTTTCTGAGAACCGGGTCTGATTAAATCAGAAAAATGGTTTATTTTAACAGGTTATAACATTTGGTTATAAGTCTTATGAATCAAAATGGTTTTAAACTCAAACTACGCGTGTAATACGCGTATAAAGCCGTTTTAAGCGACGTACGGTTCAAAATACGATTCTGAGTTTTCTGATTAAATAAACAGGCTCAAAACACTCTATTTAACTTTTAAAATCAGTAGCAATTGGATTGGCACCTTTTGGACTTGTAAAACTCATTTTATGGCCGAAAAGGGCATATTCGGTATTTACCGAATTAAGGCGCTAATCCAAGCTTACGATCAGTTTAAAAATAATTAAAAATCTTCAAAAATCCCAAAATATTATTAACATCAGTGGGGAAAAGTTTTGGTGCCGAAAATCGGGTCTAGATAGGCTATGCGCTAATCGCGCCGATTAATTAATAAAAAGCTTATTATTTACGCAAATGCGCATATCTCCTAATCTAGACCTCCGATTGACGTGAAAATTTACAGACATGATTAATAATCAGTAACTAAGATTATTTTATTTTCATATCTCCAAAAATCTCGTTTTATGATCATAAGGGCATTACGGTCAATATTTAGGCGATTAACGGAAACATCTGACGATTAGGGATTCGAGTGGTATAAACGCAGAGGCTTATACACACATGTAACTAGGTCCTAATGGAACCTTAAGGCATGTCTAAACTTATATATATCGGGTCAGAACTGAGGTCAACGCAAAAGTCAAACTTTTGCGTCTCTCGGTTCCGAATCGGTTCAAAACAGCAAGTTGTCGAATCAAACAAGCCTAGACAAGTTTTTATACTTATTTTTAGGTTATACGAATAATAATAAAACAGATTATACGCCTTTTACATGGTTAAATATGCGTTTAACGATTCTGTTGACTTTTTCTATACATGTTTGACTCGACAAACGACCTAGATAGATTAGGAATCAGTGAGTGCCCTTTTTGGGGTTTATTAACCATATAATTACCAACTTATAACAACCTTTGATTCGACAATATTCTGAACCTTATGTGTTTTATCGTGAAGTCAAACCGTAGTTACGACGGTTTGATTTCTAAGCTACTAACTAAGGAAAACTTGATCGAGAAGGGTTAGACATACTTACACTTGATTAATGGATGATGTGGGATGCTTGGGGCCTGCTTGTAAGCTCTGGAAATGCTCAGAAGTTGAATGTGGGTGTATGTTGCAACATGTAACTTTATATAAGAACTTGGATCCTTATCAATTAAGTCTAGGGATGTTGTTAGATGTCCAACATGTGTCCTACAAGCTATAAACCACCTTAGGGCAGCCCAATGTTTCGTAAAAATGAAATTGGAGTCGGATACATGCATCTACAGGCTGCTGACAAAAATTTCGCAACTGGGCACCCCATACGCATCGTAGGCATTTAAGCCCTACGATGCGCAGGGCATCATACGATGCGCAGCAATAAACCCCCTACGATGCGCAAGCCTACAATCTGATTTCTTAAATTTGCAATTTAGCCCCTGGTCCCTTGAAACATCTCTTTCCCTCTGAATCTTGCATGTTAAGACTTTGTAATTTATATATGGGGCTTTAATACTTATACCCACTTTGTTAAGTCCTCGGGTAACTTTGTGATCACCCGAAAAGCCCTAACTTTCAATGTTAACGATTATAACCCTTGCACACGAATTTTATCACAACTTGCTCATACGATAACGAAACTTCATGAAATTTTTGTGGTACATTCTAGTGAGCATAATTAATCGTTACAAAGCTTCGGGTTTGTCAAAAGGTCACTCAGAGGTATAACTTAAACATGTTGGCACATTTAACCCCTGTAGATTGTAATCTCTCACTTTCTTCCACAATTCGCTTCGTATGATCCATGATCTATTCGTTTAAGGTTATAAACATCGTGTAGGGTTATTGCAAAGTACATTTATTCATTGTTGACACTTTGAACCCTTATATTTACACAGTTTCACTGTTCGTCAACTTTAGTCCTTCAAGACTATTCTTTCACACGTTCAAACCTATGACACGTGTCAACCCATTATAGGACGTAAATTTTCGAGGTGTTACATCCTCACCCCCTTAAAATAAATCTCGACCCGAGATTTACTGAAACAAGTAAGGGTACTTTTCTTTCATCGTGGATTCAACCTCCCACGTGAATTCGGGACCTCTTCGGGCATCCCATTTGACCTTTACAAAAGGTATATGCTTCCTTCGAAGCTTCCTTACCTGTCGATCTTCGATCGACAAAGGTTTTTCCACAAATTTCAAGCTCTCGTCGATATGCACATCCGTATAGGGTATAACCACGGATTCGTGAGCGAAACATTTCTTCAGATTGCAGATGTGGAACACATTGTGTATACTACTGAGCTCTTCAGGTAAGTTTAACTTGTAGGCAACTGACCCGACACGTTCGATAACCTCGAAAGGTCCTATATATCTCGGGCTCAGCTTACCTTTCTTACCGAATCGCATCACTCCCTTCCAGGGTGACACTTTAAGTAGGACTTTTTCACCTACTTCGAAGTGAAAATCCTTACGATTTGGATCGGCGTAAATCTTCTGCCTATTCCGGGCAGCTTGGAGATTGTTACGAATCTGGACAATCTTGTCCGTCGTTTCGAACACAATCTCTGGTCCTGATAACTGAACTTCTCCAACTTCCGCCCAACAAACAGGCGATCTACACTTTCTACCGTATAATGCCTCAAAAGGCGCAGCCTTAATGCTGGTATGGTAGCTATTGTTGTAGGAGAATTCGATTAATGGCAGGTTTTTATCCCAGCTACCTCCCAAATCGATCGCACATGCACGAAGCATGTCTTCCAACGTTTGAATAGTACGCTCACTCTGACCGTCTGTCTGTGGATGGTAAGCCGTACTAAAGTTCAAACGTGTGCCCAAAGATTGTTGAAAACTTTTCCAAAAATGTGATGTGTATCTAGTATCCCGGTCAGAGATAATAGCTACAGGTATGCCATGCAGGGCTACAATCTTATCAACGTACAGTTGGGCTAACATATCGGAGCTGTAGGTCTCCTTAATAGGTAGGAAATGTGCTGACTTAGTCAGTCGGTCAACTATCACCCAGATGGTGTCATTTCCTTTCCTTGTCTTGGGTAACTTGGTGATAAAATCCATAGTTACCATTTCCCATTTCCAAGTAGGAAGTTCAGGCTGTTGTAGCAAACCTGACGGTTTTTGATGTTCTGCCTTGACTTGCGCACACGTCAAGCATTTAGCTACATAGGTAGCTACAGACTTCTTCAAGCCTATCCACCAATAATTTGCTCTAAGATCATGGTACATTTTATCAGCTCCAGGATGAACGGAGTATTTAGAACTATGGGCTTCCTGGAGGATAACATCACGAAGTCCTCCATGAATTGGAACCCATATTCGTCCATTCAATCTAAGAATTCCATCCTTACTAAGAGATAACTGCTCCTCAGTTACTCCTAGCTTTTCGTTAGGATAGTTAGCTTCCAACACAGCTTCCTTCTGTGCAGCTAACAACCTTTCCATCAAGCTGTTCTTTATTTCCATGCTCTTGGCATTGATTCGGATGGGTTTCACCCTCTCCTTCCGACTCAAGGCATCGGCGACTACATTCGCCTTGCCGGGATGGTATCTTATTTCACAATCGTAATCATTAAGAGTTTCCATCCAACGGCGTTGCCTCATATTCAAGTCCTTCTGGTTGAACAGATGTTGAAGGCTCTTGTGATCAGAATAGATCACACATTTGATTCCATATAAATAGTGCCTCCACAGTTTTAGTGCGAATACAACGGCACCCAACTCCAAGTCGTGGGTGGTGTAATTCTTTTCGTGCACCTTTAACTGACGTGAAGCATAGGCAATGACTTTTCCTTTCTGCATAAGCACACATCCCATCCCGGTGTGTGATGCATCACAATAAACTACAAACTCCTCTACTCCATCAGGTAATGTCAGCACTGGAGCATTGCTCAATTTTTGTTTCAGAATATCGAAGGATTCCTGCTGCTTAGGACCCCAGTCAAACTTAATCTTCTTACGTGTCAGCGAAGTCAGGGGTGCAGCAATCCTTGAGAAATTTTCTATGAATCGCCTGTAGTATCCTGCCAAACCTAGGAAGCTACGAATTTCAGTAGGCGTCTTTGGCTCATGCCAATTCATGACAGCTTCAACTTTAGCAGGATCTACTTGGATACCATGCTCACTAACAACATGCCCAAGAAATTGGACTGCTCGAAGCCAAAATTCACACTTCGAGAACTTGGCATAGAGCTTTTCTTTATGAAGTAGTTCCAGAATGCAGTGAAGATGCTTTTCATGATCAGCTTGGTTCTTTGAGTAGATGAGAATGTCATCGATGAAGACGATGACGAATTTGTCTAAGTGCGGCTTGCAAACGCGATTCATGAGATCCATGAATGCGGCCGGTGCATTAGTGAGCCCGAAAGGCATCACTAGGAACTCGTAATGACCATAACGAGTCCTAAATGCTGTTTTGTGCACGTCTTCATCTCTAACCTTCAATTGATGGTAGCCTGACCTCAAGTCAATCTTCGAGAAGAAACTTGCCCCTTGAAGTTGATCGAACAGATCGTCGATTCTGGGCAAAGGATACCTATTCTTGATAGTAACCTTATTAAGCTCGCGGTAGTCGATGCACAGACGCATCGATCCATCCTTCTTCTTAACAAATAAAACCGGTGCTCCCCATGGAGACGAACTAGGTTTTATGAAACCTTTGTCTAGCAAATCATCTAGCTGCGTTCTCAATTCCTTCATTTCTGTTGGTGCCAACCTATAAGGCGCCCTTGCAACTGGTGCTGATCCAGGAATAATGTCGATTCTGAATTCCACTTGCCTATCTGGTGGCAAACCAGGTAGTTCTTCAGGAAATACTTCGGGGTATTCAGAAATGACTGGGATATCTCCAATCTTGGGTTTCGGCTCATCAATAATCACCTGTGCCATGTAGATGATACAGCCCTTCTTCAAACACTTTGAGTCTTTGAGTATAGACATTTTCTCGGGCAGCCCATACTGGGTATCTCCCTGGATAGTAAGTGATTCACCAGACGAAGTCTTGATCATCACTTGCTTCTTATTGCAAATAATCTGGGCCTGGTTATGAGATAACCAGTCCATACCCAAAACTATGTCGAAACCGGCTAGTTTTAAAGGAAGTAGAGACAAAGGAAAAGAGTGATTCTTAATGGATATGAAACATCCATCTAATAAGGTTGAAGCGGTTTCTAAAGTGCCATCTGCTAGTTCCACCTCATAATTCACACTTAAAGTTCTAACAGGCAGTTTCAACAATTCACAAAACTTATTATCTACAAACGACTTATCAGCGCCCGAATCAAATAACACTCTCGCATATACCTCATTTACGAGAAAGGTACCTGTTATCACGTTGTCGTCCTTGACGGCTTCCTTAGCATCCATTCTGAAGACCCTAGCATTGGTCTTCCTAGCCTCTTCCGGCTTCTTGGCAGATTTTGGGCAATTGCTCCTGATGTGCCCCTTTTCATTGCAACCATAGCAGGTTGCATCCTTTATCTTCTTGCAATCCACGGTTTTGTGTTCCCTGGATTTGCATAACCCACATGCAAAAGGCTTCGATTGTGTTTGTGAGTTGGATTCAAACCTGCACTTCCCAAAGTGCTGCCTCTTGCAGGTTTTGCATCTGGGTTTTTCGCCCGACTGTTGACCATCCTTCTTAAAATTTGACCCTTTCTTTTGGTCATTGTTTCCCTTCAGCTTCTTGTCTGATCGTCGTGAGTTGTCATCCTCACGCTTCCTCTTTTCGGTATCATTTTTCCTTTGTGACCTCAGCCTGACAGCATCTGAGGTCAGAGATAACGATATGTCCGTTACTGACCGAAAAGTGGTTGGTCTGGAAGCTTTTACACTTGCTTTGATCTCCGGTTCCAAACCCCCGATAAAACGAGCTATACGCTTAGGCTCCGGAGTTACCAAGTAAGGGACCAACCTTGACAAAGTATTGAAAGTAGTAAGGTAGGCCTGACAGTCCAGGTTTTCATGACCAGTGCCAGGAAATCAGATTCAATTCTCTCAACCTCGTGTTGAGGGCAGAAATTTTCTTTGATTAGTGCCATGAACTGTTCCCAAGTCATGTTGTATAACGGGACTTTCCCTGTGGCTTGGATCAAAGATCTCCACCAGGCTAAGGCTTC
The DNA here is from genome assembly GCA_030545235.1 of Helianthus tuberosus. NCBI lineage: Eukaryota > Viridiplantae > Streptophyta > Magnoliopsida > Asterales > Asteraceae > Helianthus > Helianthus tuberosus. The sequence goes on from CM060370.1 coordinate 3,034,155, forward strand.
TCCTTTGAAAGACTGTGAGACAAACTTCACAATGTCTCTATTATGACAACCACTAATATCCACCACAGTATCCATTTCATCCATCCATGTCATGCAATCAACAGCTCCTTTTTCCCCATTGAAGTCTCTGGGTTTGCACGACACGAAGTACTTATATGTGCAACCCCTATTACGAGGTTCTTGGTTCTGTAGGACTCTTTGGGATGGATTACTCCTTTGATTCGAGGAGTGGTGAGAATTACTGTTGTGGGCAGTGTGGGTCCTGGAGGGTGTCCTAGTGTGTGTTGCAGAATGGGTCCTCGTATGGGTACCACTTGATCCATGGTGTTGTCTATCCATAGCTCTATTAACTGCATTGTCTATCATAGCTTGCAACTCTGCACCTGCTACGTTTACATGGGCATTATCATTCCCTATCCCTTGGTGACTGTTGACCTCGTTTGAGTCTGCCATGTTTCTTGAACTGTAACACATTGGCAATAATTTATTGGTGAGTTTATCATATAATTGTCTTTTATGGCAATTTTTATTAACCGTGGTAACATAGACCATATATGGTTAATTTATTACTCCCATTTAATTAGGATTCCTAATATAGTTTATCCTAATTATAAAATAATAACAGTATTTATTAGCACATAAGGCCTAGTCACAGGGACAATATTTATAAGCTAGGATTTCAGAGAATCAAAGCATGAAGGTTTGAACAAAGTTCATTACCTTTATCAGACAGGGTCATAGACTAATACTGTCTTTTGTCTCATATGAAAATGAGAAGGGCCCGTAGGCTTTCCATTACCAATGGATGGTAAAAGAACGTATCATATTTATTAATGATTTAACCCATGATTCAGAGATCATTAAGTTGGGTTTAGAATCTTTGAAAAGATCCATATATAATAATAACACGTGTGTTTTTAGCTAATCGTGTCTGCCAGGAGTGTTAACATGTTTTCAGATGTTAACAGGGATTTGAATCTTTTTAACTAGTTTTACCATCTGGGCCCGGTCTTAAAATGACATGCAGGCTAGGTTATACTTTTAAGATCCTTACAAAAATAACATAGGCAGATAGACTTTTAAAAGGAATGATTTTGATTTATTTATTTCATATATAATTTAATTATGCATAACTAGCAAAGATGAAATTCATAAACTTACATTCCATTAATACTAAAAGTAGTACATTTTGCCCTAAACGGGACTTTTCACAGAAACAGATGCCCACGCAGGAGCTATACAGATAATACATGTCCTCACAGGGACGGTCTACAAAAGTAAACGTCCACGCAGGGACTACTAGAGACAAGTCCACGTAGGGACTAGGTACAAAGATAGATGTCCACGCAGGGACTACATACACACATAAATAAATGTCCTCGTAGGGACTTGATTTAAACAAGGAAATACATCAATATATATATGGGGATTTAACGATCCCGTTTCTTCTTCCCCTTAAGCAAGTTTGCCAACCCACTCATAAATCCTTCATTCTTCCTACGTTCCTTCTGGAAGTCTCGCTCCACTTTGGCCAGTCTTCGGCGGAGTTCCTCCTGTTCAGGTGGAGGAGCCCGTGGTGGCTGGTAATGTGGTGGCGGCTGAACAGGTGCTTGATACCCCTGAGTTGGGTATCCCATTCCCCAAGGGGGTCCGTATGGTCCTTCAGGATTATTATGGGCTTGGTAGCTTGCTGCTACGTTGTAAGGGTCATCAGCATAGTTATAGCCATGGTATGCTGGTGGTCCATATGGGTTGTAAGCTGCCGGAGCAGTATAAGCAGGTATTGGGTGGCCAAAACCCGGTGATGGCGGTACAATAGGTGCCGAATTCACCTCCGAAACTGGAACTGAAGGTCCTCCCATATGTGGGCCTTCATATATAGGCGGGTAGTGGCTGCCGCTAGAGTGTTGAGGAGTGGTGATATGAACTCCCCCTGGTCGTACTGATATCCGCGCGCCAGTCCTCCTTCGTCTCGGCGGTTCTGGAGGCTCTACATAAACTGGCGGCGGTGGAGGCGGTGGCGTTTCTGCCACAAAACGTGGATCCCCAGAGGGATCTTGTTGCTGCTGTAGCTGCTGCGGGGTATGGTGAGACGGTGTATGGTGAGACGGTGTGTGTTCAGATGGGGTATAATACCACTCACACCGTTCGAACCGTGCCATGTGACTATCCGGACCTTGGTATGGTGTTCCGTGAAAAGACGAACCATCTGAGATCACAAAAGGATGGTTCAAGGATCCGGTTGAAGCCTCGACGGGATCTGTGTCCTCGTCCATATCTTGATCACCAGAAAAGTGATCCTCCGGTCCTAGTGGGTTAAAGCCCACTTGTCCTGGTAGGTACTCTGCTGGGTTAAACTGACCCCGAAAGACAGGAGTAGGGTCGCCAAAGGAACGTTGCGGGTTGTGGGGTTCGTTCTCTGACTGTGGCCCATAAGAGTCATGATATGGAGGTGTTGAGGTGTGCGAAAAAGATCGTCTGGCATCGTCTTCATAGGTCCTCCATAGCTCCCTCGTTTCGTCATTCCTTGTAGAAGAAGTTCGTCGAAATGAAGGCCCTGCCTCATGGTCGTTAGGGGCGCTAGCTGGCTCCTTTCCTCGACCACCTCGTCTAAATCTTGGCGGCATTATTGTACCTATTAAAATACACAAGGTAATAACAAGGAAAATAAAGGACAAAAATTTAATTAAATAAAAATTTGAGCAATCTGGATTATTCCTAAGTTCTTTGTCTAGACTCGAAGATTTAGGAATGTGCAATTGTGTAACTGAGATTAAACACAAAAGACTAGTGTTTAATTCACTCAGTGTTGGCTCTGATACCAACCTGTCACACCCCGAATTTCCACGTGTCACCGGTGGGCCCGGTGGGGGAGTATCGTGACGTGGTTGGCAACATAATAGTCAAACAACACAATATTTAAATGCACAGCGGAAGCAAAGTATAGATTTAATTCAACTAACGATGTTGTAATATTAAGTATCACAAACAGTCGAATATAAATCCACAGGTAGATCAAATAAAGTGGAAACAAATGTTCAACAGTTATGACATCCAAGCTGGCGAGACTTAATGTGGATGCTAGGAGACAAGCCAGCCTATTTCGCGTAGTACCTGCACTTAACCTTTTTAAGAAAATACGTCAGTTTACACTGGTAAATACAATCAACCGACTCATTTTGAAAAGAGTTTAAGAAAATGAATTTAAGGCACAAGGCACAAATAATATTTTATAACTTGGGATAATTATTTAAATATATAATGCTTGTATGGATTTACATGTTCCTTATGCGTTCAGTAGCCCGGGTCGAGCCGGGTTAAAGATCAATTAACACACCACTTTATTTATGAGACACTAACAGGTGTACGCCTACACCTGAGTGCTAAGGTCGTGGCCATTCCGTAAAATGATGCCAGGGATATCCGGGACACGGTCATTAACCCCCCAAAGGCTTTAAGCAAACAAAACAATGTTAAACGAGGCATCTCAATACTTTCATTATCATATATTCAATCAAAGATTCAACGCCCCGACCAAGCGGTATTTTATATACCGTACCCCAAGCCCGTATAGGGAAAATAAGTTAAAAGTATTTACCTGAGTAAGTATAGTTCAAAATCAGCGAGTGCAAGTATCTTTTACTGGTTCTCCTAATCTGGAACGAAGGTTTATAATAACCTATTAGAATCCTAACGGGTCTTTAGTTAAGCTTACGCTTAGACCGGTTAGTTTTAAAGATACGATTCGTACGCACGATTAAGCGAAGACCGGATAGAATGTGTTTTAGACCCGACAAGTTTGAAGACTTGCTTAATATGGGTATGTGGTACACATTCTGGATTTTGAGACAAAGCGGATAAGGTTTGACCCGTTTCGGCTAATTTATGTAAACTAGTTACATAAACCGAACCGAACGCGTATGAAGCGTAACGGGTATCCGTAAGAGTCCTAAACAGGTTTCCTAAGTTAACACGCCTTAAATAAGTTGTGATATCAGTAGGGTATCACCCATGATGCCCAAAACGAGTTTAATCTCTTAATAAGCCCCGTAGGGGTATTTTGGTCATTTTAAAGATTATAAAACGAATTAATTAAGTTTCTGAGAACCGGGTCTGATTAAATCAGAAAAATGGTTTATTTTAACAGGTTATAACATTTGGTTATAAGTCTTATGAATCAAAATGGTTTTAAACTCAAACTACGCGTGTAATACGCGTATAAAGCCGTTTTAAGCGACGTACGGTTCAAAATACGATTCTGAGTTTTCTGATTAAATAAACAGGCTCAAAACACTCTATTTAACTTTTAAAATCAGTAGCAATTGGATTGGCACCTTTTGGACTTGTAAAACTCATTTTATGGCCGAAAAGGGCATATTCGGTATTTACCGAATTAAGGCGCTAATCCAAGCTTACGATCAGTTTAAAAATAATTAAAAATCTTCAAAAATCCCAAAATATTATTAACATCAGTGGGGAAAAGTTTTGGTGCCGAAAATCGGGTCTAGATAGGCTATGCGCTAATCGCGCCGATTAATTAATAAAAAGCTTATTATTTACGCAAATGCGCATATCTCCTAATCTAGACCTCCGATTGACGTGAAAATTTACAGACATGATTAATAATCAGTAACTAAGATTATTTTATTTTCATATCTCCAAAAATCTCGTTTTATGATCATAAGGGCATTACGGTCAATATTTAGGCGATTAACGGAAACATCTGACGATTAGGGATTCGAGTGGTATAAACGCAGAGGCTTATACACACATGTAACTAGGTCCTAATGGAACCTTAAGGCATGTCTAAACTTATATATATCGGGTCAGAACTGAGGTCAACGCAAAAGTCAAACTTTTGCGTCTCTCGGTTCCGAATCGGTTCAAAACAGCAAGTTGTCGAATCAAACAAGCCTAGACAAGTTTTTATACTTATTTTTAGGTTATACGAATAATAATAAAACAGATTATACGCCTTTTACATGGTTAAATATGCGTTTAACGATTCTGTTGACTTTTTCTATACATGTTTGACTCGACAAACGACCTAGATAGATTAGGAATCAGTGAGTGCCCTTTTTGGGGTTTATTAACCATATAATTACCAACTTATAACAACCTTTGATTCGACAATATTCTGAACCTTATGTGTTTTATCGTGAAGTCAAACCGTAGTTACGACGGTTTGATTTCTAAGCTACTAACTAAGGAAAACTTGATCGAGAAGGGTTAGACATACTTACACTTGATTAATGGATGATGTGGGATGCTTGGGGCCTGCTTGTAAGCTCTGGAAATGCTCAGAAGTTGAATGTGGGTGTATGTTGCAACATGTAACTTTATATAAGAACTTGGATCCTTATCAATTAAGTCTAGGGATGTTGTTAGATGTCCAACATGTGTCCTACAAGCTATAAACCACCTTAGGGCAGCCCAATGTTTCGTAAAAATGAAATTGGAGTCGGATACATGCATCTACAGGCTGCTGACAAAAATTTCGCAACTGGGCACCCCATACGCATCGTAGGCATTTAAGCCCTACGATGCGCAGGGCATCATACGATGCGCAACAATAAACCCCCTACGATGCGCAAGCCTACAATCTGATTTCTTAAATTTGCAATTTAGCCCCTGGTCCCTTGAAACATCTCTTTCCCTCTGAATCTTGCATGTTAAGACTTTGTAATTTATATATGGGGCTTTAATACTTATACCCACTTTGTTAAGTCCTCGGGTAACTTTGTGATCACCCGAAAAGCCCTAACTTTCAATGTTAACGATTATAACCCTTGCACACGAATTTTATCACAACTTGCTCATACGATAACGAAACTTCATGAAATTTTTGTGGTACATTCTAGTGAGCATAATTAATCGTTACAAAGCTTCGGGTTTGTCAAAAGGTCACTCAGAGGTATAACTTAAACATGTTGGCACATTTAACCCCTGTAGATTGTAATCTCTCACTTTCTTCCACAATTCGCTTCGTATGATCCATGATCTATTCGTTTAAGGTTATAAACATCGTGTAGGGTTATTGCAAAGTACATTTATTCATTGTTGACACTTTGAACCCTTATATTTACACAGTTTCACTGTTCGTCAACTTTAGTACTTCAAGACTATTCTTTCACACGTTCAAACCTATGACACGTGTCAACCCATTATAGGACGTAAATTTTCGAGGTGTTACACCGACACACCACTATTCCCTTATTGGGTATAATTAATTAATAAACATATGGCATCTGTCAGGTGTATGCCTACACCCCGTGCTTAGGTCGTGGCCATTACATTTAACGAGTCAAGGATATCCAGGACACGGTCGCATTAATCCCCAATGTTTCAGTCAAGCAATACGAATTAAAACAGGTTATTTGGATTTCCCGACTTATTGGTCTTTGAATCCCATACCTGACCATGCGGTATTTATATTACCGTATCCCAAGCCCGTAATAGGGAAAATAAGTTAAGAGTATTTCCTGAGCTAGCTCCTGTCTTAAATAGCAAGAATTATAATAACTCAGCCGTATTCACTTAAGTAAGCGTAGGTACAATTTACCGGAAGGCTCTAGTCTGGAATGATGGTATAAATAACCAATTAGAATGCTAACGGGTCTTTAATTAAGCCTAAGCTTAGACCGGTTAATTATACGGTTCAAACGCACGATTAGCCGAAGACCGGAATAGGATGTGATTTAGACCCGACAAGATTGAAGACTTGCCTTATATGGGTAATCTAGGCACATTCTGAATTTTGGGGTAAAACCGATAAGGTTTGACCCGTTTCGGCTAATTTATGTAAACTAGTTACATAAGCCGAACCGAACGCGAAAGAGGCGTAACGGGTAACCATAAGAGTCATATATAAGTTTCCTAAGTTAATATGCTTCAAATATGCTGTGACATCAGTAAGATGTCTTCTATTATGCCCAAAACGAGTTTAAACTCAAAATAAGCCCCATAGGGGTATTTTGGTCATTTTAACGGTTATAAAATAGATTTAATGAACTTCTGAGGTTCGGGTCTGAATACATCAGTAAAATGACTTATTTTAACAGGGTATATCAATTGGTAATAAGTCTTGTGTGACAAAATGGTTTTAAACCCAAACTATGCGTTTAATACGCGTAAAAAGCTATTTTAAGCGATTTCCGGGTTATACAGGAAATCTGAGTTTTCTGATCAGGTTATAAAGTTCAAAATACTTTATTTATTATATAAAATCAGTAGCAATTGGATTGGTATCAAAAGGGCTTGTAAAACTCATTTTATGGCCTAAAGGGGCATTATGGTCAACATTAAGCATTTAACGGAAACGTGTAAACGAATCGGACAATCAACGACCCAACCACAGAGGGTTATACTATCACTTAGCCTGGTCCTAAGGAAACTCTAAGGAATTTCCAAATCATACTAAAACGGGCCAGAACTGAAGTCAAAGCAAAAGTCAAAGTTTTGCGACTTTCGGTTCCGAACCGGGTCTAAACAGAAAATTGTCGGGTTGAACATGTTTAGACATGTTCTTACACTAATTACCAAGTTATATTAATGATAAAACATGTTGTAGGGGTTCTACATTGCTATTTATGCATAAATTGGAAAATAAGCATTCTGTTGACTTTTTACTAACAAGTTTGACCCGACATTTGACCTAGTTAGAGTGGGAATCAGAGGGTGCCCTTTTAAGGGTTTATTACCCACATAATTACCAACTTATAACTACTTTCAATTCGACTAATCACTGGACCATTAGTGATTAATCGCTAAGTCAACCGTTAATTACGACGGTTTGACTTTTAAGCTAAAACTAAGCAAAAACTTAACTAAGAAAGGTTAAGCATACTTACCAAGGCCCTAAGCACGATTAGTGATCACTTGAGAGAAGTCTTGAGCTCCAGAAATGATCAGGAATGCAAGAGAAAGGTGTGAAGAACTTGTTGCAACTTAGTGGCTTTATATAGTGATCAAGAACCCACTAGATTGTTGACATGCAAGTCTACAACTGACCACAATTCATCCACAAGTGTCCCTAAGTGTCTAGGGGTTGTTTAGGGGTCGTCCAATATGAGGAAAATCGAGTTAAAGGCGGTTACAAGGCTATGGCAGACAAGAAATCCAACAAAATCAGAATTCTGTTCAGATAAGGCCGTCGCGTAGCGCGACGGCAAAGTGTCTAGTGCTCGCGCTACGTGAGCATGTGTGGTTCAGCCAAACCAATTTTCCATTAATTGCAGTTTTGGTCCCTGGTCCTTCTAAAGGTCGCTTTCATGTCTTGTTTTGCACAATGAACCCTCTAAATTGACTTATAATGGCCTTAAGACATTTACCCACTTTATTTAGTCCTCGGTTAACTTTATTGTTACCCGAAAAGTCATAAACTTCAACGTTGACGCTTTAACCCCTCGCGTACGAATATTGTCATAACTTCCTCATTCTTTATCGAAACTTTGTGAAATTTTAATCACTTATTCTAGTGAGCATAATTAATCATTACAAAGCTTCGGGTTCACTAAAAGGTCACTCAGAGGTATACTTTAAACATGTTGACACATTCAACCCCCGTAGTTTGTAATCTCTCACTTTCTTTCACAATTAGCTTCGTATGATCCATAATTTATTCGTTTAAGGGTATAAACATCATGTAGGGTTATTGTAAAGTATATTTATCCATTGTTGATGTTTTGAACCCTTATTTTCACATAGTTTCTTTGTTTGTCAACTTTAGTCCCTCTAAAGTATTCTTTCACACGTTCAAAGCTTATGACACGTGTCAATACATTATTGGACGTAAATTTTCGAGGTGTTACAATATTGGCATGATGATCAACCTACATTTCACAGCCGGATTTTACATTCTTGTTATATTAAAAATTACTTTCTTTTAAGTCTACCGAAGAAAAGCATGATAAGTCATCCTAGTCTTTGATTGTTTTTAACCTTTTTGCACGGGTCAATATAATACAAAACTAATAAGCAAATAATTGTCAGCATATCAGGTTACTTAATTGTGAACTCAGCTAAAAGTAGGCTAATGCTACAGAATAAGAATTGCTCAAGGAAAGATACGTAATTGCAGGGAATTCTTTATTGATAGAGAATTTTGTGCATACAAAACACAACATACAAGCTTGCTATTTAAAGGAAAACATGATTCAGCAACTAGAAAAGTTCAGCAGATCCAAAGGAATCAGACGACTATAACAACCCTAACGGGTGTTAACTTATTCAAACGTAAACAACCTAACCGCTGCATACTTATTCAACATATGAAATAGACACGTGTATTCATATGACCGAAATTCCTAGCAAACTGAGATTGGATCACATTTTATCAGCCTAGATAACGAAACAGAAAACCCTAATTTATATAACAATAGAGTAATGATTAAAAAAAAATCAAAAGTGCAAATCAAAATTTGATTTACCTGGTGTCAATCTTCAATCAGATTGCAGCCAGAGAAATATGGAGATCTAACCGGGTTCCTTGTTGACCTGCACTTGACAGCCATTGTCGTGCCACGATTGAAGGTTTTGTGGCCACCGGAGATCCCAAACAACTCCAACAACCACCACGTTTCACTACCTGAGTCTTCGGTTGGAACCAAACCCGCCACCAGTCGCACACCACCACTCCGTTCACCCTCACATCAGCCGTCACCTAATACTAAACCACCGCTGCCCTCGCATCACCACCACATCAACCATACACCACCGCCACACAAGACTCGAACCACGTCAACCACCGCAACCCCGCTACTGCTGGTGGTTCTTGACGCTTGAAGAACGACGCTCCGCCGCAAGACCACTTTGGTGCCACCAAGAAAGGGTTGCCGACCCTGCTCCTTTCTCTGTCATCGTGACTCTCTCTCTCTCTCTTCAGAGTCTCTAGCATATGCAGAGTGTGTTGTTTTTTTAAGAGAAGTTAGAGGGGGCTAGGGTTTTGCAAAGGTGAAAAGGGAAGAGGAGAAAGAGAGGTTATAGAGCTAGGGTTTAGGTAGGTGGGTTGGGCTTAAACCGTGTATACTAACCGGGATTAACGTTCCTGCTTAAATCAGCTGGTTCAATTTTTATAAAATAAATATAATACAATATATTTACTAGCTTAAATCAAAACAATACGTTCAACTCAACTAAATTAAATATATACACTTCTATACAAATGTGTGTATTGAATTTGTGGTGAGCCGTCACCGTAATTGTCAACTAAATGACGTATTTTCTCATTATATGTTGTTATTATTTAGTAAATAATAATAAATAGTATTTCCACAGGTAACGTAACGTAATTAACCAAGGTCGAAAATATGGGTTAAGATACGGGTTGTCACAGTGTGTGTCATGTATACAAACCCGCTTTTGTAGTTTCTCGCTAGGGGTGAATTTCTGACACGACCCGAAAACACGACACGAACCTAACACAAAATTTGCGGGTTTAGGTTTAGTCTAAACGGGTTCGGGTCAGTTTCAGGTTGAACCCGCTAACCCGTTTAGGTTAACGGATCGGGTTCAGGTCAACCTGGTCGGGTTGCCGGGTTGACCCGTTTAACACATTTATATTATATTATGTTTTTTAGAATATGTTTTAAGCCATAAATTAAATGAGGTATGTTTTTATTCTATAATTATTACTTAAAAAGAGAAATTAATATAAGATTTTATAATTTAAATATAATTGTGTTATATAAATTTGTGTTTTTTAATTAAATTTTAATTTTAATATAGCTATTTCAGAAAAAATAAAAAATAAAAAAATTCGGGTTGAACGGGTCGTGTTCGGGTCAACCCACGAAATTTCGGGTCGTGTTCGGGTCAACCCACGAAATTTCGGGTTCGGGTTCGTGTAATTAAAAAAATTAATTAAATATGGAAAAAAATAAATGTTTTAATCGGAAACTGGTCGGAAATTTCCGACAACTTTCCGACCAAAGGTTATTTTTCGTCGGTAAGTGGTCGGAAATTTCCGACCATTTTCCGAGACCCATATCCGTTTTTTCGGTTTCTAAACCTTCTAACACGGTTTTTTCATTACTTATTTTGTAAACCTTAATTATACATGAAATGCTTTTACTTTACCAACTTATACGTATAATTATACCCAGTCATACGTGCGTGTAAGCTATAGGGACCCATTACTTAAACTAGGTTTTTACTATTGTATAAGTGTATATATATGTATATGTATATGTATGTGTGTGTACGCACCGATACAACTACATACTTATACACACATACACATACACATAGACACAAGAAATACATTTATATATATATAGATAAACACCTCCGCATAATTAAATATGAAAATAATAAATGTTTTAGTCGGAAACTGGTCGGAAATTTCCGACAACTTTCCGACCAAAGGTTATTTTTCGTCGGTAAGTGGTCGGAAAATTCCGACCATTTTCCGACACCCATATCCGTTTTTTCGGTTTCTAAACCTTCTAACACGGTTTTTTCATTACGTATTTTGTACACCTTAGTTATACATGAAATGCTTTTACTTTACCAACTTATACGTATAATTATACCCAGTCATACGTGCGTGTAAGCTATAGGGACCCATTACTTAAACTAGGTTTTTACTATTGTATAAGTGTATATATATGTATATGTATGTGTGTGTATGCACCGATACAACTACATACTTATACACACATACACATAGACATACATATAGACACAAGAAATACATTTATATATATAGATAAACACCTCCGCATAATTAAATATGAAAAGAATAAATGTTTTAGTAGGAAACTGGTCGGAAATTTCCGACAACTTTCCGACCAAATGTTATTTTTTGTCGGTAAGTGGTCGGAAATTTCCGACCATTTTCCGACACCCATATCCGTTTTTTCGGTTTCTAAACCTTCGAACACGGTTTTTTCATTACGTATTTTGTACACCTTAGTTATACATGAAATGCTTTTACTTTACCAACTTATAAGTATAATTATACCCAGTCATACGTGCGTGTAAGCTATCGGGACCCATTACTTAAACTAGGTTTTTACTATTGTATAAGTGTGTATATATGTATGTGTATGCACCGATACAACTACATACTTATACACACATACACATACATATAGACACAAGAAAAACGTTAATATATATAGATAAACACATCCGCATATTAAATATGAAAAGAATAAATGTTTTAATCGGAAACTGGTCGGAAATTTCCGACAACTTTCCGACCAAATGTTATGTTTCGTCGGTAAGTGGTCGGAAATTTCCGACCATTTTCCGACACCCATATCCGTTTTTTCGGTTTTTCAACCTTCTAACATGGTTTTTTCATTACTTATTTTGTACACCTTAGTTATACATGAAAAACTCTTACTTTACCAACTTATACGTATAATTATACCCAGTCATACGTGCATGTAAGCTATCGGGACCCATTACTTAAACTAGGTTTTTACTATTGTATAAGTGTGTATATATGTATATGTATGTGTGTGTATGCACCGATACAACTACATACTTATACACACATACACATACACATACATATAGACACAAGAAATACGTTTATATGTATAGATAAACACCTCCGCATAATTAAATATGAAAAGAATAAATGTTTTAGTCGGAAATTTCTGACAACTTTCCAACCAAAGGTTATTTTTCGTCGGTAAGTGGTCGGAAATTTCCGACCATTTTCCGACACCCATATCCGTTTTTTCGGTCTCTAAACCTTCTAACACGGTTTTTTCATTACGTATTTTGTACGCCATAGTTATACATGAAATGCTTTTACTTTACCAACTTATACGTATAATTATACCCAGTCATACGTGCGTGTAAGCTATCGGGACCCATTACTTAAACTAGGTTTTTACTATTGTATAAGTGTGTATATATGTATATGGATGTATGTGTATGCACCGATACAACTACATACTTATACACACATACACATACATATAGACACAAGAAATACGTTTATATATATAGATAAACACCTCCGCATAATTAAATATGAAAAGAATAAATGTTTTAGTCGGAAACTGGTCGGAAATTTCCGACAACTTTCCGACCAAATGTTATGTTTCGTCGGTAAGTGTTCGGAAATTTCCGACCGTTTTCCGACACCCATATCCGTTTTTTTTTTGTTTTTTCAACCTTCTAACATGGTTTTTTCATTACGTATTTTGTACACCATAGTTATACATGAAAAGCTCTTACTTTACCACCTTATACGTATAATTATACCCAGTCATACGTGTGTGTAAGCTATCGGGACCCATTACTTAAACTAGGCTTTTACTATTGTATAAGTGTGTATATATGTATATGTGTGTGTATGCACCGATACAACTACATACTTATACACACATACACATACACATACACATACACATACACATACATATAGACACAAGAAATACGTTTATATATATTCATATACACCTCCGCATAATTAAATATGAAAAAAATAAATGTTTTAGTCGGAAATTGGTCGGAAATTACCGACAACTTTCAGACCAGATGTTATGTTTCGTCGGTAAGTGATCGGAAATTTTTGACCCTTTTCCGACACCCATATCCGTTTTTTCGGTTTCTAAACCTTCTAACATGGGTTTTTCATTACGTGTTTTGTACACCTTAATTATACATGAAATGCGTTTACTTTACCCACTTATACGTATTATACACATTCATACGTGCATGTACGCTATCGAGACTAATTACTTAAACTAATATTTTATTATTCTATAATTATATATAGGTATACGTGTGTGTGTGTGTATACTTCGAGTCATATACATACACATACATATATATAGACACAAGCATATACATTCACATGTATACATATAGCTCAATATAATTGAATAAAAAATTAAAGGTTTTTGTCGGAAAATTGTCGGAAATTTCCGACAACTTTCCAACCAAATTTTTTTTCTTTTTTTATAGTTTTTTTTTTGTCGGAATTTAGTCGGAACTTTCCTTCAAATTTCTGACGACTTTTTTCTTTGTCGGTAAGCAGTCGAAAATTGGTTGCTAATATTTGACTTTTATTCTAGTCGGAAGTTTGTCGGTAAGTGGTCGGAATTTCCGACTGAATTTTTTTAGTCGGTAAATTTTTGTAGGAAATTCTCAATTTTCTAGTAGTGTCAGGGTAGAAAGATTACCTTTTGTGGTGAAATTTGTAGAGATTAATGGAGGTTTGTGGTTGAGTGAAAAATTGGGTTGAATTGTAGATTTGGGTGTGGTTTGATTAGGGATGTGTTCAGCCAGATTTATGTCACCGGAGCTTCGTTTCTGCTTCATTTAATTTCACGATTTACGTCATCTTTTATCAGATTTCGGTTGAATTGTAGATTTGGGTGGTGGTGGATTTGAGAAAGAGATAGAGAGAGAGATAGAGAGAGAGAGAAGGGTAGAAGATGAGGGGGCCACCTATTTTGGTTTTATTAGTTTTTAATTAACATATGTTTTTAATTAAAATGACCATTTTGTCCCTAAGTGAAAAGACAAAATAGCAGGATTTTATAAGACAAATATGATCTGATTTCACTTTTGGACCAAAATGGCATTACAACCAAAACCACATGGACATAGATGCAAAAGGTTTGAGTTTTGGAGTAAAGTGACAAAAGTGACAAAAGGGTACTGGATACCCAAAGTCAGTGGTGGCGAGCGGCTGAGGAGTGAGGATTCTTCATTCTTCAGTACTGGATACCCAAAGTTTCACACTGTAATGTCGATACACACACAGGGGCGAATAAGTTATTAAACCTATATTTGTTTTTATTTTTAGTTATTAAATTATTATATTATATGAACCTTAATGAGATAAAGGGCACAATTCTTGGGGCCGGATAACAGTCTTTAATCATGAATATCACTTGGGCCAATTTGGAAGGTTGGGCCTTTCATGTAATTGGATTAATCTAAGCCGGGACTTTCGGGTATTATAAAAACCGGGTTTCGGGTATTATAAAAACCGGGTATTTATAAAACCGGGTTTCGGGTATAAACCGGGTATAAAAAAAACCGGTTCCGGGTTCGGGTTTTAGACCAAATATGCATACCCGGTCCCTACCCTACGGGTAGGGTCGGGTTCGGGTATAAAAAACCCGGGTTTTATAATACCCGGTTCCGGGTTTTTTTTTTCGGGTCCGGGTCCGGGTTTGGGTTTTTTGTGCACCACTGGAATCCAGCTTTTACGTACTTTTGGGCCTATGGCTTAAAACATCTGGGCTTAACTAAGACCCTTACTTTTGGACAAAGTTTTTATAGTGTACTAGCCTAAGATCCCGCGAGTTTCGCGGGTGGCTTAACACAAACATATAATATATACCGGCAATGAGATGAACTTTGTAATGAAAGAACTTTTCAATATAAACGTATAAAAATATGATTTTTCTCACTTAGGTAAATATGTTTTGATTCATTTTTTATAGGTATTGAGATGTTATTGTACAAATGATTTTATAGGAATTTTTAGAACCCGGATAGATTTCATTTTTTTAATTATTTTTTTATAACTTTAGTTATTTGATATATATTTTCTTAAATAAAACATTTTTAACCAGTTTTGACCTTAACATATATTGAGCAGAACACATATTGACATGAACCTATTTTGAGCAAAACCCGTTTTGACTGACCCGAACCTATTTTGACCTTAACATATATTGAGCAGAACACATATAATCAATAATCAATGAAATAAATCATAGTAAAGCTATTTATGATTAACACATAACTAAATAATACAAAAAGTAATTTATTCGGTACACATGCTAATTGACAAATACTCTTTGCTACAAAGTAATCACCGGTAGGATTAAGTGGTGGAGTTCTTTGCCGGAGATGAAAAAGAACTACATATTAAAGCACGTACACAATCGTATATTTGTATTCTTTTTCAGATGTGGCAAGATTGTCGTGCCAACAGGCTGGGTAATGATAACACTTTTTACTTATAAAAAACATTAAAATAACTTATGTGCTAATTATGATTGAAGAAGGCAGTAGTACTATAATCATAATGTAAATCTAAATATATAACTAATAAAAACAAATGGAGCTTGTATGCGTTAAAAACAAACTTTAGACGTCCCCATTGGTTAGTCTCATTGCCGGTATATATTATATGTTTACACCGAACCTGCAGTTTTATTATAACTAACACCTATTTTGCATCTTATTTGTCTTAACTGTTTCTTCTCAAATAACATCATTTAAGTATTTAACATCCCTTCTTCAAAATCCAATCATTCAAATAACAGTTATGCTACACTTATAAACAATAAAAATACTAAATTAATTAAAAAAAACACAAATTAACAATTCTCCTGGAAGTATTCTAAAAACTAACTTCCGAATCTAACCTATGACATGTTTAATATGGACTTTTTTTTTTCATTGGAAATCCAAGCAAGTTGTCCAACAATAAACTCAAAAATTGAAACCCAGATGTGGATGAACTCAAAAATTCATATACTGCCTCAAACCTGCAGCTGCTATTGAAAAGGATTTATCGGCGAATGGAACAATGAATGAAGGCTCTAAATGAACTTTTTGGCGAATGGAACCTGATAAAATAGCAGCCGATTAGCCGAATACGTTAACATATCCAAATAAACAAAAAAAAAAAAAAATCCTTCTTTATATTTAACTTTTTACAGCATTAAGGTAACATAAAGGTACAAAAAGTTAGCAAAAATGGTGTAGAAAAGTTGAGTTGGTCAAAATAAGACTGGCCTTGGAAAAAAGAATGCAAAGTTCTTCTTCTTGAGAATCATCGGTTGACATAAGTGTCCTCTTCATATGTTTTCTACACCATATGCTTGCATTGTATACATTTAAAAAAGAATATTAGTATACCATGTGTATGCATATATCCTAATCATCTTTTTAATAAAATATTTGGGAATAATGTCATGTTTCAGAACCAAATGACATGCTAAATGCACCATAAAAGTTCTCAAGAACATACAGAGACAGAATCATAATCATTTGAACATTTATTTTGAGACCTAGAACTGGTTATTTCCATGACTTGTCAGAATAAATATAATATATGATTACACGGATTTAAAACTACAAAAACAAAACAAAGTTTGACTTAGACCGTGGGGCGTGGGTTGGGGGCATGGTGCGACACATGGACTATGGGGCGCCCAAGACCAAAAGCCAATTTCAAAGGGGTATGGTGGGGCGTGGGTTGGGTGGCGTGAAAAAAAAAACAAATTTCAAAGGGCTAATGCTCTTGGCCAATGAGGTTCCGCCATGTCATGTGGGTAGCCCCGCCCAACGCCCGGGCTAAAACCCCCGCCCAAGGGGCCACGCCCAAACCCAAGCCCACCCGGGGTGGTGACGTGGGCGTTTGTACCCAACCCACGCCCCATACCCCACAGTCTTACACAACCGATGTAATGATGAGATGTGGCATTTGTGGATACCAGCATGGAAGGGATCAGATCATTTGTTTCTCAAGGCCACATGTACATTGTAGTATTGTACCTTATCTTATGCTAACATACATGTTATTTCATATCTATGTTTTGATCAGCTCTAGTCGATCAAACCTAATAATTTTCATAGTAGGAGAGTATATATAAATTCAGCATAATATTAAAATTACTGATATCCCACCGCAATTACCTATCTCAAATGACGGTTCTTGAACGATATCCGATTTTTTACCGCATTAATTGCTTAGCTTCACCACAGTTGCAATCCTCATTGACTTGAATGTCAGATTCGACACCACCAACCTAATGGATCTTTGAAAGAATTAAGTATCCAGATAACAAATAAATCTAAATTGTATATGATTTACGATTACTAACATAAGTTTTCACTATTGGGACTGGATGCAGGCAAGTTTAATTGAGCTGATATAATAAGGCTATGAGCATCTGCTTTGTCTCACACACCCTAAAGAAGATGACAATATAGTAATCAATTTACAGGTGTGATTATGTGCATGTAATATATAACAAAATCCCTTTGTTCTTCTACTTACATTAGCCTATTTCAGCACAGAGCCCCGTAACTTACTAACCCTCAAAAAGCATGTCAACTAATATGCTTAGGCAACTAAAACCACAAGAAGAAATAACCATTTAAAAAATAAACATTCACTTTGACTAAGCTTAATTGTCATACTTTCGGTTATGCTTGATTATATAGAGAAATGATCTAGATCAAGTCATCAAGTGATACGTAAATGAATTTTGACTAATGATTTGTATCCGAAAATGGCACATACATATATATCAAGACAGTAATGCGAAATCATTCAAACAGAAGAGAGACAGAACATTATATCTATATATTCTTGACACCTATTCCTTTCCTTAAAACATAAACTCAAATTTACTCTACAGCAACACTTGTAAGAGAAAGCAAACATCAATTTACAGACTAACGATTCATTACTCTCTTCTAGATAGCCTATACCCAGATGAAAACCAACACCAAGTTCAATCAAACTAAATAAATAAATAAACAACAAACATGCAAAACCACATTATAACTTGAAGAAAACCATCAAGATTCAAGCAATTAACCAACACCCAGACGAAAACCAACACAAATAACAACACAACAACAACAAATTCAGTCAAATTACAAAAAAAAAAAAAAAAAAAAAACAGTAAGCATCTAAATCCACATTATAACTTCAAGATTCAAGCAATTGAGCAACACCCAGATAAAAACCAAAACAAAAAACACCAAATTCAATCAAATTACACAAAAAAAAAAAAGACAGTAAACATCAGAGAATATAACGTGTAAACTTGCCTGAACTGAAACTGATTCAGATCTTGTGGTAAGAACCCTAGATTGAAAAAAATCAGATATTGGGAAGCAATTGGAGTTAAAAAATGAAAATGAAAAGTGGGTAAATTATAATAATAATGAAATCAATTACCTGTGACTTAGAATCGCTAAACCCTTCGGTGCCGCCGCCGCCGTCGCCGTTGGCTCCAGCCGAAGGAGAAGAGCCTCCGTCGTGAAAAGTTTCAACATCTTCACCTATCGAGGGTGGCCTGAGAGTCATCGATCAACACAGATCTGAAACATTCCACCTGGAATCACTGTTAAACCCTAGATCGGCAGACATAAATCCGGTGAGTTACTTTCACGAATGTAGATGATTCTTAACATTTAGGGTTTTTTTGATTTGAAATAGAAACGGATTCATAAGTTTGGCAAGACTGAATTGATTGGAGAGAGAGGGTGTGAAGGTAGCGTAGCGAGAAAGGAGAATTAGAGAAAAGAAACTGCTGAAGGTGTTTGGCCAAAAGAAGAGATGCGTGAGGGATAAAGGAATTGGCGGTCAATTGAGAAAGAAAGGGTTTTATTAAATTATTATATTATATGAACCTTAATGAGATAAAGGGCACAATTCTTGGGGCCGGATAACAGTCTTTAATCATGAATATCACTTGGGCCAATTTGGAAGGCTGGGCCTTTCATGTAATTGGATTATTCTAAGCCGGGACTTTCGGGTATTATAAAAACCGGGTTTCGGGTATTATAAAAACCGGGTATTTATAAAACCGGGTTTCGGGTATAAACCGGGTATAAAAAAAACCGGTTCCGGGTTCGGGTTTTAGACCAAATATGCATACTCGGTCCCTACCCTACGGGTAGGGTCGGGTTCGGGTATAAAAAACCCGGGTTTTATAATACCCGGTTCTGGGTTTTTTTTTTCGGGTCCGGGTCCGGGTTCGGGTTTTTTGTGCACCATTGGAATCCAGCTTTTACGTACTTTTGGGCCTATGGCTTAAAACATCTGGGCTTAACTAAGACCCTTACTTTTGGACAAAGTTTTTATAGTGTATTGGATCATAAATGAACATGCAATGAATGAAACACGAAAAAGAGACATTATTAAATTCATTAAAAAAAGTTCATTCATTATCTCTAGTCTAATATCCACGCATGTTGTCGCGTTGGCACAAAAAAACGACTCTTCTACATGTATGTAAATAGTTATGTTTCAACTTCTAATCATGTGTCCCTAAATAAAAATATTTGTAAGAGTGCCCCATTCAATATGACGGCTGGCGTTATATATGCAAACGGTATAATTATGGCTTAAAATGCAAACGGTTCCTGTAATTTATTATTATCTCGCCTTTTATTAGCTTCTTTTTATTACTTATATTTACCATGGCAATATAGCCTAATGGTATCTTGGCGGTGGGATAAGGCTTATGATGGTCATGAGTTCGATTCCCACAAGGGGGTTTTTCTCAAATTTATTGGGTTTCCTCCTAAATTGGTGTATAGGCATTGTTGCCTAGTGGAGATGGATATGATCGGGTGGTTCCGCTGGTGGCATGATGATACTCCAGTGTTCCGTCAGTGATCCAAATTTGCCGTTCAAAAAAAAAATTGTAATAAAAATTCAAGTATATATTATTGAAGGAATAAATCAAACATCTCACCGCAACTAATGCATCCATTCTTATATCCAAAAATATAACTAAAACATATTTTAAAATTGTCTATCTCAAATTAACTTCAGTACTTTAGACCAACGAGAACAACGTAACCTTATGACTAATTTAAATGAATTTTACATTACTTAACAATTTTATAATGGTGGCCATATAGTTAAGACTCAAGTTTTTACTAATTAATCATGATATATTATATACTTAACTTTCAACACCTCTAATCTAAGAAATGTTGCACCAAAAGTTCATTTCATATATAAAATGTTAAATGAATGTTTTAACAAGTAAAACTGCCAACTATATTTTGTTTTTAACTAGTGAATAAGCAATAAAATTAATATTTTAATTGAATAAGCACATCGCAACACTATATTCGAAATTTTATAAAATGTTATTTCATATTACTAAAATAACGGAAAGAGTAGACATCACTTTATAATATATACATATATATATATATATATACATATATGATTAGGTTCAAGAGTGAACACTAGTGTAGTTTGCGAACTGAGCGAACTAATCTTGGCCATACATGTATGTAGATCAATGGCCAGGATTTGATGATAAATTCACTAGTGTATTTTACGATTTGATGATGAAATCCCAGCCATCCACGTGTGTAAATCAATGGCTAATATTTGTTCACTCAGTTCGCAAATACATTGGTGTTCAATCTAGAACCTCACCCTATATATATATATATATATATATATATATAGGGTAGGGCTAGGTAGGAAACCCTTATGTTTTTAAAAAACCCTAGAAAACCTAACCTCCCGACATTTTTTATTTTTGAAAAAAATCACACATGCAATATACATGTTTTTAAGAGTTTCGGGCAAAAAAAAAAAAAGCGCCGAAGGGATCTTTTTAAAAAAAATAAACAAGTTTCAGCATTTTTTGCCTAACACATGTTAGTCACCGAAGTTGCTGAAATTTGTTTATTTTTTTTAAAATAATCATTCGGCGCTTTTTTGTTTTTTTTTTTGCCCAAACCTCTTAAAAACATGTATATTACATGTGTTATTTTTTTCAAAAAAGAAAAATGTCGGGAGGTTGGGTTTTCTAGGGTTTTTTAAAAACATAAGGGTTTCCTACCTAGCCTTAGCCTATATATATATAGGGTTGAGTTCTTTGCAGAACTCATATTTTATGCAGAACTCTTAAGAACCGTTTTAAGCCATTGATCTAATAATCAATGGTTGAAAATAGACCAGGGTGAATTTGTAATTAAAAGCAAAATTGTGGGTATAGTTATATAGGTTATAAGGGTATGGGGAAAGATAAATCGAAAACCCACTTGAGTTGAGAAACCCAAATAAACCCTATGTAACATTTTTATTTTTTTCTAAAAAAAATAGGGAATGTAATATAAATGTACACGGACCTATTTATGAAAAAAAATGAAAAAAACGCTTACTAGTTTTTTTTTTAAATGTTGAAAATTTGTATGTTACATTTTTTTTGGACATATTTATTATGTAACCTGAAATTTGTAACATTTTAAAAAAAAAACTACTACGTGTTTTTTTGTGTTTCTTTTTTAAAAATGTTCAAATATATGTATATTACATTTCCTATTTTTTTTAGAAATGTTTCTTGAGTTTACATGGGTTTTTTACAAAGGTTTTCTGAGTTTTCTCAACTCAAGTGGGTTTTCGATTTATCCTTCCCCATAAGGGTATAGTCGGAAACAAAGAATAATAAATATTGAAAAATTAGAAATTTTTCCATATTTTTCTCCAATTTCCCAATCCACATTTCTTGTTTTTTAATTTCTTTCCGGGATCTATAATGGTTCGACTAACAACAAGAAATCAATTGGTACTTCAAAGCTGATGTATGTATATGCCCTAATCATCAAATTTTTCAACTTGAATGTCTATTTCCATATATATAATGTTAACATACATCTAAGGATAATATTTACATATATGTAAATACTAGGTTTTTACCCGGGATTGCTTCCTGGGCTCGGGAAAGTTATTTAGATTAATTACTATTTTTATTAATACGACCACATTACATCAACCATCTCATTCGATTCAACAACAATGTCTTCAAATCACCGAATTAGATCATGAACCCATATTAGAGGTTGTTAGGATCTGAATTTCTTTTTGATTGTGTTTTTGTTTAAGAATTAAGAAGATGAACAAGTAATGCAGCAGAATTAAAATGGAAATAAACTTTGCACACAATCAAACAGGAGAAATGCTTTCAACACACATTTTAACATCTAGGAAAACATTGAAATAGGTACAAGTGGCAGTGATTGTGTGGTTGTTGTGGTGGTGAAGTGTCATCATCTAGGAGAACATTGGTTACCCTTCTCCTTTTGGGTTTATGAGAGGTTGGTGGTGTTTTGATGGATTGAGTGGTAGTGATTTGAGTGGAAGGTTGCTGACTAACAGTTGTTGGAACAACTGGTGTTTCAACCACTGAAGCGGTAAGACCCGTGTGCAAACACGGGTCGATTCTTAGAAAATTATGCATAACATATATTGACAGAATATATAGATATGTGTATAGATATTGTACCAAAACGTGTTATTTATTATAGCTAAAAGACATTTATAAGTAAATATAAAAGATATTTAACATGCATAACATATATTGACAGAATATATAGATATGTGTATAGCTTTGATCATTTAAACATACATTTGCCAATATTATAGTGCTGAAAATGAAAACAGTAGCTGACTATAACTATCAGTGGATTAAAACACTAAGCTTTAACAACAATCATTATATAAACAGTGATTCAAGAATCTTCCTTCTAAAAGAAAAAAACAATATTTTAACCCATCAGTCATTTCAATCCCATTCAACCTCCACAAAACACTATTTTAACCCAACAGTGGTTTTAAACCACCATTTTAACCAAACAGCGGTTTCAACCACAGTTTTCTCAACAGTAGTTCCAAACATCTGTTTTCATCCATCTGTTGACCAAAGTCAACAGATGTATCAACCACTGTTTTATTTTCAAACATCTGTTCCCAATAACAGAGCTTTGATCATTTAAACATACCTTTGCCAATATTACAAGCTTTTACACTCTCAAACCTAAATATTTATTTACTTAATTTAAATAACAAACATGGTTAATAATTTTAACACAACTAATTATATAAAAACTACAAGTGTAAAACAGATGTAACTATATAATAAACAAAGTTCAAAAAAGCAAACAACAATCAATAAAATACAGCATACTAATTCCAAATCAATGCGCGAAACAACATACAAAGATCTGACGGCTAAGTACTGTCCACGTCACAACCTCTGATGAATAATGGATGGCAGTTGTTAGGAAACCACTGATGAATCAATATCAGTAGTTTACAGTGATGAAAATGAAAACAGTAGCTTACTATAACTATCAGTGGATAGCCTATCAGTGGATTAAAACACTGAGCTTTAACAACAGTCATTATATAAACAGTAGTTCAAGCATGTTCCTTCTCCAAGCATGGTTAATATATTTAACACAACTAATTATATAAAAACTACAAGTGTCAAACAACATACAAAGTTCATCCATATGTTGACCCAAGTTACAAGCTTTGATCATTTAAACAGACCTTTGCAATATTACAAGCTTTTACACTCTCAAACATCAATATTCATTTACTTAATTTAAATAAAAAACATGATTAATAATTTTAACACAACTAATTATATAAAAAATACAATTGTCAAAACAGCAAATAGCATTCAATAAAATACAGGATCCTAATTCCTAATCAATTGGTGAAACAGTAGTTTCGATAAGTAAAGTTCCTTTCGGACCATTGTAGTTGTTAACATGTTGGAGGTATTTCAGAAGTTCGTTGCTCAGATCAACTTCAATCATATCCCCCCAGATGCTTGTTATCAGCCACTTGTTGTTTTCAATTATATTAGTACTTCGGCGCCTATCTACATAATCAACTACACGAGGATTATTGAAAACAAACACCTTCATCCAGCCTTCTTCTTCATATCTGAGCAAATCAACAGTTAGCTCAGCAGACTTTCCAATAACAATTAAATGCAACCTCTTTGCGATGGTCAAAAAATGCCCTTGGCAAGGATTGACTACAATACTCTCGGGAAAATGAAGCATTCTGAAAGTCTCACTAAGAACATCAAAAACAACGATGTTCCTCTCACCTAGTGGATACCAAAAATTTGAAACCATAAAATATATGGTTTTATCAGCATAAACTCCTGTAGACCATGAATAACGACTTGAACCATAATTGTTTACGTTACCGAAATTTATTGTTCTCCATGACTCACGACGTCGTGAGTAAACACGAGCAGCAGTTACATTACGGTAACATCTGATGTTCAACACTTTCAGATAATTGAACTGATCAAAATAAATTCCACCAGTATCAGAGTTTCGATGATGATTGTAATTGAAGTAGTCATCACACAAAACCTTATACCGCCTGATAGTTGGATTCCAAAGAATCAACTGACAACAAATCCCTTCATTGCAAACTAACAACAAACCATTAAATGAAGATAGAATACATAAGAAGCTAGGGTGCACATTGTTAGGAAAACTTAAGGTTTTGCTTCTAACGACATCCAAATTACCACCAACTACGTCGTCAATGACAATTGACGTGTCTTTAAAGGATAGTAGTTTCTTTTATACTGAATCTCCACTTCGTAGAGCATGCATCGTCTGAAATGCATGACTTGACAATTCCCTATAAAAATTATTGGAAAGACATTTGAAACGGCCAATATCTTCTGCAGAGAGCCTTGTGAAAATCTCGTCAACAATCACTTGAAACCCAAAATTTTCCATTCTGCAGAGAGCCTTGTGAAAATCTCGTCAACAAAATTTTTGAAGATGATTGAGTAGATGGATGAAAACGGTAATGATCAAAACCTCTGCCCAATGTATTTTATATACCCAATGAAAGCGGTTATGACTAAATACATCGTTAGACGAAAGAATATGATGCGACACTCGTTAGGCTTTTAATGCATTTACATGGGAAAAATATAAAATTAAACACGTTATTATAATTACAATTAACCTATTCATTTACCTATAAGACGCCTTTACCATAAGACAGAAGTGATTGCTTGACGTGCATTACTTGCAAATTACATATCCCAAGGAATTTTAAATTTGAAATTACCGGCAATTTCAAAACCACTGCTATGGTATATGTTTGCCAAAGGAAACATCTGCTAAGTTATACTTTCTTGGCTATGGGCAGTAGTTTGCTGATCAGATTTGAAAGCAATTGTCATGATGACTTTTCTAATAGCATTAATTACTGATTTGATTTGCAACAAATAGTCATCAAGATTTTTTTTTTATTTTTTAATTTAACTTTAAATTTTATCATGAAAACAATGTTGGAGTAACTCTTATCTCATTGTAACGATTAGGTAAAATGGTAATTTCATTGTAATTTCATTGTAATTCTAGTTTTTATTTGATAATTTCAATCTATCAATAATTAACACCGTCAATAATAAAAATGTGAGAAGTGGATGTTTTTTAGGAAAACCAATGATGGTCAATATCAGTGGATGTCAACAATAAAAATGTGAGCAATGACTGTTATTTAACTATCATTGGATAGCCAACAGTTATTGAAACACTGATGTTTAGTCAGACAGTGGTCAACATGAAGATTGAAGAAACAGAAGTTGTCTTTCAACAGTGGATAACATTTAACAATCAGATGTTTGAACCAAATCAGTGGTTGTAACAGACTTTTAAGGATTAGTGAAAACTATCATTTTTAACTATTTTGAGATTGTTTGACCTTAAACAGATATTTGACCTTCTATATCAGTTGTTTGGAGTTAAACAAATATTTGGACATAAACAGATGTTTGAAATTAAACAAATGTTTGACCTTAAAAAGAAGTTGGCCCATAAACATTTGTTTGCAAAAAAAGACAAATTTGAAGAATACTATACCCAAACAATCAAAATGAGGAGCTTAATAATCATCCAAGTGTACTTCATTTTTATTTAGTAGTATAAAGATTAAACCACTGTTCAATTTATAGTACAGATCAGTGATATGAAATCTAACAATCAAAATGGGGTGATGTGATAAATAGCGTTACATATAAACATCTCAGTGATATGAAATCTAACAATCTAACAGAGTATAAAACACTGATGTGATAAATACTGTTACATATAAATACTGTTAACATAAACAAATGTAGAATATCTATTGTTGATGCTGAACCACTTTTGTTGTTGGGCAGTGGTTCGTCTTTGAGTTTGTATAGGGTTTGTCTCGAGAGATAAAGTATAGCGAACCACTGCTACACTAAACACTGTTACATAAGAAACACTGATACATAAATACTAAAGTTGAATCCGCTGTAGATGCTGAAACACTGCTGCTACTGAGCAGTGGTTTTCCTTTCGTTGATCAGGCTTTAGGCACATAAGTGCTTGTCTTTAACATGGCTTTGTCTTCAACAGTGCATAGGCCTCATGAGTCAATAAGCCCATCAGTCTTTATAAGGAGCAGTGGTTAATTATAACAGTCCTTAGCATGATCAGCTGTTATAACCACACCATAACCCTTTGAGAGGAAGCAAGTGTCTGTCTATTCATTTGAGAGGACTCATTGCATTACATCCCTGTTGAAAAACAGAATCCATAAATTTAGGGAAAATGGATTTGAAAGATGATAACCAAACAGTGGAGGATCTCATTCTACAGCTCAGATAAATTCAGGGGTATTCTCAAATAATGGTTCCTAGATGTTTGAAGAACGACAAAGATAGACAAATGTCCACAGTGCTGCTTCTTTGAACATTTGTCGGTCTTCAAACATCTACGAATCTACGAAGCATTATCTCATTGGAATGTAACGATTAGGAAAAATTGTAATTTCATTTTAATTATAGTTTTCATTTGATAATTTCATTCTATAATTAATTAACCACATCAACAATAAAAATTTGAGCAGTGGATGTTTTTTAGGAAAACCAATGATTGTCAATATCAGTGGATGTCAACAATAAAAATGTGAGCCGTGACTATTTTTTAACTATCAGTGGATAGCCAACAGTGATTGAAACACAGATGTTTGGTCAGTGAGTGGTCAACATGAAGAATGAATAAATAGAGGTTGACCATCAAACAAATCCTTGACACTATTAAACCTCTGTTGACTTACTAAACAGATGTTCAGACACCATTCAACATCAACATAATCTAAATATTACTGAAAAACTAAATAATAAGTAAAAATAAAACACAACATAGATTCATAAAATTAAATTTATTCATTTATTCATGACCTTAAAACTAAAAGTCCAATAATTACATCACATACTGAACAATATTAAAGTTCAAATCTAAGAATAACAACAAGAATTAAGAAACTTTAGTTTCAACTCCATCGATTGCTGAACCTCTCGATGTATGTCCTTCAGCATCGCCATGAACTGCACGTCTCTATCACCGCACTCTATATTACTGACAACACAAATAAGAAACAAACCTAAAATGCAAAGGTCTCTTCTCAACTGTTGTAGCACATATGAGTTTTCACGATATTGCACGAATCTATACTTTCTATAAAAGAAGAAAATCTTCCTGGCGCAAGAAAACCTGACTTTCGATTTAACGAAAATCAAACAATGCAACTCTCCCATCAAAGAAGATAGCACATGCAACTTTTCAAGATAGAAGATACATATCTTCCGTTGAAGCTGCAAC
Source organism: Helianthus tuberosus (assembly GCA_030545235.1). Lineage (NCBI taxonomy): Eukaryota > Viridiplantae > Streptophyta > Magnoliopsida > Asterales > Asteraceae > Helianthus > Helianthus tuberosus. Next base: position 3,062,322 of record CM060370.1, read on the forward strand.
TCTGCCATCAAAGAAGGTAGCACATGCAACTTTTCACGATGTTGCAACAATGATACTGCAGCATCGATATTGAAAGGTTGATGTGGGATGCGAATTTTCATTGAAACGACGATATTGGAACAATGATACTGGAACGATAACATGTAAACATAATCAACAAACATTCGAACAAAGAAGTGTAATCGGAGATTAGCGGCTGAATCACGAGAAAGATGCATTTGAGAGAGAAAGATACGCTCACATACATGAGCGAGCGAGATTTGAATGTGAATCCAGATAATTATATCTTATTTATAGGATTAGAATATATGGTTTGAATTTTGAATTTCAAAATTACTGATATTATCAGTAATTACTGATCTGATTTGAAAGCAATTGTCATGATGTTTATTGGGAACTGATGTTTATTAGGAACTGAAAGGTAAGTAGTGTATATCCTTATATCCTGCTTTATTAAACTAATTAAATATTAGAAATGATATGCAAAGTAGGAAAAAAAAGAGAGAGAACGTCAATTTTAAATTACCATTATGCATATTTTAAATTTCAAAATTACTGATATTATCAGTAATTACTGATATGATTTGAAAGCAATTGTCTTGATGACTTTTCTAATTTTTATTTTAACTTTAATTAAGAGATAATAACCGTCAGTTTGAAATTCACATTTTGCATATTTTAAAATATCCAAAGCTCAAGAAATTAGCATTAATTACTGATTTGATTTGCAACAAATTGTCATCAAGAATTTTTTTTATTTTTTAATTTAACTTTAAATTTTATCACGAAAACAATGTTGGAGGAACTCTTATCTCATTGGAATGTAACGATTAGTTAAAATGGTAAAATTCATTGTAATTCTAGTTTTTATTTGATAATTTCAATCTATCACTAATTAACACCATCAATAATAAAAATGTGAGCAGTGGCTGTTTTTTAGGAAAACCGCTGATGGTCAATATCAATGGATGTCAACAATAAAAAAGTGAGCAGTGGCTATTTTTTCCTATCAGTGGATACCCAACAGTTTTTAAACACTGATGTTTAGTCAGTCAGTGGTCAACACGAAGATTGAAGAAACAGAGGTTGTATTTCATCAGTGGATAACTTTTAACAATCAAATGTTTCAACCAACACAGTGGTTGTAACAGGCTTTTAAACAGATGTTGGGGCTTAAACAGATGTTTCGCCTTATATCAGTTGTCTGGACTTAAACAGAAGTTTGACCTTAAACAGATGTTTGCCCATAAACAGAAGTTTGGCCATAAACAGATGTTTGGCCTTAAACAAATGTTTGAGCTTAAACAAATGTTTGCCCATAAACATCTGTTTGCAAAAAAGACCAATTTCAAGAATACTATACCCAAACAATCAAAATGAGGAGCTTAATAATCATCCAAGTGTACTTGAATTTCATTTATTAGTACAAAAATGAAACAACTGTTCAATTTATAGTACAGATCAAATAGTACAGATCAAAACACTGAAGTGATGTGATAAATACTGTTACATATAAACACTGTTGTGATAAACACTGTTACATATAAGCACTGATGTCCTAAAAATTCTTCCATATAAAACACCGACGTGATGACATCTAACAACCTAACAGACTATAAAACACTGATGTGAAAAACACTGTTACATATAAACACTATTAACATAAACAAAGGTCTGAGCTTAAACAAATGTTTGCCCATAAACAGAAGTTTGGCCAAAAACAGATGTTTGGCCTTAAACAAATGTTTGAGCTTAAACAAATGTTTGCCCATGGAACTTTAACAGGGATTTGTCTTCAACAGTGGATAGGCCTCATCAGTCTTCAAGTCCATCAGTCTTTATAAAGAGCAGTGGTTAGATATATCAGTCCTTAGCATGATCAGCTGTTATAACCATTCCATAACACTTTGAGAGGAAGCAAGGGTCGGTCTATTTGATTGAGAGGAATAATTGCATTACATCCCTGTTGAAAAATAGAATTGATAAATTTAGAGAAAGTGAGGTTGAAAGATGATAACCCAACAATGGAGGATCTCATTCTACAGCTTCGATAAATTAAGGGTATTCTCATATAATAGTTCCTGGATGCTTCCAAAGAATCAGCACTTTGGACATCTGTTGTTCTTCAAACATCTATTATCTATTCTATCTATTATATATAATAAATGAAAGTTATTTGGTCCACGTGGCCCAAATAACTTTCATTTATTATATATAATAGATAGAATAGATAATAGATAATAGATGTTTAAAGATAACAGGTGTCCAAAGTGCCGCTTCATTGGAAGCATCTAGGAAGAATTATATGAGAATACCCTTAATTTATCGAAACTGTAGAATGAGATCTCCACTGTTCGGTTAACATCTTTCAACCTCACTTTCCCTAAAATTTTCAATTCTATTTTTCAACACGGATGTAATGCAATTATTACCTTATTTAAAATACCTTTAACTACATCTTCTGATAAATCAACATTCATTTCACTCAAATGATAACTTCAACTGCATCTTCAATCATGAACTATCTAAAGAAATGGAAATCTCAAGCAAATGAAACCCTAATAGCAAACAACATCAAACAACAAAAGCAAACAACATCAAACAATAATAACAAACAACATCAAACAACAATAGCAAGTGACCAATCAATCAACCTCAAAATCATATAGAAGCCTAAAAATAAAATGAAAATTAGATAAGTGAACATCAAAACTGAACAGGAAACCTGACCAAAAATTAACCAAACACCTGATGTTGAATCCACTGAAGATGTTGAATCCACTGTAGATGCTGAACCACTGCTGTTACAAACAGATAATACCTCGGGAACTGGAAATTTAAAAGGACCTGCTTCAATCATTGTGAACATATTCACAGATCAATAATCAACAGATGTTGTACTCATATCATCACCGTTAAGAAAAAAACCCTTAGTTTCTGAACATATTCAAACATACCAGTTCATGGTGGAAATCTATCCGCAGGTAAGCGGATCTCAACTTTGATGACCATCGATGACAACAACCCTGGAACCATATGACGAGATTAGGAGTAGAAATTAGGGTTTAATTAAAATGTTGTATGAAAATAAGAAGAAATCAACACAGATCTATAAACATACAAATCAAACCTTAAATGGAAGAACCTTGCCGACGCAGAAGGTGAAAGAATCTTCCCAACTATAGCTCGGCATGAAAATTACAAAAGCCAGATATTACCTCTTCATGGTATAATCAGACATGAAAATTACAAAGGCTGAATGATTCATGATGAGATGATTTGGTTTGATCTTTGATTAAGAAGGGAGAAGAGTACAGGAAAAGGAGAAGGAGAAGGAGAAGAAGATTCAGATCTAGGGTTTTGAAAAGGAAAAAAGGAGACGGAGGGAGTATAAAAGGGATGGAAGTGTGATACTGTTGGGTGGGAAAACAGAATTGAGGATGCCCTAATTAAGTGACACGTGGCCCTAATCACTTTCATTTATTATATATAATAGATTCACATTGATAATTAATTTTGTCAAACTGAATTTCAATTTACATACATGTAAATGTTTAACGTACGTGTAAGTATAATATTTACACATGTGTAAATATTTATAGCGATTATCAATTTCTTTAAACTACATGTTTAATTACGTTTATGTAAATCTCGAAAACAAAAATTTTAAACTAATACTCTATTTGAAATTTAATAAGGAATAAAAAACAAAATCTAACTCTAGAAAAAAAAAATGATAAGCATGGAAATCTTGCATTACCATTAATTTTGACGTCTTTATACGTTAGTTGAATCCATATTAAGTAGATCTAAAACTGATTTTAAAATGAGAAATTCCATATTAAGTAGATCTAAAACTGATTTTAAAATGAGAAATTTTAGGAAGTATTGATGTGTAGTCAAATTTAAAATGAGATATTTTAGGAAGTATTGTATGTAGTCAAAACCAATTTTTTAAATATAGATAATTTGGAATAGTGAGTTTACGCTAATGCCCTTAATTAAAAAAAAAGAAAAAAATTAAATTAAATGAAAATGAGTGGCTATAAATGGTTCTGCAGGTTCTGAAAATAAATATAGTTCTGAAATGATCCTCACTCTATCTACTTATATATAAAAGGAGAAGTAAGGCTGATGTAAGTTTGCACGTGTCAACTATCCAGCTATGCCATGTAGGTTATGCTGATGTCATAAATAACAACTTTATTTAATATTAATAATAATAATACATAATACATTACTTAAATTTTCAAAAAACTCAAAATCAAAAAGCTTGGGCGGGATTTTGAAAAACTCAAAATCAAATAGCTTATACTGTACATTCATATCTGCTTTCCATTTTTCAAACCCTATTCGTTTGCCCTCAGATGCCGATTCACAGCGAAAAACCCAACTCACAGCGACCCACCTTTCTCACTCTAAAATCCATAATTTCTTCTCTCTCAAAACTCATCATCCACCGATTCATCCAGAAATTGATACGTACGTTTAGGAATTTCGTGTTTCCACCATGTATCGTTGGTGAAATTGGATCGATCTAAGCGGTTACCAGGTACGAATTTGACTCACTGAGAGTTGTTTATGTTCGGATTCTAGATTGTTGAGGTTTTGATTCAGACTCATGTCTCTAGGGTTTCATAAGTGGGGATTCAACGATCTAGGGCTTAAACAAGCTTTATCTAGCAACGTCCAACAACGATGGTGAGAACAAACACCCGAATCATTTTTTTTCCTATTTCATGTATTCTTGAGTTCCTCAGATATTTCTAGATACGCCCATGATTTTGATGTTCATAATCGTTTGTCTATTACAAAATTGTACAGTATGTTTTAATCTTTTTGTTTTTCATCACTGTCTTTTCAAAACAGGTGCTCCACTGCGCTGTTCTCGGTGTATCAGCAGGCGCTTTAACTTCGGATATAAAGAGATCGTGTCGTCTACTGGCTTGAAAGGTATATAATAAATCATTAATAATAATAATAATTAGTATAATAACAGTGCCTCTGATTTCAGTTTATGTTGCTAGGGTTAGAAAATTGTAATTATAAGTGATGCCAGTGCTGAGATTAAACAGAGGAGTTCTTCAACTTCTGACATTAACTTTTACATCGGTAAAGCATTTAATGGCAACAAATGCGATGTTCATATAAATTTGATTGGTCTCCAATAAAGCCATGTTAAAAATATGTGTTTTGCATTTGTGTTTTCTAAATCATGCTGAAAATGATATGATTTGAGTTGTAAAGGTTGTGTATCTTAAGTGGTTTCGTTGTACATTAGGTGTTCGATGAAATGCCTCAACCAACTTTTCAAGAAAACTTAATGAAATGTTTGGTTTGGTGCAGGGAAAGATGTTGTGTAATGACTGGCATATCACGTTCCTTCCATGCTTCTTGAAAAGCATGTATCAACAAAGAGAATTGTATATGAGTGCTAAGGTAAGACCTTTTAACAAATTCATTCTTATGTCTAATTTCGTCCATTAATATACTTTGATTAATAAGATTAAAATCAATTTGCCTTTGGAAGAAGAAGCTGGGGATTCATTATAAATGGTCTTCTGTAAGCAAATTCTTTAATTTTGTAGAGATATATGTTTTGGGGAAATCGGGATTTTGGTCAGAGTCCCACAATTTCATGAATTTGATGTTGACCACATTGGTTCAAGGTACCATACAAAACACCTAAGTGTAATCTTTTCACTTAAGAATGCAACTTCTCTATATATTTTGACATTATGATTAATTTTTTTCTTCCCATTGTTTTTGTATGTGTATGTTCCGCACATATTGAGATCTCTTTTCTGATCTAATAACAAAATTTTACTTCATCCCAAAATAATTGCAATCAAGAAATAAATGCCATATTTGGGTCCAGCAAAGTTTCAATTCAGATTACCATTTAACCCATTGGCAATGATTATAAAATAGGGGTAATATTGATATCTTAATTTTAGTTATTAAGTGTAATTTTGATATTTAAGACTAAGTGATTGCCATACTCCTTTATTTCATTTATTTTCAACAAAATAAGATGAAAGTGGTGAACCAATACGAACCCGATGCGAGAATGCAACGACATGTGAGGTAGTAAATAACTTACATATTTTCTATTTATATGTATTGGGGTATTCTTTGGATGTTGTGATCTCCATGCATATGATCAAAATTATTTATTCATGCTAAAACAATAGTCTACTTTGTTTTCAGGAAAAGTTGAAAGTTACAGCAAGTTACAAGCACCTGCTTCTGCTCAATTCAGATACTAAATCCACGGTGATTGTCCTTTGAATCTAAACGTTATAAGCCTCGGTATTGTTCCTTTGCATGAATAAGGTTCACATGTTAATAGCTTAAAACATATACGAGCTACAAATGGTTTTATACTTTGCTCTCTTTTCCTTTTTTTTTCTTTTTGAGCGTTGTAAATTTATATGTAGTTTTATATCTTCATCGTTCTTTTTATGGTTTTTCAGTTTTAACCCACCTTTATAGTTTCGTCTTGAATAAACTTTTTAATGTGTTTATAAAAACTGTTATTAAAACTAATGTTGATTTAAGTATTTAATGTGTTTATAGAAGTGTATTTTAGTATTTAAGTGTATATTTTAGAAGTGTATTTAAGTGCTACGATGTTTACAGCATACTGTGAGGTTTAGCATGATATGAAACCGTAATGTTGATTAAGATTCGAGCTGGTGAACCAGTGTAAATGATAGGTTAGAGTTATCAAAGGTGTGATTTTGACAATTTATTGTTTATCTTTTTAATGCTTCTTGATGTAACTTTATATAATTGTTTGTTGTAGGTGGCACAAAAGAGGGGAAGAGTACTTATTGATTCGGAGGATGATGGTCATCCTAGGAAGGAAACCCGGCCAGGCGCTCCAGGTACTTAGTGGATATCTAGAAGAGGCACTTTTGGATATGTTTATCTCGATTTTAACAGCTAATGGATCTAAATCTAGCAGTAGTGTTGTTTGCATTTTGAATCTTGAGGTGCCAAAATGGGTTGTTGTGTTGAATAACAGTTTGAAATTGGTCAGGTTGACTGCAGACAAGTTTGTTGGCCAGTTCTATAAACCTTTTATAAGATAGAATCAATTCTGATTACAAAAACTATAAATTTATATCAAGTAAAAAGTGGATGATCCAGTCTTCAAAAGAATGTCTCAAGCAATCGAACCAGGTATGTTCTCCCTTTACACACATGTGATAATTTTATGTATCACGTAAATGGGATTTAACATGTTATTTTCAAGCTCCTTTTTTTCTTTGTGTAATGCTTTTTATTGGATCTATGATATAGTTTTCTCAACTTTTTATGCTCTTTTCAAAAAAGGCGCAAGGCGCACTAAAGGCGTAAAGGGTGAGCCTTGGCTCTCAATGCAAGACGCTTAAAAGATGAGGACTTTTCTAGGAAAATATGTATATTTGTCACCATACTCTTAGGAAAATATAATCTTTTTCATGATAATATATATTAAATTTACCAAGGACAAGGAAAGTCGTAGGAACATTATTAGTGTTTCATTCCATTTCTAGAAGTCGGGTGGCAAATTCAATGATTTGGGGTTTTTTTGTATTATTTTCAATGGGTCAGTTGGGTGAAGTTTAAAACTTAGCCAAAATGTGTTTAAAACTTTAAATGCTTACTGAAATCCTAATATCGATTCACTAAAATTAATCATTTCATATTTACTAATCATAATAATTTTTAAAGTTAAAAGAGAATTTCTTGAATGTAGATGTCTAAATGACATTTACGGTACACAACTTGTCTCGGTAGGGGCCAACGTGGCGTATCGCCTATTTAGTGGTCTAAGGATAGAGAAAAAAACAAACATTAGACTTTATGCACATGTAAATGGCTTATTTCATGCAGGCTTGTCCGAAGTTGGTTGATCGGTTCAAAGAGAGGGAAGAAAACGTGAAGGTAAACTGCAAACTTACTTCCCTGTTTATCTTGACATGTTTAACTTAGTGAAGGTAAACTGCAAACGATTTAGTGTTTTCAAGTTCATCGGTTGTCATGACAAAATCTAATGATTTTGCTTCTGTTATAGTTCATGATTATCTTCGGCTTCCAGTGGTGCTTAATGGAACATAAAGGATCATATGAAGCAACTTGAATTTACAGGCAAGGTGTTTTTTTAGGGATTTTGTTTGATTGATAAAATTGAATTTTATGCCGTTATACTGATGAGGCTTAAGCGGAAAGCATATGACTTGCCTCCATATTCTGCTAATTTAGTTTTTGTAGTTTATGATTTACAAGCCATCTGAAAATAAAATTCCTGTGAGTTCTTACTTCTCATTTGGACTTCTTTTCCCTCGATTTGATATTTTCAGAAGCCGTAATTGTTGCCTACCACTCTAATCTATGGTATGAAGTGGCTGTGAAGTCGTCGATAGTGAAGGGTGACACCTGGTCTATTCATAAGTTTGGTGGCACGTGTGTGGGAACTGCGCAAAACAGAAACATATCAGAAGTTCTTGACTTCGTTAGCTGGAGGCTACATCCAAGAAGCTATACGAAAGCTGTTAGAGAAGAATAACATGGATAGTTTTTACAGGTGTATACAAGTCATTTTTTAATGGAGATATAGACAACTGAAACTACATACACTAATGTATTACTTTATAATCAGGTCTCATTTCACTCTTTGAACCAACTATGGTATTGAATAATAGTTAAAATATTATCACTTCATAGATACTATTCAATTTCATCTTTTTACATCATTGTGCAGCAAGCTCGCTTTGCATGTCTTATGTCTAGCAAGTATCTCGGACATAGCTGCCTACTACATATGGTATTATATGTGTTCCAAATGCCCAAAAATGGTTTACCCCGAGAACAGTCATTTTGTGTGTGCAGACCATGATATCATACCTTATCCCAAGTACATGTAAGTAACACCAGACCCAACCACATTTAAAAAAACCCCTTTACTTCTAATACTTCATTAAATTAACAGGTATTGTGTTAACACCACGATAAATGACCACACTTCAGACAATGAAGCGTATTGTTCAGTGAGGCAATGACTGATATTTCAAGCATAAACGGTACGCTGATGATGCACTTCTTATTGAGCATTGGTCTATAAGAGTTGGCATCTAAATAGTGTTAGTTCAAAAGATCCACATTGTTATTGTAATAGGTTGCTCTTTTTTTTAAATGGACAAAAAGTCGTTTGTGGATCAATTTCTATAGATGTCTTGCTAATCTGTAACATTCCAATTTCAGTCAGCTTTGCTTGGGCTAGCTGCTCATGCCACAGATCCCGCTGAAGCTGATAGATTGAAATTTCTTGCATCTCCTGATGGAAAGGTTGGACTTCGTTTCATAATCAAGTGTAACAATCCTCAATAAACCGACACCCTCAAATATTTTTTCGAGACCCCAAATATTTTAAAATATCCCTATATGTCTTTAATTATACCCCGTATGTGTAAACCGAGCCCGAAATACAATATAGCATTTAAAATAATTAAAAAAACAAGAAATATTAAGTTGAGGCGGGCCGCGTGAACCCCACCTCAACCTTTATGCGGGCGGTATAAAGGTTAAAAGCTAATTTCTTTTAGTTTTAAGTCTAAGCGGGCCGCGTAAGCCACCCGGTAAGTTGATGCGGGCCGCGTGAGACCAGGAAGGTGGCGCAGCCCGGTGCGGCCACGTGGCCCAACACATGTCGAGCCTAGTTGCGGGCCGCGTAGGTCCTGTGCTTGTTTTACGCGGGCCACGAGAGAACCAGCTTCAGCAACTATATAAGCAGGCCATCGGGTTTCATTCAAAATTCGCTCACGAACGTTTCTCAATCTCAATTTCTGAATATTAGGCATAATACGCGGGTATTATACCCCCTAAATAGCGAAGTTCTGCTCCGTTGTAAGTATTATAACCCCTGGATACGTATTAGATACGCTGCCCGATTGATCTAGGGTTCCGTAATGGCTGTCGTGGTTCTGCCCGACGTAGTCATTGGAATGCCGTCTCGGGGAGGGTATTGCTAATGTTAAAATGGGTTATTACACTAACACGTGTGCATTTGTGTAATTTTTAGATTGTCACCAGGAAAACCTTACGGAAAATCTAAGACAGCAATGTGAGTTGATCCACTTTTTGTAAACCTATTTTGTAAACTGTTTATACAAAACCTTAAATATTTTTCCATGCGAATGAGAGTTATTGAGTATTTGTAAGAATACAATTATCATGAGTATGTTGGGGTTTTGTATACAAAATTTGTTACTACACTATGAGTAGTATCATGACCATAAGTCGGGCTGACAGTACCATGGATGTTAATTGTTATAACTTGGAAACAAATGTAATTGCGGGATCGCCCTCAATACTGTACACTGTGAATTGATTTTTATTTAAACTTGATTAAACTGGGATTCACTCACCAGTATTTCCCACTGACAAATGTTTTTAAAACGCGTTTCAGGTAACAAAATGTGAAAGCCAAATAGAAGCCAGCTGGACAGCACTGAAGGCTTGGAAATGTGGCAATAAAGTTACCTAAAATAAAATAGATGTTTTTATTAAATAAAATATGATGTATTCCTATGAAAACGTGTGTACTATGAACTTGGGTTTTATCCCATTTATTTAATACTATGAAAATGTGGTATTTTACTCTGATCAAATATTTCCTAACTACGGTCCTGATGAAAATTTCCGCTGCCAAATTAGACAATCATGCGACACCACCGAAACTGGCTCGCGGCCGCCCGTTCCCGGGGATCAGGGATCGGGGGTGGCGACAGGAGGTGGTATCAGAGCTAAGCCACTGATTCAGCCACAGAAGTGTTCTGCTGACATCAAAATTCAATCTGTTAGGGAATAAATTACGGAAATACGTGCATAACTGTATTTATTGTTATGTGTTATTTGACTATTTGTTAGTTTACAGTATGAGCGACCAAGGACCATCTGACGTGTATCGTCAATTGTCTGGTTCACCTAGAAGCGAAGGCACCTCCTCTTCTCAGCCTGCCCTCTCAGGGTACTCTGCAGATACGGAAGATGGAATCTTTGTGTTTAAGGCTCAGTCCGAGGAGCAGTTTCCTCAGAAAAAGAGGGGATAGTTCAGTCGAGGGGCACACGAGCGTAGAAAACGTATGAAAAAGTTGCAAGACCAGAGAGCACTAGCAGCAGCCAAGAGAGAGAGACAGATGCCTATGCCCAGGATATGATAAATAGGGGTATAGCCAATATCCATATCCTAGCAACCACTGCAGCTGACCCTAATCTGGAGCAAATAATAGCACCCCAACCACAACTACCAATTCCTGATGAACCCATGGAGATAGAAAATCCCGAAAACCAAGTAGAGATGCATGACTTCAATCCAGAAGAAATACCTAGGATACCAGCACCAAACCCCCTAGACCCAAATTACGACCCCTGGTGGGACGACAATAGGGACTATGTGCAACGTTATCCGATACACGAAGACATGCCCATAGGAGCCTACCCAGGTATGGACCCTTTAGATCCCTATTACCACGATGAATACATTAGGGTAATCTTAGAAGATCCTTACCGATTTTAGGCACCTACACCCCATACCAGGAACCTACACCCCAGATTCCGAACCCAGTCCTAGAACCTGCACCCCCAATGAGTGCAGAAAACGTACAAGAACTTAGGACTTTTGGTGAGGAAATTCTAGAGAGTAGTGAACAGATGAGACAGGTGGGAGAGCGACTCGTCTGGAAGTACGACGAGCGCAATATAGATTTCTGGATGAATCCATATCCGTAATGTGATGGTGGAAACGGTAATAGTAATAATAATAATATAATATAATAATAAAATAAAATAAAATATGTGTGTACTGATGCCTACTACTATTAGTGTAATTTCATTTTAGTCGGTATTGTAATTTTAATTTCAGTACTGATGTGTAATAGATGCATAATAGATGAATAGAGTAAAGTCGCAATGATCGACGCTTTTGGCAAAAATGCGTGTCATTTGATTGACTATATTAAATATTATTTTGTGCTATTAATATGGGGTAAATGTTTAAAATTCAGATGGTCAACGAAGGAAATCAAGGAAATCTGGATAACGATAATCAGAGTAACATTAACGTGGTTAATGAGAATCCAAGCATCAATAACAATGGAAACCAAATGGATAATAGTGCGGTTCAACATATAGTGGCACAAGGAATTATAGATGCAATGCCATTTATTATTCAAACGGTTCAAGAAGCGAATAATAAAAGTAAACATAGCAGTAAGTGACCAACTGAACCAGAAAACAGCGTGAACAATGGACCCGTACTTCAGGTGCATATTCCCAAAAGAAGAAGAACCATGCCTTATGGTTGTTCTTACAAAGAATTCTGGTCCTGTAAACCAATAGAATTCTCGGGCAATGAAGGACCCATTGCAGCACTACGCTGGATAGAAAAGACTGAGGCTGTTTTAAAAATAAGCAAGTGTGCTGAAGAAGATAAGATAATGTTTGCTTCTAATCTATTTAAGAACTCAGCCTTAGAATGGTGGAATACTATCCTCCAGTCCCGAGGAAGTGATAGGGTATATAACATGGAATGGGAGGAATTTAAGAATATGGTAGAAAGGAAATTATGCCCTCCTAATGAAAAGGAACAGATAGCAAATAAGTTTCTGAACCTTAGGATGACCGGGGTAGATAGTAAGGGCTATACTACCACATTCTTTGAATATGCTAGAATAGTACCAACCCTTGCATCACCTGAACCGGTATTAATCTCCCGTTACATATGGGGATTAATTGGAGAGATTAGGCACGTAGTCAAGGCAGCTAGACCACAAACTATAGAAGAAGCTGTAGAACTAGCAAACACCTTGACAGATGAATTAATCCGTATCAGAGAAGAAGAACAGAGGAGAAACCTAACCCAAAGGCTTACCCAAGAATTCCGTTATGGGAATTATAACCGTAGGAATATCGGTTCTACCTCTGCTCCATTTTGCGAGGTCTGCAAGAAAAATCATTCGGGAAAATGCTCCACTCTTTGCAATTTCTGCAAGATGCCCGGACACAAGGAAGAAGATTGCTACAACTGTGGAGAAAAAGGTCACATCAAGCCGAACTGTCCGAAATTGGCTCCAGCTGCAAACAACAAGAACACTAAAAATGCTAGAGTATTTGTTCTGAGTGCAGATGAAGCCAAGCTGATTCCAGACGTGATAGCTGGTACGTTTTTAGTTAATGATGTTTTTGCTAAAGTATTATTTGACTCTGGTGCCAACCAAAGTTTTATCGATACTTCGTTTTGCAAACTTCTAAATCAATCATTAACTAAACTACCACATGAATGTCTAGTAGAGACAGCTAATGGAGAAATTGTTATGATTACTGAAATCTTGCAGGGAGCAAGAGTATAAATTTTAAACCAAAAGTTTTTGGCAAATCTTTACCCAATGAATCTGGCAGGATTCGATATTGTATTAGGAATGGATTGGTTAATAGCCAATAAAGCCAGTATTTTATGTGATCAAAAGTCAATTAAAGTAAATTCACCAAAGGGTGAAAAGATCACAATTAAAGGTGATAAGCCGTCTAGATCTACGAAATTCATCTCTGTGATGAAAACTGCAAGCTATATAAGAAAAGGTTCTATAGTGTATTTGATTTCCATAATCACTAACACTAAAGGAAAAGAATTAAAAGACATTCCAGTAGTGTCTCAGTTTTCAGATGTATTTCCAGAAGAATTGCCAGGGCTACCGCCGGACAGAGAGGTGGAATTCAGAATTCACCTGCTACCAGGAACAACACCGATTGCCAAAGCACCTTACCGTTTGGCACCCACCGAAATGCAGGAACTGAAGAAACAATTAGACGAATTGTTGGAAAAAGGATTTATACAGCCAAGTTCATCGCCATGGGGAGCGCCGATACTGTTCGTCAAAAAGAAGGACGGATCAATGCGTATGTGCATTGACTACCGTGAATTGAACAAGGTCACGTTTAAGAACCGGTACCCATTACCGAGAATCGACGATCTATTTGATCAATTGCAAGGAGCTCGATTTTTCTCTAAAATCGATTTAAGGTCAGGATATCATCAATTAAAGGTACAGGAAGAGGATATTCCTAAAACCGCATTTAGAACAAGGTATGGTCATTATGAATTTACTGTCATGCCATTTGGTTTAACCAATGCCCCAGTCGCATTTATGGACATGATGAACCGAATATGTAAGCCATATTTGGATAAATTCATAATTGTTTTTATAGATGATATTCTAATTTACTCTAAGAGTAAAGAGGATCATGCAAAGCATTTGCACGCACTTTTAAGTTTATTAAGAAAGGAAAAACTTTATGCTAAATTTTCAAAATGCGAGTTTTGGTTAGAGCAAGTACAGTTTCTTGGACGCTTAGTTAATCATGAAGGAATTCATGTGGATCCCATAAAGATCGAGGCAATTACCAAATGGAAAACCCCTGAGTCACCAATCGAGGTTAGAAGTTTCTTAGGATTGGCCGGTTATTATAGAAGATTTATTCGAGATTTCTCTAGAATAGCCATTCCTTTAACTAAGTTAACCTGTAAATCCATTAAGTTTGAATGGGGACCAAAGCAAGAAGAAGCCTTTAGAATTCTTAAGCAAAGATTAACCCATACACCCATACTAGCGTTACCAGAAGGAACTGAAGACTTCGTAGTCTATTGTGACGCTTCTAAATTAGGTTATGGATGTGTGTTAATGCAACGTCAAAAGGTTATAGCTTACGCCTCTAGACAACTTAAGAATCATGAAGAGAATTATTCAACCCATGATCTAGAATTAGGAGCTATAATTTTTGCCCTTAAGATTTGGAGACATTACCTTTATGGTAGTAAGTTTACCATATTCACAGATCATAAGAGTTTAAGGTATGTTTTCAGGCAAAAGGAGTTGAATATGAGGCAAAGACGCTGGATGGAGATGCTTAGTGATTATGATTGTGATATCCAGTATCATGAAGGAAAAGAAAATGTAGTGGCAGATGCTTTAAGCCGAAAGTATCACAAAAAGCCAAAAAGGGTACGTTCTCTTAAATTAAATCTACAAGTAGATTTAAATGACCAGATTAGAAAAGCACAGGAATCAGTAATCAAGGACGATACTGAAAAATTAAAAGGTATGATTAAGGAATTAGAACAAGGAACAGATGGAATTTGGAAATTCCACGAAAAGAGAATGTGGATACCTAAAATAGGAAACATGCGTCATCGTATATTAGAAGAAGCCCATAAATCTAAGTATACAATGCATCCTGGAAGTGATAAAATGTACCAGGATTTAAGGAAAAATTTCTGGTGGATAGGAATGAAAAAGGACATAGCAGCCTATGTTTCTAAATGTTTAACTTGTTCACAAGTTAAAGCTGAACACCAGAAACCCTCAGGTCTGTTGCAACAATTAGAAATGCCAGTGTGGAAATGGGAATTGATAACAATGGATTTTGTTACCAAATTACCCAAAACAAAGAAAGAAAATGATACAATCTGGGTGATTGTAGATAGGATAACCAAGTCAGCCCATTTCCTACCAATGAAAGAAACTTTCAGTATGGAACAGCTAGCTAAATTATATGTAAATGAAATAGTTTCATTACATGGAATACCTTTATCAATTATTTCTGATAGAGATAGCCGCTTTACCTCACATTTTTGGTCAAGTTTCCAAAAGGCAATGGGAACCAAGTTAAATCTAAGCACAGCTTATCATCCTCAAACGGACGGACAAAGCGAAAGGACAATCCAGACGATGGAAGACATGCTTAGAGCTTATGTAATTGATTTTGGAGGTAATTGGGACGATCACTTACCTTTAATAGAATTTTCTTATAATAATAGTTATCACACAAGTATCAACGCTGCACCATTCGAAGCACTTTATGGACGAAAGTGCCGAACCCCAGTCTGTTGGGCAGAAATTGGGGAAAAGCAACTATCTGGACCTGAGATAGTGCAAGAAACAACTGACAAGATTATTCAAGTCATGGAACGACTGAAAACAGCACGAGATCGACAGAAGAGCTACGCTAATAACAGACGTAAGCCATTGAAATTTCAAGTAGGATATAAGGTGTTAAAGGTCTCTCCTTGGAAAGGAGTGGTAAGATTCATCAAATGGGGAAAGCTAAGTCCCAGGTATGTTGGACCTTTTGAGATTATTAGAAGAATAGGACATGTAGCCTATCAGCTACAACTGCCAGAGGAAAAGGCAGGAATACATGATGCATTTCATGTATCTAATCTCAGGAAATGCTTAGCTAATGAATCTCTGATAATACCTCTTAAGGATATAGAGGTAAATGAACAACTTAAATTTGTAGAAAGGCCTCTACAAATTGAAGACAGGAAAGTCAAGAACCTCAAGCATAAAAGACTAGTTCTAGTCAAAGTGAAGTGGGACTCCAAAAAAGGATCTGAGTAGACATGGGAACTTGAATCTGAAATGCAAAAGAAATATCCACACTTATTCCAGTAGATCTCGAGGACGAGCTCTAAAACAAGGTGGGGAGGATGTAACAATCCTCAATAAACCGACACCCTCGAATATTTTTCCGAGACCCCAAATATTTTAAAATATCCCTATATGTCTTTAATTATACCCCGTATGTGAAAACCGAGCCCGAAATACAATATAGCATTTAAAATAATTAAAAAAAAAAGAAATATTAAGTTGAGGCGGGCCGCGTGAACCCCACCTCAACCTTTATGCGGGCGGTATAAAGGTTAAAAGCTGATTTCTTTTAGTTTTAAGTCTAAGCGGGCCGCGTAAGCCACCCGGTAAGTTGACGCGGGCCGCATGAGACCAGGAAGGTGGCGCAGCCCGGTGCGGCCACGTGGCCCAACACATGTCGAGCCTAGTTGCTGATCCGGATGGGCTACAAGTTGACCTGGAGTCAACGTGGGCCGCGTAGGCCCTGTGCTTGTTTTACGCGGGCCTCGAGAGAACCCCACCTCAACCTTTATGCGGGCGGTATAAAGGTTAAAAGCTGATTTCTTTTAGTTTTAAGTCTAAGCGGGCCGCGTAAGCCACTCGGTAAGTTGACGCGGGCCGCATGAGACCAGGAATGTGGCGCAGCCCGGTGCGGCCACGTGGCCCAAGACATGTCGAGCCTAGTTGCTGATCCGGATGGGCTACAAGTTGACCTGGAGTCAACGCGGGCCGCGTAGGCCCTGTGCTTGTTTTACGCGGTCCTCGAGAGAACCAGCTTCAGCAACTATATAAGCAGGCCATCGGGTTTCATTCAAAATTCGCTCACAAACGTTTCTCAATCTCAATTTCTGAATATTAGGCATAATACGCGGGTATTATACCCCCTTAAATAGCGAAGTTCTGCTCCGTTGTAAGTATTATAACCCCTGGATACGTATTAGATACGCTGCCCGATTGATCTAGGGTTCCGTAATGGCTGTCGTGGTTCTGCCCGAGTTAGTCATTGGAATGCCGTCTCGGGGAGGGTATTGCTAATGTTAAAATGGGTTATTATACTAACACGTGTGCATTTGTGTAATTTTTAGATTGTCACCAGGAAAACCTTACGGAAAATCTAAGACAGCAATGTGAGTTGATCCACTTTTTGTAAACCTATTTTGTAAACTGTTTATACAAAACCTTAAATATTTTTCCATGCGAATGACAGTTATTGAGTATTTGTAAGAATACAATTATCATGAGTATGTTGGGGTTTTGTATACAAAATTTGTTACAACACTGTGAGTAGTAACATGACCACAAGTCGGGCTGACAGTACCATGGATGTTAATTGTTATAACTTGGAAACAAATGTAATTGCGGGATCGCCCTCAATACTATACACTGTGAATTGATTTTTATTTAAACTTGATTAAACTGGGATTCACTCACCAGTATTTCCCACTGACAAATGTTTTTAAAACGCGTTTCAGGTAACAAAATGTGAAAGCCAAATAGAAGCCAGCTGGACAGCACTGAAGGCTTGGAAATGTGGCAATAAAGTTACCTAAAATAAAATAGATGTTTTTATTAAATAAAATATGATGTATTCCTATGAAAACGTGTGTACTATGAACTTGGGTTTTATCCTATTTATTTAATACTATGAAAATGTGGTATTTTACTCTGATCAAATATTTCCTAACTACGGTCCTGATGAAAATTTCCGCTGCCAAATTAGACAATCATGCGATACCACCGAAACTGGCTCGCGGCCGCCCGTTCCCGGGGATCAGGGATCGGATGTGGTGACATCAAGAGCCTTGGGCATTATTCTAATCAACATCTATATTCATAATATGGAAATTAACGTTAATCATTTTCTTAATGAACGTTCTTCAGGATGAATATTCTCAATGGATAGTTGCAAGCTAGAGAAGCCTTCTTGAAGTTATGGAAGCTTTCCCATCAGCCAAGCCTCCACTTGGTGTTTTCTTTGCATCTGTTACCCCACGTTTAGAGCCCAGATATTACTCTATTTCTTCCTTCCCAAGGTATGTAAATCGTTTCATTCAAAAAAGGATTGAATCTAAAATTGAAGTTCAAGAACATTTTGATATCGATACACGTCCGTATTACAGAATGGCACCGAATAGGTTTCATGTTACTTGTGCATTAGTTTATGAGAAAACACCAGCAGGTCGTATCCACAAAGGAGTATGTTCAACCTGGATGAAGGTATTGCCAGTGCTATGGATTTTAATTTTTCAACTTCGACTTTGTTTTAATTGAAGTTCTAAAATTATGTTTTTTTTTACAGAACGCGGTACCAACTTATTTCAAAAGATCTGTGGCTGGACCATATGAAGCTCATCTTCAAACTATCCTGGGAAAAAGAAAGGCTCACGGAAACAACGTATGTTTCGTTTGCCTTATTGGTGGATGAATATGTTTTCTCTTTCATTATTCATTTATTACAACATACATGGATATAAGGGATCACTTGATGTCTTGTGCGGCTTTCAGATGTTCCTTACAAACAGTTACTTATGTACTTAAATGACTCATTATGAGCCGTTACCCATTTACCTATCTAAAATTGCATTAGCCCGGCTCAGATCGGTGGTCATGTATGTTTTATGATACTCATGTTTTGTTTGTTTACTATATAAACTAAAATAATTGTATACGGTATTGCAGTTTGACAACAACTTTGCAACGACCAGTGTTATGTGAGTATAGTGAATGGTGTATCCAAAACTGATGGCAAGACCTACTTTGAGTGTAGTGAAGGCTGCACCACCAGAACAAAAGGTACAAACTTACTTGGTGTATGTTGATACTATAATAAGCATGTGAAGTTTGTATTTGCTTTTAGAGTGGTTGCTGCAGCTATTGTTGGTAATGCATCGCAACTTTTTTAGTAGAATGATCAGGCCATGACTCAATTTTATGCAAACTGGTTCTCCTTTTAAGGTAATTAAAATTACATTTATTTTCTCTTCAAAAATTTCAAGTAGATGTGCAATTTTAACACATTTGCTTATATGTGGGTTGGTTCGAGTTATATTTCTCTTTTATGGGGTTAAACGACTAAAATAAAACGGGTCAGCCAAAGTGTTGTTCAACTAATGCGTATAACCTCCCAAATAGTTTTCATATATTTAGATGTTTTAGATGTAGTGTCTTTTATAAGGTCAACGTAAAAATGATAAGGTTGACATTGAAGTTCAAAGAATTGAACAATTTTGTTATTAATTGTTGAGACCCAATGCATACTGGGTGACAAGGCTATTGTCTCAAGTGACATAATAAGGGAAAAAGATCTGGCTTACATTTTTCAATGGTCTTATAGATTTGTTTCAAATGTTAGCAAGCTAGCCATTTATGCGTTAGAGTAAAAAAGAGTATAGTTTTGTTTCAAATGTGGCTTACATTTTTCAATGGTCTTACATTTTTCAATGGCTTACATTTTTCAATGGTCCTATAGTTATGTGGTTAACCATTTTTTATTGGTTCATGTTTTAATTTAATATTTCTTTTACTAGACTCCAAGTAAGTTCTATATTTTAATTTAATATTTCTTTTAATCAATTATGTGGTTAACCATTTTTTACTGGTTCATGTTTGTGTCGTAAACATATGATAAAAAGGTTTGTAAACGTGCTGAAATGCAATTGAGTTACTTGAGATTGGTCTAGAATAGAGCCGAGCTTAGACCTCATTTAATAAACAAGCGCGAGCTACACTTTTGGAGCTTGACTAGGTGATATCGATATGTGCTTAGACCCAAACGATTCGACCCAAACGATGCTACTCTCGAAAGTAATGGCTTCTTCAATTATGTGCTTAGACCCAAACGATGCTACTCTCGAAAGTAATGGCAAGCGTGTTGAGATGGTTTGTCCCAAAAACACGAGCTCAAGAATAGGTGATATCGATACCGCTTCACCTTTCGAATCCGTCAAAGAAGTTGTTTCAAAGTTCACTGGCATTGTTGACTGGAAAGCCCAAACCGCCGAG
Organism: Helianthus tuberosus; assembly: GCA_030545235.1. Classification (NCBI taxonomy): domain Eukaryota; kingdom Viridiplantae; phylum Streptophyta; class Magnoliopsida; order Asterales; family Asteraceae; genus Helianthus; species Helianthus tuberosus. The sequence continues at coordinate 3,082,778 of CM060370.1, forward strand.
GTATAATCTTCTTTAACCTCGAAAACTGCTACGTTTTATTTTATTTCGAAAGGTATTTTAGATATTTTTACGTGGCAGTGCAGAAAGGCAATATAGAACATGAACTTCAGAAAACAAACTAGGAGATTCCGTTACTGAAGAAAAATTCTGAAGCAGTTGAAGAAGCGAAACAACAAGTATTAAAGGAGTTAGACAGCAATAAACGGCTCATAGGAGTTAGACAGCACAAAACAACAAGTTTTTAGGCCAGAACAAAGCACATAAAACAATTCACCAAACGTTAGGTTCATTTACTTAAAATCAAACTCTCATGTGATGAATCATGTTTTACTCTTTTTATTTGCTACTTAAACAACGTCTTCACATGTGTACTAACCTTCTTATATGTTGAAGTTATAGCCAAATGTATGTGTAATTATTTCAATTTTAGTTAAACAAGTGTTTTTTCATACTGTATATATTTATAGAATTGTTAGATAAATAATGCATTATTAAAGCGTTTGTCTCACTGTTAGATAAGTAACGCATCGGATTTCTAATTAAACCTTAAAAAATGTATAGTTGTTCATCGTTTAAGAAAATGTGGTATGTATGGTTTTCTAAAAACTAACCGTGTCTAAACTTAATCAGTCGACAAGTTTAATGTATTCTTAAATATAATGCGAATGTGAATTCATTAAATAATTTCACATCATATTTTACATATAAACGTAGGCTTACATTCAATGTTTACGATATACGCGCGTCCATCGGACGGGTGTCCACCTAGTATATATATATAGGGGAAGGATCCACTAAAAAGTGGATTTTGTCTAAGTAGCCTAAGAAGGATTGTGATAATAACATGTGGCACTCCTAATAAGTAGGAATGAAGGACATTTTGGTCCTTATAAATAGGAGTGAAAATGACATGTGACACCTTTTTTGTTTTCTAAAAATACAATAAAAAAATCTAATACAAAAAATCTAGCACAAAAATGCAGTACAAAAAATATAGCACAAAAAAATCTAGTAAAAAAAATATAGCACGAAAAAATTCAACAAAAAATATAGTACAAAAAACTCCAGCACAAAAAATTGAGAAAAAAAATTCAAGACAAAAGAATTCAGCACAAAAAATTTAGCACGAAAATATAGTACAAAAATTCAGCACAAAAAATGTTATACAACATAGAAATACAACACATTTTAGTGGGTTTTTTTAGTCTTCATATTTTTTATAGCAATATGGTACTCAAATTAAAGATAAAAAGACGCTCGATTTTACGGTGAAATTTTTATGAAAAAATAATGTCGTATAAAAAAGTTATGAACGTTTAAAAAATGAGGGTGTAATATGCATGTGCCTTGCATGTGGAGAGAGAAAGTCCACAAATAGGATTTTCCCAAGATACCCTTACACTCCTCCTTTCTCCTACACTTTCATCTTAATCATTGATTTGAAAAATGAATGGTTAAGATTCTTTCTCATCCTACTTAGGCAAAATAAAATTTTTATTTGATCTTACCCCTATATATATATATATATATAGGGTTTAGTTCATTTCAGAACTCTAAATAACTACAGAACTTTCAGAACTCCTAATAAACAATCATTTTATATATAAGTTTTTGTATTTAGGACATTTTTATCATCTATTATATGTATTTCTTTGATTACATACATGTTAAAAGTAGTTTACATATGTTTAATTGCCAAAATTATATATATATATAGGACAAAAATCCGTTAAGAACCACCCTTTATTGCGACAACCGCGAGAACCAGTGTGAACACAAACAGTAATTCCTAAAAAAATCTAAAAAACACCCAAATTTTTTTTTACTATTTTTTTTTTGGAAAAATCGCTATATTTTGTTAATAAAAAAAATTAATAAAAAAAATTCGAGTAACAGTTATCCATGCACATGTGCATATATATCATTTCTTTGTCAAATTCCGTAATTCATTACAAATAATAGTCAATTGCACTTTCATTTACACTACCACGTGTAATACACTACTTTTTACGTTAACAATGTTAGAAATGTACATGTGCATCTATATGTATCAACATGAAATAAGGTGTTTTGGTACACTACTTTCTCTTTCATCTATTATTCCATCCATAATACACAAGCATGCACATGTGCATTTTTGTCATTTCTTTGACAAATTCCGTAATTCATTACACATATTAGACAATTGCACTTTCATTTACACTACCATATGTAATACACTACTTTTTACATTACCAATATTAGAAATGCACATGTGCATTTATATGTATCAACATGAAATAAGGTGTTTTGGTACACTACTTTGAATACACTTTCCCTTTCATCTATCATACCATCCATAATACACTACCATTAGCTCCTACCATCCATAATACAATACCATTACCTCCTACCATCCATAATACAATACCATTACCTCCTACCATCCATAATACAATACCATTAACAATATTTTCACTTTATTACATGTATGTAAACACCATTTATACCATCCAATAAACATATTACATCAAATATTGACAACTATAACTAAACCATCAACCACTAGATATAACTAACCAAAAAACATGTATATGGGCCTACTTCTCCATTCAAAATCACAAACTTTTTTGTACCAAAACACGTTATATCATGGTTATACCTAATGATGCACATGTGCATTTTGAATATTGGTAATGTAAAAAGTATTGTATTACTAATGGTATTGTAAATTAAAGTGCAATTGTCTATTCCTGATAACGTATTACCGAATTTGTCGAAGTAATGATACATATGCACATGTGCATGGATAACTGTTACTCGAAAAAAAAAGGTTTTTTATTTTTTATTTTTTTTATGGTAACGAAATATAGCGATTTTTTTTAAATATTAAAAAAATTTTGAGTGCTTTTTTGATTTTTTTTTTTAGATTTTATTTCACTACGTCAAAAAAGGCTTACGGCCACACAAAAAAAGTGTGACCATACGCCTTTTGCCACACTTTTTATTTTCAACTCAAGTGTGACCAAAGGTCGAGTCATCGTAGGTATCATACAGCCACACTCACGTTTAGTGGCTGTAGCAACTTAAAAGTGTGGCTAAAGGGTACCACTATTTCTTGCTAGAATCATACAAAACTGTGGCTAAAAGGTAGCAACGGTCACATGAGTTTATTTTACATGTGACAATTTATATTATCTGGTCACATATATATACTAAAAAGTTTGTTTTAGCCATATCAATTAAAAAAAGTGTGGCAAAAGGGTTGTTATAATCAAGCATTTTGTCCATTAAGTGTGGCTAAGGGGCAGCAACGGCCACATGAATTTATTGCAAGTGTGACCAGTTCTATTATGTGGTCACATGAATTTATTGTAAGTGTGTCTAAAAACCTTAACTAGACACACAAAACACTTTGTAATTTTAAGTGTGACTATTGTCTAACATTTGGTCACACGTATTTGTTTTTCCCATGACGTTTGGTACCATTCTGTCACACAAACAAAAAAAGGTGATGATGGTGTGACTATTGTGTAACATTTGGTCACACATATTTGTTTTTCTCATGACATTTGCTACCATTCCGTCACAAAAACAAAAAAACAAAATGATGAAAATGTGGCTAATGGTTATATATAGCCTCATAAAATTTTGTAAATTTAAGTGTAGCTATTGTCTAACCTTTGGTCACACATAATTTTCTTTTCCAATGGCATTTGGTATCATTTTGTCACACAACAAAAAACAAAGTAACTATGGCGTGGCTAATGGTTATTTATAGCCACACTGAATTTTGTAATTTTAGGTATGGCTATCACCCAACATTTGATCACACATATTCAATAGGGTTCTATGTGACCATTTTCATGTAATTGCCCATTTTGTTTTCAATTTTTTGTAAAATAAAAACTGCACTAAAACACGAGCAAGTCTAAAAACAAATGATATTAATAATCATAACTGAAAATCCGTACATAATTTTTCAACTCGAATACTAATGAAAGACAAACTTCTAATCAATACCTATCTACAAAGTTGCAAAAAGAAATGACTGCACAAATAAACTAAAAACTATTTCTAGTATGTTTTCTTCAAGTCCATAAACTCACTTTTTCTGAACGTAAAAGTACTGCAACCTTGCATCCATAGGAATGGTGGCCATCTTGTTATTGTTGTGGTGGAGAGTGAACTTGTAACTAGTGGCCAGTTTTGATGCTTCTTAACCCATCCATAATAGCCTGTCGTTGACGTGCATTACCCAAACCAAAGAGGTATTTGGACTCAGCCTCACCCTTAGCTCTCTTGATTTGTAGAATTTTCCCAACCTCAACTTTTGATTTGTAGAATTCTTCCAGCCTCAACGTTCTCAGTAGTAGCCACCGATAGCCTTGCAGCTACAAAAAGGTCAGGCCAGACGGGTTCCTTCAATTGAAATTGAGGTAAGAACAGACCTGATAATTCAACTTGAAGTTCGAACAATCTTATTCATTCAAACCGTGGTTGCTCGAGGTAATTTTAATGATGTTGGAGTGGGCCCAGGATAATGAGACTGCACATAAAATGTAATATAAGCTAGCTTTTGGAGAATGACTATCGATTAAGTTTCAAGTGCCATATAAATAATTAACATCACGTTGTTTAACGACATTACCTTCACATATTTTCAACTTTTCATAATTGGGTGCAAAAAATCTAAAAGAATTAGGTGACAACGCATACCATCTTCAAATTAAAATTTATCATTTTGAAAGCATGAACAAAAACCCTAAATATCTTCAACAAAACCAAAAAATAGTCAAATACAAGTGAACAAAAGCGTACCTGTGTGAGCATATGTTCCTTCTCGTACAACTATGCTTAAATCTGTAGCAACCAGCGCTCTGCCCCTTGCCAGTACTTTTGTATCACCTGCATTACATCATATAAAAAACTGAATAAAAATATCAGCAACTATAACAAAATAAATACCTATATAGTTTAGAAAAGGCCACAAGTTCTGTTTTAGTACAATAATTGTTGTCTGTTTGAAAGGCAAGTTACCTATGTTTTAGATCCGTAACAACCATGTCCATATAGACCAACCGAAAGGTGCCTATAATTTATAATATGATTTTAATTCACTGCCTTTAAGAAGCCATTCAATGGAATATGATGGATCACTTCTAACATTGGCATCAACCACAAAATTCACACCTACCTCAGCCATCATGTCAACCCGTCTTTGAACCAAGTTGTTTTGTTAGGCTTCAAATTAGGAACCCCATACAACATGAGTCCTCTGTTTCAGTCAGCGCGCTCAAACACGATGACTGTATGGCCTATCCTATTTACTTGATTGGCAGCTACTAACCCAGAATGACCACTTCCAACAACAGCTACTTTTTAATCTGTAGAAAAATGGAATAGTCAGAATATAAATGAAAATGCAAAATTAAACAAGTCAATGCAAAGAAATTCAAAATTGCCCGGTTCTCTTGAGGGATGGTCGAGGCACCATCAATCCATCCTCAAAATCCTTGTTTATGATCGATTAATCGATGAGACTGGATTTTCGATTATATCGAGCACACAAGAGCCTTCACATGGAGCAGGGCAGACACAGACCATGAACTCTGGGAAGTTAGTTGTCTCAAGATGTCGGTCTAATGCCTCACACCATCTGCACCGATAAATCAGCTGGTTGAATTCAGGAATTTTGCTAGCTTTTAATAAACAAAACAAAATGAAGGTTATTGTATTACAACATAACGAATTAACTATAATGACTAATTATAAAAATATGAAAAAAAAATTATATATAAAAATACTTTACACATTTTCTATGGGTACAAATTAGGTGAACACGGGTATGAAAAACAATGTGTCAACAATGGGTCCAAATGGTTGATGTTGTTTATCAAGTTCATGCAGATTACAAATTATTAAAATGAGTAAACTGTCAAAATGGACCTTGAGGTTTGGTCACTTTTGCCACTTTAGTGTAAAACTCAAACCTTTTGAATCTGGGTCCATGTGGTTTCAATTTTGTTGCCATTTTTATCCAAAATCAAAATCTTGTCAGACTTTTCAGTTAACATCTAGTTTTTTCTTGTCCTATTCCTCCCTTTTAATGAATGGCAAAATGGTCAAATTTTTTAATTTGTTATAATAAAACGTTAAAAAACCATTTTGTATTTCACTAAAAAAGAGGAAAAAGACAAAAAAAGCTGGATGTTAACTGAAAAATCTAACTAGATTTTGATTTTGGATGAAAATGGCAACAAAATTGAAACCACAGGGACCCAAATTCAAAAGGTTTGAGTTTTGGACTAAAGTGGAAAAAGTGACCAAACCTTAGGGACCCTTTTGGCAGTTTACTCTATTAAAATTGTTGGGGTCCTCCTAAAAACTGTGTCGATGTCATAACCGATTTGGTTTTATTGCTGGTATGGATTAACTTAAAGATTTGACAAGAGTTTTGATCTCACGTCATGCATATTGGTGTTGAGATTTTTGGATTTGGATACTAATTTCTCAAATCAAAATAAGATTTTGGCTTTGAGTCAAAATGGACTTGTTTACCTATTCTTTCATGCAGCAACACAATGAATTAAAGTTTTCACCCTTATAAAATTAGATTTTTTTTTAACTTTTGACATGTTACTAAATCAAAATACCTTCTTAGAAACAAAGCTCGAAGCTAATCGAGCTCAGACTCGGCTTGGCATGTTTGCACCCCTAGTTCCATCCGATAGATACGCGGGTTATATTGAGGTTATTTAGAACTTCTACTGATTTTGGTTCTAAGTTATTAACTAGATCTCCATGACCAAGTTGACCAGTTGTGCCTCTTCCCCAAGTCAGCACCTTTTTACCTGCAAATGAAAAGAACACCCAGATATATACAAAACCCTGTGTATATATGCACCATTACATATAGGGCTGTGCAACGGTTCAGAACCGGACTGAACCGAACCAGAACCATTTAATGTTAAATATAAGAACCGGAACTGGGCGTATTTTAAAGGTTCCGGCTCAATTTGGAACCGGGCTAAACGGTTCTCGTCGGAACCGGTTGTCAATTAAATCCTAATACCAATGTTTATAAAGTTCCCCAATTACACCATCATTACCCCAATCCATATCACATATCGCCTCTCTGCCACTTAAATAATCACAAGTTTATGCACACACAATAAACCATTTAAAATTCAGAATTAACCTCTTTGCCATAAAAATATAGAAAGTTGTCTTAGTTACTGATGTGTTTATGACTTTATATCTAGCAAATCACAAAATGGACCCAAAGTAAACACATAGTATCAGTACAGGCATACATTTTTACCCGACATCTGTTTTCCGGCTAAACAACTCCAAACACCGGCGACCCACCAACAAGCACCGATTGTTTTACTTTTCTGTTTTGCTTCCAGGAATTCTTCAACTCCTTTTTGCATCTTTTCACCTTTTGAATCCCAAATCAACTTTGCACCTTAATAAATCTGCATTTTTTGTTTAGAATTTAATGAGTAACAAATGATACGACCAACGATCTATACCTACACACATACATACATGCTTGCCCATGCACCTAGCAGCAACACCACCAAATCTTCAATCGACAACATGAGCAGCGGTTTAGGTTTACGTTTGGATCCGAGATCTATTGCGTGGAGAAAGAAAGATGTTGTACAGCAGATGGAGTCGATTTTTGCAGATTGAAACCCTAACACCAGTGTAGATTACGAAATTATGCATAGGTTTCAATCGAAGAACAAGACTAACAAATAGAATTCAAGAGGGGGTTCTTACCGCTTGAGCAACACCGTCGCTTGAAGCTGTAGGTCACGGAGATCTCGAATGATCGATGCTTATTGCTGGTGATTGATAGTGAGACAGAGAGAGGGATGTCGGAGGGGGATGCTCAATTCAGGTTTTGAGGATTAGGGGGAATTTGGCTTTTTGAGAAAATTGGGAAAATTTGGGCGGGGATGATTTTGGTGAGTGTGGGAAACTTGAATATTTTTGGATGAAATGGAAAGTTTATTGAAATTGGATCAAGGATGAGCAAATCCCGATCCCGTCCTGATTCTGAATTTCGTCAAAACTAGATATTGATACCGAAATATGTCGGTACGGTACTGTATCGGTATGGTATCGGTATTTGAAGGTAAATTTGGTATTCTACCGGTACCGTACCGTATCAAACCGGTACTGATCCCAAAAATACCGATACCGAAAATGCAAAAAAGTGGATACCGTTTCCGGTACCGAAAAAATTCGGTACGGTATTTTCGGTATCGGGACAGAATTGCGATTTGATACCAAATGCTCATCCCTAAATTGGATAAGTAATAGATAATCTAAGTAAAATAAAAAAAATTTCAAGATAATTGGGCATTAACAATTATTATTGTTGTTTATACTTTGGTTTGAAACCATAAAATCATCTAAACTGGTTAACGGATTAGTTCGCAAATGATTTTTTATTAAGTTCCAATCGGTAAATTTAGAAATTTCCAACCGTATAGTAAGGTTTGGTTTATGATTTCGACCAAAAATTGGTTAACGGATTAGTTACGCATATGCTTTTTTATAAAGTTCAAGTAGGTAAATTTAGAATTTTCGAACTGTACAGAATGGTTTGGTTTATGGTTTCGACCAAAAATTGGCCGTAAAAAAAACAAACCAGACTATGAGAAAATGGGTATGATTAAATGCGTAGAAGAATGCAAAGTTACAGTACAGTTTGCATCAGGCCCAACATGACCCATTAAGACATGTAAGATCTATTATTATTCATTGTGATACATTAGGGCCCAACATGATCCATTAAGACATGTATGATCCTATTGTTAGACATTGTGGTCCATTAAGGTCCAATATGGTCCATTAATACATGTATGATCTACCTGTGCCAATTATGATCCATTAAGGCCCAATAAGATCCATTAAGACATACATTATCAACTATTGTCCATTTAGGCCCAACATGGTCCACTAAAATATGCATGATATATTATTGTCCATTGTGATCCATTAAGGCCCAATATAGTCCATCAAGACATGTATGATATATTCTTGTACACTGTGACCCCTTAAGGCCGAATATTGTTCATTAAGACATGTATGGTCTACTATTGACCACTGTGATCCATTAAGGCCCATTTTTTTGTTTCCAACTTCATTTTTGGGTTTATAAACATGAACTTTAGTAACATGATACTTTAATTTAACAAGATTACATGTTACGAGGAACTAGAATAATGAAAGTGCATACATTCCTAAAACCCAATATCGGGTATTCGTAAACAAGGTGCGGGTATTCCTAAAACCCGGTTATAAATCGGGTATAAAAATCCCGGGTTCGGGTTCAGGACTTAGCTGAAATACCATACCCGGACCCTACCCTACCGGTAGGGTCGGGTTTAAAAACCCCAGTTTTTTTTAATACTCGGCCCGAGTTTTTTTCCCGGGTTCGGGTTTTCAGTGCACCTCTAACTGGCTTAGAGTTGTAAACGAGACCAGTCGATTGAACCAAACTAGAGTGGAACTTGGCTCATTTAAAAACTAATTCGATTCAAGCCGGCTTGTTTCTTAGCAGGTCATGGCACATCGAGCCGGCTTGTTTATTTTAAAATAAATTATATTTTTGATATTTTTTACACATAACGATAAACAAAAAACCAAAAAATAAATTAATAGTATGGTATTTAGGGTGATAGAAAACTAACATTGTGCAAACTATAAAAAGATCAAGAGAAGAAAGTAGATTATCTTAATCTATATTTTTTTTAAATCATCATTACAAATTAAAACTATAGCTTAACAATCTATTTCTTTTGATTAAAAAATAACCATATTACTATTTTTTTAATGGCAACAGTATTATTAATTAAACACCATTGCTTAATAATATATTAAAGTTTTAGGTTATAAGTTATATATATGGGGTTTAATTTAAAGGAGCCAAACGAACCAAACGAGTGAGCCACGAATCGAACCTACGTTGGTTGGGGCTCGACTCATTTACAAACCGAGCTGAGCGGCTCGGATCATTTAAACCGAGTTGATTTTGAGCTTTTTCGAGCAAACTTCGAACAAGGCCCAAGTCGAGCGAACTTCGAGCAAGCCCGAGAATGGCGTTTTTGAACAACCCTACTCTTGAATGTCGACCCAACATGTACAGACTGATAATTCATATGTGGGGACATCTAACATCATTAACTTCTGTCATGTTTGATTTCATATTCAAAAGTATTATATTTGACTTCTAATAAAGTCAATGAAAATTGATGCCAACCACCAAATTTATACAAACATTATGAGCAAATCAAAACACCAGTAACACCAAAGTTTGTCAAAGTTATAATATTCTTATCTTTTCAACGTCAACTGCATTCTACTACCTTGAATGCACATTATTGACTTTTTAAAGTCAACTGAACTATTGTACAGCTTTTAAATTGATTAAGATCTTAAAATAATTCACGTTGCACAAAGAATCCATTTGAACCGTTGGAGAAATAATAACCCAAACCGACCCATTCATAAAGTACAAAGAATACATTTGAACCGTTAGAGAAAAAATAACCCAAATCGACCCATTCATAAAAAAATGGTCCATATGCTACATTCATTTTACCTTCAAGAGGGGTAGAACCAGAACCATTAACCTCTTAAAAGAAACCAAACAAAGAAACAATAATAAAAAAATAAACCGAACTCATAAAAACAAGACATTAATCTTCTCTTCAGCTTCCTAGTCGTCTTGGCCTCTATTCTCCCCATAGCAGCCCCAATCAGCAACCTATTAGCACATCCAACCTGCAACAAAATACAAATAACCATACCCACTAGGGGTGTTTATGGTTTATTCCGAAACTAAACTGTTGGAAACTAAAACCAAACCAAACCAAACCAAGCCAAACCGAACCCATGCTTAAAAGATTCATACTAACCAGCAACTTCATACCAATAATCCTACCCCTCCCTCAACATATTTAACTCACCAGCCGTAACCCCACCCCATGTCGCTGAAATAAAGTTATAACTTGCAGCTTCATCAAATGATTAATTGCATTTAAAAAACCTACTTTTAGTAAAAAAAAATTGTTTCGTTTAATACAAAATACCAACTTGTTTTAAAAGTTTGTTTCTTAAAAAAGTATTGGACTGAAACTATACTTTCAAACACATTTTCACCATTTCACACCCATATTGAACATCAAAGATATCTTGAAGTTATGGTTAGGATTTGGTTACATTTTTGTTGGGTAAAGGGGACGATAGAGCCAACATTAAAACAATAAAAACATTCTAGATTAAACTTGAATTCGGGACCTGCATGATAAGTTTAATCCGGTCAAGACGGGCAATAATTGTTTTGGCAGCAACAATTGAACATTTATAAAATCAAGTTGCTGCTCCATCTGTTCATTAGCCCAACACCATATGTATGCTTTTTGTAATTATTCATAGCAAAGCAACCATCACATTTGACTTCAACCGTCACTTTCCTATCCCCTCCCCTTTAACAGTTGACTTCGGATGTCAACACTTGACCTAAAACCTAATATACTTCTAACTGTTTTCCACTAAACAGACATTTCAACTAGCAAGACATCAGGATAGCATAATCGTTTACGCATATGATAGTTGACTTAATATGACTTATCTTTTGACTGCATTTATCTATTAACTGTAACCAAATGTTGACCATTTTTTGAAATCCAGCCGCGACTCCAAAATGATCGCCTAACCATCATTTTTCAACAAAAGAAGTGTTTTGGGTCAACTCGACCTAATCAATTTTGTCCTGAACCAAAGAACTGCTCAGATAACCAGGACCCGTTTAGATTTGTTACCCAACACGCCACCAACCACCCGAAAATCCCTTTATCTACAGAGTAAGTTATTTACCATCAAATCCCTCCAACATCATAGACGTCTAAGTGTCTAACAAGAACCTAAAGCTACATGAAAATAAAACACAACACAATATTAATTCTCTGATTTTATATAGCATATAGGTAACAACGAAATTGAAAATTTCATGCTGATATGAGTTGATTCAGATTTTATATAAAAGTATAGCACTCATAATGAATACACAGTAATAATTGGCTTGTTTTCTGAAGTGCATGTGTACAAGAAGGGCACATGAAGGAATGGAACTTGAGTGGAACAAGTAAAAACAACAAACACACATACAAGTGAAAAGGAGCCAAATTGCCGGAAAAAAAAAACATCAACCTGCAACTTTCGAGTTCTTCAATTGTTTCTGCCTTGACAGCTCGGTCTGCTTGACTGCCAGCAAATTTTCCCTAAAGAATTCCACCTCCTCATCTTTCTGCACATCACAAAGATAGCACACGCACAGAACAGTAAGCCAGGTGCATAATTCTAATTATGGCACACGTAATTATCAAAATAGGCATTTGTTTTACTTACAAGTTCTTTAAATAATGGCACAGGGGTTCCAATTATGTAGCAAGTACCATCTCCCACGGTCTTATAGCCTTCTTTGTATCTTCTTTCTCATCAGAGAGAGAAAGTAGATTTGAAGGGGCAAAGAAAGCTGCTTGAGTGCCTCAATGGAGAATGATGGCATAAACGGCTCAAAGGGTAAACAAGGCAGTATCAATAAATAACATGGTATACATAAAATTACATAACTTTCTGTAGTCTTAAACAAATAAGATCATATCAACAGTGAGCCAAATCAAGCCCTAATTTTCAAACTTCAAAGTAATTCGACCAGGCAAAACTAAATTCAGAAAAACCGACATAACCACATACGAACAAAACTAAATTCATAACCAGAAATTTTTGTTATAAGATTTCTATAACCTAATTTTCTCAAAATTTTGGTGTAAATCACCTACCAAACCAAGACGAGCTTCAATCGAGGTTGATGAACTGTGGAAATTGGATATTATCAAAATTTTCTCACAGTTGGATAAGCGCTGAAGGTGAACGTATGGCAGCAGATGATGGATGAGGGTTGCAACAAGGAGGTGGAGGGTGGAGGGTCACGAAGCTGTGACCATATGCCAGTAATAGTCATATGTTTTATTTCGAGACCATTTGTAACTTTTAGCAACACATAAAACTTATAAGTGGCTATCAAAAACTACTCTTTGATCACACCAACTCATAAGTGGTCATATGTATTATATTTTAGCCACATCATTAAAAATCTACTATAGCAGTTGATAATATTTGGTTACATTTTTTTATTGTGACTAGCTATTGTCATGTTTTTTATTGAAAATGTGACTAAAGGTTTTGAAAAGATGTGTTTTCGTCACATTAATTAAAAAATTTACACAAATATCGTGGCAGTAGGTCATATTTAGCCACATTTTTCGAGTTGTGGCTAAACTGACAAGTAAATGTCACATTGTTTTCGAAAAGTGTGGCTAAAGGTTTTGAAGTGTTATACAATAGTCACATTAATACTAAAATGTGTGACTAAAAGTGTTTTAAAATATAATAAATGACTTTTAGCCACACATTTTTTCAAAAGTGTGGCAGACCGGTTTTGGAAAAAGTGTGGCCGTAGGCCATTTTTCACGTAGTGAATTTTGTGTTCACATTGGTTCTCGCGGTTATCGCATGAACCTTACCCTATATATATATATATGTGTGTGTGTGTGTGTGTGTGTGTGTCATAACTAATTACATATATGTAGAAAAACTAGTTTACATATGTGTAATTATAAAATTACATGTAAAAAATGATAAAATTACTCTTAACATGCATGTAATCGTACAAATACACATAATATATATATACAGGGGAAGGATGTATAGAAAACTTATTTGTACTAAGAAAACCTAGGAACCCTAATCTATAACCATTGATCAAGATCATCCAATGGCTCATAAATTTTGAAGCCTTTTTGAATTAAATTAAATAGAGTGATAAAGTCAACAAAAGTACTTCAAGGGCATATAGGTAAAATCAACTATAATATTAGTACATTTTATATATTATTTTAATATTGATTTGACATGCATGAAATGATATGAAAGAGGCGCGCGATTTTCAATAACAAATACTCAAACTCAACCTCATTTCAAAAGTCTCATAATCATCCCAACCTCTTTCTCTCTCAAGACCTTACATCTACCCCCAAACCCACGCCGGAGAAGAAAGAAGCCAGAGAAGAAATACAAGATAGAAGGTGCGGCGGTGAATTAAAAACGCCGGAGAAGAAATACAAGCCGGAGAAAAAAGAAGGTGCGGTTGTGAATCGAAAACGCCGGAGAAGAAAGAAGGCGCACCAGAGAAAAAAGAAGGTGTGGCGGTGAATCGAAATCGCCGGAAAAGAAGGTACTACGGTGAATCGAAACCGCAAACCCACCGGAGAAGAATAGATATGAGATCAACATTTCAGTTGGTATCGTTCGGTAAACGTCGCCATAAATGGAAGAAAGAAAGAACATGCAGAAGCAAGTAAGTTTGATTCGGTGTTTTATCTTCTTGTGTTTTTTGAACGCCCGAAATGTAGGTTTAACACTTTTTTTTTTGTATTTTGAACGCCCGAAATGTTGGGTTTTCTGTTTTCTCTGATCGATCGGTGTTTTGGTCCGATCGGTGTGTGATTTTTGTTTTGAATGAGACTAGAAAGTGTTAATGTTGGTTCTTATGTTTGTTTCCGATCGGTGATGATTTTTATTTTGAATGCGACTAGGAAGTGTCTTGGGTTATTTTGAGTAGAAATTGTTTTGGGTTATTTATTTGTCTCGGTTTATTTTTTTTTGAATTGCCAACTTCCGGCCGTGTATGGGTAGGTTTAAGTTACGTGGCGGGAATAGCGGCGAGTTCAAGAGGTAGGTGTTTGGGTCTGATTTTTGTTTTGAATGCGACTAGGAAGTGTTAGTTGTTTTGAGTAGAAAGTGTCTCGGGTTATTTTTTTTTTGGATTGCCAACTGCACGTTAAAATTATTGATTTGTAACAATAATTTGGTGGTTAGGCCATGTATGGGATTGATTTGGGATTTATTTGTAACAATAATTTGGTGGTTCGGCCGTGTATGTGTAGGTTAAAGTTACGTGGCGGGAAGAGCGACGAGTTCAAGAGTACGCCGGAAGCAGGTCCGGCAAACCAACAAACAATAGGTAAAGCCACTGCTTAAAAGAATGAATATTTATTAGGTTCTGATTCTTTTTTTTAAAGCTATAGATATTGACGATTGGGACTCGGACACACCAATCGCAGAAATACAAAAAGGAGATTTGGTTTGTTCTTTTTATATTGACTTTTGTTTTCATAGGTAGTAAGTTGGGTTGATTAAAACATTTCATAATTTTTTTATAGGAATGGTTCCTATTGATGTCAGCAGCGCTACTCCGCCGGCTACGGGGCGAAATGGTATGTATGTTATATTTTGTATATATGATAAGCTAGGTGACTGTAACGTGTGTAGCGGTTGTTGTTGTTATTCATTTGAGTATCCAAACATCCAATTGTAGTGGGGAGCAGAAGTGAGCAGAGTTAAAAGCATAGAGGTATGAAAAGTTTTATCAAAATTAGGTAACATGTGTTAAACCTATCTTGTTTTTATTGAAAACAAATTAGGTAAACATGTCTTATTAGGGTTTGATGTGTTAAACATCTGTAAAGATATTATCGTAACATGTGTTAAACCCATCTTATTTTTATCAAATTAGGTAACATGTGCTAAACCTGTCTTATATTTTTATCAAAAACAAATTAGGTAAACGTATGATATTAGGGTACAAGTGTAAGGGCTCAAAAGCATATAAATATATTAGCGTAACATGTGTTAAACCTGTCTGATATTAGGGTACAAGTCAACGGACTCAAAAGCATATAAACGTATTAGCGTAACATGTGTTAAACCTTCTTATTAGGGTACCATGTGATAAGCCTCCCTGATTAGGTAAACATATTAGTGTAACATGTGTTAAACCTGTCTCAATTTTATAAAATGATGTAGCATGTGTTAAACCTCTATTATTACCATGTGTTAAACCTCTCCTATTAGGTAAACATGTTAGTGTAACATGTGTTACACCTGTCTTATTTTTATCAAATAATGTAACATGTGTTAAGCTCTCATATTTTTTCCAAGTTATCTAACAAGTGTTAAACTTGTTTTATTTTTATAAAAATAGGTAACATATGTTAAACCTGACTTTATTTTATCAAAAACATATTAGGTAACCTGTTTTATTTTTATGAAATTAAGTAACATGTGTTAAACCTGTTTTATTTGCAGCTACAAAGAGAGTAACAAGATCGCAAACTGGTAAGATACCAAAAAAGCGACAGAAAGTAGACGAAGAAACTGACGATGAATGGGATGAAGAAAGAGAAGAAGCTGAAGCGGAGGTCGTGTGTAGGTTGAGGAAAAAGTCGAAGCGTGATAATTGGCTAGGGCTTAGAACGAGATCATCACCAATCCAACTGGCCCGATGCATTAACGTGCTGTCTTTCGAACAAAGAATGGCAGTAAAACAAATGGGATTTGGTCAAATTTTAAAGTTTAAAGTGGATGGCATGCCGACAAAGTTGGCAAATTATGTGGTAGAAAGATTTAATCCTTCAACAATGGAGATTGATTTGTCGTGTGGGGATATCAAGGTAAATGTTAAAGCAATACATAAGTTGTTGGGCATACCTCGTACCGGTGTCAACTTAAGCTCTTTGTGACAGTCATGGATGAAGCTGTTCGAGGATGGAAAAATCGGTTCACAGGAAGATATGTTTCGCCAACAAGAATGGTTGATATGACTGAGTCATCGGATGAAGGGGATAGTTTTCATTTCAGAATGGACTTCCTAATGTGTTTTGTGACAGTCATGATTGACTACCACAAACAGGGCTGCCTTCGTCCATGGATATTAGATCATATCACGGGTGATCTTGATTTTGCAAGTGTTAATTGGTGCCAGTTTGTGTTGGATAAGCTTAAACAGCGAAAGAATGGTTGGAAAAGCAACAACGCAAATAGGCCATATACAGGAGCATTGACAGTCCTAATTGTAAGTTTTTGAATGATTTTGCATTTTAAGTACTGATTAACATGTGTAACACGTGTAACGGGTTTGGTGTGAAATTTTCAGCTGCTTTACATGGACAGCGTCAGGTGCCGAGGGATGGAAGTGGATTACAGTATTTATCCCATGACATTCTGGACCAAAGAAAAGCTTAAACAAAGGGAGAAGCTGGAGATTAGTAGGGGCGGATTTGGGTTGGGAAAATTGAAATCTTTCACAGTCTGTAAACACAAGATGGATGATGAACAAACAATACAGGTTTGTAAGGATAAATATCTAAAACCATTGTATGAATGTAAATGTATCGGCTGAGTTTTTAACATCATTGACGTTGTGTGGGAAAACAGGAGAGGGCAACGGTGGTTCATACCCTAATAGATGTTGCGGAGAGAACAAAGAGAAAAATAGAAGCCATGTTGGGACGTTTGTGTAGTGAGAGCCCAGAAGATGTAGATGTGCAGGCGTTAAAAGCTAAGTATCAAACGCTGCTAAATGAAAAGCCTTCATGGTTGAATGATGCAGAAGAGAGGCGTGAAAAGGAAACAGAAGTAATTAATCAAGTTTTAACGGAGTTGAACTTGGAGACGGGTAATATACAAGCTGATGATTCAACAGGTGAAGGTAACAAAAAAACATGTTGCTTTGTTAGTTAATTAAATAAGTTGTGGGTGCTATAAATCATGGGTACTATTAGTATTATTATTATTTTTGATACACAGATGAAGCTATTGTGGAGATTGCAAGTCCAAGTATTACCAGTCCAATTGTTCCAAGCCAATATAGGAAAACAACTGAGAAAGAACATAAGTTAAAAACTAAGTCTAAACGTAGGTGTTACATGTGTAACATGTATTACAGATCTTTGTAACATGTGTTACAAATCCATGTAACATGTGTTACACGTGTTACACAGTGTATTTAGGTGTAAATCTGAGACTACTGATGTTTTCAGGATGTAGTGAGGTCCAGCGCAATGAGACTACTGATGTTGAATTTGAGAAGACAATAGAGAATGATGATGGAACGAGGAAAGATTTAATGGAGGAATTTGAGAACGCAGATGTACCCGATGGCAGTGAAGTTAATGCTGCTGTTGATGCTGATGTTCATGATGATATTGAATCAAGGGATGTAGGTATGTTTGTATTGATACAAAGTGAAAAAAGTGTAAAAGTATAGGTAACATGTGTTACAGGCACAGGTTGATATTAACTAATATTTTTATTTTCTTTTGTGAGAAGGCACGAACGATGATGAGATGCAAAGGGAAGAGAGTGATAAGGCGGTGAACAAAGAAGTTCCGGATATTCGTGCAGTTGAAAGTTGTGGTGAAAAGGACACACAGATATCGGACACCAAAGATTTCGGTATGCGTGTTAGAGTAATAAAAATCTTTTCTGATGAGACTGTCGGTCTAAGTTAGTATGGTAAAACAGGTTCATATTAACCATTAGTTTTTTTCTTTTTTTCTTTTTTTTAAACTGGCACGAAGGTTGATGATGATAAACGGGAAGATGCTGCGACAGATGCTGATGGTGAAAGAGAGTCATTGATAACGGATAACAAAGATTTGGGTATGTGTAACAACCACGTCAGTTGTTTTAAATTTATTGTGGATAAGCAGGTTGATATTAATAATTTTGTTTCATGTCTTGTAAGAAGGCACAAAGGTACTTAAGGAGAGGCTGGTAGAAAGTGCTAAGGTGGTTGGCACAGAAGTTCCAGTGATTGGTGCGGTTTTTACAAGCTGTTTGAGGTGGAAATAGAATCTAAAGGGAACCAAACTGATGTACAAGAAAAAGAACAGTTGGAGGAGACGTTAAATGCTGAGAGAAAACAACCCTTGGATTCGTTTGATTATGATGGGCCTAGATGGAGTGTTGGGTTGACCCAACTAGAAGAGATTGGGAGTGAGAACAAGACAGGTACGCATTGATATAATTGACAGTGTATTTAGGGGTCTAACAACAAGAATATAACACATGTTGCCATTGATAGTTATTGATGAGGAAGCTCGAACACCGGATGTCCGCACGAGGAGTGAAAGCACGTCTGGTACTTCTTGTTTACCCTTCTTGATTTACGTTGTCGTTGCATGTGAGTCACAATTGTATATGTATTACACATATTAGAAGGGTGTATTGTTTTGAAGTAATAATAGAATTGTCAAAAGGATTCCTTCACTGTTACTTCAAAAAAATTACGCACTTGTAACATGTGTTACACATGTAGCTCTTATGTTACACATTTAGCCATTAAGGTAAATGCTTGTGAACAAAGATATCTCCGTGACATGTGTTACAAATCCTTGTAACATGTGTTACAAATCCTTGTAACATGTGTTACATATCCTTGTAACATGTGTTACATATCATTGTTATTTCAAAAAACAAATAGGCAATTCTAAGATGTGTTACACATGTTAGAATTGTCTATTGGTTTGAAGTAACAATAGGAATGCTAATATGTGTTACTTCACCTTCACAGGAATCATACATGAACAAGAGCCCATTGTAATGTCGGCTGAGCCATTGATGGTAGAGCCCGTCACCGTCTTTGACGGGTTGAACTATGTAGAGAACATGGGTTTTTATACAGAAGAGATAGAGAGAGCGAACAAAGAAAGGATGTTAGCGGAGATGGATGCGAGAAAAAGAAAACTCCCGGATAGAGAGAAAGGGATAACATATGTTAACAAATCTCCTTTCTTCAAACGGGGAGTGGACATTAATGAAGATACAAGTAAGGATGATAATCGTATCTGGGATTACATCCGCAACGATGAAGGGTTAATACATATGTTACATGGGGATTCAAGCCGAAAGGAGACGATGAAAATAAATCTGTAAGTGCTCTATGCAGATGAAACCAATTATGAAAAGCTACCTTTTTTTGTTGTTTTCTATTTTGTGTAACATGCGATAACCCCCATGTCATGGGAGAGAGTAAGGAAAGGCATGGCGGAGGGCTTTACTAATGAAGAATATAGAGCAAACCCAAGAGCAGAGTAAGAAAAATTTACATTTGGAATACATAACATTTAGTAACATGGGTAACAAAGTAGGTGTTTTCACTGTGAATTTGGGTTGCAGGGAGCTACTCTACAGGTGCAGTGCATATGTTGAGGCAACTCGAAGAATGTTTAAGACATTGAGCGTAGGGGCCCTGGTGATTGATCGAATTATTGACTGCTGGGCTGAGGTGCTGAACTATGAAGAAAAATTCAAAGCACCAGGGTTGACCAGCCGTTTGTTTATGGGGACGAGAGTAGTTGTGAGTTATTTTTTAATAGCCATAAATTGTTTATGTGTTATGAAGCATGATATAATTAATGCCAATTGAATTGTCTTTCAGTTTGAGTGGATGCTGCTTGATCAAGAGATGCACCGTGAGAAACGTATGGACATGTTTAGAAAGAATATGCAAGGTGGAGTGTATGGCAACGAAAAGCTGTTTGACCTTAGAAGTTTCGACATGGTGCTGTTTCCGATATTAGAGGCCGGCCACTACTATCTGCTAGTGTTTGAGATGAAAAATCCCGCAATTATGTTAATCGACAATGTTGCAGAAAACTTAACACGTCAGGTCTTCGATAGTGATGTTTACATCAACAAGTCAGTACCATACAAATATGTAAGTAAACTATAAAATGCGAATATTCATCAGATTGTACGTAACATGGTATACCAACTCACTATGATCTTTGTTCCATGTTACCAGAAGGAGATGTTTGTACATTACCTGGAGGAGGTAAACCATCCAAGGGGGTCGGTGATCAAGGGGTTGGAAATCAAGAGGAAGAAGCTTGATTGGGCCCCGAATGGGAACAATACAGACTGCAGGATCTTCTTAATGAGGCACATGGAAAATTTCAAGGGGTGCGTGAACCATTTGAAGCTGGGTTTAGTACAAATGGGAGCAGGAAAATGAAGGAGGTGAGAAAGTTGCGGACAAAGTATGCCACTCATATTTTGTTGTCGCCCTCTAACACTTTGAAAGGCAAGATAGAAGCCGCCTCATTTATGGGGGGGGGGGGGGGGGGCGCTGAGTGTGGTAGGGTGGTCTTTTCTACGGGTTTTGTGGGAACATCTATGGTGGTTTTTGTAGTTATCTTGGGTACCACAACTTTGTTTATAACAAGTCAACTGGCTAGTGATATATGCATGGTGGTTTTTTGTAACTATCGTAGTCACCACGAATTTTGTTTATTTTATGTTATGGCCATAACCCAAAATAAAATATGACCATACTAGTCTTCTCTGTAATATGTTGTAACTATCGTAGTCACCATGAATTTTGTTTATTTTAAACAGTTATGGTGGGAAATGTATTTTGTTACCAGTTATCAGTTAACATGTGTTATTAGTTAACATGTTTTATTCATTACCAATTGTAAGAAAAGTAGTAGACGAGCTTTGGGTGGTCAACATATTGTTTCAATTGTAACCTGTGATACTCATTAAGAAGGTACATACCTTTACTGTTAGTTGAAAACAATAAGCAATTGTAACATGTGTTACACATCTTACGTAAGTATGTGCAGTACATGGGGGAACATGTAAGTAAGATGTGTTACATACGATGCAGTGAATAAAAACAAGGCACATATAAATTTAAAAATTACGTATACATGTAACATGAGTAACATGTGTTACATACAGTGTAGTGAATAATATACGTATACATGTAACACGAGTATATGCACCACAAAAGGCATACCATGTTACATGTGTGTATGAAACACTTAGTATATGTAACGTGTATACATCCAAACATGCTAGTACATGTGATTTGTAACACACGTTACAAAAGTATATGCAACACATGGGAATCATTATCATTTAATATAATCGAAGTAATCGAATAAAAGCAGTGCCTAACACAAGTAATACATGATGGTTTAATTGGTTACCGAATTGGTTACAGGGGTGCACCCTTTTAAAAAAGAAAAATAGGTCGTTAAACATAAAAAGTGGTAAAGGGTAACATATAAAAGTGGTACCATACACAAGAATATACACATCTAGTAAAACAAGTTAAGGGCAACCATGCCATTGTTAAATTACAACCAAAATACATGTTGAAACACGAGCAGCATATTGTTTATGTTTCACATGAAACGTACATACGTTAAACTAAGTAACGGAGAACATACTGAGCTTGACCAATGAACTTCCAAAAAGTAGCTTACCAAAACAAAAACAACCATTGGATAATGCATGTTACACACGTAACAGTTTTACTGCTACATCGAGGTGCAAAGTCCAAAATACTGTTACACGTACATAACACGTGTCAAAAATTGGCGTCTGGTCAGCGATTTTCGTCAGCTAGCATATACAACTAAAGGGCAGATGAAGACCCCATGTCATTCGGGTTGGGAGGATGATTGATGCTATCGGGATCGGTGAATTTTTTGCAACTACGGGAATCATGGCCAGTGACGTTCTTCATGCAGGTTCGGCACAGTCGAGCGACCTTTGTGGGTTTTGGAGCTGGCCGGCTGCTGCTACCACTAATGCGTCGGTGTTTACCACATCCTTTATTGCGTGCCACATCAGGGTTATTCACCACCACCTCGTTCTCTCTTGGATGCCCAATCAGTTCTTCTAATACATCCTCACTTGGCGCTTGGGCTGGCATCTGGATAGATCCCTTTGTTAACAAATTCAGTTTGATGAGTTTTAGCCATTCAAGCAAGGATGAAAGTGAATCAACATCGTTTCGAGCAACATCCACACAGTCGAAGACCACGTCAATAATCTCAGATCGCATAACGTCCTGCAGTTGCGTGTCTACACCATAACGACTCTGGACAGAAAACACTCTCTTTGGCAAGATATCACACCGCCACCTATCGGAGATGTATTGGGCTGGGATCGTATCAACATCTTGTAAGCGATACACACAAAAGACGTGGCGCATAGGTAGCCTATGCGGGTGAAACCACGGCATGAACAATCTGCTGTCCTATCAACGTTGTTAAACTTGACCTGCATATTTTAAAGCTAAACCAATGTTAGGCACTGTAATGCTAGGCTGTAAAAAAAATATTATATGTAACATGTGTTAGGCAGCCTATTGTGAAAAAATAACCGTGAAAATGTTGTCTTCATGTGTGATCGAAAAAACCATTGTGCCGTCTTCGGTCGCTTGGTTTGAGATGTAGCAGTAAAACTTGCCCTTGAGGATTTCCTTTCGAACAAAATGAAAAACAGAGTGAGTATAAATAGCGAATGCATGTTCTTCAATGGGCAGATTGCTTTTGTCATTGAAAACGATGGAAGAAGATTTGAAATGAGCAACTCTTTGGCGGTAACGTTGTGCGTCAATTCGTGCGTCATAACATAGCAGCCATTGAACCAGAGTATTTGCGCTGGTAGAGTTAACTTTGAAAGCTGCATTTGAACTTTCGGAACGTGAAGTCGTCTTAATCAAACAACACATAGGGATGTCCCTAAAGTACGCAGGTACCAAACGTTCCCTGATTTCGTACATCTCATTGAGCCATTGGTGGTCTTGTAGTCCAAATTTTTCCAGCAACGCTGCCCATCGTGATTCAAAGGTAAATGGCTTTATATAAACATTCCAAACCAGTCGATGAATGCAAGCCCTCACATCAGTGTTTTGCAACAGGTCACCCGCAATCTGTTAACGAGGTTAAAGGAAAAAAACAAGTCGACGATAAGGTACTGAAAAAAATAACTTCAGAATAATATCTCAGTGCTTATCTTTGACCTTGGTTGGTAGCTTTTTCATAATATGCCACATGTCACCTACAAGCGTCCTTAAAAAATTAATTTATAGGACCCTTATGATGTAACATTATAGCTACTTTAATATCAAGAAAATGGTCCTAATATCCCAAATAAGATTAGGACCGTGCTCTATCCCCCCCCCCCCCACATGCAAAGCCTGTGACGAGATGTTGTAAAGACTTGTTGAATAGTCTGTTTCATCGACGGGTCCTGATCGCTTAAGAACAACCGGGGTTCAGTCCCATGTGCTTTCAGGAATGCTTGGAGTACCCATTTATAAGATTCAACAGTCTCATTTAAAAGCAACCCAACACCAAAGGTCACACAATGCATGTGGTTGTCTACACTAGTGAATGGTACAAAAATCATGTTGTACCTGGGAAAAAAAGAGGGTGGGCGGTTAGCACAAAATCATGTTACATGTCGGGAGTAACACATGTAACAAGTGTCAGAACTCAAAATAAAATGCATATTCTTATTCGAACCCTTAACATTATCCAGATACATGTCACAATCCCTGTTGTTA
Source organism: Helianthus tuberosus (assembly GCA_030545235.1). Taxonomy (NCBI): domain Eukaryota; kingdom Viridiplantae; phylum Streptophyta; class Magnoliopsida; order Asterales; family Asteraceae; genus Helianthus; species Helianthus tuberosus. Next base: position 3,107,055 of record CM060370.1, read on the forward strand.
TTTGAAAAAGATAGACAATTTTAAGATGTGTAACACATGTTACAACTACATATTGTTTTGAAGTAACAATGAAAAAAGATATCTTTTATGTTACTTCAAAACAATAAGCAATTGTAACATGTGTTACACATATTAGGAAAGATTGTAATATAAAAGCTACATGTGTAACACATGTTACAACTGCCTATTGTTTTGAGGTAACAATGAAGGAAACTTTTTTCACAACATTATGCAGGTACATGTAAGAATGCCTATTACTACTTCAAAACAATAGATAATTTTCACATCTCAAACACATCTTAGAAGGCCCACATGTAAAGGTGTCAGAAATGTAAAAAATGCAGATCTGTAACACATGTTACAAATGCTTATTGTTTTGAAATAACAGAAATGTAAAGATATCTTTCTTCACAACCATTCATCTTAATAGTTAGATGTGTAACACATGTAATACGCCTAACGTTTGTTAGGAGACATTCTAAGACAAGAGCTACATGTGTAACACATGTTACAACTGCCTAATGTTTTGAAATAAGAATAAAGGTTGTAACAGAAAAGGTTGAAAAGTAAGAGCTACATGTGTAACACATGTAACACATGTTACAAATTGTTTTGAAGTAACAGAAAAGGTTGTAAAGTAAGAGCTACATGTGTAACACATGTTACATATATTAGGAGTAATAAATCTACTAACTTGTTTGTCTGGTAAGTAGCATCGAACGCTAACACATCCCCAAAAGCCTTGTAGTTTAGCTTGGAGATCTCATCAGCCCAAAATGCAGCATTCAATTTCCCATCAGATACAACAAAGTCATAGTAGAAGTTGGGAAGACTTTCCCTTCGATCACGAAGGCGATCCAGAAAAAGTTGAGCATCTCGGTTACCTATAAAAATCCTCAACTTCTGGCTAAAGTTTTTAAAGTCGTCGGGATTACCAGCACGTTGTGATGACCACCTTTAATACTTACAAGGCACATGTGGGCCTTGACCAGACCAATATGATTAATGCTCATTCGGTGAATAAATTGTTGCGTTGCAAATGGGAGTTTTCTTGATATTTTTGAATGGTCGCGTGTAACGCCCAGATTTCCTAATCCGAAAAAGTAATAGTATCATACTATTATTTAAAAATTTCGGGCATGACCCGTTCGTATTATGAACAAATCCCTGTAAGACCAACTTGTAAGAACTTAAATACGACACAGCGGAAAATATGAGCCCAAAATTTTCGTTCTTAAAAAGTCATATTAATTACATGAAGACTCAATTACAAATTGTAATACATTCAGTAGAGAGGATTCACAATGTTACATTATATCAAGGCTTCATGACCAATTTAAAACAAACTATGTGACCTTTCTTTCCCGTACAATCCTTGCTCTCAACTCGATCTATGTCTGCTTCACTTCGCTAGTGGTAGAGGAGACCCGAGCGATACCTGTGGACACCACGTACAACCCAACCATTAGTCATTAACACACCATACAACATTAAACCATATAATAGAAATTCGTAAAGCATTCTATGAAGTAAACATGGAATTATCCAAGCGCTTTCTTAAATACTCTTTATCCAAACCAGGTTTCATTCCTTCATGAATCCGACAATCTTATGCCTGCATTACATTCCAAACTCAAAACACATCATTAGTAATCGTAAGTACTCCGACGCCTTGATAACGTTCATACGTATATCTTTAGTATCGTATATTCATACAGACATGCATTCACACTTACGCGCCTATTATCACATATACCTATATGCAAACGTACCTTCATATATGTCTACGTCCCTACCTACACACAAACAATCATTTACGAATTTATATACACTAGCTCATGCTTACCACTTCATACACATACGCTTATGCCGAAATGACATATTCACAACTTAACATAATATAGGCGATATACAAAACGACCTACGTGCCTACTAGATTCCTAAACATATTTACTTATAAAATTTCTTAAACTAACACGAAAACAAATCCATTCTTTCACTAACCGAAGACCCTTAACATCTCTTATATTCAAAACCAATCCTTAACATAAGTTATGAGACCTTGGAACACCATTTAAACAAGTCCAATGTATAAAACAACAAAAATCCAACAAATTGCCTACAGCACGGTCCCTCGCGGGCCGCGTAAGCCTTGGCTTACTTCTTCGCGGGGCGCGACAGATCCACCGTAAGCTACGGTGGCTACCGTAGCTTACGGTGGCCACAGAATCATTACGGTGGCTTGCTACTGCCTTACGGTGGAAAGAAAGCCTTCAGTGCCTACCGTAGCTTACGGTGGCTACCGTAAGCTACGGTAGTGCCCTGCACAACTTCCATTTTAATCACCAAAACTATCTTATCTTGCCCAATTCACATCCGAAACAGTTAAAACTTGTTTCTAATTAACCGTAAAACATTTCCCTTTCATAAATGACTAAAAATTCTTACCTAGGGTCATAACCATAACGAATTACATTACGTTACACATCCCATGCACCTAATATTCGACCCGTTTGTACCCACCAATTTACTTTCGGCTTAAATAACAACCTTCGTCAATACTGAGGCATTATTAGTTTATTACTTCTAATTAGTATCTGTTCCTTCATGATGTTTCATAAGCATAAGTATTAAAAAAATATTAAACATACTAAAAAGTGAATCGAGATTCACTTACCTTGAGTGCCCGTCTCGTGTATGCTTCCTCATATCCTTTATGTAGCCTTCCATGTTTCTCCCATCTTGACATGATCCTATACTTTCATGTCATCATGGTTACCATTTCATTAGTATAAACACACATTCTAATATTGCATTCATTTTACATTCATATCCAACATTATACTTTAGTTGTCAAATTCCAATCAACACAAAATATAAGCTTGAAGTCGCATCTTTTCATTCCACATAAATCTTCATGTCGTTACATTTAGCACATATTGATGTAGCATGTATTTAATGATTTCTCTAATATAACACTTGTGACAAAAGCTTAATACACTAATTATGCACAGTTGACTTTCAGAAAGTCAACTATCCATCTTGTGATTTATCAATCAAACTTCACACGTCCACATTATTATAGTCAATTATGTTACGGGCGTTACATACATTCCCAACTTACTTAGTAAAACACATACCACCACAAGATCATATATGCACATTCAACATAATCAAATCCTTCCATATTTTTCATCTCATAATCCCACAACTATCAACATCATTTAGGATTGACCAATTTTAACGCTACCCTTGAACCCAACTTTAGCTTGCTAGAAAAATCCACATATCATACAACCACATCACCCAACTACAAAATCAACTAAGTGTATTTGGTGTGCCATAACCTTATGCATAGAATACAAGCTACTAATGCACGCTTCTAACACATCATACTAACAAATCAAAGTCCCATATGATCTCTACTTAAATCACACTTTCCATCTTAGTTCGCTAACAATTATGTCATTATCACTTTTCATACATAATTACCCGCAACTTGCATACAATTTCACATATTTGTTCTCTTAGGCATTTCATCGAACACTTGGCGGGTTTCGCATTTATGAAATATTATGTACAAGCTTTTAAAGCATGATTCTTACTAATTCTTCACATAACTTTCATTTTAATTCAGATTCAAAATCAATAATCTATAACATCCATTGTCATAGACCTCAAGCATCATCAAATTAACATAAAATACATCATCATCATCCTACATAAGAACCACTACAAATGGGTTTTTCATAAATATACCTAACAATCAGAAATCTAAGCATAGTTCAAGTTTCATAAGGCGTTTCTATCACATATCCATCCTAACTTCACTTAGATTCACGAGTTCGTCAACAACCAATTCACCCAACATCACCAAATCATAAAATTTAACTTACTTGATAGTGAAGAACACTTAGGAGATCGATAATCTTGATACATGCATCCTAAAAACCTTCAATTCCCTTTTTGATTTGGAGATTTTCTTGAAATTTAGGGTTTACCCCTTTTTCTTTGGCCTGGTCGATCTCAAACACGCACACAGTGTGTGTGTTTTGAGTTTTGTTTATTTTAAACACAAGTTCCTTCCATCTTGTCAAGTTTAGCCCCTCTAGATTAGGTGTTTATTTATTTCTAGGCATTTTCCATTCTTAGGCATATATCATAACACATTCTTTAACTAAATAAATTTATAACAATTATGCATAATTTATCACTTTTGGGGTGTTACATCGCGGTTGAATGGGTCAATAAGGGGGTGATTATGCACATCAATCCAGTTGTGTACAACAAAACGAGTAGGGTTTTGCGTGATGTGGACAAGAATCTCCGCCTTGCAATCAGTGTGTGTGAATGTACTTTTCCTGTTGGTCATCACCGAAGACTCACAGAGAGTGTCGAACGTCCTTTTCTGTTGCGGTTTAGCAGCTTTCGAGCACCTCAGGTATTTGTGCGTCGTATACCCATTCCAAACCTTTGTTTGCGCCTTTTTTACATTGAAGCCAGCTTGATATCTGTATGCCTTATACATTGCAATAAGCTCCTCAAATGTGTCGTATGATTTTCCAAGAACGGGATGGAACTCCTTGTCAACAATAGGAGTCCAATATATGGTTCCTTATGGGGTCTGAGTTACAAAGTAGCGGGGAGTTCCTTGTTCATCTGTGTATAAAATGTGTAAATTAAACAAAAACTGAATCTTTTTTTCGAAAAAGAAACATAACGGCTACATATTTAACACATGTTACAACTGAGTAATTTTGAAAAATAACATGAATTTTATATTTTTTTGGAAAACCTTGTCATAAAGGCTACATTTTGTATCAACATCATGGATTTTTTTTTAATTTTCTGTAAGGTTGTAACACATGTTACGTTGATCAATGCATATGAGACTTGTAAACAATGCATATTTTTTTAAATACAAACATAAAAGTTATTTTTATTACAGTGCTAACACTTTTATTGCAATGCTAACACATGTTACAATTTACCAATGAATATTTTTCAATAATATTTATGGTTTCATGCTGCCAAAAAGGTTAAAGATAACCTTCATGAACATCAGGGCCTGTTAGCGGGAAATTCCCTCTGTCGTTAGCTCGTGCGCGTAGCGGTGATTCCTCGTCACACTCATCACTCCACATATCTGAAAATTGAGTTTGCACCGATAATTAGAAAAATAAGAATAAGGTATTTTTTTAGAAAAAAAAGCTTTTAAATCTAAATGTTAAACCTTCTTCATTTGGTGAAAACATCTGAAAGTGAGACTGTTAAAGTTCTACCTCTGGCTGCATGTTCTTAGTTCTAATATGTCCGACACCTGATTATACAATAAATCACAAACTTGTATGGTAATTGGTTTCAAACACCAACAAAACAAAAAGAAAATACAAATTGGTTGCTTGGTTGTGCAAGATATTAAAAATGTGGAAAAGCTTCAAATAAGCTGAACAAAAGGATCAAAAATAAATCATCTAATCCGCAACACCAACAAACATGTAAATGGCAGGGTGTTCATGATTGACTCATATAAAATGAAGAAAAGGAACCAAAAAGAAGATGATTACCCAGAAAAGAAGATGATTGACTCATAAAAAAAGAACATGAACAAAAAAAACATGATTGTCTTCTAAAAAAAAGAGAACAATTTTTTGATTCATTCACATGCCGGAAGAACCTGATGCCTGCTGGAAGTAAACCGCCGGTGATTGATCACCGATGAAGTTGTTCCGGAATACACGACTAGGAGAACAAGCCTGAAAATCGGCCATGAAAGATGGGAGAAAGCAATGGAGTTAGGGTTTTTGAAAAAGAAAGGAATGGGGGATGAAGAAGGAAGAAAGAAATGGAAGTTCTGTATATATTTTTTGGTTTAAAAAAGTGATGAGTTGATGGGTAATAAATGACTTGATGGGATGGGGAAGAGGGTGAAACGATGGCTTGAACAAATGACTAATTTGCCCTTTTAACATGTGTTTTAAAGATATGATGTGGATCAAACTTATCCACACAATTCAGGTTTCCTAAGTTTTCTAGATTAAATAGGTTTTTCATAGATACTTACATTATATATATATATATATATATATATATATATATATATATATAGGGTGGGGTTCTAGAGTGAACTAAGTGAACAAATCTTGGCTATTGATTTACACACGTGGATGGTTAGGATTTCATCATCAAATCGTATATTACACTAGTGTATTTTATCATCAAATCCTAGCCATTGATCTACACATATGTATGGCCAGGATTAGTTCGTTCAGTTCGCAAACTACACTAGTGTTCACTTTTGAACCTAATCCTATACACACACACACACGCACACACTTATGTTTTGATCACTTGTATAATACTATTCACATCTCAAATTTGAGTTAAATTTATATCAGGCGTCGATAAAAATTAACATGTCGCAACGGCACACTCAAAATTTTATAATTAATTGTTGTCTAAAAGTTATAAGCGAAACACAAAATATGCATAAAAATAATTATAATAATAAAATCTAATAATATTAAATAAGCTGACAAAAAATAACAACTTAAGGTGCCTTACACTATATAATTAAAACTATAGATATAGATAATGTGGCAAAAGTCCAAACTCCAAAACCAAAGCAGTAGGATTTTTTAAAAAGGAGAAAAACAAACAAAGTGGGGAATACTATTAATCTATCTTGTAATTGTAATATAGTAATTAGAAAAAGTGTTTCATACAAAATGTTTTAACGTACGAAGCGTACGCTATGGCGAGTTCGTATGTTATCACTTCTGAAAGGAAATCTCGTATGTTGAAAAAAAACCAAAGATCGCATGTTAAAAGAAATTTCGCATGTTGCTGAAAAAAAAAACAAAATCGCATGTTAAAAAAACCCGCATGTTGATATTGCATCTCGTACATAGCGTACGTTAAAACAATTTGTACAATAACCGGTCTCATAGTAATTAAATGGTCTCATAGTAACCAGGAGGTCTTTCATCTGGGGCCGGGTCGGTAATAAGAACAAGATGGTATGAATCCGGTGGGGAAGATGTTGCGGCCTAAAATCCAAGGAGGTAGTGTCATAGGAGGGTTGGAGAGCTTTAACTTGGCCAGGGTAGGGAAGTGGTGGTGGCGGTTTCGTGAGGAGCCGAACTAATTGTGGGTCCACGTTGTTACAACCGTCCATGGTCCAGACAACGGGAACAAATTAGTTCCGGTCAGAAGGTCGATAACCGGGTGGTGGAAAGACATAGCAGAGGTGGATAGCAATTTAGGCAAGATGGGTATAAATATAAAAGACCAGCTTAGAGTTGAAGTTGGAGACGGGAAAAAAACTAAATTTTGGCACGACGATTGGATGGTGGTGGGTCCCTTGAAACGAGCTTTCCCTAATGCTTTCAGGCTCTCGGCTAATAAAAGTGATACGGTGTCTTCCTGCTGTGGAAATGGGGTTGGAATAAGGAGCTGCGTACTGAAACCGAATGGATGGAAGTCGGGTATTTGATGGCGATGCTGCATAAAAAGAAGCTTTCGGGCAATGATGACAAGTGGGTATGGGGAAATGCCGAGGGCACAACCTTCTCAACGAAAAGCATTCCCAGGGAAATAATGTGACACCCGGCTTTTCAGGCCGTACCGTACAATTGTAACACGTGTTATGAATAGGTAAAAGGTTGTAAATGACTAATTATGATGTTTATATGTGAAATTTAATGAATTGGTAAAATTAAACTTTGATAAAAAAATTATGTTGGCAACGATAAGATAAACACTTATCGCGTAACGGTTAAAATGCGAAACGAACGTCGGTGACTACCCGATCAGTGTTAAAATCCTAAAAAATAGTAAGTTATGATTAGAATAAATATTTTAATCATATTCATGAGGAAAAATAAATTAAAACGCTAAGAAACTCTATTTCTCGAGTTTAAGCGCATATCGCGCGATGCAGCGTGTATACCGACAAAATACTGTCAACACAGCCTGTCAAGGCAACTGATAATCATTTTAGTAATAATTTGATGAGTTTATTACTTTAGAATGATAAAAATAAATAAAAAAGCATAAATCCCTATTTTTGCGATTTTAAGCGCGTAACGCGCAGCACAGCGCGCATACTGCCAAATACCGGCAACGTAGCCAGTCTGGGCAAACAAAATATTGTTCAATAATATTTTGGTGAGTTTATTTTTATAGAGTGTGAAAAATAATTTAAAACGCACTAAAACGGGATTAAAACGTTAGATAAAATACCCTGTATCCAGTTAAATACCTGTTTTTACCCAATATATATCATATATTTGTAATTTATGCATATACATATGTATGTGGACGTGTGTTTAGGTGAGAGAATGCCACCTCTCTCTCAAGCATGACACATGTTGTGCATGCACACACTCCATATCTTGCATATTCCAACACAATCTTCCCATAACCAAGAAACTAGATCTCACTCCTCTCTCTCTCTCTCTCTAAAACTCACGGCCAACACCTCTTTCTTCCTTCCATTTTCTAATTTCAACCCTTTCTTGGAGATTCAAGTTCATTCCAAGTTTGTTCCAAGCACATTTGAAGATCCAAAGGTGATTTGAAGGTGTTTCAAGCAAGAACCAAACCCCATATCATCACATTTTGTCAAAAACCTACTAAAAATCATGAAGGTATAAAACTTACTTTTAAATCATGATTCATGAAATTTTAGTGATGTTGGTGATAGTAGGATCTCTAGTTCTTGAAATTATTCACAAACTTGAAAACTAAAATAAATGGGTTTTTGAATAAAATAAAAATGGAGGTGTATATGTGAGTGCATGTGGCTGTATGTGTGTATACATGTGTGTATGAGGATTGAGTTTTGATTTTTGATTGATATATGTTTGATTGATTCTTGGAAGTTAAGGCTCGAATGATTTGAAAAGGGGTTTTGTGATTAGAAATGAGTCTATGTGAAAAGTGAATTTTTGAAATTATATACATATATTTGTATGGCCGTATACGTATGTATATTTATTGCATGCAATTGAAATTTTGTTGTTAGTTCATAACTAGGTAGGAACATGATTCTTGCATTTATGATAAATAATGAAAAATAATCATATGAAGATGATGATGTTCTTGAATGTTTGAACATGAGTTAAATACATGATAGATATAATTTAGTTCATGCATGTTGATGATGATGTGATTTGAATGCATTAGATGCTTGTACTTAAGCATGCATGTGGATGAATGTTCATGAAATGATGATTTATGTATGGTATGATGAAGATAATATTTAATCAGGTTCTAAACACTAAAAATATAATTATTTGAAGTGTTAAAATGGTATAAAACTTTGTCATAAGGTTTACTAGCTTTGCATGTTGTACATGAGGCTTAGAATCTTGTAAAATAGGTGAAATAATGTGTTTCGTGTATGATTTAGTAAAAAATCAGTTTTGAGCAGATTATAAACACTAAAATAAAGTTATTTTAAAGTGTTTAGTGACATATAACTTTGTCATAATGTTTGCTAGCTTTGCGTGTTGTACTTGGTGCATTAAAAGTTGTAAAATACGTGAAATCGCATGATTTATGTGACTTACACAAAAACTGCACTAATCAGGTTATAACCACTATTTTAATCAGTAAATAACATGTATTGTGTTAAAATATCAAGTTATTTCGAGTTGGGATGATTGTAGTAACGTTTAACGCAAAACTATGCGTTAAAACGGTCAAAAATCGGCTTTTCAAACGATTATTATGAAACTAATTTAGATCAGTAAATAAACTGATATTTTTAGTTTAAAAATAAGTATTTTAACTTATTTTAAGTTTACTTGGTGTTTGGTTGGTCATACGTGACTTCCGACGCCCGAAACCGTTACCGAATCGCTAAAATACGCATTTTTCAATGTACACTAATATAGGTAAAATTTTGGATGAACATTATGTGTTAAAATGTGTTATGTGATTTAAACATGAGAATGTAAAATATGTTAAGTTTTAACATGATTTTTAAAGATTTGGATTATGCATCTATACTTGTACGTTTTGTGCGGTAGAAACGGTAAAAATTGCGTTAAAAGTGTAACTTGTTTGTCGGGCATGAATTTTGGTACATATGAGATGTTTTATTTATATTTGCTTTAAAAATGACAAAATATATAAGTTAACAAGATTTCGTGTGTTTTGATGATAAATTATATGAATGTTTATGTATATATATTACGACGCGCAAATCGTAGATATATGCGTATAAACGGGAGTGTTAACGGATTTACACAATAATGGTCACCAATAAAATCGTTCAAGTCGCAAAATCACAAATATATATATATATTAATGTGCCAACATAATAAAAAATAATAACTTTTCGAGAAAATCTCAAGTTATGTGAAAATTCTAAGAAAACAGAGAAAGTTAGGATTTTTGTGTTATGTATATTGATTTAAAATCGTTCCTATATATATTAGGACGTGTAGAAATCAATCACTGGGATTGCGCTATTTAAAATACGCACCCAAAGGTGAGTGTCACTAAACCCCTCTTTTTACTGCTTTGTATATATTTTGGGGGTAAAACACGTCAATAAAAGGGTTTAATAATGTTTTTGAAATAAAACATACCTTTTAATAAAAAATATATATTTTCGATGAAAATATATGAAATTTGATAAGTCATACGTTTCGAAGTAAAAATGTTTTTGATGAATAAATGTTAGACATTGGGATGATACGGTATTTCCTAGGCGAAACATGACCGTATAGTTGGGACGGATGCCGGCCTGGGTCTCGAATGATGGAGATTCAGGGGATTCGTACAACATCGTGTATTAAATTGTCATATTAGTAGGATATATATATATTGTACGTGAGGCAGACATCATATTGTCCTTCAAGTGGACCCTGCGCTCATGATGTCGTTTAATCATTTAAGTATTGCACGCGATGAATTGTTGGTAGATCTATCGGGTTGACAACCCCGTCGTGACCGGTCGCTCCGTGTCAAGTCAAACGACGAATTTAAATTATGTTTATTGTCTAGCTTTGATTATCCCTGCATGGTTAATATATAGTTCGTATCGTCTAGCTAACATACGAGTCCGAAAGTTGATGCAATAATTTAATATACAAAACATGGGCAATATATATTACAGTTGTCGGATTGATGAACCGACGGAAGGCCCATGGATTTTATTAAGGAAGTAAAATGGACCTTCTAAAATTTGTATGGATGTTTTCAAATAAACACCTAATCAGAAAGTTTTCCTTGGAATAAAATTATTTGTATGTGAATATGTGAACTCACCTTCCTTTCTGTTGACACTTGATTTTAACGTGTTCTACAGGTACTTGAGTTCGGCTTCGGGAATTATGGCGTGTCTTGTGTTTGTCGATGCATGTTTTGTCACTTAAAATGTTGGACTGACTTTTGAACTTTCTGGGACTAATTGTAATAAGATCCGTGAGGATCAAAAGACAACTTTATTTTGTCATGGTTATGTCGTGGTTTGGAACGATAAGTTTAAAATCAACGTTTTAATTAAGTAATAATGTCCAACACTAAAATGCATCAAACATCAAGACAGAAATGTTCACCTGTTTCCGTCACGTTTGGAGTAAATTATCAAGACAGAAATGTGCACATGCATCAAACATCAACATCAGTTTACGGTGATGCTGGTTCTTTTTGTTGGAATTCTTGGGCACCGCTAAAAGTAAATTATCACGTTTGGAGAGTTGAACTGAACATGGTAGCAACAAAGGTTTCATTGGAAAATAAGGGGTTACAAATTCCTAATCGTACTTGCAGCAGATGTGGTATGGCCAAGGAATCATGTAACCATATTTTGTTGATTGTATTTGGGCGAGAAGCGTGTGGTGGAACATCTTAAGATGGATGAAAATCCCAATTCTCTGTAATGCGAGTTCGGTAGTGGAGATTATAGCTCATGTGACAACGCAAGTCGGTTCCAAACGATGGAGGAAAAAGGTTCATTTGGTGACCCTCGGTTGTATATTGAGACTATGGCTGGCTAGAAATGAAAAATTGTTTAAAGGTCTGATGGTGCCAGTCAATAGGATCGTGGAGCACATTAAGGAGGATACATTTTTGTGGATAAAACACAGAGCAAAGGGTGGATTTTTTTTTGCAAAAATAAGTGGTTTAGAGAAAAAAAGAAGAAGAGTGCCTTTAGGTGATCCATGATTTTTGTTGTAAATATAGGTATGTCGCCATATGAAACAACGATCTTCTACTCAATTTCTGTCCAAAACCTGCAATCCCCTAGAAGATAGCTGTTTGAAACAGCAATGTTATATAAGGTCGCTATTTGAAACAACAACCTTAAGAAGGTCGTTGTTTGGTTCAGAAATCTTACCAAAGATTGCTGTTTGAAAGAGAAATGTTATAAAAGATCGTTGTTTCATCCTGCATTGTTAAACTAGCGGCGTTTCCCGCGCTTCGCGGCGGGAGTTTGGTTGGTATCAGTTCGACTCGGTGTACGATACCGACACTCGACGTATTAAACGAAAGATAAAAAACTAATACTAATGCAAACACAACTCCTTTTCCAATGAAGTTTTTGTCGGAATTTCGAGTAAAACTAAAAAAAGGAATACATGTACCGATCGTTATGATAAATAACAAAATAGTTAGTTGTATTTGACTTATTCGATTCATTAAAATTAAAAGTTAAAACTTAGCGGCTAAATTTCAAAGGATATAAAGAGAGAATACTATTAGTTTAAATAAAAGACTTATATGCTCAATTTAAAAAGAAGAAAAGTTGAATTAAACTTTAGAACAAATCAAAGTTTAAAAAAGAAAAAAGAAAATGAAGGAAATAGTCAGGGACACGAGAAAGAATTGGTACGATATTGCCCCGATTTACGCATACTCATTGAAAGATTTACTCGGGTTATACAAGGTCTTGGTCGTGTCAAACCACAAAAATAAGGTGATACAATAAGTTGTTCTAGTGGCGTGTTGGGCAATATGGAAGGCTCGGAATGAACTTATTTTTTTGGCCTTCGGTTAAACGTTGACAAGATTTTTGGCGAGTTGCAGGCGATGTCTTTTCTCTGGATCAAACATAGGGCAAAATGTAATGATTTGCAGTGGTGTGATTGAGTGAGGTTTATTTTTGGAGGTAGATAGTTTATGTATGTTTTTTGGTTTTGGGTTGTAATCTGGGTGAGGTATTCAGTAACCAGCAGGTTGGTGGATATTATGTGTACTAAAGTGGTAATGACTAATGAATGAATATAATTTGCTGTTAAAAAAAAAGACACAAGATATATGTTGTAAACTCATAGAGGAGAGGAGTACGTAGTCTAGAGGATGATTTGGGTAACACTAGATGAATGGTCATATTTAGTTTCCTTTGGTAGTTAGTTGATTCTGCAAATTAACCCACCCTCCCTCTTTCTGTCTGTCTATGTAGACTACTGTTTGCCAACATCCTACCATCGTCTGCTCCGGCACCTCACTTTACCATATATCTTTTGGAACCGACCACCATCGTCTAAACCAGATCCGACTCTCTGTTTCTCTACCTCAACTATTCTTCTACTTATCTTTATACAATAGCTCTACCACCGCCACCGCCTTAGTACTGTAACCGGATATTGACCTCCCTTTACTCTTTCTCTCTCTCTCTCTCTACCTTTCCCGTTCTACTCTCGTTCTACAAAACCTCCACCCAAAGGCGGCGTCGCTTCGACGGGATATCGCCGGAAACGATGCTTCGCTCTCCTTACCATCTATCTTTATCTTTGAAAACTGTCGATGGCTGGTCTCCGCCACCTTGTGGTGGTGGTGCTTTCTGTCCTTTTGAAAACACTCGTCGCTGCGTCTCCGACGCTTACTCCTGAATCCTAGCTAGCGTGAGTGTTGCCGGTGTTGCTGCTACCGGTGATTATGGTCAACTATGGTTGCTAAGTGGAGAAATTAAAAAAAAAGGATTCAGAACCAACCACATGTACCAATCATAGGGTGGCATCTGGCGGCGCAAGTTAGCAATATGACACTGTTCTTAAGATCCTACGGCAATTGTTATTATATAGAATAAGGTTGCTGTTTGAAAGAGAAATCTTATATAAGGTCGCTGTATCATACTGCATTGTTAAATAAGGTTGCTGTTTGAAAGAGAAATCTTTGTTTTTTGTTTTTTGTTCATAATGGCTTGAAGTGGGTATTCGAACTTAGTTTGTATAAACAATAATACCCAAAAATTTCAATGAAGCTTTGAAGCCAACCAACTTAATATAGTTTTGGAGTTAAAAGAAAAGAAATATATTTGTGAATCACCACGTCAATTTGTAGATAATGATTCTCTGATTAGTCAATAATATACCCTCACCATAATTAAATTTCAACTTATATCTATTATTAATTGATATTACATGCTTTGATCAAATCATTTTACTATCTAATGTGATAGTTAATGTTTTATTTTCTTTTTTCATCTTATTACTTTTAATAAATAAAAGTTGTTACTTATATTATAAAAGTATTTTAATATAATAATACTAATAAATTGGAAATAGAAAGATGGATAAACTAAAATATGAAATAAATTAAAGAATATAAAATCAAACCTTTTTTTCTAAAAAAGTTCTGAAACTTTTTTATTATTTAAAAATTACATTTTTTATTAATTTGTAATAATATTTAATAGAAATATAATAAAATACGAGTTAGAGAAAAAGTCTTCAAAAACAATATTTGAATTGTATAAAGGGGTGAAATTTTATAATTTTTAAACTATATTTTTAGAAATGGGGTATGACTAGTAATAAAAAGGGATGCATTTAGCCAACCCTATTTACTAAAATACCCTTTTAACATTAAAATATTAAAAACATAATAAGAAAAAAAGAATTTAATATTGTTTTTATAACAATGCAGCAACCTTATATAACATTTCTCTTTCAAGCAGCAACCTTATTTAACAATGCAGTATGATACAACGACCTTATATAAGATTTCTCTTTCAAACAACAACCTTATTTAACAATGCAGTATGAAACAGCGATCTTTTATAACATTTCTCTTTCAAACAGCAATCTTTAGTAAGATTTCGGAACCAAACAGCGACCCTCTTAAGGTTGCTGTTTCAAACAGCGACCTTATATAACATTGCTGTTTCAAACAACTATCTTCTAGGGGATTGCAGCTTTTTTAGGTTTTTGACAGAAATTGAGTAGAAGATCGTTGTTTCATATGGCGACCTACCTAGAGTTGCAACAAAAATCCTGGATCACCTAAAGATACTCTTTTTTTTCTCTAAACCACTTATTTATGCAAAAAAATTCCAAGGGGTGGAGCTTTAGACTGGAAAAACTGTCAAGATTTCGACATTCTTTGTTAGTGTAATTTGTTTTTTTTTTTTCGTTTGTCATGCCAGCTCCTTGCTGTTTGCAATATTTATATATAGTCGATTGCCGTTCAAAAAAAATAATAATAAAAAATAAATTAAATAGTCTTATTGTAGTAATAGAACTTCAATAGAATTAAGCGACATCGAGGTTTTTGGATGGACGGAATATGGGTCCCACGTGTGTTGTAGGATGACAACATGATATATAAGACCGTGGGGTATGGTGGGGCGGGGGTTTGGGGCATGGGTTGACACGTGGCTTGAGGGGGGCTTCGCTGGGCTGACCCACATTTTCGAGGGTATGGTGGGGGGGGGGGGGGGGTTAAACCGCTATATGAATATTTTTTAAACAACAAATTTAATTTTTTCATATTTTTAAATAAATAAATTTATATAAAAAAAAATCCTAACGCTTATATTTTTTCTTTATATCTTCTCTCATCTCCAAGATTAGTTCCAACTCTTCACCCTCTAGGTGATCAATGGGCTGGGATAGAAATTTCAAATCATCTCATTTTTGTTTCAGGGCATCTCTAGCTTCTTTTCTTTTTCGAACTTCGGCCCTTTGTTGTTGGAATACGTTGAATGTATCTAGCTTGCATGCAATTTCATCCAACTGATCGCTGTATATTCCCCTACGCGAGCCTGAACTCCCAACTGAAGGCGATGTCGTATCCGATCTTGCTTTTTGAGCACGCCTTTTTGCGGCATCTCTTCCATATTCAGGCCGGTTTGGCGAATCATCCAAAAGGTCCTCAAACTCTTGATCTCGTGCATCAGATTGGGCTTGGGACGAGGCCCTTGACCTTTTGGAAGACGTGTTTGTTTCGCTACCACTGGGGATATTCGCCCACTTTGGATGGACCTTACAAATCTCCCAACAATGCATGAAACGCGGAAGTCGCACCCCACATTTGATTTGAATGTAATCAATGCATTTGTCACACAGTCGGCTTCCGTTTCACCACTTTTTGGGTTTTGCTTTGCTTTATTTAAAAAACCACTAAATTTTGTAAGTTGGCCGCTTATCTCGCTCCACTTCGAGGATAAGCTATCGTTTTCACGATAAGTCTCTCTTCCCAGTTCTTCATGGAATGCTTTACTAATCGCTTCCCACAAATGTCTTCGATATTGAGAATTTCCTATTTTAATAAAAACAAAATTTAATATATTACAAAGTTATATAAAAAAGAGTAAACCTCAATTTTCGTCCATGTGGTTTGCTGATTTTAACACTTTCAGTCCAATAGTTTAAAAAATTGCATTTATCATCCATTAGTTTTGCTGATTTTAAACAGTTTTCAGTCCACACTAGTGTTAAATTTTTAACAGTTTTCAGTGACTAAAAACTGTTAAAATCAGCAAACTAATGGACTGAAACTGTTAAAATCAGCAAACTAATGGATGATAAATGCAACTTTTAAACTATTGGACTGAAAGTGTTAAAATCAGCAAACCACAGGGACGAAAATTGAGGTTTACTATATAAAAAATAACCATAAATATTAAAATAAGGGCTACAAAAATATTTAAAAATACCTAAAGTTGGATGTTGAGATTGTTGAAACCAAGCCCTCGCCCAATGCAAGTTCTTCATTAACGACCCATTTTAGTTGTTTTCGTTTGCCGTTTCAAGTGCTTTCTCCGACTCGGTTTTTTTCTTATGACTTCTCTTTTTGATGGGTTTGGAAGCGAAAGGACCATCGTTGGGTGGTTGAGTTTTCGGGGACGGTTTCGATTTGGGAAAGGTTGATGGAGGTTGGTGAAAGGTTGATGGACGTTTGTGTAAACGGGCTAGGTATCGAATCGTCGGTGTGTTGGAAGTTAGTAAACACACGACCACCGATATACGATGCGTAACTAGCCATATCGGGGCATAGGGGAGTGTATTAAAAATGGACGATTGGGGTGGTGGGCTAGGATTATTTTTCTTGGAATACAAACGGGTTGTTCGGGTCATAAGCACGATTATGAGGATGCATTTTTCGTTTTGTAGAATGAGAATAGAGATGATTATAGAAAATTGAAGATGATTATTGTGTGTTGAATGTGGTAAAAATAGGAATTGAAGTGTGATATTTATAGTGAAAAAAAATATTTTTTTTTAACATAGCCGTTGGCCAACCGGCTAGTTTGGTTTGGCCATTGAGAGCCCGCCATGTCACTTTGCTAGACCCGCCCCACGCCCCGGCTTCAAACTCCCGCCCCTTGGGCCACGCCCCAACCCAAGCCCCACCCGGAGTGGTGGCTTGGGCGTTCTCCCCCCCCAAACCCACTCCCCAACCCAAG
This sequence comes from Helianthus tuberosus, assembly GCA_030545235.1. Lineage (NCBI taxonomy): Eukaryota > Viridiplantae > Streptophyta > Magnoliopsida > Asterales > Asteraceae > Helianthus > Helianthus tuberosus. Next base: position 3,124,702 of record CM060370.1, read on the forward strand.
CCCCGTACCCCCATAGTCTAAAATAAAAGAAATGTATAATAAATTTGCATAAAAAGAAACACACACGTGTGTGTATATGTATATAAAAAGAAGGAAAATTCCCGTTGCCATACATAATTGATCACATTAAAGAATGAAAATTAATTAGCAAGCTAACAATTAGATTGCTGTGTTCTTCATTCTGTAGTATGTTGCAACATTAGATGGATATCAAATTGAACCAAAGATTTCAGTGAAGCCCATGCACAAATATCAAGTATGAATAGGCTGTTGGAATAATCCAGATCTGGTTAAAGATCTTGACATCTTGTTAGTTTATCAAAGTGAAGTTAGAAAATTTGTTAGTGTAGTTAGTACCCCTAATTGTAACACTATCGTACCTTTAGAGTACCTCAGTGTCGAGTATTTTTATTCATTATATCATAATAGTTTCGTAACTTAGTTTAATGTAAAAGTTGACACCCGAGTGTCGAGTAATATTTTTATAAGAAAGGCCCTTTGTAAGACGACACATTCTGGTTCCATATCATATATATTCACCTATTAAATGAATATATAAATATAAACCACCGACCACCCCACCATTGGACATCGCCATTGTTGCCACAATGTAACGTAACCCACCTGTGTCACCTCCCTCCCTCACCTAACCCCTAATCTCATCTATCATAGCTCTACTAGTCAACTTTGGATACATATATATCAAACTCACAACTTTGATCAGCATTAACATCTTAGACTGTGGGGTATGGGGGCTTGGGTTGGGGCGTGGGTTGGGGGAAAACGCCCAAGCCACCACCCCGGGTGGGCTTGGGTTGGGGGCGTGGCCCTTGGGGCTTGGGTTTGAAGCCGGGTGTGGGGCGGACTTGGGTTTGATGTGGCGGCCTCCTATTCGCCTTGGGTTTTAAATTATAAATATATATATATATATATATATATAGGGAGGGAGCTCATGCGAGAAGCACCATTATTGTGAGAACCGCGAGAACCAATGTAAACACAACCCTAAAATAGCTAAAAAAACCTAACCCCCCCCCCCCCCCCCCCCAAAGCTTAAAATGCTAAAAACTAAACCCCCAAAAAACCTAAAAAAAATCTAAAAAAAATAAAAATCTAAAATTTTTTTTTTTAATATTTTTTATGTTAAAATCGCTACTTTTTAGAAGCCAAAAAAAAAAAAATTTTTTTTTTGCTTCGAAAAGTAGCGATTTTTTTATAAAAAATATTAAAAAAAAAAAAAAATTTGTGGTGATTTTTAGCTATTTTTAGGCATTTTTTGGTTGTGTTCACATTGGTTCTCGCAATAAGAGGTGGTTCTCGCATGATCTTCTCCATATATATATATATATATATATATATAGGGGGCCGCTAGAATGAGAACTACCTCGAGTTATGAGAACCCCGCGAGAACCACACTGTACGGGGCGAGGTGGACCAAATTTTTTTTTCAAAAAACGTAGATGCATGTATTATAAACACATTCGTAAAAAAAAAATAAAAAAAAAAAACGCCCATTCGTGTAGTTTTTTACACCACAAGTTTGTGGTTTACGAGTTCCGTAAATTTTACGGAAACTCGTAAACCACAAACTTGTGGGTGTAAAAAAACTACACGAACAACGTTTTTTTTTTAAATTTTTTTTTTTTACGAATGTGTTTTATAATACATGCATCTACGTTTTTGAAAAAAAAAATTTGGTCCACCTCGCCCCCGTACAGTGTGGTTCTCGCGGTTCTCATAACTCGAGGTGGTTCTCATTCTAGCGGTCCCCTATATATATATATATATATATATATATATATAGGGGAGGGTTCATTGGGGAACACTAAAAAAGTGGGGAAACAGGGGAACACTTTTAAAAAATTATACTAAACATGTTAAAAAAAATATTTTTCTAATTTTTTTTCGGCGCTTTTTTCTTATAAATACAAGTAGAAACATTTTTGATAAAAAAAATCAAAAACTAAAAATATAAAAAAATGTTTAAAAAACAGTTATATCTTATAGAATTAACTTACCATGTTAAAAATAATATTTTTTAAAATTTTTTTCAGCGCTTTTCTTTATAAAAAGGAGGAGAATCTAGTCGAGTAAAAAAATATTTTTTATAAAAAAAAAAATTTTAGCCTTTTTTTAATTGTTTTTTTTTAATATTTTTAGTTTTTGATTTTTTTTATTAAAAATGCTTCTACAAGTATATATAAGGAGAAGCGCCGAAAAAAGATCTTTAAAAATTAATTTTTAACATGTTAAGTTAAATTTTTAAGAGTGTTCCCCGGTTCCCCACTTTTTTAGTGTTCCCAATGAACCTCACACTATATATATATATATATATATATATATATATATATATATATATATTTTTAATAACCTGCCAACCCACGCGGTGCACCCACGCCCCGCCATACCCCACGGACACGTCACTAGGCGGTGGGGGGGCTCGAACTCCACGTGTCAACTCATGCCCACAACTCAAGCCCCACCATACCCCACGGTCTTATCTTATGGCGAAACTCTTAATCAAAGAGAATAAAAACCCATAAATTATTAATTATATATCTAGTATATCAATACTATTATTTGTGTACAAGATTAATAAAAAAAAAAAATATTTTCAACTAAATTTATTGCCATTAGATCGAACTCACAAGAACCAATGAATTCATGGTAATTTACACTTTCTTGACTAAGTAAACCTGCAGTTATATCAGTAACAAAAAAGAGTAACATTTTATAGCTAGTTAAGCCAACCCAAAAGGCATAATGTTACTCCACCCAGAAAACAGGCTTATAATGCTATAGCTAGTAGATTATATATTGATTTAACAATATTTGTTTTAATGGCAAACAAACCTACTTCTAATCTACTATTTTTAAACACCGATACATGTATCACACTAGAGGGGAGACACCTTACCACCACAACATGTCCCTTGAGGACTATTCAATAGCATTAGCTATAAGATGCAATGTTATAAGTTGTAATTACTTGCACTTACATATTACATGAAGAGGAGTAAAACACACAGTAAACCACACTTTCATTTTCATCAAAACGAGCTTCACCAAAGCTCACCACAAAGATCTTTGTTTGAAAAAGAAAATCAAAAGTATGTTGGCAAACAACTCCACAATATGAACTCATACAAGCAACTAAATTTACCTTGATTAGTTCTACACAGTTTTTTTGACTTCAGTAGTTATTTGCTATCGCGACTAATCTTTGTTGCAACATGGAATTATCAGTTGACACCAAATCATTCGCCTGCGAAAAGTTAATATGCTGACTGAGCTCTAGGGTTGAGGCATGGAAACTCTGAAACAATTGACATTATGTAATAGTTAAATTTACCTCAGTTTGGATAAAGTGACTCAACCTATGGTTTACTTTAGTACAAGTGCAGGTTATGACATTAAGATCTTCCGAAATCGCCTTTAGAACTCTTGAAAGAGGGAAACCATCTTCTAGTGAACAACTATTGATCATAATCTGAACTCCCCCTTTACAAGAGCTGACTAAGACTGTATTAGTAAACACATTCCTTAAACTTTTTTCATTAGTATTTGTCCCAGTACAAGAAACAGCACTTGTCTCCACCAGTTTCTTGAGCCTGTCTCTTTTGACACTTAGAACCCTTATACCTTCTTGCATGTGTTTGATGTAGTTCACCGCCTGATGAATATGATCCGAGGCAGATCGCTTTCCCTAAACACAAAATCCATCATTAAATCATTCAGGTTTTAGGTTTTCAAATGGTACAACAAATTCCAATTCACTTTCATCATCAAGAACTCTTGAGGTCAATATTGACACAATTAATTATATATTTCTTTTGGAACAGATAACTCACACACCCGTTAAATCTACACCAACGATCACGATGGGACTAAAAACACTCAACCACTTGGAGAGGAACATATTTACTACACTCCTTGATACCGTTAGGTTGGGCTACGACGCAGGCCCTAACCTACAAACGGCCGTTTAAAAGTTTGGGGGGGGGGGGGGGGGGGGTAAGCCCAACCTTCAAACAACCGTTCGATCAGTTGAAAATGGTGTGTGGTTAGATTGTTAGTGGCGTGCGTTAATTCCTTAAGTTTTTTTATGATTGTTTTAGCAAACCTAATTCAAGAAGTTGAAATGAACAAAACAACTTACCTTTACCAATTTAAGGGGTAGTAGATCTTTAAGTAAAGCATAAAGCGTAGCCATATCTTGCCTACGTTGTCGTTCGTTCGCTCGATGAGCCAGTTTTCGCTGCGTGTGTTCATCTTCAGTAGATGCTGAATTAGGTTTAGATGAAGGTGACTGGTCTCCGTGCAGTTTCCTGGCTTTGATGATCGGATCATATGTACTGTCCTCCATGGTAACAAGATCTTGTTGATTTCTTGCCGGTTGTTGGAAGCAGATGAAAGAAGGAATCTGATGAAATACCAACTCATGATCACTTTTTTGTAAAGATAACATTATGTCGTACGTACGATGCTAAAAATTATTGGTTTAAGCCCACCATGATTTGATTTGATTTGATCTGATCAACAACTGTATTTGGGGGATATATACGTGTATTAACTATTAAATACTTGTTATAGAGATACGCCTGGTTGTGAAATCTTCAACAGTAGGGATGAAGGTAGGGTTTTCAAAATTTCATCAAATCTTTAATACTATTTATTAAGCAATTTTTTTTTTGGTGTGAGAAATTATAAAACGTATATACCAAAAAAAAAAAATAAAACCGGGGGTCCAAAAAAATATATACCTAATTTTTTTTTTAAACCGGGGGGGGGGGGGGGGGGGGGTGAATACATATAAACCTAAAAATTTCTATACGCAAAATAGATACGTAACACTACTTCGCAAAAAGTTCGGGGGGTTGGGCGCCCCCCCCCCCCCCGGCCCCTCATATCCTGCGCCACTGAATCCACTCATGTCACCTTCAATTCCTCACTTGACACAAACATACTATTTTTCATCTTAGCTTCATTCTAGACACGTTTCAAACTCGCTACTTTAGGCATCATATCCTATATGTTCGCCGTAACTCCATTTGGAACACAACTTACCTTGGTTATAGAAGTCGTATAGAGAAGAACGCAAACACATAAAATTTCATAAATATTATTAGCTAGAGTTAATTACGTTTTTCGTCCCTATGGTTTGTCAAAATTCATTATTTCAGTCCATTAGTTTAACAACTGTCAAAACAGTCTCTGTGGTTTCACTTTCGTAACTATTACAGTCCACCCACACTAACGCCATCCAGTTATTCTGTTAGTTTATTTGAAATGACCATAATGCCCATGTTATTAAAATTAAATTTAAAATAAATAAAGAGATTAGTTACTTTTTCGTCTCTGTGGTTTATTAAAAATAAGCATTACAATCCATTAGTTCTAAAAATTGCCAAAACAGTACAAGTATCTTTCGCTTTACTTTTCACCCTCCCCGTTTCTCATATCCAGCCACCTAATTTTCCCCATCACAATTGACGTTAGTAGGAAAACTTTAGGCTTGCCTGGAAAACTTGAGGGGTGGAGATATAGTATGGGCGGTGCCCTATGTAGCGGCTGGAATTGATAGTATTTATAGGTAGAAAAGGAGTTGGTCGATAATTTGTTTGAAGAGAATGGCCATGGGGTGTGGGGGTAGGGGTGGGGGTGGGTGGTAGTTTGATGACGGTGGTGGGTGGTGGAGGTGGTCATCATTCAGGTATGTGTGTGTGGTGATGAGAGATCTTGAAGATGGATGAAGTGGGAGGGTGTGGAGCCGGAGCAGGTGATCTTCCGACTGGATTTGAGGAAACATGGATAGCGAAGAGTAGAGTAAAGGATATTAGATATATGAAGTTGTTAACCGTCATTGCTGGTGAATTGAAGGTGGAAGTCACGAAAGTATTGGTACTGTTTTGGGAATTTTTAGAACTAATTGACCGTAATAGTTATTTTAACAAACCACAGGGACAAAAAACGTAAATAACTCTATTTATTTTAATTCTAGTAACAGGGGTATTATGGTCATTTAAAAAAAACGAACAAAATATATGGATGACGTTAGTAAGGGTGGACTGTAATAGTTACGAAATTGAAACCACAATGACTGTTTTTGTAACTTTTAAACTAATGAACTAAAATAGTGATTCTTGACAAACCACAGGGACGAAAAATGTAATTAACTCTATTAGCTATATGTGTATACAATATACAAATATAATTATTTGTCTACAAATTTAATAAAAATCATATTTTCAAGTAGATTTTCCAACAGTTACTTTAAAGAACCAAGGAATGCATAGTAATTTATCCTTTCTTGATTAACCCACAGTTATATAACCGTAAAAAAATTATAAGCATGTTAAGCAAAACCGATAGACATTGTGTACTACTTATTTACTCCACCTAGAAAAAAAGCTTACAATACTAAGTGGACTGGGGGTGGGGAAAGTTTTGTCCGTGATGAGTGAGTTCAACGAGTGATGGATAGCAACATACCACCGCCACCATCATAATTCAACGAGTAATGGAAGGATTCCGTGATATATTTCACGCGTTATGGGCTATTATGTGATAACTGGATGTGAGGGGGTGTGAGGGTTTATTGTTGGGTGTTGTGAGTGATGACCATTGCCACAAAAAAAGGTTGTGAATGATGGAATAATGGTTGATGACATGGCGTAACTTGATTGGATGTTGTAAGTGATGGAATTTTTGCAAGTGATAACCACCCCTCCCCTAATAGAATACAATTATATTAACTGTAACATGCAATGCATGTCATAAGTCGTAATACTTCCTCTTACATATTACATACAGAATTAAAACACATAAAGATCTTTGTTTGAACTTTGAACATAAATTCAAATAGGTGGTCGCAAACAACTCCACAATGAGCTCACACAAGCTATTAAATTTACCTTGATTAGTTCTACACTTTTCTTGAATTCAGTAGTTATTTGCTATCGAGACTAATCTTTGTTGTAACACGGAGTTATCAGTTGACATCGCATCATTCGCCTGTTAAAAGTTAATACAGTCGATGTTTATATCATCTAACAATACAAAATAGAAGTAATTTAATGAATGGAAAGAAAGTTACCTCAGTTTGGATAGAGTGAATCAACCTATGGTTTTCTTTAGTAAAAGTGCAGGTTATGACATTAAGATCTTCTGAAATAGCCTTTAGAACTCTTGAAAGAGGGAAACCATCTTCAATTGAACAACTATTGATCACAATCTGAATTCCCCCATTACAGGAACTGACTGAGACTGTATTAGGAAACACATTCCTTAAACTTTTATCATTAGTGTTTGTCCCAATACGAGAATCAGTACTTGTCTCCACCAGTTTCTTGAGCTTCTCTTTTGGCACTTAGAACCTTAATATTTTCTTGCATGTGTTTGATGTAGTTCACTGCCTGATGCATATGATCCGAGGTAGATCGCTTTCCCTACATCCAAAATCCAGTTAACTTTGATCATAAATAACTAGCCCTGCTATAATACTATGACCACCCCTAAAAACCAGTTGTTCAAAGAATACTCAAACGGCTGTTTAAAGGTAGGGGCTATGACGCAAGCCCTAACCTTCAATCAGGAGTTCCAAAAACTCTCAAACAGCCGTTAGAAAGTAAGAAGGCGATGACACAGGCCCTAACCTTTAAACAAGTGTTCGAAGCAACCTCAAACGGCGGCCGTTGAAAGTGAGATTAGATTGTCAGTAACGTCCATATAGAAAACCCTAAAGAAGAACTCTTGGAGTCTATACTGACACAACTTATTATATATATATCTACCATTTCTATGATTATGTTAGTAAACCTAATTAAAGAAGTTGAAAATAACTTACCTTGATGAGTTCAAGGGGAAGTAGCTCTCTAAGTGAAGCATAAAGCTTAGACATATCTTGCCTACGGTGTCGTTCGATCTCTCGATGAGCCAGTTTTCGCTGCGTGTGTTCGTCTTCAGTAGTAGCTGAATTAAGTTTAGAAGAAGGTGACTGGTCTCCGTGCAGTTTCCTGCCTTTTTTGACCGGATCATAAGTACTGTCCTCCATGGTAACATGATCATGAAGCTCTACTACAAGATCTTGTTGAGTTCTTGCTTGTTGTTGGAAGCAGATTGAAGCAGGAATCTGATGAAATACCAACTCATGATGATGATGATCACTTTGCTGGAAAGAGAACATAATTAATATAAGATGATATATGCTAATATCTTGGATTAAGCCCACCTGCAGGATTTGATTTGATCTGATCAACCACTGTATTTGGGGGATATATATGAGTATTAATTAAGTATACGTATTAAATACTTATTATAGAGATACGTCTGGTTGTGAGATCTTCAAAAGTAGAGACGACAATAGGGTTTTCCAGATTTCTTCAAATCTTGAATATTGTTTATTAACTAGTATTCTTGGTGTTAGAAATTATAAAATCTCTAAAATATCCTTTTTTTTATTTGTGTTTTTATATTTAAGGCCCTATTATTTATTGGGTTTCTTATTTTATTTGGTTACTGTAGTTATGAACAAATTGAACCCCATCCATCTGTGGTCACATGAAGTGGACCAACATCGAACCAAGAGAAAATAAAATTTAAAACATATTTACGGTTGTTGGTAGTTAGGTTTTTAGCGTTGCGGCGCGGGTACATCGTAAACATTGAATGGTTTAATCCAAACGTTATGCAAACCATATGAAAACACATATTTCGACGTATCCAGTTAAACTCAATGTAACCTGTATAAGCATTGTGATTGGATCAAACGTAAAGTAAATCAAATTCATATCGAACAATCACAACGTATTATATGTGACCCAACTCATACATAGAAAACGTAACGGGTGTTGATGCAGATTTTGTGTCCGATGCTTGTCGAATAGATTAGTTTTATTTTACGCTGAATTTGTAATAGTTAGTGAAACGGTCTATCGAACGTGTATAGACCCGCTCGTTTGAAGTGGTCAAACGAGAGGGTTATTCGGTTGACCGTGTGTGTTTGCAAGACAAGGGGTGTGACTATAAATAGAAAACCCTTGCCATTTGCAACATAAGGAGATTTTAGGAGGTTTGAGACCTCACCGGGAGAGATCACCACTTGGTCTCTCCCCGGATGTATACTTCTTTGGTATTGGTTCGGTTATCATGTAATCGGGCCGATTTGTAATGTTTTACTATCGGATTAATACAAAGTTGTTTGTTTATCATCTCTAATCTCTCCCGTCTTGAACCGATCTCACACGAATCACGGTTTCGGTCCCGAAACACGGTCCTACAATTGGTATCAGAGCCATGGTGCCCGATTTAGTAAATCTAACCGTTTACTAAGTCACATGTGCTCTAGATCTGTGATTTTAGTGATTTTTGTTCAAGAAGAAAAGTTGGGTGAAAATGAGAAAAACTCAGATTTGGACCCGAATATTCAGATCTGTGCTGAAACGAGTGTTCGGTTTTATGTTTTTCACCTATATAATCAAGTTATCATCATCAAAAAAACAAAAATACAGTGTTTTCGTCCAGATCTGCATAAGAACAGTGGCTGTGTTCTTGATGTTCTTGGCGGCTGCTTAAAGAAACTAGGGTTTCTTCATACCCCGAAAGATGAAAAAGGTGCTCGAAAGATGAGACTTTGGGTCGAAGGATCCAGATCTGGATCGAAAGATACCAGATATTTGTGGGAACCCTCAACAACTTCGAAAGATGATCCTCGAAGGATATCTTTCGACCTGATCCATCTTTCGAAAAGTCTGATCAGCTCGAAGGATATCTTTCGACCTGATCCATCTTTCGAAAAGTCTGATCAGCTCAAAGGATATCTTTCGACCTGATCCATCTTTCGAAAAGTCTGATCATCTTCTTTTAATTGGGGGAAAATGCAAAGGTGAAGTGGTTTTGGTCGGGTTTTTCGCAATGGATATTTGAATCGAGCTTCAATGTCGAAATTTGTACGGGTTCGGGAGCACGCGGGATGATGCGGCATGATGAAATCAAAAGATGATGATATTTTGAAAATTGTGGGGTAGTCACGGTTACCGATGCAAATGTCAAAAAAATGGTGACGCGACTATTATGGGCCAAAAACAATACGATATGTTCACTTCCGCACGTCAATGTTTATGATTGTTATCGGTTATTCGTAAATGTTCGAAAGCATTTTGTTTATTGTCATATTCTCGCATTTGAAAACGAACGTATGAACCTGGAACGTCAATACCGGTCCTAACGAGTTCACAAAGTCTTTGGAGGGATACAAGTCGGATCCTACGGGGTACTAGGCGAAATTTCTTTATCAACTAGAATATGCAACGAAGAAATCTTTTTGTTTATTGTCATATTCTCGCATTTGGTAACGAATGAATGAACCTAGAATGTCAATACCGGTCCTAACGAGTTCACAAAGTCTTTGGAGGGATACAAGTCGGATCCTACGGGGTACTAGGGGACGTTCTTATTCAACTAGAATATGCAAAGAAGAAAGTCGTTTTCGTGATTTTTCGGAACCGAGAACATTCAGTGAAGATTGACGACAGTTCCGCTAAGTGGAGGGAATTGGTGAACATTTGACGACAGTTTCTTTGAAGTGGAGAGAATCTGTTAAGGTTTAGAGATCTTACCAAAGAAATGGGGGAATAAAAATTTTCATATGTTGAATTTCTTCGGTAAATTTCTAAACGCAATCACAGGTGGTAGAGTTTGTGATTTTCTGGTGATACAAACGGTTCGGCGTGGAATGTTTTGCACAGACACATATTTGAGGATTTTAATTAATTCTCCAGCCAGCGTGAAGGGTTTTGCACGGAAAAATACAGGTTTCTAAAGTCTACAGTAGTTACAAAAGCGCTGTTCACTGAAGACCTGGGGAATCTTTATGAAAGCTGATAGTTCAAGACTGAAGACCTGCAGGATTCGGTTTTGGGTTTGATGTTTCTTTGGGATTTTACAGTGATCTGGGGGTAACTCAATTCGTTGAGTTTGCAAACGATGTACTTGGTCTAGCTGACTTCCTGAGTACTGATGCTGAAGATCCGTAGTGCATTACGTGGTCAACTTCACAAAGGCGAGACAATGAGATCTGGATGTAGTTCAACTAAGCATGCTGGTTGAGCTTGCAAGGGATACACTTGGTCTAGCTGACTTTCCTGAGTGTTGATGCTGAAGATTAAAGTGCATTACTTGGTCGATTCCACAAAGACGGTTTACAGAAGACAGTTCACCAGAAATCTCTATCAATGTAGTATGCTTGTATGAAATAGAGTTCTTATGACAAGATCAAGACTTGATGCAGTTCTTAAAGATTGGAACCCTTATCAAATGCCGGTTGGAGTATTGGAAGATCAGCGGAAGATCGGTCAATTGAGGAAATTGCACAACACCCAACACGGATACGCGTACTTTAAGGGGGAAATATTTTACAAGGAGCGTCAAGATACTACTTACCTGGATCATCGGTCAAGGGGGAATTTGTTAACACAGAGAAGATGAATACTTGACTGAAGATCGATTGCAGTTGCATTTTCAGCATTCGACAGCAACGGACAAGGGGGAATTTGTTGATGCAGATTTTGTGTCCGATGCTTGTCGAATAGATTAGTTTTATTTTACGCTGAATTTGTAATAGTTAGTGAAACGGTCTATCGAACGTGTATAGACCCGCTCGTTTGAAGTGGTCAAACGAGAGGGTTATTCGGTTGACCGTGTGTGTTTGCAAGACAAGGGGTGTGACTATAAATAGAAAACCCTTGCCATTTGCAACATAAGGAGGTTTAAGACCTCACCGGGAGAGATCACCACTTGGTCTCTCCCCGGATGTATACTTCTTTGGTATTGGTTCGGTTATCATGTAATCGGGCCGATTTGTAATGTTTTACTACCGGATTAATACAAAGTTGTTTGTTTATCATCTCTAATCTCTCCCGTCTTGAACCGATCTCACACGAATCACGGTTTCGGTCCCGAAACACGGTCCTACAACGGGTATGAAGGAAAATATGCACATGTAATCGAAAGGGATTAATTAGAGCTTTCGAAAAAAAGGGGAGAAAAAAAAACCATAATTTAACTCCACTCGTGTCGCAGCCCCGACCCCACTCTGGGAGTGGGCGCCGCAAGCCATACTGGTGGATCAGTGTTTATTAAATTTACAGCGGAAATAAAACATCAGGATCGTAGTTATGAAATAATTTCAGAGTAGGGACGACAATAGGGTTTTTAAGATTTCTTCAAATCTTGAATATTGTTTATTAAGTAGTATTCTTGGTGTAAGAAATTATAAAATCTCTCAAATATCCTTTTTTTATTTGTGTTTTTATATTTAAGGCCCTATTGTTTATTGGGTTTCTTATTTTATTTGGTTACTGTACTTATGAACAAATTGAACCCCATCCATCTGTGGTCACATGAAGTGGACCAACATCGAACCAAGAGAAAATAAAATTTAAAACATATTTTCGGTTGTTGGTAGTTAGGTTTTTAGCGTTGCGGCGCGGGTACATCGTAAACATTTAATGGATTAATCCAAACGTGATGCAAACCATATGAAAACACATATTTCGACGTATCCAGTTAAACTCAATGTAACATGTATAAGCATTGTGATTGGATCAAACGTAAAGTAAATCAAATTCATATCGAACAATTACAACGTATTATATGTGACCCAACTCATACATAGAAAATGTAACGGGTATGAAAGAAAATATGCACATGTAATCGAAAGGGATTAATTAGAGCTTTCGAAAAAAGGGGAGAAAAATAAACCATAATTTGACTCCACTCGCGTCGCAGCCCCGACCCCACTCTGGGAGTGGGCGCCGCAAGCCATACTGGTGGATCATTGTTTATTAAATTTGCAGCGGAAATAAAACATCAGGATCGTAGTTATGAAATAATTTCAGAGTTTGTAAAACACCAAACTTTTTATATTAAACAAATGGGTTAAAACTCATATTTCGTTTATAGGGATAAACCCTAATTGCTGAAAATATAAAATTCTTCTTTTATTCAGGTAACTATAGCCACTTTATTGAAGCCTTTAGTGCTCCATACCTGGCTTCTAATAGTATCGCATCAAGTTACCTGAAACGTGTTTTGAAAACATTTTTATCAGCAAAAAAATACTGATGAGTTCATTCCATTTTTCAAAAATATAATGTTATACTTTACGGTATTAAGAAGGATATTACAATGTTTTTATCTACCAAAAACTCAATCAGTATTTGTCACGTTGGCAGTTACAATGACTGTGATCATATTACTATTGGCTAACTTTTTGTCCAATAGCAACGCTTGACTAGTAGTGTATACAAAACCCCACATACTGACAGTAATTGTAGAATACAAAGACTTAACTACTGTAAGTATAATTGAAAAACATTTAGGGTTTTGTAAAGCAATTTGGTAAAAAGAGAGAATGACTCACTTTGTAAACTTAGGTTTTACTATAAGCTTCCTGGTAATATTAATAGATGATTTTCTTGCGTTCCTATTAAAAATATACAATGCACGCGTTTTAGTATAATAATCCAATTCAACTTTATCAATACGTCATGAGATCAGAACCCCAACATAGTTTACAAAGCATAGCCTTTATCAGGCAGCGCCTTGACATCCGTTGTTGGGTTCAAAATCGATCGGACATGGTATCGAATCAGTAATCAGGGGTAAAACAGTTACAATGGGGCAGAGCTTTGTGATTTTGGGGTATTAATTTCGTTCTATATGTTGAGAGAAAGAAAAGAAAGTTGAACGGCTGAAACTGTGGCTGAGACTTTCTATTTATAGGTGTTCTTAGACCCCGTCGCGCCCGCGGAGCTCAAGGCTAAGCCCGCCGTGGGCCGCCATGCCCTATAGCTAGGGTTTAGGGCTGACCAATCATCGGTATAGACTTAACACGTGTACGGCACATGTCCCTAGGAGTGTCCAGCATGTTACGGGGTCTCCGCGACCCGCCAAGGATTTCTCTTAGTCTGTTGCGGGCCGCGACAGACATGTGAAACTTATTTTTTTCATTTTCAAATTAAATAACGATACGCGAGTTCGGTTTTTCGATTACGGGATGTTTTAGGACATTTTTAGAGGGTTGTTATAAATCGGTTCGAAACAAACTTTACGAAACATACATAAAATAAAAACAAAAACATATTATATTTATAACAACCCTCAAAAATATATTCCAACACCCTAATATATATATTAAAATATCCCAATATGTCTTAAAATTCACCCCATATGCGAAAACCGAGCCCAAAATACAATATATAATTAAAAATAAATAAAAATCAATTTTATGTGTCGCTCGCGGGCCGCGTAGACCCTTAGGGTCTCTTACGTGGGGCGCGACAGCTCGGAGTCAGGGCTGCACCCGGTGCTGCCACGTGTCGTGCATCGTGTCAAAGCTAGGGCTGAGTCGGACAAGCTAGGGCCTACCCTAGCTGTCCTCGCGGGCCGCGTAAGCCCCTAACATTTCTTACGCGGGGCGCGACAAACTCAATTTCAGCTCCTATAAATTGGGAGCTCGGGCCTTCAGTCGATTTCGCTCACACCTTTCTTTCTCTCTCGAATTTCTAAGTAGTAGAAGCTATTCTCGGATATAATACCCCCCTAAATAACGAAGTTCTGCTCTGTTGTAAGTATCATAACCCCGGTTACGTATAAGATACTGTCACACCCCAACCGATGGCAGAAACATCGGGGCGTGGCACTGAGCGAAACAGATTGTCCAGAAGTTTCCATAAAAACTATATTTACCAAATATTTAAAGCAACACGTCCCATACCATGTCATAAATGAAAATTCAATTATTACAGAAAAGATCTAGTCAAATTGTTCTGTTCCGACAACTCAGATTTTTATTACAGACAATTGTTTATTGTTGACCTAGGTCTTTCCTAGCCTCGATTTCACAGCAAAGAAAGCAAATAAGCATCCTAAGCACCTGTCACATACGTTAAAGTAAAAGTCAGTACACATTGTGTAAAGGTGAGCATACAAGTTTAATAATAGCATATAGAGTTCCAAAGCGTTACGCATAACCAGCACGTACACAGTGTAAAATGAGGCATGTTAGTTATCGACATGAACCTATCGATACCAATAACTGCGGGTTGACTGCCCAAGGCAGTTCGCGAAACACACTCACCACTGTGAGCCATGTAGGTAATTGTCCTTAACAACCCATGAGTGAACATGTGCTGAGTCCAAACTAATAGTACTATCGTTGCTAAGGCAGGTAGACATCATTCCATGTGTAAACATAACAAACAAGCATTCATTAAGTCACGTATGCATGCAATAACGGTTAGCGTTTAAAGTATTGCGTAGTGTGTTCGATGTGATTTTGTATAAGTAACGTATGTAACACCCAAAAGTGCGTAAAGCAAAAACGGATCGAGTATACTCACAGCGGTTGACGGATTGAAGGGAGCGCTAGAGAGTAGGGTTAGCCTGAACAGATTGATAGCATAACGATAAGCTACGCGTAAAACGATACAGGGTGCAGTGGGTAGGACAGCAGTTTGATCGGATGGTAGTCCGATCGGACAGCTGGTCGTTCGAGTGACAGTCCTTTCGGTCGGTCGTCCGGTCGGATGACCGTTCGAGTGGATTGTTACTTCCTTTGGGAAGGATGTGTTTGTGTATGATGGCTTGACTTTTGAAGTTTTCGTTGCAGCATTTTGAAAATATTGAAGTACTTCTATCTTTCAGGTCGATCGATCGAACGACCGTATGAACCTGGAACGTCAATACCGGTCCTAACGAGTTCACAAAGTCTTTGGAGGGATACAAGTCGGATCCTACGGGGTACTAGGCGAAATTTCTTTATCAACTAGAATATGCAACGAAGAAATCTTTTTGTTTATTGTCATATTCTCGCATTTGGTAACGAATGAATGAACCTAGAATGTCAATACCGGTCCTAACGAGTTCACAAAGTCTTTGGAGGGATACAAGTCGGATCCTACGGGGTACTAGGGGACGTTCTTATTCAACTAGAATATGCAAAGAAGAAAGTCGTTTTCGTGATTTTTCGGAACCGAGAACATTCAGTGAAGATTGACGACAGTTCCGCTAAGTGGAGGGAATTGGTGAACATTTGACGACAGTTTCTTTGAAGTGGAGAGAATCTGTTAAGGTTTAGAGATCTTACCAAAGAAATGGGGGAATAAAAATTTTCATATGTTGAATTTCTTCGGTAAATTTCTAAACGCAATCACAGGTGGTAGAGTTTGTGATTTTCTGGTGATACAAACGGTTCGGCGTGGAATGTTTTGCACAGACACATATTTGAGGATTTTAATTAATTCTCCAGCCAGCGTGAAGGGTTTTGCACGGAAAAATACAGGTTTCTAAAGTCTACAGTAGTTACAAAAGCGCTGTTCACTGAAGACCTGGGGAATCTTTATGAAAGCTGATAGTTCAAGACTGAAGACCTGCAGGATTCGGTTTTGGGTTTGATGTTTCTTTGGGATTTTACAGTGATCTGGGGGTAACTCAATTCGTTGAGTTTGCAAACGATGTACTTGGTCTAGCTGACTTCCTGAGTACTGATGCTGAAGATCCGTAGTGCATTACGTGGTCAACTTCACAAAGGCGAGACAATGAGATCTGGATGTAGTTCAACTAAGCATGCTGGTTGAGCTTGCAAGGGATACACTTGGTCTAGCTGACTTTCCTGAGTGTTGATGCTGAAGATTAAAGTGCATTACTTGGTCGATTCCACAAAGACGGTTTACAGAAGACAGTTCACCAGAAATCTCTATCAATGTAGTATGCTTGTATGAAATAGAGTTCTTATGACAAGATCAAGACTTGATGCAGTTCTTAAAGATTGGAACCCTTATCAAATGCCGGTTGGAGTATTGGAAGATCAGCGGAAGATCGGTCAATTGAGGAAATTGCACAACACCCAACACGGATACGCGTACTTTAAGGGGGAAATATTTTACAAGGAGCGTCAAGATACTACTTACCTGGATCATCGGTCAAGGGGGAATTTGTTAACACAGAGAAGATGAATACTTGACTGAAGATCGATTGCAGTTGCATTTTCAGCATTCGACAGCAACGGACAAGGGGGAATTTGTTGATGCAGATTTTGTGTCCGATGCTTGTCGAATAGATTAGTTTTATTTTACGCTGAATTTGTAATAGTTAGTGAAACGGTCTATCGAACGTGTATAGACCCGCTCGTTTGAAGTGGTCAAACGAGAGGGTTATTCGGTTGACCGTGTGTGTTTGCAAGACAAGGGGTGTGACTATAAATAGAAAACCCTTGCCATTTGCAACATAAGGAGGTTTAAGACCTCACCGGGAGAGATCACCACTTGGTCTCTCCCCGGATGTATACTTCTTTGGTATTGGTTCGGTTATCATGTAATCGGGCCGATTTGTAATGTTTTACTACCGGATTAATACAAAGTTGTTTGTTTATCATCTCTAATCTCTCCCGTCTTGAACCGATCTCACACGAATCACGGTTTCGGTCCCGAAACACGGTCCTACAACGGGTATGAAGGAAAATATGCACATGTAATCGAAAGGGATTAATTAGAGCTTTCGAAAAAAAGGGGAGAAAAAAAAACCATAATTTAACTCCACTCGTGTCGCAGCCCCGACCCCACTCTGGGAGTGGGCGCCGCAAGCCATACTGGTGGATCAGTGTTTATTAAATTTACAGCGGAAATAAAACATCAGGATCGTAGTTATGAAATAATTTCAGAGTAGGGACGACAATAGGGTTTTTAAGATTTCTTCAAATCTTGAATATTGTTTATTAAGTAGTATTCTTGGTGTAAGAAATTATAAAATCTCTCAAATATCCTTTTTTTATTTGTGTTTTTATATTTAAGGCCCTATTGTTTATTGGGTTTCTTATTTTATTTGGTTACTGTACTTATGAACAAATTGAACCCCATCCATCTGTGGTCACATGAAGTGGACCAACATCGAACCAAGAGAAAATAAAATTTAAAACATATTTTCGGTTGTTGGTAGTTAGGTTTTTAGCGTTGCGGCGCGGGTACATCGTAAACATTTAATGGATTAATCCAAACGTGATGCAAACCATATGAAAACACATATTTCGACGTATCCAGTTAAACTCAATGTAACATGTATAAGCATTGTGATTGGATCAAACGTAAAGTAAATCAAATTCATATCGAACAATTACAACGTATTATATGTGACCCAACTCATACATAGAAAATGTAACGGGTATGAAAGAAAATATGCACATGTAATCGAAAGGGATTAATTAGAGCTTTCGAAAAAAGGGGAGAAAAATAAACCATAATTTGACTCCACTCGCGTCGCAGCCCCGACCCCACTCTGGGAGTGGGCGCCGCAAGCCATACTGGTGGATCATTGTTTATTAAATTTGCAGCGGAAATAAAACATCAGGATCGTAGTTATGAAATAATTTCAGAGTTTGTAAAACACCAAACTTTTTATATTAAACAAATGGGTTAAAACTCATATTTCGTTTATAGGGATAAACCCTAATTGCTGAAAATATAAAATTCTTCTTTTATTCAGGTAACTATAGCCACTTTATTGAAGCCTTTAGTGCTCCATACCTGGCTTCTAATAGTATCGCATCAAGTTACCTGAAACGTGTTTTGAAAACATTTTTATCAGCAAAAAAATACTGATGAGTTCATTCCATTTTTCAAAAATATAATGTTATACTTTACGGTATTAAGAAGGATATTACAATGTTTTTATCTACCAAAAACTCAATCAGTATTTGTCACGTTGGCAGTTACAATGACTGTGATCATATTACTATTGGCTAACTTTTTGTCCAATAGCAACGCTTGACTAGTAGTGTATACAAAACCCCACATACTGACAGTAATTGTAGAATACAAAGACTTAACTACTGTAAGTATAATTGAAAAACATTTAGGGTTTTGTAAAGCAATTTGGTAAAAAGAGAGAATGACTCACTTTGTAAACTTAGGTTTTACTATAAGCTTCCTGGTAATATTAATAGATGATTTTCTTGCGTTCCTATTAAAAATATACAATGCACGCGTTTTAGTATAATAATCCAATTCAACTTTATCAATACGTCATGAGATCAGAACCCCAACATAGTTTACAAAGCATAGCCTTTATCAGGCAGCGCCTTGACATCCGTTGTTGGGTTCAAAATCGATCGGACATGGTATCGAATCAGTAATCAGGGGTAAAACAGTTACAATGGGGCAGAGCTTTGTGATTTTGGGGTATTAATTTCGTTCTATATGTTGAGAGAAAGAAAAGAAAGTTGAACGGCTGAAACTGTGGCTGAGACTTTCTATTTATAGGTGTTCTTAGACCCCGTCGCGCCCGCGGAGCTCAAGGCTAAGCCCGCCGTGGGCCGCCATGCCCTATAGCTAGGGTTTAGGGCTGACCAATCATCGGTATAGACTTAACACGTGTACGGCACATGTCCCTAGGAGTGTCCAGCATGTTACGGGGTCTCCGCGACCCGCCAAGGATTTCTCTTAGTCTGTTGCGGGCCGCGACAGACATGTGAAACTTATTTTTTTCATTTTCAAATTAAATAACGATACGCGAGTTCGGTTTTTCGATTACGGGATGTTTTAGGACATTTTTAGAGGGTTGTTATAAATCGGTTCGAAACAAACTTTACGAAACATACATAAAATAAAAACAAAAACATATTATATTTATAACAACCCTCAAAAATATATTCCAACACCCTAATATATATATTAAAATATCCCAATATGTCTTAAAATTCACCCCATATGCGAAAACCGAGCCCAAAATACAATATATAATTAAAAATAAATAAAAATCAATTTTATGTGTCGCTCGCGGGCCGCGTAGACCCTTAGGGTCTCTTACGTGGGGCGCGACAGCTCGGAGTCAGGGCTGCACCCGGTGCTGCCACGTGTCGTGCATCGTGTCAAAGCTAGGGCTGAGTCGGACAAGCTAGGGCCTACCCTAGCTGTCCTCGCGGGCCGCGTAAGCCCCTAACATTTCTTACGCGGGGCGCGACAAACTCAATTTCAGCTCCTATAAATTGGGAGCTCGGGCCTTCAGTCGATTTCGCTCACACCTTTCTTTCTCTCTCGAATTTCTAAGTAGTAGAAGCTATTCTCGGATATAATACCCCCCTAAATAACGAAGTTCTGCTCTGTTGTAAGTATCATAACCCCGGTTACGTATAAGATACTGTCACACCCCAACCGATGGCAGAAACATCGGGGCGTGGCACTGAGCGAAACAGATTGTCCAGAAGTTTCCATAAAAACTATATTTACCAAATATTTAAAGCAACACGTCCCATACCATGTCATAAATGAAAATTCAATTATTACAGAAAAGATCTAGTCAAATTGTTCTGTTCCGACAACTCAGATTTTTATTACAGACAATTGTTTATTGTTGACCTAGGTCTTTCCTAGCCTCGATTTCACAGCAAAGAAAGCAAATAAGCATCCTAAGCACCTGTCACATACGTTAAAGTAAAAGTCAGTACACATTGTGTAAAGGTGAGCATACAAGTTTAATAATAGCATATAGAGTTCCAAAGCGTTACGCATAACCAGCACGTACACAGTGTAAAATGAGGCATGTTAGTTATCGACATGAACCTATCGATACCAATAACTGCGGGTTGACTGCCCAAGGCAGTTCGCGAAACACACTCACCACTGTGAGCCATGTAGGTAATTGTCCTTAACAACCCATGAGTGAACATGTGCTGAGTCCAAACTAATAGTACTATCGTTGCTAAGGCAGGTAGACATCATTCCATGTGTAAACATAACAAACAAGCATTCATTAAGTCACGTATGCATGCAATAACGGTTAGCGTTTAAAGTATTGCGTAGTGTGTTCGATGTGATTTTGTATAAGTAACGTATGTAACACCCAAAAGTGCGTAAAGCAAAAACGGATCGAGTATACTCACAGCGGTTGACGGATTGAAGGGAGCGCTAGAGAGTAGGGTTAGCCTGAACAGATTGATAGCATAACGATAAGCTACGCGTAAAACGATACAGGGTGCAGTGGGTAGGACAGCAGTTTGATCGGATGGTAGTCCGATCGGACAGCTGGTCGTTCGAGTGACAGTCCTTTCGGTCGGTCGTCCGGTCGGATGACCGTTCGAGTGGATTGTTACTTCCTTTGGGAAGGATGTGTTTGTGTATGATGGCTTGACTTTTGAAGTTTTCGTTGCAGCATTTTGAAAATATTGAAGTACTTCTATCTTTCAGGTCGATCGATCGAACGACCGTTCGATCGGGCGACAGTCCGATAGGTTGGGCACTTCAGCAAGAACAAGTTCACAGCAAGTTGTCACTCGATCGGACGGTTTTTCGATCGGGTGGCATCCCTCGTGTATTGAACATGTTGAAAATTGTTTAGGTGTTGAAGTCAGAACATCACATGGTCGAGTGGTAGTCCGATCGAATGGTAACCCGATCGGTCAGCCCTTCGTTCAATGTTCATCCTTCAAGGTTTTGAAAACAAAAGTTAAGTGTGGGACCAAGGTGTAGATCGAACGGGTGACAACTCGTTCGGACGACAGTCCGATCGGACGGTAGTCCGATCGGACGACATTCCGTCCTGGTCGTTCCGTTCGTCTTACACTTGGTTGTTTTGATAGTTTGTCGTTTTATCGAGATGCTTTGATAACGTGTTAAGCAACAGGAACCTCGTCAATACTTGGTACTCCTGATCGGACAGGAATCACCCAAATCCAACCAGTTAACTGTTCGAGAAGGTGTTCCATGTTTAACCCGAAATCGGTAGTCTCGTGAATAGAATCCAGATCTTGAACCAACACAACTACAAGAATGAGTAGTAAGTCGGCACAAGCTCCGATTCTATCGGTTTCGAAGGCCTTGAGTGTAAAAGAGTTGAAAGAAAGTTGGAAAACCATCTTTCAATCCTTTTTATTGAGAATAAGTTTAGATCTAAGAAAGATCTTTGTTCGTTTATGTGGAAATCGGTTAGATCTAAGTTGTTCTTGGTGGATTGAGGCCAAAACATGAAGTTCTCAAGAACACATGATGACGTCATCCTAGAACACCTTGAATCTTGATGATTTCACGGTTAAAAGTTAAGATTAAAAGATAGAAAGGTGTAGAATCGTGTGTAGATCAAAGATGTACAAGATTTAGGTTGAGATCTTACCGGAATTGCAAGAAATCGGGGAAAAAGCAAGGTTAGAGCGCTGGTCGGACGTCAGAGAGCAAAAGTGGAAAGTTTGAGGTATGTATCTTCTTCCATACGCTCCCCCCTAATGTCTTCAAAAACGTTTCCCATACCGTCTTGTGGCGCAACATCGTTTACTTCTGCAATTGGAGTCGTGTCCCCGTGATAGGTCCACTTCGTGTATTCCTTCCAAAAACTGTTAATACACAAATGGTATTTCATTTCTGCCATATTTTTAAGCCGCAATTTTTACATTGGGTACACGGACATCTAACTTCATCGTGGTTTTTTATCACTCTTTCACACATCTCGATAAATGACTTGAGTCCTTGCTTGTAGTGAGGTGAATGACGTGGGGAATCAATCCAACTTTTATCGATAG
Source organism: Helianthus tuberosus (assembly GCA_030545235.1). Lineage (NCBI taxonomy): Eukaryota > Viridiplantae > Streptophyta > Magnoliopsida > Asterales > Asteraceae > Helianthus > Helianthus tuberosus. The sequence goes on from CM060370.1 coordinate 3,147,263, forward strand.
GCAATATGCAACTGAAAAAAAATCTAATTTAGGATTAACAAGACAAGGGTAGGCTGCTAAACCCACTTTTTGAACACTTTATCTCATATGTGAATGTGTATTACATGATTGTTTGTTTAAGAAAAATTCGGCAGCATTTCCTCTTAGCTCCCAAGTATATATGTAATGATATATATACCCGAGGAGCAAAGAGAAAATGATAACCGAATCCTTCTTAAACAAACAATCATGTAATACACATTCACATCCTAAATGAGATAAAGTATTCAAAAAGCAGTCCCAAGATAAACGGGGACAACCCGAAATTAATTTCTAAATCAATTTCGGGCGGGTATTTCTAAGCTCGTTATGTTTAAAATGATTAATTCAAACACGGGCACAGTTTTTAAGCTTGTTATGTTCTTAATGATTGTTTTAAATTTTGGGCGGAACGTTATGTTTTAATCATGATTTCAATTTCGATTGCGTATTTTCTTAGCTTGTTATGTTTGAAATGATGAATTCAATATCAGGCACGATTTTTTAAATATGTAATGTTCTTCATGATGGTTTAAATTTTGGCGGGTATTTTCTTAGCTCCTTTTGTTTTAAATGATGATTTCAATTTTGACAGGTATTTTCTATGTTCGTTATGTTTTAAATGATAATTTTAATTCAAGGAGGGTATTTCCTAACTAATATATATCTTTCAAAGTTAGATATAAATTTACATACTTTATACACACATATTAACATACTACCAACACACATACATACTTATAAAACACATGTACATACACATACACATACATACTTACAAACACATATTTTGATCAAAACCACAAAATTTATACATACACATTTGCATACTTTATACAAACATACATATTAACATACACATTTTTCACCAATTGCAAACATTTACATACACAATTATTCATCATTTACATACACCTACATACATACATTCAATCATAGACTTACATACCCACATACATGCTTACATACACCTATATATTCATTTTCACCAAATACACCTACATTATACATTTTCACCAATTACACCTACACCTACATATACTCATTTTCAACAATTACACCTACATTATACATTTTCATAAACATACAAACATTTACATATACTCATTTTTACCAATTACACCTACATTATACATCCTTACATACACCTACATACACATACATACACCTACATACACAAATACATACACCTACATATACTCATTTTCATCAAATACACCTACATTATACATCCTTACATACACCTACATACACATACATACACCTACATACATAAATACATACACCTACATATACTCATTTTCACCAAATACACCTACATTATACATTTTCACAAACATTTACATACAAACATACATTCTTACATATACATTTACATAACTAAACAAAAAATTATACAATTTCTAAACTTTGAAAAAATTAATATAAAACTAACCGTAATTTCAAGCTTTCAAGTAGATGTAGACCGCGGAGATGAGGTGGTGACCGGAAAAGTGATGGTGGTGACCGGAGAGGTGATGGTGGTGATCCGAATTTTCTTCCATAAACATAAATATACACAAAAACGAACAAAAATTAAAGCCTATAACATGTAAATAACAAAATAAAGAAGAGATTTAACAAAAAAAAATAAGTTAAACTAACCGATTTGGTGAAAATTAGCGGTTCTCCGACGGTAAGATGATGAGATTTGGGGGGAAAAGTGGAGGAGGGAAGAAATGGCGCTGTATAGGCTTTTACGGAACGAGTATTACCGGCGACGGGTTGTCGCCGCTACTGATTAGTTTGTCGCCGCTATTAGGTTAACCAGGATAAGATATGTGTGGCTGGAGATTAAAGTGGGACACCTACCTTTAGCGGAGAAAGCATGTCGCCGCTATTGATCCTAAAGTGTCGCCGCTATTGCCTTTTTAATCCCCAACCGTTAGATCAGAATAATGATCAACGGCTGGGGTTTGGTTTTGACGCGGATAGAGCAATAGCGGCGACACCTGGCCTGTCGCCGATAATGGTGTCGCCGCTAATAGTATTCTTTTCTTGTAGTGATTCATATCGAGCAGTGGACCAACATCCAACCAAGAGAAAAGAAAATTTTAAAAAATATATTTTACGGTTGGTGGTTAGGTTTTTATTAGATTGCAATATAAATACAGTTTATATGGAATTATTAGCGATTTTAAGCACATCCTCAATAGTTGATGACAAAAAAATAATAAAAAAATAAGTAAATCAAATTCAGTTGAATCAATGTTTTATTTTTAACTTGTGATTGTGTAACATAATATAAAATAACGCTAAGTTGGATTTTCGTTAATTACGAAGTGCTGAGAGGCAATCTTTGATTTACTTAACCATTGTTACGGAAAAAGTATGTGTTTTTAGACATCTTTCTACTAGTTCTTGAATCTTGGGAGTGAGATAAGACTTTAGGACCATTAGGCCCTGAGTTTGATTCTCACAAGAGGTTTTTTCATAGATTTATTGAGTTTTCTCTTTAATTGGGGCAATGCATGTCGGCTGTTATCCCGATCGAGGTTTTTTGACTGTTATCCCGATCGAGGGGCTGGGGCAATGCATGTCGGCTGTTGAGTATATGGCTATCCTCAAATACCGGCTGATGATCCCTATGTATACAGAAGACGAAACCTGCCCAATCTGTCGTAAAGCCTGCATGGATAAATATGGGGAGCATGCTTTTCATTGTAAGGAGCTCCCTGGTTTCAAATATCGGCATGACTGGGTGAGGGATGTTTTGGGGGACATCTTGAGGAGAGCGGGGATTTCTGCCAAGAAGGAGGCCCCTGTGAATTTCCTTACAGACCCCATGGAAGGGAGATCTACATTGAGACCAGCGGATCTGCTCGTCTTTGGCTGGGCAGGAGGGAAACATGCTTGTGTAGATCTCACATGAGTCTCCCCCTTAGCTGGCTTAAGGGAAAACGGGTTTGTAGCAGGACAAGCTATAAGGAAAGCGGAATCAAAAAAGGTGGATAAACACGCTAAAGCATGTGCTGATAACCAACATGCATTTGTCCCCTTCGCCTTCGACACATTTAGCTCCCTAGCTCCAGAAGCTATCTGTTTGTTGACTAGGGTCCAAAAGGTTGTCCACAGCAGTTCCTCATCAACAGGGAGGCAGGGGTTTGTATTTAATAGGCTAGGGTTTGCTATTCAGAAAGGGGTAGCGGCGCAGCTTGTTGCTCGCTTACCTGCGATATTGATGTAAAGTGCACTTAATTTTCAAAGTTAAGAATATTCCATAAAAAAAAAAAGAAAAAGAAAAAAAAAATGGTGTATATGCATTATTGCCTATTGAAGATGGATATGATCGGGTTGTTCAATTCCGCTGGTAACACAATAACACTCCAGTTGTTCGTCAATGATCCAAATTTGCCGTTTAAAAAAAATATGCTAACTATCCATACATGTAGATTCTTACACTTCTATATATCATTTTGCATGCAACACATTATTATAGTTGGAACCTTTAAACTTCTTTAGCATGCTAAGTATCCATACATGTAGATTCTTACACTTCTATAAAAGATTTTAAAATTAGAATATATCAATTTTGCATGTAACACATTATTATAGCTAGTTGTAACTTAGATTTAACTATAAACTTTACTAGGCATTTTCTCTTCCTATAAAATAGGAACACATGAATACATAGATGAGAGATCTACAAACATTTTTCTCGTTTTAAATTAACCATTTTCTTGCTTCTGTTGAGCTACCATTATTTTTTATTAACCATGGTGTTAATTTGCTTCACATCCTTGATCAGTAGAAACATTGGTCAATGTAATAGCTTACATTTCGTATACCATATTATCATGTATATTCGACCTATAAAACAAATAAATAAAAATAAACCACCACTGCCTACTACATCCCCATGCTACTGATCACCCCACCACTGATATCGCCATATTGTTGCCACAATATAATTGCAATCCACTCATGTCACCTTCAATTCCTCACTTGACACAAACCTAGTATTTTTCACCTTAGCTTCATTCTAGACACGTTTCAAACTCGCTACTTTGAGCATCATATCCTATATATTCGCCGTAACTCCATTTGGAACACAACTTACCTCGGTTACAAAACTCTTACAGAGAAGACGCAAACACATAAATATTATTAGATATATGTGTATACCAAGGGCGTAGCTTTGTGGGGACGGGAGGGGCGGCCGACCCCCCGAACTTTTCGCTCGTTAGTGGAGAGTATTTGTTTTCGTATAGAAATTTTTGGGTATATACGTTTTTGACCTCCCGGTTTTATAGAAATTTTTGGTATATACGTTTTCGACCCTCCGGTCGGAAATCTCAAACTTCGTCACTGGTGTATACAATATACAAATATAATTATTTGTCTACAAATTTAATAAAAATCATATTTTCAACTAGATTTTCCAACAGTTACTACTCTAAAGAACCAAGGAATGCATAGTAATTTACCCTTTCTTGATTAACCCACAGTTATATAACCGTAAAAAAATTATAAGCATGTTAAGCAAAACCGACAGACATTGTGTACTACTTATTTACTCCACCTAGAAAACAAGCTTACAATACTAAGGCCACCTGGTGTGGCAGACTTTTGCTCCGTGATAAACATATATCACGCGTTATACACCACCGCCTCTCAATTATATAACGCGTTGAATATATCACACGTGATTGTTTGAGTTGTTTGAGGGAAATTGTTGGGTTGTGAGGGAAATTGTTGGGTGTGGTGAGTGATGGACATTTCCACTAAAATCCATCACTAGTGATGGAACAAAGCTCGATGATGTGGCGGAACTTTATTGAAAGTTGTGAGTGAGTGATGAGTGATGAGTGACCCCTACAATAGATTATAATAACAGCATTATATTAATTAACTATAACATGCAATGCATGTCATAAGTCTTAATTACTTCCACTTACATATTACACAGAGAATTAAAACACATAAGATCTTTGTTTGAACTTTGAACATAAATTTAAATAGGTGGTCGCAAACAACTCCACAATGAGCTCACACAACCTTGATTAGTTCTACACTTTTCTTGAATTCAGTAGTTATTTGCTATCGAGACTAATCTTTGTTGTAACACGGAGTTATCAGTTGACATCGCATCATTCGCCTATTAAAAGTTAATACAGTTGATGTTTATATCATCTAACAATACAAAATAGAAGTAATTTAATGAATGGAAAGAAAGTTACCTCAGTTTGGATAGAGTGAATCAACCTATGGTTTTCTTTAGTAAAAGTGCAGGTTATGACGTTAAGATCTTCTGAAATAGCCTTTAGAACTCTTGAAAGAGGGAAACCATCTTCTATTGAACAACTATTGATCACAATCTGAATTCCCCCATTACAGGAACTGACTGAGACTGTATTAGGAAACACATTCCTTAAACTTTTTTCATTAGTGTTTGTCCCGGTACAAGAATCAGTACTTGTCTCCACCAGTTTCTTGAGCTTGTCTCTTTTGGCACTTAGAACCTTAATATTTTCTTGCATGTGTTTGATGTAGTTCACCGCCTGATGCATATGATCCGAGGTAGATCGCTTTCCCTACATGCAAAATCCAGTTAACTTTGATCATAAATAACTAGCCCTACTATAATACTATGACCACCCCTAAAAACTAGTTGTTCAACGAAAACTCAAACGGCTGTTTAAAGGTAGGGGCTCAAACGGCTGTTTAAAGGTAGGGGCTATGACACAAGCCCTAACCTTCAAACAGGAGTTCCAAAAATTCTCAAACAGCCGTTAGAAAGTAAGAAGGCGATGACACAGGCCCTAACCTTTAAACAATTGTTCGAAGCAACCTCAAACGGCGGCGTTGAAAGTGAGATTAGATTGTCAGTAACGTCCATATAGAAAACCCTAAAGAAGAACTCTTGGAGTCTATACTGACACAACTTATTATATATATATCTACCATTTCTATGATTGTGTTAGTAAACCTAATTAAAGAAGTTGAAAATAACTTACCTTGATGAGTTCAAGGGGAAGTAGCTCTCTAAGTGAAGCATAAAGCTTAGACATATCTTGCCTACGTTTTCGTTCGATCTCTCGATGAGCCAGTTTTCGCTGTGTGTGTTCGTCTTCAGTAGTAGCTGAATTAAGTTTAGAAGAAGGTGACTGGTCTCCGTGCAGTTTCCTGGCTTTGTTGACCGGATCATAAGTACTGTCCACCATGGTAACATGATCATGAAGCTCTACTACAAGATCTTGTTGAGTTCTTGCTTGTTGTTGGAAGCAGATTGAAGCAGGAATCTGATGAAATACCAACTCATGATGATGATGATCACTTTGCTGGAAAGAGAACATAATTAATATAAGATGATATATGCTAATATCTTGGATTAAGCCCACCTGCAGGATTTGATTTGATCTGATCAACCACTGTATTTGGGGGATATATATGAGTATTAATTAAGTATAAGTATTAAATACTTATTAGGGGAGGAGGGGTGGTTCACTAGTGATAGAAACTATCACTCCCACTATCCAATCAAGTTATGCCATGTGTACAACCAATATTCTATCACTAGTGATAGAAATGTAGGGGGTGGTATCACTAGTGATGGAATTCTACCACTCCCAAATTTTAAAAATATTTACTCTCAACAAACAACACGTGGACATGCATCATCAATGCAATTTGTTGAAGTTGTCAACATGCAACAGGTGTCACAAACATATTTACTCTCACAAACATAAACACAGGTGTCAACATGCAAGAGGAGTTTATCACCAAATTTTTATGAAGTTCAACGCGTGAACTTTTTAACGGAGTTATAAGTTTAACGCGTGAAGGGAATGGAGGCGGCGGTGGTGTGCTAACGCGTGATAGAGTTTATCACGATAAAATAACGTGCCACCCCGTGTGGCCTTATAGAGATACGTCTGGTTGTGAGATCTTCAAAAGTAGGGACGACAATAGGGTTTTCCAGATTTCTTCAAATCTTGAATATTGTTTATTAACTAGTATTCTTGGTGTTAGAAATTATAAAATCTCTCAAATATCCTTTTTTTATTTGTGTTTTTATATTTAAGGCCCTATTATTTATTGGGTTTCTTATTTTATTTGGTTACTGTAGTTATGAACAAATTGAATCCCATCCATCTGTGGTCACATGAAGTGGACCAACATCGAACCAAGAGAAAATAAAATTTAAAACATATTTACGGTTGTTGGTAGTTAGGTTTTCAGCGTTGCGGCGCGGGTACATCGTAAACATTGAATGGATTAATCCAAACGTGATGCAAACCATATGAAAACACATATTTCGACGTATCCAGTTAAACTCAATGTAACATGTATAAGCATTGTGATTGGATCAAACGTAAAGTAATCAAATTCATATCGAACAATCACAACGTATTATATGTGACCCAACTCATACATAGAAAACGAAACTGGTATGAAGGAAAATATGCACATGTAATCGAAAGGGATTAATTAGAGCTTTCGAAAAAAGGGGAGAAAAAAAAAACCATAATTTAACTCCACTCGTGTCGCAGCCCCGACCCCACTCTGGGAGTGGGCGCCGCAAGCCATACTGGTGGATCAGTGTTTATTAAATTTACAGCGGAAATAAAACATCAGGATCGTAGTTATGAAATAATTTCAGAGTAGGGACGACAATAGGGTTTTCAAGATTTCTTCAAATCTTGAATATTGTTTATTAACTAGTATTCTTGGTGTAAGAAATTATAAAATCTCTCAAATATCCTTTTTTTTTATTTGTGTTTTTATATTTAAGGCCCTATTATTTATTGGGTTTCTTATTTTATTTGATTACTGTAGTTATGAACAAATTGAACCCCATCCATCTGTGGTCACATGAAGTGGACCAACATCGAACCAAGAGAAAATAAAATTTAAAACATATTTTCGGTTGTTGGTAGTTAGGTTTTTAGCGTTGCGGCGCGGGTACATCGTAAACATTTAATGGATTAATTCAAACGTGATGCAAACCATATGAAAACACATATTTCGACGTATCCAGTTAAACTCAATGTAACCTGTATAAGCATTGTGATTGGATCAAACGTAAAGTAAATCAAATTCATATCGAACAATTACAACGTATTATATGTGACCCAACTCATACATAGAAAACGTAACGGGTATGAAAGAAAATATGCACATGTAATCGAAAGGGATTAATTAGAGCTTTCGAAAAAAGGGGAAAAAAGAAACCATAATTTGACTCCACTTGCGTCGCAGCCCCGACCCCACTCTGGGAGTGGGCGCCGCAAGCCATACTGGTGGATCATTGTTTATTAAATTTGCAGCGGAAATAAAACATCAGGATCGTAGTTATGAAATAATTTCAGAGTTTGTAAAACACCAAACTTTTTATATTAAACAAATGGGTTAAAACTCATATTTCGTTTATAGGGATAAACCCTAATTGCTGAAAATATAAAATTCTTCTTTTATTCAGGTAACTATAGCCACTTTATTGAAGCCTTTAGTGCTCCATACCTGGCTTCTAATAGTTTCGCATCAAGTTACCTGAAACGTGTTTTGAAAACATTTTTATCAGCAAAAAAATACTGACGAGTTCATTTCATTTTTCAAAAATATAATGTTATACTTTACGGTATTAAGAAGGATATTACAATGTTTTTATCTACCAAATACTCAATCAGTATTTGTCACGTTGGCAGTTACAATGACTGTGATCATATTACTATTGGCTAACTTTTTGTCCAATAGCAACGCTTGACTAGTAGTGTATACAAAACCCCACATACTGACAGTAATTGTAGAATACAAAGACTTAACTACTGTAAGTATAATTGAAAAACATTTAGGGTTTTGTAAAGCAATTTGGTAAAAAGAGAGAATGACTCACTTTGTAAACTTAGGTTTTACAATAAGCTTCCTGGTAATATTAATAGATGATTTTCTTGCGTTCCTATTAAAAATATACAATGCACGCGTTTTAGTATAATAATCCAATTCAACTTTATCAATACGTCATGAGATCAGAACCCCAACATAGTTTACAAAGCATAGCCTTTATCAGGCAGCGCCTTGACATCCGTTGTTGGGTTCAAAATCGATCGGACATGGTATCGAATCAGTAATCAGGGGTAAAACAGTTACAATGGGGCAGAGCTTTGTGATTTTGGGGTATTAATTTCGTTCTATATGTTGAGAGAAAGAAAAGAAAGTTGAACGGCTAAAACTGTGGCTGAGACTTTCTATTTATAGGTGTTCTTAGACCCCGTCGCGCCCGCGGAGCTCAAGGCTAAGCCCGCCGTGGGCCGCCATGCCCTATAGCTAGGGTTTAGGGCTGACCAATCATCGGTATAGACTTAACACGTGTACGGCACATGTCCCTAGGAGTGTCCAGCATGTTACGGGGTCTCCGCGACCCGCCAAGGATTTCTCTTAGTCTGTTGCGGGCCGCGACAGACATGTGAAACTTATTTTTTTCATTTTCAAATTAAATAACGATACGCGAGTTCGGTTTTTCGATTACGGGATGTTTTAGGACATTTTTAGAGGGTTGTTATAAATCGGTTCGAAACAAACTTTACGAAACATACATAAAATAAAAACAAAAACATATTATATTTATAACAACCCTCAAAAATATATTCCAACACCCTAATATATATATTAAAATATCCCAATATGTCTTAAAATTCACCCCATATGCGAAAACCGAGCCCAAAATACAATATATAATTAAAAATAAATAAAAATCAAGTTTTATGTGTCGCTCGCGGGCCGCGTAGACCCTTAGGGTCTCTTACGCGGGGCGCGACAGCTCGGAGTCAGGGCTGCACCCGGTGCTGCCACGTGTCGTGCATCGTGTCAAAGCTAGGGTTGAGTCGGACAAGCTAGGGCCTACCCTAGCTGCCCTCGCGGGCCGCGTAAGCCCCTAACATTTCTTACGCGGGGCACGACAAACTCAATTTCAGCTCCTATAAATTGGGAGCTCGGGCCTTCAGTCGATTTCGCTCACACCTTTCTTTCTCTCTCGAATTTCTAAGTAGTAGAAGCTATTCTCGGATATAATACCCCCCTAAATAACGAAGTTCTGCTCCGTTGTAAGTATCATAACCCCGGTTACGTATAAGATACTGTCACACCCCAACCGATGGCAGAAACATCGGGGCGTGGCACTGAGCGAAACAGATTGTCCAGAAGTTTCCATAACAACTATATTTACCAAATATTTAAAGCAACACGTCCCATACCATGTCATAAATGAAAATACAATTATTACAGAAAAGATCTAGTCAAATTGTTCTGTTCCGACAACTCAGATTTTTATTACAGACAATTGTTTATTGTTGACCTAGGTCTTTCCTAGCCTCGATTTCACAGCAAAGAAAGCAAATAAGCATCCTAAGCACCTGTCACATACGTTAAAGTAAAAGTCAGTACACATTGTGTAAAGGTGAGCATACAAGTTTAATAATAGCATATAGAGTTCCAAAGCGTTACGCATAACCAGCACGTACACAGTGTAAAATGAGGCATGTTAGTTATCGACATGAACCTATCGATACCAATAACTGCGGGTTGACTGCCCAAGGCAGTTCGCGATACACACTCACCACTGTGAGCCATGTAGGTAATTGTCCTTAACAACCCATGAGTGAACATGTGCTGAGTCCAAACTAATAGTACTATCGTTGCTAAGGCAGGTAGACAGCATTTCATGTGTAAACATAACAAACAAGCATTCATTAAGTCACGTATGCATGCAATAACGGTTAGCATTTAAAGTATTGCGTAGTGTGTTCGATGTGATTTTGTATAAGTAACATATGTAACACCCAAAAGTGCGTAAAGCAAAAAGGGATAGAGTATACTCACAGCGGTTGACGGATTGAAGGGAGCGCTAGAGAGTAGGGTTAGCCTGAACATATTGATAGCATAACGATAAGCGACGCGTAAAACGATACAGGGTGCAGTGGGTAGGACATCAGTTTGATCGGATGGTAGTCCGATCGGACAACTGGTCGTTCGAGTGACAGTCCGTTCGGTCGGTCGTCCGGTCGGATGACCGTTCGAGTGGATTGTTACTTCCTTTGGGAAGGATGTGTTTGTGTATGATGGCTTGACTTTTGAAGTTTTCGTTGCAGCATTTTGAAAATATTGAAGTACTTCTATCTTTCAGGTCGATCGATCGAACGACCGTTCGATCGGGCGACAGTCCGATAGGTTGGGCACTTCAGCGAGAACAAGTTCACAGCAAGTTGTCACTCGATCGGACGGTTTTTCGATCGGGTGGCATCCCTCGTGTATTGAACATGTTGAAAATTGTTTAGGTGTTGAAGTCAGAACATCACATGGTCGAGTGGTAGTCCGATCGAATGGTAACCCGATCGGTCAGCCCTTCGTTCAATGTTCATCCTTCAAGGTTTTGAAAACAAAAGTTAAGTGTGGGACCAAGGTGTAGATCGAACGGGTGATAACTCGTTCGGACGACAGTCCGATCGGACGGTAGTCCGATCGGACGACATTCCGTCCTGGTCGTTCCGTTCGTCTTACACTTGGTTGTTTTGATAGTTTGTCGTTTTATCGAGATGCTTTGATAACGTGTTAAGCAACAGGAACCTCGTCAATACTTGGTACTCCTGATCGGACAGGAATCACCCAAATCCAACCAGTTAACTGTTCGAGACGGTGTTCCATGTTTAACCCGAAATCGGTAGTCTCGTGAATAGAATCCAGATCTTGAACCAACACAACTACAAGAATGAGTAATAAGTCGGCACAAGCTCCGATTCTATCGGTTTCGAAGGCCTTGAGTGTAAAAGAGTTGAAAGAAAGTTGGAAAACCATCTTTCAATCCTTTTTATTGAGAATAAGTTTAGATCTAAGAAAGATCTTTGTTCGTTTATGTGGAAATCGGTTAGATCTAAGTTGTTCTTGGTGGATTGAGGCCAAAACATGAAGTTCTCAAGAACACATGATGACGTCATCCTAGAACACCTTGAATCTTGATGATTTCACGGTTAAAAGTTAAGATTCAAAAGATAGAAAGGTGTAGAATCGTGTTTAGATCAAAGATGTACAAGATTTAGGTTGAGATCTTACCGGAATTGCAAGAAATCGGGGAAAAAGCAAGGTTAGAGCGCTTGTCGGATGTCAGACAGCAAAAGTGGAAAGTTTGATGGTGACATGGGGTATTTATAGGGTTACCCAAAGTGGAAAGGGGCTGGTCGATCGGTTGGCGGCCCGATCGGACAGCTGGTCGATCGAGCGGCAGTTCAATCGAACGGCTGGTCGATCGGCCATCTGATTCGAGTGTCTAGTGCGACGAGTTTTGCCGTTTCGATTGCGATTGCGAGCGTTGTGATGCGATAGAATTTCCTTGTCGGATTACTTTTAATCCCAACTACTATATCAACATACAAGCATCCTTATTTCATATTCGTTTAGCGTTTGCGATTCGATTGCGATTGAGTTTCGATTGCGTTTCGATTGCGTTTCGATTGATTACCACACATAACATAAATAAACATGCACAAGTAACACATAAGGCACACACACACAAATAATAATAACCAAAATGCGTAATTCGAGATGCGAGTGCGATTACGATTAAGCGATTATACATGCGATAAATAGCGGTTACTATGCGATTATTAATAGATACTCCACATAATACAACTAAAGCGATAACGAAAATAGACTAACTACAAGTCAAAGAAGTCAAAACAGGAATTAAGCAAGGAGAGACAGACCGCAATTAGCAATCTTTTCTTCCTTTGACTTTAATCTTGACTTTGACTTTAACTTTCGAAACACGGGGTGTTACAGCCTCCCCTAGTTGAGGGAATTTCATCCCGAAATTAGGCCGAAGCCGTAATAAACAACTGTGGGTACTTCGCCTTCATGTCACTTTCGAGTTCCCAAGTGAACTCTGCGCCTCGTTTGCCTTCCCATCGGACTTTGACAATAGGAATGCGCGAGCGTCTGAGCTGCTTGGTTTGGCGATCCATGATTTCGACAGGCTTTTCCACGAAGCGTAGTGTTTCATTTACTTGGAGGTCATCGAGAGGTACAATTAAATCATGCTCAGCCAGGCACTTTCGGAGGTTTGACACATGGAAAGTCGGGTGGACATTACTAAGTTCCTCCAGTAGTTCGAGTCTGTAGGCGACTTTTCCGATCCTTTCCAGAATCTTAAAAGGTCCAACATATCGAGGCGCTAGTTTCCCTTTCTTGCCGAATCTGACCACACCCTTCCAAGGTGATACCTTTAGGAGTATGCAGTTGCCAACGTCAAATTCAAGGGGCTTGCGTCGTCTATCGGCGTAACTTTTCTGTCGACTTCGAGCTTTCAACAAGTTGTCTCGAATTTGGAGGACTTTGTCAGTCGTTTCTTGCAATAGCTCGGGACCGGTTAGTTGCGAGTGACCGATCTCGTGCCACACAATAGGCGATCGACATTTTCTTCCGTATAAAGCCTCGAATGGTGCCATTTGAATGCTGGAATGATAACTGTTGTTATACGAGAATTCGACTAACGGCATGTACGAATCCCAATTACCACTGAAATCTATGACACACGAACGGAGCATGTCTTCAAGAGTACGGATCGTTCTATCAGTCTGACCGTCGGTTTGAGGGTGGAATGCGGTACTTAGATTAAGCGTTGTACCGAGAGCAGATTGAAACGTTTCCCACAGCCGCGAGGTAAACCGAGCGTCACGGTCAGAGATGATGTCGCGAGGCATCCCATGTCGACAAATGATCTCATTGGTGTAGATTCGGGCTAATCGTTCTACCTTGTAGTCTTCCCGTATTGGCAAAAAGTGGGCTGATTTGGTCAAACGGTCAACAACAACCCAGATGCTGTCGTGACCTGATGGCGCGGGCGGGAGCTTTGTTACGAAGTCCATAGCTATGCTCTCCCACTTCCAAATAGGGATCGGGGGTTGTTCGAGTAAACCAGAGGGTCTTTGGTGTTCAGCCTTAACCTTTGAGCAAGTCAGGCACTTTCCAACGTAGAGGGCGATATCTCTTTTCATGCCCGGCCACCAGTACTTGTAGCGAAGGTCCTGGTACATTTTGTCGGCACCGGGATGAATAGAATACCGGGATTTGTGGGCTTCGTCCATCAATATCTGTCGTAAATCGATCCGTTTAGGGATCCAAATCCGGTCCAGATAATGGAATATTCCATTCGGCTTATTCACAAGCTGGGCTCCGTCGTGGTAGATTCTTTCCTTATCCAAAGTGTTTTCGTTAAAACAAGCATGCTGAGCAAATAACTCCGTCTACTGAGAGTGTCGGCAATGACATTTTCTTTGCCAGGGTGATAACGAATCTCACAGTCATAATCGTTGAGAAGTTCTACCCATTGGCGTTGACGCATATTAAGTTCCTTCTGGTCAAAGATATTTTGTAGGTTCCTATGATCGGTGAAGATTGTACACTTGGTACCGTACAGGTAGTGTCTCCAAATCTTTAACGCAAAAACAACTGCGCCTAGCTCGAGATCATGGGTTGTATTGTTCTTCTCGTGGATTTTGAGCTGACGATATGCGCAAGCTATAACCTTGTCCCGTTGCATGAGAACACAACCAAGACCAAGGTTGGAAGCATCACAATAGACAATGAAGTCGTCATTTTCGTCGGGCAATGAGAGAACAGGAGCATTGCAAAGCATGCGCTTGAGGGTTTGGAAAGCAGACTCTTGTTCGGTTCCCCAAAAAAAAGGCTTGTCTTTATGTGTGAGAGCGGTAAGCGGCACAGGGATCTTTGAGAATCCTTCGATAAATAGTCGAGAATAGCCCGCCAATCCGAGAAAAGAAAGGACTTCAGACGGGTTCTTAGGTGTAATCCAACTCTTAACGGCTTCAATCTTCACGGGATCGGCGTGAATACCTTGACTATTTACAATGTGACCGAGGAATTGAACCTCCTTCAGCCAGAATTCGCACTTGGAGAACTTGGCATAGAGTCGATTCCCTTGGAGTAGCTCGAGAACCAAACATAGATGTTACGCGTGTTTGGCTTTCGACTTGGAATAGATCAAGACATCGTCGATGTACACGATGACAAAACAGTCAAGATAAGGTTTACATACGCGATTCATCAGATCCATGAAAACCGCGGGTGCGTTGGTTAAACCAAAAGGCATAACAACGAACTCATAATGGCCGTATCGAGTGCGAAAAGCGGTTTTGGGTATATCCTCCTCTTGGATGCGTAGCTGGTGATAGCCTGAGCGTAGATCGATCTTGGAGAAACATGTAGCACCTTGTAGCTGATCAAACAAATCATCAATGCGATGCAGGGGATAGCGGTTCTTGATAGTCAACTTATTCAGTTCCCGATAGTCGATACACATCCAGAACGACCCATCCTTCTTTTTGACGAAAAGGACTGGCGCGCCCCAAGGAGAGGTGCTCGGGCGAATGAAGCCTTTCTCAAGTAATTCCTGAAGCTGGCTCGAGAGTTCACGCATTTCGGACGGCGCGAGTTGGTAAGGGGCTTTGGAAACAGGGTTGGCTCGAGAGTTCACGCATTTCGAAAGTTGAGATCACGACTTGGCGGTAGTCCGGGAAGATCCTCAGGAAAGACGTTAGGAAATTCTCGAACCACTGGAACATCGTTTACACCAGGTCTTCCTTTCTTTTCCTTCACCGCTACTACAATGTTAGCCAAGAAAGCTCTGTATTCCTTGCGGAGATACTTGCTAGCATGGACACACGACATGAGCTTGAGACCTTTCGAAGCAGTTTCGCCATAAACACACAATAAATCACCATTCGCGATGGAGAAACGAATCATCTTATCGAAGCACACAACTTCAGCATGGTTTTCGCGAAGAAAGTCCATGCCTACTATGACGTCAAAACTTCCGAGTTGCATCGGGATAAGGTCGATTGGGAAGATGTGATTGTTGAGCTCAAAGGGTACAATCACGAAGAACCGAATTAACAGCGACAGTTCTTCCGGTGGCGACTTCAACATCGAACGTCGAGGGGAGATGGGAGCGCTTACGACTAAGAAGCTTCTCGAATTCAAATGACACAAAGCAGTTATTGGCTCCAGTATCAAACAAACACGATGCATAAATATCATTCACAAGGAATGTACCATTGACTACGTAGTTGTCAGCCTGGGCTTGGCGCACGTTGATGTTGAAAGTTCTGGCGCGTGCGGCTTGCTGTTGCTGTTGAGGCTGTTGCTGCTGTTGAGGCTGCTGCTGCTGGGGCTCTCATTTCACAACCCTGTTCGGGCACATGTTCGCAAAGTGGTTGGGATCACCACATGCAAAGCAGAATCGGGCGTTGGCCGCGGGTGCCTGAGCCGCTTGTTGGCCTTGTGGGGCTGGGAGCAGAGCTTGATGAGCAGTGGCTTGAGCTGGCGCTTGACGGGGACCATTACGGCAGTTGGCAGTGAAGTGACCGTACATGTTGCAGTGAGCGCAAAAAGGGCAAGCTAGACCCACCGGGTGATGATAAGTGCATGTTGGGCAGGCAGGGTGAGGGCCTGTGTATGCACGCTTTGCAGGCGGTGCGTAAGTAACTGGTGCTGGGCGGTGGTGAGACTGCTGCTGAGTCGGTACGGCTTGAAGTGGAGCAGCAGTGGTAGTGACATCACAGTTCTTGTTGCTGGAGCTGCAGTTGTTGTTCTTCTTCTTGCGGCGTGAGGACTTTGACGATTGAGCGGCGGTGGTTTCAGCGGCTGGTGCGGCGGTGACTTGATGCAGGTTCTTTGAAGTTTTATCCCAAAAACCAGCTTTTACTCGCTTGTCGTTGATTTCGGCGGCAAGCAAGTATGTTTCTTCGATCGTTGCTGGCTTTGCGGCATGCACAAAATCTGCAACACAGTCTGGTAGAGCTCGAATGTACTTCTTGATCGTCATGTCGGGCGTTTTCACTTGATCGGGACAGATGATGCTGAGCTGCTTAAAGCGGGCAGTCAGGGCAGTGTTGTCACCTTCCTTCTGCTTAATGTGCCAGAATTCGTCCTCCATCTTTTAGCGTTCATGGGGAGGGAAGAATTCATCCTTCATGATGGCCTTCAACTCTTCCCACGTCAACTCATAGGCTGCATCATTTCCGCGTTTGTTCCTTTCGGCCGTCCACCAATCTAATGCGCGGGACTGGAAGACGCCGATAGCGTTTAGAGTGCGGAGATTTTCCGGACATCCACTCTGGCGCAGAGTGACTTCGACGGAATCGAACCATTGAAACATAGCCGTTGGGCCATCTTCTCCAGTGAATTCCTTTGGACCGCAAGCCTTGAACTGCTTAAAGCTGAAAGCAGTCTTGGTAGCAACTTTAGGAGCTTCGGTTCTGGACTCCTCAGATGATTTGCTAACATTCTCATAAATCTCACTCACGATCTGAGGTACAACCTTTGCCAACGAGGTCCAGATGATGGTCCAGTTGACATTGTCTGCAACAGACATCGTCATAGGTCTCAGACACGTCATAATCGAATCTCTCCTCACACGTCTAATACTACTAAAGCTCAGGAACACAGTCATGTAATCATATATGGACATAACCACAGATTCACATAAGCACAGAAGTACATAAGCACGTAGGGCACAGAAACACATAAGCATATAAGCACGCAATTCACTTAGAAGCACATGGGAGCAGTCAGAATACAGAAGCCCATCATTCAAAGTTTGTGAGCGTTCGAAAATAGCGATCACGATTATCATGACGAGTAGTATAGTATAAGCGAATAATATAGCAAGCAACATAGCGTACGGGGGTTCCTCATGGTAGTAGCGATTTGTTAACGTTTTGAGATAGTGTGTAGTGCGAGTTGTGTGTGTCGATCAAAGCGTTAGTGAAAATCGAGTAAATCACCAAAAATTAAAACACATAAGCAGGTAAACACACATATAACACATAAAATCGACGAATCATCAGAGTCAGCAGTTGCGGGCTCAGAATCGAAACACATAAAAATCGAGAAATAGATCGTCTGCGGCTATTAGACATTGACTATCCAAGGTGATTCGACTATTCTCAAGGACTTGTTGTACACACTTTGACCTTCAGGATTGTGCTTTTGCCTCGATTCTTGGGCGTTTGGCACGCATCCCTTTAGTAATACCGTGACTTCAAGTCATTGGAGTCCGTCGAGACTTTGGTGAGAGTTTTGTAAAGGGCGGAACAAGTCGTCAAGGTTAGGGTTTTGCTCCTGTTTTTGATAAAATAAAAGAGAATTGTGCGTCAAAGTATGGATTTCACTCCTATTCCAACGCAATTTCTCGTGTTTATAGATAAAAATGTGGGTTGAATAATCAATTTAGTCAAGAGTTTGCGGTTTTCACACCTAATCTTGACTTAATCGCTCATTCATATTTGAAAATTCGAGTGCAGTGATAGTGTAGCGTAGGCGAGAATAGCGAGAAATAGCAAGTACGCTCGTACATACTCCTTGCGGGGCATGCACGAGTCGGTCTGTTGGTTCCTAACTATAGACTAGGTCTCTAAGACATCGACCCGGACTAGGTCGAGTCCTTCCTAATTCCCCATAGTTATGGCTCTGATACCAATCTGTCACACCCCAACCGATGGCGGAAACATCGGGGTGTGGCACTGAGCGAAACAGATTGTCCAGAAGTTTCCATAACAACTATATTTACCAAACGTCCCATACCATGTCATAAATGAAAATACAATTATTACAGAAAAGATCTAGTCAAATTGTTCTGTTTCGACAACTCAGATTTTTATTACAGACAATTGTTTATTGTTGACCTAGGTCTTTCCTAGCCTCGATTTCACAGCAAAGAAAGCAAATAAGCATCCTAAGCACATGTCACATACGTTAAAGTAAAAGTCAGTAAACATTATGTAAAGGTGAGCATACAAGTTTGATAATAGCATATAGAGTTCGAAAGCATTACGCATAACCAGCACGTACACAGTGTAAAATGAGGCATGTTAGTTATCGACATGAACCTATCGATACCGACGACTGCGGGTTAGCTGCCCAAGGCAGTTCGCGATACACACTTACCACTGTGAACTGTGTAGGTAATTGTCCTTAACAACCCCTGAGTGAACAGGTGGTGAGTCCAAACTAATAGTACTATCGTTGCTAAGGCAGGTAGACAACATTCCATGTGTAAACATAACAAACAAGCATTCATTAAGTCACGTATGCATGCAATAACAGTTAGCGTTTAAAGTATTACGTAGTTTGTTCGATGTGATTTTGTATAAGTAACGTACGTAACACCCAAAAGTGCGTAAAGCAAAAAGGGATCGAGTATACTCACAGCGGTTGATGGATTGAAAGGAGCGCTAGAGAGTAGGGTTAGCCTGAACAGATTGATAGCATAACGATAAGCGACGCGTAAAACGATACAGGGTGCAGTGGGTAGGAGAGCAGTTCGATCGGATGGTAGTCCGATCGGACAGTATAACAACTCTAAACCGACACCCTTATAAATTTTCCGACACCCTAATATATTTTAAAATATCCCAATATGTCCTAAAATACACCCCATACGCGAAAACGGGTCCCGAATACCTTAAATATTATTAAAATTAATTAAAAATAATGTTTTTGGGGTTTAGGCGGGCCGCGTAAGGCACCCCTTAACCGTTACGCGGGCCGCTAGAGATCAAGAATGTGGCGCAGCCCGGTGCTGACACGTGTCCGACTCGTGTTGAACCTATAAGCTGACCCGGATCACCTACGTCTTTGACCGTGTTTGACGCGGGCCACGTAGCCCTTTGTTAACCTTTACGCTGGCCGCGTAAAAGTCGAGATGTGGCACTATAAATAGCAGGCATCGGGTTTCATCAAAACTCGTTCAAATATTTCTTTCTAAACGTAAATCTCTCACAGTAGGCATTATACTCAGGTCAAATACCCCCTAAATAGCGAAGTTCTGCTCCATTGTAAGTGTCATAACCCCTGGATATGTATTAGATACTCTGCCCGATTGATCTAGGGTTCCGTAACGGCTGTCGTGGTTCTGCCCGACGTAGTCGTTGGAATGTCGTCTCAGGGAGGGTATTACTAATGTTAAAATGGGTTATTATACTAACACGTGTGCATTTGTGTAAATTATAGATTGTCACCAGGAAACCCTAAAGGATAATCTAAGACAGCAATGTGAGTAATCTCCTTTTTGTAAACAGTTTTTACAAAACCTTAACTATTTTACAATGCAATTTAGCAGTGATTGAGTCTTTGTAATTCTACGATTACTGCCGGTATGTTGGGGTTTTGTATATAAAATGTGAGACACGTAACCATTGGACGAAGAGTTAGCCAATGTGCAATATGACCCACCAGTCAGGATTGACAGTACTGAATGAGTAATTGGGTAGATATAAACATTGTAATCGCTCTCAATACTGTTTAAATTAAATTAATGTTTCTTGATTAAACTGGGATTCACTCACCAGTATTTCCCACTGACAAATGTTTTTAAAACGCGTTTCAGGTAACACAATGTGAAAGCCAATTAGAAGTCAGCTGGACAGCACTAAAGGCTTGGAAAAGTGGCTATAAAAGTTACCTAAATAAAGAAGGCGTTTTAATTCAAATAAAATGGGATTTATCCCTATAAATCAGTTTGTAATAAAAACTTGGGTTTTATCCCAATATGTTTAATTATATAAAATGTGGTATTTTACTCTGATAAAATATTTCCTAACTACGGTCCTGATGTAAATTCCGCTGCCAAATTAGACAAACACGCGATACCACCGAAACTGGCTCGCGGCCGCCCGTTCCCGGGGATTTGGGATCGGGGGTTGCGACAGAAGGTGGTATCAGAGCCAAGCCACTGATTCAGCCATAGAAGTGTTCTGCTGACATCAAAATTCAAATTTGTTAGGAAACAAATTATGAAAATACGTGCATAATTGTATTTTATTGTTATGTGACTATTTGTTAGTTTACAGTATGAGCAACCAAGGACCATCTGACGCGTATTGTCAATTGTCTGGTTCGCCTAGAAGCAAAGGCACCTCCTCTTCTCAGCCTGCCCTCTCAGGGTACTCTGCTGATACAGAAGAAGGAATATTCGTGTTTAAGGCTCAGTCAGAAGAGTCATTTCATCAGAAAAAGAGGGGATGGTTCAGTCGAGGGGCACACGAGCGTAGAAAGCGTATGAAAAAGTTACAAGACCAGAGAGTACTAGCAGCAGCCAAAAGAGAAACTAATGCCTATGCCCAGGAAATGATTAATAGGGGTATAGCCAACATCCACATCCTAGCATCCACGGCAGCTGACCCTAACCTGGAACAAATGATTGCACCCCAATCACAACTACCAATCCTTGACCAACCAATGGAAATAGAAAACCCTGAAAATCAAGTTGAAATGCATGACTTCAATCCGGAAGAAATACCTAGGGTACCAGCACCAAACCCCTTAGACCCAAATTACGACCCGTGGTGGGACGACAATAGGGACTATGTTCAACGTTACCCGATACATGAAGACATGCCCATGCCAAACATAGGAGCCTACCCAGGTTTGGATCCTTTAGATCCCTATTACCATGATGAATACATTAGGAAGATTTTAGAAAATCCTTACCAATTCCAGGCCCCTACACCTCCGTACCAAGAACCTGCACCCCAGATTCCGAACCCAGTCCTAGAACCTGCACCCCCAATGAGTGCAGACACTATACAAGAACTTAGGACATTTGGTGAGGAAATTTTAGAAAGTAGTGAACGAATGAGACAGGTGGGAGAGCGACTCGTCTGGAAATACGACGAGCGCAATATGGATTTCTGGATGAATCCATATCCATGAGTGTGATGGTGGAGACAGTAGTAGTAGTAGTAATAATAATAATAATAAAATAATATAATATGTGTGTATGTGTATGAAAAAAAACCTACGGATGCCTACTATTATTAGTGTAATTTTATTTCAGTTGGTATTGTAATTTTAATTTCAGTACTGGTGTGTAATAGATGCATATTATATTAATAGAGTAAAGTCGCAATGATCGACGCTTTTGACCAAAATGCGTGTCATGTGATTTACTATATTAAATACTATTTTGTGATATTAATATGTGGTAAATGTTTAAAATTCAGATGGCCGACGAAGGAAATCAAGAAAATCTGAATAACGATAGCCAGAGTAACATTAACTTGGTTAATGAGAATCCAAGCATCAATAACAATGGAAATCAAGTGGATAATAGTGTTATCCAACACATAGTGGCACAAGGAATCATAGATGCAATACCATTTATTATTCAAACGGTTCAGGAAACGAATAATAAAAGTAAACATAGCAGTAAGCGACCAATTGAACCAGAACACAACGTGAACAATGGACCCGTACTTCAAGTGCCCATTCCCAAAAGAAGAAGAACCATGCCTTGTGGTTGTTCTTATAAAGAATTCTGGTCCTGCATACCAATAGAATTCTCGGGCAGTGAAGGACCCATTGCAACTCTACGCTGGATAGAAAAGACTAAGGCAGTCTTAAAAATAAGCAAGTGTGCCGAAGAAGATAAAATAATGTTTGCTTCTAATTTGTTTAAGAACTCAGCCTTAGAATGGTGGAACACTATCCTCCAATCAAGAGGAAGTGATAAGGTATACAACATGGAATGGGGGGAATTTAAAAATATGGTAGAAAGGAAATTCTGCCCTCCCAATGAAAAGGAACAGATAGCTAATAAGTTTCTGAACCTTAGGATGACCGGGGTAGATAGTAAGGGTTATACTACTACATTCTTTGAATATGCTAGAATAGTACCAACCCTTGCATCACCTGAACCAGTATTAATCTCGTTACATCTGGGGATTAATCTGGGAGATTAGACATGTAGTCAAGGCAGCTAGACCTCAAACCATGGAAGAAGCTGTAGAACTAGCCAACACCTTGACAGATGAATTAATCCGTACTAAAGAGGAAGATTAGAGGAGAAAACTAGCTCAAAGACTTACCCAGGAATTCCGATCTGGAAATTCCAACCGTGGGAAAAATGTAGGTTCCACATCTGCACCTTATTGCAAGTATTGCAAAAGGAAGCATTCTGGAAGATGCTCCATATATTGCAATTTCTGCAAAACATCAGGTCACAAGGAAGAAGACTGCAGGAGGAAGGCCAACAACAGGATATGCTATAACTGCAGAGAACAAGGTTATATCAAGCCAAACTGTCCAAAATTAGCTCCAGCTACAAATAACAAGAACACTAAAAATGCTAGAGCATTCGTTCTGACTGCAGATGAAGCCAAGATGATTCCAGACGTGATAGCCGGTACGCTTTTAGTTAATGATGTTTTTGCTAAAGTATTATTTGACTCTGGTGCGAACCAAAGTTTTATTAATACTTCGTTTTGCAAACTTCTAAATCAGTCATTAACTAAACTACCACGAGAATATCTAGTAGAGACAACAAATGGAGAAACAGTTAGGATTTATGAAATCTTGCAGGGAGCAAGAATAGAATTTTTAAACCAAAAATTTATGGCAAATCTGTATCCCATGAATCTGGCCGGATTTGATGTCGTTTTAGGAATGGATTGGTTAATAGCCAATAAAGCCAGTATTTTATGTGATCAAAAGTCAATCCAAGTAAATTCACCAAAAGGTGAAAAGATCACAATTAAAGGAGATAAACCCTCTAGATCCACTAAATTCATCTCTGTGATGAAAACTGCAAGTTATGTAAGAAAAGGGTCTATAGTGTATTTGATTTCCATAATCACTAACACTAAAGGAAAAGAGCTAAAAGACATTCCAGTAGTGTCTCAGTTTTCAGATGTATTTCCAGAAGAATTACCAGGACTACCACCAGACAGAGAATTTGAATTCAGAATTCACCTGCTACCAGGAACGGCACCAATTGCTAAAGCACCTTACCGTTTGGCACCCGCAGAAATGCAGGAACTGAAGAAACAATTAGATGAATTGCTGGAAAAAGGATTCATACAACCAAGTTCATCCCCATGGGGAGCGCCGATTTTATTCGTCAAAAAGAAGGACGGATCGATGCGTATGTGCATTGATTACCGTGAATTGAACAAAGTCACGATTAAGAATCGGTATCCTTTACCAAGAATCGATGATCTGTTCGATCAGTTGCAAGGAGCTCGATTTTTCTCTAAAATCGATTTAAGGTCAGGATATCATCAATTAAAGGTACAGGAAGAGGATATTCCTAAGACCACCTTCAGAACAAGGTATGGCCATTATGAATTTACTGTCATGCCATTTGGTTTAACCAATGCCCCAGCTGCATTTATGGACATGATGAACCGAATATGTAAGCCATATTTGGATAAATTCATAATTGTTTTTATTGATGATAGTCTCATTTATTCTAAAAGTAAGGAAGATCATGCAAAGCATTTGCACGCACTTCTAAGTCTATTAAGAAAGGAAAAGCTTTATGCTAAATTTTCAAAATGCGAGTTTTGGTTAGAACAGGTACAGTTTCTTGGACACTTAGTGAACCATGAAGGAATTCATGTGGATCCCACAAAAATCGAGGCGATAACTAAATGGAAAACCCCTGAGTCACCAACCGAGGTTAGAAGTTTCTTAGGATTGGCCACTTATTATAGAAGATTTATTCGAGATTTTTCTAAAATAGCCATTCCTTTAACTAAGTTAACCTGTAAATCCACTAAGTTTGAATGGGGATCAAAACAACAATAAGCATTTAGAATTCTTAAGAAAAGATTAACCCATACACCCATACTAGCGTTACCAGAAAGAACTGAAGATTTTGTAATCTATTATGACGCTTCTAAGTTAGGTTACGGATGTGTGTTAATGCAACGCCAAAAGGTTTTACCTTATGCATCTAGGCAACTTAAGAATCATGAAGAGAATTATTCAACCCATGATCTAGAGTTAGGAGCTATAATTTTTGCCCTTAAGATTTGGAGACATTACCTTTATGGTAGTAAGTTTACCATATTCACTGATCATAAGAGTTTAAGGTATGTTTTCGGGCAAAAGGAGTTAAATATGAGACAAAGACGCTGGATGGAGATGCTTAGTGATTATGATTGTGATATCCAGTATCATGAAGGAAAGGCAAATGTAGTGGCTGATGCTTTAAGCCGAAAGTATCATGAAAAGCCAAAAAGGGTACGTTCTCTTAAATTAAATCTACAAGTAGATTTAAATGATCAAATTAGAAAAGCACAAGAATCAGTAATCAAGGATGATACTGAAAAACTAAAAGGTATGATTAAAGAATTAGAACAAGGAACAGATGGAATTTGGAGATTCCATAAGAAGAGAATGTGGATACCTAAATTAGGAAACATACGCCATCGTATATTAGAAGAAGCCCATAAGTCCAAATATACGATGCACCCAGGAAATGATAAAATGTACCAGGATTTAAGGAAAAATTTCTGGTGGATAGGAATGAAAAAGGACATAGTAACCTATGTCTCTAAATGTTTAACCTGTTCACAAGTTAAAGCTGAACATCAAAAACCCTCAGGTTTGTTGCAACAGCTAGAAATGCCAGTGTGGAAATGGGAATTGATAACAATGGATTTTGTTACCAAATTACCCAAAACAAAGAAAGGTAATGATACAATCTGGGTGATAGTAGACAGACTAACCAAATCAGCTCATTTCCTACCAATGAAAGAAACTTTCAGTATGGAACAGTTAGCTAAATTATATGTAAATGAAATAGTTTCATTACATGGAATTCCTTTATCAATTGTTTCTGATAGGGATAGCCGTTTTACCTCTCATTTTTGGGCAAGTTTCCAAAAGGCAATGGGAACCAAGTTAAATCTGAGCACAGCTTATCATCCTCAAACGGACGGACAAAGTGAAAGGACGATTCAAACAATGGAAGACATGCTTAGAGCTTGTGTAATTGATTTCGGAGATAATTGGGACGATCACTTACCTTTAATAGAATTTTCTTATAATAATAGTTAACCCACAAGTATCAACGCTGCACCATTCGAAGCACTTTATGGACGAAAATGCTGAACCCCAGTCTGTTGGGCAGAAATTGGGGAAAAGCAACTATCTGGACCTGAGATAGTACAAGAAACAACTGACAAGATCATTCAAGTCAAGGAACGACTGAAAGCAGCACGTGATCGACAGAAAAGTTATGCTGATAACAGGCGAAAACCATTGGAATTTCAAGTAGGAGACAAAGTATTGTTGAAAGTCTCTCCTTGGAAAGGAATAGTAAGATTCATCAAAAGAGGGAAGCTAAGTCCCAGTTATGTTGGACCTTTTGAGATTATTAGAAGAATAGGACCTGTAGCCTATCAGCTACAATTGCCAGAGGAAATGGCAGGAATACATGATGTATTTCATGTATCTAATCTGGAGAAATGCTTAGCGGATGAATCACTGATGGTACCTCTTAAGGATATAGAGGTAAATGAACAACTCAAATTTGTAGAAAGACCTCTACAAATTGAAGACAGAAAAGTCAAGAACCTCAAGCATAAGAGATTAGTTCTGGTCAAAGTAAAGTGGGACTCCAAAAGAGGACCTGAGTACACATGGGAGCTTGAATCTGAAATGCAAAAGAAATATCCACACTTGTTCCAGTAGATCTCGAGGACGAGCTCTAAAACAAGGTGGGGAGGATATAACAACTCTAAACCGACACCCTCATAAATTTTCCGACACCCTAATATATTTTAAAATATCCCAATATGTCCTAAAATACACCCCATACGTGAAAACTGTTCTGAATACCTTAAATATTATTAAAATTAATTAAAAATAATGTTTTTGGGGTTTAGGCGGGCCGCGTAAGGCACCCCTTAAACCTTACGCGGGCCGCTAGAGATCAAGAATGTGGCGCAGCCTGGTGCTGACACGTGTCTGACTCGTGTTGAACCTATAAGTTGACCCAGATCACCTACGCCTTTGACCGTGTTTGACGCGGGCCACGTAGCCCTTTGTTAACCTTTACGCGGGCCGCGTAAAAGTCGAGATGTGGCACTATAAATAGCAGGCATCGGGTTTCATCAAAACTCGTTCAAATCTTTCTTTCTAAACGTAAATCTCTCACATTAGGCATTATACTCGGGTCTAATACCCCCTAAATAGCGAAGTTCTGCTCCGTTGTAAGTATCATAACCCCTGGATACGTATTAGATACTCTGCCTTATTGATCTAGGGTTCCGTAACGGCTGTCATGGTTTTGCCTGACATAGTCGTTGGAATGCCGTCTCGGGGAGGGTATTACTAATGTTAAAATGGGTTATTATACTAACACGTGTGCATTTGTGTAAATTCTAGATTGTCACCAGGAAACCCTAAAGGATAATCTAAGACAGCAATGTGAGTAATCTCCTTTTTGTAAACAGTTTTTACAAAACCTTAACTATTTTACAATGCAATTTAGCAGTGATTGAGTCTTTGTAATTCTACGACTACTGCC
This sequence comes from Helianthus tuberosus, assembly GCA_030545235.1. NCBI lineage: Eukaryota > Viridiplantae > Streptophyta > Magnoliopsida > Asterales > Asteraceae > Helianthus > Helianthus tuberosus. The sequence continues at coordinate 3,174,648 of CM060370.1, forward strand.
GGTATGTTGGGGTTTTGTATATAAAATGTGAGACACGTAACCATTGGACGAAGAGTTAGCCAATGTGCAATATGACCCACCAGTCAGGATTGACAGTACTGAATGAGTAATTGGGTAGATATAAACATTGTAATCGCTCTCAATACTGTTTAAATTAAATTAATGTTTCTTGATTAAACTGGGATTCACTCACCAGTATTTCCCACTGACAAATGTTTTTAAAACGCGTTTCAGGTAACACAATGTGAAAGCCAATTAGAAGCCAGCTGGACAGCACTAAAGGCTTGGAAAAGTGGCTATAAAAGTTACCTAAATAAAGAAGGCGTTTTAATTCAAATAAAATGGGATTTATCCCTATAAATCAGTTTGTAATAAAAACTTGGGTTTTATCCCAATATGTTTAATTATATAAAATGTGGTATTTTACTCCGATAAAATATTTCATAACTACGGTCCTGATGTAAATTCCGCTGCCAAATTAGACAGACACGCGATACCACTGAAACTAGCTCGTGGCCGCCCGTTCTCAGGGATTTGGGATCGGGGGTTGCGACAGACAGCTGGTCGTTCGAGTGACAGTCCGTTCGTTCGGTCGGTCATCCAGTCGGATGACCGTTCGAGTGGATTGTTACTTCCTTTGGGAAGGATGTGTTTGTGTATGATGGCTTGACTTTTGAAGTTTTCGTTGTAGCATTTTGAAAATATTGAAGTACTTCTATCTTTCAGTTCGATCGATCGAATGACCGTTCGATCGGGCGACAGTCCGATAGGTTGGGCACTTCAATGAGAACAAGTTCACAGCAAGTTGTCACTCGATCGGACGGTTGTTCGATCGGGTGTCCGATCGAGTGGCATCCCTCGTGTATTGAACATGTTGAAAATTGTTTAGGTGTTGAAGTCAGAACATCACATGGTCGAGTGGTAGTCCGATCGAATGGTAACCCGATCGGTCATCCCTTCGTTCAATGTTCATCCTTCAAGGTTTTGAAAACAAAAGTTAAATGTGGGACCAAGGTGTAGATCGAACGGGTGACAACTCATTCGGACGACAGTCCGATCGGACGGTAGTCCGATCGGACGACATTCCGTCCTGGTCGTTCCGTTCGTCTTACACTTGGTTGTTTTGATAGTTTGTCGTTTTATCGAGATGTTTTGATAACGTGTTATGTAATAACTCTCATCAAAATTATTATTTCTTATTATATTTTGTCCAATAGGAAAACCTAATTGAGTCCCCCAAGTAATCCTGCATAAACCCTAAAATTTTCAGAACAATCGGAATCAGTATCAGGCCCCTAAAACTCAGGGGGGTATTCCCTCGTTAGTAATATCCACACAGTTTGTTGTCGAAAGTGAATTTTAACGAACCGTTGACTCAGCTGAGCTAGTAAGACACGGGGCTACCCTATGGTAGGGTGGTGCCCCTCGCGCCACGCGACACTCCCTCGCGCCACGCGAGGGAGCTGTTTTTCCAGTATATATAGTGGAGTTTGGCACTTGCAATTCTGCGTTGGTTCGACATTAAAACTCAATTCGTACACCAAGTTATCTTCTGTTTACTACAAAAACACACACAAACACGAAACGCTGCCGTGACAACAGGGTAATAACTCGATCGCTGCTACGATTTAATGTCCGGTCGATAGAAACCAATCCAATGGATGTTTAAGTGCTGCTCAAACTTGGGTTATGCTTTGTCATTCGTCTTGAATTCGATGGATGTTTAAGTATCTGTAGGATCGTTTTCAGACCCAAACGAGTCGATCAGAAGAGATCTCATCCGATACAAAAGGCGGAAACAGATGTATCAGAGTTATTTCAGCTGAATTGCACGAGAAATCACTTTAAACTGTCTTTTGATTGATATCAGATCGATTACAATGCTGTAGACACTTCGAGAGAGCTTCGCTACCAGAATCAGAATCGTTACAAATGAATTGGCACGACAGGTATTTATAGGTGAGCTAATTTCGCACTAACTGGCCAAGCGAAATCTGATTTCGCACGAAATGTCTCAAACGAAATCAAATGATTTGATTTCGTGCGAAATACTTAGCTTGATTTTGTACGAAATGACCCCTGTGTCATTTCGTGCGAAATACCCATAAACACACATTTCCTCGTTTTTCGTGCCCTGGTCTATCTAATACAATACAATACAAGACTCGATACAAGACGAAGTCGACAAACGTATGCACCAACAGACTCCCCCTCGGATGTTGACGAAGTTTTCGGTGTCGAGTCTTCGGTTGTCAAATCTTCAGTCTTTATCAGTCTTCTCGATCTCTCCAAAGATTCTCCATTTTAAGCATCCTCAATCAATCTCTTTCTCTTTCTCCCAGAATCGCAACCTGGCTCTATACTCCTCTTGATCAGGTCTCTTGATTCCTTAAGATCTTCAGCATCACCAGCTTACATCTTCAGACTCCCTCTTGATGTCATCAGACTCCCCCTTTCGATAAGCTGGGATCGCAGTCTGGAATTCACTTTTCACAGGTTCTAAGATCGTAACCTGGCTTTTCTCAAACTTCATTCCTGCACAATCTCTACCACAAACATAATTTCCCCAATTTAAAATATTGCAAATTCAGAAACCACTTTGTAGGAATTATTAAAAAAATGATTTAATCTCAGATGATCACTTGTAAGAATAACATCTCTTTCTTAAACATACTCTCCCAAACCTGTTGTTCATCATGCTTAGCACTCGGAATTTTGAAAATCAGCTTTTCAACATCAGTTGTCGAAAATCTTTTTGCACTTTTTCAAAATTTTATGCTAAAACACACTAAAATCTTTTTAGATTTTTGTATTTAACGAAATGCAGTAAAGAAATATATACACACAATATTTTTACGAGCTTGTGTAAGAGGATCATATCAGTTTATGAGACAAATCACCAACATCGTTAAGCTTTAAACATTTTAAGTTCTAAACGATTCACGTAGATTGTCAGTATACTGATCCACTTTAAATTTTCACACAAATTTCAACTGTTTCGAGATACGAGATTAATGTTTTAAGCACTTGAACTTATTTGCGTGTCCCACCTCAGAATATACTCCCGTATCCAGATCCTAATATTCAGTCTTACAGGTGAGTATACCTAGATGATATCTGTAAAGGGTTAAATGCGAGGGCCATGAGAGCTCAGGCTATTGCTTCCGCAAAATCAGAGAGATGATGGCTTCGACTTTAGGTGTGTTCCCTTTAGAGAATCTTTTCTTCAACAGCACATGATTAGCATTTTGCAATGTTTCATCATTTTTTATGCTGAGGGGGGTGCTATATTTCAAGCAAGCAGAAAGTATTATACGGGGACTAGGCCATTGCTTCCGCAAAATCAGAAGTCCCGGGATAATACCCCAGATATCACTAAGCATAAAGACCTAGTATCTCAGAAAGAGGTACCTTTCAAACAAGATTTCGGGGGTTACCCATATATTCGAGAGATGTTCCCCACGAGATAAGTAAGTTTGAAATTTAGGTTTATATCTCGAACACAATCTACTAAACGTGCGAAAACCTACTGGCACATCATCAGTGAGACCGTTTATCACTTTTAAACTATCTAATTCTTTAGCATGCCGTGAATGTCCACTGATGTACTATCATTTCCTCTTTTTTACGACAAAACTCAATTTTAATTTTTCAATGTTTTTGTCTTTTTTTGGTTTTATCATGTTTTTGGATTTTTCAAATTTTTCAAATTTCCTAAATTTTTACTCCCCCTAAAATCAAAATATGTTTCAATTTTGATTTTCGGAGAAAATTTGAAATCAAACTGTACAAAAAAATGACAACTGTTGTGAATTACATCAAATCGCCATCCACTTGGCATAAACAATCAGAACTCCCCCTGTCAACAAACTATTTTCCCATTAAGATTTCAAAACACTTAAGTTTGTTTTAATCAAAATGGTTTTTTCCGGAAAATTAGTTTTGTTGATTTTACCACTTCTAAAAAATGGGGATGTGATCATCACTTTGTTTTCCAATCATTTGAATGAAAGTTAAATCAAGTTCAACTTAATGACCTTGATTAACCACTTGTAGGTAAAACCTCTCTTTCAACCACTTGTCGGTTTGTTTACCAACAATTACCACTTGTAGGTTGAAATCTCAAGATGCCGATTCCTACCCCACACTTACCAACCTGGGAGTTCCGGCAAGTCATACTAGTGAAAAATTTTCAATTTTCATTCAAATGTTTCAAGAATGATGCCGATTCATGCTCCGCGATTACCAACTTGGGAGCTCCGGCAAGTCCAGAGTTTAGTCGTGATAGGTTCTATCCTAGTTACTAATCTGGGATGAACCATCTCCATCTGGTTTCTTCGTTTTCTTTTCATAAAATTCCTTAACCCCCTTAACCTTCCCATCAATCATTTTTCCAAAAATATTTTGAACGGTGGGGTTAAAGACCTTTTCAACATCAAAATCTTTCTTTTCAGAAAAGAATTGATTTGAAATTTCAACTTTTCCGATTTTTGATTTTAAATTTTCAGCCCGCAATGGTGGAAAATTTGCATCATCCAAAGGCGGAACTGACTTCTCTTCTTTCATAACAACTTTTGGCTCCTCTGATTTTGTGGAATCAGATTCATCACCAGAACTATCACTTGAATTCTTAACAACCCATTTTTGGTTGTTAAGTTTCTCCTTTCTTTTGTAAACATCTTTCGAACATTCACCAACCTCAAAAGTTGAATTTTCAAAAACTTTAAATATGTTTGTTGGTGGTTCGGTTTTCTCAACAATCTTTTTTTTCAGTTTACCAGAGACTCCCTGTTTTGTTTGTATTGCCTTTGGACAATTCCTGGCAATGTGACCAACTGTTTTACATTGAAAACAGGTTCTCGTCTCTATCTTCTTCTGAGCAACACTTTTCTTCATTTCTTCTTGCTTCTTGGCAAGGAATTCTTTGTTGGATTGCTTTCTGAACACTTGCTCTTTTTCTTCTTCAGATGATTTTCCTGTAACAAAAACAGTTTTTGGTTTATAAATTTTCTCATTTTTATGATTTTTTGGTGGAATAAAACCCAATCCCTTCTTTTTGTAATTACCGTTATGGTTTGGTTTCTTTTTGATAACCTGAACCAGAACTGTAACCCTTTTTCTTGTTTAAACGTTGTTGAACTCTTGAGGTGTAAGGTTTAGGTTTTTCAGAAAGATTTTCATCTTTTATTTCAGAAATATTAATTTCTATTAGTTTAAAAACCTTTTTGATCATTTCAGTTTTAACACCTCTTATAGGAAATGCCTCATCAGAATATAATTTGTCAGAATCTTTCAAAGTATATGCTACTTTGATTGGTTCGTCATTCAAATTAGATTTTGATAACAAAAATTCTTTATTATACACCCGTTTGTCCTTTTTGACTGTTGAATTTTACGTGTTGGACTCAGACTTTGACTCTGACTTGGATTCCTCCGTTTCATCCTTATCCAACACCTGATCGACCACTTTCTTTATTAACTCGGACTCATGATCAGTGTCAGATGATGTGAACGTGACATCAATATTTTCTGGCAAATTATCTGAAGACCCAGACTCCCACTGTAAGTTTGTTGCCTTTTTTACTCTTTCTGAATTTGGATTTCGAGGAGAATATCCATTTTCGACCGGGGGTGGACATTTGTTATAGACAACACTTGGTTTCTTACCATAAATCTTCACTTCATCATCTTCTTTTGTTTCAGACTTCTTCTCTTCAGATTTTTCTTCTTCAAAAGTCTTCATTTCTTCTACTATGGGGTAAATCCTGTCAACCACAAAAGTAGAACATGAGTAACTTTTTAATAATCTGTTTACTCTCTTGGTTTCTATTCTCTGGGTTTCCAGTTTTAACTCAAGCTCAGCACACTTTTCAGTGTAATAGTTGACATTGTCAAGCTGTCTCATGAATGCTCCTTTAAGTGTCTTCATTGCTGTGGCTTGTTCACTGCTTGTCTCATTGTATTGATTCATGGCTTTGTTCAGGACATCATATGAATCTTTCATCCTGTTCAAGTTGTGAATCAATTCACTGTTTTGCTTCTTCATAGTCTCACAGTTTTCACAGCTCTTGGTTACTTTTTCTGCAACAGCTTCCTTTTTAACCTCAAACACTGGAATTTCTTTGTCCTGCTTCTTTATCACACAAACTTCTTCTTCAACCTTTTTACTTTGCCTGGCTAAATATTTTCTCATTTTTTCTGCCCAATAATCATCAACCATGTAATTATCACCATCATCTTTAACAATTTGAGCAACAAAAGCTTTAGCCAGAAATTCTTTATCTGGATAATAATTGTCCCAGCTAAAACCTTCGGGCAATCTTTCATCATTTTGATCTACCAGACATGCTTTGCTATCAGCCGTAATATATTTATCCCAACTGAATCCTTTTGATGAACTTCCATCATCTTGATTAACAAGACATGCTCTCTTTGAATCTTCAATCTCCTTCCTAGCATGTGCAGTTTGTGGAGATTGCTGTTGATGTGGTTGTTGAGCAGCTTGGTGATAAATCGCTTTTCGATAGTAGTCATTGTTTCCAAAGGGATTTTGAGCTCCACTAACTTCACGGTTTGTGCACTCTCTCTTGAAATGCCCTTTTTCCCTGCAACGAAAACAAGTTACTTTAGATTTATCAAATCCTAAAGTTGAAACATTTGCATCACGGAAATCATCTCTTCCCGTAATTTGTTTAAACTTTTCGGCTCTTCTCAACACGCTTGCCAAACACCATTTTATATCCATCAATTCCATCTCCTCAGCATCAACCTGATCATAATCCTCTTTAGTCAACATAGGATTTCCGATCCTCCCTGCAACCAAACTTCCATACGATTCTAGCACAGTCACCAACAAAGACATATGACTTTTTGCAACTTCTTCCGAGTAGTTCGGATCATTCTCAAGATTTAATGCAATATTGCAATGAAGAAATTTCCCACTCTTTGTTGTTGAGAAATTTGGATCAAACGATGGATATGACGAAAATCCCATTTTGCTACTTGATCCTTGAGATGAACTTTCAGAAGAACTTTTTACATTGAAGGCCGTTTCAATCTTTGGTGAAATATTGGTCTTCTCACTAACACCACTTTTGTAATACAACCCAATGTCTTGTTCTCCATCATAGTTCTTCATTCTTGCTATCTTTCTTTGTTCCATCTCTTGAGCTTCCAGTTTTTTAATAAACTCACTCAATGTTAGCTTGTCAAAATCTGGTTTATTTTTCAACATCATAAGATATGTGCCCCAAGTATCGTGTGGCAACGCATCAGCCAACTTTTCAATCAGTTCATCATTATCTTTTCTGATATTTAATCTGTTCATATTCTTCAACAAATTGCAATATCTTTCAATGATCTGTTTTGTATTTTCAGTTCTCAATCCACGAAAAAGATCAAATTCTTTCTTCATAAGCGACTTTTTGTTCTTGAGCATTTCATCACTACCAATAAACTTTAATTCTAATTCTGTCCATATCGAATGTGCACTTCCATTGTGTTGAAGTAGAATCAGAATGTCTTCTTTAATGGCTTGCTGCAAAAGACTAACCATCATTTTTTCATCTTTGTATTTCCTTTTTTCATCAGCTCCTAAATCTCTAATATCAATTTTCACTCCACCATTTCTGACTGGTCTAGTATATTGAGATTCAGAATGTTCCCATGCATCTAAGTGATATGCTTGAACCCAAGTTTCAAAACATTCAGCCCATCCACTGTATTCCTCGATACTCATGAGCTTAGGCGGTTTTTGGGTTGTCCCTGTTTCATTTTCAAGCATCGTACTTTGAACTATAATCATCGGACTAGCAAAGGCATTATAAAACTCGTTCTCCATGATTTAGTTTTCAAAAGTTCACAAACTGTCAGTTTTAAACGAAATACCCTCCTCACACGAAATCAATTTTCACACGGAATCAAGTTTCAAACGAAATCAATCCTCTTTCAAGCGAAATCAACTTTCCAAGCGAAATCAGTATATTTTTCACGCGAAATAGACTTTCATACGAAATTACCCTTCACACAAAATGAGGTTCACACGAAATGAACTCTCACACGAAATACACTTTGGTGCGAAATCAGCTTCAAACGAAATAGCTATTTTCGTGCGAAATCAACTACGATTTCGTACGGAATAACACTCTGATGCTCACTCTCAAGCGAAATAACCTCTGAAACGAAATACGATCTGATTTCGTGCGAAATACGGCAATGTTCAAGCGAAATGATATCAAATTTCGTGCGAAATCAAACTTTCGGACAGTTTTTTCAAAAATTGATCATGTTTTACTTTGAATTAGAGTCTGATTCTTTCTAGGGTTTGTTAAAACACTGTTTTACATGTTATACTTCAAAATCAAACCATTTTAACCGTGAAATTTTGTTAAATTTTGAAAAGAATGTGTAGAAATCAGAAATTGCAGCTGAAATGGTAAGAACTCTTCCTCATGTGCTCTGATACCACTTGTAGGATCGTTTTCAGACCCAAACGAGTCGATCAGAAGAGATCTCGTCCGATACAAAAGGCGGAAACAGATGTATCAGAGTTATTTCAGCTGAATTGCACGAGAAATCACTTTAAACTGTCTTTTGATTGATATCAGATCGATTACAATGCTGTAGACACTTCGGCAGAGCTTCGCTACCGGAATCAGAATCGTTACAAATGAATTGGCACGACATGTATTTATAGGTGAGCTAATTTCGCACTAACTGGCCAAGCGAAATCTGATTTCGCACGAAATGTCTCAAACGAAATCAACATTTGATTTCGTGCGAAATACGTAGCTTGATTTCGTACGAAATGACCCCTGTGTCATTTCGTGCGAAATACCCATAAACACACATTTCCTCGTTTTTCGTGCCCTGATCTATCTAATACAATACAAGACTCGATACAAGACGAAGTCGACAGACGTATGTACCAACAGTATCGCACTTTGTCATTCATTGTGAAGGTTTTGATCTCGTGAGTTGTCGTAAAAGTTGGATTAAAGTTACTAACCTAGTTTTCATGTGCATTGTTATTTGAATTAGGTTAATAGGATTATCAGTATGCTAAACTTTGTCCGATTAAACTTGCAATGTGAGTCATTCTCTTTTATCAATAATGTTTTACAATACTCCAATCATTTTCAAAAGTTATAATTACAGGGATTAAGTCGTGGTTATCTTAATCACTGGCTAGTGGGGTATTGTGCACATTACTAATTTCTCACGGTAAGGCTAATAAATCCAAACAGTGATAATCATCACTACTTGGGTGAAAGGACCCAATAGTGGTATGACCATCGTCACCAGGAAGTGACACGGCGCCAGATAAAAATAAGATAGAAGCCATTGTAATCGCTCTTATGTTGTAATTTATAACTATGTGTCATTTTATGTAAACTGAATGTCTCGCCAGTATTTCCCCGCTGATAAAATATTTTTAAAACATGTTTCAGGCGACCTGCTGTGATTCAAGGAAAACGTGCTACGGAGCACTAACAAGCTTGAAGTGGTGGCTCAGTTAAAATAAATAAACATGTTTTGTAAACCAGGGAATATCCTCGTGAAATTCCTCTATTGTAAATTACGGGGTTGATCCCGAATTATGAAATAAAATAATCGGGCATTTTCAAGTTTTAAAAGATCCTGTTAAATCTTCCGCTGTCAACTCAATTCATTAATACCATGGGTTTCTGTCCCGCGGCTCCTGGACCGGGTCAAACCGGGACGGGGGCCGTGACAGAAAAAGGTGGTATCAGAGCCACTGATTTAAGCCAATTAAGTATTTAGAAATACTTAATTTTTCTGATTTCCATCCTGTGATTATGTGTTCCTTTGTGTTATTTGACTATTTGTTTACAGTATGGGTAAGCAAAGACTTTCGGACATCTATCGTCAATTAGATAGTTCACCAAAAGATAAGGGAACTTCAGCAGATACTGAGGAAGGAATAGTTGTTCGTAAAGCACAGTTTGAGAAACCACTTACCCCTAAGAAAAGAAGTCGGATTATTAGAAAAATTCAAGAGAAAATAAAGAAGTCACAACCAAAAGGAGTGAGGGTTAATAAGGAAACTCAGGAAATAGGCAATAACCCACCATGGGAAGATGAACTGGATGAAAAATGGGCAGATCTCTATATGTTAGCCACTACAGCAGTAAATGTTAACTTTTAATTAAGTTAAACTGCCAACACCCTGACCCGGTACTAGCACCCATATCACCTACAAGCCAGAAACTTTAAACTTTGCCTATTAGATAAAACAACTTAGTAAGAGAAAATAGACTAAAATAAATTATGAATGCACAACCCTAGTATATTTTAAATCTCCGTTGTAATTTGTAATATATATATATATATATAAAAATTGCAATGTGTGCAATGATACTTGAATATTAACCTGTAAAAAAATTAACTTACAAAATTTTAACCTAGAATTTTGTGTGTTTCCCCTATATCTGCTAAACAGCATGAATGAGTTGTCTGAGGCTCTTCAGAATCTCAATCTCTACTCTGTGAATGAGGAAGTTTCCAGAAACTTTACCGGTTATTTGGCCGATATTGAGGAACCTATGGAATTCCAAGCTCAACCTCCGGAGAAACCAAAGCCAAAGAAAAGAAGAAGGTTTGTGGGCTGGAGGCGTGTACGCAAAAGGAAACCAGCAACTAGAAAAGTTGCCAAAATGGAGGAACCATTGGATAAAGGAAAAGAATAGAGATTGGGGAAAGTTCTAAGCAAGCCGAGGAATTGCCACTGCAGGAGGAACTAGATCATATACTGGCAAGTTATGATATCCTTAGGCCAGTCAATGAAAATCTCTTCACTTATCCTGCCGAAACCCAACTTCCAGTGAATTTGGAACCAGCCATCTCAGATCCCCTTATCCACTCCCAATCTCTACCAGCAGAGCTGGAAGAATGGTGGACCACTGATTGGCAGTTTCAAAATCTCCTGAATAACCCTGATACCATTTTCCCTCAATTTGACCCGGAGCCTCCACTACACCCACCTATGAGCTCCGAGAACTTAGCTGAACTCCGCCAGTATGGCGAGGAGCTGATTGATGCAGGGAACCAAATTAGGGATATAGGAGAAAAGATATCCTGGAAGTACGACGAGAGGGAGCGTCGCTTCTGAGATGCTAGCTGACGGGATGGAGTGACGGCATGGTTGTGGTGGTATAATAATAATAGTAGTAAAATATAATCCTGTGAAATAACTTAAAAATAAAACTTTTGTAAGATAACAAGTGAGTACGGAAGCATAATATAATATATAAAAATGGAAGTCGAGAAATCGACAATTTTGGCTATATGTGTTAATGTGATTATGTGCGATTGTTTTGTTATATTTGGCTGTTAATTATTTTCTGCTAATTACTTACCTATATTAATTACCAGATGGAACACGCTGGTAATGAACCCGTTAATGAAGTTAACCAATCTGAACAAAACCATAAGGATCAATTTCTGAATAGGCAAGATATTGAGAATATCGTTGCTCAGGGAATAGCCAATGCTATTCCAGCAATCCTTGCTACTGCCCAAAATCCTGTTGAACCTCAACAAATTATTCCTAGCAAACGTACACACGGCGATAACTTTAGTAATAGTGTAAACGGAGGCGGTAACCATACTAATAACGACAATGATGGGATGCAAGCCCCACTCCTTAAGAAAATGAAAGCTGCAACGCCTGGTTGCACTTACAAGGAGTTTCTTGCCTGTAAACCGGTTGAATTTGCAGGCAACGAAGGGGCGACCGCTGCACTGCGTTGGTTAGAGAAAACCGAGGCGGTGATTAAAATAAGTAAATGTGCCGAGGAAGACAAGGTCATGTATGCATCGCATCTTTTAAAAGAAGGGGCGCTAGAATGGTGGAATACGGTACTTCAAGCCAAAGGAAGCGATGTAGCCTATGCCATGGGCTGGGAAGAATTTAAGCGCCTAATGGAGAGAAAATTATGTCCTGAGTACGAAAAGGAACAAATGGCAAATAAATTCTTGAACCACCGGATGGTGAATGTAGACTGTCGAGGGTATACTTCATCATTCTTCGAATATGCTAGAGTTGTACCTACCCTGGCTTCGCCAGAGCCGGTGCTTATTTCCCGCTATATTTGGGGATTGATTGGCGAAATCCGTAATAACGTTAAAGCTGCGAGACCTCGCACTATTGACGATGCGGTAGAATTAGCTAACACCCTAACTGACGAGCTGGTACGCACGATAGAAGAAAACCAGAAAAAGGAAGTAGCCCAAAAGATTACCCAGGGATTCCGTGTGGGTAACCGTAGCAATTTCAAGAAAAAGGGAACTGGGCAATCTTCCACTGTTCCATTTTGCAATACCTGCAAAAGAAAGCATTTTGGAAGATGCAAAGGGTATTGCAATTTCTGCAAAATTCCAGGGCATCAAGAGGAAGACTGCAGGAAGAAGAAATCCACAATCTGTTACAACTGTGGAGAAGCTGGACATTTTCGGCCAGATTGCCCGAAATTGGTTAAACCAACTGATAACAAAGCTAAACCTGCAGAAGGAACTACCAAGAAAAACGTAAGAGCCTTCCAGTTGACTACTCAGGAAGCAAAACTAATCCCTGACGTAATAGCTGGTACGTTCCTAGTTCACGAAGTTTATGCAAAAGTATTATTTGACTCTGGTGCAAACCAAAGTTTTATAAATACTTCATTTTGCCAAGCTCTTAAGCTACCCTTAACAAAACTAAGGCAAGTTTTTACAGTCGAAACGGCAGATGGAAATTCTGTTAAAATAGATAAGGTTTTGCGAGAAGGAAAGATAGAACTCTTAGGTCATAAATTCTCTGCAAACTAGTTACCTATGAATTTAGCTGGATTCGATGTCGTGTTAGGAATGGATTGGTTAGTAGCCAACCATGCTCGAATTCTCTGTGATAAAAACTCCATAGAAATTCATACACCCACAAGAGAAGTAATCATAGTTACAGGAGATAAGCCGCGTAAGCCACTGAAATTCATTTCAGTAATGAAATTGGCCAGTTATTCAAGAAAACAAGAAGTTGTGTATATGATTTCTGTAATCATTAACACGAAAAGTAAGGAACTTAAAGAAATTCCAGTAGTAGCAGAATACCTAGATGTATTCCCAAAAGAACTACCGGGATTACCACCCAATAGGGAAGTCGAATTTAGAATTCATCTAATTCCTGGAACTACACCGATAGCCAAGGCACCTTATCGGTTAGCACCCACTGAAATGTTAGAACTGAAAAAGCAGTTAGATGAATTATTAAGCAAAGGATTCATACAACCTAGTTTATCCCCGTAGGGAGCACCAGTGTTGTTTGTGAAAAAGAAAGATGGGTCAATGAGAATGTGTATCGATTATAGGGAATTAAATAAGGTTACAATTAAGAATCGATACCCGTTACCTAGGATTGATGATCTTTTTGAACAACTTCAAGGAGCTAGATACTTTTCTAAGATCGACTTACGCTCCGGATACCATCAATTGAAGGTACAAGAAGAAGATATACCTAAAACTGCTTTCAGAACTAGGTATGGCCATTACGAGTTTACCGTCATGCCCTTCGGACTAACAAATGCTCCCGCAGCATTTATGGACATGATGAATAGGATTTGTAAACCGTACTTGGATAAATTTGTAATTGTCTTCATTGACGATATACTTATTTATTCCAAAATCCAGGAGGAACATTGTGAGCACCTGCATGCTCTCTTAACTTTATTAAGAAAAGAAAAGCTTTACGCCAAATTCTCGAAGTGTGAATTTTGGCTACAAGAGGTACAATTTTTAGGACATATGGTGAATCACGAAGGTATTCACGTAGATCCCTCCAAGATAGAAGCGATCACCAAATGGAAGGTCCCGCAATCAGCTACGGAAGTTAGAAGTTTTCTAGGATTAGCAGGGTACTATAGGCGCTTTATTAAAGATTTTTCTAAGATAGTTGTACCATTAACTAAGCTAACCTGTAAAGTAGTTAAGTTTGAATGGGGACCTAGGCAAGAAGAGGCCTTTAGGATTTTGAAGCAAAAGTTAACAAACGCCCCAATTTTAGCTTTGCCAGAAGGAACAGAGGATTTTGAAGTTTACTGTGATGCTTCTAAGCTAGGATTAGGATGTGTGCTAATGCAATGCAAAAAGGTAATTGCGTATGCCTCAAAACAATTGAAGAACCACGAAGAAAACTATATGACTCATGACTTAGAATTAGGAGCCATAATTTTTGCCCTTAAGATTTGGAGACACTATCTGTATGGAAGTAAGTTTACTGTTTATACAGATCATAAGAGTTTAAGATACATATTTGGTTAAAAAGAATTGAACATGAGGCAAAGAAGGTGGATGGAAATTCTAAGTGACTACGACTGTGATATTCAATATCACGAAGGAAAGGCAAATGTAGTTGCAGATGCCTTAAGTCGTAAGTATCATGAAAAGCAAAGGTGAGTTCGTGCTCTTAGATTAAGTTTACAATTAGACTTAATGGAACAATTAAAGAATGTTCAGGAAACAGCAATCAAGGAGGATGCTGAAGAAATGAAAGGAAGAATAAAGGAATTGGAGCAAGGAGCTGATGGAATTTGGAGATTCCATAAGAAAAGGATTTAGGTACCTAAGCAAGGAGATTTAAGACATAAGATCTTAGAGGAAGCCCATAAATCTAGTTATACCATGCATCCGGGAAATAATAAAATGTACCAAGATTTAAGGAATAATTTCTGGTGGATAGGAATGAAAAAGGATATAGCTAGATATGTTTCTAAGTGTCTAACTTGTTCACAAGTTAAGGCAGAACACCAGAAACCTTCAGGGCTACTTCAACAATTTGAAATGCCTGTTTGGGAATGGGAACTCATAACAATGGATTTTGTTACTAAGTTGCCCAAAACCAGAAAAGGTAATGATGCGATTTGGGTAATTGTGGATCGATTAACCAAATCAGCTCATTTTCTACCCATGAAAGAAACCTTTAGCATGGAAAGGTTAGCAAAGTTGTATGTAGATGAAGTAGTATCCTTACATGGAGTTCCACTCTCCATTGTATCGGATAGAGATAGTCGTTTCACTTCGCATTTTTGGAAAAGTTTCCAAGAAGCCATGGGGACTAAACTGAACTTGAGCACCGCATATCATCCTCAAAAAGACGGACAAAGTGAAAGGACGATCCAAACCCTGGAAGACATGCTTAGGGTATGTGTGATAGATTTTGGTGGAAACTTGGATGACCACCTACCCTTAATTGAATTCTCCTATAATAATAGTTATCATTCAAGCATTGAAGCTGCCCCATTTGAAGCACTGTATGGACGAAAATGCAGAACTCCAGTTTGCAGGGCAGAAATAGGAGAAAGTCAGTTATCAGGTCCTGAAATTGTACAAGAAACTACCGACAAGATCACTCAAATCAAGAAAAGACTAAAGACGGCTCAAGATCGCCAGAAGAGTTATGCAGACAATCGACGCAAGCCACTGGAATTTCAAGTCGGGGATAAGGTACTTTTGAAAGTTTCTCCTTGGAAAGGAGTAGTACGGTTCGGAAAGAAGGGAAAGCTAAGTCCAAGGTACGTAGGACCATTCCCAATAATCCAGCGAATAGGACCAGTTGCTTATCGCTTACAACTACCAGAAGAGCTAGCCGGGGTACATGACGTATTTCATGTATCCAATCTTAAGAAATGTCTATCTGACGAATCACTGGTAGTACCTCTTCAAGATGTAGAGGTAAATGAAAAGTTAAAATTTATTGAGAAGCCATTGCAGATAGAAGAAAGAAAGGTCAAGTTTCTCAAGCACAAACGACTAGTGCTGGTCAAAGTCAAGTGGGATTCAAAGAGAGGACCTGAATACACTTGGGAGCTGGATTCGGAGATGAAGCGAAAGTATCCCTACTTATTCCAGTAAATCTCGAGGACGAGATTTTTATAAGGTGGGGAGGATGTAACAACTCTCATCAAAATTATTATTTCTTATTATATTTTGTCCAATAGGAAAACCTAATTGAGACCCCCAAGTAATCCTGCATAAACCCTAAAATTTCAGAACAATCGGAATCAGGATCAGGGCCCTTAAAACTCATGGGGGTATTCCCTCGTTAGTAATATCCACACAGTTTGTTGTCGAAATCGAATTTTAACGAACCGTTGACTCAGCTGAGCTAGTAAGACACGGGGCTACCCTATGGTAGGGTGGTGCCCCTCGTGCCACGTGACACTCCCTCGCGCCACGCGAGGGAGCTGTTTTTCCAGTATATATAGTGGAGTTTGGCACTTGCAATTCTGCGTTGGTTCGACGTTAAAACTCAATTCGTACACCAAGTTATCTTCTGTTTACTACAAAAACACACACAAACATGAAACGCTGCCGCGACAACAGGGTAATAACTCGATCGCTGCTACAATTTAATGTCCGATCGATAGAAACCAATCCAATGGATGTTTAAGTGCTGCTCAAACTTGGGTTATGCTTTGTCATTCGTCGTGAATTCGATGGATGTTTAAGTATCGCACTTTGTCATTCATTGTGAAGGTTTTGATCTCGTGAGTTGTCGTAAAAGTTGGATTAAAGTTACTAACCTAGTTTTCGTGTGCATTGTTATTTGAATTAGGTTAACAGGATTATCAGTAGGCTAAACTTTGTCCGATTAAACTTGCAATGTGAGTCATTCTCTTTTACCAATAATGTTTTACAATACTCCAATCATTTTCAAAAGTTATAATTACGGGGATTAAGTCGTGGTTATCTTAATCACTGGCTAGTGGGGTATTGTGCACATTACTAATTTCTCACGGTTAGGCTAATAAATCCTAACAGTGATAATCATCACTACTTAGGTGAAAGGACCCAATAGTGGTATGACCATCGTCACCAGGAGGTGACACGGCGCCAGATAAAAATAAGATAGAAGCCATTGTAATTGCTCTTATGCTGTAATTTATAACTATGTGTCATTTTATGTAAACTGAATGCCTCGCCAGTATTTCCCCGCAGATAAAATATTTTTAAAACATGTTTCAGGCGACCTGCTGTGATTCAAGGAAAACGTGCTACGGAGCACTAACAAGCTTGAAGTGGTAGCTCAGTTAAAATAAATAAACATGTTTTGTAAACCAGGGAATTTTCTCGTGAAATTCCTCTATTGTAAATTACGGGGTTGATCCTGAATTATGAAATAAAATAATCGGGCATTTTCAAGTTTTAAAAGATCCTGTTAAATCTTCCGCTGTCAACTCAATTCATTAATACCACGGGTTTCTGTCTCGCGGCACCTGGACCGGGTCAAACCGGGACGGGGGCCGTGACATGTTAAGCAACAGGAACCTCGTCAATACTTGGTACTCCTGATCGGACAGGAATCACCCAAATCCAACCAGTTAACTGTTTGAGACGGTGTTCCATGTTTAACCCGAAATCGGTAGTCTCGTGGATAGAATCCAGATCTTGAACCAACACTGTAAAACCTTAAAGGATCTTGCAATGATATCACTGTCAACTTGTGTAAGTGCGGAATCCAAACACAAGTGGATTCAAGAAAAACTATTAAGAATAATAAGAATAATTATCAAAAACAAAACAATCTTGCATTCACCTTTAGATCGATGACTGATACAAGACTACTTCCTGATCTCGAGTGGCCTTCCCTGACTTCTATCCAAGTGATCAACCTCTAAAAGGTTACAAAAGTTTACTTATATACTAACTAAGGTGGGTCGAAACCACCTAGGCCCACTCGAGATCTCTACATAAACCCAATACACATAATTGACCCAAAACAACTAAGTTAAACAATACAAGACCAATCCCAAACTTTAATATCTCTCAATGTATAAACCTTTAGGTTCCAACAATCTCCCCCTAGGTTTATGCATAGAGAGTCTTGAACCTTCAACTATCACCAGCACCACCCAACCGATCTTTGAACCCACCAAAACCTTTTGTGCGAATATGTATCGCTGAGGCCACAGCACCAGTCCATTCTTTCGCAATCTCCTCATATTTCTCAGTAGCTCTAATTTGATGACGAGCTAACACTTCCAGGTCTTCATGAACAACATTCAGCAAATCAACTGGATCCACCAAGCGAAAATCCACATTATGATCACAAACAATTACAGCCTACCCTAAACGCTCATCATAAGTCCAAAACTGCAAGGACTTCAAAGCACCTTGTGGAATTTTCCTCACCAAAGGAAGCACCTTTTCCTTATCAGTTACTGGCCAATGCACAATCTTCATTCGCTTGCGTGTATATGAATCTCTAACTCCTTTAGCTGGTTTAACAATGGACTCTGCTGTACGCATTGAAGGAAATCCCTTAAGAACCTCCCTCTTCAATCTCTCAAAAAACAAATATCCAGGTCCTCCAGGCTTATCATCTACGTAGGGTGCTTTAGACAGATCAGTCAAATCAATCTTAGTAAATGACTGAAACTGGCCTGGATGTTTATACCATTCAACAGGTCCAACCTTCCTTTTTATCCACCACCTTTTACGATCGTGATCAAATCCCCAGCTAACAACACCAGATCTATTTCCAACTTGATCATAGATAGTTTCACCAACATCCATTAAATGATGTGTAGCTTGAGCATCATCATCATCTGGATTAAGATTCCTGTTCTTCAAAATCACAAACTCCCTTTTCTTCTTGATTCTTTCAGCCTTCTCTTTATCAGCAACAGGATCAACAACTCTTTTAAAGTATTGCTCCATCGCAGCACTTCTCTCAGCATCATCCTTTTCAAAGGCTTTTCTTCTATTCTCCACATCAGTAGGATCAGAGAATTCATTACCAAATTTCTTCTCAAGCTTTCCACGTAAATCATACACCATATTGAACAGCAAAGTAACATCTCCTTGAAGCTGTTCAATTTGTTGATTCTTTTGCACTAAAGTATCTTCAAGTTGGATGATCTTGGCATCTTTATGAATAGAATCTTGCTCAACCACAATTAATCTTTTCTTCATTTCTCTCATGCTAATGAAATCATCATCATCGCTTGAATCATCTTCAAAAGGCATTCTAAACGGCTCTTCAGGTCTCTTACCACTTGAACTGCTTGGCATATCAAGAACTGCTCTAGAAGGACCTGCAGATTCAGAAACACCAAGCGGCATTGTCTCAACAACAGTATCAGTATCAACATTTGTAATCTGAACCTCTGCAGTGGTGGACTCTAAAACATTCCCTTGAGTCTCAGTGTTGAGCTCAAAGATATCTTCAGTAGTGGTGATGGAATCAGTGACATGCTTCTCAAAATCAAAATCATACAATCCTTCATCATCTTCAGCAATGTTTAAAGATTGATCTTTATTTTGCTCAACGTACATTCCGAGTCGAGGATCCCGCCTTTTTCGCTTCAACGGTAATGAATCAGGATCCTTTGGGTTTTCACTAGGCTCTTCAGTAGATACTGTAAGATTGGAAGGAGGATTTCCCATCTTATCAGTTACAGACTTTAATAACGAAGCCAAATTTTCAGCAGTAAGTATAGAAGGAACAGTTGAAACAGCAACATCAGCTTCTTTCTCAGGAGGTAGTTCTTCATCATCTCCTGAATCACACATAATCTCTATGCCTTCATCGTCAGAGTTAATAGTTAAAATCTCTGTCTCAGGCTCATCATCAACAATATTCTGAATATCATGCTCCTCAGCAACCATAGCATTCACTTGAACATTTTGTACTATCACTGGATCAGCAGCTACAACTTCAGTCTCTGAAAATCGACCAAACTTCTCCAAAGGAATACGTCCCTCAAACTTCTTTTCTGTCCCCTTCTTAGTTGTGAGAGCACCAAAACAAGAGGGTCCCATCGTTTTTAATTCCAAGGTATCACCAGATCGCGTCAAATCAGAATAGCGAGCATTGAAAATCATCTGCAAAAACCTTGGATACATAATAAATTTATCCTTTCGAACTCCAGTAACATTTCTCTTCATTCCTTCAAAAACATACTTCGAGTAGTTGAACGACTCATTTGTAATAAGTGCAACAAATGCAGCCGTTTGAGTAGTATTCAGTTGATCTGTTCCCCCTCGATTTTCCGTCATACACAACATGAACATATGTGCCAACAAGCGCCAATAAGGGTGCAAAAATTTCTTAACAAGTGAAGGATACTTTCCTTCATAGCTCAACCGAGGTAACACATCTTCTATAGTATCACTTGAAAGCTCAATTGGATCAGATTCAATATCGCCAAATTGTAGAACTTCTCTTATCATTTGTTCAGTAACAACAACCTTCTTCTTCTAAATCTCAGCTTCAATCATTCCCTTTCCGTCAGTTCCTTGTGCTTCAAATCTTGCCGTCTTCCAAAAATCTTGCACGAGACTTTCATAAACCACTGGATTCTCTCGCAGAGCATGAACGAGTCGACAGCTATTTAATCCTTTGATCAATGATGTGTATAGTCTCCTGTGCTTCTCAGGTGGTGAAGCTAGATAACCAGCTTGATTGTGTGTTGGAATAAATTTTAGATCCATTTCCTACACCAAACAGAAACACTAAGCATAGAGACATAAATTCAAAACAGATCACACCAAATTCAGCAGTCAAAACATCGATTAATACACATGAAGAACTCGAGACTATGAGGTTTCGAGTTGAAACCAAGAGATTTCGAGTCGAGACCTCAGTCGAGACTGAGTTAACTTGACCAAGACCTCAATCGAGACCAAATCAATTTTGAGTCGAGACCCCAATCGAGACCGACAAGGTTGCGACTCGCAACATTAGGTCTCGAGTCTTCACATGTATTCAGTCGAGACCCTAGTCGAGACTCCACAAACATCCTTAATTCACTGAGTTTTGGATCAAACACCACAAACACTCAATGATTTCTTTGAACACCAAAATATCATCAAGATTAGGGTTTATGAGCATCTTCAAACATTCATCAAATCTTCAACCAACCTGCAAAACTTCAAGTAAAACATCATTAAATCTATCAAAATACCTTCAATGAAATCAAATCCCCAAGTCGAGAACGGAGTATCGCCGGAAAAACAGATAATATCGCCGGAGAATGAGAGAGAATTTGAAAGTGACAGATGAGATGTTTCGAGTGCACAGTGAGGGTCTCGAGTCGAGATCCATTTAAATATCTCAAACTTGTGGGCCGGGCCTTTAATAACATGGGTCGAGACCACAGTCTCGAATCGAGACCACTCCAACAATCAGAAAATTGGATTTATTAAATAAAAATTTCACTTATTTTCAGCAATCCAATTTTTTAAAACATTTTCTTATTTAACCCATTAAACTTTCTGAGCAAATTTTATTAGACTAAAACCTATAAACACAAAAATAAATAATATTGAAATATTATTTACAAAATAAATAAAATAAGGAAATATCATAATTTGCTCAGGGATCAAATCACGGGTTTCGGGCTTGACCACACTTATCAACGCTGATCTACTACTGAATGATCTAGACGATTGCCAGTATATTTGTCCACCTAAACTCATCTCCCTAGACATTTTTCATATAACTGCCTGTAACAAATTTATCATGTTTTAATTTCTTAACAATGAACACTCAAACAAATACTAATCAGATCTCGGAATTATAAACAGCACACCCTATCATGTAAGTAGCTTCCCTACCACATATTTCACAAGTCCAATCCAGATCTCTGAAATCTTAACTGGGAATAGATTGAGAAGAGAACAGAATAGATCTTAAGCAAAGATGGTATAATATACAAAATCAAATGAGTTTTTCTCAATTTGATATAGGTTTCTAGGGTTTCTTTTGGGCACTTGAGGGCCTCTTTCGGGTGTTTAATTGATCTACAGAGCGACAACGTACAGCTAGGTCAGCATGTATCTGGATGCAGCAGAAGCTGACGTTGCCTAGCACCTCCAGGTCAGCATATATCTGGATGCAGCAAAGGAGATACACGACTTTTTCAGAGAAGATTTCAGAGTCAGATCAAAATTGTGTGTATCGGGACAACATACAGACATTCAAATAGAAATGAGCTAATTCCAAGTGATTTTCTTTCCTGAGGTCATGTACTATTTTAGTTCTGAACAGAAACAGCCAATGCTTCCAGCCTAAAGGATAGAGCCTACCAACACATCATACTAGAGTCAAACTATTTCGATACTGGTCTTACATGAGTCAGCCCTCAACCATAATGTGAAAATTCATTTCATTTCCCAGTCATGCAACACCTCTTTTTGTATTTTTCTCCTTTTTTTAATGTTTTTGTATTTTTTTTATTTTTTAATGTTTTTGTATTTTTCAAAATTTCTCCCCCGAAATTTGAGCATAAATAAAAACTACCTAAGAATAGAAAACTTTATGAACAAATTTACCTACGAAAAACAAAAACATGCTCAGTCAGTAAAGCGGATCATTTTCAGAAAATCAACAAGCACTTTGAATTTTGAGCTGCTAACAGGTTTGGTAAACAAATCGGCAGCATTTGCATCTGTGTCGATTTGTTCAAGAGTAATAAGACCTCTGTCAAAGCAATCTCTAATAAAATGAACTTTTATGTCTATGTGCTTGGTTTTGGAGTGAAAGACAGGATTTCTAACAATTTGTATTGCAGCATCATTATCGCAGTAAATAGTAGTGTTGAGATAAGTCAAACCGTAATCCTGCAATTGATGTTGCATCCACACCACTTGAGAGCAAGATGCAGAAGCGGCAACATACTCAGCTTCAGCTGTAGAAATTGCCACCGTTTGTTGTTTCTTGCATTGCCATGAAATGAGCCTGTCACCCAGAAATTGACATCCAGCTGATGTAGATTTCCTGTCACTATCAGTTCCTCCAAAGTTGCTATCAGAAAAAGCAAACAAGTCAAAATTAGAATCCCTCGGATACCACAGACCAAACCGAGGTCGGCCTTTAAGGTACCGAAAGATTCGTTTAACAGCAATAAGATGAGAAGTTTTAGGATTAGCCTGATATCTTGCATAGTTACAGACAGCAAACATAATATCCGGGCGGCTAGCTGTCAGATACATCAATGACCCGATCATAGACCTATACTGACGTTGATCCACAGGAGATCCTTCTTCATCTTCAGTCAATAATGGTCTCTCTGCCATTGGTGTTTCAGCTGATTTTGCTTCTGAAAAATTGAATTTTGCTAGCACGTCATCCACATACTTCCCTTGATGGATAAGAATCCCTTGAGAATTCTGCTTGACTTGTAGACCCAAAAACAGTGTCATTTCCCCAAGAGCACTCATTTCAAATTTCTTCTTCATAACTCTCTCAAACTCCTTGCAAAGTTCCTCACTTGTAGATCCGAAAATAATATCATCGACATAGATTTGAACTAAGATCTGATCCTTGCCCACTTTCTTGATAAACAGAGTCTGGTCTATCATGCCACGTGTGTACCCATGAGCCAGAAGATGTTCAATTAATGTGGCATACCAAGCTCGTGGTGCTTGGTGTAATCCATACAATGCCTTATCTAGCTTGTAGGCATATTCTGGATGATCTGGATGCACGAAACCTGGTGGTTGCTCAACAAAAATTTCTTCCTTCACATCTCCATATAGAAACACTGTCTTGACGTCCATCTGATATACAGTAAACCCCATATATGACGCGTAAGCTAAGAAGATCCGGATGGCTTCAAGTCGAGCAACAGGAGCATAAACTTCATCATAATCCAGACCTTCTATTTGTCGAAATCCCTGAACCACCAGCCTTGCTTTATTTCGAACAATAACCCCTGCAGAATCTTGTTTGTTTCTGAACACCCATCTAGTTCCAAGTTTGCGCTTTCCCTTTGGTAACTCGACAAGTTTCCATACTCCAAGTTTCTCAAACTGGTTCAGCTCTTCATGCATAGCATCTACCCAGCCTGGTTCCTGCAAAGCTATATCAACAGTTTTAGGTTCGATTTGTGAGATGTAGCAAGAATATAAACATGTATTAATGATTCCTGATTGGCTCCTGGTTAAAACTCCTGCATCTACAGGACCAATCACATTCTCTATAGGGTGATTTCGTTGGACACTTGTAGGTATTGCCATCTCCGGTACAGTCTCGTCTTCAGTGGTGTTGCTTGACTCCCCCTCATTAGATGCTGCAGTATGATGAACTACTGGAGTTGTAACAATGCAATCTTCAGGAATAGATTCAGGAAATAGTGCAGATCCTGAACCACTAGGTACAGTACCCCTTGATGTAGCACCTTCAGGGGATGAATGGGACATTTGCTGAGGCGTAGGATGTCGGGTGAAAACCATTCCCGGTGGGTCAATAGTATGATTTCTTGATCTTCCTTCAGCTTGTTCTTCCTCTTCAGAATCACCAAAAGACAACGGTTGTTTTGGTGTAGACACACCTGCAACAGTGGGAACACTTGACAAAATGTTAAACGATTTGAATAATTCAGCATAATCATATAACCAATCTGGACCGACTCTAGCGTCCGTAGCATTCTCTTCGAGCCATTCAATGTTGCACGACTCGACGACCTTTTTAGTCACCTTGTTGTATACTCTATAGGCTGAACCTTTAGCATATCCAACAAAGTAACACTCGTCTCCTTTGACCTCAAACTTTCCATTAGCGTCCATAAGTAGTAACACACATGGACAACCAAAGACGCGAAAGTGTGAAACCGAAGGTTTACGTCCTTCCAGAATCTCATAAGGAGTTTTCATATGTCGTTTGTTTACTAAAGCATGATTCTGGACGTAACAAGCCGTGCTAACAGCTTCGGCCCAAAAGAAACTAGGAAGCTTCGAATCGGCCAGCATAGTTCGCGCAGCCTCTATAAGAGTGCGATTTCGTCTTTCTGCTACTCCATTTTGTTGTGGAGTTCGAGGTGCACTGTACTGTTGCTCAATTCCTTTTGCAGCACAAAATGTGTCCATGGTGACATTTTTAAATTCCGTCCCATTATCTGATCGAATAGCCTTGACATTTGTACTGGCTTGATTTTCCACCAAAGTAACAAATTGTTTGATCAACCCCGCAGCTTCATTCTTGTGACTTAGAAAATACACCCAGGTGTAGCGCGAGAAATCATCGACTATCACGAGACAATAAGCCTTCTTGCCGATACTTAACACATTCACTGGACCAAAGAGATCCATATGAAGTAATTCAAGCACAGCCTTGGTTGAGGGGGTAGACTTAGATTTATGAGGCTTTCGATGAGCTTTTCCCTTTGCACAAGCAACACACTTTTCCACCAACATAAAATCTTTGATTGGTAGATCACGGACCAGTTGACCTTTGGCAAGACGATTTAAGTTTTTCATATTCACATGTCCAAGACGACGATGCCACAATAAACCATCATGTTCTGATATCTTCGAAAATAGACAAGTAATTTCTTCACACGGTTTTTTGTTCATATCAATCACATACGCATTTCCCTTTCTCTCAGCTGTCATCAAAAACCAATCTTCAGGAATAACAATCCCTGGTTTCAAAACATAGCATCCTTTCTTTGTAAAATGAACAGAATTTCCTCGATCACAAATTTGAGAAATGCTCAGCAGATTGTGTTTCAGTTCTGGGACATAATTCACATTTTCGAAGCTTAACACGCCGTTTTTCACTGTTCCCTTCAACGTGATTCTTCCAGATTCTCCTCCCGCAAAAGAGACATATCCACTGTCAAATTCTTTTACATTGACCAGTTGAGACAAGTCTCCCGTCATATGCCTAGAACAGCCACTATCCATGTACCAGAGGCGCACGGTAGTCCTCCACAGCTGTTCCTGCACGATTAGCGGGATCAGTTAGATTTAGGAACCCAGCCCATGGTGGATCTGGGTTTCCCTTGAGCATCAAAGTAAGTCACTCTCTGCCATATCAAATTATCTTTATCTAAGAATTTTGAAGAATTTTTAACAGCAGAATTACGATGAGATGTATGAGATGAATTGGAATGCGTGGCCTTAGTTTTAGGTTTCCAATGCTTATTTGACCATTTAGAATTGTAGTTACCAAACGCTTTACTTTGATCTTTTTGAAAATTCTTTTGTTGATTTTGATTTCTACGTTTGGCTGCATTCCAATCTTGATCAGAAGGTTTAGCCTTACGATAGTCATTTCTCATTGTCTTAGACTTTTTAATTGTCACTGACTCTGAATAATGATATCTGTTTGGCTTGACTTTCTGATTTCGTGCAAATTTATTTTTAGACTGCACACTTGGAAGATGAACACAGTTTCTGGCAATGTGTCCGGCAATTCCACAATTGAAACATGTTTGACGTTTCAATCTGTGGAAGTTTTGATGCTTCATAGCAGGTATGTATCTGTTGGGTTTATGAGTATGAGCTTGATTTATGTTTCTTGCTTGGTTAACTTGTGCCTTTTCTGAGCATTCAGGCACCTGTTGATCAGAAGTAGAACTGGCACAAGTATGAGATTTAGATGGATCAGATTTCTCATTATCAGTATCATTACGAAAAGATGTTTCAGACTCAGTGTTAAGTTTATTTTCATAAACCTTTTCTTGTAATTTTTCATTCAAAACAATCACTTCTTCTTGTTGAAAATCAGATTCAGTTTTAATCTCGGAAGATGTAGGAACTTCATCAACACATATTTCATCAACACGTGTATCATCTGAGTTTGACACGGGTTCCTTTTCATCATCGGTTTTCAATGGGGTCCCACTAGGTTCAACATTAGGAACTTCCTCTGAGACTGATTCAGAAGAAGAATCAGAACAAGATTGATTCTCTTTAGAAGGAGTTTCAGTGGTTTCACTGAATGAATCCTGAGGGACCTCACATGTCATGCTGTCATCAGCAGAAGAGTTAGAAACATTAAAATTAGAATCATAATTTTTATCTACTGAAAAACATCCAACGTCATGCACATTATTCAAAGTTTCATCACAAGCATTCACAGTTTTGCCCAAAACAGCAGGCCCAAAAGAAGACGAAACATAACTACGAAACGAGTTCAAAAACGATTGACCAAACACACAACCAGAATTAGTTTTATCAAAAGTAGGTTTAGAAACATCAGAATCTAAAGACGGTTCATCCCCAAAAACATCACCCCATACTACTTCAGGTACGTTATCTGTACATGATGAAGAAACGTTAGGATCAAAATTACCTTTGGAAACAAAACTAACTGGTTTAACCACTGGTTTTTCAGCAGGTCTGACATTTACTGATGACTTACAGTTTTTGGGACCATAAGTCATTTTGTTTTCGTTCAGCATCTCCTCCTCCGTCATGGGTAAATAAGTATAGTTGTGATTGTAAGGAGGAGGAGCCTGATTAAAACCCAATCCCAACCCTTTTCTTTTCTGATATGCCAGCTGTTGATTACACAAATTCTCAACCAATTTGCTGGAGGAATCAAACCTTTTAATATTTAACTCATTTATTTGATACTTATCTCTAACATCCTCCAGCTCTTTAGTCACATTGCATAATTTTTCTTTAACCATGATGAGCTGGGCTGTTGCTACACTAACATCATCCTTGAGTTGGATGATGTCTTTTCGCTGAGCTTCTATTTTTTCTTTAAAAAGTTTTTCGTTATTAGCGAAAGTAAAATTTTTCCTTTTAATTTCATTGTAGTCTTCAATTAGCTCAGCGTTGTGTATTCTATAAGCTTCTACTCGTTCTCTACACTCAGGAGTACAGAAAACAGAAATTACCTCTTCCTTGGTGAGACCTTTGACTGGAGCTGAAAGAATCTGAGTCATGAAAGCCAAGTTCTCAGCCGACACCTCCTCCTCGAGTGCTGAAGTCTCATTTTCAGGAACAGAAGCTTGATCATTTGAGGCCACAAAAGCAATGTTGGTTGAATCAGACTGGTTTTCTGGAGCTGAAATGTTTAGTCATTCAATTTCCGTATTCCAGTTAAAGTACGAATCAGGTTGCACCACCAAGGCTTGAGCTAATCCCAGAGGTTGAGGACTTCCACTGGCAGCAGCATCAGCAGACATACTCGATGTGGTTACAAGAGCTCTTTCTCGATTAGGTGTAGCAGGAGCAACAGGTTTGGCTGGAGTTTGCTCACTATTGACCCTCGGCTTGGTACAGTTTCTTGCCACATGACCTGGTTCATGACAATTATAGCAACGAAACTCAAATGGCATTTTTGTGGGTCCAGTAAAAGTAAGATTTTCCCATTTGTTTCTCCCGGTTTTATTCACAAAGTTTTTGGCTCTAAACACTGCCATAGCCATCTGCCAAGTTATATCCATTTCTTCTACATCTTCGGGATGAATTTGATCTAAGTCATCCATGGAAAACTTAGGAGGATTGATTTTACCGGCAGTGAAGGCATTCAAGCAATTTATGACAGAAGCAGCTATACTAAGATTTTCTTTCGACTGTTGTGAGAAGAAAGCAATCATCTCATTATTGGCAGTGGTAGTTGACGAAGCAGCAGCAGTAGCGTTAGCAGAAGATGGTGCAGCAGCAGCAACAGCAGGTGCTGAAGTTCCAGAGTAGTAAACATTTGATGAGGTAGGAGCAGTTTTAGCAGAAGCAGAGTTGCTGAACATTTGAAAACCAGCTTGAGACACAAAAGCAGTATTATTGCTTGAAGTTGAAGACGTTGCAGAAAATCCAGCAGCCAACATGCTATTTTTGTGATTTGTTTCTCTTTGTTTATCATCTAGCTCGCAGGCCTTAATGTGTGAAATCATTTCAGATAAGCTGCATCTTGCTAGATCCTTGGTCTTCTTGATCATTGCGACGTGATGATCCCAACTCTTTGGTAAGGCATTAAGAAGCTGTATATTAGATGAAGCATTTAACGTCTGCATTTCCTCCATCTGCATTTGAGTAACCAACTTAACGAATCTCTGAATTTGATTATCCACAGTCTCTCCATATATATGATTAAAATTATTGAAGCTTTGACTTAGCAGATTTCTACGACTCTCTTTCATATCTTCATTGCCTTCATAGACATCAATTAGTGATTCCCACAATTCTTTAGCAGATTTGCAAGTGCGAAAACCAATAGCAATGTCTGGTCCCAATGCCATAGTCAGGTACGAAAACGCCATATCGTCTTCCTCAACAATCTTAAAGTCTTCTTCAGTATATCTATCAACTGGCTTCTTTACTTTCACATTTTCATCAGTAGGACTATCCATCATAATCTCTCTTGGGCCTCTAAGAATGCTTCGCCAGATTTTTGCATCTTTAACTTTAACATGTTTTTCGAAACGCCACTTCCACTCAGTTTTCAGATGTATTTCCAGAAGAATTACCAGAACTACTTCCAGATAGAGAAGTTGAATTCAGAATTCACTTGATACCAGGAACCTCACCAATTGCCAAAGCACCTTACCGTTTGGCACCTGCAGAAATGCAAGAATTGAAGAAACAATTAGATGAATTATTGAAAAAAGGATTCATACAGCCAAGTTCGTCGCCATGGGGAGCACCAATACTGTTTGTTAAAAAGAAGGACGGATCAATGCGAATGTGCATTGATTATCGTGAATTAAACAAGGTCACGATTAAGAATCGGTATCCATTACCAAGAATTGATGATTTGTTTGATCAACTGCAAGGAGCTCGATTTTTCTCTAAGATCGATTTAAGGTCAGGATATCATCAATTAAAGGTACAGGAAGAGGACATTCCTAAGACCGCATTCAGAACAAGGTATGGTCATTATGAATTTACTGTCATGCCATTTGGTTTAACCAATGCCCCAGCTGCATTTATGGACATGATGAACCGAATATGTAAGCCATATTTGGATAAATTCATAATTGTATTCATAGATGATATTTTAATTTATTCTAAGAGTAAAGAGGATCATGCAAAACATTTGCACGTACTTTTAAGTCTATTAAGAAAGGAAAAGCTTTATGCTAAGTTTTCAA
The DNA here is from genome assembly GCA_030545235.1 of Helianthus tuberosus. Taxonomy (NCBI): domain Eukaryota; kingdom Viridiplantae; phylum Streptophyta; class Magnoliopsida; order Asterales; family Asteraceae; genus Helianthus; species Helianthus tuberosus. Next base: position 3,204,473 of record CM060370.1, read on the forward strand.
AATGTGAATTTTGGTTAGAACAGGTACAATTCCTTGGACATCTAGTTAATCATGAAGGAATTCATGTAGATCCAACAAAGATTGAGGCAATTACAAAATGGAAAACCCCTGAATCACCAACTGAGGTTAGAAGTTTCTTAGGATTGGCCGGTTATTATAGAAGATTTATTAAAGATTTCTCTAGAATAGCCATTCCCTTAACTAAGTTAACTTGTAAATCTGTTAAGTTTGAATGGGGAGTAAAACAAGAAGAAGCCTTTAGAATTCTTAAGCAAAGATTAACCCATACACCTATATTAGCATTACCAGAAGGAACTGAAGACTTTGTAGTCTATTGTGATGCTTCTAAATTAGGTTATGGATGTGTGTTGATGCAACGTCAAAAGGTTATAGCTTACGCATCTAGACAACTTAAGAATCATGAAGAGAATTATTCAACCCATGATTTAGAATTAGGAGCTATAATTTTTGCTCTTAAGATTTGGAGACATTACCTCTATGGTAGTAAGTTTACCATATTCACTGATCATAAGAGTTTAAGGTATGTTTTCGGACAAAAGGAGTTGAATATGAGACAAATACGCTGGATGGAATTTCTTAGTGACTATGATTGTAATATCTAGTATCATGAAGGAAAAGCAAATGTAGTGGCAGATGCTTTAAGCCGCAAGTATCATGAAAAGCCAAAAAGGGTACGTTCTCTTAAATTAAATCTACAAGTAGATTTAAATGATCAAATAAGAGAAGCACAAGAATCAGTAATCAAGGATGATTCTGAAAAATTAAAAGGTATGTTAAAAGAATTAAAACAAGGAACAGATGGAATTTGGAGGTTCCATGAAAAGAGAATGTGGATACCTAAATTAGGAAATCTACGTAATCGTATATTAGAAGAAGCCCATAAATCTAAATATACGATGCATCCAGGAAGTGATAAAATGTACCAGGATTTAAGGAAAATTTTCTGGTGGATAGGAATGAAAAAGGACATAGCAACCTATGTTTCTAAATGTTTAACTTGTTCACAAGTTAAAGCTGAACATCAGAAACCCTCAGGTTTGTTACAGCAATTAGAAATGCCAGTTTGGAAATGGGAATTAATAACAATGGATTTTGTTACTAAATTACCCAAAACTAGGAAAGGAAATGATACAATCTGGGTGATTGTAGATAGACTAACTAAGTCAGCTCATTTTCTACCAATGAAGGAAACGATTAGTATGGAACAATTAGCTAAGTTGTATGTAAATGAAATTGTTTCTTTACATGGCATTCCTTTATCAATTGTTTCTGATAGAGATAGTAGATTTACCTCTCGTTTTTGGTCAAGTTTCCAAAAGGCAATGGGAACCAAGTTAAGGTTAAGCACAGCGTATCATCCTCAAACAGATGGACAAAGTGAAAGGACAATTCAGACAATGGAAGATATGCTTAGAGCTTGTGTAATTGATTTTGGAGGTAATTGGGATGATCACTTACCTTTAATAGAATTTTCTTATAATAATAGTTATCACACAAGTATCAATGCTGCACCATTCGAAGCACTTTATGGAAGAAAGTGTCGAACCCCAGTCTGTTGGGCAGAAATTGGGGAACAACAACTATCTGGACCTGAGATAGTACAGGAAACAACTGACAAAATTATTCAAGTCAAGGAACGACTGAAAGCTGCACGTGATTGACAAAAGAGTTATGCTGATAACCGATGCAAGCCATTAGAATTTCAGATAGGAGATAAAGTATTGTTGAAACTCTCTCCTTGGAAAGGAGTGGTAAGATTCATCAAAAGAGGAAAGCTAAGTCCCAGGTATGTTGGACCTTTTAAGATTATTAGAAGAATAGGACCTGTAGCATATCAGCTACAACTGCCAGAGGAAATGGCAGGAATACATGATGTGTTTCATGTATCTAATCTTAAAAAGTGTTTAGCTGATGAATCATTGATAATGCCTCTTAAGGATGTAGAGGTAAATGAACAACTCAAATTTGTAGAAAGACCTCTACAAATTGAAGATAGGAAAGTCAAGAATCTCAAACACAAAAGACTAGTTCTAGTCAAAGTGAAATGGGATTCCAAAAGAGGACCTGAATACACTTGGGAGCTCGAGTCAGAAATGAAAAGGAAATATCCACACTTATTGCAGTAGATCTCGAGGACGAGCTCTAAAACAAGGTGGGGAGAATGTAACAAACCTTGGTAAAATCAACACCCTCATAATATTCCGACTCTCTAAATATACTATAAAAATGTCTCAATATGTTTTATATTATACCCCGTATGTGAAAACCGAGCCCTAGTTATGTTATAATTATTAAATAAAATAAAAACAAGAAAAATAGAGCTGAGGCGGGCCGCGTAGGATCCCACCTAAAGTTCACGCGGGCCGTATAAGAGTGTTGACCGGACTCCGCTGAAACCTTTAGTTGAAGCGGGCCGCGTAAGGGTTATGTTTAATTCATGCGGGCCGCGAGAGACCTGTACACGCGATCGCACCAGAGGCCGACACGTGTCGACATCGTGGCGGACCTACTCAACGACTCAGCTAAGCTAGTCCGTTGACCAGCTTTGACGCGGGCCGCGTAAGCCCTGCTTGTCTTTCACGCGGGCCGCGACAGAACCTAATTACACAAGTATAAATAGCAGGCATCAGTTTACGAATTCCGTCGCTCACATTTCATTCTCAATCTCGAAATCTCTGATATTGGAAGTAATATTTTGGGTACTATACCCCTAATTAGCGAGGTTCTGCTTCATTGTAAGTATTATAACCCCGGTTTCATAATAGTTACGCTGCCCGATTGATTTAGGGTTCCGTAACAACTGTCGTGGTTCTGCCCGACGTAGTTGTTGGAATGCCGTCTAGGGGAGGGTATTATTAATAAATTTCAAAGGGTTATGGTACTAATCAATGTACATTTGTATAAATTATAGATTATAGCCAGGAAACCCTTACGAAAAGCCTAAGACAGCAATGTGAGTTTATCCACTTTTTGTTAACTTTTTTTGGTAATGTTTTACCAAACCTTAAATGTTTTACTATGAAAATTAGCAGTGATTGAGTCTTTGTAGTTCTTCAATTACTACTGGTATGTTGGGGTTTTGTATACAAAATTTGTACTACTTGCGAGTAGTAAGTCGGGATGACACTACGTTACCATTGGACAATGAGTTAGCCAATGGGTAATATGACCCACAAGTCAGGAGTGATAGTACCAAATGGAGTAATTGGGTAGACATAAACAAAGTGATCGATCTCAATACTGTTCACTGTGACTTTAAACTTGATTAAATTGGGATTCACTCACCAGTATTTTCCACTGACAAATATTTTTAAAACATGTTTCAGGTAACCCAATGTGAAAGCCAATTAGTAAAAAGCCAGCTGGAGAGCACTGAAGGCTTGGGAAAATGTGGCTATAAAAGTTACCTAATAAACGATGTTTTAAATAAAATAGGGTTTGTCCCTATAATGTATTGTAATAAGAAACTTGGGTTTTGCCCATGTTATTATTAATATGAAAGAAGGTGGTTTTACTCTGATAAACATTTCCTAACTACGGTCCTGATGTAAATTCCGCTGCAAGACTAAATAAAAACTGATACCACCAAACTCTGAGCTCACGTCCGCCCGTTCCCGGGAAACAGGGATCGGGGGTTGTGACAGAAGGTGGTATCAGAGCCTAGCCACTGGTTCAAGCCAAAGAAGTGTTCTGCTGACACTTAAATTATAAAACTTGTGTTAGGAAATAAATTACGAAATAAATGCATAATTGTAATTATGTGTTATGTGTTATTTGACTATCTGTTAGTTTTCAGTATGAGTGATCAAGGACCATCAGACGTGAATCGTCAGTTATTTGATTCACCTAGGAGTGAAGGTACATCATCACAGCCTGCCCTTTCAGGGTATTCTGCTGATCAGGAAGAGGGAATATTTACCTTTAGAGCTCATTCTGAAGAACCATTTCCTACTAAGAAGCGAGGATGGTTCAGTAAAGAAGCTTTTGCTCGTAGAAAAAGAATGAGGAAATTGCAACAGCAAAGGGCTTTAGCAGCTATTAAGAGAGAGACAGATGCCCATACTCAAGAAATACTTAATAGAAGCCTAGCTAATTTCCATATCTTAGCTACGACTGCTGCTGACCCAGGTCTGGAACAATTAGTAGCCCCACAACCACAAAACCCAGAACAACCCATGGAAATAGAAAATCAGGAAAATCAAGAAGAGATGTACAACTTTAACCCAAAAGAAATCCCTAGAGTGCCTGCACCAAACCCCATAGACCCAAATTATTACCCCTGGTGGGACGACAATAGAGACTTTGTGCAACGTTACCCTATCCAGGATTATCCACCCATACAAAACATATAAGCTTACCCAGGTATGAACCCTTTAGATCCCTATTATCAAAATGACTATATTAGGGAAATATTAGAGGATCCTTACCAATTTCAGGAAATGTCACCCCCATATCAGGAACCCGTACCCCAGATTCCAAACCCAGTCCGAGAACCTGCACCCCCAATGAGTGCAGAAAACGTTCAAGAACTTAGGACTTTCGGGGAGGAAATTTTAGAGAACAGTGAGAGGATGCGTCAGGTGGGAGAGCGTCTCGTATGGAAATACGATGAGCGCAATATGGATTTTTGGATAAATCCATATCCTTGAATGTTGGAATGGAGGAAGTGATAATAATAATAATAAAAATAAAATAAAAATAAATAAAATAAAATAAAATAAAAATATGTGTGTAATAGATGCATAAGTATATGAAAAGAGTAAGTAGCAATGATCTACGTTTTTGGTTAGATTGTGTGTCATGTGATCAATTATATTACTTACTATTTTGTGATATTAATATGGGATAAATGTTTAAAATTCAGATGGCCGATGAAGGAAATCAAGAAAATCTGAATAACGATAACCAGAGTAACATTAACGTGGTTAATGATAATCCAAGTGGCAATAACAATGGGAATCAAATGGACAATAGTGCTATCCAACACATAGTAGCACAAGGAATTATAGATGCAATGCCATTTATACTTCAAACTGTTAAGGATGCTGATAATAAAAGTAGGCATAGCAGTAAACGACCACTTGAACCAGAAAACAGTGTAAACAATGGACCTGTACTTCAAATGCCTATTCCTAAAAGAAGAAGAACCGTGCCTAACGGTTGTTCTAATAAAGAATTCTGGTCTTGTAAACCAATGGAATTCTCGGGCAATGAAGGGGCCATTGCAACCTTACGCTGGATAGAAAAGACTGAGGCAGTCTTAAGGATAAGTAAGTGTGCTGAAGAAGATAAGATATTGTTTGCTTCTAATCTGTTTAAGAATGCAGCACTAGAATGGTGGAACACCATCCTCCAGACAAGAGGAAGTGATCACACCTATAATATGGAATGGGAAGAATTTAAAAACAAAGTAGAAAGGAAATTCTGCCCACCCAATGAAAAAGAACAGATAGCAAACAAATTCCTAAACCTTAGGATGACTGGTGTAGATAGCAAAGGGTACACAAAGCTATTTTTCGAATATGCTAGGATAGTGCCAACTCTTGCTTCACCAGAACCAGTGTTAATTTCTCGTTATATTTGGGGTTTAATTGGGGAAATTAGACATGTAGTCAAGGCAGCTAGACCTCAAACCATAGAAGAAGCTGTAGAATTAGCCAACACTTTGACAGATGAGTTAGTCCGTACTAGAGAAGAAGATCAGAAGAGGAACTTAACCCAAAGGCTTACACAGGAATTCCGTTCTGGAATTGACAATCCTAGGAAGATGGGTTCTACCTCTGCAACATATTGCAAGGTTTGCAAGAAAAAGCATTCTGGAAAATGCTCCATTCTCTGTAATTATTGTAAGATGCCAGGACACAAGGAAGAAAATTGCAGGAAGAAAACCAGTAATGGATTATGCTACAACTGTGGAGAAAAAGGTCATATCAGGCCAAATTGTCTGAAATTGGCTCCAGCTGAAAACAACAAGAATACTAAAAATGCTAGAGCATTTGTTTTGACTGCAGAAGAAGCCAAGATGATCCCAGATGTCATAGCTGGTACGTTTTTAGTTAATGATGTTTTTGCTAAAGTATTATTTAACTCTGGTGCAAACCAAAGTTTTATTAATACATCGTTTTGCAAATTTTTAAATCAGTCATTAACTAAACTACCACAAGGATGTGTAGTAGAGACAGCTAACGGAGAAACTGTTAAAATTTCTGAAATCTTGCAGGGAGCAAGCATAGAAATTTTAAATCAGAAATTTATAGCAAACCTATATCCCATGAATCTGGTAGGATTTGATGTTGTTTTAGGAATGGATTGGTTAATAGCCAATAAAGCCAGTATTTTATGTGATCAACAGTTAATCCAAGTAAATTCACCAAAAGGTAAAACGATCACAATTAAAGGAAATAAATCTTCTAAGTCCAATAAATTTATCTCTGTGATGAAAACTGCAAGTTGCATGAGAAAAGGTTCTATAGTGTATTTGATTTCTATAATCACTAACACTAAAGGAAAAGAACTAAAAGATATTCCAGTAATATCTCAGTTTTCAGATGTATTTCCAGAAGAATTACCAGAACTACCTCCAGATAGAGAAGTTGAATTCAGAATTCACTTGATACCAGGAACCTCACCAATTGCCAAAGCACCTTACCGTTTGGCACCTGCAGAAATGCAAGAATTGAAGAAACAATTAGATGAATTATTGGAAAAAGGATTCATACAGCCAAGTTCGTCGCCATGGGGAGCGCCAATACTGTTTGTTAAAAAGAAGGACGGATCAATGCGAATGTGCATTGATTATCATGAATTAAAAAAGGTCACGATTAAGAATCGGTATCCATTACCAAGAATTGATGATTTGTTTGATCAACTGCAAGGAGCTCGATTTTTCTCTAAGATCGATTTAAGGTCAGGATATCATCAATTAAAGGTACAGGAAGAGGACATTCCTAAGACCGCATTCAGAACAAGGTATGGTCATTATGAATTTACTGTCATGCCATTTGGTTTAACCAATGCCCCAGCTGCATTTATGGACATGATGAACCGAATATGTAAGCCATATTTGGATAAATTCATAATTGTATTCATAGATGATATTTTAATTTATTCTAAGAGTAAAGAGGATCATGCAAAACATTTGCACGTACTTTTAAGTCTATTAAGAAAGGAAAAGCTTTATGCTAAGTTTTCAAAATGTGAATTTTGGTTAGAACAGGTACAATTCCTTGGACATCTAGTTAATCATGAAGGAATTCATGTAGATCCAACAAAGATTGAGGCAATTACAAAATGGAAAACCCCTGAATCACCAACTGAGGTTAGAAGTTTCTTAGGATTGGCCGGTTATTATAGAAGATTTATTAAAGATTTCTCTAGAATAGCCATTCCCTTAACTAAGTTAACTTGTAAATCTGTTAAGTTTGAATGGGGAGTAAAACAAGAAGAAGCCTTTAGAATTCTTAAGCAAAGATTAACCCATACACCTATATTAGCATTACCAGAAGGAACTGAAGACTTTGTAGTCTATTGTGATGCTTCTAAATTAGGTTATGGATGTGTGTTGATGCAACGTCAAAAGGTTATAGCTTACGCATCTAGACAACTTAAGAATCATGAAGAGAATTATTCAACCCATGATTTAGAATTAGGAGCTATAATTTTTGCTCTTAAGATTTGGAGACATTACCTCTATGGTAGTAAGTTTACCATATTCACTGATCATAAGAGTTTAAGGTATGTTTTCGGACAAAAGGAGTTGAATATGAGACAAATACGCTGGATGGAATTTCTTAGTGACTATGATTGTAATATCTAGTATCATGAAGGAAAAGCAAATGTAGTGGCAGATGCTTTAAGCCGCAAGTATCATGAAAAGCCAAAAAGGGTACGTTCTCTTAAATTAAATCTACAAGTAGATTTAAATGATCAAATAAGAGAAGCACAAGAATCAGTAATCAAGGATGATTCTGAAAAATTAAAAGGTATGTTAAAAGAATTAAAACAAGGAACAGATGGAATTTGGAGGTTCCATGAAAAGAGAATGTGGATACCTAAATTAGGAAATCTACGTAATCGTATATTAGAAGAAGCCCATAAATCTAAATATACGATGCATCCAGGAAGTGATAAAATGTACCAGGATTTAAGGAAAATTTTCTGGTGGATAGGAATGAAAAAGGACATAGCAACCTATGTTTCTAAATGTTTAACTTGTTCACAAGTTAAAGCTGAACATCAGAAACCCTCAGGTTTGTTACAGCAATTAGAAATGCCAGTTTGGAAATGGGAATTAATAACAATGGATTTTGTTACTAAATTACCCAAAACTAGGAAAGGAAATGATACAATCTGGGTGATTGTAGATAGACTAACTAAGTCAGCTCATTTTCTACCAATGAAGGAAACGATTAGTATGGAACAATTAGCTAAGTTGTATGTAAATGAAATTGTTTCTTTACATGGCATTCCTTTATCAATTGTTTCTGATAGAGATAGTAGATTTACCTCTCGTTTTTGGTCAAGTTTCCAAAAGGCAATGGGAACCAAGTTAAGGTTAAGCACAGCGTATCATCCTCAAACAGATGGACAAAGTGAAAGGACAATTCAGACAATGGAAGATATGCTTAGAGCTTGTGTAATTGATTTTGGAGGTAATTGGGATGATCACTTACCTTTAATAGAATTTTCTTATAATAATAGTTATCACACAAGTATCAATGCTGCACCATTCGAAGCACTTTATGGAAGAAAGTGTCGAACCCCAGTCTGTTGGGCAGAAATTGGGGAACAACAACTATCTGGACCTGAGATAGTACAGGAAACAACTGACAAAATTATTCAAGTCAAGGAACGACTGAAAGCTGCACGTGATTGACAAAAGAGTTATGCTGATAACCGATGCAAGCCATTAGAATTTCAGATAGGAGATAAAGTATTGTTGAAACTCTCTCCTTGGAAAGGAGTGGTAAGATTCATCAAAAGAGGAAAGCTAAGTCCTAGGTATGTTGGACCTTTTAAGATTATTAGAAGAATAGGACCTGTAGCATATCAGCTACAACTGCCAGAGGAAATGGCAGGAATACATGATGTGTTTCATGTATCTAATCTTAAAAAGTGTTTAGCTGATGAATCATTGATAGTGCCTCTTAAGGATGTAGAGGTAAATGAACAACTCAAATTTGTAGAAAGACCTCTACAAATTGAAGATAGGAAAGTCAAGAATCTCAAACACAAAAGACTAGTTCTAGTCAAAGTGAAATGGGATTCCAAAAGAGGACCTGAATACACTTGGGAGCTCGAGTCAGAAATGAAAAGGAAATATCCACACTTATTGCAGTAGATCTCGAGGACGAGCTCTAAAACAAGGTGGGGAGAATGTAACAAACCTTGGTAAAATCAACACCCTCATAATATTCCGACTCTCTAAATATACTATAAAAATGTCTCAATATGTTTTATATTATACCCCGTATGTGAAAACCGAGCCCTAGTTATGTTATAATTATTAAATAAAATAAAAACAAGAAAAATAGAGCTGAGGCGGGCCGCGTAGGATCCCACCTAAAGTTCACGCGGGCCGTATAAGAGTGTTGACCGGACTCCGCTGAAACCTTTAGTTGAAGCGGGCCGCGTAAGGGTTATGTTTAATTCATGCGGGCCGCGAGAGACCTGTACACGCGATCGCACCAGAGGCCGACACGTGTCGACATCGTGGCGGACCTACTCAACGACTCAGCTAAGCTAGTCTGTTGACCAGCTTTGACGCGGGCCGCGTAAGCCCTGCTTGTCTTTCACGCGGGCCGCGACAGAACCTAATTACACAAGTATAAATAGCAGGCATCAGTTTACGAATTCCGTCGCTCACATTTCATTCTCAATCTCGAAATCTCTGATATTGGAAGTAATATTTTGGGTACTATACCCCTAATTAGCGAGGTTCTGCTTCATTGTAAGTATTATAACCCTGGTTTCATAATAGTTACGCTGCCCGATTGATTTAGGGTTCCGTAACAACTGTCGTGGTTCTGCCCGACGTAGTTGTTGGAATGCCGTCTAGGGGAGGGTATTATTAATAAATTTCAAAGGGTTATGGTACTAATCAATGTACATTTGTATAAATTATAGATTATAGCCAGGAAACCCTTACGAAAAGCCTAAGACAGCAATGTGAGTTTATCCACTTTTTGTTAACTTTTTTTGGTAATGTTTTACCAAACCTTAAATGTTTTACTATGAAAATTAGCAGTGATTGAGTCTTTGTAGTTCTTCAATTACTGCTGGTATGTTGGGGTTTTGTATACAAAATTTGTACTACTTGCGAGTAGTAAGTCGGGATGACAATACGTTACCATTGGACAATGAGTTAGCCAATGGGTAATATGACCCACAAGTCAGGAGTGATAGTACCAAATGGAGTAATTGGGTAGACATAAACAAAGTGATCGCTCTCAATACTGTTCACTGTGACTTTAAACTTGATTAAATTGGGATTCACTCACCAGTATTTTCCACTGACAAATATTTTTAAAACATGTTTCAGGTAACCCAATGTGAAAGCCAATTAGTAAAAAGCCAGCTGGAGAGCACTGAAGGCTTGGGAAAATGTGGCTATAAAAGTTACCTAATAAACGATGTTTTAAATAAAATAGGGTTTGTCCCTATAATGTATTGTAATAAGAAACTTGGGTTTTGCCCATGTTATTATTAATATGAAAGAAGGTGGTTTTACTCTGATAAACATTTCCTAACTACGGCCCTGATGTAAATTCCGCTGCAAGACTAAATAAAAACTGATACCACCAAACTCTGAGCTCACGTCCGCCCGTTCCCGGGAAACAGGGATCGGGGGTTGTGACAGCTTACGACTAAGAAGCTTCTCAAATTCAAATGACACAAAGCAGTTATCGGCTCCAGTATCAAACAAACACGATGCATAAATACCATTCACAAGGAACGTACCATTGACTACGTTGTTGTCAGCCTGGGCTTGGCGCAAGTTGATGTTGAAAGTTCTGGCGCGTACGGCTTGCTGTTGCTGTTGAGGCTGTTGCTGCTGTTGAGGCTGCTGCTGCTGGGGCTCTCGTTTCACAACCCTGTTCGGGCACATGTTCGCAAAGTGGTTGGGATCACCACATGCGAAGCAGACTCGGGCGTTGGCCACGGGTGCCTGAGCCGCTTGTTGGCCTTGTGGGGCTTGGAGCAGAGCTTGATGAGCAGTGGCTTGAGCTGGCGCTTGATGGGGACCAGTACGGTGGTTGGCAGTGAAGTGACCGTACATGTTGCAGTGAGCGCAAAAACGGCAAGCTAGACCCACCGGGTGATGATAAGTGCATGTTGGGCAGGCAGGGTGTGGGCCTGTGTATGCACGCTTTGTAGGCGGTGCATAGGTAACTGGTGCTGGGTGGTGGTGAGACTGCTGCTGAGTCAGTACAGCTTGAAGTGGAGCAGCAGTGGTAGTGACAGCACAGTTCTTGTTGCTAGAGCTGCTGTTGTAGTTCTTCTTCTTGCGGCGTGAGGACTTTGATGATTGAGCGGCGGCGGTTTCAACGGCTGGTGCGGCGGTGACTTGATGCAGGTTCTTTGAAGTTTTATCCCAAAAACCAGCTTTTACTCGCTTGTCGTTGATTTCGACGGCAAGCAAGTATGTTTCTTCGATCGTTGCTGGCTTTGCGGCATGCACAAAATCTGCAACACAGTCGGGTAGAGCTCGAATGTACTTCTTGATCGTCATGTCGGAAGTTTTCACTTGATCGGGACAGATGATGCTGAGCTGCTTAAAGCGGGCAGTCAGGGCAGCGTTGTCACCTTCCTTCTGCTTAATGTGCCAGAATTCGTCCTCGATCTTTTAGCGTTCATGGGGAGGGCAGAATTCATCCATCATGATGGCCTTCAACTCTTCCCACGACAGCTCATAGGCTGCATCATTTCCGCATTTGTTCCTTTCGGCCGTCCACCAGTCTAATGCGCGGGACTGGAAGACGCCGGTAGCGTTTAGAGTGCGGAGATTTTCCGAACATCCACTCTGGCGCAGAGTGACTTCGACGGAATCGAACCATTGAAACATAGCCGTTGGGCCATCTTCTCCAGTGAATTCCTTTGGACCGCAAGCCTTAAACTGCTTAAAGCTAAAAGCAGTCTTGGTAGCAACTTTAGGAGCTTCGGTTCTGGACTCCTAAGATGATTTGCTAACATTCTCATAAATCTCACTCACGATATGAGGCACAACCTTTGCCAACGGGGTCCAGATGATGGTCCAGTTGACATTGTCTGCAACAGACATCGTCATAGGTCTCAGACACGTCATAATCGAATCTCTCCTCACACGTCTAATACTACTAAAGCTCAGGAACACGGTCACGTAATCATATATGCACATAACCACAGATTCACATAAGCACATAAGCACGTAGGGCACAGAAACACATAAGCATATAAGCACGTAATTCACTTAGAAGCACATGGGAGCAGTCAGAATACAGAAGCCCATCATTCAAAGTTCGTGAGCGTTCAAAAATAGCGATCACGATTATCATGACGAGTAGTATAGTATAAGCGAATAATATAGCAAGCAACATAGCGTACGGGGGTTCCTCGTGGTAGTAGCGATTTGTTAACGTTTTGAGATAGTGTGTAGTGCGAGTTGTGTGTGTCGATCAAAGCGTTAGTGAAAATCGAGTAAATCACCAAAAATTAAAACACAAAAGCAGGTAAACACACATATAACACATAAAATCGACGAATCATCAGAGTCAGCAGTTGCGGGCTCAGAATCGAAACACATAAAAATCGACAAATAGATCGTCTGCGGCTATTAGACATTGATTATCCAAAGTGATTCGACTATTCTCAAGGACTTGTTGTACACACTTTGACCTTTAGGATTGTGCTTTTGCCTCGATTCTTGGGCGTTCGGCACGCATCCCTTTAGTCATACCGTGACTTCAAGTCGTTGGAGTCCGTCGAGACTTTGGTGAGAGTTTTGTAAAGGGCGGAACAAGTCGTCAAGGTTAGGGTTTCACCCCTGGCTTAACAACTTTGCTTCTGTTTTTGATAAAATAAAAGAGAATTGTGCGTCAAAGTATGGATTTCACTCTTATTCCAACGCAATTTCTCGTGTTTATAGATAAAAATGTGGGTTGAACAATCAATTTAGTCAAGACTTTGCTATTTTCACACCTAATCTTGACTTAATCGCTCATTCATATTTGAAAATTCGAGTGCAGTGATAGTGTAGCGTAGGCGAGAATAGCGAGAAATAGCAAGTACGCTCGTACATACTCCTTGCGGGGCATGCACGAGTCGGTCTGTTGGTTCCTAACTATAGACTAGGTCTTTAAGACATCAACCCGGACTAGGTCGAGTCCTTCCTAATTCCCTATAGTTATGGCTCTGATACCAATCTGTCACACCCCAACCGATGGCGGAAACATCGGGGCGTGGCACTGAGCGAAACAGATTGTCCAGAAGTTTCCATAACAACTATATTTACCAAATATTTAAAGCAACACGTCCCATACCATGTCATAAATGAAAATACAATTATTACAGAAAAGATCTAATCAAATTGTTCTGTTCCGACAACTCAGATTTTTATTACAGACAATTGTTTATTGTTGACCTAGGTCTTTCCTAGCCTCGATTTCACAGCAAAGAAAGCAAATAAGCATCCTAAGCACCTGTCACATACGTTAAAGTAAAAGGGAGTACACATTGTGTAAAGGTGATCATACAAGTTTGATAATAGCATATAGTGTTCGAAAGCGTTACGCATAACCAGCACGTACACAGTGTAAAATGAGGCATGTTAGTTATCGACATGAATCTATCGATACCAATGACTGCGGGTTGACTGCTCAAGGCCGTTCGCGATACACACTCACCACTGTGAGCCATGCAGGTAATTGTCCTTAACAACCCTGAGTGAACAGGTGCTGAGTCCAAACTAATAGTACTATCGTTGCTAAGGCAGGTAGACAGCATTCCATGTGTAAACATAACAAACAAGCATTCATTAAGTCACGTATGCATGCAATAACGGTTAGCGTTTAAAGTATTACGTAGTGTGTTCGATGTGATTTTGTATAAGTAACATATGTAACACCCAAAAGTGCGTAGAGCAAAAAGGGATCGAGTATACTCACAGCGGTTGATGGATTGAAGGGAGCGCTAGAGAGTAGGGTATAGCCTGAACAGATTGATAGCATAATGATAAGCAACGCGTAAAACGATACAGGGTGCAGTGGGTAGGACAGCAGTTCGATCGGATGGTAGTCCGATCGGACAGTATAACAACTCTAAACCGACACCCTCATAAATTTTCCGACACCCTAATATATTTTAAAATATCCCAATATGTCCTAAGATACACCCCATACGCGAAAACGGGTCCCGAATACCTTAAATATTATTAAAATTAATTAAAAAATAATGTTTTTGGGGTTTAGGCGGGCCGCGTAAGGCACCCCTTAACCCTTACGCGGGCCGCTAGAGATCAAGAATGTGGCGCAGCCCGGTGCTGACACGTGTCCGACTCGTGTTGAACCTATAAGCTGACCCGGATCACCTACGCCTTTGACCGTGTTTGACGCGGGCCGTGTAGCCCTTTGTTAACCTTTACGCGGGCCGCGTAAAAGTCGAGATGTGGCACTATAAATAGCAGGCATCGGGTTTCATCAAAACTCGTTCAAATCTTTCTTTCTAAACGTAAATTTCTCACATTAGGCATTATACTCGGGTCTAATACCCCCTAAATAGTGAAGTTTTTCTCCGTTGTAAGTATCATAACCCCTGGATACGTATTAGATACTCTGCCCGATTGATCTAGAGTTCCGTAACGGCTGTCGTGGTTTTGCCCGACGTAGTCGTTGGAATGCCGTCTTGGGGAGGGTATTACTAATGTTAAAATGGGTTATTATACTAACACGTGTGCATTTGTGTAAATTATAGATTGTCACCAGGAAACCCTAAAGGATAATCTAAGACAGCAATGTGAGTAATCTCCTTTTTGTAAACGGTTTTTACAAAACCTTAACTATTTTACAATGCAATTTAGCAGTGATTGAGTCTTTGTGATTCTACGATTACTGCTGGTATGTTGGGGTTTTGTATACAAAATGTGAGACACGTTACCATTGGACGAAGAGTTAGCCAATGTATAATATGACCCACTAGTCAGGATTGACAGTACTGAATGAGTAATTGGGTAGATATAAACATTGTAATCGCTCTCAATATTGTTTAAATTAAATTAATGTTTATTGATTAAACTGGGATTCACTCACCTGTATTTCCCACTAACAAATTTTTTTAAAACGCGTTTCAGGTAACACAATGTGAAAGCCAATTAGAAGCCAGCTGGACAGCACTGAAGGCTTGGAAAAGTGGCTATAAAAGTTACCTAAATAAAGAAGGCGTTTTAATTCAAATAAAATGGGATTTATCCTTATAAATCAGTTTGTAATAAAAACTTGGGTTTTATCCCAATATGTTTAATTATATAAAATGTGGTATTTTACTCTGATAAAATATTTCCTAACTACGGTCCTGATGTAAATTCCGCTGCCAAATTAGACAAACACGCGATACCACCGAAACTGGCTCGCGGCCGCCCATTCCCGGGGATTTGGGATCGGGGGTTGTGACAGACAGCTGGTCGTTCGAGTGACAGTCCGTTCGGTCGGTCGTCCGGTCGGATGACCGTTCGAGTGGATTGTTACTTCCTTTGGGAAGGATGTGTTTGTGTATGATGGATTGACTTTTGAAGTTTCCGTTGTAGCATTTTGAAAATATTGAAGTACTTCTATCTTTCAGGTCGATCGATCGAACGACCGTTCTATCGGGCGACAGTCTGATAGGTTGGGCACTTCAGCGAGAACAAGTTCACAGCAAGTTGTCACTCGATCGGACGGTTGTTCGATTGAGTGGCATCCCTCGTGTATTGAACATGTTGAAAATTGTTTAGGTGTTGAAGTCAGAATATCACATGGTCGAGTGGTAGTCCGATCGAATGGTAACCCGATCGGTCAGCCCTTCGTTCAATGTTCATCCTTCAAGGTTTTGAAAAAAAAAAGTTAAGTGTGGGACCAAGGTGTAGATCGAACGGGTGACAACTCGTTCGGACGGTAGTCCGATCGGACGACATTCCGTCCTGGTCGTTCCGTTCGTCTTACACTTGGTTGTTTTGATAGTTTGTTGTTTTATCGAGATGTTTTGATAACGTGTTAAGCAACAGGAACCTCGTCAATACTAGGTACTCCTGATCGGACAGGAATCACCCAAATCCAACCAGTTAACTGTTCGAGACGGTGTTCCATGTTTAACCCGAAATCGGTAGTCTCGTGGATAGAATCCAGATCTTGAACCAAAGCAACTACAAGAATGAGTAGTAAGTCGGCACAAGCTCCGATTCTATCGGGTTCGAAGGCATTGAGTGCAAAAGAGTTGAAAGAAAGTTGGAAAACCATCTTTCAATCCTTTTTATTGAGAATAAGTTTAGATCTAAGAAAGATCTTTGTTCGTTTATGTGGAAATCGGTTAGATCTAAGTTGTTCTTGGTGGATTTAGGCCAAAACATGAAGTTCTCAAGAACACATGATGACGTCATCCTAGAACACCTTGAATCTTGATGATTTCACGGTTAAAAGTTAAGATTCAAAAGATAGAAAGGTGTAGAATCGTTTGTAGATCAAAGATGTACAAGATTTAGGTTGAGATCTTACCGGAATTGCGAGAAATCGGAGAAAAAGCAAGGTTAGAGCGCTGGTCGGACGTCAGAGAGCAAAAGTGGAAAGTTTTATGGTGACATGGGGTATTTATAGGGTTACCCAAATTGGAAAGGGGCTGGTCGATCGGTTGGCGGCCCGATCGGACAGCTGGTCGATCGAGCGGCTGGTCGATCGGCCGGTCTCCTGGTCGATCGGCCATCTGATTCGAGTGTCTAGTGCGACGAGTTTTACCGTTTCAATTGCAATTGCGAGCGTTGTGATGCGATAGAATTTCCTAGTCAAATTACTTTTAATCCCAACTACTATATCAACATACAAGCATCCTTATTTCATATTCGTTTAGCGTTTGCGATTCGATTGCGATTGAGTTTCGATTGCGTTTTGATTGATTACCACATATAACATAAATAAACATACACAAGTAACACATAAGGCACACACACACATATAACAATAACCAAAATGCGTAATTCGAGATGCGATTAAACGATTAAACATGCGATAAATAACGGTTACTATGCGATTATTAATAGATACTCCACATAATACAACTAAAGCGATAATGAAAATAGACTAACTACAAGTCAAAGAAGTCAAAACAGGAATTAAGCAAGGAGAGACAGATCGCAATTAGCAATCTTTTCTTCCTTTGACTTTAATCTTGACTTTGACTTTGACTTTGACTTTCGAAACACGGGGTGTTACAGATACGCTGCCCGATTGATCTAGGGTTCCGTAACGGCTGTCGTGGTTCTGCCCGACGTAGTCGTTGGAATACCGTCTCGGGGAGGGTATTATTAATGTAAATATTGGGTTATTATACTAACACGTGTGCATTTGTGTAATTTATAGATAATTTCCAGGAAACCCTTAAAGAAAATCTAAAACAGCAATGTGAGTAATCTCCTTTTTGCAACTGTTTTTACAAAACCTTAAATGTTTTACAATGCAATTAAGCAGTGATTGAGTCTTTGTAATTCTTCAATTACTGCCAGTATTATGGGGTTTTGTATACATTACTTGATAATCTTCACAATTGGACAACGAGTTAGCCAATGTGTGATATGACCATAGCCACAGATACGGTCGAGTGGCAAGTACTGAATGAGTAATTGTGTAGATATAAACATTGTAATCGTTCTCAATACTGTGAAAATTGATAAAACTCTTCTTGATTAAACTGGGATTCACTCACCAGTATTTCCCACTGACAAAATGTTTTTAAACGCGTTTCAGGTAACAAAATGTGAAAGCCAACTAGAAGCCAGCTGGAAAGCACTGAAGGCTTGGAAAAGTGGCTATAAAAGTTACCTAAATAAAAGAAGATGTTTTATTCAATAAAATAGGGATTTTCCCTATGAAAATGTTTGTAATGAAAACTTGGGTTTTATCCCAATATGTTTAATATTATAAAAGCGTGGTATTTACTCTGATAAAATATTTCCTAACTACGGTCCTGATGAAATTTCCGCTGCCAAATTGATAAACACCGATACCACCAACACCGAGTCTCACGGCCACCCGTTCCCGGGACAGATAGGGGGCGGGGGTGGCGACAGAAGGTGGTATCAGAGCTAAGCCACTGATTCAGCCACAGAAGTGTCCTGCTGACACTAAAATATTATCCAAAGTGTTAGGAAATTTTCTACAGAACTACGTGTATATTTGTATTTTATTGTTGTGTGTTATTTGACTATTTGTTAGTTTACAGTATGAGCGACCAAGGACCTTCCGACGCGTATCGTCAGTTGTCCAGCTCACCTAGAAGCGAAGGCACCTCTTCACAGCCTGCCCTCTCTGGGCATTCAGCTGACAATGAAGATGGGATATTCGTGTTTAAGGCTCAGTCTGAAGAGCCATTCCCTCATAAAAAGAGAGGATGGTTCAGTAGGGGAGCACACGAGTGTAGGAAAAGAATGAAAAAGTTACAACAACAGCGGGTTCTAGCAGCCGCTAAAAGAGAAACTGATCCCCATACCCAAGACATGCTCAATAGGGATATAGCAAACATCCATATCTTAGCAACCACAACTGCCGACCCAAACATGGAACAACTTATACCCCTCAACCATTACCCTTGTTTCCCACGCAGCCAATGGAGATTGAAAACAACCCAAAAAACCAAGTCCAAATGCATGATTTCAATCCAGAGAAGATACCTAGGGTACCAGCAACCAATCCCTTAGACCCAGATTCTGACCCGTGGTGGGATGAAAATAGGGATTATGTGCAACGCTACCACCTAACAGACGAACCCATGCTGAACCTAGCAGCTTACCCTAGTTTGGACCCTCTAGATCCCTACTACGATAATGATGAATACATTAAGGAAAACTTAGAGAATCAGTATCCTCAGGAAGAACCCATGCCACAGTACCCAGATCCAGTCCCAGCACCTGCACCCCCAATGAGTGCAGAAAATGTGCAAGAGCTCCGAACTTTCGGAGAAGAAATTTTAGAAAGTAGCGAGAGGATGAGGCAGGTAGGAGAACGACTCGTCTGGAAGTATGACGAGCGTAATATGGATTTTTGGATGAATCCATATCAGTGAAAGTGATAGTGGAGATGGTAGTAGTAATAATAATAATAATAATAATAATAATAATAATAATAATAATAATAATAATATATAATATGTGTGTATGTTTGTGTAACAACCGTAAATTTATTTATTCGTTTTACGTAAATAATCACAATTACTGAGTAATTATATTTAAATATTCATGCTCAAACACGGGTTTATTAAAACTTTACTAAACTTGAAAGCAAAACAACATAATGTAATTTAATTCATCGTTTTAGAATAACGACGAAACAACTTGCGGAAGCTTCATTTAACATGTGTTCGGTTCTTGCTCGACGCTTGATCTTCATCCGGGGCTCTCGACAATCATCTGTATTCAAAACCAACTCAAAAGTTAGTTTTGATAATTAAATATATATGGGTTGAATCATAGAATTAAAGAAAATCAGGAAAATCCCATTATAAATCCCTTGATCCTAGAATCAAGGATTCAATTCTGGCCTCCACTGTAACTTACGGTGGTCACCGTAAGTTACGGTGGCCCCTGGTATAACATGCCCCTACCGTAAATCAGTAGGTAGCTGCCGTAAAGCTTTCAGCACCACCGTAACTTACGGTGGGCACCGTAAGTTACGGTGGCCCCTGTATCAGAACTCCCATTTTGCCGTTTTTTACACGAAAACTTTCGTATCTTTCAATCCGCTTGTCCGTTTGACCTACTGTTTCTTCCTACGTAATTGTAATTTGATTCTCCACCTTATGGAGTTAAAATCCAACATCCAGTTTAACAAAATTTCAGACTTTTAAGTCTTCGGCTTATTACCCTTTTTACCAAATTTTGACCCGTTCGATTATTTTATCAAACAAACATATTTGTTTGATCCTTATATCACATACACTTCTTCAAATTAATGTTACCTACCATATTAGGTTCTAATCATAAGTTCATTACACAATTTAAACCCGTTTTTGCTCGTATGCTTATTTTGACCCGTTAAGGGTATTTAAGCACTTTTAAGCTTGAAATCGCTTTCATTTGCTTCTAGCATTCCATCTTCACATTTCTTATCCTATAATCTCCCACCAAAACTGTATTTATGGTGGGTTTAATGTAGTGATCTAAATAAACCAAATTTTACCTCTCGAATCATTATTTTACAGCAAAAACTCAAATAGTGCCATTTGACTAATACAATACCTCTTTCAGCTTCTATACTTATACTAAGTATTTACCTAATCATAAAACTCGTTTCCAAACAACCTTTAAGGGTTGTTTGTTCAATTTAGCCTACAAGGGCGTTTTGGTCGATTTTGGTCCTTTTACGACGAAGGACTCTCTCTCTCAAATTATTCGACCAAAATAGCATTCTTAACTACAACATAATTATGCGTACCTGGCCCGGATCAACAAGTAGACCCGGTTTATACCTCGCTTTCATTATCACACCATCAATGGTGACGCAATTATCCGATTTGCTAATCGGTCCTGTTAACATAAGACTTGACAACCACATTAGTCGATATTGTCAAATGGTGTTATCACCACCATTCGACCCGTTTGGAGTATATGCCCGACGAGCCTACCACGGCGGCGCTTCATTTTACCAGCGATTCAGAGCTGGTCGAGCTCCGACTGGTGTGGATTCAGTCCAGTTCCTGTTCGAGTCTCCATTTCGGGTTAGATTTGAGACCAGACTTTGTGTTGTTTGCTCCGACGAATCTCTCCCGGTTCGTCGATCACGGCAGAACCGTCGAACGTCGAGAACGTCGGCGGTGCTGGGCATTTCTTCGCGGCGGCGGCGGACCGACAACGGCGACTGTGTAAGTGGTGGTGATTTTCAGCTCATGTTCGGTCTGATTCTCGATTCGAGTTTTGTTTTGTTCAAGTCTGTATGTTAAATCTGATATGGTTCAAGTTTTGGCTCGGATTCGGTTTTGGGGTTCCGACTCGGGTTCGGTTAAGGCTGTCGACGGGTTCGGGTTCAGTCAAATGTGGTCCAAGTTAGTCGACCCCGTTCAACATCATGTTTAGTTTGTTCAAATCAGGTTAGTCAGAATTTGAGTGTTATTTCGATTAACTTTTAGTTTCATTTCAAGTTGAATTCTGTTTTGAATTTGCTTTCAGATTCGTTTTAACTCGGTTCAGTCTAGTTCCATGTCGGGTTTCAGTTTCAAGTCGAGTCCTGGTTCCGGTTCCGTCAACGGGATAGCTCGGTTCAGTTTCGACTCGGACAAACCGAGTCAAACTTGGTCAAACAGTAAACACGAGACTCGGTATAAACACGTATATTAGTTTCTTATGATTTCATATTCAAATATTGTTTAATCGCGGAACCAAATCCTTCGCATCTTGTAACAAAACATAAATATATGTATATAAATATATTGATCCGTTTATTGTTGAATTTTGACAAAAACATTGACGACTTGTATTATCGGGATCGTCCAAAAACAGAGGAAACTCTGTCCGCTTTTCGTAAAAATCCGCAAAACAAAACATGTTTATATAAATTAAAGTTATACAATCGGTTACTTTTTGTTGAAACATGTTTATATAAACAAAAGAAAAATTATTTTCTTAAATTAATTTTTCTTGAATTTGGTAAGTATAATCTAATCCCAAGAGTTTTACTGATTAACCTTTTCTTTAAACAAAACCTCTAATAAAATATAAACTTAGTTACTTAACAAATTATTATGATTCTTTTATAACACTAACGCTAATTTTTATGATAACAATAAAATATCTAAATAGTTACTCTATAAACATGAAATATTAGGGTCTCTTATTTTTTAACCAATAATTAGTAACGAGTTCGCGATATTTAAATATCTAGGATAAACACCCTCGTTCGTTCTCTTGGAATTCCGTTTACTCATGCACCATCGTCTGCCCATATAGGGTGACCGCGGTGTTCCATCCTCCTAATCTCTTACGCTCGTCAGCACGGGATAATCGGAAGACTTAGCAATTCTGTGAGTATACTCGATCCCTTTTTCCCCTTTACACTTTGGGATGCAACATGTATAACTATGCAAACAACTTTTAAACTCAATTAAACTTACTATATCCATGATTAAACATGAAACTAATGTGATTTACTTGTTATTCTCGTATGCTATGTGAACGCTTTGGAACGTTATATGCTCATTAACTTTGCTCGCCCACCTTAACAATTATAGCGCTATAGGATTAACGTCCCGCCCGTTATACTTTTGGGTATTGTTAAGTTAAACATTACCACCCCGCTAAACTTTTGGGATTAGGCTCTTTTATGCGTTGTATTCTCAGGTTTGATCATATTGTACGCCAAAATTGCATACTAGTAATCACATATTATGAATCATGTTGGATTTGAGCTTTTATTCTATTATGCTATGTAGTTAAACTTGTATACTCGCCTTTGCTTTTGCATTGAAACTCTATTTTAATACATGTTGCAGGTTAAATTGTTGAAGTATGATGAAAGATGAAACAAGTATAGGGTGGACTAGATACACACCTATAAATCGTTTATCTTTTAATGTTATGTTATTTGTTGAAACAATGTTGTATTTTATTTTGATTATTGTATGACAATTTAGCAATTGCAATGAAATTCGAATTTAATTAAATATTGTCACATAGTGTTATGAAGTCGCTTGCAATCTATACACACTTCGTCTCATCCCGATGTTTCCGCCATCGGTTGGGGTGTGACAACATAAGACTTGACAACCACATTAGTCGATATTGTCAAATGGTGTTATCACCACCATTCGACCCGTTTGGAGTATATGCCCAACATTATCTATTTAATCAAAAACATCGTTTTTGATCTCCAATTCATACATCCATCCCATCCCGGATTTTATTACCATACCCCTTTTTCTTTTACACTCTTTTCTTACAAATTCAACCCATTTCGGCTTACGCCATGGGTATCCTTTTAACCTTGATTTACATTAGTCGACACTTGACAAATTTCTATATTTCCAATATTATCGTTATCACGTTTACAACGTATCGAATAAACGGGTATTCTACATAAGTGTGTAAATTACACTTACCTCGCATCCTGTTTACGCTTTTCGTCTCGTACTTGATTTGTTTGACCCGCTTTCTCCCCAAGCTTCACCTAGCTGGTTAAGCACCAACTATTATTCATCATTCACAAGGTGGTTAGTTTAATCATGACTTAGTACGATTATTCCACCTTACGCATTTCTATATCTAATTGTCATTCATCGCATCGTAAGTCAGTTTGACTTTTTAAAAGTCAAATGTCCATTAGTATACTAATTGCATATTCGAGTTCATCAACTAGTTTTAGCATTCTTTAATTACCCGGTAGGCGTTATCTTTAGACCACCTTTTTAACCAAAGTTCTAACCACGTTTATCACATTTTAATCACTTTAGTTAGTTCAAGCGATTATCAAGACTAATTTATTCATTCATTTCACAAGAACTATGGGTTCTCATCTTTAAGTGAGACCCGTTCATCATATCACTAGCATTCATCATGACACCTTATATAATCAAGTTCTTCATATGAACTAGTAGGTACCCAATTTCACTTAGGCATTACATCGAACACCTTATGAGCATGAAATTTTTTTACTACTAGAAATCAAGCTCATGACTAACTATTTAACCAAGATTTAAACATCTTTTTACATGTTCATGACAAATCTTCATACCAACAAATCTGGATTTGCTTCATAGAGCTCTAATATACTAAGTTAACAAGGATAATCCTAGTGTTTAACATAATTCTCCAAAACCCACTTGATACATGAGAGTATGATCATGAATTCACAATCATGAACATCAATTTAACAAATAAATGACTAGGGTTTACTCCTAGACATAATATTACTTCAAGATTCATCCATGCATGACATAATCAAGCTCAATTTCAGTTTCTTACAAATAGCCTAGAATTTAAGATGGATCAAAACATCACAATTTTACATACCTTATGATCCTTTCAGCAAGGTGTTCATGAATTTGTGCTTGAAATTCGATTTAGACTTGATTAGAGGCTCCAATTTGTGAGTTTTGTGAGGATTTTAGGGTTTGAAGAAAACCCATGTCGCCCCCTGCTTCTTTAATCGACCAGACACCCCCAAAGTGGGTGTTTGGTTTGTTTTAATTCTTGGTTTTAATAAATCAAGTTTCAAGTTTAACAAGTTTGGCCCCTCCATTTTCCTTAGTTCATAATTTAAGTGTTTTAACCCACTCATAAGTCACTATCTAACTAGGTTAGAATTATTCCTAGTTAGCTTAGTAGGTTCGGGAAGTCGTAACCCGTTTTACTTTAAGTCCCGTTAAATCAGGCCTTTTATCCATCCTATTTTCTTGAAAGATCTTATTCACTTTAAATAAATATTAGGATTATTCAATAAATTCCTAATACTTGCCGGTTTACTTTTACCACTAACGGTACTTTACCCGTCTTTTTGTATTAACGTGGTTTGATTACCAAACCCGTTTTTGGGGTGTTACAGTTTGAAAAAAAATATATAATCTAGATAATAACTACGGATGCCTACTAGTAGTGTAATTTCAATTCCAGTTGTATTGTAATTTTAATTTCCAGTATTGGTTTGTATTAGATGCATATTATATATAAGAAAGAGTAAGTCGCAATGATCAACGTTTTTTATCAACATGCGTATCATGTGATTGATTGAATTAAATATTATCTTGTGATATTAATACGTGATAAATGTTTAAAATTCAGATGGACAACGAAGTGAACCAGGAAAACCAGAATGACAATAACCCGAATAACGATAACCCGAATAATGAGAATCCAAACAACAATAACAATGGAAACCAAGTAGATAATAGTGCCATCCAACACATAGTGGCACAAGGAATCATAGATGCAATACCATTTATTATTCAAACTGTTAAGGAAGCTGATAATAAAAGTAAACATAGCAGCAAACGACCCACTGAACTGGAACACAACGTAAACAATGGACCCTTACTTCAAGCGCCCATTCCCAAAAGAAGAAGAACCATGCCTTATGGTTGTTCTTATAAAGAATTCTGGTCCTGCAAACCAATAGAATTCTCGGGCAATGAAGGCCCATTGCAACTCTACGCTGGATAGAAAAGACTGAGGCTGTCTTAAAAATAAGCAAATGTGCGGAAGAGGATAAGATAATGTTTGCTTCCAATCTGTTTAAGAATTCAGCTTAGAGTGGTGGAACACTATCCTCCAGTCTAGGGTAAGTGATAGGGTTTACAATATGGAATGGGAAGAATTTAAGAATATGGTAGAAAGGAAATTATGCCCTCCCAATGAAAAAGAACAGATAGCAAATAAGTTCTTAAACCTTAGAATGATTGGAGTAGTTAGTAAGGGATATACTACATTATTCTTTGAATATGCTAGAATAGTGCCAACCCTTGCATCACCTGAACTAGTATTAGGGGCTGTTTGGTAGCCTCTTAATGACCATTTTGATGCTACATCTTAATAGTTTAAAACCTCTGAATGAATAAGAGGTAACCTCAAGTCTGAATGGTTAAGAGGTAACCTCTGAATGGTAAATCATCAAATGTTACATTCTTCTACCTTCTCATTGGTAAAATTCTTAATGGTTCCATTAAGAGGTAGCCTCTTAATGACCATTCAGAGGCTACCAAACAGCCCTTTAATCTCCCGTTACATCTGGGGATTAATCAGGGAGATTAGGCATGTAGTCAAGGCCGCTAGACCTCAAACTATAGAAGAAGCTGTAGAACTAGCAACCACCTTGATAGATGAGTTAATACGTACACGGGAAGAGGATCAAAGGAAGAACCTAGCTCAGAGGCTTACCCAAGAATTTCGTTCTGGAAATTCCAACCGTGGGAAAAATGTAGGCTCTACCTCTGCACCTTATTGCAGGTATTGCAAAAGGAAGCATTCTGGAAGATGTTCCATATACTGCAATTTTTGCAAAATATCTGGACACAAGGAAGAAGACTGCAGGAAGAAACTTAACAACAGGATCTGCTCAACTGTGGATAACAAGGCCATATCAAGCCAAATTGTCCGAAATTAGCTCCAGCTACAAACAACAAGAACACTAAAAATGTTAGAGCATTTGTTCTGACTGTAGATGAAGCCAAGATGATTCCAGACGTGATCGCTGGTACGTTTTTAGTTAATGATGTTTTTGCTAAATTATTATTCGACTCTGGTGCGAACCAAAGTTTTATTAATACTTCATTTTGCAAACTTCTTAATCAATCATTAACTAAACTCCCACAAGAATGTCTAG
Source organism: Helianthus tuberosus (assembly GCA_030545235.1). NCBI lineage: Eukaryota > Viridiplantae > Streptophyta > Magnoliopsida > Asterales > Asteraceae > Helianthus > Helianthus tuberosus. The sequence goes on from CM060370.1 coordinate 3,231,007, forward strand.
TAGAGACAGCAAATGGGGAAACCGTTAGGATTTCTGAAATCTTGCAGGAAGCAAGAATAGAATTTTTAAATCAAAAGTTTATTGCAAACCTTTATACAATGAATCTGGCAGGATTTGATGTTGTATTAGGAATGGATTGGTTAATAGCCAATAAAGCCAGTATTTTATGTGATCAGAAGTCAATCCAAGTAAATTCACCAAGGGGTGAAAATATCATAATTAAAGGAGATAAACCCTCTAGATCCACAAAATTCATCTCTGTGATGAAAACAGCAAGTTATATAAGAAAAGGATCTAAAGTGTATTTGATTTCTATAATCACTAACACTAAAGGAAAAGAACTGAAAGATATTCCAGTAGTATCTTAGTTTTCAGATGTATTTCCAGAAGAATTACCAAGACTACCTCCAGACAGGGAAGTTGAATTCAGAATCCATCTGCTACTAGGAACAGCGCCAATTGCCAAAGCACCTTACCGTTTGGCACCCGCAGAAATGCAGGAACTGAAGAAACAGTTAGATGAATTGTTGGAGAAAGGATTTATACAATCGAGTTCATCGCCGTGGGGAGCACCAATTTTGTTTGTTAAGAAGAAAGACGGATCAATGCGTATGTGCATTGATTACCGTGAATTGAACAAGGTCACGATTAAGAATCGGTATCCATTACCAAGAATCGATGATCTGTTCGATCAATTGCAAGGAGCTCGATTTTTCTCGAAAATCGATTTACGATCAGGATATCATCAATTAAAGGTACAGGAAGAGGATATTCCTAAGACCGCGTTTAGAACAAGGTGCAGCCATTATGAATTTACTGTCATGCCATTTGGTTTAAGCAATGCCCCAGCCGCATTTATGGACATGATGAACCGAATATGTAAGCCATATTTGGATAAATTCATAATTGTCTTTATAGATGATATTCTCATTTACTCTAAGAGTAAAGAGGAACATGCAAAGTATTTGCACGCACTTCTAAGTTTATTAAGGAAAGAAAAGCTTTATGCAAAGTTTTCAAAGTGCGAATTTTGGTTAGAACAGGTACAGTTTCTTGGACATTTAGTTAATCATGAAGGAATTCATGTGGATCCCACCAAGATCGAGCCTATTACTAAATGGAAAACCTTGACTCACCAACTGAGGTCAGAAGTTTCTTAGGATTAGCCGGTTATTATAGAAGATTTATTCGAGATTTTTCTAGAATAGGCATTTCCTTAACTAAGTTAACCTATAAATCTGCTAAGTTTGAATGGGGACCAAAACAAGAAGAAGCCTTTAGAATTCTTAAGCAAAGACTAACCGATGCACCTATACTAGCGTTACTAGAAGGAACTGAAGACTTTGTAGTCTATTGTGACGCTTCTAAGTTAGGCTATGGATGTGTGTTAATACAACGTCAAAAGGTTATAGCTTATGCCTCTAGACAACTTAAAAATCATGAAGAGAATTATTCAACCCATAATTTGGAATTAGGAGCTATAATTTTTGCCCTTAAAATTTGGAGACATTATCTTTACGGTAGTAAGTTTACCATATTCACCGACCATAAGAGTTTAAGGTATGTTTTTGGGCAAAAGGAATTGAATATGAGGCAAAGACGCTGGATGGAGATTCTTAGTGATTATGATTGTAATATCCAGTACCATGCAGGAAAGGCAAACGTAGTAGCTGATGCTTTAAGTCGAAAGTATCATGAAAAGCCAAAAAGAGTGCGTTCTCTTAAGTTAAATCTACAAGTAGATTTAAATGAACAGATTAGAGAAGCTCAAGAATCAGTAATCAAGGATGATACTGAAAAATTAAAAGGAATGATTAAGGAACTAGAACAAGGAACAGATGGAATTTGGAGATTCCATAAGAGAAGAATGTGGATACCTAAATTAGGAAACCTACGTCACCGTGTACTAGAAGAAGCGCATAAGTCTAAGTATACGATGCATCCTGGAAATGATAAGATGTATCAGGATTTAAGAAAGAATTTTTGGTGGATAGGAATGAAAAAGAATATAGCTACTTATGTTTCAAAGTGTTTAACCTGTTCACAAGTTAAAGCTGAACACCAGAATCCCTCAGGTTTATTGCAGCAGTTAGAAATGCCAGTATGGAAATGGGAATTGATAACAATGGATTTTGTTACCAAATTACCCAAAACAAGGAAAGGTAATGATACAATCTGGGTGATTGTAGATAGGCTAACTAAGTCAGCTCATTTCCTACCGATGAAGGAAACTTTCAGTATGGAAAAATTACCTAAGTTGTATGTAAATGAAATAGTTTCATTACAGGAATTCCTTTATCAATTGTTTCTGACAGAGATAGTCGTTTTACCTCTCATTTTTGGATAAGTTTCCAAAAAGCCATGGGAACCAAGTTAAATTTAAGCACCGCTTATCATCCTCAAACGGACGGACAAAGCGAAAGGACAATTCAGACAATGGAAGACATGCTTAGAGCTTGTGTAATTGATTTCAGAGGTAATTGGGACGATCACTTGCCATTAATAGAATGTTCTTATAATAATAGTTATCACACAAGTATCAATGCTGCACCATTCGAAGCACTTTATGGACGAAAGTGCCGAATCCCTGTCTGCCGGGCAGAAATTAGGGAAAAGCAATTATCTGGACCAGAGATAGTGCAAGAAACAACCGATAAGATCATTCAAGTCAAGGAACGACTAAAAGCAGCACGTGATCGACAGAAAAGCTATGCTGATAACAGACGCAAGCCATTGGAATTTCAGGTAGGAGACAAAGTATTATTGAAAGTCTCTCCTTGGAAAGGAGTAGTCAGATTCATCAAAAGGGGAAAACTAAGTCCCAGGTATGTTGGACCTTTTGAGATTATTAGAAGAATAGGATCTGTAGCTTATCAGCTACAACTGCCAGAGGAAATGGCAGGAATACATGATGTATTTCATGTATATAATCTTAAGAAATGCTTAGCTGATGAATCACTAGTAGTGCCTCTTAAAGATATAGAGGTAAATGAGCAGTTAAAGTTTGTAGAGAGGCCTCTACAGATTGAAGAAAGGAAAATTAAGAACCTCAACCACAAGAGATTAGTTCTGGTCAAAGTAAAATGGGACTCCAAAAGAGGACCAGAATACACATGGGAACTTGAATCAGAAATGCAAAGGAAATACCCGCATTTATTCCAGTAGATCTCGAGGACGAGCTCTAAAACAAGGTGGGGAGGATATAACAACCCTCCAAAATATATTCCAACACCCTAATATATATATATATATATGTATATATATATATGTATATATATATATATGTATATATATATATTAAAATATCCCAATATGTCTTAAAATTCACCCCATATGCGAAAACCGAGCCCAAAATACAATATATAATTAAAAATAAATAAAAATCAAGTTTTATGTGTCGCTCGCGGGCCGCGTAGACCCTTAGGGTCTCTTACGCGGGGCGCGACAGCTCGGAGTCAGGGCTGTACCCGGTGCTGCCACGTGTCGTGCATCGTGTCGAAGCTAGGGCTGAGTCGGACAAGCTAGGGCCTACCCTAGCTGCCCTCGCGGGCCGCGTAAGCCCCTTCCATTTCTTACGCGGGGCGCAACAAACTCAATTTCAGCTCCTATAAATTGGGAGCTCGGGCCTTCAGTCGATTTCGCTCACACCTTTATTTCTCTCTCGAATTTCTAAGTAGTAGAAGTTATTCTCGGATATAATATCCCCCTAAATAACGAAGTTCTACTCCGTTGTAAGTATCATAACCCCGGTTACGTATTAGATACGCTGCCCGATTGATCCAGGGTTCCGTAACGGCTGTCGTGGTTCTGCCCGACGTAGTCGTTGGAATACCGTCTCGGGGAGGGTATTACTAATGTAAATATTGGGTTATGTCACGGCCCCCGTCCCGGTATTACCCGGTCCAGGAGTCGCGGGACAGAAACCCGTGGTATTTATTATTTGAGTTGACAGCGGAAGTTTAACAAGATCTTTTAAAACTTGAAAATGCCCAATTATTTTATTTCATAATTTGGGACAAACCCCGTAATTTACAATAGAGGAATTTCACGAGGAAATTCCCTGTTTTACAAAACATGTTTATTTATTTTACTGAGCCACCACTTCAAGCTTGTTAGTGCTCCGTAGCACTTTTCCTTGGGTCACAGTAAGTCACCTGAAACATGTTTAAAAATATTTTATCGGCGGGGAAATACTGGCGAGTCACTCGATTTCAATAAAACGACACATAGTTATAAATTACAGCATAAGAGCGATTACAATGGCTACTATCTTATTTTTATCTGGCGCCGTGTCACACCCTGGTGACGATGGTCATACCACTATTGGGTCCTTTCACCCAAGTAGTGATGATTATCACTGTTAGGTTGATGAACCTAACCGTGAGAAATTAGTAATGTGCACAATACCCCACTTGCCAGTGATTTAAGATAACCACGACTTAATCCCTGTAATTATAACTTTTGAAAATAATTGGAACATTGTAAAACATTGTTGATAAAAAGAGAATGACTCACATTGCAAGTTTAGTTGGGCAGAGTTTAGCCTACTGATAAGCCTGATAACCTAATTAAAATAACAATGCATACGAAACTAGGTCAGTAACTTAATACAACATTTACGATAAGCTCACGAGATCAAAACCCTCATGACGAATGACAAAGTATAGCTCGAGTTCAGGCAGCACTTAAACATCCATCGGATTGGTTTCAATCGATCGGACATTGTATCGTAGCAGTGATCGAGTTATTACCCTGTTGTCGCAGCAGAGCTTCGTGCTAGTGTGTGTTTTTGAAAAAAAAAAGAGGATAACTCAGTGTAGGAAATGAATTTTTACGTCGAACCAACTGTGACATGCAAGTGCCAAAGCCCCTGTATTTATACTGAAAAATGGTCCATGTCGCGTGGCGCGACGGGTCCCTTCTAGGATAGGGTAGCCCCGTGTATTTATAGCATGGGTGAGTCAGCGGTTCGATGAAATTCGAATTCTACAGCAAACTGTAAGGATAATACTAATTAGGGAATACCCCCCCCCCCCTGAGTTTTAGGGGCCCTGATCCTAGTTCCAATTGTTCTGAAAACGTTAGGGGTCATGTAATATTATGTGGGGGTCTCAATTAGGGTTTCCTATTGGACAAAATAAAATAAGAATTAATAATTTTGGCGAGAGTTGTTACATCCTCCCCACCTTATTAAAATCTCATCCTCGAGATTTACTGGAACAAGTAGGGATATTTTCGCTTCATCTCTGATTCCAGTTCCCAAGTGTACTCAGACCCTCTCTTTGAATCCCACTTGACTTTGACCAGTACTAGTCTTTTGTGTTTGAGAAACTTGACCTTTTTATCTTCTATCTACAGTGGTTTCTCCACAAATTTTAACTTCTCATTTACCTCTATATCTTGAAGAGGTACTACCAGGGATTCGTCTGATAAGCGTTTCTTGAGGTTGGATACATGAAATACATCATGTACTCCAGCTAGTTCTTCTGGTAGTTGTAAACGATAGGCAACTGGTCCTATTCGCTGGATTACTGGGAATGGTCCTACGTACCTTGGACTTAGCTTTCCTTTCTTACCGAACCGAACTACTCCTTTCCAAGGAGAAACTTTCAAGAGTACCTTATCTCCAATTTGAAATTCTAGCGGCTTGCGTCTATTGTCTGCATAACTCTTCTGCCGATCTCGAGCTGTTTTTAGTCTTTCCATGATTTGAGTGATCTTGTCGGTGGTTTCTTGCACTATTTCAGGACCTGATAATTGGCTTTCTCCTATTTTTGCCCAGCAAACTGGAGTTCTACACTTTCGTCCATACAGTGCTTCGAACGGGGCGGCTTCGATGCTTGAATGATAACTATTGTTATAGGAGAATTCAATTAAAGGTAAATGGTTGTCCCAGTTTCCTCCAAAATCTATCACACATGCTCTAAGCATGTCTTCTAGGGTTTGGATCGTCCTTTCACTTTGTCCGTCTGTTTGGGGATGGTATGCAGTGCTCAAGTTTATTCTGGTCCTCATTGCTTCTTGGAAACTAGTCCAGAAATGTGAAGTGAAACGACTATCCCTGACTGATACAATGGAGAGTGGGACTCCATGTAAGGATACTACCTCGTCTACGTATAGTTTGGCTAATCTTTCCATACTGAAAGTTTCCTTCATAGGCAGGAAATGAGCTGATTTGGTTAATCGATCTACAATTACCCAAATTGCATCATTACCTTTTCTGGTTTTGGGTAACTTAGTAACAAAGTCCATTGTTATGAGCTCCCACTTCCATACAGGCATTTCTAATTGTTGCAGTAGACCTGAGGGTTTCTGGTGTTCTGCCTTAACTTGTGAACAAGTTAGACACTTAGATACATATCTAGCTATATCCTTTTTCATTCCTATCCACCAGAAGTTATTTCTTAAATCTTGGTACATCTTATTATTACCAGGATGCATGGTATACCTGGATTTATGGGCTTCTTCTAGAATCTTATTTCTTAAGTCTCCTTGCTTAGGTACCCAAATCCTTTTCTTGTGGAATCTCCAAATTCCATCACATCCTTGCTCTAATTCCTTTATCCGTCCTTTCATTCCTTCAGTATCATCCTTGATTGTTGTTTCTTGAATGTTTTTCAATTGTTCTATTAAATCTAATTCTAAGCTTAATCTAAGAGCACGAACTCGCTTTTGCTTTTCATGATACTTACCACTTAGGGCATCGGTGACTATATTTTCTTTTCCTTCGTGATATTGAATATCACAGTCGTAGTCACTTAAAATTTCCATCCATCTCCTTTGCCTCATATTTAATTCCTTTTGCCCAAATATGTATCTTAAGCTCTTATGATCTGTATAGACCGTAAACTTACTTCCATACAGATAGTGTCTCCAAATTTTAAGGGCAAAAATTATTGCTCCTAATTCTAAGTCGTGAGTCATATAATTCTCTTCGTGCTTCTTCAGTTGACTTGATGCATATGCAATTACCTTTTTGCGTTGCATTAACACACATCCTAATCCTAGCTTAGAAGCATCACAGTAAACTTCAAAATCTTTTGTCCCTTCTGGTAAAGCAAGAATTGGGGCGTTTGTTAATCTTTGCTTTAAAATCTTAAAAGCTTCTTCTTGTCTAGATCCCCATTCGAACTTCACTACTTTACAGTTTAGCTTAGTTAACGGTACAGCTATTTTGGAAAAATCCTTAACAAACCGTCTATAGTACCCGGCTAACCCTAGGAAACTTCTAACTTCCATAGCTGATTGCGGGACCTTCCATTTGGTGATTGCTTCTATTTTGGAGGGATCTACGTGAATACCTTCGTGATTCACCATGTGTCCTAAAAATTGTACCTCTTGCAACCAAAATTCACACTTCGAGAATTTGGCGTAAAGCTTCTCTTTTCTTAACAAAGTTAAGAGTATATGCAAGTGTTCACAATGCTCGTCCTGACCTTTGGAATAAATGAGTATATCGTCGATGAAGACAATTACAAATTTATCCAAATACGGTTACAGATCCTATTCATCATGTCCATGAATGCTGCAGGAGCATTTGTTAATCCAAAGGGCATGACTGTAAACTCGTAATGACCATACCTAGTTCTGAAAGCAGTTTTAGGTATGTCTTCTTCTTTTACCTTCAACTGATGATATCTGGAGCGTAAATCTATCTTAGAAAAATATCTAGCTCCCTGAAGTTGATCGAAAAGATCATCAATCCTAGGTAATGGGTATCGATTCTTAATTGTAACCTTATTTAGTTCTCTATAATCAATACACATTCTCAAGGAACCATCCTTTTTTTTCACAAACAACACTGGTGCTCCCCACGGGGATGAACTAGGTTGTATGAATCCTTTACTGAGCAATTCATCTAATTGCTTTTTCAGTTCTAACATTTCAGTGGGTGCTAATCGGTAAGGTGCCTTGGCTATCGGTGTAGTTCCAGGAATGAGATGAATTCTAAATTCTACCTCTCCATATGGTGGTAATCCTGGTAGTTCTTCTGGGAATACATCTGAGTATTCCGATACTACAGGAATTTCCTTAAGTTCCTTACCCTTAGTGCTAATGATTACCGAAATCATATACACTATTCCTTGCTTTCGTTCATAACTAGCAACTTTCATTACCGAAATGAACTTCGTTGGTTTACGCGGCTTATCCCTGTAATCATAATTACTTCTCCTGTGGGTGCACGAATTTCTATGGAATTCTTATCACAAAGGATTCGAGCATGGTTAGCTACTAACCAATCCATTCCTAACACGACATTGAATGCAGCTAAATTCATAGGTAATAGGTTTGCAGAAAATTTATGGCCTAAGAGTTCTATCTTTTCTTTTTGCAAAACCTTATCTATGTGAACAGAATTCCCCTCTGCCGTTTCTACCGTAAAAATTTGTCTAAGGTTGGTTAAAGGTAGGTTAAGAGCTTGGCAGAATGAAGTATTTATAAAACTTTGGTTTGCACCAGAGTCAAATAATACTTTCGCATAAACGTCGTGAACTAGGAACGTACCAGCTATCACATCAGGGATTAGCTCTGCTTCCTGGGTAGTCAGTTGGAAGGCTCTTGCGTTCTTTTTGGTAGTTCATTCTGCAGGTTTGGCTTTGTTGTCAGCTGGTTTGACCAATTTGGGGCAGTCTGGTCTAAAATGTCCAGCTTCTCCACAGTTGAAGCAGATTGTTGATTTCTTCCTCCTGCAATCTTCTTCTTGATGCCCTGGAATTTTGCAGAAGTTGCAATACCCTTTGCATCTTCCAAAATGTTTTCTTTTACAGGTATTGCAAAATGGAGCAGTGGAAGATTGCCCGGTTCCTTTTTTCTTGAAGTTACTATTATTACCCACACGGAATCCTTGGGTAATCTTTTGGGCCACTTCCTTCTTCCGATTTTCTTCTCGTGTGCGTACCAGCCCGTCCGTTAAGGTGTTGGCTAATTCTACTGCATCGTCAATTGTGCGGGGTCTCGCAGCTTTGACGATATCACGAATCTCGCCGATCAAACCCCAAATATAGCGAGAAATAAGTACCGGTTCTGGCTAAGCCAGGGTTGGTACAACTCTAGCATACTCGAAGAATGTCGAAGTATACCCTCGACAGTCTACATCCACCATTCGGTGGTTCAGGAACTTATTTGTCAATTGTTCCTTTTCATATTCGGGACAGAATTTTCTTTCCACTAGCTTCTTAAATTCTTCCCAGTTCATGGCATACGCCACATCACTTTCCTTGGCTTGCAGTACGGTATTCCACCATTCTAACTCTCCTTCTTTAAAAAGGTGAGAAGCATACATGACCTTATCCTCCTCGGCACATTTACTTATTTTAATTACTGCTTCGGTTTTCTCTAACCAACTCAGTGCAGCAGTCGCCCCTTCATTGCCTGCAAATTCGATTGGTTTACAGGCAAGAAATTCCTTGTAAGTGCAACCAGGCGTTGCAGCTTTCATTCTCTTAAGAAATGGGGCTTGTATTACATCATCATTATTGTTATTGTTGCCGCCTCTATTTACACTATTACTGAAATTGTCGTCGTGAGTACGTTTGCTGGGAATAATTGGTTGAGGTTCAACTGGATTTCGGGCAGCAACAAGGATTGCTGGAATAGCATTGGCTATTCCTTGAGCAACGATATTCTCTATATCTTACCTATTAAGAAATTGATCTCCATTGTTTTGCTCGGATTGGTTAACCTCATTAACTGGTTCATTACTAGCGTGTTCCATCTGGTAATTAATATATATATAAGTGATTAGCATAAAATAAATAACAACCAAACACAATAAACAATCGCACATAATCACGTTAACACGTATAGCCAAAATTGTTGACTTTACGACGTTAATATTTTTATATATATATTAGTATGCATCATTACACACCCGTTATATTACAAAAGTTTTATTTTAATTTATTTTACATGGTTATATTTTTATTAGTATTTATTATTATTTTATTATTAAACAAGTAACCACAAAACCACATACGATCCCTGTCAGCTGGCATTTCAGAAACGACGTTCCCTCTCGTCGTATTTCCATGATATCCTCTCCCCCACCTCCCGGATTCTATTTCCAGCGTCCACCAGCTCCTCGCCATAGTGGCGGAGTTCAGCCAAGTTCTTGGTGCTCATTGGTGGGTTTGGTGCAGGCTCAGGGTCAAATTGGGGGAAAAAGGTGTGAGGGTTATTCAAGAGATTCTGAAATTGCCAATCACTTGTCCACAATTCCTCCAGTTCTCCGGGTAGAAGTTGGTGGTTGACAATGGGATCTGGGATAGCAGGTTCCAAATTAACTGGAAGTTGTGATTCAATTGGGTAATTGAAGAGGTCTTCATTGGCAGGTCCAATGAGGTCACAATTTGCCAGTTTGCGACCAAGCTCCTCCTAGGGTGGCATTTCCTGGGCTTGCCTTGAACTTTCCCCGATCTCTTTTCCTTTGCCTTTGTCTTTTGGTTCCTCAGTGTTTTTAATCCGCTGGGCGGCTGGCTTCTTTCTCCGTACGCGTCTCCAGCCTACGATTCTTCTTCTCTTCTTTGACTTGGGTTTCTCCTGGGCTTGAGCTTGGAATTCCATAGGTTCTTCGGTATCAGCCAGATAATCGGAAAAGTATCTGAAAACTTCCATTCCAGCAGAATGGATATTGAGATTCTAAAGAGCTTCAGACAACTCATTCATGCTGTTAACATATGTGAAGAAACACACAAAATTTTAAATTAATATTTTATTTATCAACTTGAATTTTCACAGAATCACAGAATGGCAAATTGAGAAATTAAGTATTTCTAAATACTTAATTGGCTTAAATCAGTGGCTCTGATACCACCTTTTTCTGTCACGGCCCCCGTCCCGGTATTACCCGGTCCAAGAGTCGCGGGACAGAAACCCGTGGTATTTATTATTTGAGTTGACAGCGGAAGTTTAACAGGATCTTTTAAAACTTGAAAATGCCCAATTATTTTATTTCATAATTTGGGACAAACCCCGTAATTTACAATAGAGGAATTTCACGAGGAAATTCCCTGTTTTACAAAACATGTTTATTTATTTTACTGAGCCACCACTTCAAGCTTGTTAGTGCTCCGTAGCACTTTTCCTTGGGTCACAGTAAGTCACCTGAAACATGTTTAAAAATATTTTATCGGCGGGGAAATACTGGCGAGTCACTCGATTTCAATAAAACGACACATAGTTATAAATTACAGCATAAGAGCGATTACAATGGCTACTATCTTATTTTTATCTGGCGCCGTGTCACACCCTGGTGACGATGGTCATACCACTATTGGGTCCTTTCACCCAAGTAGTGATGATTATCACTGTTAGGTTGATGAACCTAACCGTGAGAAATTAGTAATGTGCACAATACCCCACTTGCCAGTGATTTAAGATAACCACGACTTAATCCCTGTAATTATAACTTTTGAAAATAATTGGAACATTGTAAAACATTGTTGATAAAAAGAGAATGACTCACATTGCAAGTTTAGTTGGGCAGAGTTTAGCCTACTGATAAGCCTGATAACCTAATTAAAATAACAATGCATACGAAACTAGGTCAGTAACTTAATACAACATTTACGATAAGCTCACGAGATCAAAACCCTCATGACGAATGACAAAGTATAGCCCAAGTTCGGGCAGCACTTAAACATCCATCGGATTGGTTTCAATCGATCGGACATTGTATCGTAGCAGTGATCGAGTTATTACCCTGTTGTCGCAGCAGAGCTTCGTGCTAGTATGTGTTTTTTAAAAAAAGAGGATAACTCAGTGTAGGAATGAATTTTTACGTCGAACCAACTGTGCCATGCAAGTGCCAAAGCCCCTGTATTTATACTGAAAAATGGTCCCTGTCGCGTGGCGCGACGGGTGCCCTTCTAGGATAGGGTAGCCCCGTGTATTTATAGCATGGGTGAGTCAGCGGTTCGATGAAATTCGAATTCTACAACAAACTGTAAGGATAATACTAATTAGGGAATACCCCCCTGAGTTTTAGGGGCCCTGATCCTAGTTCCAATTGTTCTGAAAACTTTAGGGGTCATGTAATATTATGTGGGGGTCTCAATTAGGGTTTCCTGTTGGACAAAGTAAAATAAGAATTAATAATTTTGGCGAGAGTTGTTACAGGTTATTATACTAACACGTGTGCATTTGTGTAATTTATAGATAATTTCCAGGAAACCCTTAAAGAAAATCTAAAACAGCAATGTGAGTAATCTCCTTTTTGCAACTGGTTTTACAAAACCTTAAATGTTTTACAATGCAATTAAGCAGTGATTGAGTCTTTGTAATTCTTCAATTATTGCCGGTATTATGGGGTTTTGTATACATTACTTGATAATCTTCACAATTGGACAACGGATTAGCCAATGTGTGATATGACCATAGCCACAGATACGGTCGAGTGGCAAGTACTGAATGAGTAATTGTGTAGATATAAACATTGTAATCGTTCTCAATACTGTGAAAATTGATAAAACTCTTCTTGATTAAACTGGGATTCACTCACCAGTATTTCCCACTGACAAAATGTTTTTAAACGCGTTTCAGGTAACAAAATGTGAAAGCCAACTAGAAGCCAGCTGGACAGCACTGAAGGTTTGGAAAAATGGCTATAAAAGTTACCTAAATAAAAGAAGATGTTTTATTCAATAAAATAGGGATTTTCCCTATGAAAATGTTTGTAATGAAAACTTGGGTTTTATCCCAATATGTTTAATATTATAAAAGCGTGGTATTTACTCTGATAAAATATTTCCTAACTACGGTCCTGATGAAATTTCCGCTGCCAAATTGATAAACACCGATACCATCAACACCGAGTCTCTCGACCACCTGTTCCCGGGACAGATAGGGGGCGGGGGTTGCGACAATATTTGGCCTAAAGCATTTCCCAAAAAAAGTTTACGTCGAAACGTAGAACAACTTGAATTTATACCAAAACGTACATAAAAATATGCACGTAAAAATAGTTTCTTTAAACGAAAACGTATTATATTTGATCTGACTCGTCTATAAAAAAAACTTACGTCGAAATGTAGAACAAATCATATTTATACATACCCGTACATAAAATATGTACGTAAAAAATAGTTTTTAAGTAAATGAAGTATAGGGGTAAACAGAAACAAAATATTAGTAAAAAATTTAATATGTTAAGGGTAGGCGGTATTAGGGATGAGCAAAATGGACCCGGTACCGGTACCGAACCGGTACCGAATTTACCGAACCGGGTACCTTTTCGGTACCGATTCGGTACCGACTTTTGACATTTTCGGTACCGATTCGGTACCGGTCCGGTACGGTACCGGTTCGGTACCGGTATTTACCTGTTTTACCTTCAAATACCGGTACCGAACCGGTACCGGTACCGAACCGTACCGAACCGGGTATATTCGGTACCGGTACCCACTTTTGAGGATTTTCGGTACCGGTTCTTTCGGTACCGGACGGTACCGAGCTCATCCCTAGGCGGTATGGTGGTGATTGAGTTAGGGTGTTTGAGTTTTCTCTACCCAATGATATAAAGCCATGTCAACTTCCCCCTTCCATCTCCATTTTCTACTCAAACACTAGGTATAGTTAAACACCCACTCAAACACCCGATTTCTCCCTCCTCTTTCCTACTTTGATTGGTTCTTCTCTCCTCTCACATCTCTCTCTCTCCTCCCTTTGTTCTTCTCTACCTTCGGTGAGTATACACCGATTTGTCACCCTCTCTCCTACTCAAACACCCTAACTCAATCACCACGGTGTGGTCACCGATCGGTGACTCCACTCAATCACCCTAGTCCCCGCAAACCATACCGTGCACCCTAAAAACGTTCGTAAAACCGTGCCAAGTAGCACCAATGACACAACGACAAAGAACGAAAAGGACATGTGTTCATGTTAAGATATTTAGTTAGATGAATTTATAAAACTAATGAAATTTCAGTAAAAAAATGTTTATGAACGTTATGGTGAAAATTTAATTTGTTTACTGAGCTAAAGATAATGTCTCAAATCAGGCCCATGTGTGTCCCTAAATGGGGCAGGATTCAGAAACAATCCATGTGGTGTGGTGCAGGTGTACCATACCAACCGGATAACTTTGGTTCTTAATTTTATAATTTGTATATGTATAAATAGAAGTGGGTTGGAGACTTGGAGTTGTTGGGCACAAGTTTCTACTCAATGCCACCATAATTATTCATAAATGAAGATTTATAGATATTTTATGATGATTTTATTTGCATAAATTTAACAAAATGCACTCTTTTGGCCTTTTCCATGTCTTAAGTATTTCTTAAGAATTAAACAATGGCAAAGAAATCAGATTAGTATCTGCTTTATCAAGGATGGACCATATACGATCCGTGCATATCACATATGTAATCATAATATGTATGAATTATAATCTTATTTATATGAATATAGTAGAGGGATGAAATGAAAACTTTATTAAAAGAAAATAGAAATCCTCAATCAATATAATATTTTTTTATTCCCCTCTTTATTTTGGTTTTATAGCTAAAATTTAATCAATGATAAACTGATCATCCTTAATCAGTGGCGGATCTTGCCCGTTGAACGTGCCAGGGTCGAAAGACACGGGCACTAAAAAAAGCCCGGGCAAGCCCGGGCCAAACATAGTATATATAAAAAATTTCGATCGAAATACGGAAAATTAGCACTACGGCCGAAAAACTTGCCCGGGCCGTGGCCCTGCCACACCCCTACTAAGAACCGCCCTTGTCCTTAATAACGGTTTTATAACGGTTTAGCGAACCCCAAAAAAACTCTATACGAAAACTACATACATAACAGGGAGGGGGGCGAAAACGTATATACCCAAAAAACTCTATACGAAAACTACATACATAACACTACTGAGCGAAAAGTTCAGCGAACCCCCCCCCCCCCCCCGGGCCCCCCGCGGCCCCTTCTAACCTTCACCCCTGCTTAGACTTATTAACCTCTAAAAGACTCAAAGCGAACTTATGAAAAGGGTTGGATTGACCTGGTACTTATGACCGTGTAGCATTATAGCATTTTTAATTGACATGATTAAACTCTAATTTTACTATATTACTAAAACTAAGTGAATGGTGGTTATGGTTTAATAAAAATAATTAATATAAAATCAAATAAAAAACGGTTGGCACAATTTGGAGACCAAGCTATCATCTCACCATACTTCTATAGCATAACTGGGGTTGGTTACGGTACAAACCATATTTATCATACAAACTGTGAGAACAGATCCTAACACTTAAAAAAGTTAAATTAGCACATACTAAAACAATACATACATAAAAGTAACACTTTTGAACTTTATCAGCACATGAAAATTAATCAAGATAATTGATTTTAGCACATATGTGAATGATATCAGCAATTTTCTTTAAAAAGAATTATATTAGCATGTTAAAAACAAAAGAAATATCCAAATAAAGAATAATTGTTTGTTAGCATGATTATAGGGAATTCAATATAACTGATATTATTTAGGTCATTATTTTATCATTTCTTTATAATTGGTTTGATGACGAATGACACTTTTTAAATGATTCTTACAATTTGTATACGAAATGTGGTTTGTATTTGATCTTTCTCCTAGCATAACTTATCCTATACACATAAATCTCTACCTATATTATATATACATTTTTTCTAACAAATTTTACCTTCCAGGTTTATTTTCAATTCTATTGGTTTTACAAGGGCTAGTTAAATGTTAAGTTGTTAGAGTATTTACATTGGAGCTTCCATCTTTATCTATATATATTAATTAAAAAGTATATTTTTCTCTAAATTTTGTTAATTTTTATAAAACCTTCCATATCCAACCTTCTATCTCTACCTCTATCTTACTCACAACACTTATTTAATTATTATTTTCTCTAACCTACACACTCACATTAATAGTATAAAGAGTTGAATACATCCCTCTAAATATAGAGGTGTACCTTTGGTCTCTATAAATTTTTCTCTATTTTAGAGATTCAAATGTAGGGGATTTTTTGTTGATTTCTCTACTTTTCCCTCTATATTATATAGAATGTCTATGTATAGAGGCTCCAATGGGAATGCTCTTAGATAGTAATTAGTATTAGAGGTGCACAAAAAACCCAAACCCGGGTATTAGAAAAACCGGGTTTTTAAACCCGAATCCGAACCCGACCATACTCGTGGGGTTGGGACCGGGTATGCATATTCTGTTCAATACCCGAACCCGGATTTTCAACGTACCCGGGTTTCCATAAAACCCGTACCCGGGTTTTTGTAATACCCGTAACCAGGTTTAAAAAATACCCAGACCCGTTGTGTACAACAGTTTTTTTGAACGTTTTTAACAGTCATATGACCGTTTAGAGCTTGTGTGAGGCTTTTTAGGCAGATTTCAAGGCATACAATATATATAAATAAAGGTTTCCATTATATTTGTATGTTAAAAATGAATCGAAACAACAAGATTTATACCCGAACCCGAACCATATCCGAACCGGAAATAGGGTATTCTAATACCCGGGTATAGAAAACCCAAACCCAGGTACACAGGGTATGGATTTCCTGGCCAATACCCGAAGCCGACCCGGGTATTGGCACTGCCCAAAAATTTAAAATCCGGTCATACGGGTATTGGCACTGCCAAAAATTTAAAATCTGGTCATATCCGAACCCGGGTTTTATAAAAAAAAAAAAAAAAATCCCGATTTGTGCATCTCTATTTAGTAGATAGTTATAGTGGTGCACAAATCGGGTTTTTTTTAAAACCGGGTTTCAGGTAGGATCGGGTTCGGGTAGGATCGGGTTCGGGTAGGATCGGGTTTTACAAAATCGGGTTTTTTTAAAACCGGGTCGGGTCCGGGTTCTCTACCAAAAATGTATACCCTATATACCCGGGTTCGGGTCGGGTTTTATAAAACCCGGGTATTATAAAACCTTATTTCCGGGTTCGGGTCCGGTTCGGGTATTCATCGGGTAGGGTTCGGGTATGCATCGGGTTGGGAAAAAACCCGCACCGGGTATTAAAAAACCCGACCGGAACTATGCTTATAAAATGTATCAAACATAACTCTCACACATAGACATCAAATCTATTGATAAACAGAGGCACAATTTATAAACAGAGGCACAATTTATAGTTCTTCATGTGGTTATTCTTGAAATTTATAAACAGGGGCACAATTTATTAAATACAAAAACGAATAATGATATTAAACAAACAAAGAAAATAGAAGGGCCAACATATATTGACATATTTGTTTCCACTTGTAATGAAATATACTAAATAATTAAGTAGCGGTGGCAAATATCATTAGAAACCTAATAATTAAACAAGATTACATCAAAGTGCATACATAATTTTGTTAAATCATAAGAACTAGAAGTCTTAATGCATACATAATTAAACAAGATTACATCAAAATCGGGTTTTTTTAAAAACCGGTTCCGGGTTTTTATAAAACCCGGTTCCGGGTTCGGGTTCGGGTATTTATAAAACCGGGTTTCGGGTATAAAAAAAACCGGTTCCGGGTTCGGGTTTTAGATCAAATATGCATACCCGGTCCCTACCCTACGGGTAGGGTCGGGTTCGGGTATAAAAAACTCGGGTTTTATAATACCCGGTTCCGGGGTTTTTTTTCGGGTCCGGGTCCGGGTTCGGGTTTTTTGTGCACCACTATGATAGTTAGATTTAGATACATATGAACTTTATAATTGCGAGTGCGATGATAGGCCCAAAGACTGTTTAAAGCCCAATCAAGGCTTAACAAACCATCTGTATTATTGAGACCCAACACTGATGGGTTGGACCTGGACCAGCAATAACTGTACCACTTTGTCTTCAAATTACTTGTGTTCGTAGGATTGGTTCGTTGATTCATTTGGCAACTTTGTTTAACAGATTATGTTCCCATCAAACAGAACCCAAGTTTGGTCCGGTTTCATAAATTATACACACCAACATTTCCCAAAAGGAGTAAATCTTATTCCAATGGTTACCAGTCAACTTACTCTACACTGAATGATTGCGTTTTTAACTTCAAAACAAAATAAAAGATGCAACTTGAAATGAGAAATTGGCGACCGCAATAGAGAGGAGAGGAGGCGCATTTGACGGGGGAGCCTAAGCACAACACCCACACACACATTCATATAACCAAAAATGAGAAACCGGGTTCGCCTCCAACCTAAACCACTTTCAAATTTCAAATTAAGTTCCGGTTAGGTTGGGTGGGTTATGTTTGTCTTGGCTCGGCTCGGTAATTGAAATTTTGTATCCAAACCAAATGCCGAACACCTTGGGTTCATATTATACATATACATGTACATATCAATCTATAGACCAAATATCAAGCCGTCCGAAAATGAAGTTAACAGATAAACCTTTTGGATCTAGATGCGTAAAAACTAACCTTTGGACAAAAATCCTAAAACTGGCCAAACCTCACGGACAAAAATGGCATTTACTCAAAATAGAGCTTTAAAAGGTATCGATGAAGTTGATACCTGATAGATACATTTTCAAGTCTTGACAAGTTAACAGTATTGTTATGCATACATTCTGTTATAAATAACCTAGTTTTATACAACTAGTACTCAACACTAGTATCAAAACAAAAGAAAGTCACTTTGAACATGTAAATCTTATTGTTTACACTAAAAATCTAAAAAAAAAATGCTCCACCAACCAATTTGTTAACTACATTTGTATACAACAGTTTGTAAAAACCGACTTTAAACACATCAACATGCTCATCGAGCTTTCCTATGGGACTTGAACCGAGAAGGGGGAGACGGTGAATATTCCACTGGCAATGGTGGTGGCTCGAGTTCACCCGAAAGCATCGCCACTACTTCTTTCATAGAAGGTCGAAGCGCAGGTGACTTCTGCAAGCAAAGAAGTGCTACTACAATACATACTAGAGCTTGTTCTCGATCCAGATTTTGAACAGACTGATCCACAAGATCTAGAAGCTTCCCTGCACGAGCAAGATGTCGGGCCCACGATAGAAGATTAGCGCGTTGAAATTCGGACATGGGTGATCCGGTCACTTGAAGCGGCCGCCTTCCAGCGATGAGAACTAATAGCAGAACGCCGAAGCTGTAAACGTCACATTTTTCGGAAAGATCACCGCCGCATGAAAACTCCGGGGCGACGTAACACACTGTTCCCCTCATGCTTGGTGTACTGCTGATACCGCCGCTTTTGGGGATATCACCGCTAATGGAGTCGTGACTATTGTGTCGTGTACGCCAAAGCTCACCGCTAAACCCGTCTAACCACCAGTCTACACTACCTTTACTGCCCCTGCTTCGGCTTCTTTTCTTCTTTCTACCCGTATACAACTCATCGTCTTTCGGCCACCACTCATTGTCGTTAGTACTACATGTACTCGATTCTTTCATCTTCTTCTGGTTCTTCTTTTTCTTTCGAGCGAGTTCGTCACAATACTCCTCCTTCCACCACTCCCTCGCAGGCCTTCTCTTCGGTTTCTTCACATTCTTCTCATTCTTCTCCTCGTCCAACGTAATCCACCAATCCAACCGCTTCCGATTCTTCTTCTTCTCCGATTTCCCCGTCTGCCCCGCACTGGACGACGCCCCAGTCGCAATCCACTCCGTCTTCGGCCGCTCCTTCTTAATCTCACTCCCGATCCACTCCATCACATAATCCTTCACCCGCCCAGACTCCGACATCCCGTTATCCTGTTTCCACCACCAATCCTTCCCCGAAACACTCTTCTTCCTCCTCCTCCCACTCTCCACACTCATCGCATCAACATTCCGTTCAGACGGACTCAAATCCGCTCCTCCGCACATCCTCGGTGACTGCGTAACCGTCTCGGGCGAGGTTTCAGCTACCGGAACGGTAAAACAACTCTCCGGTGACCGATTATCCGCACCGACACTAAACTCCTCACACACAGTAGTAGTTGTAACCACACTTTCAGTCTCCTCAAACACAGATCCATTATCCTCAACAACCTTACAATTCACATCAATTCGACACTCATCTTCTGATTTTAACCTAGCTAAACCTAAATCCCCAATCTTAGCATTGAAATCACAATCCAACAGTATATTACTAGGCTTAATATCACCATGAATAATAACCGGATCACAATAATGATGAAGATATTCAATACCTTTAGCAATATCAATCGCTATTAAACGCCGTCGTTTCCACTCCTTTAACTCCACACACTTTTTCACAAACAAACAATCCTGTAAGCTTCCGTTATTCATCAGCTCGTACACCAGCACCATACGGCGTCGTTTCCGATCGGAAGAGAATCCGATGACTGTGACGATGTATTCGGATTCGATTTTTCCGGCGAATAAGATCTCGTTTTGGAACTCACGTTCGCCTTGGAGAGAACCGGCGTCCATGACCTTAACGGCGACGTTTTGGTTGTTAGTTAGGGTTCCGCGGTAGACGGAGCCGAAGCCGCCTTGGCCGAGGCGGTTGGAGGCGGAGAAGGAGGCGGTGGCGGCGCGTAGGGCGGAGTAGGGGAGGTTGTGAGGTGGTTGGGAGGAGGGGACGGTGCGTTTGCGAGTGGTGCACTTGCGGAAGCAGAAGGTTAGGGCTAGGAGGAAGGAGAAAGCGACGGTTATTGGTGGAATGAGGTGGTGGTAGGGTGGCGGTGGTGGTGGTTGTGGTGACGGAGATGCAAAATGTCTAGAAGACATGATGATTGATTGATGAGAGTGAAAAATATTGAAGAGACCAGATTTATGACGGGTAAACAACAGAGCAAATCTGTGTGTGTTTTGACTTTTATTTTTGTACTTTGTGGTGCCAAATGACAAAGCCTTACATATATAAAAATTTATTTTATTATTTAAAAGAACGAACATGAATAGAAGTTGTATTCGTTGTTCATTTATGTTTGTGAATGTTTGGTAACGTGTTTGTTTGTGTTGTTGTATAGTTCATTAGTGTTTTTAGTTTTTATTTTTTTTAAATGTTATAAGATTCTGACAAATAATTGTTGGTGTACTATATATTATGTTTATTACGTTCGTTTGTGTTTGTTTGTTTGTTTCCATTTGTGTTTATGAATATTAGTTTGTGTGTTCATCAACGTTCGTTTTTGTTCGTTGACTAAAATACACAAACGAACACGAAAAGTTCATTTCCTTAACAAACGAACACGAATATAAAATCTCGTTCTTTAAGTATTCATGAACAGTTCGTGAACACGTATATTTCTTAACAAACGAATACGAACAAGGTCTTGTTTGTGTTCATTCGGTTCGTTTGCAGTCACAATTAGTTGTTTTATTAACTTTATATTTTTTATAAAAACAAGTAATAAATATTAAAATGATTAAAAAGTCGGTTAAAACCATCGAATCATCAAAATGGTCGACTTATCCAATCAGTCGATTTGGTTTGTCATTTTATAAAACTGTAGTTAGCGGCTTGACTCAGTTTTTTTTTTTTTTTTTTTTTTTTTTTTTTTTTTTTTTTTTTTTTTTTTTGTCGTCAAAACATGTTGATATGGATTGTAAACGCTACTAATATATGATTTGAGTTTACGTAAACTCGAGCTTCACTTATTATACATATTAATTTCAACTGATGATGAACAGTATCATTAATTCTAATTCTAAATATATTATACATATTAATTTCAACTGATGATGAACAGTATCATTAATTCTAATTCTAAATATATTTAAATTGTATTCAACTGATCATGAACAATATCATTAATTCTAATTCTAAATATATTAAATTGTGTAGTCATTCTTTATTCACAACGATTTACATGAAATATAAATATATTAGACCACTCATAATGGTTTATATCTTTTAAAGGCAATTTTTTGCCATATCAGCATCACAACGTCTCTTTAAAAATGTGTAATTGTTAACGTCCCTCAGTGCCCTTTCAATCATTACTTTCCGTTTCGTTTTCTATCCTTTGAGGAATATACTAGAGACGTATCTCCCTCTTCATGCCCCCATAACGCCCAGATAGACAGTGTTGTAGGCGTTATAAGCACCTTTATACCCATATAATAATCATTGCGTATTGCCTTAAAGTGTGTATTCTCCTTTGTTCGACATAGCGATTTACATGAAATATATGTTGAGTCTTTCTAATCCCTACCTAACCATGTTCTTATTACATTTTAATACTAAAACTCTTCAGTTTTTATTTAATTCAATTAAATGCCTTTTTAAAAATCTACGATTTATGATTTTCTATAAACTTTTATTAAATTTGAATATTCCACGTACGTCGTACTTATTTTTATCTACGTTTCACTGAAAGTTTTGTTTGAAATCGAAGCATCAAATATAATTGACCTTTTTTTTTTGTTTTTTTATCATGACTAACCAATACCGTGCAAACAACTTCCGTAATGATATAAGCATCTTTTTTATATTGTAAGCTATAGCAAGTGTCGCTCCCAACAATATCGGTATCACGTCTATTCCAACCGATCAAGATACTCACTTTTATGGCTTTTCATTGATGTAAAACTCATGTCGGTATATTTTTTGGCATATAATACCTAATTTGGGTTTTATCTTTCCGTTGCTATAACTATAATGAGTGTCGGTAGCGTACCGATATCCTAATGAACTGAACTGATACCGGTCGAATTCTCGGCGCAACGCGCGGGGAGAGTTCCACTAGTTTGATTTAAAAGATCTCGGGTTTAGGGGCTGTTTGGTAGCCTCTGAATGGTCATTAAGAGGCTACCTCTTAATGGAACCATTAAGAATTTTACCGATGAGAAGGTAAAAAGAATGTGACATGTGATGATTTACCATTCAGAGGTTACCTCTTAACCATTCAGACTTGAGGTTACCTCTTATTCATTCAGTGGTTTTAAACCATTAAGAGGTAGCATCTGAATGGTCATTAAGAGGCTACCAAACAGCCCCAACATGACATCATCAACATGTGTAGAAAATGAATCTATCGTCTAGAAGTTGTGTTACAATCTATGGAAGACAAATAAACAAATTTAATAGTAGAATTAATGGGTGTATAAATTACTTGTTTTGAAAAAGGTTAAAATCCCATATTTTATTGCAATGATTATATCTTAGTCTATAATTAGTTGTTGAAGTATTCAAATCCTAAACCTGAATTTGTATAAATAAATGACCAAATGTAGAGAGTGTCTGTTAATCTATCACTATTTGCGATTGGTTTTACTTGTTCAATGATACCACCTGCTATTGACCAGTGTAGCGTACTCTTCCTGAAACTATTTTGTTTTACTCTTCAATTAATATAGAAAAATTAAGTTTGACTTTTTGCTGATTATATTTCGTAAAGTTAAAGTATATTATATACATTGATTGTCAATCGAATTATAAAGTGATTAACATTGGAGTAAATTTCTGTTTTCGTCCCTGTGATTTGTCAATTTTAACTAGTTTAGTCCAAAAATCTAATTTATAACAAATCCAGCCCTGAAGTTTGCATTTCTTAACGCTTTTCATCCCTAAGGGTGCTTTTTCATTTAGTTCTTAGGGATGAAAAGCGTTAAGAAATGCAAACCTTAGGGATGAAAAACGTTAAGAAATGCAAACCTTAGGGATCGTTTTGTTATAAATTAGATTTTTTGACTGAACTAGTTAAAATGGACAAACCTCGGGGACGAAACCAGAAATTTACTCTTAACATTAATACATATATATATTTAAGTTTAAAATAATATGTACATTGCATTATGGGGTAAATATATTATCATAGGTTTAACTTTAAATAATACAATAAAGTGGCTTTTATAAACAACGGGCGACTTAATTGTAAATAAATTTCACACAGACCACGTCCTTTTCTTGTTATATAATAATTATTATAATTAAGTTGAAATTGAATGTCATTAATAACTTTACAACGGGTGGAGTTGGTGAAGTGTGAGACCTCCACTTTCATAAATTAATTGTTTTCACCTAATATAATAGCCTAAATTCAATTATTAGATTGTAAGATTACTGAATAATCACTAATATTTTGTTGAATAGATGAATAAAATATATACACATAAGAATGTTTTTAGTTAAATTTAGTTTATTTCTGACTACATATAAAAGAAAAAGGTGAATCGAAGAGGATATAATGCTTTAGCTTTTAACTCTAAAATCTATGTATATTATTAAACTTTTTTATCTCCAGCCTTTACCATGAACAATGTTGGTACAGAAGAAGAAAAAAGTAACAATGATGCCCCAATCAATTTTAATGGGTAAAAAGTGGGTCCAAATTTTAAAATTTAAACCGATATGATTTTATGCTTCGATTTGTCACAATCATCAAACCAAGTGTAACTTTTATGTAAAATACTACTATGAATGATGATAAATTATGAAATTAAGTATTTAAATTATGATATTAGAACCATTTCTAATATTTTACTGACCATAAAATATGATAAAACTTTTAAATACTAAAGCATATGATGCCTTTTATTCCTGTCGATGTAATCTATCAAATATATAAACATTTGATAAAACGTCAAACTATAATTAAATATACATCATGTTGATAGCAATAAAAGCATGTTGAATGATAATCGAACCTATTAACTATAAGGCTCATTCTATACCCCCCCCCCCCCCCCCCCCCCTTTTCTTGATTACACCCCTCCTTGTGAGAGGAAAACTGTCGGTCCCACGCAGGCTCCACCTGTAAGTATGTGAGAGAATGGGGGTGAAAAAAGTAAATAGGGGGTGTAGAAAGTAGCACCCTAACTATAAATGTTTTTTTATTAGTTTTAGCCCATTCTGACCCACCATCTTATTTTCAGACCTGTCTATTCTAATCGATGGTATGTATTTGATAACACAAACCACCTATAACAATTTATTAAAAGTACTTATTAACCACTATTCATCCCTTTAGTAGCATTACCAAGCTTAGACCGCCCGTAGTGGGGCGTTTTTTTAAAAAAAAAAAAATCAAAAATAACGCTCTATAACGCCCCGCCTACCATTACGGTAGGCGTTATGGGGCGTTATTTTCGATAAAATTTGTTTCCGGCGTTTTAATTAAAACGCTTGCACCATTGTTGACCAACCAATCACAAACATCAACGGCTAGTTAACGGCTAGTTGATATTTTTTTTTTAAACCTTTTACCTATATATATATATATATATATAAACACAACCAAAACTCATTCATTTTCAACCAAAACTCTCAAAAACTCTCTAAAAAAATACAACCATTTTATAAAAAACTTGATGGATTCTCCTAGTTCTTCATCGATGGTAAATTTTTACTACAACGAGTATTTTGCGGATGGCGATGGTTCGACCGATGAGGAGCTTGAGCAAGAGGCGGTTACGAGTGCTTGTCAACTAGCGGTGAGATATGTCAAGCATTCTCGTCGCCCCCAAGCAAAAAAAATAAAAGAGGTTATATTGAACGAGACCGACGCGCGGCACACGATCGTTTGATGAAAAATTATTTTGATGAGGCGCCGACATTTTCGAACGAATTTTTTAGGCGTCGTTTCCGAATGAGTAAGCGGTTGTTTCTACGCATAGTCGACGACTTGGAAGCCAACTACGATTATTTTAAACAAAAACTGGATGCGAGAGGGGCACTTGGATTTACCGGTATCCAAAAGTGTACGTCGGCGTTACGAATCCTTGCTTATGGTAACACTACCGACATCAACGACGAGTATCTAAAAATGGCGGAGAAAACAACACGAGACAGCTTGGAGCATTTTTGTCGCGGTACAATTCTTATACTTTACTTTTATTTTATTTTTTTAAAAAACGACGAGTATGTTTACAATTATTTTTTTTTGAAGCTTAAGTTTGTCTATATTTTTTTATAAAGGTTTAATTGATGTGTACGGTGCGCGTTATCTTAGAACGCCCACATGGGACGACCTTCAAAAGATCTACGAGGTACATAATGCTGAGCATGGTTTGCCTGGTATGATCGGGAGCATAGATTGCATGCATTGGCGTTGGGATAACTGCCCGACTGCATGGCGATGCCAACACACACGTGGTGACCAAAAAGGACCCACTATTATTCTTCAGGCGGTTGCTTCACAGGACCTTTGGGTTTGGTCGGCTTACTTTGGCGTGGTCGGGTCATGCAATGATATCAATGTTTTTGAACAATCTCCGTTGTTAGAGGAGTGGATTTCTTGCAAAGCTCCAAAAGCGTCGTTTTACGCAAATGGAAACTACTACCCTCATGGATATTATTTGAGCGACGGAATTTATCCTAGGTATTCGATTTTCGTGAAGACGTATAGTGATCCTATTGATGAAAAAAGAGCATACTTTAAAAAGGTTCAAGAGTCTTCACGAAAAGACATTGAGAGATGCTTTGGGGTTCTTAAACAACGCTGGCAATATTTGAGAAATCCTTGTCGTGCATGGAGCAAGCAAAAAATGAGAGATGCTATGTACGCTTGTATAATCATGCACAACATGATTTTGGAAGACGAAGGAAAGGCGATATGCCAGAATTATGTTCCAGAAGCCGTTGAAGAGGAGCATCCACAGGCGACAATGGAAGAAATAGTGAAAAATGCGCGAGAGTTGCGTTACGAACCGTACCATTCCCAGTTAATGGTTGATTTGGTACACCACGCATGGTCGGTTCGGTATGTACCACCTGAGGGAGAGGAAGAAACGGAGGACGAGGAAGACGAAGTTGGCGAGGGTGAAGAAAGCGAAGACGAAAACTAGTGTTTTTTTTTTGTTTTTTTTAATTTAATCGGATATTTTTTTTTTCTAGTATTGTATTTTTTTTTAATTTAATGAAGTATTTAAAGTTAAAAAAAATTGTGAAATGATTGAATGGGGGTTATTGGCATAATGCCCCACTACGCCACTTTTGCTATAATGCCCAACGCTGACTAGGATGCCACGTGTCGGATAATGCCCCATGGTGGGGGCATTATGTTTGTTCACCACTACACATGGTCTTAGTGACTTGGTAGTCAGTCAGGTTTGTTGAATAACCATTAGCCAACCTGTCAAATAGGGATGACAATAGAATGCGTATCGGTAATCTTAGTCTCATACTTATTACTTTGTTAGAAATTACCGGTTAGTATTTCAATATACATTTTTACCATTTGAACTTTTGTATACTTTTACTACAATGAAATTAGAAATATAAAAACTAAAAGTTTGTGAACTAGTAGATTATTCTAATACTAAAGGACAAAGGAAAAAAAATAAGAGAAATGTTTAAGTGTATGGTTCAGGTAAACCGTAAACAAATATGGGTGTTTCGGGTAATTAGGTAAGGTATCACCTCATATCATACCGTGAATATTTTTAACGCTACTCTCATATTCGGTGCATACCTGAATACTCGTCTTATTACAAGTTCTAAATACTTCGCGTTTATTGATTGAGTTTGAGTACGTTTGCCATCCCTAGCGTTGAACATTTAGGGGGTAGGGGCGCCCATCACTCGCCACTCACTCATCACTCACAACGTCCAATCAAGTTCCGCTATGTCATCAAGCATTATTTCATCACCAGTGATGGATTTTAGTGGAAATATCCATCACTCACTACACCCAACAATTTCTCTCACAACCCAACAATTTCCTTCACACATTCTCCAACTTCTTAACGCGTGATAGTGGCCACGAGTTACCAAATCAACGCGTGAAAATATGGAGTGGCAGCGGTGTTTAACGGGGTTCCACGCGTGGTGAGCTGTCCATCACATGGCGCCCCGTCCCCCTATCAAATAACCTTGGTTAATAATGTGCTCTATACGAAATCATCCATGTAATATCTTAGGGGGTAGGGGCGCCCATCACTCACCACT
This sequence comes from Helianthus tuberosus, assembly GCA_030545235.1. NCBI lineage: Eukaryota > Viridiplantae > Streptophyta > Magnoliopsida > Asterales > Asteraceae > Helianthus > Helianthus tuberosus. The sequence continues at coordinate 3,258,782 of CM060370.1, forward strand.
CACTCATCACTCACAACATCCAATCAAGTTCCGTCATGTCATCAACCATTATTCCATCACAAGTGATGGATTTTAGTGTAAATGTCCATCACTCACCACACCCAACAATTTCCTCACACATTCTCCAACTTCTTCACATGTGATTGTGGCCACGCGTTACCAAATAAACACGTGAAAAAATAGAGTGACGGCGATGTTTAACGGGGTTCCACGCGTGGTGCGCTGTCCATCATGTGGCGCCCTGTCCCCCGTAGAAGATCGTTGGTTTAGATTTCACAAATTGAAAATCTTATAGTCAATGGTATCCAAGTCCTTTTCAATATACACGTGTTAGCTCATTCAAACTTGTTTAGCAAAAAAGGTCAAAGCGGACCCATTTTGGCTCCGTTGACTGTGCCACCTATGGCCTGGCTTGGACCTTTGCTCGAACCAGGGGTCCACGGTCCACCCATATGTTATTTTTCTCACCACAAGTTAAACAACGTGTGGTGCCTATCCTTGACCCCATGAGCCTACTTCTTCAAGATCACACATTGTCCCAATTTGAAATACACGACTACCAAATTAGGCATACAACTTATGGTAGTTTATTTGTATTTTAGTGGACTAGATTAAAATGGAATAAATAAACACACATAACAAAACTAGAAAATCTGTTAAGGTGAATATATAAATGATTAAGTAGTGGCGAAGCTTGAGCGAAAAAATTGAGGGGGGGGGGGGGGGGGGGGGCTGAGATTAAGTTTACTACTCTTCTGTGTATAATTATGTAATTGGTTAAGAATATAAACTCATACTGTTCAAAACTAATGACTCGTGCTTATTTAATACTACAAAACTTGTTATACTTGTACTTATATCTATACTAAAACAAGTATCATGGTTTATGCTTCGAAACCACTAGAAAGATCGAGGGGCCTTTATACCTCGCCACCTCGGAGCTAGGACGTAACATTGATATCCACATGAAGGTTTAGGACATCGTGAGAAAATTACCCTTGAAATTTTGTTATGATTTGTTACAAGGACATTGTGTTTGCGTAATGATAGTAACAATGATGTTGTTTTATTAACACTAATACTTTATGAAGAATTTCCCCCAAAATGCCATGCCCAACTTTAGAATCAGAATTGTGTCATAATATTCAACAATGTTATACTCCTAATGAATTGTTATTGATTATTTGATTGTTAACCCGTCTTTAATCATCCTCTCAATCCTCACTACTCAACTCGATTTTTGGTACACAAGTAATGGATTGTACACCAAGTTTTTTAAACTCTTCTACTAAGTACTAACACTAAAAAATTGCACGGTCTACAAAGCCATCCCCTCTCTAAAGTCATTATTGTGTGTGTGTTCAGTGGCGGACTTACAATGTTAGTAGGGGTAGCACGGGCTACACCTCAACCCCGTCTCCGTAGTATAAAAATACCCTTAACTCCGTTTCCGTAGTGTAAAAATACCCCGCAACTTCGTCTCCATTATACAAAGGATACCCCTGGTCTAAAAAATAAAAAATTTGGATACCCCTAAATTTTTTGGCTAGTTCCGCCGCTGTGTGTGTTAGTATATACGAACACACATTACACATACATGTATATAGTTTGTTCGTGTGTATGGGTATAAAAAATAAGTTGTGTTGTTTATCAAAATGTACATAAAGTTTGGAACATTTGCTTAAAAACATATATTGGAATCTCATGAATATATATTGAAATCCAAAATAAATTATTTGGAAAAATAATTTTATATGAATTTGATGTAGACATGTAGTGATAGATGTATAAATTGAACATTTTACAGGAATTGTTAGTTGGTTTTTCCAACTAACCTATTTAAATTAAGACGATAAAGTATGCAATACTTGGACAATAAATCACCACATGCTACACAACCATTTGTTAAGTGACTCCAACTTTCACTTAGACCATGCGTAGTGGTAGAGAAAAATAATGCCCCCACCATGGGGCATTATTCGACACGTGTCATCCCAGTCAGCATGGGGCGTTATTGCGAAAGTGGTGTAGTGGGAATAATACCTAATAATGCCCCTTCCAATCATTAAACAAAAAAAAACAAAAAAAAAAAGCAAAGATATGGTCATTGGCTAGTCAAACTTGGACACATGCAAAAGTGGGGGTTCTCAAAAGTTGTCAGACCATGCTCAACATTGATTGGTTAAGCAAATATGTACATAGCATTATAATTAAAACGCCGGAAACCATTTTTTGAATTTAAAAAAAAAAACGCCCCATGTAATGGGGGGAGGGGCGTTTCTAGGCGTTTTTTTTTTCAATTTAAAAAAAAAAAACGCCCCACTACGGGTGGTCTTAAAAAACCAACCTAATCCTCAACCATATATGCCTGGCAATATATAGCATCTATTATTATTAATAAAACTTGTACGGCTACACATGGTATTGTTAATATGTCATTTGATGATACATAAGACATGTTGTTAGTCTTTGTCTAGTCCTGGTTGTGAAGTTAACCTTGTACGACAGTTTTTGTGGTACTTGTTGGTGAATTCTATAATTGATGGTGTATGAGATCACAAAATGGTCATTTGAGGTTGTAGGTCCAACATTAGAGACCATTCGTAATTCAAATCGCTAGGTCCTGAAAGGAATTCCGGATATTCTCCTCCCTCTCCCACCTCGCTCCTCCACCTAGATGACACCTATGATTCGAACATCAAAAGTACCCCGTTGGAGATGTTCTTATAACTGTTTCAGATGTTTTAAATATATGTAAATAAATAAATAGAAAACTAAGTAAATTAAAATACGAAATATCTTAAAAATAATGATAGAAAAGTAAATAAAGTGCTGGTTTGTTATTTAAAATATATACATACCCCTTTCAACTCGGACTTATATTGGCTAGAATTCAATTTCATCATAACCAAATTTATACCTTTCTAAAAAGGCATGCTTTGGACCGATTTAAGTTTGCAAGTAGGGGTAGGTGGTGCTTGCTAATTTGGACCCATTTAAGTTTACATGTTAACTCGCTTTAATAAATTATAAATTGTATAATTTGGATAGATGATAGACCCCAAACAACTCTTTAACAAAGATTACCTAAAGCTATTTCTTAAAATAATATATCATGATGTTAACTAGTTGAAAATAGTAAAGATGGAATCATGATATAGAAATAAAACTATATTACATTAGTTGGTCAAAATTTCTACTTATACAACAAGGTGGTTGATGTATAAAACTACAAAACATGGATGTTATATCATTCTGTTATTTTCATACATCATGATGATTAAGTAGTTAAATATCATTAATAATTTAATATACAATGATATATTACAAAATCAAAAAAAATATATATATATATATCTAGGATGATAGCATTTAGATGCCTATTTGTGCAACTTTGGCCATATTTAATCCCTAACAGTCTAACACTTAACAGGATAGTTATGGATAGAGTCTGCCCATGGGCCTTTATGGGCCTCATTAACAATGGGCCTGTTACACTCCCATACCAAACTAGTACATTTGGGCCCACTCCCCATCCCAAGCTGCAACACCCTCTCCCCTTGCTTCACCATCTCCTTCCCTTCTATGTAAGCTAATTCATACCACAACGAAGACGATGACTGGTTCCCGAACCGATGCAATGTCATCAAAGCCGCCTCGATTTCCTCCTCTTTTAACTTCATCTTTTTCCCTATCTCCATTATCACTGACTTCCCAGATGTTGGCAAGCAGTAGTGTTGTATCACTTTCCTAAAGTTTGGTACGTAAAGTTCTATCGATTTGTCGAGAAACTTCCTTCTAATTACGGAAAACCCATATCGGATTTTCTCTTCCATTGGAAGTATTAAGGAGCCAAGAACTTGAAAGTTCGATCGAAGTAATTCTCCAGCCACATGTAGTACATCTTTTTTAAGAGTAACACCAATGATGCCTTCGGAATCTTCTTCACGGATCGCAGAGTTATAAGCTATGTCATCGAATGCGCCTTGTGTTCTTTGAGCATATAGTAACCTGTGTGTAAAAGGAGCATAATATTATTAAACTATATTATTAGTGTGAGCTCACGGGCCCACTTTAAGTATTTAGGGTTTCATATTAACTTTATGTATTGTAAAGTGGGCCCATTGGGTCACACTGGTAATATATAGTATAATAAGACCATGTGTAGTGGTTTAGCCAAATAATGCCCCCATCATGGGGCGTTTTGCGACACGTGGCAGTCCAGTCAGCATGGGGCATTATTGGGGGTTATTGCAAAAGTGCCGTAGGGGAATAATGCCCAATAACGCCCCTTCCAATCATTAAACAATTATGTTTTTATAGCGAAAAGGATAAAAAAAAATAAGAAAATGAAACTTATACACTTGGACCACTCCCATTGGCCATATGCAATTCTCAGTTGGAGCTATTCAGCGTTATTATAAAAACGTCAGAATCAATTTTTTGAATTTAAAAAAAAAAAAAACGCCCAGGTGTAATGGGTGGGGGGCGTTTTTAGGTGTTTTTTTGAATTTTTTTTTAAAAAAACCGCCCCACTACGGGTGGTCTAAATATACGTCCTTATATATATAAGAGCATGAATAGAAAAGGACAACTAACACACTCTAACCACAAAGACTATAATACCCTTGGCTAACTAATATTATCATTTAACTATTGTTATTATTATCGTAACAACCTGTATTTGGAAATCCTTTTGGCGGATGTCTTGTTGGTGATGAGGACGGCTGCACCACCTGAACGGAAGAGACAGTTGAGGACCATCATGGACCGGTCTTTTCCTGCATACCAACCGTTTGATAAAATTTCTGTACTAAGAATGACCGCGTTAGAGTTCTTGTGAACTTTCAAAAGGTTTTTCGCCATGTCAACCGCTAAGGCACTCGCGCTACACCCCATACCGCTTATGTTGAAGCTCTTTATGTTGTCTCGCATCGAGTACCTAAATGAATTTAAAAAAAGAACAAAACAATATTGATGAGTAAAATTTTGTGTGCATTGAATAACTAAAACTCAATTCTTTTATATAGCGAGATTGAAAAAAAAAACTAACCTACTAATAACGATTATAATAAATAAAATAATAACAAAAAAAATAAAATACTAATGGTAATACTAATAATAATAATAATAACAACAACAATTAAAATAATAAAACCATAACAACAACAGCAACAATAAAAAAAATAATAATAACAACAACTACAATGAAAGATAATAAACCATCAATTACTATTCTTATATAGTGCAGATAAAATAATCACTAACAAACAAACTTAAAGATAGATGATCATAAAACTATATGAGTTTACTGTCATTTTTCTCTATGTGTTTTAGTGGAAAATGTCACTTCAGTCCAAAAATAAATATTTGCATCAGTTTCGTCTTCAACATTTCTGAAATGTGTCACTTCAGTCAAAAAAGATAACGCACATTAAAAACGTTGAGGGCGGAACTGGCGCAAGGCGTTATTTTTTTGGACTGAAGTGACACGTTTTAAAAATGTTGAGGACGGAACTGACGCAATTTTTTTTGGACTGAAGTGGCATTTTCCACCAAACCACATGAACGAAAATGACAGTTAACTCAAACTATATTTATAATAATAACTAGGATAGACGATAAACGCAGTTAACATTACCGGTTGACAATGATTGCAGATAGCGACGGAGAAGGACAAAAGCCACTGCAGTTGACTATGATGATGTCAATATCTCGAGGAGAGATTTGGGTTTTGGATAAAAGGTCTTCAAAAACAGTGAAGAGAACTATTTGAGCTTCTTTAATGGCATCTTCATGAGTTGATCTTGGTGGGATATAATGCAAAGGTGGAGGAATGCATGTACTTTGACTTTGACCAGAAGACACCAAGACTTTAGTCATGAAGTCAACACTTTGTTGATCTAGCGAGTGGACGATGCGCGAGTGTTCGAGGAATGACGAAAAGGGTAGTCTCCAAAAGTTTGGTGGCTTAAAACATGAGTAGTCTACAAGATAGATTGGTGGAGAAGAAGACATGAAGTATGTTTTAAATAAAACAAAGAAGATAATAGCAAACAGTGGTGCTAAAAAGATGTGTTCTTGATGTTGAAAAGTGGGAGTGAAGTTGATAAGTTGTTCCATTTTTGTGGAGTGAATAAGAATTTTGTTTAAGAAGAAGAAGATTATAAATAGGGATGCATGTGACGAGAATGAAATAAGGTTAAATTATATAGAGTTATGCATGGGATTGGGTGAGGAAGGTGAGAGGTATGAATGCTAGTTATGGCGTTATTATCTGATTATCTGACACAAAGATACGGATATCATCATCGGTTATCCCGTACACACCGCCCTCTTGGAGCCCGTCCCGTCGCCAATGTCACCCACCCGACGGGGAAGACGTTCCTCTCTATTTCTTTATCCAACACACACAAACATACATACATCTTGTATATATAAACGGGGTCATCACCCACACCCTAGGCCCATCTCTTGGGACTCATCCTCAAGACCTGATGACATGGCCGCCAACATGACGGATCATCCCCAAGTGACTACTCTGCTCCACATCCAATAACCTAAGCTCCGGACCCCAGGTGAGAACACCCCCAAATCAAAAATACATCGGAAATTGAGGAGCTCTCACCAATTCTTGGGGAAGACCGTAAACCTTTCAAATTAATATAATTAAGGTTTAAATATATTTTTAATTATATTAAATCTTTATAAATATATAAAACTTATTAAATATATTAAATTTTTAAAGTTTAACTTATATTAAAAAAATTTGGATAATTTTGGGAAACGTAGGGTGACATACGGGGAAATATGAAGAGTCTGTGACGACTCCCTTTTCCCTAAAGAAACGATAGAGTCTTAAATAATTTTTTTTTTTTTAAAGAAAACTTCATTAAAACACACCTTCGACCCAAACGGGCAAATGGCCAAACAACCAAACAACACCGATAGTAATCAAAAAGTAATTGATCGGGTAAAAGTGGTAGGTTTTCTATGAATGAATTATAGAGCATGATGAGACAAGTAACTGTCCAACTGGTGTTCTTTTAATGTGTAATGTCATGTAATGTATCCGGGGCTTTTTAGTTTATGCAAGACTGATTTATATTTATGATTTAACTTTCTGGCATTAAAAAATATAAAAATGTTGTCATTGAAATAATGTAAAGATGATTCTCGTGAATAGATTATGGCCAAAAGATAATGTAAAAATGAGACTAGATAGCATGCATGCATGCATTAAATTGAATGAGTGTAAATGAAAGCAGTTGGTAGCTTCTTACAATTATGGTAGTTAGGGTGAAGTCAAACGGTGCAGCAGCATTCAGAAAGATTTAAACGATTTGGGTAATTGGGTATCTACATTCCCCACACGTATGTTGCTTCCTCTTTTCTAGAAGAATTGAACTTTTCATCAAAGAGCTTGTACATTTCACAATCTCCCATGTCAAAGTGTTTTAGACTATGTGTTGTTGGGACGCCAAGCCTTGCGCGCTACGTTGATCCAAAGGATACGGAACACCGCAACAGAAGGGGCCTTAGTTTTTTTTTTAAAGGTGTGAATTATTCGCAAATGTCGGGAGATTTAGCATGTGTTGTCTTAACCGGGTCCACGCTAGAGAAACCCCCCTCGCACAATAGATCCCCAATTTAAACCACTCAATAAGAAACTCGAACTTTAGACCTGAAGGGGAAAACTCATCCAGGCCCACCATAAGTGGAACTTAAATATCCGTGGCCACCACTAAAACACTAGTGATGGTTGGGCCTTAGATAGTTAGATTTTGTGTAATGGGCTTACATTTTGTATCCGTCACATCATAAATTGCATGACACATCACAGCCACATAGTTATAAGCTCTCACTCACTTTCTTTCACCTTTAATATGTAATAGTTTTACAGGGTTCTTACTACCCACTTCCCCAATAAAATAATATATAAATCTAATAAATTAAAAAATATATGATTGGTAATCAGGGGATGGGGCCCACCCGCTACCCCCTTTAAGATGGTCGCTGTAGGGTTAGGGGACAACACCAAGAACCTTTAGTGCCCTTTCAATCGGCTGCCATATTGGTGTTTAACGTCGGATCAACACCACAATGGCAATGGAGTGATCCAGTTACACATAACCTTAGGGTGTCGCATGTGGAGATCTTTGTGGGTGTGAGGGGCGTTGTGTAGGTATTTTTAATTTTTTAATCAATACATAAAATAATCATTTATTTCCACGTCACCTCACCATTTCTTTTTTTTTTCTTTTTATTACTAACCCCACAACATTTCATATCACCATATACAAGTAACAAATAGGTACTTTGATCCTTGTAGGAAGCCTATATGACCATAGACAAGGAACAAATAAAAAGTTTGACTCTTGTAGGAAGCCTAAGAAGACATCTATGGCCTTACATGTTGCAAAGTAGAAATGTAAAGGAGAATGGTATTTTATTCATTGTTACATCAACTATTTTTAATCTTTTCTCGTCTTCTCTCTTTCTTTTTACATGTATACTGAAAACTCATCATCTTCAAAACCACATTTCAACATTTCTTTCACTTTTTAATATACTCAAAATTATACATATTTTTATATAAATATTTCCTACACTTTTGAGTAGATTTAGAGTTCTTTTTATTGAATACTACTCCTAATTGGCTCATATTTGGATTTGATTGGTTTCAAATGAAAACGAGCAAAATGATAATTTACAAAATAAAAATAAAAATAAAAGTTAGAGTAAAATGCACGAATAGTTCCTGTGGTTTGGTAAAATTTCACCTTTAGTCCCAAACTTTTCAAAATTACATATATGCTCCCTGTGGTTTGACAAGTTGTTACTCGTATAGTCCCTATACTGGATGGAGGTTAGTTTTTGGTGTTAAGTTGATGTACAATTACAGATTTGCCCTTACTATTAAAAATAAAACACTATATCAACACCCTACAGCCACCATATCAACACCCACCTCCACCCTCACCTCATCTTCATACCCGACAAACTACTTCGGCACACCTAAAAATTCTGGGGACCTTTTGTATGACTAAACACACAAAGGAGACCAACTCAGTTTGTATCCATCATCTCCGACGAGTTTACACCTCTGTTTGTATCCATCATCTCCAGATCTGCGAAACACTTCAATCTAAACTGAAATCTAATCTTGTTGAATCTTAAATAACAATAATTATAAATAAACTAAATAACCCCATGTGCCCCCACCAAAAATTTGAAATCCCTCATCTTCATCTTCATCTATGGTATGTAGCTTTGACAAAATTCCCCACTAAAACTAAAGATGAGTTTGATTTCAAAATGTTTGAAACATTATTTTCACCATTGTCACTGTCGAATACCCAAGTCCCTGATGACGTTCAAAGGGTCTTCGCTGACGTCGTAATATCCCAGCCTTCGTTGCTACAAAAAAGTAAACTGTTAGCCTCGTCACGGAGGGCCCGGGGGGGGGGGGGATCCGTGACCAAGCTCCGGCATGAGAATAAGTAACTTGCCGGAGGGTATGAGAAGTTTATTCCGATGAGTGTGATCACCAGAATGTTTCTCGATGGTGTGAATCTAATAAATATGTGTGTGTATTTAATGTAGAAGAATTATGGTCGGAATAAATGTGAGAGCATTTAGTGATACCTTAGACTTGCCTCCTTGATCGTCTCTTTTCTTCCTTATATAACCGAGAGACCTTATCTCACATGTGGGATATTAACGAGATGATCTAACGGATTCTGTCGGTCTTCGGGGGGCTCAGACACGTGTCTGACCCCCAACGGTAGGATTATCTTCTCATTTAATGTTTCCGGCTTAGAAGTACGATGCCAGCCCAAAGATCCTCTTTTTGTCATGCATTAAATGCACGTGTGTTCTCTGATCCTTTCCTTCCCGCCCATTTTCATATAAGAGAAACCTTAGTGGACAAGTATCACTGCTTTTTGGGCCTTATCTGTTAGGCCCTCATGACAACAGCCCAAGACGGGTAAATGGGGTACCCTATTGGCCCGTCGTCAAGTCATCTTTAGTCCCTGGTTATGAGATTCAAATCTTATAATCCCGGGCTGAGTTATAACTATCAACATGGATGATCTACTTGGGTTAGGAATGCGGGCCCACCCTCAGCTAATCATCATGTACCCCTTTTTTTCTTTTTCGAGGGTCATTAATCGTCGAGAATCGACGGTTGGGGTTTAATCTCCTTAAAACACGTGCAGGGTGGTTTTAATTTGAAATGAGGGTGATGTGACAGTTTTCCCCTTGCTTGTCAGTTACTTTCTTTAAGTACCCTCTTTGCCTTTTGAATTCTTCTTCAACTTCCATCACAACTCCCCCTTTTCTTTCTTCCATTCCCCTTTTCCGATCACTGTTTTGCCTGATCATGAGTCGTACCGGTCGCTCCTGATCCTCTCTGTTCTGACCGCAAAGGATTTGGAGTCCTTCGTCGATACCTACAAGATACCCAAGCGTTTTTCTCCTACCTTACCAGGCCCTGATGACTCGGCCTAATGCACACCAGACCGGATTGTTCTTTATACCTTGGCGTTTTCTTCTTGTGGTGTTCGGTACCCCCCTTTCTTCCTTCAAGATAGCTTTGTTATGCCATTTCGGAGTTCATTTCTCCTAATTGCATCCTCTAGGGTTTATGAGGGTGGTACATTTTGAGTTATCTTGTGTGGCGGTTTCCGGTGAACCTTCTATTCCCCTGTTCTGCATGTTTTATAAGTTAATTTCTGATGGGGACTGGTTCACCTTCGCCAAGCGGAAGGATAGTGTGTCTCGGCCTTGTTATTCCTTCATGCCGACCTCCACCTACCCTAAAGAAGGGAAGAGTAGGTTTATCTTTGTTTCTGCTGCTATGATACCAGAGTCCCCACCATTGAGGGATGCTGAAGCCGCTATTGAAGATAGTGTTCCCATCTTGTCTGCTGACGAAATCGTCCAATGGAAGCGTATGTATGAGAATCCGACGAGGGCTTTTACTTTCTCCGAAGGGACCCTGGCTCTGGGAGGGCTGAGCCCCTCCTACTCGGTCCGACCCAAGACCTTTTTTGGCAAAAAAGGTATTCTCTTGTTCTTAGCTTGTTGTATCTGTCTTTATTATTTTATTTTTATTTTTTGTGCCTTGTGTAGTCATCTTTAGTATTTCCTTTGTGTAGAGATGACTTTGTGGAGGTTGCTTCAAGGGGATTCCAGAGATTTCAAGTTTGTGGTTGATGACGAGGTTGAACCGGGCTTGAATCAGAATGTTGAGGTGAGGGTTACTGGAGGGTCCGTTCAGGCAGGGGGATCTGCTGCTGTGGAAGGAGATGAGGGGGCTTCTTCTGATGGAGAGGAAAGCTCCCCCTGATTCTCTTCATGCGAAGGACTCTAGCCCTGATGACAAGGAAGACTTGGAGAGCCGTCTGGCTCGCAAGCGGAAGGCTGTCAGTCCCAAATAAGTCCCTGCCCCGCATGGCATCCGGCTGAGGCTCCGGAGCGCTAGTGGTCAGAAGGCCCCTCTGTGGCAAAAGCTGTTTCTGAGCTTCCTCCTACCGGTGTTAAAGGTTCTTTGTCTAAGCACCTACGATCCTCCAGCTTTGTGAGCGAGCCTTTGTTGGTGAGCCCGCTTTTTATCTGTTTTCTTATATTTGCTTGGCTTTGGCAGATTTCTGATGTTCTTTTTCCTTTCTTTGTCTGAACAGGGAAGCTCTCATGCTCCGATAGAGATCCCTACTGCCCCATCTTCTTCTCGTGTTCGAGACAAGACTCCCGAATTAAGCGTTGCTCGTATTACTCCGACTTTTGAGATCTCTCCTCATCATGCAACCGGGACCAGCAAACCCTCTCAATTTGAGGGTTTTGCTTCTCGATCCCCCTTGGCTCCCCTATTTGCCGATGCCCTTCCGTTCCCCTACGTTCCTTAGTGGAAAATTACTCAATCTTTGGTGGTGGGGACCCCTGAAACTGCCCGGGATTTCTTGAGTCATGCTGTTCCTCCCTCCCATAGGTTTATGAACTCTGCTTTGAGGGATGATCTCTTTGACGATCAGTACAGCATGTCACTCTGTGAGGGTCTCTTCAGGGGCGTTGGCATGTTACAGCGGGTTGATGATCTGAGGAAAGAGAATGAGGGACTCAGGAGTGACCTTAAGACCTCTCAATCTGTTGCTGCTGAGCTCCGATGTCAGGTGGTTGAGGCTGAGCGTAAACTGCAAGAGGAAAAGGTGCATAGCCTTTCTCCCTTCTCTCTCTTTTTTTTATTTGATTCCTTTTGGATTTTTTGTGATGTCTTTTGCTCAGGGGGCTGGAGCTATGCTGGAGAGGAGAGAGCGAGCTTGGGAGAGGGAGATGGCAGCTTTGGTGGAGGAGAAGGAGGAGCTAGCCGCGAAGTTGAAACATCTGAAGGAAGTCGATTCCGCTTCTCAAGAGCAGCTGAACACCATGTATGCTGATTGGAGGATAACTTCTGATGACAATCAGAAGTTGGCTAAGGAGAAGCATTGGCTGATTACTGAAGGCTTTGGAGCCTTCCTCACTGTCGTCTCTCAATCGGAGGAGTTCAAAAGTGGTCTTGAGCAGGTTTATATGGCGTATTGGGATGTAGGATATCAATCAGGTCTGAAGGATGGGTACATTTACTCTGCTCAGGGCTTGGGCAGGAAGGAAACTCCGCTTTATAATTCCAAGGCCAAGAAGCGGCTATCTAAGCTGGACAAGGAGTTTTGGGGGTAAGACCCCAGCCCTTCTTGAAAAGATCCTGGAGCATCCTATGATGTTCATCGATGAATTGAAAGCCCTGCTTGCTCCTGCTGGTCCCTCGTCTCCGAAGTCTTTGTCTGGGGGTGACTCCCAGTAATTTCTGAACATTAACTTACTTCGATATGGTTGTAATCCAAACAATTATGCACTCTAGGATACTTTTAACTTTTTGATGCTTGGGTGGAGAGTCTTTGTGCAGGGGCTCTCCTAGTACTTAATCGTATGACTTGTGATTGTATATTGCCATCTTGCTTTTGCCTGTTTTTTGGTGTGTTTTTTTTTTTGCAGGAGTCTTTGCCGGGAACTGGGCCAGCATTTTCCTTAAGACTTTTAGTTATTTGTAGTATGTTTACGAAAAAACTCTGTTTAGTCCGTTTACCAGGCCTTCTAGCTTGTATGTTAGCTTTTCTTTTAGGACCAGTAGGGCTTCCTGTTGTACGTTCACTTTGTAGCTTGTACACGAAAAATTTCTCAACGTGTATGTGTTGGCTTTTTTCGTAGTTTGTTTACAAAAGTATGTTGTGTTCATGGTTTGCTTTATAAACCAGGATTGTCTGTTCGAGGACAATCGCTGGACAAGTCTATAACGTGAGTTTATGTTTTTTGGCTTGTTTGTCTGTTTTCTTTGGGTTAGCTAGACCCTATTTTGCCCCACGGCCGGGCGTTTGGTATGTTGAGCATACCTTTTACACATGTGTTTGTTCATTATTAGGTTTGTAGTTTTTCTGGGCACGTCTGCCTTGATACAACACCTGTTATTTTGTCAAAAAGGGACAAGTAAATTGTCAGTTGTCATTCAGTTCTTGGGGACTATGTCCTCCAGTACAAGTTTTTACAAAAGATTTTTCTTGGGGTAAGCCCCTGACTAGCAGTTAATCATTACAAAAGTGGCTCCCTGGCCGTTCTTCCTTAAAGACTTCTTTATGTCTCAAATGTGGTACTTCCTGAGCTGCATAAGGTTCCATGTCCTTGGGACCTCCTTGCCTTGAAGTGTTTCCAGCTTGCAACTTCCCTTGCCGTTTGCCCAAGTAACCCGGTAAGGCCCTTCCCAGTTGGGCCCTAGTTTTCCGGTGTTCTCTTGTAGGCTAGCTTCATTTGCTCTTAGGACTAAGTCCCCCGGGACGAGATTGAGTTTTTTCATCTTGGCATTATAATAGCTTTCAAGCTGTTTTTTTTACTTAGCCTCCCTGACTGCTGCCACTTCCCTTCCCTCTTCAAGCAAATTCAGGTTCATTCGGAGGTCTTGCTCGTTTTCGGCCTCTCTGAGCTTCATCCTGGCAGTTGGGGACCCTATCTCAGCTGGGATGACGGCCTCCGTTCCATAAGTTAAGCTGAAGGGGGTCTCCCCGTTGCAGTCCTTGGGGGTGGTCCTATATGCCCATAGCACAAATGGCAATTCCTCCAGCCATCCTTTTTGTTTCCTCCCGAGTCTCCCCTTCATTCCCTTGATAACGCTTTGATTTGCTCTTTCTACTAACCCATTGCTCTGGGGGTAGGTGACGGAGGCAAACACTTGGTGTATGTGCATCTGCTCGCACCATGGCCTGAAGGGTTTGTGTCACGGCCCCCGACCCGGTTTGACCCGTTTCAGGAGCCGCGGGACAGAAATCCCGTGGTATTTATTTAATTGAGTTTAACAGCGGAAGTTTATCATCAGGATCTTTTTAAAGCTAAAATTTTCCCGATTGTTTTATTTCACAACTCGGGATAAAACCCCGATAATTTACAATAATATGATTTTACAGAGAAATTTTTATTTTACAAAACATATTTATTTATTTATTTTATAATGAGTCACTTTCTTAAGCTTGCAGTGCTCCACAGCACCTTTCCTGAATCACAACAGATCACCTGAAACATGTTTGAAAAAGGTTTTGTCAGTGGAAAATACTGAGTGAATCATTCATTTTACTAAAACGACCTGTTTGTTATAATTTACAGTATTAAGAGCGATTACAATGTTTCTATCTTTTAAATTAACTGACCCAGTTGTCACTTGACCGGACTTGTGACTGTGGACATATCACTTGCTGGGTCCTTTCACCCACAAGTGATAAATAATTAGTAGCTATGTGCACATCCCCCAACATACTGGCAGTAATTTCAGATAACAAGACTTAATCCCTGTAATTATAACTTTGAAATAAATAGGGTTTTGTAAAGTAATTTGATAAAAAGAGAATGACTCACATTGCAGATTTAACACGGATAGAGTCTAGTCTATGGATTAGCCTTGTTAACCTAATTTAAATAACAATGCACACAAAACTGGGTTAGTAATCAATACAGCATTTACGATAACTCACGAGATCAAACCCTCACAACGAATGACAATGTGCGATACTTAAACATCCATCGGATTCACAACGAATGACAGAGTATTCCCCGAGTTCAGGTGGTACTCAAACATCCTGTCGGAATCACAACGAATGACAAAGGATAACCCTAATGTGGGCAGCACTTAAACATCCATTGGATATATTGATCGATCGGACAATGAATCGTAATAGCGATCGAGTTATTACCCTGTTTTGCATCAGCAATTAGTGAATCGTGTGTGTTGTGAGACTGTTTCTATTATAACTCGGAGTATAATTGGATTTTGAACGTCGCATTAACGCAGAATTGCATCAAACAAACTGTTCTATTTATACTTGAAAAATGCCCCCCTCGCGCCACGCGAAAGGTTCCCTTGTGCGCGTCGCGTGGCGCGAGAGACCCTATTCTACCATAGGCTTGCTTTGTGTCCCAGTAGCTTAGCTGAGTTGGCCGCTCGATCAATTTCGCAATACACGTAAAACTATGTGGATATTACCGATTAGGTTTTACCCCCCTGAGTTTTAGGGGCCCTGATCCTGATTCCGATTATTCTGAAAATTTTAGGGTTTGTGCATAATCACTTGGGTGTCTCAATTAGGGTTTCGTTTTGGATAAACTAATACAATAAATAGGAATTTTGATACGAGTTGTTACATTCTCCCCACCTTAATAAAAATCTCGTCCTCGAGATTTACTGGAATAAATAAGGATACTTTCGCTTCATCTCTGATTCCAGCTCCCAAGTATATTCAGCTCCTCTCTTTGAATCCCACTTGATTCTAACCAGAATTAGTCGCTTGTGCTTAAGAAATTTCACCTTTCGATCTTCTATCTGAAGAGGTTTCTCAACAAATTTTAACTTTTCGTTTACCTCTATATCTTGAAGAGGTAATACCAAAGATTCGTCTGATAGACATTTCTTGAGATTGGATACATGAAATACATCATGTACTCCAGCTAGTTCTTCGGGTAGTTGTAAACGATAAGCAACTGGTCCTATACGTTGGATCACAGGAAATGGTCCTACGTATCTGGGACTTAGCTTTCCTTTCTTACCGAATCTAACAACTCCTTTCCAAGGAGAAACTTTCAACAATACTCTGTCTCCAACTTGGAATTCTAACGGCTTGCATCTATTGTCTGCATAACTCTTCTGGCGATCTCGAGCCGTCTTCAGCCTTTCCTTGATTTGAGTAATCTTGTCGGTCGTCTCTTGCACTATTTCAGGACCTGACAATTGATTTTCTCCTATTTCTGCCCAACAAACTGGAGTTCTGCACTTTCTTCCATACAGTGCCTCGAATGGGGCAGTTTCAATACTTGAATGATAACTATTGTTATAGGAGAATTCAATTAAAGGTAAATGATCATCCCAGTTTCCACCAAAATCTATCACACATGCTCGGAGCATGTCTTCTAGAGTTTGGATCGTTCTTTCACTTTGCCCGTCTGTTTGTGGATGATATGCAGTGCTTAAATTTAGTCGAGTTCCCATAGCTTCTTGGAAACTTTTCCAGAAATGAGAAGTGAAACGACTATCTCTATCTGATACAATGGAGAGTGGAACTCCATGTAGAGATACAACTTCATCTACATATAACTTTGCCAATCTTTCCATGCTAAAGGTTTCTTTCATAGGTAGAAAGTGAGCAGATTTGGTTAACCGATCTACAATTACCCAAATCGCATCATTACCTTTTCTTGTTTTGGGTAACTTAGTAACAAAATCCATTGTTATGAGTTCCCATTTCCATACAGGCATTTCTAATTGTTGTAGTAACCCTGAAGGTTTCTGATGTTCTGCCTTAACTTGTGAACAAGTAAGACATTTAGAAATATATCTAGCTATATCCTTTTTCATGCCTATCCACCAGAAATTCTTTCTTAAATCTTGGTACATTTTATTGTTTCCAGGGTGTATGGTATACCTAGATTGATGGGCTTCTTCTAAAATCTTAGGTCTTTGGTCTTAGGTCTCCCTGCTTAGGTACTCAAATTCTACTTTTGTGGAATCTCCAAATTCCATCTGCTCCTTGTTCTAATTCCTTTATTCGTCCTTTCATTACTTCAGCATCAACATTGATTGCTGTAGATTGAACATTCTTCAATTGTTCCATTAAATCTATTTGTAGATTTAATCTGAGAGCACGAACCCATCGTTGTTTCTCATAATACTTACGACTTAAGGCATCTGCAACTACATTTGCCTTTCCTTCGTGATACTGAATATCACAGTCGTAGTCACTTAGGATTTCCATCCATCTCCTTTGCCTCATGTTTAACTCTTTTTGCCCAAATATATATCTTAAGCTTTTATGATCTGTATAAACAGTAAATTTACTTCCATACAGATAATGTCTCCAAATCATAAGGGCAAAAATTACGGCTCCTAATTCTAAATCATGAGTCGTATAATTTTCTTCGTGCTTTTTCAATTGCCTTGAAGCATACGCAATTACTTTCTTGCGTTGCATTAGCACACATCCTAATCCTAGTTTTGAAGCATCACAGTAAACTTCAAAATCTTCAGTCCCTTCCGGTAAAGCTAGGATTGGAGCATTTGTTAATTTCTGCTTCAATATTCTAAAGGCTTCTTCTTGTTTAGATCCCCATTCAAACTTAATGGCTTTACAGGTTAGCTTAGTTAATGGTACAGCTATCTTGGAAAAATCCTTAATAAACCGTCTATAGTACCCAGCTAAACCTATAAAACTTCTAATTTCCATTGCTGTTTGTGGAACCTTCCAATTGGTAATTGCCTCTATCTTAGCAGGATCTACATGAATACCTTCGTGATTCACCATGTGTCCTAAGAATTGCACTTCTTTTAACCAAAATCCACACTTCGAGAATTTGGCATAAAGCTTTTCTTTTCTTAACAAAGTTAAGAGTGCATGCAAGTGCTCGCAATGCTCTGTCTGACTTTTTGAATAAATAAGTATATCGTCTATGAAGACAATTACAAATTTATCCAAATACGGTTTACAGATTCTATTCATCATGTCCATGAATGCTGCAGGTGCATTCGTTAACCCGAAGGGCATGACTGTAAACTCGTAATGACCATACCTAGTTCTGAAAGCAGTCTTAGGTATGTCTTCTTCTTGTACCTTTAATTGATGATATCCAGAGCGTAAGTCAATCTTAGAGAAATATCTAGCTCCCTGAAGTTGATCAAAAAGATCATCAATCCTAGGTAATGGGTATCGATTCTTAATTGTAACCTTATTCAGTTCTCTATAATCAATACACATTCTTATTGAACCATCCTTCATCTTTACAAACAACACTGGAGCTCCCCAAGGGGATGAGCTAGGTTGTATTAATCCTTTACTTAGTAATTCATCTAATTGTGTTTTTAGTTCTAACATTTCGGTAGGAGCTAACCGATAAGGTGCCTTAGCTATCGGTGTAGTTCCAGGAATTAGATGAATCCTAAATTCTACTTTCCTATCTGGGGGTAATCCTGATAACTCCTCTGGGAATACATCCGGGTGTTCTGAGACTACATGAATCTCCTTAAGTTCTTTGTTCTTAGTATTAATGATTACTGAAATCATATATACTATTCCTTGTTTTCGTTCATAACTAGCAACTTTCATTACTGATATGAACTTCATGGGTTTACGTGGTTTATCTCCTGTAATTGTGATTACTTCTCCAATAGCTGCCTGAATTTCGATAGAATTCTTATCACAAAGGATTCGAGCATGGTTGGCTATTAACCAATCCATTCCTAACACAACATCAAATTCAGCTAATTTCATAGGTAACAGATTTGCAGTAAACTTATGACCTGAAAGTTCTATTTCTACTTTTTGCAAAACCTGATCTATTTTAACTGAATTCCCATCTGCGGTTTCGACTGTAAAAATCTGCCTAATGTTGGTTAAAGGTAACTTAAGAGCT
Source organism: Helianthus tuberosus (assembly GCA_030545235.1). Classification (NCBI taxonomy): domain Eukaryota; kingdom Viridiplantae; phylum Streptophyta; class Magnoliopsida; order Asterales; family Asteraceae; genus Helianthus; species Helianthus tuberosus. The sequence goes on from CM060370.1 coordinate 3,277,757, forward strand.
TGACAGAATAAAGTATTTATAAAACTTTGGTTTGCACCAGAGTCAAATAATACTTTTGCATATACGTTGTGAACTAGGAACGTACCAGCTATCACATCTGGAATAAGTTCTGCTTCTTGAGTAGTTAGCTGGAATGCTCTGACATTCTTTTTAGTGGCTCCATCGACCGTCTTGACTTTGTTGTCTGCTGGTTTAACCACTTTAGGACATTCTGTTTTGAAATGTCCTGCTTCTCCACAATTGTAACAAATTATGGATTTCTTCCTGCAATTTTCTTCACGATGTCCTACAGTTTTGCAAAAATTGCAATATATCTTGCATCTTCCAAAATGTTTCTTTTTGCAATTTTGACAGAACGGCAAAGTTGAAGATTGCCCTGTTCCTCTTTTCTTGAAGTTGCTATTATTACCCATCCGAAATCCTTGGGTAATTTTCTGAGCCAGTTCCTTTTTCCTATTTTCATCTCTTGTGCATACTAGTTCATCAGTTAGGGTGTTGGCTAGTTCCACTGCATCGTCAATAGTGCGAGGTCTCGCAACCTTAACAATGTTGCGGATTTCGCTAATTAATCCCCAAATATAGCGAGAAATGAGTAGCGGTTCTGGCGAAGCCAGTGTTGGTACCACTCTAGCATATTCGAAGAATGTCGAAGTATAACCACGACAATCCACATTCACCATCCGATGGTTTAGGAACTTATTTGCCATTTGATCTTTTTCATACTCGGGACAGAATTTTCTTTCTACAAGACTCTTAAATTCTTCCCATTTCATGGCATATGCCTCAATCCTTCTTTTTGCTTGTATCACAGTGTTCCACCATTCTAACGCCCCTTCTTTAAACAGATTGGAAGCATACATAACTTGATCCTCCTCAACACATTTACTTATAGCAATTACTGCCTCAGTTTTCTCTAACCAACGTAATGCTGCAATAGCCCCTTCGTTACCTGCAAACTCAGTTGGTTTACAGGCAAGGAATTCTTTGTAAGTGCAACCAGGTGTTGCAGCTTTCTTTTTCTTGAAAATTGGGGCTTGCAGATCATTATTATTATTAACATGATTTCCGCCTCCTTTTATACTGTTACTAAAGTTGTCGCCTTGAGTACGTTTACTAGGAATGATTGATTGAGGTTTAACAGGTTTTTGAACAGCAGCAACAATTGCTGGAATAGCATTGGCTATTCCTTGTGCAATGATATCCTCTATATCTTGCCTATTTAACAATTGTTCTTCCTGAATTGGCTCAGATTGATTTACTTCATTTACTGGTTCATTACCAATATTTGCCATCTGATAATTAATTTATAAATAAACAATTAGTATAAGAAATAATCCAATGTCACAATAAATTGCACGTAATCACATAAACAAATAGATAAACAAAATTGTAAATTTTCTAAAATTTCCATTTGTTTATAGATTCTATCATGCTTCTATATACAACCGTTTTATTGATTATTCCACACATACTGACTATTATTACTGTTATTATACAAATACAGACTCATGACCCACTTCTCTCTCGTCACTTGTTTTCCTAAAAACGAAGCTCCCTTTCATCATATTTCCAGGCAATTTGTCCTCCTATTTCTCGGATCCTATTCCCAGCATCCATCAATTCTTCACCAAAATGGCGAAGTTCAGCCATATTCTCGTTACTCATTGGTGGATTTGGTAGGGGTTCTGGATCGAATTGTGGAAGAAAGGAATAAGGACTGTTGACAGTGTTTTGGAATTGCCAGTCATTTGTCCACCATTCGTCCATTTCCAGAGGTTGGGTATGGATTATTGGTTCTGAAATTGCTGGTTCAAAATTTATAGGGATTTGGGTTTCAATAGGACGAGTAAAAACATTTGTATTGACAGGCTGAATAGTATCACAGCTTGCTAATATAAAATCTATTTCCTCCTGAAATGTTATTTCCTGGTTTCGTTTAGAACTTTCTCCAATTTCCATCTGAATTTGTCTAGTACCTTTTCCAACCTCCGTTTCTATTTCCTTAGAGTATTCCTCAAATTGTATTCCCATTTGCCTAGATTCTTCCCTGACTTCAGTCTCCAATTCCGGCTGCCTAGAACTTTCCCTGGTTTCAATTTCTTTTCCTTTTTCTAAGGGATTATTTATTTTAGGAAGTCTCTTAGCTGGCTTTTTCTTACGTAAACGACTCCCCCACACGTATCTCCTTCTTTTCTTTGGTTTTGGCTTTACCAGAGGTGGAGCGTTGAATTCTATTGGTTGTTCCACATCAGGGAAGTACCCAGTAAACTCTTTAGAAACTTCTATGTTTACGGGGTAAAGGTTGAGATTCTCTAGGGCTCCAGATAACTCATTCATGCTGTTTAAAATAAATTAAAAATTTTATAACAACTTTCAAAATAACCTTCACATATTATTACATACCATATAATTACAAAATAACTGAAATTGAAAACATACTTATGTTTTATTGTAAATTTATTTATTTACTGGATGGATTTTCTAACTTATGGTTTGCTAATTAATTTATTTAGAGATCTTCATTTACTGCTACTGTAGCTAACATATAAAGATCTGCCCATTTTTCGTCTAACTTGTCTTCCCAAGGTGATTTTCTGATTAATTCCTGGGTTTCCTTTTTTAACTTTCTTTTCTTGGGATTTCCTTAATTTCTCCTGACTTTTTCTAATAATTAAACTTCTTTTATCAGGAGAAAGTGGTTCCTCGTATTGGGCTTTTCGAACGAATATTCCTTCTTCAGGAGTTTGGGATGAACTTCCTTTTTCATTTGATGACCTATCTAATTTAAGATAGATGTTTGAAAGCCTTTGCTTACCCATACTGTAATTAACAAATAATCAGTTAATAGAGCACATAATAATAATAATCAGGAAAAATTAAGTATTTCTAAATACTTAATCAGCTTAACTCAGTGGCTCTGATACCACCTTTTTCGGTCACGGCCCCCGACCCGGTTTGACCCGTTTCAGGAGCCGCGGGACAGAAATCTCGTGGTATTTATTTAATTGAGTTTAACAGCGGAAGTTTATCATCAGGATCTTTTTAAAGCTAAAATTTTCCCGATTATTTTATTTCACAACTCGGGATAAAACCCCGATAATTTACAATAATATGATTTTACAGAGAAATTTTTATTTTACAAAACATATTTATTTATTTTATAATGAGCCACTTTCTTAAGCTTGCAGTGCTCCACAACACCTTTCCTGAATCACAACAGATCACCTGAAACATGTTTGAAAAAGGTTTTGTCAGTGGAAAATACTGAGTGAATCATTCATTTTACTAAAACGACATGTTTGTTATAATTTACAGTATTAAGAGCGATTACAATGTTTCTATCTTTTAAATTAACTGACCCAGTTGTCACTTGACCGGACTTGTGACTGTGGACATATCACTTGCTGGGTCCTTTCACCCACAAGTGATAAATAAGTAGTAGCTATGTGCACATCCCCCCACATACTGGCAGTAATTTCAGATAACAAGACTTAATCCCTGTAATTATAACTTTGAAATAAATAGGGTTTTGTAAAGTAATTTGATAAAAAGAGAATGACTCACATTGCAGATTTAACACGGATAGAGTCTAGTCTATGGATTAGCCTTGTTAACCTAATTTAAATAACAATGCACACAAAACCGGGTTAGTAATCAATACAACATTTACGATAACTCACGAGATCAAACCCTCACAACGAATGACAAAGTGCGATACTTAAACATCCATCGGATTCACAACGAATGACAGAGTATTCCCCGAGTTCAGGTGGTACTCAAACATCCTATCGAAATCACAACGAATGACAAAGGATAACCCTAATGTGGGCAGCACTTAAACATCCATTGGATATATTGATCGATCGGACAATGAATCGTAATAGCGATCGAGTTATTACCCTGTTTTGCAGCAGCAATTAGTGAATCGCGTGTGTTGTGAGACTGTTTCTACTATAACTCGGAGTATAATTGGATTTTGAACGTCGCATTAACGCAGAATTGCATCAAACAGACTGTTATATTTATACTTGAAAAATGCCCCCCTCGCGCCACGCGAAAGGTTCCCTTGTGCGCGTCGCGTGGCGCGAGAGACCCTATTCTACCATATGTTTGCTTTGTGTCCCAGTAGCTTAGCTGAGTTGGCCGCTCGATCAATTTCGCAATACACGTAAAACTGTGTGGATATTACCGATTAGGTTTTACCCCCCTGAGTTTTAGGGGCCCTGATCCTGATTCTGATTATTCTGAAAATTTTAGGGTTTATGCATAATCACTTGGGTGTCTCAATTAGGGTTTCCTTTTGGATAAACTAATACAATAAATAGGAATTTTGATACGAGTTGTTACAGTTTGCCAGCGAATTGAACACCATTGTCACTCACCAGTTCCTTTGGGACCCCATATCTGTAGATGATGTTATCTATCACAAACCGTCTCATCTGTTCCCCGGTTATCTTTGCCAAGGGCCTTGCCTCTATCCACTTGGTAAAATAATCGATTGCAACCACCACAAACTTAACCCCTCCCGGGCCTTATGGGAATGGCCCAATTATGTCGATGACCCACTTCTGGAAGGGCCAAGACGTTGACACAGGTATAATTGGGTGTTTATGGCAGTGTGTCATGGGTGCATGGACCTGGCAGTTGTCACATATCTTGATTTCCTCTAATGCCGTCTCATACATTCTAGGCCAATAGAATCCCGCATTCATCGCCTTTGCCACTACTGTCCTTGGCCCAGAATGCATGCCACAAACCCCCTCATGTATTTCTCTGATCACATACTTAGCTTCTTCACTATCGATGCACTTCAAGGATGGGCCCAGGTATGACCTTCGGTAAAGTTCTCCGTCAACCAACTCGTATTGCAAAGCTTTGACTCTTACCTTCCTGGCTGCCCAGTCTCCCTCAGGTAGTACCCCGTCTTTGAGGAATCTTACAATCGGTGTCATCCATGTCTCTTGTGTGTTTTCAATCGGAGCTACCTTTTATGTGCCAAAGGAGGGGGAGGTCAGGACTTCCACCTTGACTTCTCTTGCTAGGTGGTCAAATGCCATGGAGGCAAGCTTGCTGAGGGCATCAGATTTCCTATTTCTCCCGCGGGGGATGTATTCTAGCTTGAAGGTCTTGAAAACCTTGGCTGTCTCTTTTACCTTCGCCACGTACTGAGCCATTATGCTGTCTTTAGCCTCATACTCCCCCTGGTACTGCTTGACCACTAACTGCGAGTCTGTACTGGCTTCCACATGTTTTGCTTTCATCTTTTTGGCTAGTCTCATCCTTGCCAAAAGGGCTTCATATTCTGTAGTGTTGTTGGTATTCTCGAAGTCTAGCCTGATGGCATAGGTTAGCTCAACTCCTTCTGGACTGGTCGGTGTGATGCCTGCACCACTTCCTTCTTCGCTGGAGGCCCCGTCTGTGAATAGTTTCCATATTGCCTCATCTTCCTTCTCTTTATCTTCCCTCTCTAGGGCTTCCCACTTTAAAAGTTCTTTCTCCTCATCCTCGTGGACCTCCGCCAAGAAGTCGGCTAGTATTTGTCCCTTCATGGCAGTTCTGGCTTTGAATTCCAAGGAGTGTTCTCCCAATTCAACTGCCCATTTGGCCAGTCGGCCCGATAACTCCGGTCTCCTTAACACCTTTTGGAGGGGTTAATATGTCATTAGGGTGACCTTGTGCCCTTGGAAGTATCTTCTGAGTCTCCGATACGCAAAGACAAGAGCCAAAGCCAACTTCTCCAGGGGCATATAGCGTTCTTCAGGACCCTTGAGAGTCCTGCTAATGAAGTATATTGGTATCTGCTTTCCCTCCCGTTCCACCATCATAACCGCGCTTATGGTCGTTTTTGAGGCAGACAGATATAGAAGCAAATCATCCCCGGGTACTGGGGTGGCTAAGGTTGGGAGCTTACAGATGTAATCTTTCATTTCTTGAAAGGCGACCTCCGCCTCCGGGGTCCACTTAAACCTGTCTGTCTGGAGACAATCCTTCAGTACCTTCATGAAGGGAAGGGTCCTGTCGGCTACCTTTGATAAGAAGCGATTTAAGGCGATTAACCTCCCATTCAGCTGCTGAATGTCCTTCAGGGACCTGGGGGATCGCATTTCGGCTACAGCTTGAGTTTTCTCCAGATTAGCTTTGATTCCGCCCTTGGTAACCACTACTCCCAGGAATTTCCCTTCTTCTACCCCGAAGCAACACTTCCCAGGGTTCAGCTTCATATTCACATCTTGCATAGCTCGGATGGTTTCCGCTATATCGTCTATCATGGCCATCTCGGTTAGGCTTTTTATTACAATATCATCAACGTACACTTTTGAGTTCCATCCCCGCTGCTCTCTGAAAAGGGTATTCATGAACCTTTGGTAAGTGGCCCCAACATTTTTTAGCCCGAAGGGCATTTTGGTGTAGCAAAAGGTTCCCTCGTCTGTGATGAAGGCGGTTTTTTCCTCGTCTTCCATTGACATTTGTATTTGATGATATCCTTTGTAAGCATCCAAGAAGCACTTTAAGGGGTACTAAGATAAGGAGTCCACTTGGACGTCTATCTCCGGGAGGGGATAACAGTCCTTGGGGCATGCTTTATTCAGATCTTGAAAGTCAATGCACATCCTCCACCCCCCCCCCCCGTCTTTCTTCTTGACCATGACTGGGTTAGCAGCCCAGGATGGGTATTTCACTTCCCTTACCATCCCCGCTATGAGTAGCTTCCTGGTTTCCTCACAGGCGGCCCTCCTCTTGTTAGGACCCATGCTTAGTTTCTTTTGCTTTGCTGGTTTCGCCCAGGTGTATGTATTGAGTCGATGCTCGGTCAGGCTTCTTGGGATTCCTGTCATGTCTCCGTGTTGAAATGCAAACACGTCTATGTTGAAGAAAAGCAACTCCTTGAGAGCACTCTTACATTTGTCACTCAGGTGGCTTCCCACCTGTAACACCCCGGAAATATAAAACTTTATATTAGAATTATAAAGTTTAAATAAACAAGAATTAATTAACTAGGAAATTATAACCTAGTTAACTACAAGTCTAGAAATAACTTGAAATAGGGTTAAAATCACCAAACTATATGTTAAACAAAAGTGGAGGGGCCTATGTTGTTAAAATTGAAACTTTTAATTCGTACTTATGTAATCCAAGGTACTATGTATGTAATTAAGTATCTTTATTATATAATGTTTAAAAATGTAAACGGGCGTTACAAGTTGGTAATCAGAGCTCAAGGTTATTAACAAAGTGTGTTCGGTTCAGGCTTGATCAATATCCGGTAAGAGTTAATTATTTTAGTAGGTTCTTTAATGTAAACGAAACAGGAAGTGTTATGCATGGGAAGAGTGTGTTAATACACTCAAACCCGGAAAGTGCATTATGTAAGAACAGTTAAACAAGTTACGAACTTGACTAAACTAAAGTAAATAAACCACATGATATAGATGAAATGTTTAACACATGATGTAAACATTTCAGTTTTAAGGATGACGGATACGGGAAATGATAAAGTGGTGCCTAGAGTCACCGAGCAAATGAGAGAAGTGATTGCTGAGGAAGTAGGAAAGGCAATCGAAAATAGCTTATATGGTTTTATTGATAAGATCTAAAATACGGTGCTATTGGTTCTTGACGAGAGAATCAAGAAATTGGAAGATAATGCTAATGTAGCTAAGGAGAAACTGGGAGAGCGTAAGGGCTGCTCGTACAAAGAATTTATGGCATGTAAACCACCACTCTACAACGGAGAAGTGGATCCAATAGTGTGCCAAAGATGGTTGAGTGACATTGAAGGGGTGTTTGAGAGAACCCACTGTGACACAAATGACTTCGTAGCTTATGGCACAGGTCAGCTGAGAGGTCAAGCAAAAGACTGGTGGGATAGTAAGAAAAAGGAAATTGGTAGTGAAGCGATGAAGGCGATGACATGGGACGAGTTTAAGGTGCCATTCCTTAAACATCACAGTCCCAAAGCGGTTATCAATCGAATCAAAGAAGAATTTATTTAGCTTAGACAGAAGGGCGAATCTATTGATAAGATCACGGGGATCTTTCTCGACAAACTAAGGTTTTGTGATGAGTTGGTGACATCCGAAGAACAGAAGGTGTATTATTATTATAATATGCTAAGCGCAGAGTATCGGGAGTTCATGACTCCCTCAAAATACGAGACCCTCACCGAAATCATCAACACCACTCGAGAAAGGGAAATAGAGTTAAAGAAACAAATTGAAAGGGGTGAAAGAAGGGTGCAAGTGGTTAATCCAAGCCCTATGAAAAAGGCACGCACGACTGAATCGTTGAAGAAGCAAGAAGGAAAAAGTAATTCGCCAAGTTGTAAAGTATGCGGGAAAGGGCATAAGGGTGAGTGCCGGTTTAAGGACAAGCCGTGTCTTATTTGTGGGAAGACAGGGCACACGGCTGCGTTGTGCCCGGGGAAGGTGTCGGTGTGTTACAAATGTTATCAGCCGGGTCACAAGAAATCTGAGTGCCCGGAGTTGGTCGGAAAGAAAGATGACAAGAATACACACACTGAGGCACCAAGAGCAAAAGCAAGATCCTTCCAGTTAACAGCAGTGGAGGCGAAAATGGAGCCCGATGTGGTCTCAGGTATATTTGCCATAAATTCAATTCCCGCACATGTGTTATTTGATACGGGTGCGAATAAATCCTTTGTTTCACATGGATTTATTCGACATACTTCTTTTGTACTAACAAAATTGCCTATGCCATTAGAGGTAGAAATAGGTGATAACAAAAATTTCCTTGTGTGTGATATATGTCGAGATTGTAAGATAAGTATTGACGATGAAGAATATTCAATAGACTTGATTCCTATGTCGATGGGAGAATTCCAAGTAGTGGTCGGGATGGATTGGTTATCCCGACACCAAGTGAAAGTCGTATGTTTCCGCAAGGAGATAAAATTAACATCTCCAAGTGGAAAATCGGTTACCATATATGGCGAGAAAGGGGGTAATCCTGTTATGAGCTCAATGCTAAATGTTGGTGCATATTCGGTGACAACAGCTTAATAGTTTAATTATTTAGTCTTTGGATATTTTGTATTAGGCTTAGCTTATTGGTTAGTGAGTTATTTGTTGTAATGGGCTTGGAAAATGGCCTAGTTCATGTAGGAAGCCCAGTTCACAGACATGTGGTATATAAACATGTTTTGTGATTAGGGTTTGTGGGGTTAGAGAATTTTAGAGAGAGAAAGTAGAGAGAGAGAGAGAGAGAGAATTCAAAATTGAGTTTGTAGCAAGATTACAGAGAGAGGCTGTGAGGTTGTGAGGTCTTGAATTGATTGTAAAACTTCTAGTTTGGATAATCAATAGAAGACCCGTTTGATTGTGAATTCTGTTTTCTACTCGTTTCTGTAACAAATCTGATCTAGAGGATTCCGCACTCTAGATTAGATAAACAATTCTGTGAAGATCCATATGAATAGGGGACCTACAATTGGTATAAGAGCAATATGCTCTTGAAGAAGCTCGGTTCAGAATTTGTTGCTGCAGAAAAGGGTGGATTTTCGGGTTATATTGGAAATTTTCGAAAATTTTGAAGGTGGTAGACCTAGGGTTTCGAAATTTTGGAGGAAAATTTTAGAAAATTTTAGGGTTTTTGGTTGAAAATAGGTTGTTGTTGGTGTTTAGCGAATTTAATTCTGCATATTTGGTGTTTTTGCTTGAAGGAAACTTGAAGATTTGAAGAACTGTTCTTCGTGTTCTTCGTGGTGTTCATCATAATTTGCAGAAAATTACTGATAATTTGCTGTGTTGATTTGCAGGAAACTGTTAGAAGGATCTAGAAAATCTGCAGAAAATTTGATCAGATTGAGTTTCCAAAAATTTTCTAGCAAAATTAACAATTCCGCTGACAAATCAGAGGAATTATCTGATCTATCATAATTACCAGCGAAATTGTGACCCAGGAACTCGGTAACCAGTGAAATTAAATCCAAAGGCGACTTTGGTGACCGTTTTAATTGTCCTCGGCGACCTGATTAGCCAGCGAAATTAACTAGCATAATTAACCGGCGAAATTATTTGATCAGCTAGCATATTTATTCCAGCGAATTTAAAAACCAACATAATTATAATTCCTCTACCAGCATAATTATATCTACTCTGTCAGCATATTTAGCTTGGTTTGCCAGCAAAATTAAAAGGTGGAGTATTTATTTAGATACGTATAGAGGATTTAACGTTTTTGAAAATAGAAAGTGATCCGTAGCTCATCTCGACAAACCGTTTGCACGGTTGGATTCGTGGGATTTTCAGGGCCAAAAAAAAAATTGTACGGACTCTGGAAAAACCCGAATTTGGTTTTCGACATTATATATCATTGGATTCATTTTTTCGAGATGATTCTAACTGTATATTTTGGTAAAAACAGTTTTCGGAAAATATTGTACGGTTTTTATCAGTACGGTTACGATAAAAACGTGTTTAAAGATGGTTAATATGGACAATGTTAGTGAGACTGTTAAACATTGGCCAAAGCTGAGAAACGTCAAAGAATATTCTGGTTGGTAAGAGGAATTTGAGGGATGTGTGAAAAGTGAAGATCTCAGAATGTGGTATTGTATGATTGATGGATACATTGCTCCTACACGACGAGTTGACGGAAGAGTTAAAGTGATTTCTTATGAGATGATGGATGAATCTGAGAAACTCATGGTAAATGCTGAGAAGAAAGCTTTAGCAGTGATCAAGATGTCCTTGCCTGAGGGAATTAAACATACCATCAAGCACTGTGGGACTTCTTATGAGCTGTGGGAAGCTTTAGAAAAACGTTATCAGAATTCATCAAGGAAGAGTGTAGGAGGTTGTGCTTTAGATGAAAAAGCAGATGTTGTGTTAGAAGAGAAGAAGAAAGATGATAAGGAGAATGGTGAGAAGAAGGATACAGAAGTTTCAAAGGGCTTGACTGATGTGAACGGACTTACAGCAGAGGTGAAGGTATCATCAGAATCTGTAAGTCATACATGTCATAATTGCACTGAACTACAAGGTAAAGTTAACAGACTATCAGAGCAGAACAAAATTTTGTTAGCTGAATTAGAAAAACAAAAAGAGTCAAATGTTCTTTTGATTAAACGAGAGTCAAATTGTTTAAACAAACTCGAGTCAAATGAACAAAAAATCAGCAGTTTAACAAGCAAAGTCAATAAACTGTTACAGATCATTGATTTGGCTCGTGAAACTGTGAAGGACAAAACTAATGAATTTTCTGATAAGTGCAGGGAATTGGCCGTTGCACAAGACCAAATTCTTGAACTTAAAGGAAAGTTAGACAAGTTTGGAAAATCTTCATTAGTTAGGACTCAAATTCAAGCAAGTTTGAAAAAGAGTAATGATAAAAAGGGTTTGGGGTTTAGTAAAGCCTCATCTTCTAAAAATCAAGACTACTCTTTTTTACCAGATGAAAATGAGTTAATTGATTTTGTGCCTACTACACCAGCTGTAGTGGATCCGATAGCTGTGGACTTGCCAAATAGTCCAGTTACTTTGAAAGAATCTGTTGAGTCTAGTAGTACACCTCATAAATCGGATGAGGATACTGAAGACGAAAAGAAGAAAACATTTAAAAAGAGATTTAAGAAAAAGAGAAATTATAAGACAAAATCTTGTTTTAGATGTCACAACAAAGGGCACGTGGCAAGTTGTTGTCCTTTGAAGAAAAATAAGCAAAAAGTTGATGAAGTTAAGAATGGGAATAGGGTTGGTTTAAATAATAATGTGCAACCACATTGTCAATGTAATCAACCAAGTTTTCAATCTAAGACTTCAACATCAAGACGATTTGATAGACCAAGAAGCAATTCTACACATTTTAGTCATTTTAATGGTAAATCAAATCAGTTTCAAAGTCAAAATAGAAATTTTGGATATCAAAATCGACACCATACTTTTGGTAATCGAAATTTTCAAAGAAGAAATGAATATAGGGGTTTTAATAACTCAAATGTTCAACAACATCCAAAATTTTTTCAAAATTCATGGTATAATAATGGGAGAAAAAGGTATCAAGATAATAATTTTCAAAGGTCGGAAAATCCGAGATTTTATTGGAACTCTCGTGATCAAAGACCTAGTGGAAGTTATAAATCTTGTTCAACAACAACATCCAAGACACAAGTAAGGTGTGATGGATATTGGTTAGAAGCTTCGTATGTGGATTTACATGGTCAACCCAAAACCGGCCAGGTTTGGGTTGTTAAGTCTAACTAAGTTGTTGAGTGTGTGCAGGATGGCCAAGAAGGACTGTTGATGTGTTCGACAGTGGTTATTCCTGTAAAGTGTCTGAGGTGAATAGTAGGTTAACATGGGTAACAAACTATTTACTTTGGTGATTGATTGATGATTTATTGGTGAAAAACTTATTGTCAGATTGAAGTGGGAGTCTGTTTGTGTTTAAATTTGTGTTTTAAAACTTACTCCATAAAAACAAAAATTTAGGGGGAGAAATTTCCCTAAGCCAAAAAGAGTTTAGTTAGTGCGTGTGTTTACGGGGAGTAAGTTATAGAATTTTAAAAATAAAAAAATACAAAAACATTAAAAAATCAAAAACATAAAAAAATAGAAAAACTAAAAAAGAGTTATCACTGTGTGAAAAAGGAGAAATGATAGTACATCGGCAAGTTAGACTGTCACACAGAAATTGAAATTAAATTGCATAAGTGTGATAGCAGCTTCATCATATGATGTACCAGTAGGCAAAAAGCATGAAATAATCAACTTACCAATGTGATATAAACTTAAATGAACTGAATATGAGTGGGGAACACATCAGTGGTGTATGGTTTAATGACCTTAAATCTTGCGTTGATAGATTGCCAAAATCTGAAGTTTTGGGTCTTTATACTGTTATTTCATCTGGGGATATCAGGGTTGTCCTTCTGCTGCATCCAGATACATGCTGACCTAGGCACAACCAGGATATCTTAAAAGAGCTAAAAATGCCAAAACCCTTAAATGAAGAAGCTCTCAAAGAGAGTTATTCAAATGTGCAAAATGCATTATAAATCGTACCAAAAATGGTATTTGTCTTAGCCCTCGTTAGATATTTTGGTCTCTCTGCTGTACGGAAGTACTGACCTGTTCACCAATTATCTAAACGTTGAAATACAAAACGGATGAATTCAGTATACTCACCTACTACGATGAATCTTTGTGCATACCTTGATCGCGGGGGTATATCCTGAAGTGGGACACACTAGTATATCAGTAATAATATTACATTAATGTATCATACGGTAATGGTACTTGAAATGTTCATGCATTTTGTTTAAGAGGACAAACATACTGGTAATCGTCTTGGACTGCTTTTCAAGAAAAATTATATAAAGAATTATCTAATAGTGTGAAAACAGTTTGATTTTGTTGATATGATCTTCTTGCACATGATTCTCACAAAAATAGAGTGTTTATTGCTTTTGTAAATAGTTTACTGCTTTCTTAAAATATCAAAAATACCAAAAATATTTCTTAATAAAAGGACTTCCATTTTGAATTGACAAGTTGTTGTTTTTGCATGATAAGATAAAATATTGGTTTATCTTTAAATGTGAAAAAGACTAATGGTTTTTCAAGATACTTGCTTGTGTTGCTAAACAGATTGATGCAGATATCAAAATGAAGTGCAGAATACAAGTCAAGTGCAGATTGAAAGTGAAATGCAGAACGTGTGAAGATGCATGGTAGGATCCTTCTACTACATTGCAGAAAGAGAAAGAGAGATATGGAAGAGTTGGAGCTTACTTGCTTAACCAAGGATTGCTAGCTAACTAATCTACAATGAATGAAAGTTTTGGAGATTGGAAGCATCAGCTAAGGGGGAGTCTGTTGATGTCAGAAGCTGTGTAGCTGACGCTTTCCAAAGACCAAAAGAACACAAGATGTTTGAAGACAAAGTTACACTATGAAGCTATTGTCAAGGGGGAGTCTGTTGGTGCATATTCGGTGACAACAGCTTAATAGTTTAATTATTTAGTCTTTGGATATTTTGTATTGGGCTTAGCTTATTGGTTAGTGAGTTATTTGTTGTAATGGGCTTGGAAAATGGCCTAGTCCATGTAGGAAGCCCAGTTCACAGACATGTGGTATATAAACATGTTTTGTGATTAGGGTTTGTGGGGTTAGAGAATTTTAGAGAGAGAAAGTAGAGAGAGAGAGAATTAGAAATTGAGTTTGTAGCAAGATCACAGAGAGAGGCTGTGAGGTTGTGAGGTCTTGAATTGATTGTAAAACTTCTAGTTTGGATAATCAATAGAAGACCCGTTTGATTGTGAATTCTGTTTTCTACTCGTTTCTGTAACAAATCTGATCTAGAGGATTCCACACTCTAGATTAGATAAAAAATTCTGTGAAGATCCATATGAATAGGGGACCTCTTCGGCAATTATTTCTTTCATTTGTTCGGTGCTTGTTTGCACCGGATTATCATCATTCCCATCAGACATCTTGAAGCTGAAATGTTTACATTTAAACGTTAAACATTTCATTTATACTATTTCTTCATTTGTTTCGGTTTAGCCAAGTTCCTAACTTGCTTTAACCGTTCACACTTAATACACTTTCCGGGTTTGAGTGTGTTAACACACTCTTCCCATGCATCTCAATTTATTTCTCATACTTACATAAGGTATAATCTACTAACATGAATAAGTTAATTCTTACCGGACGATCAATCAAGCTTGAACCGAACACTTTGTTGACAACCTTAAGCTCTGATTACCAACTTGTAACACCCTTAAATTTTCACTTGATTTAAATAATTGATCATACCATTTCAACTAAAATATTGCTTAAATAACATAACTTTCATTAAAGAAGTTCATAAGTAGCATCAACCTTAGTTAACTAACGACTAAGGTAAATCGTTTCAAAAGTTGTTTAGAAATTGTTTACAACCCATACACAAAATCTATCTAAGATTTAAAACATTGCGGAAGCTTCAAAAATAGTGTTCGGTTCTTCAACATTCGCTTGAACGCCATCCGTAAGATTTCCAACATTTCCTAAAGTCAAAACAACCCAAAATGTTAGTTTTGACAATGAATTAGATCATACAAACAAGTTCTAGCATCAGAACATGAAAAACAAAATAAGTTTTTAAAAGTTACCCTGCCGCGTGTCGCGGCAGGTTCCGATCGTTCTGTCGCGTGGCGCGGCGGACGTCGCGTATCGCGGAGGGATCATAAGATCCTGTCGCGTGGCGCGGAAGGTACGGTTTTCCAGCAGGTGCAGGTTTTTGACCTGCAATTGCTGCCAGTTCTGGAAATCCTGATTTTGGACTTAAACAGCCATATCTTTCCGCTCGGTTGTCCGTTTTAAGTGATTTTTTTTGCTATACATCTGTAAATTCATTACCAACATAACTAATAAAATTTTGTTACCAAAAATTTAACTTACGGACCGAACCACTAAATGTCGCTATGCATTTATTCGACCCATTATAACTCTACTTATTTTACTACCATTTGACTAGTAACCTAAGGCGCTTGTTACCCAACTTTCGGGCTTATAATCACCGGCACTTCATTACCAACACTATGGCTTCGTGCTCTTATGATCCTTTTCGCCATCTCTATCTACTTACAATATTATTACTACAATGTATCATTATTTGACCCATTTGGTTCATCTACGGAAAACCTCCATTTTGATGACTACCAAACGACTACAACTAAATTCTTAACCTACGAATTAAGTAACGAACAAAGTCGCTACAATCAACACAACTTTTAATCCACAAGGCATAGTTTAACAATAATTCATCAAATGTAACGGGTCAATTTACATACCTTAGTGCACGCCCTTCAACCGCAAATCACCACCGGCTTGTCCACTCGACGTTCCGGTATCCTTCCCTATAGAGTTCATTTATGATATGTTTAGAACTCTCTTTTTAAATCATAATTCGCATAATACACCGAAACACCATAATTATGTGTTTAAACTTGGAATTTCAGTTTTAAGCCTTCTTAGAGGCATTTATACAAACATTTTAAGGGCAGATTTTTACATGATAAAACATCAAGCTTCTAGTTTATCACTTAGCCCTAATTTCACATCATTCAACCATTTTACATGATTGTTAACTTCTAGATTTCTGAAATCACTTCAAAATTATCAATTTACACTAGATCAACACTCTATTTCCTAGTGTTCATCAAATTACACATAACACACTAATCACCTACAATGGTGTTCATAGTTTTCACTAAATTTTACATGATTTCAACTTGTATTTGTCTAGGGTTTATCCCTAAACACTATAGTTGTTCTTAAATCATCATAAGACACACATGCAACCCTAATTTCAGAAAATCCCAATTTCATAAGAATTTCAAGTTGAGAGTTTTCATCAAATTTTACATAGCTTGTAATCCTCTTGTGATGAGGATCAATAATCTACACTTTAATTTCGATTTCAACTTGAATTGAGCCTCCAATTTGCAAGTTTAGTGAGTTTTTAGGGGTTTGAGAGTGGGGAGTCGCCCCTGCTCTTCTCTTGTATGACCAACACCTTCAAAATGGTGTTTGGTTTTGATTTTTTTATTAAAATTAGTATCATAGTTTCAATTCTTACAACTTAGGCCCCTCAACTTTGTTCAACATATTGTTTAGTAGCTTTTAACCCTATTATAAGCTATTTCTAGTCTTGTAACTAACTAGGTTAAAAATTCCTATTTAATAAATTCTCGTTTATTTATACTTTATAATTCTAATATAAAGTTTTATATTTTCGGGGTGTTACAGATACCATCAGTTGAAAGTCAAAGAGGAAGATATACCGAAGACGACTTTCCGAACACGGTACGGACATTACGAGTTCCTTGTGATGTCCTTTGGGTTAACTAACGCGCCCGCGGCTTTCATGGACCTCATGAACCGGGTTTGCAAGCCTATGCTAGACAAGTCGGTGATAGTGTTCATTGATGACATCTTGATATATTCAAGAAATGAAGCAGAACATACAAGTCATTTGCGTGAGGTGTTAGAGACGCTCAGAAGAGAGAAATTGTATGAAAAGTTTTCGAAATGTGCCTTCTGGTTACGAGAGGTGCAATTTCTTGGGCACATCGTTAGTGCAGACGGGGTGTTAGTGGACCCGTCGAAAATAGAAGCTGTGGTAAGATGGAACCCACCGAAGAATCCTTCAGAAATCTGAAGCTTCTTGGGGCTTGCTGGTTATTATCGGAGATTCATACAAGATTTCTCCAAAATTGCTATGCCATTAACAAAACTAACCCGTAAGGACGAAAAGTTTATTTGGGACAAGGATCAAGAAAGGGCATTCCAGACGCTTAAGGAAAAACTGACCCAGGCACCGGTATTGTCATTACCGGATGGAACGGAGGATATGGTAGTTTACTCGGATGCATTGCATTCGGGGCTTGGCTGCGCTTAAGGACATAGGTTATAACCTATGTGTAACAACCATAATTTTACTTAGCGATTTTAGTAAATAATCACAGATTACTGAGTATTTATATTTAAACATTCATGCTCAAATACGGGTTTATTAAAACTTTACTAAACTTAAAAGCAAAACAACATAATGTAATTTAATTCATCGTTTTAGAATAACGATGAAACAACTTGCGGAAGCTTCATTTAACGCGTGTTCGGTTCTTGCTCGACGCTTGATCTTCATCCGGGCTCTCGACATTCATCTGTATTCAAAACCAACTCAAAAGTTAGTTTTGATAATTAAATATATATGGGTTGAATCATAGAATTAAAGAAAAATCAGGAAAATCCCAATATTAATCCCTTGATCCTAGAAGGAAGGATTCAAATCCGGCCTCCACCGTAACTTACGGTGGTCACCGTAAGTTACGGTGGCCCCTGATTTAATAAGTTCCCACCGTAACTCAGTAGAGAACTGGCGTAATGATATCAGCTCCACCGTAACTTACGGTGGACACCGTAAGTTACGGTGGCCCCTGTACCAGCCCATTCCAATTTTGCCGTTTTTGACACGAAAACTTTCGTATCTTTCAATCCGCTTCTCCGTTTGACCTACCGTTTCTTCCTACGTGATTGTAATTTGATTCTCCACATTATGGAGTCAAAATCCAACATCCGGTTTAACAAAATTTCAGACTTTTAAGTCTTCGGCTTATTACCCTTTTTACCAAATTTCGACCCGTTCGATTTTTATCAAACAAACATGTTTATTTGATCCTTAAACTCATGAAATTTATAATTTCCATATCTCCTATCATATTAATTTCAAATCACGGGATTCTTACATAATAAAAACCCGTTTACGCTCAAGTTCTTATTTTGACCCGTTTAGAGCGAATTATGTACATTTAAGCATCAAACTATCTCTTCTCTTTCTACACTTCGTATTCTCACTTCTAAATAGCCTCTTATATTCCACCAAAACTATTTTTGTGGTGGGTTTAACATAATGAACCACATTCCTAATTTTTTTACCCTTAGGATAGTCATTTTATGTGATTTACCCGTTCATAGGCATTTGACCCCCAAAGTTGATGCCTACAACTCTTACATGTGTTTAAGAGTTGCATGATGATAATGCTAGTATCTAAACGACCTCTAAGGGTCGTTTGCCCGATTTACATATCAAGGGCATTTTCGTCAACTTATTTCCTCCTTTTACGACATTGGTCTCTTTGCTAAGGTATTTGACCAACATTGCATTTTTAACCATAAATCTATATATATACGTACCTGGCTCGAGTCAACATATAGACCCGTTTTATACCTCGTGTTAATTAACCAACATTCTATGGCGTCGCAATTATCCAAATTGCTAATCACTCCTGATAACATACGACTTGACAATCACATTAGTCGATATTGCCAAATGGTGTTTCATCACCATTTGACCCGTTTGGACTATAAGACCAAACATTTACATAAATTAGAATAAAAGCATGGTTTTAAATTTCCAAATTCACCCATTTTCCCCGTTTACCATAAACCATGGTTTTTATCCTTTATACTTGTTCCGACTTGTATCGGTCGTGTCGGAACCCTTATTTTAGGTATTACATCTTTCGCATTTATAGTTTATAAAATAAACACGTGTCCTACATAAGGGTGTAAGTTTTACTTACCTCGTATCCAAGCTACACTTTTCTTTTCCTTCTTGATTCGTTTAACCCACTTTCTCCCAAGCTTCACCTAGCTTGTTAAGCGCCAACTATTATTCATCATTCATAAGGTGGTTAGTTTAATCATGGCTTAATACGATTATTCCACCTTACGCATTTCTATATCTAATTATCATTCATCACATCGTAGGTCAGTTTGACTTTTTAAAAGTCAAATGCCCATTAGTATACTAAATGCATATTCGAGTTCATCAACTAGTTTTTGCATTCTTTAATTACCCGGTAGGCGTTATCTTTAGGCCACCGTTTTAACCAAAGTTCTAACCACGTTTATCACATTTCAATCACTTTAATTAGTTCAAGCGATTATCAAAACTTATCTATTCATTCATTTCACAAGAACTAAGGATTCTCACCTATAAGTGAGACCCGTTCATCATATCTCTAGCATTCATCCCAACACCTTATATAATCAAGTTCTTCATATGAACTAATATACTACACGATTTCATACACCTATTTATATGAACGAAATTACCAATTTCACCATAACATACAAAAACCCACTTCGAGTCATGCATAAGCTTTCACTCAAACTTATAATTTGTTCAAGTATCTAACTTCAACTATCAATTATGACGATTTTTAGAATTAAAAATATCATCATCTTCACTACATAATCAAAACCCACTTGTCTAAAAGTGGTAAATCATCAAATTACTCGAATCATAGCATGTCATGTATGATTTTCACTTAGGGTTTCGTTCCTAAGCAAGTATACATCACTAATCTAGCCATAGCTTCTCTAATCCATGCCTAATTCGCGATTAGGATGATTATCAAATTCTTACAACTTCACCAAACATCAAGATTTTACATACCTTATGATCCCCACGACTTGGTGATCGTTTATACGTGTTCATGCATTTGATTTGAGCTGGATTTGACCTTCAATTTGTTGATTCTTGTTGAAGTTAGGGTTTGGGCTCCAAAGAGCTCTTCATGGTCGATCTCCACACACACCCTTAGTGTGTGTATTGTGTGTTATTACTTGTTTTAATTAAAACAAGTTTCCCACTTGGCAAGTATTAGTCCCTCATGTTTTATTTTGATCAATTGAAGCTACAACTTACCATTTATCACTTAGCCACATACTAGTAACTAGGTTAATTATCCCTAGTTAACTTAATAGGTTCGGGAAGTTATAACCCGTGATATTTTAAGTCCCGTTAACTCGAGCCTTTCATAACTTTATGTTTTCTCAAGCATTTATTTCCCCCTTTTAATTAATATTAGGTTTATTTATTTATTTAAGTCCTAATATTTACCGGGTTAAATTTTACCACTAACGGTATTTTACCCGTCCATCACTATTAACGAAGTTTAATTACTAAACTCGTTTTCGGGGTGTTACAAGTCTACCCCCCTTAAAGAGGTTTCGTCCCCGAAACCTTTCTTACGTACTTTACTAGTTTAGATCTTCCGAACCTTAGCTTTGGTGATCACTTGAGCCTTGCTCGCACATAATACTCCTACCAGGAAAGTATGATAATGTGCTTTTGATTTCAAAGTGTATACACCTTTTATGTGTATGGCCTCGCAGGCCGATACTTTCATTTTGTATTTCTTATTCTTGTCATTTATTTGACCGAGTTGTCATCTGATCACTCGGTTATATTTATTTTCATTATGTTTACTTCAAGTTAGTCTTATTTCAACAGGCGCTTTATATAGGTGATAAGTCGTGACACTACTCCGACTTTGAAGGGTTTTACCGGCCAGACTGATTAGTCGCCGTCATCATACTTCCCGTCCTTAAGGTATATCTTATTGCCAACCCGGCCTTTTATGATCTCTTCGCTTTTAACCCATTTACTTAACTTAGCGAAACCCATCGATTTTATACAAACTTTATCTCCCGTTATTAATTTACGCCGGAAGTTACAACCAGTTTCCTCGTCTTTTACTATTGAACCGGAGGTTCTTTCACTTAGCCTCGTAGGTTATTTCTTTAGATTTTCACCTTTTTACCTTTTCAAGGTGAAACCCCGACAATTCGTTTCTTTCTATCGGTGACCCAAAGGTCTTCTTGGTCCCGTAGACCTTATTACCACGTTTAATCCTGTAGGTTATGATGATCCCGTAGATCATCTTTTATTCGTATTCATTTTCAAATGTATATATACCTATATAGCTTCAAGGCATCCCTTGTTATGTTTGGAATCATTTGTTTTCGATTTTTGAACTTTAGTTGGTCTTGACCGTAGTCTAAGACTTCATTCGTTTACTTTCGGACTGACCTTCCGACTTATGACTTCTGACGTTGCTTACGCGTCCGTTTGTCCTACACTCACCGTTTCCCCGATTTATAAATTTATTTCTTTTAAACCCTTTACATAGGTTCATTAGTATTTCACACTTTTATTTATTCGATTCACGCTTACTTACATTAGCAATCGTCATCATTTATTTAATTCTTTTGACTTGTTCGTATGAAATTTCATTGCTTATGAATGAAAATTTTCATTCTTTATTCAACCCGTTCAACTTTAAAATAGTTGAACATAATTTATCAAAATTTCAATTTACAGCTTCTTATCATCTTTTAGTCATGACCCGAAACCCGAGTCTTTTGAGTTTCCATCCGCGTTCCCGTTTCTCAGTCTCCGCATGTGTTTAAATCCTTACCCATCAACCGGGCATTTTACCGAAGTTGTTATTATTGCAACCCTCCCGGTATGCACTAAGACTTCGCTTCATTTTTATATTCCGACTTTGTCCTCAAGTTTGACGTTTTACAAAAACGGCCCGTTAAGAGGCATATTTGCATTTTCTGGGTTCGAGTGCAAGTACACTCCCTCCCAAAGCATATCCTAATCATTTTACATGTTTGCATTCTCCGGGTTCGAGTGTAAGTACACCCCCTCCCAATGCGTACCTTAATCATTGTACATGTGTCTTTGTCCCTTCTCTCGGGCTCATCATCCTAACATAATACACTTCCGTCACTTGGCTGTGCGTTTACATTATGATCATATATTCTGCTTATCTGATTCATTTGGGTACCTTTTTAATTTGTCCCTCTCACCCCGTCCTTACTACATCGGATGTAAATGTGTTCGCTATAAGAAACTCATGGTATCATATGCCATCACTTACTTGGCCAGAGTAAGCGATTAACACATGACATACACGACCTTTTTATAGTTTTCACATCACGCCCTATGTAAGTAACGCCTCTATTTAGTTTTCTTGGAAATAATATCCTGGATATGTATTTCTATTCAGGTTTTCCAAGTTTCTAATTTACATATGCAACAATCATTTTCTACATATTTGTTGCATATTTCTATTCATGCAAAAATTTAAACATGCACCTGGTAAATGCTTACCCTAACGGGCTTTCTTGCCATTACTTATTTGCGATCGTTGCGCGATTTAGGTCCTTGATGAGTATGTTCTTCTTATCCTATCTCGGACCGTTCCATCATCATATCTACAATTCGTTCCACTCTCGTCATCTTCAGATGCGAGTGTCCTTCAATTAAAACATTCACAAGAGTTAGTAATGTCAACTTCAATAATCGCCCGTATTATAATACAAGGCTTTTCTACCATACGCGTCAACGCGCGTATTTTCATCAACCATACCAATCCTTTTAATTGGGGTAACGTGTATCACACGATAGCCCAATGTGTTGTTTACATCACTTTAGCATACTAAACTATTAACATACATGTACTTACCGGATTTGCGATCAAGCCTCGAACCGTACACCAATCTTTATTAAGAGTATAAGGTTTAAGTCCAAGCATAGTTTTCCCACCATACTTGAGTCTCTTAAACCAAGGCTCTGATACCAACTTGTAACAACCATAATTTTACTTAGCGATTTTAGTAAATAATCACAGATTACTGAGTATTTATATTTAAACATTCATGCTCAAATACCAACTTGTAACAACCATAATGTAATTTAATTCATCGTTTTAGAATAACGATGAAACAACTTGCGAAAGCTTCATTTAACGCGTGTTCGGTTCTTGCTCGACGCTTGATCTTCATCCGGGCTCTCGACATTCATCTGTATTCAAAACCAACTCAAAAGTTAGTTTTGATAATTAAATATATATGGGTTGAATCATAGAATTAAAGAAAAATCAGGAAAATCCCAATATTAATCCCTTGATCCTAGAAGCAAGGATTCAAATCCGGCCTCCACCGTAACTTACGGTGGTCACCGTAAGTTACGGTGGCCCCTGATTTAATAAGTTCCCACCGTAACTCAGTAGAGAACTGGCGTAATGATATCAGCTCCACCGTAACTTACGGTGGACACCGTAAGTTACGGTGGCCCCTGTACCAGCCCATTCCAATTTTGTCGTTTTTGACACGAAAACTTTCGTATCTTTCAATCCGCTTCTCCGTTTGACCTACCGTTTCTTCCTACGTGATTGTAATTTGATTCTCCACATTATGGAGTCAAAATCCAACATCCGGTTTAACAAAATTTCAGACTTTTAAGTCTTTGGCTTATTACCCTTTTTACCAAATTTCGACCCGTTCGATTTTTATCAAACAAACATGTTTATTTGATCCTTAAACTCATGAAATTTATAATTTCCATATCTCCTATCATATTAATTTCAAATCACGGGATTCTTACATAATAAAAACCCGTTTACGCTCAAGTTCTTATTTTGACCCGTTTAGAGCGAATTATGTACATTTAAGCATCAAACTCTCTCTTCTCTTTCTACACTTCGTATTCTCACTTCAAAATAGCCGCTTATATTCCACCACAACTATTTTTGTGGTGGGTTTAACATAATGAACCACATTCCTAATTTTTTTACCCTTAGGATAGTCATTTTACGTGATTTACCCGTTCATAGGCATTTGACCCCCAAAGTTGATGCCTACAACTCTTACATGTGTTTAAGAGTTGCATGATGATAATGCTAGTATCTAAACGACCTCTAAGGGTCGTTTTCCCGATTTACCTATCAAGGGCATTTTCGTCAACTTATTTCCTCCTTTTACGACATTGGTCTCTTTGCTAAGGTATTTGACCAACATTGCATTTTAACCATAAATCTATATATATGCGTACCTGGCTCGAGTCAACATATAGACCCGTTTTATACCTCGCGTTAATTAACCAACATTCTATGGCGTCGCAATTATCCAAATTGCTAATCACTCCCGATAACATACGACTTGACAATCACATTAGTCGATATTGTCAAATGGTGTTTCATCACCATTTGACCCGTTTGGACTATAAGACCAAACATTTACATAAATTAGAATAAAAGCATGGTTTTAAATTTCCAAATTCACCCATTTGCCCCGTTTACCATAAACCATGGTTTTTATCATTTATACTTGTTCCGACTTGTATCGGTCGTGTCGGAACCCTTATTTTAGGTATTACATCTTTCGCATTTATAGTTTATAAAATAAACACGTGTCCTACATAAGGGTGTAAGTTTTACTTACCTCGTATCCAAGCTACACTTTTCTTTTCCTTCTTGATTCGTTTAACCCGCTTTCTCCCCAAGCTTCACCTAGCTTGTTAAGCGCCAACTATTATTCATCATTCACAAGGTGGTTAGTTTAATCATAACTTAATACGATTATTCCACCTTACGCATTTCTATATCTAATTATCATTCATCACATCGTAGGTCAGTTTGACTTTTTAAAAGTCAAATGCCCATTAGTATACTAAATGCATATTCGAGTTCATCAACTAGTTTTTGCATTCTTTAATTACCCAGTAGGCGTTATCTTTAGGCCACCGTTTTAACCAAAGTTCTAACCACGTTTATCACATTTCAATCACTTTAATTAGTTCAAGCGATTATCAAAACTAATCTATTCATTCATTTCACAAGAACTAAGGATTCTCACCTATAAGTGAGACCCGTTCATCATATCTCTAGCATTCATCCCAACACCTTATATAATCAAGTTCTTCATATGAACTAATATACTACACGATTTCATACACCTATTTATATGAACGAAATTACCAATTTCACCATAACATACAAAAACCCACTTCGAGTCATGCATAAGCTTTCACTCAAACTTATAATTTGTTCAAGTATCTAACTTCAACTATCAATTATGACGATTTTTAGAACAAATATATCATCATCTTCACTACATAATCAAAACCCACTTGTCTAAAAGTGGTAAATCATCAAATTACTCGAATCATAGCATGTCATGTATGATTTTCACTTAGGGTTTCGTTCCTAAGCAAGTATACATCACTAATCTAGCCATAGCTTCTCTAATCCATGCCTAATTCGCGATTAGGATGCTTATCAAATTCTTACAACTTCACCAAACATCAAGATTTTACATACCTTATGATCCCCACGACTTGGTGATCGTTTATACGTGTTCATGCATTTGATTTGAGCTGGATTTGACCTTCAATTTGTTGATTCTTGTTGAAGTTAGGGTTTGGGCTCCAAAGAGCTCTTCCTGGTCGATCTCCACACACACCCTTAGTGTGTGTATTGTGTGTTATTACTTGTTTTAATTAAAACAAGTTTCCCACTTGGCAAGTATTAGTCCCTCATGTTTTATTTTGATCAATTGAAGCTACAACTTACCATTTATCACTTAGCCACATACTAGTAACTAGGTTAATTATCCCTAGTTAACTTAATAGGTTCGGGAAGTTATAACCCGTGATATTTTAAGTCCTGTTAACTCGGGCCTTTCATAACTTTATCTTTTCTCAAGCATTTATTTCCCCCTTTTAATTAATATTAGGTTTATTTATTTATTTATGTCCTAATATTTACCGGGTTAAATTTTACCACTAACGGTATTTTACCCGTCCATCACTATTAACGAAGTTTAATTACTAAACTCGTTTTCGGGGTGTTACACTATGCCTCGAGGCAGCTAAAGACTCATGAAAAGAAATATCCTACACACGACCTCGAGTTGGCAGCGGTGGTGTTCGCCTTAAAAATATGGAGGCATTATTTGTATGGGGTAAAATGCACTATCTTTACCGACCATAAAAGCTTGAAGTACTTCTTCGATTAGAAGGAATTGAACATGAGGCAGAGGCGGTGGTTAGAAACTGTCAAGGATTTTGATTGTGATATACATTACCACCCCGGGAAGGTTAATGTAGTGGCGGACGCGTTGAGCCGAAAGACAGATTATACACCTATTCGAGTGCGATCGATGCAACTAATTGTGACATCGGGTTTGCTTGAACAAATCCGGAAATCTCAAACTGAAGCAATGAAGGAAGAAAATGTGAAGAAGGAAAGAATAGTTGGCCAGCTGAAAGATTTGGCTGACGGTAACCAAGGGTTGAAAACTAGATTCAGGAGGATATGGGTTCCAAATTCGTGTGGAGCCAAGGCGCTTCTACTTGACGAGGCCCATAAATCTCGTTATTCGATCCATCCGGGGGCGACCAAGATGTATAATGATTTAAAACAAAACTATTGGTGGCCCGGAATGAAAAGAGATATTGTGAAATATGTGGAGAAGTGTTTGACCTGTTTGCAAGTCAAAGCGGAGCACCAGAAGCCATATGGTAAGTTGCAACCATTGGACATCCCAGTTTGGAAATGGGAACAAATCACAATGGATTTGCTGACCAAATTGCCTAAAACCAACCGCGGGTTTGATGCAATATGGGTGGTAGTGGATAGATTGACGAAAAGTGCTCACTTCATTCCGATTCGTGACACTTATACATCCGAGAAGATGTCGGAGGTGTACACCAATGAAATCATAGCACGTCATGGGGTACCGATATCCATTGTGTCTGACAGAGATACTCGGTTTACTTCGAATTTTTGGCGAGAATTCCAAGAACAAATGGGAACTAAACTGTTCATTAGCACCGCTTACCATCCACAAACGGATGGGCAGAGTGAGAGAACAATACAAACGTTGGAGGATATGCTGCGGGCTTGCATTATCGCCTTCGGGGGTAGTTGGGATGTCTATCTACCCTTGGTCGAATTTTCATATAACAACAGTTATCACGCGAGCATTAGAATGGCCCCGTATGAAATGCTATATGGCAGGAAGTGCCGAACCCCGGTGTGTTGGGGAGAAGTGGGTCCACGAGGACTAGCACCTACTGATATAATCCGAACTACGAATGAGAAGATCGACTTGGTCCGAACTCACCTAAAGGTGGCTCAGGATCGACAAAAGTCGTACGCGAATAAACGAAGGAGGCCGATTGAATTTCAAGTGGGCGATAAAGTAATGCTGAAAGTATCGCCGTGGAAAGGAATAATACGGTTCAGAAAAAGATGAAAGTTGAGCCCGAGATTTATTGGGCCATTCAGAATCACCGAACGGGTTGGTAAAGTAGCATATCGTCTCGAACTACCCGAGGAGTTGAGTGGGATTCATAGCACATTCCACGTGTCACATCTCCGAAAATGTTTAGCAGACGAAACCGCTCGTATTCACTACGATGATATCGAGGTGGATAACAGCCTCAACTATGCAGTAAAGCCAATTGCGATTTTAGATAGTAAAGAGAAGAGTTTGAGGAGCAAAGTGATTAACCAAGTGAAGGTTAAATGGGAACACAGGAAGGGTGCGGATACCAGATGGGAATCCGAAGAAGAAATGCGACGGCTCTACCCTATATTATTTGGTACGTAATTCGGTTTCAGGGACGAAACCCTTTTAAGGGGGGTGGACTTGTAACACCCCGGAAATATAAAACTTTATATTAGAATTATAAAGTTTAAATAAGCAAGAATTAATTAACTAGGAAATTATAACCTAGTTAACTACAAGTCTAGAAATAACTTGAAATAGGGTTAAAATCGCCAAACTATATGTTAAACAAAAGTGGAGGGGCCTATGTTGTTAAAATTGAAACTTATAATATTAGTTTTAATAAAAACAAAACCAAACACCCCATTTGAGGTGTCTGGTCGATCAAGAACAGGAGAGGGCGACCTCCCCACTCTCAAAACCCTAACTTCCACTAAAATCTCAAATTGAAGGCCCGAATCAAGTTAAAATCGAAATTTGAACATGGAATCGTGATCACCTCGTCAAGAGGATCATAAGGTATGTCGAATTAGGTTATTTTGATTCAACCCAAATTCTTGCATGTGATTGAAATCGAGTGTTGAGCTTAATTATGTGTTGTAAACATGAAATTGGAAGTGATATAAGGTTTAGGGACAAACCCTAGATGATTTCTTGTAAAATTCTTGCATGATAATTGTATGGATCAAAATCACCATAGTGGGTGATTAATATGTTAGTAGAACTTGATAAACACTAGGATTAAAACTCTTGTTCTAGTGTAAACTGAAATCATGAGATAATCTCTAAATTATTGATGTTAAAATATATGTATATTGTCTAATTGAAGTTAATTAGGGTGATAAACTCAAGTCATGAACTTGGTTTAGATCATGTAGAAATCTGACCCGCTAGGTGTTTGATAAAACGCCTAAATGAGGGTTAAAATGTTAAAGGTTGGGTAAAACGCAGATTTGAATATGTTAAGAAATAATGCGTTAAAGCTTATGAAAGAGTTCTAAACTTGTTATGAATTGAACTCTTTAGGCAAGGAATCCGGAACGTCAAGCGGACACGCCGGAGGAGATACACGCGGAAAAGGTGTGCTTTAAAGGTACGTGACTTTAGTTCCGTTAAATTATGCGTAAATGTTTGGGTTTAGTGTATAAATGATGTCATAGTGTAATAGATGCGTTTGATGCGTCGTTAAAGTGGCGAAGTACACTCGACCATCAAACGGGTCAAAATAAAGATTTGGAATTGAGTTTGGCTTGTCAATAAAGTGATGGTTTTCACTAGATAGCCAAACGGGTCGAATTGATGCTTTTAAAAGAATCACATGAGTAGAGACTTGAAAGTCTCATATTTCGTTAAGTGGTGGATTGTTCCACGCCAATGAATTGGTTATGTTAACTTAAGTATACGAATCCGGGATATCGGGTCAAACGCTAAAAGTTAATTGAAAGTGTCACTTGAAACGGAATGCTTGAATTCCGAGAAAACAAGTATTTAGTTCTAAGGGAACGCAAAGCCATGGAATGGCGTGAATGCGCTAAGGTTATGAGCCCGGGGAATTGGGTAACTATGTCTAAAAGGTCTTTAGAATTGAAAAGTGGTATTATGCACTTATTGCCAATGGGTTGCATAATTGAAATAAGGAAATTGAGAGCCGATCGCTGGTAACTCGGTTTCCGTGATGTGAAATTTATATGCTTAGATCCGTAATTTTATTACAGACTCATAGGAAAAAGAATCGGTCAAAACGGATTAGCGAGTCAAAAGTTATGTTAGTTTAAAGTTGGATTTTAGCAAATTTTCGGAACTGGGCAGAAATGCAGGTTTTAAACCTGCACCTGCTGGAAAAAGGTTTCCCCCGCGCCACGCGGAAGAATTCTTTGGATCTTCCGCGACACGCGGAAGTCGTCGCGACACGCGACGGATTTGATGATTTCTGTCGCGACACGCGACAGATCCAGAACTGAAAATTTATTATTTTTGTTATATTTTGATGCTGGAACTTGTTTATACACTCCATTTAAATGTCAAAACTAACATTATAAATGGTTTTGACTCTACGTAATGATGGGGACCTTCCAGATGAGGATCAAGCATGCTACCAAGAACCGAACACGCATTTTGAAGCTTTCGCATTAACTTAACTTTATCTAAACAATATTTTTGATGTAAACGACTAGTTACTCATGTTAGGAATGTTCTAAACTAGTCGATAGTTGATTAGTAAGTTTTATTTTGAAACTTTTAATTCGTACTTATGTAATCCAAGGTACTATGTATGTAATTAAGTATCTTTATTATATAATGTTTAAAAATGTAAACGGGCGTTACACCACCTTAACCGTCTGCTCTGGGAACCTGTCACAAAGGACCCACTCTTCTACCCCATCTTTTTGAGGTTTCTCAGATACTTCTCCCTTGGAGACTGAAGATACTACTTCGTACGAAGATTTTACCCAAGCCAAGTCTTTTAGCATTTGGAACACTAAAGCTCCATGTGGGGTTGATGCCTGTGCTTGCAAATCGCCAATCCCGGGCCTTCCCTGGATTGCATTGTACTTTGAAGGTGCTCGGACCACTGTGAAAGTTAAATTTATTGTTCGGACTCGATCCCCTACCCCGACTGTAAATGGGAGTCTGATCTTCCCCAAGGGGTGTGACACACTGTTGTTGAAGCCCACTAGGGGGATAGAACCTTCCTCGAGCCGATCCCTCACATCCCTGTCAAACCTTAGGAAACCGTGTTCATATATTACCTCTATTCCGCTTCCCCCGTCCACATGTATTCTGGCTACCTTGTGCCCAGCTATTATGGCTGAAATGTTGAGGGGGAGCCGCTGTACCTAGTTTTCCTCCAGGTGTGGCATTAAGATGGGGGCTTTCATATGGTCTGGGGGGCCCAGGACTCTGGCTTTTACACTCCTGGTAGTATCAAACTCATCCCTTCTCCTGATCATGTCTACATCTGCCCTCCCGGGTTCCCTCACGTCTTTCCCCTTGCGATCCCCTCCTTCCTTAATCTCTTTAACCAAATGAGCCAGTTTACCTGTTTTTACCGCGGCCTCTATTTCTCTTTTTAGGTACATACAATCATCAGTTTTATGGCCAAACCCCCTGTGGAAGTCACAGTACTCGTTCGGTTATGCGTTTGGTCCTGGTTTTATGGGTGGCGGTCTTGGGAAGGAATTCTTCACCCTCTCAGTGGCTAGTATTTCACTTGGAGTTTTGGTGAGAGGGGTGAAGCTGTCAGAGTAGGGGAATGAGCCTCTCCCCCGAGGCCTATATGGGGAATACGAGGGTCTCGTTCTATCATGCAACATTCTATCAAGCGCTGGTTTTCTTGAGTAAGGTGTACCTTTTTCGGGAGGTTTTGGAGCTGGGTTGACCCTTCGGGGAGGGGTATCCATTTCTTTAGCCTTGCTGACCGTGTCTTTGCCCCTGACGAAAGCCCTAACCCTGTCCATGAGATTATCGAACGAATGCGGGAACTCCTCCCCTAGCTTTTCACACAGCTGTGCATGCTTCCGTCCATTGATGAAGCTACTGATCTTCATAACCTCCGAGACGTCTTTGATGTTCATACTTTCCTTGACAAACCTCTCCATGTACTGATCTATCCGTTCAATGTCCCTTTGCCTTATATGCATGATTTCGTTTGGGTTTTTAATCACTTTTCTTTGCTGATCAAAGTTCCTTAGGAACTTCTCACTTAGCTCTTCATAGCTGTCAATTCCTCCAGGGGAGAGGCTGTCAAACCAAAGCCTGGCTCCCTCTATTAGAGTTTGTACAAACATGTGGCACCAAACTGGCATAGGCCACTGTCCCAGTTGTCCTGCACCTTTGAAAGCATGGAGATGATCTTCAGGATCTCTAGTCCCGTCATACCTGTCGAAGTTCGGAGGTAGCTTCGTCTTAGGGGGAATGGGTGCTTCAGCGATTCTCCTGGTGAACTTTGAGATTTCAGCTAAGTCCTGAGGGAGGTAAAGCTGATCCAGACCATCATCGCTTTGATTCTCCTTCTCCTTTTCTTTTCCTTTCTATTTCTTCCCTGTAATGAGATCTTCTCTCTCCTCCGAGGACATCTTCCTGAGGGCTGTCATGAAGGTTTCTAGAGGGTCACTGCCACCATTTTTGTTTTACGGATCCACCCCTTCCTGGTTGGATGGTGGGTCAAATGATAGTCTAGCCCTGAGGCTATCAAGTCTCTCCTGTCTTTCTAGATCCTCAAGATGTTTTTTCAACTTTTCCCTTTGCAAGGCAACAAAATCTGGAGTGATAGCTTCCTCCCTTTCCAGGATTTCCACCTGGTTTTCATTCTCTTCTTCGTGGGTAATGTCTTCTACTGTGACCTTATCACGATCGTTCTGCACCGTCTGGATGGTTCGTGAGCTTGGTGGTGTTGCCATGTTGTTTCTCTTGAAATGGGTTATTACAACGTCGGAGTTTCAGAGTGGGAGCACCAGCTAGACTGAATGTCCCACGGATGGCGCCAATGTTGAATACCCAAGTCCCTGATGACGTTCAAAGGGTCTTCGCTGATGTCGGAATATCCCAGGCTTCATTGCTACAAAAAAGTAAATTGTTAGCCTCGTCACGGAGGGCCCCGGGGGGGGGGGGGATCCGTGACCAAGCTCCGGCGTGAGAATAAATAACTTGCCGGAGAGTATGAGTAGTTTATTCCGATGAGTGTGATCACCAGAATGTTTCTCGATGGTGTGAATCTAATAAATATGTGTGTGTATTTAATGTAGAAGAATTATGGTCGGAATAAATGTGAGAGCATTTAGTGATACCTTAGACTTGCCTCCTTGATCGTCTCTTTTCTTCCTTATATAACCAAGAGACCTTATCTCACATGTGGGATATTAACGAGATGATCTAACGGATTCTGTCGGTCTTCGGGGGGCTCAGACACGTGTCTGACCCCCAACGGTAGGATTATCTTCTTATTTAATGTTTCCGGATTAGAAGTACGATGCCAGCCCAAAGATCCTCTTTTTGTCATGCATTAAATGTACCTGTGTTCTCTGATCCTTTCCTTCCCGCCCATTTTCATATAAGAGAAACCTTAGTGGGCAAGTATCACTACTTTTTGGGCCTTATCTGTTGGGCCCTCATGACAACAGCCCAAGACGGGTAAATGGGGTACCCTATTGGCCCGTCGTTAGTCACAAACCGTTTGATTATTTTCTATGTATGAATCTTATTTAATGAAAGACCAAAAAAATAAATTTTAACCAACTAGCTAGTGATCTCGAGGCAGTTTTAAGATCTATTTTTTGGACCTGAAACAACTGGTTTTACCTTTTCCCTCTTCTAATTGCCGGAAAAATGCCTTGCCGGAGTAAAAACGAGTCGTCAAAGAGGAAGCAACAACAACAAGGCAGACGTGATGACGTCAATTCCGATGCAAGAGATGATAAGAACAGAGGTGAGAAACTATGTGACATGTGTAGAACAACATAATAATCAGCAAGGATCTGGTGACGGGGGTGGAGGAATGTGTACGAAGCAGACAACGGTGGTGAAGAGGATTGGGATGAGTAAGATCGATTAAGTAAATCCTATGTATTGATAGATGATGGTGGTAGAAAGGTCTCAGTTATTGGAGAGTTATGGGGATGATGATCGGAGAGGAAGAGGGAAAAGGGGTAGGGTTGTAGATAGTGGGTCCCACCTACTTTTTTTAATTTCTTTTAATGTTTATTATTCAGTAGTTTATTTAATATAAAGGGTATTTTTGTCAATTCACATCCACTTAACATAAAAAACTAACCTCCATCCAGTATAGGGACTATACGAGTAACAACTTGTCAAACCACAGGGAGCATATATGTAATTTTGAAATGTTGGGGACTAAATGTGAAATTTTACCAAACCACAGGGACTATCCGTGCATTTTACTCTAAAAGTTAATTACAATTTACCCCATTTGGTTTGAGACACTTTTCACTTTGCCTCCCTAAATCAAAACTTTTTGTGCTACACACTTAGACTTGTATTTTCTTGCAATTTGACACCCTATGGTTTATTTTCTGTCCAATCTCTTAACCTACCGTCTATATTGAGTGTGAAATGATTGTTACACTCTTTACTTCTTGCAATATGTGCTCCCATGGTTTTTGTTATTATTATAATCGGACACCACCTTCATCACCCCCACCCCCACCACCACCATCGTCATGGAGCGAACCTCTTGCAATCAAAGTAATTAGTTACAAAAATAAAAATGATATTCTTACGCATGAGTGAAAAAAACAGTTTTACACTAGTTTCATTAATTCAGTGGCAAAGCTAGCCCATTATCTTAGGCAATGTTGTAGAAGGCGCTAGGCGCTAGTCGG
Organism: Helianthus tuberosus; assembly: GCA_030545235.1. Classification (NCBI taxonomy): domain Eukaryota; kingdom Viridiplantae; phylum Streptophyta; class Magnoliopsida; order Asterales; family Asteraceae; genus Helianthus; species Helianthus tuberosus. The sequence continues at coordinate 3,311,757 of CM060370.1, forward strand.
GCGGTGAGGTACCGCCTAGGGATTAATCGGGATTAATCGGATTGGACTTTTTAAGTATAATTTTACAAATTTTTTTATACATATAGATAAATTTATACTTTTTATTAATAAATTTACAAGTTTAGGAGATAACTTTATACTTTTTATTAATAAATTTAAAAGTTTAGGAACCATATGTAAATTAGTGAAAGATAGAGGGGATTAAATGTTAAAATACCTAAAATTAAATGTTAAAATAGGTTTATAAGTAATATTAGGGCTGTAAAACAATGGGCCAGATTCAAAAATGGGTCAAATTTTGTGTTTAATGGGCTGTAAAACATGGACCGATTAGTCCGATTTTGACCGCCTGGGACCGATTTTGACCGCCTAAGACCGATTTTGACCATATCCGCCTAATTGGACCGACTAGCTAAAAATTAGTCAGTAACTCACCGCCTAGCGCCTAGGCGCCGATTAATCGGCCGCCTAGGCCGATTTCTGCAACATTGATCTTAGGGTTATCCCAAAAAAATATCGTGCAATCATACCATAATAAAAAACGATAATAAATAAAGTAAAACAAATACCTAATAGATTTATCCTCTTCTTGTTTCCATAGTTTGAAATCGTTCCATCACATCATCGTCTTTTACTTTATCATAAGTTTCTTTTTCGACCACACAAACCATAGCATTGTTCAAATATTCCGGGCTCATTCGACTGCGTAAATCCGCCTTGACTAGCTTCAATTTAGAAAAACATCTTTCAACGGTTGCGGTTGTAACCGGTAAAACCAAAGCTAGTGTAAGGACCTTCAAAAATGTCCCAAAACGACCCGTAAGTGAAAACTCGGACCCCTGAAACCCCAATCCATAACAAAAATCAAGAAAAATAAAATTTTATGGTTTCACGTGGGCCGCGTAAACCTTAAGGGAAGGTTACGCGGGCCGCGACAGCTCACCAAATCTCCGGAACAGCAAACAGGCCACGTGGCAGCCACGTGGCAGGCCTACCTGTGACACGCTAGCCCTAGCTTACGATTAGGATGCCCTCGCGAGCCGCGTAAGATCAAGAGGGGGCTTACGCGGGCCGCGTAAACCCCAAATTTTTGCTATAAATTGCCTGGGCATCGGGCTTTCATTATGTGTCGAAAGTTTTGATTAAAAACGAAGTCTCACTGCTCAAATTCGAAATTTAAGATAGCAAGGCGCTGCTACGATACAGGGTATTAACTCGATCGCTGCTACGATTCAATGTCCGATCGATTGAAACTATCCAATGGATGTTTAAGTGCTGCCCACATTAGGGCTCTACTTTGTCATTCGTCGTGAATTCAATGGATGTTTAAGTATTGCACTTTGTCATTCGTTGTGAGGGTTTTAATCTCGTGAGTTATCGTAAATGCTGTATTAGTTACTAACCTAGTTCATGTGCATTGTTATTTAAATTAGGTTATAAGGCTAATCAGTAGGCTAAAACTCTGCCCGTTTAAATCTGCAATGTGAGTCATTCTCTTTTTATCAATAATGTTTTACAATACTCCAAGTTATTTTCAAAAGTTATAATTACAGGGATTAAGTCATGGTTATCTTAATCACTGGCTAGTGGGGTATTGTGCACATTACTAATTTCTCACGGTTAAGCTAATAAATCATAACAGTGATAATCGTCACTACTTGGGTGAAAGGACCCAATAGTGGCATGAGCATCGTCACCATGAGGTGACACGGCGCCAGATAAAAATAAGATAGAAGCCATTGTAATCGCTCTTATGCTGTAATTTATAACTATGTGTCATTTTATCAAATTTGAATGACTCGCCAGTATTTCCCCGCGGATAAAATATTTTTAAAACATGTTTCAGGTGACTACTGTGAACCAAGGAAAAGTGCTACGGAGCACTAACAAAGCTTGAAGTTGTGGCTCAGTTAAACAAATAAACATGTTTTGTAAATCAAGGAATTTCCTTGTGAAATTCCTCTATTGTAAATTACGGGGTTTATCCCGAATTATGAAATCAAATAATCAGGCATTTCAAGATTTAAAAGATCCTGCTAAAATCTTCCGCTGTCAACTCAAATAATCAATACCACGGGTTTTCTGTCCCGCGGCTCCTGGACCGGGTAAAACCGGGACGAGGGCCGTGACAGCTAGCTTCACTACCCAATAAACCAATGACAAAAACTATGTGTTCCGGTTTCCACCATAAGACAAGCAAGATCACTTATTCCATTCAAGTTTGCAAATCTATCATCATTGCTTATAGTGTGCCGAAATGCTTCAACATCACCCAAAAGAGTCCCTATTTCCTGTGTAGTAAAATCATCTGGTTAACGGCAACGATTTCAGCAAGGACGATCAGCGCTGGCTTCTATTCGGCTTATGTTCGACGTTTATGCTTAATTATTCTACAAGTTTTGGGTTGTAAATGCTTTGGGCTTATAAAAGTGGGATTTTAATAATAAAAATGGGATTTTAATAATCTCAAGTATCCAATTTTTTTGTCAGGGTATCCTCGTATTTGTTTAAGAGTATCCTTTTGTATAAAACCGAAAAAAATACACTACAAATACGAGGTTCACTACTACAAAATGGAGTATTAGACGGTGTTGAAGTTTTATTTTAGACGGGGTTAAAACAATAACACCGTCTTAAAATCTATGACCATTGTGGTGTTTTGATTAAAATATTCAAGAAAATTAAAAAAAAAACCCGTCTAATGCTTAAACACCGTCTTGTACTATTTTATGCAACCTTTAGGCGGTGTTGTCTTGAACACCGTCTTATAAATATCATACACTTTGATTAAAATATTCAAGAAAACATAAAAAAAGGAACTTAAGATACATGTATCGTAGAAACCCTAACATACTCACTGGAGTCACCAAAACCCACACCTTTGTTCCACTACCATCTCTCCATGGCGAGCCGTGATGGGCGACACACCACCCAACCCAGACGACTACGACAACATCGAGTACTGGTCCAACCCAGAGCGCACCGGCTGGCTCACCAAACAAGGAGAGTACATCAAAACCTGGCGTCGCCGCTGGTTCGTTCTCAAACACGGCAAACTCTTCCGGTTCAAGGAGTCTATTTTCACCCGCGGATCGAAGCCACGTGGCATTGTTCCAGTGGCTACCTGTCTCACTGTCAAAGGGGCTGAAGATGTTATTAATAAAGAGTTTGCATTTGAGTTGTCTACTCGATCAGATACTATGTATTTTATTGCGGATTCTGAGAAGGAGAAGGAGGATTGGATTAATTCAATCGGACGATCGATTGTTCAGCACTCGAGGTCTGTTACTGGTAATGAGATCGTTGATTATGATAATAATAAATAAATTTGTTGATTTCTGTTTTTTTTATATTTATGTGTAAAATTAGGTACTGTGTGTTGCTTGTTTTGTTTAATTATGAATCAAATTGTTGTTCATGTGGTTTGATGATTATAATTATGATGATTTTGAGTTTTTTGTTGGATGATTTGAGGTTTGAATTTGTTGGTAGGGTTAGAAATTAGGTTTCTTTTTCTTAGTTTAAGATGAATCCTTATCAAAACCAAAACGTTTTGCCTGGTCTGTGGTCAACTAACCCGACCGGTTTGGTTTGTATTGTTTTAGGGGTATTCATTAGTTCGGTTTACAGGTTAATCGGTTCGGGTAGTTCGTTTTGACAGTCTTTTTGAGTGGAAATGAACTGAACCGATTTCAGCCAGGTTGAAACCGAATTATAATTTGGTTCGGTTTTTGGTTTTCAACTGAATAAACCTTGGCAATGGGCTTACATATATTGCATATTATATATGTATGATACGGGTTTTTCGGTTTGAACTGAATTGGAAAAGTTGAAACCGAAAATCAGTTTGAACTGAATATTGAACACCCCTATTTTTCTGAAACAATAGCTAACTGCTTCTTTGATTTTACACTACAATCTATGATAAGTATTGTAGTAGAAAACCATTGAAACCCGTTAATTCATACAATTCAGTTATCGGTTTAAAAATCTGGTTTAACAGTTCGATTCATTTTGCTTCTAACTCTGTTTTACATAAATAACAGATGATAATATCAGAAGTAGCGGAAAATGGCAGCTGGAACCTCTCATCATCAAAGGTATGTTGCAAAAGATGTCCTTTGTGTTTTCACGGTTTCACAATTCAGTAACACATAGAACGGAAACTCCTATTCTTACACTTAACTGAATATGACAGTACTCGCACAGAAAATAACTGTGACATACTGACATACTGCGCTAGTTATATTAACGATTAACATACTGTTAAAATTCTGTTCTGCACATCTTAATGCTGCTATGTTTACTGCCCTTTACAATCTTCTATTATTTCTCCACCTGTGTTGATTATTTGATGCAATAATTTCTTTTAAAATCGTGCGCGGTATTAGTTATAGCACTCCCTTATCTGAATTTCAGGACATTTTTTTCGGTGTTTTGACTTTTCAGGAAGATGAGAAGGAATTGGACGACAAAATTACTGAGCTGCACGAGTTAGTTTCACCTTTTGGAAAGGTATGATTAGTTTTTCGAAAGAGAGTTTTGACAAGAAACAAAGAGGTTATGCTCACTGACAAGAATGATTGGATAATCGAACATGGGACCTAGAAACATATAAGGGGTAAAAGGGCATTCCTAACTGCCTCATATAGAGTTCTAGACCACAATTAAGACTTATATGAAAACAGCTTACCTAAAACCTATGGTCGGTTCAGTTTATACAGTCGGTCCCAAAACATTGACCGTCAACCGAACCACCCAAGCCGATTTTCCAAACTTTAAACTGCAAACGTGTTATTATTAAACTCAACCGGCCGATTTGACTCAGCGTTGTCGATTTGGATGGTTTCAACGGTTTTTGAACACCCCTATGCACTGATGCCCGTATCTAATGTATAGCTGTCTGATTTTAAATAATAAGAGATAATATATTTATTGATGGATATCAAAATTTGATATACATGATTCGACTGGACTAAATGTCTCATGTTCGGTTCTCTCATATATTTGTTTTCACCAAATATAAAAGAACATATGCATAAATATTTATTAGAATGAGCTTTGGTTCGAATTTGCAGTTCAGGAGCAAGTGGTAACGAGAACAGAGGAAAATTTCCAATGACCACAACACCACAATTGATTTCTTGCCATTTTCCAGCTCAAAACGCAGGTCCGTTTTTTGATGCAGTTTCGCACGTTCGCTTTATGTTTGGTAACTGTACATATTTGACAACTATGATTGTATTGGTTTACAATGGGTTCTCATTATGTTATTAAATTTGCAGGAACCTCTACTATCATCTTAGAAAGTATTTGGTGAAAATGAGCCCTTTCTACCACTTCAAGGACCTTTACTTCTTAACTTAACTTGAGTTCAAGTTATCCGACTAAGTTTGGAAAGTATTTGACTAAGTATCTGATGAAGAAGCGGATATGACGTACAATTATATGTTAGGTAGTTTTATGACGTGTTTGTGAATTGGTGACTTAAAACGAACCAGGATTATGACGTTTGTGACGTTTATGCTTATGTTTTTTTGAAAGGCAACCATTTATGCTTACGTTTATGCTTATTAGTTTATGTTTATTTAGTTTTTGTGTGTCGTGAACCGGAAATTGGCAGGTTTGTATTGAAAAAACAAGAAAAAAAAAACGTTTTTTAAGCATCAACGACGACAGGGAAATAGTGACGATTGCGACGACAGGATAACAGCGACGATTTATATCATAATATCAAAAGACGGTGTTCATCAAGTTTAACATGGGGATCAAATTGAACACCAAAAGACGGTGTTCATTAAGTTTAAGCCGGTGTTCAAATTAAACACCGTCTAATAAGACTTGATTTTAAACCGGTGTACTTTAAGAAGGTGTTGAAAACACCGTCTTAAAACCCATATCACCCCGTCTAAAGCTCTGTTTTGTAGTAGTGGTTGTGGCGGCGATCCACTGTGGAAACGGGTCCTCTAATTCGGCTTCATTAATTTCGTTAAAAAGGTCGATTCCCGGGGTTTGGAAAGACGTGGGGTCGGTGGAGGTGGCGTTGAATAAAGTGGGTATTAATATTTCGGACAATTTAGTAGCATTGATGGAGTGTGGAAGTGGCAGAGTGAACCGAATGTTTCATTCTCGGTAAAACAGGTTCGTGCGGACTTAGATTCAGCTATCTCAGGGGATGGTGCTGGCGATTTGGTCTTCGAATGGAATAATTGGGCCACCCCGAAGGCTAATTACCTTTTGTGGAGGGCGTTGTTTTGGTCAAAAATCACACAAGGATAATGCAACCAATTCCGATTTTGTGAGGTGTGATGCTTGAATTAATGAACAAATGTATGAATGAAATGAATGCTGGACACAAGGATTTATACGATGAAAAAGCCCTTGATCAATGAATGATCTCCGGCATAAAAAACCTCGGGTGATGGAAACTACCGATCACCAACTATATTAAACAAACAATGTTACAAATCGAGATGATAACAAGCTTGTTACAAGGATCACTAGTGTGTAATCGCCAATAAGTTGCAGAGAGTTCTCGAGAGTAGTGTGTGTTGCTAATAATAACTCTATCAAGCTTGTTATCCCCATTAAAAATAGAAACTAACTAAGCTAACTAACAATCCGAAAAAGATGCTAGCTTCCCACGATCTCCACAACGGTCACGAAGGCCATGCACGTGCAGAATCAGAAGGTATATTCCCCTGGAATCTCGGCAAGACCAAGTCTCACTCAAATACTCCTGCAAAACAAGTTCAAATATAATGGAAACAATTGTTAGTATAAGGATCATAATGAGGATCCTGGATCCTTAATCCTGCAACGTCTTCTGAGGATCCTTAATCCAAACTGAGCTGAGGATCCGTGATCCTGGCTACACTTGAGGATCCTTTATCCACAAAGTGTGAAAATCCATCCCTAACAGGCGTTGCTTGGTAAGATTGCAACCAAAGTGGGACTGGTCTATCGTGGCATTGCTCTTGCTGATACTTGTTGCCCCCGTTGCGGTATTGCGGAGGAGGATCCGGACCATATCTTCGTTACTTGTCTTTGGTCGAGAAGCATATGGTTGAATATCATGGCCTGGAGCAGAATCAAGTTTCCTATGGAGCTAAACAATCTTAAGGATATATTCTCTTATATTAAGAATAATCCGGGGGAAGTGTTTGGAAAAAAAAATGCGTGAATTTGATAGCCATCGCAACGGTTTGGAGTATTTGGAAAGCTATGAACAAAAAAGTTTTCGATGACATATTCATTTCAGTTTCCTCGGTCGTAGACCAGATCAAAGAGGAGAGCTTCGGTTGGGTGTGCAGTCGGTCGTCCATTAAGAAGCCGGAATGGGGAAAATGGAAGTCTTTTGAATTAATCGATTCGATGTAATTTGTTTCCGTTTTGGATTGTTTGGTTTCGGTTTTGTTGTTTTCAACTTCTTGCTGGCTCTTTATTTATTTATTTATTTATTTATTTATTTATTTATATATATATATATAGTGTGTGTGTGTTTGCCGTTCAAAAAAAAATACGAGGTTGAGCCGTAACCCGTGCTACCCCCTTATAACACTAGTTCTGCCCCCAGCATTAATTATACCACTTCCTTTTAAAACACACTTTACTTTCATAAGACTATACCAAATACATTTTGGTTGCATTTAGGTATGAAGAATTAAATTGTGCATTTAGATAAAATCCCTTTAGTACGTGCGTATCATTTAGAAGAAATGTAGGACCCATTTTAATTACAACATTTAATATTTACATTTTACAACAAAATATCAAAATCATTAGTATTTTTTTCTCCCTTTTATTATATGCAACGGCTATTTAGATTATTAATACTATATTACAGACTCTAAATATATTTATCTTTTTTTATTAATGTGTGTGATGTGTGAAAAATGCAACATATAAATTACATCAATTGAGGCATAAAACTAACCCTTTTAGTACTAATATTGGAAAAATGTGCTTTTGTCTTCCTTTTGTATTTTCAGGGTTAAAAGAGCTTAATTGAACAAAAGAAGCAAAAATGCAGCCAAATCCAGCATAAATACAAGAAAAGGAATAAAAGTGGCATGCCTGACCCCTCGACAGCATCTCCCAAGCAAAAACAAGAGAACAGAAGACTGAACACGCCCCGTGCTCACTGAGCACGGGGGCGTGCCCAAGTGTCTGCGGAAAAGACAAAGTTGTAGAAGCTTCTATCACCCACCACGGGGCCTGTCCAGTGGACACGTGGCCGTGGTCAACTCTAAGATTCGCAGAATCTAGGAAAATCTTGATAGTACAGATACGTTTCTGCACACGGGGTCGTGCCCAGCGGACACAGGGGCGTGGTCAACTAATGCAGACAAACTGCATTTAATGAAGAAAGAGAAGATGGGTGGACACGGGGCCGTGCCCAATGGACACGGAGCCGTGTCCGGGCTTCTGTACAGGCTATAAATAGGGGTGTTTGGCTCACTTGCAAACCATCCCTTGGCAAACCACCTCTCCCACACTTCACCCACCCACCACCACCATCACAACCCACATCCACCACCATCATCTATCATAGAGTGTGTGAGTAGTCTCGGGATCCAAGATTGATAGTAAGAGTTCTTGACAATCAAAAGCCGTGTTTGCCTAAGTCTCTTACATCACTTGGTGAAGACAAGTGTTTAGTGTAATACTTTTTATTTTTAATCTTTTCGCACTTTTTAATTGGTTCTGTATTAATGACTTTAATAACTAGTTTCTTATGTTGAAGATGAGTCTTCCTTATCGTTTGTCCGTGGTGTCTTGGCATTATTTTACTGTCTATATAAAATAAAAGATTTTCACCATTCATATCTCCACGGTCTATATGGAGGTATGTTGGCTACCTGGTTTGGGGTTAAGGGAACGGTTTGGTAAGAGTCTTGCCTTGTTAAGTGTATAGATCCTGCAAGGACCTGGGTCAACTTTAGTAGGACATCCTTCAATACCCACTGGTATTGGATGGCGGGGGTCCGAACTCCTTGATCCCCTCATATGTAAACTACTATTAGTACTTTAACCCGGCTACTTAGGACTGTATCCTTGTTGACTCAGACTACTTAGCCGAGGGTAACGTCACCTTCAGAAGAGTGGCCTACCATAATATGCATTAATAACTTAATTAATTATCTTTTAATAATCCAACCCTTTAGGATTGTATTCTTGCTGACTCAAACTACTGGGTTGAGGGTAACATCACCTTCAGAAGAGGGGCCTACTACAATAACTAAGATAATCTCTTAAAAAGTGTAAAAGTGCGGAAATAATCAAAGGTTACACTAAATACGAGTCGGATCCAAGTGATTCATCTTGTCTACCTGTTTTTATTTTATTTTATTTTTCAGCATTTTGGTTAGTTTTATTTTTCTTGTTTAAAAACCTTTTTCTAAACTTTTGATTTGATTAGATGTTGAGGATAAACCGGTACTAAAACCTCTTGTGTCCTTGGACGACCTCGGTATCTTACCAACAATATACTACGCTCACGATGGGTGCACTTGCCCATATGTGTGTTTAGTGTTAGTAAATATCGTATTTTATAAATTTAAAACTTGGCTAAAAAGTGTTAAAGGGCTTAAAATATACATTAAAAACTATACGACACTCACGCACATCAAGTTTTTGGCGCCGTTGCCGGGGACACAAGGATGTTAAGAAAGTTAGGAATCAACGGCCTATTCATTTTTTTTTATTTTTTTTAGGATTTTTCTTAGATTTTCAGTTTCTGCAGAGCTCAGCACGGGCCATGCCTGGTCGGACACGGGGCCGTGCTCAGCATTGTTACTGGCAGTTTTTATTTTCCGATTTACAGAGAGTTGAGCACGGGGCCATGTCGATGCAGCACGGGGCCGTGTCGATGCAGCACGAGGCCGTGTCAAGCTCCCCAGTAACAGGGATCTGGAAAACAACTACTGTATCTCCGACCACGGGTCGTGTTCACCTGAGCACGGGGCCGTGGTGAACTTTCTGACCAACTTTCTTTTCTGTTTTTATTGCAGGACTTGGAACCCAGGCGCCACATCTGAACTTTCTACGTAGTGTATGAGCTCCAGTTCTAGTAGAGACATAAAAGAAGCTCTAGAAGAACCCTAACACTTTCTCCGAAAAAGACTTAAAGCTAAAAACCAAGAGAAAGTTTCGGGGGACCGACTTCCAATGGCGGATCAACGTACCCTCATGGATTACCTACGACCCACCATGGGTAATCTTGGCGCCGCTATCAATGCACCAAATGTCGAGGCCAACAACTTCGAACTTCGACCGCATTTGATACAAATGCTCCAAAACTCCGCAACCTTCCATGGGCTTGAGGACGAAGATCCCCATTTGCATATAACTAATTTCCTATAAATATGTGATACATTTCGGATCAATGGGGCATCAAACGACGCCATCCGCCTTCGAATGTTCCCATTTTCATTAAAAGACCGAGCTAAGGCTTGGCTTAATACCCTCCCAGTTGGCTCGGTAAACACCTAGGATGAACTGGCCCAAAAGTTTCTATATAAGTATTTCCCTCCTGCTAAAACGGCTAAACTAATGACTGAAATTAATACATACTCACAAGAGGACGGGGAATCCTTATATGAAACTTGGGAAAGGTTCAAGGAGCTACTGAGAAAGTGTCATCATCATGGTCTTGCTGTGTGGCAACACGTTTCCACTTTCTACAATGAATTGTTGCCACACACAAGAAAAACACTTGACTCTAGCTTCGGGGGACTTTTAGGTAATCGTCGCCCAAATGAAATTTATAATCAAATTAAGAAAATTGCTCAAACCAATTTTCAGTGGCATACTCCCCGAGGCAACAAATCCATTGCCCCGGGCGCCCATAAGGTTGATGAAAGAACCTCCTTGCAAGACCAAATTGAGGCCCTTTCTTCAAAAATCAAAAAATTAGAAATGGCAAAAACAACCTCGGTTATGGCTTGCGAGGGGTGTGGTGGGCCGCATGAAAATTGGAGTTGTATGAAAGAAATGGATAATCAAACAGAATCGGTAAACTACATTGATAATAGACCTAGGCCGTCAGGACCTCCAACGGGTACCTACAACCAAGGATGGCGTAACCACCCTAACCTTGGTTGGAGAGAACCCGACAATAGTAGTAACCAACAAAATCTAAACCAACGAACAAACTTTCAACAACCAAGAAACGAGTCACAAAATTTCTCTCAACAACAACAAGGGGGACGAGAGAGGCTTGAAGATAATGTATCTCGCTTCATCTCTGACTCCGAAAAGAAAAACTCGGATCAATTTCAACAACTGGAATCAAATTTTAGAAATCAACAAGCTAGTATTCAAAACATTGAAAAACAAATAAATCAGCTAGCTCAAAATATGTCCGAGAGACCACAAGGCGCATTACCCAACAATACCGAAACCAAACCAAAGGCACAAGTACATCTCATTACATTGAGAAATCGCACCATGGGTCCCGAGGAGGCTCCGCTACCCCCAGTTGAAAAGAGCCGATCTAGTCAAACCGCGACTCCACCGACGGCCGAACAAGAAGCAGCTCCTAAACCAAATCAAGAGCCCCCCAAGAATCCTCTGGTTCCATACCCCGGTCGGTTAATTCGCCAAAAGACCGATGAGCAATTCACAAAATTCATAAATTTACTAAAACAATTGCATGTCAATATTCCATTTGTTGAAGTCCTAACCCAAATGCCTAAATATTCAAAATTTATGAGGGACTTCCTCACTCACAAAAGGAAAATCGAATCATTGCAATTAGTTAATTTAAGTGAAGAATGCTCCGCCTTGCTACTCAACAAACTCCCACAAAAGAAGATTGATCCTGGAAGCTTCACAATCCCTTGTTCGATTGGGGAATCTCCCATTCGCAATGCACTAGCCGACCTCGGGGCTAGCATCAACCTCATGCCCGCATAATGTTCGACCGACTCTGCCTAGGGAAAACAAGCCCTACGAAAATGAGCATACAACTCGCAGATAGGTCGGTCAAATATCCACAAGGTGTCGCTGAAAAACTATTGGTTAAAGTCGGCGAATTTGTCTTCCCAGCCAACTTTGTCATACTAGATATGGAGGAAGATACCGAAGTACCACTCATCTTAGGTAGGCCATTCCTAGCCACGGCCCACGCAATGGTAGACATGAATGGTGGGACACTAACATTAAGGGTTGGGGACAAGGAAATGTAGTTTGGAGTTGGCAAGAGAGTAGAAGACGATGACCCGATCAATTATATGAAGGTCATAGACTCGAGTTTGGATGATGCTCTCCGACGGTGCAACAGGGGATGCAAGACATCCCACTTGGGTTACATATGACTGGCTTTGGGTCTAGCCAAGGACCCTTATAAACGTGACGCACCACGGAGGCATTCCTGGAACTATCCCTAGTTTAGTTTAGATTAGTTTTTATGCTTTCTAGTTTAGTTTTAATTTTCAGGAATAAAACACACTCGGGATGGTGAAGGATACCAAGGGGAAACTTGCACCAGCACCCCATGCACAAAAACAGGGCCACCCGCAGATTTTTCTTCGTTACAGCAAGTTCAGCACGGGGCCGTGCTCATCCAACACGCCCCGTGCTCAACCATCTGCAGAAAAATGCCCAGTTCAGGTACCTGGACACGGGGCGTGCTCACTGAACACGCCCCCATGTCCAACCTTCTGTTACTTTGTTTTATTTTCTGTTACTGGCAATCTGAACACAGGGCCATGCCCGGAAACCACGGGCCGTGTCCAGACGCCCAGTAACATGTGGCCAACAACTTCGAACTTCGACCGCATTTGATACAAATGCTCCAAAACTCCGCAACCTTCCATGGGCTTGAGGACGAAGATCCCCATTTGCATATAACTAATTTCCTATAAATATGTGATACATTTCGGATTAATGGGGCATCAAACGACGCCATCCGCCTTCGAATGTTCCCATATTCATTAAAAGACCGAGCTAAGGCTTGGCTTAATACCCTCCCAGTTGGCTCGGTAAACACCTAGGATGAACTGGCCCAAAAGTTTCTATATAAGTATTCCCCTCCTGCTAAAACGGCTAAATTAATGACTGAAATTAATACATACTCACAAGAGGATGGGGAATCCTTATGTGAAACTTGGGAAAGGTTCAAGGAGCTAATGAGAAAGTGTCCTCATCATGGTCTTGCTTTGTGGCAACACGTTTCCACTTTCTACAATGGATTGTTGCCACACACAAGAAAAACACTTGACTCTAGCTCCGGGTGACTTTTAGGTAATCGTCGCCCAAATGAAATTTATAATCAAATTGAGAAAATTGCTCAAACCAATTTTCAGTGGCACACTCCCCGAGGCAACAAATCCATTGCCCCGGGCGCCCATAAGGTTGATGAAAGAACCTCCTTGCAAGACCAAATTGAGGCCCTTTCTTCAAAAATCAAAAAATTAGAAATGGCAAAAACAACCTCGGTTATGGCTTGCGAGGGGTGTGGTGGGCCGCATGAAAATTGGAGTTGTATGAAAGAAATTGATAATCAAACAGAATCGGTAAACTACTTTGATAATAGACCTAGGCCGTCAGGTCCTCCAACGGGTACCTACAACCAAGGATGGCGTAACCACCCTAACCTTGGTTGGAGAGAACCCGGCAATAGTAGTAACCAACAAAATCTAAACCAACGAACAAACTTTCAACAACCAAGAAACGAGTCACAAAATTTCTCTCAACAACAACAAGGGGGACGAGAGAGGCTTGAAGATAATGTATCTAAACTCGGATCAATTTCAACAACTGGAATCAAATTTTAGAAATCAACAAGCTAGTATTCAAAACATTGAAAAACAAATAAATCAGCTAGCTCAAAATATGTCCGAGAGACCACAAGGCGCATTACCCAACAATACCGAAACCAAACCAAAGGCACAAGTACATCTCATTACATTGAGAAATCGCACCGTAGGTCCTGAGGAGGCTCCGCTACCCCCAGTTGAAAAGAGCCGACCTAGTCAAACCGCGACTCCACCGACGGCCGAACAAGAAGCAGCTCCTAAACCAAATCAAGAGCCCCCCAAGAATCCTCCGGTTCCATACCCCGGTCGGTTAATTCGCCAAAAGACCGATGAGCAATTCACAAAATTCATAAATTTACTAAAACAATTGCATGTCAATATTCCATTTGTTGAAGTCCTAACCCAAATGCCTAAATATTCAAAATTTATGAGGGACTTCCTCACTCACAAAAGGAAAATCGAATCATTGCAATTAGTTAATTTAAGTGAAGAATGCTCCGCCTTGCTACTCAACAAACTCCCACAAAAGAAGATTGATCCTGGAAGCTTCACAATCCCTTGTTCGATTGGGGAATCTCCCATTCGCAATGCACTAGCCGACCTCGGGGCTAGCATCAACCTCATGCCCGCATAATGTTCGACCGACTCGGCCTAGGGAAAACAAGCCCTACGAAAATGAGCATACAACTCGCCGATAGGTCGGTCAAATATCCACAAGGTGTCGCTGAAAAACTATTGGTTAAAGTCGGCGAATTTGTCTTCCCAGCCGACTTTGTCATACTAGATATGGAGGAAGATACCGAAGTACCACTCATCTTAGGTAGGCCATTCCTAGCCACGGCCCACGCAATGGTAGACATGAATGGTGGCACACTAACATTAAGGGTTGGGGACAAGGAAATGTAGTTTGGAGTTGGCAAGAGAGTAGAAGACGATGACCCGGTCAATTATATGAAGGTCATAGACTCGAGTTTGGATGATGCTCTCTGACGGTGCAACAGGGGATGCAAGACATCCCACTTGGGTTACATATGACTGGCTTTGGGTCTAGCCAAGGACCCTTATAAACGTGGCGCACCACGGAGGCATTCCCGGAACTATCCCTAGTTTAGTTTAGATTAGTTTTTATGCTTTCTAGTTTAGTTTTAATTTTCAGGAATAAAACACACTCGGGATGGTGAAGGATACCAAGGGGAAACTTGCACCAGCACCCCATGCACAAAAACAGGGCCACCCGCATATTTTTCTTCGTTACAGCAAGTTCAGCACGGGGCCGTGCTCATCCAACACGCCCCGTGCTCAACCATCTGCAGAAAAATGCCCAGTTCAGGTACCTGGACACGGGGCGTGCTCACTGAACACGTCCCCATGTCCAACCTTCCGTTACTTTGCTTTATTTTCTGTTACTGGCAATCTGAACACAGGGCCATGCCCGGGAACCACGGGGCCGTGTCCAGACGCCCAGTAACATGTGGCCAACAACTTCGAACTTCGACCGCATTTGATACAAATGCTCCAAAACTCCGCAACCTTCCATGGGCTTGCGTCGTGATAAAAAGAACCAACATAAGAAAATTATGAAATGGCATGACAAATCTAGTTAAAATTTGATTATATATACTTGACCACATAAAAACCCATTCCCACAAAAAGTGAGTTTTGAGCCTTTATTGAGCATACAAATACACATCTTTAAACTAAATGCTCATTTTTCGTTTCTTGTGTGAATAGCCGCTTGGTTCTTACAACTCTAGAACTTGCCACGACAATACATTCCCGGTCCTTACCAACTTAAACCCAAGTAAGTAAATGATGGAGGCATTAGGACTAACCCTTTTTATTTCAACACCATTATTTTTCTTTCTTTTACCACCTACCCAAAATCCCCCTAGTTAACCCCTTTGAGCCTAAATCTTTTCATTTCTTAACCCAAATCAAACACCCTTTATACCCACCAAAACCCTTTTTCATTTTAAACCCTTTATTTTAGTAACACAGCTCGGTTTTTCTTATGACTTCCTTATCAAAAAAAAAAAAAAATTGATGATGAAGCCAAAACAAATAAACAAACAAGTTTATCAAAAAGAACTTTGTTTGAAGAATTGCTTCATCAAAATAAAATGTTACAAAAATAAAAAGTCTTACGAAAACCGAAGTTTTTTTACGCCTTTCGCCCTTTTTCTACTAACTACTAACCCGACCACCTACCTTTAACCCAAGCCTAACCCTTCCCCCAAAAGTCCTCTTGATATTTACAAAGGTTTTTAGTTAAAAAGGAGGAGGATTGATTACTTGGCAAGCTTATGGTAGGAGTAAGTTCCATGCCGCTCTCGAGTGTTTCACAAAAATACATCTTCGGCCGAGTGTTGAGTGATCCCCCGTGAGGTATGTGAACTTGTATATAAATGGAATTTTAAAGAGGCATGTTATGCCCTAATAAATAATTTCTCCTATGAAAATTTTTAAATAAATCATGACAAATAGGATTGTAAATAAATAAAAATAAAACCTAATAAGGAATCTTGGAAATCCCGACACTCTATGACAAGCCCAAAACCTTCTCTTCTACCCATTCCATTTGGGTGTGTAAGCTACAAAATAAAGAGTTTTGCTTGAGGACAAGCAAAGATTCAAATGTGGGGGTATTTGATGTGTGCAAAATGCAACATATAAATTACATCAATTGAAGCATAAAACTAACCCTTTTTAGTACTAATATTGGAAAAAGTGTACTTTTGTCTTCCTTATGTATTTTCAGGGTTAAAAGAGCTTAATTGAACAAAAGAAACAAAAACGCAGCCAAATCCAGCATAAATACAAAAAAAGGAATAAAAGTGGCATGCCCGACCCCTCGACAGCATCTCCCAAGCAAAAACAAGAGAACAGAAGACTGAACACGCCCCGTGTGCTCATTGAACACGGGGGCGTGCCCAAGTGTCTGCAGAAAAGATAAAGTTGTAGAAGCTTCTATCACCCACCACCGGGGCGTGTCCAGCGGACACGTGGCCGTGGTCAACTCTAAGATTCGCAGAATCTAGGAAAATCTTGATAGTACAGATACGCTTCTGCACACGGGGTCGTGCCCAGCGGATACGGGGGCGTGGTCAACTAATGCAGACAAACTGCATTTAATGAAGAAAGAGAAGATGGGTGAACACGGGGTCGTGCCCAATGGACACGGGGCCGTGTCCGGGCTTCTGAGTCCAAATTTTTAACTAGTTGAGTCCAAAAGCAAAAAGTTTAACGACCTGAGTCCCCATAAGCATTTTCTTTAACTATTTGAGTCCAAATTTTTAACACCGTTTTAATTTTCAGTTTGTTTTTTATTAGAAGACTAAAATGCCCCTATATTAAAAAATAAAAACATACCTTCTCTTTTTTAAAACACTCAAGCTCACACTCTTTTAAAACACACACACTCACACTCATTTTCTCTGTCTCTTTCTCTCCCCCTCTCTCTCTCTGTAAAAACAACCATCACCAAGAACCACCATAGCCATCATACAGCACCGCCACCGTACATCACCACCACCACCATCACTGTCGCACCACAACCATCACCATCGCACCACCTCCACCACCTCACCACCGCACAACCACCTCCACCAACACTGTCGCACCAACACCGCAACACCTCCACCATCGTCAGATCTGCTGGTTTATATGGTTCATGGACAGTGTTAATATCAAAGCATTTTGTCAGATCTGATGGTTAATATATGTATCTGGTATGTCAGTTCTTCCATAAAACCCGAACTCGATTCATACTAGGTTGATTATGCTTCAAATCTAAAGGTATAGAAGGTATGTGAAGCAAATGGAAATTCGCGGTGGGTTGATTATGCCTTAAATCCAGATTCTTGATTCAATGGGTTGATTATGCCTCAAATCCAGACTCCAGATTCAGTACAGAAGATATGTAAGCTTTGAAATCAAAATTCCAGATTCGCAATCAATTGATGAGTGAAGCAAGAAAGAAATTCAAAAAGATTTTGCATACCCATTTGAATAGATTGCAAAAGGATTCAAGATTTTGTATACCCTTTTGAATAAATTGGATTATATAGTTTCTTGATATGATGTCTGGGTTGTGGAGTTGGAAAAAAATTCAAATATTTTGCATTTGCAGCATCGAAGCGTGCAAATTGTGTGTTGTACACCGTCACCGGAGGTCCGGGCATGGCTCCGGCGGTGTTGGGTGGTTGCAAGCAACGTGGAAATGGTATCACGGTGGTAGTGGTGATGGTGGTTCGGATTATAATGGTGGTAAGACAACGGTGGTGATACGGGCGGAAGCTAACTGTCCTAGTGTTCTAAGCAGATGAATCTGGTGTTGAGAGAGATTGCAGAGCAATTTACCCTTTATTTTATATATGATATTAAAATATTTATGCATTAAAGACTTGTTCCTTATACTCATGTGCATATAAGACTTGTACTTTGTGTGTAAATGACCAAATTACCCTTGTAGTTAACAAACTTGGTGGATGGAGTTAGAAATTTGGACTCAAATGGTTAAAGAAAATGCTTATGGGGACTCTGGTCATTAAACTTTTTTCTTTTGGACTCAACTAGTTAAAACCAATAAAACACAGAGACTCAAAAAGTAATTTACCCATTTTTAAAAGTATTTGAGCATTTAAAATAAAATATAAAAAGTGATGATAATGTGGAAATTTAATGCGAAACTAAAAAATGTATATTGATAGAAATAACTTAATTATTAAAAATAAATATAAAAGTTGTGATGATGTGAAAATACATATTTGTTAGTGTATTTATCACCTTCATTGGTGATGGTCTTAGAAATATGGGTGGGACCATATTAATTAATGCATTTTCATTTTTCTTTGTTTTTCACAATAAATGATAATAAACTTAATTTTTTTTTTGACACAACTAAAATCACAATCAGTGCGGTAAATTTATTAATTTGTTTTCTTTTATAAAAACTAAGCTGTAACATTTTTAAAAACAAACGATAATATTATTAATAACAATAACAACAACAATATTATTATATTCTAAACCACCATAAATATAATCATACAACTTCACATTTTATCACAAGTAAAATCCCACTTAAATCAAAATTCTTTACTTATTCATCCTCTGAAAACATAAACCCGAACCAACTTTATTATGTTTAATTAATTTATATATAGTTTTAAAAATACGAAAATAGAAAATGGATAAATTTTTAAAAGTATTTGAGCATTTAAAATAAAATATAAAAAGTGGTGATAATGTGAAAATTTAATGCGAAACTAAAAAATGTATATTGATAGAAATAACTTAATTATTAAAAATAAATATAAAAGTTGTGATTATGTGAAAATACAAGTATTGGTAAAAATGTTTATAGGATTGAAGAGAAAAAGTGTATTTTTAGTGTATTTGTGGACATTGATAGTTGACTAGACATATTTGTGACTGTATTTATCACCTTCATTGGTGATGGTCTTAGAGATATGGGTGGGACCATATTAATTAATGCATTTTCATTTTTCTTTTGTTTTTCACAATAAATGATAATAAACTTAAAATATTTATTTATTTTTATTCTTTGACACAACTAAAATCACAATCAGCGCGGTAAATTTATTAATTTGTTTTCTTTTATAAAAACTAAGCGGTAACAAATTAAAAACAAACGATAATATTATTAATAACAATAACAACAATAATATTATTATATTCTAAACCACCATAAATATAATCATACAAGTTTACATTTTATCACAAGTAAAATCCCACTTAAATCAAAATTCTTTACTTATTCATCCTCTGAAAACATAAACCCGAACCAACTTTATTATGTTTAATTAATTTATATATAGTTTTAAAAATACGAAAATAGATGAATTTTTTAAAGTATTTGAGCATTTAAAATAAAATATAAAAAGCGGTGATAATGTGGAAATTTAAGTATTGGTAAAAATGTTTGTAGGTTTATGGAGAAATTGAATGTTTTTTTTACGTATTTATGAAAATTTGATTTGAGAGTTGACCGAAAACATTTGTAAATGCATTTATAAGTGATATTGTATACTTGAACTACACATATGCCACATCTATCAACATTAACACATATGCTAGCAACATTTACACATATGTCTAATGCAGTACCATTATTTGATTGCAGTACCCAACTCCCAAATATTTAATTGTAAAATATATATATAAGGAAAAGGTAAAATGAGAACCAAATTAAGTTGTGAGAACATGAGAACTAGTCATTCCAAAAGATGCTTTCACGCTTGCTCGGGTCTGAAGATTAATCTCGCCAAGTCTAGCATTTTCGGTTTTGGTGTCTCTTTCACAGATGTGGAGGAGATGGCTAACTGGATCGGTTGTAAGGCCGAATCGGCCCCTTTAAAATACCTAGGCTTGACGGTTGGAGCTAATATGAATCGCATATCTAATTGGAGACCAGTTTATGATATCTTCAAGAGAAGGTTGACTCTTTGGAAGGATTCGGTTTTATCTTTAGGGGGAGGGTGATTTTAATCCGTTCTGTGCTTCAAAGTTTACCCAATTATTTCTTTTCTCTCTACAGAGCTCCTGTTAAGGTAATCAAAGATCTGGAATGTATCGTTAAAAAGTTTCTTTGGGGCGGTTCGAGCGACGTAAGGAAGACTCATTGGGTGGCTTGGGATAGGGTGACAATTCCTAAGAAAGCAGGGGGTTTGGGTCTTTGTAAACTTTCGGATACCAATTTGGCTTTACTTAGCAAATAGGGCTGGTGGTTCAAATGTGAGATCGATAATTTATGGGTTAAAGTGATTAAAGTCATTCACTCGAGTAGTTCGGGATGGTCATTTTTACCGGGTAATAGAGCGATCAGGGGAGGTTGGTTAAATATTTGCAATAGTCTCAAAAAACCGGTTGTCGAGAACAAGCCGATTCGGTGCTTCTTCAGAGGTGAGGTTGGGTCAGGGAGCAATATCCTTTTCTGGTTCGATCCGTGGTTAGAGGATGTTCCCTTGAAAGAGGTCTTTCCCGAGTTGTTTTGTTTGGAAGTTGTGAAATTCTGCTCGGTTAAGGACCGGCTGGAAGATGGCGGTATGTGGCTGTGAAGACACGACCCCGAAACGGATATGGAGCTAGGGGAGCCTGATGGGCTATCGGGTAAGTTAAGATGGGTTTCTCTCAACTCTGGCAGAGACAAATGGAGATGGCTGGGCGACTCTTCGGGGTTTTTTACGGTTAAGTCGGTAAAAACGTTATTAAATCGGGGTAGCATGGATCCAGTCCGGTTTGTGCTTGACTGGTGTAAGTGGGTTCCGTTAAAGTGCAACATATTTGTTTGGAAAGCGGAGATGAAGAGAATCCCTACGGCCGATGCGCTTTTGAAAAGGGGAATTGATATCGGTTCCGGGGTTTGCTCACTTTGCGGCTATGATGATGAATCAGTGGAACACCTGTTTCTTTCTTGTAGTATGTCTGCTATTTTATGGCATAAGATTAGCAGATGGTGCCGGATTCCTAATATCTTTGCTTTCTCTTTCAAAGATTTATTGGAAATTCACAAAACCAGCAGGTTGGGGGATAAGGAAAAGAAGGTTCTGCAGGGTATCATTATCATTGCGTGTTTGTCTCATTGGAAGGCTAGAAACAAAAAGCTTTTTTCGGGTTCTCGGGTTAATGTGGAAGATATTTTCAGTGAGATTATATCGGTGGGTTTCTTTTGGTTTAAACATGGTCCTCGTTTCGGTCCATTTTATGGAACGATTGGTGTAAATTTGTAATTATGTAGTGGTTTCGGTTCTGTTGTTTTGTTCGGCTCGGTTTTCGAGTTTGGCTGTTTTTTAATGAAGTTCTCCTTTCAGAAAAAAAATCATTCCAAAAGATTTTTTAAAAACATCCATCTACTATAATAAAAGAAACAAAACTTTTGGACACGCGTCATTCATTGAAGGTATCCTCAAATCTATACTTATCTTATACTAGCGGTAAGACCCGTGTGCAAACACGGGTGGTTTCTTAGAAAACCATGCATAACACATATTGATAGAACATATTGATACATGTATAGATATTGTACCAAAATGTGTTATCTATTATAGCTAAAAGACAACTATAAGTACATATAAAAGATGTCTAACAAACTGAATAAAAGATGTCTAACAAACTTAATAAAATTAATCAGTTACATATGATTATTTCCATTCTCTTATTCAAAAAATAGAGTATCCACCCATTGACAATGTAATCCGTTATAAACATAAGTACATATAAAAGATGTCTAACAAACTTAATAAAATTCGAATACAACTTAAGTTTTAACAAACATTAACTAAGAACATACGATCACCTGCCTAAACAACACACATCAAACCTCACTCAAGAGTTTGTTACGCAGCAACATGTCCTTTGTTACATGTTGTGATCTGGTTAAATATCCTACAGGAGACAATGTAATAGCTGTTGATCCAACAATCTCCCTATACAACAGATGATACGAAAACCCTTCTTTATTACTGATTTTTATTTCTCATCAACATCTCCCTGATTTGTCTTTTGAATTGTAGTTCAAAGTCCAGGGAGAACATGTCTTCTTCATCATCCCTTTCAAGTTGAAGGTCCAACAAATCTTGGAGATCGTATGCATTCAGATTATATGCACTATCCATTTTAATCTCTTCAACACTACCATCTGATCTGATCAAAGTCAATACTTGGGTTTTTGAGCATGACTTCCACTTTACTATTTTTGGATCAGTTGGTTTTCTTGGGCAAAGAATTATTGAAGATGAGTTTGGTGATTGTGGTCTGCTAACTAAATTTGTAATTGGTTCAGACAAATCAGATGATGAGAGAATGTTTTTCAGAGTATCGATTTTTAGAGACAGAGCAGCAGTTGTAGGATAGACTGGATTTTGAAGAACATTTGAATCTTCAGCTCTAACTTCTTCCAGCTTTTTGTAGGTCTCAACTATCTTCAGTTTAGACCATCTGGCAATGGATCTAGATGGACCATAACCAGCTGCCACAAGCTCTGCTCTCATTCTTTTAAACTTCAATGCCTCATCTGAATCCACTGTTTTGACTTTCTTCCAATTAGGTGGAGTTGGCTTTACCAGAGGATCATTGTGCATTTTTGTGATTTTATCGATCTCCTCTCTAAGAGCATCTGCTGACCAGTTTTTGAGTTGATCTTCAGTTGTCTTATATGGTTTGTACTTCATAATATGTACAACATAAGCATCCCTCAGTTTCATCTGAAGTTCAGGAATTGCTGGCCTCTCAGACATGGATTTACTGACGTCCCTAGCATAGTCTTCAAGTTTTACGACTTTGCTAAGCTGAAATGATAAAAACCTCTGGTATTCCCTGTCATCCATCCCTGTGCTTTTCTCCCATGCTATAACCTCAGCATGTGATACTTTTAATTTCAGATACTCATCTAAGTTTTGAGGCTTCCTATAGCCATAAAGAGACGGGAATGATCTTTTAGATGGATCCTCTATTGTGAAGAATGATTTAATTTCACCTTTAACAATGACTAACTCCAGCGGATATTGAGCTTCCAGAGGAATGACTGATGGTAGTGTACCAATTGTAAGAGATGAAGTAGGTTCTCTGCATGGAAATGACGAGCATGGACTGTTTTGAATGGAGGCAGATGATGCAGGGATTGCTGATTTAATCTCCTCATCTTCTTCTAACACAATATGAGTTTTTCTCTTATGTGTGGAGTTGATTTCTGGTGAAGGAGAACGTTTTGGTAGTGAAGATGAATGTATGGGAAATCTTTGTGATGTTGGAGCTGGTTGGATTATGGTTGGTGTAGTGAAAATGATCATGGCAGATGTTTGACGAACTTCTGCTGAAACAACTGGTGTCTCAGCAGTTGTTTGGTAAATATCTGCTGATACTTTTGTTATATCAGCATCTATTGACAGAATGGGTGATGATGGTGTTGAAGCTATTTTCTCCTTCTTTTGTGGTGTTTTTTTGGAGAAGGTTTGGATTTAGGTTGAGCAGGGGATACAATTTATGTAGGATTAGCTTTTGAATCTGGTGGCAACTTTCTCAGTGAATCTTTCTCCCCCTTTTTGGCATCATTATCATCATCATCATCTTTCTCAAAGATTGATGTAGAGGTGGAGCCAGTAAGTTTCAACGGATGTTCCTTAATGTTCATAATGTCTGCTTGTGTGTCTTTATCTCTGGCATCAACCAAATTTCTGATAAATTCCAAACTGAAATTGCGGTTACTTTCAGCCAAATTCCTCTGAGCTTGAAGGATGGGTTGCATAGAATTCCAAAGCTCATTGGTAATTTCCTGTGTGGTAGGTTAACTTTTAAAAAGCTCTATCATCTGCTTAATCAATTCTTTCATTTCAGCAACATCTGTTTCAATGGTAGACACTCTAACCGTTAAATCCTTATAACTTAATTCATCACCTACTTTAATAGGATCATCTGAATTCCACCTGTAGTAGTTGTATTTGTTTTGATAATAGGAGAAGTCTCCATATCATCAGAAACAGATGTCCCTTTTTTCTTGGTTCTGGGGACTTCCCACTGAAGCAGAGATTACAGTTGTAACCTCATCAGTGGTTGCCTTAAAGGGAGTCTTAATGATGTAACAACTGTCCAACTGATCACCAATGGGTTCAACAGATGTAGTGGCCGCTCCACTTGAACTACCAACAAGAGTTTCGTAATACTCAACGGGGATAACCTCCTCAATTGTTTGTAGGATAGCAGATTGAATTAGTTCAGACACAGTCATTTGTTGCGATCTCAGTAATGTTTGCATTAGAGGAACTGTTTTCTTTCTAAAATTCAATTGCTTCAAACAGAGGTAATATTGTTGATGGAAATTGAGTCGAGGGTTGTGGTGTAGAAAGCGTGATTGCCCTGGGAGAGGGACTTTTAAACATACTTTCATATAAAAGGTCTACTTCATGTTGTGGTATCCCTGTTCTTACAACATGATCCTTTTGTGAGGATACGTGAGGAGTTTGGATGGGTTGAGATATTTCCAACAACTGTGAGGAAATAGCAGCAGTGGTTTCAAGTGACATTTGTGTTGTCACTGCATTAACCTCTGGGATCTCATCTTCCAGAGGAACCTTTTTATTTTGTTTGGTTTTGGTGGGCTTTTTGGATGTGACATGTTTCTTTTTGCATTTTCCTAGTGTGTGTTTCACAACACCGGTTGTGGTGTCATGATCACCAGGAGCAGTTGGCTCAACAACAGAGGTTTCAGCAACAGATGTGGACGCATATAAAACAGGCTCATCCCCCTTTGTTTCTGTTTTTAAAACTTTTGACTCTTTATCCATAAGTTTTGTAAAAGTTTTACTTGTAAGACTATTTATTTGAAAAGCTACACCTTGTTCAAAATCTGTTTGTGACACTTGTTTTCGTAGGTAGTAGCTCAGAAGTCTTGAATACAACAGAAAAGCATTACTACGAACACCTTTTTCAATTTTTCACATTTTTCACATTATTCAACAAATCAGAAAACAGTGCTTGTGATAAATTGTAATCAGATTTTGTTAAAATAGCATAACCCAAATACTGATGTTTAAAGGTATCTCATTAAATGCGGTGGTCTTCGCTGAGAGGCAAGTTAAAAGAGTATGAAACAAAAATTTCATTGGCGGAGGGAAGTTTGATTTGTACATAGTAACTTCCTTTAATTGTGCATCATACCCTCTTTCAATGAACTCTGTATGAAGTTCACGTTTTTCAAAGTTGGTCTTACATCCCAAATCGTCCAATGCAAATATAGTGGAAATTGTAAATGGAGAAATTCGTACCACACTTTTCCCGACCTTGGATGTGATGGAAACTGAATTATTATCTTTAGACTCTATTTCAGCATTAAACCAAAATTGTCGGAGTGTTTCTGTATGAATTGGAGCATCAGCAGTAAGGATTGATTTGTATTTTGATGACGTTAAAAGGTCAATTATTGAGTGAAAGCTGGTATTTTTGTTGGTTTTCTCGAAGATGGAGAGGTAGTTGTGAGGGTTTTTGATGTTCAGAGACATGATCGGAGAAGAAGGTGATTTGGGGATGAAACAGGATTTAAGTTGGAGGGTTTTTTAATACGTTGGAAACTGTTTTTGAGAATTTTGAATTCGAGACGGCAGTGATAGAAGCTCGATTTAGGGATGAAACAACTTTTATATAGAGGGAAAAAGTGAAGGCTGACGTGGCAGTAGTTACAAATATCTGATGGCTAAGATGTGTCCATGTCAGAACCTCTCTTTCGACAACCAATGACAGTTGTTTGGAAGCCTCTGTTGGTCAACTACAGAAGTTGGGAACAGTGTGAGTCAAACAGTCATAAGTCTAACATCTGCTATTAGCACAACCACTGTTGTATCAAAACCTCTGTTGAGCATTTTAAGATTAAATATCATCTGATGTTCGTTAACATCTGTTGGCCCATAGCAGACCTTTGCATCTTCAGACATTTATTCATCAGCAGATGCTCTCTTTTGTCGGACTTTAGCTACAACACACCTTTTACAATAGCAAATATCGACTCTTTGTAATTAGGTCTTACCACAAATTCTTCCAAAAAACTGTTATTAATGAACAAATATTCTAGATGTTACACATCAACATCAATATCAGTCTGCAATCCTTAGATGTTATTCAAAATTATATAATATTCTAGATGTTACACATCAACATCAATATCAGTCTGCTCACGAACGGAAGTTAAAGGCATCCGTATCAGATTTCTGGAAACCTGCTCCCTCGTGAACAGGCCAACTTGCAATCCATCAAAACATCTCTTCAGCTCTTGAAGAGTAGCCCTATCTTCATACACATGTTCCTCAATTTGCCTGACAAAACGCTGCTTTAAATCATCTGATTTTGCAGAAGTGTATGACGCCATTTCAATAAACTATATTACTCAACTTTCCTGAAAGTATGATATCTTCGTAGGAAAACGTGATGAAAAACAGGTGAAGTGGCAATGAGTTTATATACTGAAATATCTAACAGTTTAAGTAATTACACTTAAACTCATTGTACATTTAATAATCTAATCAACTAAAACGTGTAGATTTAATATAAACATATTAATGTATGCAAAAACCTTTTCAAACCCCAACTTTTATGGGAAAACTATAAATTTAAATATCAAGCAACCCAAAGACAAATTTTAGAACTTCAAAGAAAAACAGTAGATTATCATAATTACAATTAACCTCTTCATTTACCATATAGAGGCGGTTTTAAACCCTATAAAAGACCGATGATTACTTTTGATTCAAAACATCAACAATTTGTCTTACAAATCGCTGTCTGTCAAAAATTGTTTCAAATCAGAAAATCCAACAAAAATCTACATGGCAAACTTCATCTTCTACCACTGGTCAGACACCAACGATGTTAAAACACAATTCTCGTTGTGGTCACTCAAAGAAAAAAGAACAGACGAAGAACTAAACAGGAAAGTCGACATAATCAATGATACTAATTACCATAAAACTTGGAACAACATAACATTGCTCGATGAAGTCCTCCACTCTCCTCCATCAGATTTTCAGAAGAATGCAGAAGAGTTTCTGACACAACTACTAAACCAGGATCAGAAAATCTGCAACATGCTAACTGATCTGAAAAACAAAAGAGAGAATGAAATCACATGGAGAAAGGCCAGAGTCTACGAAATCCTAGCAAATGTTAACTCTAGTGTGTAATAATTTATGAATATTTCAGTTACTTTTTATTTTTATATGTATGTTTATTTAATTTAATAAAAACTATCGACATTTTCAGCACTTGTTTCTTCATAATCAAATTAAACCACAGACAATCAAAATAAAAAACAAACCTAAAATGCAAAGGTCTCCTCTCAACGAAGGCAGCACATATAACTTTTGAAGATATTGCACCAACCTACACTTTGTATAAAAGAAGAAAACCTCAGTGACATAAGAAAAGCTGACTTTTGATTTAACGATGCGTGAACAATGCAACTCTCCCATCAAAGAAGATAGCACATGCAACTTTTCACGATGTTGCAACAATGATAATGCAACATCGATGTTGAAAGGTTGATGTGTGAAGGGAAGCTTCATTGAAACGACGATGTTAGAACAATGATACTGGAACGATAATATGTAAACATAAGTTCAAACACATGATATTGGAACGATGATGTGTAAACAGAATCAACAAATGTTAGAACAAAGAAGTGTAATCGGAGATTAGCTGGCTGAATCATGAGAGCTATGCATTTGAGAGAGAGAAATATAAGCTCGCAGATATGAGCGAGAGAGATAGAGTTGAAAATTGAATATGGAGCCAGATTCATATATCTTATTTATAGGATTCGAATATATGATTTCAATTGAATTTTGAATCTAGAACCAGAATTATGAATCTGGGCAGAGGTTTGAGTGAATTTAAAATAATTTTATATATTAGGCTTTATGATGCAGTAATGACATAAGAAAAACATTGTTGGACAGCCTCTCTAGCTGACACATCAGCTTTTCTTATGTCATTGAGATTTCTCCTTTTATAGAAAGTATAGATTAACTAAATAAATAATAAATTAATATTAAATCTTATCATACTTTATAAAATATTATCCTCAAATCTAAATTGTTAATTTAATATATTTTTAAAACAAATACCTCTCTTTCCTACTTATCTTATCTTATATTAAATATAAATAATAAATTAATAATAAATGTTATCCTAATTTATTAAAATATAACTTTTTTATTATTTGGTATACAAGATTATATTTATTCAGCCCGTGTAAAACGCGAGGTTTTTAAAATATATTTTTTTTTATTATTTACTATACAAAGTTACATTTATATAACCCATGTAATACACGAAGTTTTTAATAATATAACTTTTTTATCATTTGCTATGTAAAATTAGATTGATTTAACACGTGTAATACACGGGTTTTTAAGGATATATTTTTTTTATTATTTGGTAGATTTTTCAATCCAACTATACATGAGTTTTTTAAAGATACGACGTTTTTAGTATTTAATATACAAAATCACATTTATTTAATCTGTGTAATACACATGGTTTTTAAAGATATAAATCTTTTTTTATCTATTAAGCATGTGTAATATAAGGGTTTTTTAAGGATGTATTTTTTTTATTATTTGGTAGATTTATTCAACCCGATTATACACGGGTTTTTTAAAGATACGACGTTTTTAGTATTAAGTATATAAAATTACATTTATTTAATCTGTGTAATACACTTGGTTTTTAAAGATATAACTTTTTTTTTATTATTTGATATATAAAATTATATTTATTTAACCCGTACAATATATAGGGTTCATAAAGATATAACTTTTTATTATTTAATATATAAAATTATATTTATTAAACCTGTGTTATACACGGAGTTTTAACTTAATACATTAATATGCTCATGCTTTTAAGGGTCATGCATAGGCCGGGTCAACTTAATATAGTCTTATTGTAGGCATATGTCAACCTATCTTTGATAACTTATGGAAGTCCTATTTATGACATTGCGTATATATCAACCTAATGTCACACTGGATATACCCAATGTAGGCAAAGTATTAAGGAAGTCCTCTAGCATTACCAGAGGCGGAACCAATACTATGTGAGCCGTAGCACGGGCTACGGCTGAGGTCTGTATGTGTAGTGTATTTTTTATATATATATTGTTTTTGATTTTATACAAAAGATATCTCTAAAATAATACAATGATATCCCTAACTAACTCAAACTTATAAAATAAGGGAGTCTGATCGAAACAATGACCCAATTGATTAGATAAGCCCAACTGATTAGATTAGCCCAAAAAAAAACACAAAAATACGTATGGCAGCATTCTTTCTGATCGTCGTTTAGGTTCTGGAAGAAAACCAAACGTCGTTGGTCATCCTTTACGCACTGGTCTCCTGTTTTGCTGCTGCCAATAACACTGGTTCGATAAAAGAATCCACAATCCTGTTGTTTGCTGCTCCGATAACACTGGTTCCGACCGTTCCGCCCCTGCTTAGGTATTTGTTTTTTAAAGTAAAAGACGACGATGTGATTAAACGATTTCAAACTATGAAAAAATGACAAATTTATTAGGTATTTATTTTACTTTAATTATTGTCTTTTTTTAATATTTTATTTATTATTGTTTTCTTAATATTGTTTAATTGCATGGTAAAAAAATTTCTTTAGGGATACTCCTGATTTAATAGGCTAGTTCCGCCACTGATTACCACGACTTAGGGTATGTTTGTCAAAAGTAGTTGTGGCTGGTGGATGGAAGCTGATAGCTGGTGGCTGGTAGCTGGTGGCTGTATCTTTTTAGATATATTTAGATGTTTGGCAGAGTAGCTGGAGCATTTAATTAAAATTTAAAATGACCAAAATGGACATAACTAAAAAAACATAGGGTATGTTTGGTATGTAGCTTTTAAGAGCTTTTAGAAGCTTTTAGCTTTAAGCTTTAAAAAAAAAGCTCTTACTCAATAAAAAGACTTGTTTGGTTGAATAAGCTTGAAGCTTTTGGTTAAACGCTTCTACTAGTAGCGTTTAGAAGGAGCTAAAAGCTTTTAGCGAAAAAAATAAGTATTTTAACCTCTAAAGAGTTAAATGTTATGTTTTCTAAAAAAAGTTAATGTTTTTTTTAAGATTTTTATAAAACTAGAACCCACTCAGCAACAGCAACGTTAACCTTTACATACATGTATATCAGTTTGATCTCTATGTAGACTATGGACGCATTCCAGGAATTCGATCTCTTGGGTTGTTGGGTTGGG
This sequence comes from Helianthus tuberosus, assembly GCA_030545235.1. Taxonomy (NCBI): domain Eukaryota; kingdom Viridiplantae; phylum Streptophyta; class Magnoliopsida; order Asterales; family Asteraceae; genus Helianthus; species Helianthus tuberosus. The sequence continues at coordinate 3,342,280 of CM060370.1, forward strand.
TTCTAATTTTCAATTTTCTATCCTCGTCGATTGCTTGATGAAATGGGCTAGGATCCAGCTAGAAGACTATAATGGTTTGGGCCCGGCAGATCCGGTCAGGATGGTCTCCGGCCCAAGTGTTTGAAACTTGTTTAACAAAAGTCCAGTTTGAAGAAACTAATATTTTACAAATTTCCCTTTTATGAAATGATTATGAAGTTTATAATATTTTACAAATTTCCCTTTTATGAAATGAATATAAAGTTTATAATATTACATATTAAGTACGTAGTCGAGGTTAACTTTATATTTAAATTAAATCAAACAAGTTATATAAAACACCTAATAATATATTGACATTAATTTATCCATGATGTATTTTGTTTTTTATGATTTACTAGGATTTAGAACACGTGCGTTGCGGCTGGACCTTAAACTAAACAAAAATTAGATGTAAAAACGTTGAACCATACATGTGCGTTGCGGAGTGTTAACTCGCCAAATTTAGACCGAAATGTAAAACATTATCATAGAAAAGAATAAGTAACAATAAAAATATATAATAATAATAATAATAATAGTTAAATAAAGTTAAAAGGTACAGGGTTTATTTAAATCCAAACAAAACCTTAAGGGTTATTTTGTATTTTTACTAATACTTTAAAGGAAGAAATGTAAAATACATCACAACAATGAAAGCTTGTACATTCCGCTTGAGAAGATACACTTAAGAAACAAAAAAAAAAGTTGGTACCACCTTTTGGTGTATGCAATCAAGTGACATCCTTCCATTGGTCACCAAAGTTGAATGCTAAGACCACACGGTGTGGTGAAGCCCTTGCCCTTCCACGCTGCTAACACCACCTCGTTGTTGGCGTAGGGGCGAAGAGGCTTGTGAGGTGGATGGTGGGGATTGGTTGATGGGAAAAGGTAGGTGTTGATTGGTTGGTTTGTTTGGGGTTTTGAAGATTTCCACACCGCCTCCCCCTTACTACCACCCCGTGGTTTTGAGCTTTTGGAGGGCTAAGGTCTCTCTGTTGACGTGGCAGACAAGTGGCGTTTCACACTCCTTTCACCTTCACAACTACACCGTATAGTCTAACTATGTGAGTGTCACCAAAGTTGATAATTGATGGATAGATAATATATAGTTATGTTTCCTTTTTTAAATTAATTTAACACTTTATGTTTAAAATTATTAGTTTTTAATTTTTTATAACATCTTATTAAATTTATACCATCTAGTAGAGTCGAAGAGTGCAGTTTCTCTACCCCTTTTAGTTTCCCTTATTTCATCCTATATATACCCTGTCATGCAGTGGCGGACTTATAGTACAAATAGGGGTAGCACGGGCTACCCCTCAACCCCGTCTCCGTAGTGTAAAAATACCCTTTAACTCCATTTTCGTAGTGTAAAAATACCTCTCAACTCCGTTTCTGTTATATAAAGGATATTCCTGAGCCTAAAAAAAATAGGATACCCCTAACTTTTTGGGCTAGTTCCGCCACTGCTGTCATGAGTGTGATGTTAGTAAGTACTTTTTTGAGTTTGGATATAAATCTTGTTCTAAAATAATTTGTTGTTGATATAACATCAAATTTTATTTTTAATCATTAATCAAACACTCTCTCCTTGGCCTACAAATACATCCGAATATTGAATATACTGTTATGACACCTAAACAAGCTACCAAACAAAAACATCGCAAATATACACCAACCACTCTCAATCTCCACAAACTGCTAGTAAGGTATGATTAAAATAGTTATACCATAAGCAACGATCACAGAATATTCGATAAGTTAAATAATATTTACACAAAATGTCTTGATACCATAAGCAACTATCACAGAATATTTGATAGGTTAAATAATATTAACACAAAATGTCAGAGTTTAAATTATTTGTTAAATAATTTGTACAAGTTTTTATTTATTTAGTTAGGGTGATGTCACACCCCGATATTTCCACATATCACCGGTGGGGAGTATCGTGACGTAGTTGATATCATCATGGTCAAACATACACAGAATAGCACAGCGGAAGTTTTGGAATATAAAATATTATTACAAACTCAAATGTCTGAAAATATCAAAGTATTTATTATAGACGAGTCTGTAATATCAAATCCACAGGAGGATCATTACAGAATGTATAAAATGAAGTTTAGCTGACTTTAAGGCATCTTTAAGGATTTGCAAGATCCTCTATTTCGACACCGAGCAATCCCCCAGCCTATTACGAGTAGTACCTGCCACTTAGTCTTTGGAAAATACGTCAGTTTTCACTGGTAAATACAATTAACCGACTCATTTGAAAAGAGTTTATGAAAATTGATTTAAGTGCACAAGGCACAAACCATTTATAACTTGGGACAATCTTTAATAAAATCTTGTATGCTGTTTCACATGTTTGTCATACATATGGGGCCGGTTTGGAAGCCGGTCACGATTAACCGACTCACCACTTACAAAACCCACGAAGGAGTTATCCCCAACATGTGGGTTATTTATATTTTAGCGTTTGCATCTGTCGGGTGTATGCCTACACCCCGTGCATAGGTCGTGGCCATTTTTAACTTTAATGAGCCGATGATATCCAGGACACGGTCGTTAACCCCCAATGTTTATGTTATCAAACAACACAGATTAAAACGGGTTATGCAGATTTATTAAATCACAATCCGACTAAATGATCTCATACCCGACCAAGCGGTATTTTTATGATACCGTATCCCAAGCCCGTATAGGGAAAATAAGTTAAAAGTATTTACCTGAGCTAATACTTGATTCACAGCAAAATAACCCAGTCGTATTCAATCTATCTAAATGCAGGTAGCTTTTACCGGGTGGCTCTAGTCTGGAGTGATGGTAATATATAACCAATTTAGAATGCTAATGGTCTTTATTTAAGTCGTAGACTTAGACCGGCTAGCTTAAAATATCTAGAACGGTACGATATGCTAGATTAAGCGATGACCGGAATAGAATGTAATTCAGACCCAACAAGTACGAGGACTTGTATAATATGGGTACACTAAGTACATTCTGGATTTTGAAGTGAAAACAATAAGGTTAAACCCGTTTTAGCAAACTTACATAAACTAGTTACGTAAGTCTAACCGTACGCGTATAAGCGATAACGAGTAACCGAATGAGTCATGAATAAGTTCCATATGCCAATATACTTTAAACAAGTTATAATATCAGTGAGATATCAACTTGTTTGCCCGTTTAGGTTTTAAAATCAAACTATGCCCCGTAAGGGCGTTTCGGTCATTTTATGACGTATAAAAGGAACTTGGGTACAATCTGATGTTATGATCATAAACATTCTTTTAAAATACTTTATTTATGATATAATATCAGTATGATATCAAACATATGTGTTTTTTTTAAGTTTAAAACCAAACTATGCTCCATAGGGGCATTTTGGTAATTTCACACATAGGCTTGAAGGCTAATTTGGGAATCTGAATTCATAACATATACCTACTGTAAAAATATATTTAAAATGATTTATAAAATCAGTAGGTAACAAGTCTTGCTTGGTAGTTATGGTTTAAACCATACTACGCGCCGAAACGGCGATTAAGTCGCTAAATGACGATATATGCGATCTTTTATGAAAACTGATATTACGGTCAGGTTTATATGACCAAAATATGTTATTTAATATTATATATCAGGAGTAAAAAGGTTTCGTATGATAATCATGTTTTAAAACCATTTTAGGTGCCAAAAGGGCATTATCGTCATTTGAAGACATAATTCAAGAACTTGTGCATAAACTCAGTTTATAATCTGAATTGATATCCCAAATTATCCTAATTATGATATTAAATCAGTAGGCAATGAGTTTGGTATAAGGAATTATGCTTTAAACCGATCTATGCGCCTAAAGGGCATTTTGGTCACTTTAAAGCACAATTCACGACATTATACGCGAACTAAGTTTATGATCAGATTTATAACATCAAAATATGTTAAACATGTTAACATATCAGTACCTAAGTTGTTTGAAAGCTTATTGGTATCTAAAACCTTATTTTTGCTAAAAAGGGCATAATAGTCAAAGTATGGCATATTAATGGATACTTGCATAAGACTCGGAATACTAGTATGATCATGTAATATAATCCCAGAGGGTTATGCTACATTATAATACGATCATAACTGAACCTAAAATCAGTAGCATACTAGTCTAATTCGGCTTATAACCAAAAGTCAATGTAGAAGTCAAACTACGCGACTTTCGGTTGCGAACCGACCCTAAACTTAGAATTGTCGGGTTAAACATGTTTAGACATGTTTAAATAATAATTACCAAGTTATTAAAGGATTAAATATAATTTATAACCTTTGTATTATTGGTTTTACTTATTAACCACAATTCTGCCAAGTTTGACTTTTTAATTAAATAGTTTGACCCGACAATTAACTAAGCAATTAAAGGAATTAGGAGGTGCCCTTTCAGGGATTAATCACCTACCTAACTATGGTCTTATACCCACTTTTAATTTGGTTAGTGGCTGGACCATGAGAGTTTAATTCGAAAGTCAAAGTTTATATACGATATTTAACTTTTCGGTTCTTAAAGCATAAAACTGAACTACTGAGAGGGCTACGACACTTACAAAAGGGTCCATGCAATCTTTTCTACTAAAATAGGTTCCCAATTCAGTTCAGAAGCTCCAGATTTGAGTTAGAGAATGAAGGAATGAAAAGTGTGAAGAAAATGAATGAAGGCTTCAAGTATTTATAGGTTTCGGGTATGATTTTGGATCAAGACAAGTGTGTGGAGGGTTAATCAGATCATAACATCTGTTATACAGCTGTCCTAATTGGTTTGGAGCCCAAGGATTCGATTTGGATTGGTCTAGAATGGAATAGAGTGGAGACCAAGCAAAAATTCGTAACTGGCACTTGCTTACGGACCGTAAGGTCCTTGGTATATGGTCCGTAAGGACCTGGTCTGAAATCACAAAGTTTCAATAGTTGGCAGTTTTTGCCCCTGAACGCGTATCGTTGAGTTTTGGCATATCTAACACCCGTTAACCCCATTTCTAAGCTCTATAAGGAAGTTAAAGTATATATAACTTCAACCATGCTCAAAAACATGTCGGATGTCAGTTCGTTTGGTCATACGGTCACGTTGTTCGTCTAATTACGACGAAACACGGACGAACGCGAAAAACGATCCAAACGACGCGACGAATGGAATTTTATCAAGCCAAACACTAAAATAAAATATTTTAGTGCTTACATAAATTTTTGGGTGTCTGGATATATTCAGATTGCAAGATATGCGCGAATATGCAAACTTGTGCACTTTTTGACACTTTTAGTCCCTGCTTGACGTAAAAGTTTATTTTTGCGCACCAAACACCTCTAAGCCTATATCTAAGCTATAAAAAGGATAATTAGGGTATGATTAACTCATGTTCATATTCCGGAAGGTCCGTTACCATACGAATCGGCATACTTTTGCAGTTTGACGCAATTAGTCCTTTAATTGCGCAAAGTAGCGCGAAACGTTGTTTAATGATATCCAAGCCTTCCATGGCCCATAATGGGCATTCCCAAGCATATACTTAAATATTACTACACTCCTGTTTGCTTAAATGGTCACCGAAAGGCGTAGATTCAAAAGTTGACGCTTTTGGTCCTTCTAATGCACAAACTTGCGCGTATCATCATTTAATGGCATCGAAGCCCTATGTAGCCCATATTAAGGATTCTCAAAAGTATGATGGCACATCAAAATGCTTCGGGTTCGTTAAAAGGTCATTCAGAGGTGTAATTAAACATGTTGACGCTTTTAACCCCTCTAACTTACAAACTTGCGCGTAACTTCACTTGTTGGCATAAAAGCCTTGCATAGCCAATATTAGGCATTCCCGAGAATATGATGAAAACATAATGAAGCTCTCGGTTCGTTAAAAGGTCACTCAGAGGTAAGAATTAACATGTTGACACTTTTAACCCTTCGACGCGCAAACTTCCACATAATTACGCATACGGCTCCTCTCGTCCATCCAATGGCTCATTTGAGAATACGGACACCGTATAAGGTCACTCAGAGGCTTAGTTTAAGCATGTTGACACTTTCAGTCCATTTAAAATCAAGGTTTTCGATTTTGACGAAATTAGTCCCTCATAGTCAACGTTTGACTTTATTAGGGTTTATTACACGTGTCAACACATCATTGGACACGATTTTACGAGGTGTTACATCCTCACCCCCTTAAAAGAAATCTCGACCCCGAGATTTGCTCAAAAAGATGGAAGTACTTTCTGTCATATAATGGAGTTTAACTTCCACAGTAATTTAGGGACCTTTATGGGTATTCCAGTTGACCTATTCCATAGGTACGTGATCCTTTTCGAAGTTTTCTTAACCTATCGATCCTTGATCGATTTAGGTCTTTCAATAAACCTCAGGCTTTCATCAATCAATATGTCTTTATGAGACATTGCTAGCGATTTATCAGCTAGGCATTCCTTTGAGTTAGAAATGTGGAACACATCGTAAATTTCACCGAACTCCTTAGGCAAGTTAAGCTTACGAGCTTTACTGCCATCACATTCGATGATCTCGAATGACTTATATATCCAAGGCTTAACTCGCCCTTTATACTGAGACATACTGCATTCTTTCATATTTGATATTTTTCAATAGAGTCTTGTTCCCTATTTGGAACTTTAAGAGATTTGTGCCTCTTGTTCGCATTGCTCTTCTGCCGATCACTGGCAGCCTTCATACTGTTATGGATTCACATTATCTTATCCGTCATCCTTTAGGACAGTCTCAGATTCTGATAATTGGGATTTCCCAATTTCCTGCCCAACAAATGGGCGTTGGCTATTTCTCCAAAACAAGGTTTCCAGAGGAGCAACCTTGATGCTTATATAATGCTATCAGTTATAGGAGAACTTAATTAGGGTGAGATAGTCATTCCAACTACTACCCGGATCAATCTTAAGGAATTAACTACCCTCACAGTTAGTCGAACAAATCGACGATCCTGGGCAGCTAATAACGATTCTTAATCGTTACCTAGTTAGGTTGCAGTAACCAATGCACAAGGGTATTGCATTGTGCTTTCCTTTATCAACAATAATAGTCGGAGCTCCTAAGACAATGAGCTAGGCTGTACAAGCCTTTTCTTATAAACTCATCTGGTTAGCCCTCAGTTCTTCCATTTCCATTGATGCTAACCGATATAGAGCTTCTGTAACAGATACAGCTCTTAATAGGGTGTAAATCCTAATTTCATCTTGCCTCTCTAGAGGTCAAATAGGGTAGTTCAACTGAGAAGAAATTAAGTTATCCAAATATGATAGAGGTAGCTTCAATCTTCGACCTTGGTCCACTTACCGTTGATTGTGCCATACAAATGACACATCTGCTTTACGAGTGCACGAACGCCTTAAGTAGAGACGCCTACTTAGGCATTTTCTATTATGGATATCTCCTTTGAATACCACTAGCTGACTTTGGTACAATATGACCATTGGTATATCTTAGTGGTTCCATGCATTAAACCTCCATACTGATCAGGCATGGAAGCAATCTATGGGACACACTAGGTTACGCCAATCCTCATATGGAGGTTTTATCATACATAGTTGGCACTCGCAGTTGATAAAATCAATGAGGAAAATAATTAAAATAACTTATATTGTCGTACTCTATTCAAAGAAAGAGTACTCTTAGATTTCGCAGAAGGATTCATTGCCGATAATAGAAGAATTGGTCTCTCAGATTTCATTGGTAAGTTCTACCTGACTAAGAATCTGGAGTTCTTATCATCAAGGTTTTGCTAAGCTTATGGTCTATGAAAGACTTATTATTGCCTGTATTAAAACAGGACACTTAGTAGAGATTATCATTGGTACATGATAAGGAATGTACTTGATGACATCATGTACCGCCTTTTGGCATTTATCAGGCGAGTTCAGGCATTTCCTTCCTTAGCTTTTCAAGGCCTAGCTGCACCTTCTTTGGCAGCTTTATGGCATCTAGTTCTGATGTGGCCTTACTCACCACAGTCGTAACAGACTGTTATTCCACATGTCCCCACATTCATGGGACTGATGACCAGTTCCTTTGCAGATGTCACACTGCTTTGGTCTTTGATTCAATCGGCACTAACCCCAGTGTCTTTTATAGCAATTCTTACATACAGGCTTCTTACTGAACTTATGTTGGTTCTTATTAAGCCCGTAATTGCTCTTTTTTCTAGATTTTTGGGAGTTATCCTCCTCCCTTGGTTCATCCATCACAATCGAAATGTGAACAAAAGCTCTTTTCATGAGCAATTGGTTGAGGTTTTGAATGAAATTGGGAGCAAGAAGCATTCGGCTCTTCGAATTGTTTCATGACCTTTTCCATGGCCTTTCAAACTGCTACGTCAACCACAGCTTGGAGATTAACTCCATTAATATTAAGGTTTTACGTTTGTAGCATTAATAGCTTCTGTCGCATTAATAGTATCGCGACTGATATCCACCTCATTCGAGTTTGCCATACTCGAAACTTGGTACTAATCACCACGTTAAGCAATTGTTAGTCATCATCCTGATGACCTAACATAGATCAGCTACGGCATCCTTAAACCGTATAGGCTATTATTTTCTAAACATTCCTAATGAATGTTATTGGAATGTATACCCATACATTTAGCCTAGGTCACAATAGGACCATTAATGGCACTTAAGGTTTGGAGCGAGTCCATTACCTGTTTGACAGAGGATCAAAATGTCACAACTGTCTTTGTCACAAGGACGATTATGAATAGCTCGAAAGCTAGCCTTACATGACTTTCATTATATATATATACATATGGCATAGAAGCCCGTCACGAGGGACGTAGAAAAAATATGGCATAAAGCCTAGTCATGAAGGACACAATGATTATATGGCACGAAGTCCTTGTCGCAAAGGACATTTAGATATGGCTCAAAGTGGCCTCGTCATAATGACGTTATAAGACATGGCACCAAGGCCTCATACGGAGGACATTTACAAATGCTGGCACAAAAGGCCTGTGACTAGGAATGTTAACATTTAATATGTTAACTTGTCACGAATGTCATACTATAGTACATTGACTTGTCATGGATGACTTTAAAACATATCTTATTGTTTTATCACCAAGGACATTAGTTTATAAGCCGCAATCTTATCGGATTAGGGGCTTCCAGGTTTGAACATAGTTATTCACCTTTGGACAAGGAGTCATAAACTACAACTGTCATTGTCTCTAAAGATGACTTATTTGGCACAAAGGTAAACTAATTGACATCACTAATGGATGTTCATATATCATCATTGCATTTGATGATATCAGTCATGATCACGCTGATCATATAGATTGTTAGGGTTGGGTATAACCCACCCTTTGGATAGGGGATTATGAGGATCACCACTATCTTTGTCTTATTGACAATAGAGTAAAGTGTAGCCCGTAGGCATTCCATCACAAGGGATGTTAATATTATGATTATCATATTGATGATACTAGTCAGGATCGCAATGATCATGCAGACTATGGGATTTGAGCATGGCTTACCCCCTTGGGCAAAGAATCACAAAAGATTACATTTGCCTGGTCTCAGATGGACAATATAATATAGCCCTTAGGCCAAACATCATTAAGGATGTCAGATTTAATCATCATACTGATGATTTTAGTCATGATCGCATTGATCATATAGACTATTAGGCTTGAGCACAGCTCATTACCTTGGACAGGGGATCATAAAGATCACAATGTCAATGCCATAGAGACGTCCTCATATAGCACAAAGCATTGTCTCGAAGGGCAGTTAGATTGCACAAAAGGCCTTGTCACAAGGATAATTAAAATATAATCAATGATCTCTTGGATCAGTGATCTTTAAGGGTCGAACATAGTTCATCGCCCTTTGACAAGAAGTTTATAAACCAAAACTATCATTGTCATGAATACATCTTCGCCCAATGGCATACATCCTTATTGGATGTTTTGATGTATACTTCATATTGTTGTTTGATAGCCGTGATTCGTATTGATCATATAGGCTATGAAGGTGGCTTGGAAAAGTCCAAGTACTTTTGGAAGCTAGTGTGGTCTCTCAAGTCACACAGCCCGGAATGTTAACATGTTCTTAGATGTTAACAAGGATTAATTATCTTAAGAGGGTTTTACCATCACAGCCATGTTCATAGACATATAGGCTAGGTTATACCATTAAGAGGACCTTTTGAAATTTTCAGCTGATCGATAAAGTTCGAGTAAAATTTGGAACTATCGCGGAATAAAGGACGAAATGAATACCTACATGAAATTTTCAAAACTTTCCTAAATCATTAGGAATTTTCAATAGTGCCTTAATCAGGACTTCTAGTAATATATTTGTCCACAGAGGACTAAGAAGAAAAATTATAAGTCCGTATAAGGACTATAAAATATTACAAATTTATAAGGATTATAATGAAATATCAATGTCCTCAAAGGGACTATTTCGAAATAACGTATCCCCAAGGGGATTTTAAAAAAATAACATGTCCATAAAAGGACTATATTGGTACAGTGCGCACACAAAAGGGCTTTGCTGTACAGATGTCCTCACAGGGAGTTTATATTGAAAGATACGTCCTCAATGGGACTTATTAATGAAATATCATATCCTTGAAAAGACTATAATGAATTATTATGTCCATGAGAGGACTATATTGAAACATCAAGTCCATGAGAGGACTATTTTAAAATAGTGTATCCACAAAAGGGATTTTAAAAAATCATACGTCCATGAAAGGACTGTATTAAAATAGTATGTCCACCAAGGGACTTTATTGAAAATATAATGTCCACAAGGGACTATATTGAAAGATAATGTCCATAAAAGGACTAAATAGCAAATGCCCATAAGGGGTCTTAAGTCGAAAAAGGTATGTCCTCACGGGGACTAAATAGAAGAGATAGGTCCTTTTAAGGACTTAAAAGAATTTATGAAAGAAGGATTCTCTAACGCTTTCCTTGCTCCATTTCGGTTGTTTCTCTTCTTTGTTTACCGTACATGGCAGAGATACTGAAGATCTTAATGAATAAGGTAAGTATTTCAATCAGGATCCGTTATAGAAGTAGAATTTAAGGATCCCATGGTTAAGGAATGATATGGATCATGAATTGGGTTTGACTGATATAATCCAAATTTGGAATTTCAAAATTTGAAGGCAAGAAATAGGGATCATTAGGATCCACTGGTATTATTTTCAATACAGGAGCCTCAGGGACCACCTGGTATGGATTCCACTGGCGCAGACTTTAAAATTTGAGCCTCAGGGACCATCGGTATGGACTCTGAAGTCTGATTCCAATTCATATGGTTTGGTTTTGGGAATGAATCCATAAAGGTCTTCCTCCAAACCGGTCGCACGCTTATTTTAGCCGTATTGTGAAGCTTGGTATTCCTTGGCTTCGGATGAGGAGAATCCTTATCAACGGCTTCCTTGCTTGGTGACTTATTCAAAATACATAAAATCGAAAACAATGTTTACTTAATAGGCATGGGAGCATTCCTATGTTAAGTCTAGACTCAAAAGGTCTAAGGGATATGCTACTGTGTCATTGAGATTAAACACAAAAGACTAGTGTTTAATTCACTCAATGTTGGCTTGATACCAACCTGTCACACCCCGATATTTCCACATATCACCGGTGGGGAGTATCGTGACGTAGTTGATATCATCATGGTCAAACATACACAGAATAGCACAGCGGAAGTCTTGGAATATAAAATATTATTACAAAATCAAATGTCTGAAAATATCAAAGTATTTATTATAGACGAGTCTGTAATATCAAATCCACAGGAGGATCATTACAGAATGTATAAAATGAAGTTTAGCAGACTTTAAGGCATCTTTAAGGATTTGCAAGATCCTCTATTTCGACACCGAGCAATCCCCCAGCCTATTACGAGTAGTACCTGCCACTTAGTCTTTGGAAAATACGTCAGTTTTCACTGGTAAATACAATTAACCGACTCATTTGAAAAGAGTTTATGAAAATTGATTTAAGTGCACAAGGCACAAACCATTTATAACTTGGGACAATCTTTAATAAAATCTTGTATGCTGTTTCACATGTTTGTCATACATATGGGGCCGGTTTGGAAGCCGGTCACGATTAACCGACTCACCACTTACAAAACCCACGAAGGAGTTATCCCCAACATGTGGGTTATTTATATTTTAGCATTTGCATCTGTCGGGTGTATGCCTACACCCCGTGCATAGGTCGTGGCCATTTTTAACTTTAATGAGCCGAGGATATCCAGGACACGGTCGTTAACCCCCAATGTTTATGTTATCAAACAACACAGATTAAAACGGGTTATGCAGATTTATTAAATCACAATCCGACTAAATGATCTCATACCCGACCAAGCGGTATTTTTATGATACCGTATCCCAAGCCCGTATAGGGAAAATAAGTTAAAAGTATTTACCTGAGCTAATACTTGATTCACAGCAAAATAACCCAGTCGTATTCAATCTATCTAAATGCAGGTAGCTTTTACCGGGTGGCTCTAGTCTGGAGTGATGGTAATATATAACCAATTTAGAATGCTAATGGTCTTTATTTAAGTCGTAGACTTAGACCGGCTAGCTTAAAATATCTAGAACGGTACGATATGCTAGATTAAGCGATGACCGGAATAGAATGTAATTCAGACCCAACAAGTACGAGGACTTGTATAATATGGGTACACTAAGTACATTCTGGATTTTGAAGTGAAAACAATAAGGTTAAACCCGTTTTAGCAAACTTACATAAACTAGTTACGTAAGTCTAACCGTACGCGTATAAGCGATAACGAGTAACCGAATGAGTCATGAATAAGTTCCATATGCCAATATACTTTAAACAAGTTATAATATCAGTGAGATATCAACTTGTTTGCCCGTTTAGGTTTTAAAATCAAACTATGCCCCGTAAGGGCGTTTCGGTCATTTTATGACGTATAAAAGGAACTTGGGTACAATCTGATGTTATGATCATAAACATTCTTTTAAAATACTTTATTTATGATATAATATCAGTATGATATCAAACATATGTGTTTTTTTTAAGTTTAAAACCAAACTATGCTCCATAGGGGCATTTTGGTAATTTCACACATAGGCTTGAAGGCTAATTTGGGAATCTGAATTCATAACATATACCTACTGTAAAAATATATTTAAAATGATTTATAAAATCAGTAGGTAACAAGTCTTGCTTGGTAGTTATGGTTTAAACCATACTACGCGCCGAAACGGCGATTAAGTCGCTAAATGACGATATATGCGATCTTTTATGAAAACTGATATTACGGTCAGGTTTATATGACCAAAATATGTTATTTAATATTATATATCAGGAGTAAAAAGGTTTCGTATGATAATCATGTTTTAAAACCATTTTAGGTGCCAAAAGGGCATTATCGTCATTTGAAGACATAATTCAAGAACTTGTGCATAAACTCAGTTTATAATCTGAATTGATATCCCAAATTATCCTAATTATGATATTAAATCAGTAGGCAATGAGTTTGGTATAAGGAATTATGCTTTAAACCGATCTATGCGCCTAAAGGGCATTTTGGTCACTTTAAAGCACAATTCACGACATTATACGCGAACTAAGTTTATGATCAGATTTATAACATCAAAATATGTTAAACATGTTAACATATCAGTACCTAAGTTGTTTGAAAGCTTATTGGTATCTAAAACCTTATTTTTGCTAAAAAGGGCATAATAGTCAAAGTATGGCATATTAATGGATACTTGCATAAGACTCGGAATACTAGTATGATCATGTAATATAATCCCAGAGGGTTATGCTACATTATAATACGATCATAACTGAACCTAAAATCAGTAGCATACTAGTCTAATTCGGCTTATAACCAAAAGTCAATGTAGAAGTCAAACTACGCGACTTTCGGTTGCGAACCGACCCTAAACTTAGAATTGTCGGGTTAAACATGTTTAGACATGTTTAAATAATAATTACCAAGTTATTAAAGGATTAAATATAATTTATAACCTTTGTATTATTGGTTTTACTTATTAACCACAATTCTGCCAAGTTTGACTTTTTAATTAAATAGTTTGACCCGACAATTAACTAATCAATTAAAGGAATTAGGAGGTGCCCTTTCAGGGGTTAATCACCTACCTAACTATGGTCTTATACCCACTTTTAATTTGGTTAGTGGCTGGACCATGAGAGTTTAATTCGAAAGTCAAAGTTTATATACGATATTTGACTTTTCGGTTCTTAAAGCATAAAACTGAACTAATGAGAGGGCTAAGACACTTACAAAAGGGTCCATGCTATCAATTCTACTAAAATAGGTTCCCAATTCAGTTCAGAAGCTCCAGATTTGAGTTAGAGAATGAAGGAATGAAAAGTGTGAAGAAAATGAATGAAGGCTTCAAGTATTTATAGGTTTTGGGTATGATTTTGGATCAAGACAAGTGTATGGAGGGTTAATCAGATCATAACATCTGTTATACAGCTGTCCTAATTGGTTTGGAGCCCAAGGATTCGATTTGGATTGGTCTAGAATGGAATAGAGTGGAGACCAAGCAAAAATTCGTAACTGGCACTTTCTTACAAACCGTAAGGTCCTTGGTATACGGTCCGTAAGGACCTGGTCTGAAATCACAAAGTTTCAATAGTTGGCAGTTTTTGCCCCTGAACGCGTATCGTTGAGTTTTGGCACATCTAACACCCGTTAACCCCATTTCTAAGATCTATAAGGAAGTTAAAGTATATATAACTTCAACCATGCTCAGAAACATGTCGGATGTCGGTTCGTTTGGTCGTACGGTCACGTTGTTCGTCTAATTACGACGAAACACGGACGAACGCGAAAAACGATCCAAACGACGCGACGAATGGAATTTTATCAAGCCAAACACTAAAATAAAATATTTTAGTGCTTACATAAATTTTTTGGTGTCCGGATATATTCAGATTGCAAGATATGCGCGAAAATACAAACTTGTGCACTTTTTGACACTTTTAGTCCCTGCTTGACGTAAAAGTTTATTTTTGCGCACCAAACACCTCTAAGCCTATATCTAAGCTATAAAAAGGATAATTAGGGTATGATTAACTCATGGTCATATTCCGGAAGGTCCGTTACCATACGAATCGGCATACTTTTGCAGTTTGACGCAATTAGTCCTTTAATTGCGCAAAGTAGCGCGAAACGTTGTTTAATGATATCCAAGCCTTCCATGGCCCATAATGGGCATTCCCAAGCATATACTTAAATATTACTACACTCCTGTTTGCTTAAATGGTCACCGAAAGGCGTAGATTCAAAAGTTGACGCTTTTGGTCCTTCTAATGCACAAACTTGCGCGTATCATCATTTAGTGGCATCGAAGCCCTATGTAGCCCATATTAAGGATTCTCAAAAGTATGATGGCACATCAAAATGCTTCGGGTTCGTTAAAAGGTCATTCAGAGGTGTAATTAAACATGTTGACGCTTTTAACCCCTCTAACTTACAAACTTGCGCGTAACTTCACTTGTTGGCATAAAAGCCTTGCATAGCCAATATTAGGCATTCCCGAGAATATGATGAAAACATAATGAAGCTCTAGGTTCGTTAAAAGGTCACTCAGAGGTAAGAATTAACATGTTGACACTTTTAACCCTTCGACGCGCAAACTTCCACATAATTACGCATACGGCTCCTCTCGTCCATCCAATGGCTCATTTGAGAATACGGACACCGTATAAGGTCACTCAGAGGCTTAGTTTAAGCATGTTGACACTTTCAGTCCATTTAAAATCAAGGTTTTCGATTTTGACGAAATTAGTCCCTCATAGTCAACGTTTGACTTTATTAGGGTTTATTACACGTGTCAACACATCATTGGACACGATTTTACGAGGTGTTACAGGTGAGGATCAAATAACAAGTTTGAATTGGCTAGAAAGTGTAGAAAACAATAATAGGAGGACATGTGGCAAATAACAAAAAACATAGAGAGGGGCATTTTAGTCCTAAATTAATCTCATTTAACCCTAGATCTAAAAAAACCCCATTAGATCTTTATCGTTCATCCCACTACCACCATTGCTCGACCACCCACCCCTCCGCCACCGGCAGCGGTGAAACCACCACCTGCCACCGTACCTCCAAAGGCCGGTTTCGAGGGGGTGCAGGGTGGGCGACGACACGGGGCCCAAACCCTCTGAGGGACCAAATCTTTTTAATTCTGTATAGATTTACGTTGTATAAGCTAGAATATATATATATACTAGTCTAAGTCCCCGTGTAATACACGGGTGGCTAAACAACAAAAAATTTATACTTTAATACGTAAATACTTTATTACAGGTTTGTTCGAATATTAAGATAAATAATATCTTATAAAAATTAATTAACGATTACATTTCATATTAATTATCATGTATACGTCTATAAATAATTTTTTTGAAATGAAAGAAATGTTGTATTAAATCTATAAAAAAAATTGGATTATAAAAGAAATATTATAGCCGAAACAAATATATGCCCCCACACAAATCTAAGTGCTTTACGTAACTGTTAAGTTATTGCACACTTGATATACCCGAACACACGCAACCTCGTTACGGTATAGACATTATCCTACACATTCACCCCAAAACGGTAACCCCAATCACCCTCCACCGTATAATCTCAGACCTTACACGATGATAAACTAAACCGACAAAGTTAATGAATCAATCGGATGACCTGACCCATTAATAACACTTCCCTGGCTGTAGAATCTGCCTTCTGCAAATCTTCTTCGCTAGCAGCAAGCCCTCTATTAAGCCTGGAAACAACGCTCTGCAATAAACCATTTTATAACGGGTCAAAACGGTGGAGTACAGGTCAGTCATGTTGAGGTCTAAACCAGGTTCTACAGATTATTCAAGTTAACAAAATGAACTGATTGATGACGGTAGATAACGGGTCAAAACTGTTACGGGTCAACCCGACTCACAAACAAACTTTTCACACATTTTCTTTAAACAATTATATAAAACTTAATGTGTAAATTATGATTAAAGAAACTATAGTATTAAAGAAATAATCTAAAACTTTCATGATAACGATCTAAGTAGGTGCATGTTGAATAAAACTTTACAATCAGGGTGACTTTAAATCTGTGTGACCAGTTCCCTATTTAGCCAAACTGTTTTAGTTGACCCGTTCGTTTGGGATAAAACATAACCTAAATCAACTCAAACATAACTAAATGGGTCGAAAGTACAATATCCTAGCAATTTCCCTACATTTTCATGACTTCGTTTAAGAAGTTGATGGAAAATAAACAGAGCATAATCTAACTTTGTTTAAGAGCCTGGGATGGAGAAACAAAACGACAATTAAGAGATGAATAGAAACTTGGCAGTGAACTAAGAAGGAGAATTTGGCATCGCTTATGTACGGCTAAAAAAGAATACTTGTACCATTAACTAAGTTTTTATTTTCTATTCAAAAACTCATTCATGTTCTTATATTCAATGGCACTTTAAATGTTTTATAAAAAAAAAATCCCGTACCTTATATGTACAGAAGAATCAGTCTATTTAGTCGTGTCCGTCAAAATTTTAGTAAAGCAAAGCTGAAAAGCACCTTAAATAGCTGCGTGCAGTCCGCCTTAACCGCCGAGAAACATCACCACAACCACCATAACGACCCGTTATTATCTCCACAGTTGTGTACCTAACTTAAGTCATCGAAAAAACATATAAGCAACTCACGAAACCCGACTCCACCACAATTAACCAAAAACTCAGTAGCTAGGGTTCGTGAAACATACCTTACTGTTGACCCCGTGTCATGTATGTACTCACATTTTAAATCACAATGGTTCATTCCTAAATGTTTAATTTGATTCTACAACATGATATACATATATATAAATGACAAAGTTTAGAAGTAAGAACCCTAGATTCCCAGAACACAAAATTAATGTGTCACGATTGCTCTCGGGTCAAACTCTAGAGGAAAAACCATTGTAGTTGATGGTTTCCTTTGATTAATAAGCCATGAAGTACTCAAAGCACAATCAATTGTCACTACTGAGCTTTCATTATCAAATCGGTGTATCAACTGAAAAGTTGATCTAAGTTTCTACAACAACAATGAAAGCAAGGCATCAACGTTAGTTTAATCCAGATTTTCGCGAAGTTAGGTTCAACAATGTAAGATCATAGTACCTGCATGTAGTTGGGCTAGTTCTGAGCTAAATTGAAGCATTAGGACCAAAGGTTAAAAATGGTCTTTGAACATGTTGCATTAGCACGCCAAACAGAAAAAAAGTATAAGTCGAGGAGACGTAGCAATTTCAACCCTTTTATTTAGGAACATGTTGAATCAGGTTATGTTTTATCTCAAACGGGTCAAATTGTGAAACTTAAAAAATAGCTAAAAAATAAACTTGTCGAAAGATGCCCAAAGTAAATGTTTAATAAATAAAATGTCCTTAATATTATTTTATTAGATAATTTCTAAAAAAATAAAACTTTCGTAATGATATTGACTCTCTAAATAAAAGACTAATGAAAAAATAAAAATTATTGGACGTAAGCGTTGCAGGTGAAGCTGACCCATTCTGTTTCGACCCGCACAAAAAAAAATACCCATTTTGACATGAACTGGTAGGATTCGTTGCCCAAGACACCCATGTTCCACCTTTACTCATATCTATACCCACCTTTAAATAAAATTTAACATGATACCTGTTGATTGGAAGCGAGAAGATGCTTTAATTTTAAGGTAGTTGATTGGAAGCCATAAGTCGCTTTAATTTTAAGGAATCTGCTCTTTTTAGAGATCTTCTAAGAACCACAAATAACTGTTGTTGAATAGAAATTGATGTGGACAATACCGTTTTAAATAATAATGATGACAGCAATTTTCGATCCGAACCAAATTTACACTTTTTTAAGAATGGTATATTTTGACCTGAACACAGTTTGACACAAACCAAATTGATAATTCTTTGAAATAACTCATTTTGACCTGAACCCAGTTTCACCCGAACAAAATTGACACTTATTTTTTATAAAAGACTCATTCAAACCAGAATTTGTGTGAGACGAACCAAATTTATACCTTTTAAAATGGACCATTCTGAGTTGAACCAACTCGAGACCTTTTAAATGACCTGTTTTGACCCAAACCGAACCATATTAGTACTTTTTTAAAACGAATGGTTTTGACCTGAATCAAATAGTTACTTTTTGTAAGACGGACTGTTTTTACCCAACCCAGTTTGACACTTTGACCTGACACCATTTGAACCCCGGCCTACTTTGACCTGAACCCGTTTCGACCCACCCACTCACTTGTCAGGTTTAGATAAATGGTGGAAATGGTTAGAAACACCATGGTTGCAGCAATTTTGTAAACATATATAAAAACACTAATATGCAAAAAAAACTGCCAGTAAATTGTCTTCCATTGTAGTGCACGTTTGATTTATATAGAAGGTTGTAAATCCTTCATCAGCTACTTTTTAGTTATACCCATTTATCGGGCTGATAACAATGATATATGACCCGTATTAACCCCCGTACCATATGAACGTACCTACCGAAGATGAAATATTTCCTATACAAATGAAATGAATCCACTTTGTGAGACCGTCATATTCCTTCAAATACAATCATAGATAAAAATTTAGAGAAACGAAATGGAATAATTACGGATCGATAGGATCTCAATAATAGATTAATAACAAACATACTTTAACATGGTACCAAGAACAATCACCCCAAAGAGATTAAGCGTGCCCAACCCATTACCTTCTCTGCGTTGCTAATTTTCCTGCATGGTGAGAATTAATACATGTCAAGATGCTGGATGAGAATAATATGGAAGTAATGGGGGCGACAATTTTGACCATATTACTTATGAATGACTTGATTCGAGTTATTTTTACTTTCAAGGTAATAGGTAAAAAAATACTTTAGAAGGAAGTGGGTCAAACAGTTACATTTCATGAATCTTAAACCGTTCCATTTCACACTCAATAAGCTTGTGTGCATCCATTAAAGCCTGCTAATAACACGGTTACATTCTAGTTGGTAATAAACAATTAAACCAACAAAAATGATCCTAAAAGTAGCATCTCATTTACAGACTAAAAGGTGTTTTCTTTCTAGCAGTAAAAGGAGGCAATGCTAATCAACTTTGGTAAGGACCAAGGTACCTTCTTCTGGGAGGAAAACAAAATTGCAAGTTTGACCGACTGATATGGGATTTGAACGCATGAACTCCGGCCATCCTTTGACAGAATACCGATAGTCAAACTGCCCGGTACACCCGGTTGAATCGTCCCATACACCCGGTTAAACCGTTCCTAAGCAAAATCTAGTACAGTATAAAAACGGGATTTTAAAACATTATTGTTATTTGCATCTATGATAAGATATGCTTTTAGCAAAAATAATAATAATAATAATAATAATAATAACAATAATAATAATAATAATAAGTAGCAATTGACTAACAATAGTGTGAGTATACATAGCTGCTCCCTTTCGGACAAAATAATTAAGTGTGTTGAAGTATACATAGTTGCTCCCTTTCGGACAAAATAATTAATCACATACCTGGAAACTGCATAACATTTAAAGGTTCCCATTGAGAAACCATGACCTTTGCTACAATGATTTCATGCCAAATGGTTAAGAATAAATAAAAAGGCAGAAGTAACAATTCACATGTGTAAAATTACAGTTTTAAAATAATAAAAAATATATAGCCAGTGGGATTGACGCATGCAGGACACAAATAAATAATCATTCATTATGAAAATAATTCATTTCGGCCAAAACAATTTTGGCCAAAACCAAGCAGATGGATTTTTTAAAACAACAAACTTTGACCCGAACCCATTATGATCATAAACTGTTACGACTCAGACCCGTTTTAACCCATCACCCAAAATTGCCCTTTTTGTCAGACTCAATTCATATGAAAAAACAAAATACAAAAAACAGAGATGCAAGCACGAACCCATTGATAATGATGTCTTCTGGTGTAGCTCTCGTTGAGTATGTTTTAACAGGTACCCCCTGATAACATATACAAATGTAATAACCAATTTGAGTCTTAACATTATCTTATAGGATTGAACACAATCTTACACCTGGCTCGGACTGCTTCTTCAAGGCATGGTTTCTTGGTAACCTTCACGGTATTAGATCCTTCCCAAAAAGCTTGTGTACCATTTCTAGATATCTCCCCAACCTCAAATTGAACTCGTTTAAATGGATATATGACCTAATGATAATATAATAACAATAACAATGGATTAAAATAAGATTCCAGAAGAAGTACCTAAAAAGGGAGAGATGGACACTGGATTGGGGGGTGAATAAGCCTTCTCAGCCAATGCCTCATTTTTGCACCTGAAATTATCATTAAAAATCCGACCTTCGGTACTCTCGTCAATGCCATAATCTGTATACATGTTTATCAAAAAAGAAAGAAACAAATTAATAATCAGCTATAAAAATTATATGGATTTCAGCCACCAATTCAAATCTAAAAAGTAATGATAATCAAACATCAAAACCTGTGAGAATCCAAGTAAACCATCAATGTGTGCATGTTCAATCATATATTCTTCAATATACTCAGTAAACCTCCATAATCATATGATCAAAGCTACTTAAGCCAGTCAACTTATGACCCGACCCATATATGATGTCCGTAATAACCCTACTATCTGATTTGACTGAGAAAATACATGAGTTATTTGCTTTCCACTTCCAACCGTCGTCGCTTTTACCAAACCTTAATGAACTCACCATTTCCTCCAGAGTCCAGATCTCTAATCTCTGCAAGTTAAACATCAGTCAACATAGTTATCAGTCTTAATTTTTATAGAGTAACTAATATGACACATAACTTTGAGTCAATAAAAAAACACACACACTTTCTTTATTCTAATAGTTAACATAGTTATCAGTTTACACGTTTGACCCACCTAACCATAAAAAAACATTTATAAAAAAATGCACCTTCAATTTTTTAACAACAAACATGCATTTTTGACAACACTATAATGTATTTTATATACTCTTTTGATAACAGAAAAATACAACAAAACTTTAAAGAAACGCGGACCCATCCTGTTTGAAAACATAAACAAAACATAAACAAACCAGAAAAATAAACCAATACAGATGAAGAAACGAATCAAAATCAGATAGAAAAAAAAATAATAAATATAGATTCTATAAGATAGAAATAAAAAACATTACTTCTGATAAGGTATGCAAAATTTATGCATCTACTCAATACAAAAGGCATAACAAATTCAATATAGATATGAATACAAAAGGCATAACAAATTCATATACCAAATTTGATTAAAATATAGGTGATACAAACCAAACAACCCCAAATCATAGCCAGAACCATCACCACTGGCATCTCTGTTATCATCAACCATCAACACCGCCATCTCGGAAATTAGTACCAGTGATATACCTTTAGAACCCTATTACTAATGTTGTCAGCTAATTCGCCGGAATTCTCGACTCAATCTCCATTTGATTCGTTGATTAAACAAACCCTAACATCTCAAATTTAACAAAATCAACATCCTAACCTAATATTAAACAAACACATTTCAAAATTAAAACAAAAATCAACAAAACAATCTTACTATAATGTATCAGGCAGCCCAATAATCGTGACGCTCCATTCAATTGAAACATATTGTTTTTGTCAGCAAAACGGGTGGAGAATCCATCAACAGGATGGTTACAATCGTGACGATCTATTCGATTGAGACATAATAGCAAGGGTTGAAGATGATAAAGATCCTGGATGAGAGTTTTCGAACATATATGAAGAACAAAAAGATTAAACATAAATTAAAGCTTAAAGATTAGAAGAAAACATACCTTCTGCTGGTTGCTTTAGACTGAGATCTAGGATGTGATGGAACAGAGAGATACAACGATGTAACAGGAAGAGATATATGAAACTGAAATTAGGGTTTTAAGATTGATTGGAGAGAGAGATGTATTATGAAAGCGTGTTTGAGAAATTTTTCAATTGATTGATGATTGTTGCGGTTTCCATATGAACACCACAGCGGTTTCAAATTTGAATTGAATTCAGGAGGATGGAGCAAAAACCTATTGCCGCTCATATGAAAGTGAAGGAGAATTGAGGAAAAGGAAATTGCCGCTCAAAAAAACAATTCTCTGGCCAAAGAGCAATGCCACATCAAAGTCAAAAAGTCAACATTTATTTTGCTTTAGTATAATATATATATACTGAATCAAAATATGACACAAACAAGCTCTTGGCGGGGTGGTTATTCCCTTGCTTAAACAACGAGGAGACGCGGGTTCTAATCCCAACGTCTCCAAATTCTCTGTTTTAGCTTCATTTTTTAGTTTTTTTAGTTGGCATATGACATTTAATGCCTAATTTTGTCAACTACATCTTTTTCTTTAATAAATAAATTACAAACTACACTTAGCTAAAAATAGATATTTAAATTACTTTCACATAAATTTTATTGATTAAATAATTAATGAGTTTATAATACATGGAAATTTGCGAATAGGGCCCAAAATTTTTATTTCGCACAGGCCATTTTTTTGTTATTTTCAGAGACGGCCCTGGTACCTCCGTACCACCAGCAGCCTCCGTTCGCTTCGTACGCACCACCGTTGTAGACGCCTTTGTTTCAAGACGAAGTTTGGATGTTGCTCGTACACATCATCGCCCCGTTCGCACTCCTGTTGGACGCACCATCATTATATCCACTCCTTGTTTTGCTCATAAGTAGCCACCATGAAAAACAAAAAAAAAATGTTATGTGTAGGTGCTTCGTCAATAAAACGCAATGCAACAGAAATGATCATTTAAATATATTCATTAAAGAATGGGATGATTGGAGTTGTTCAGCAATCATTGTTAGGTTCCATTTTGTCACACATGTTGTTGGTGCTTGACTATGTATATTTTTTTTGGATTAAAAAAATTATTTGATGTTCTGCTTTATTGCGTTTTATAAACCCAATAATAAAATGCTGCGTTTTTCCATTTTTTGATTGACTTTTTAGATGTGTCTTATAACACAATGATAAATACATTATTTTTTTTGTGTTTCACTCTATTGCATTTTACAACAAAGTGATAAAAAAATATATTATTTTCTCTGTTTTAGTTCATTGCGTTTTTTAAAGCCATATTTTTTTGTATTTTTTGTCCATTGCGTTTTAGAAAGACGCACTTTTTTGTGTTATTGGTCCATCGTGTTTTAAGGAAAAAAAAAACTCTTTTTTTTTTGTTTTTTGTCCATTTCATTTTAGAAAAAACACATTTTTGTGTTTTTTTTACCTATTGCGTTTTAGGTAAACACTTTCTTTTGTGTTTTTTTTTTTTTGCCCATTACGTTTTAGGAAAAAAAAAAAGACATTTTTATGTGTTTTTTGGTCCATTGCGTTTTAGAAAAACACATTTTTATGTGTTTTTAATCCATTGCGTTTTAGAAAAACACACTTTCGTTTGTGTTTTTTGTCCTTTGCATTTTAGAAGAAACACTTTCTTTTGTGTTGTTCGTTCATTGTGTTTTAGAAAAGAAAA
Source organism: Helianthus tuberosus (assembly GCA_030545235.1). Taxonomy (NCBI): domain Eukaryota; kingdom Viridiplantae; phylum Streptophyta; class Magnoliopsida; order Asterales; family Asteraceae; genus Helianthus; species Helianthus tuberosus. The sequence goes on from CM060370.1 coordinate 3,366,925, forward strand.
AAAAAAACGCATTTTTTGTGTTTTTGTCAATTGCGTTTTACGCATCCGGGTTTTCGAATTTTTTTTTCAAAAGTATAGCAATAGTGTGCTCATTTTAAAGATTAAAAAACGCTCGTTTTTATGGTGCAATTTTTATAAAAAATAATGTCGTGTGAAAACGTTATTAACATTTTAAAAACGGGAATAAATTAGAGGAGAGAGAAACTATTGACTTGGATGGACTATAATACCCTTAGAGTAACCCACGCACCTCCTTTTTTGTTCAATCTCACCACATTTAATCTTAGCACTTGATTACTTAATAGATTATCAAAATGACTTGCTAGCCTTCCTACCCAAATAAACTTCCTGATATATCCTAACTCTATTTACTTATTTAGCAAAAGTTAAATGATTGAAAGATGTACTCATTAATTGTAATTTTATCACAAGTTAATTAATTATCAAAGTTGTTGATAACTATAAACCATAAATTTAATTAATTATGAAACGTGTTTTTATAACGGCAAATTTAGATCATTGACGGACCACTAGAGTATCGTCATGCTACCAGCGGAACCATCCGATCATATCCATCTCCAGTAGGCAATAATGCCTATACATCAAATTAGTTCCTAATTATAAATTAGATGCCAATGTGAGGCTAACTCATTCGATAGAGGCTCTTGTCTCTTAGTAGGAGGTCTTGGTTCAATCCCAAACAATGAGTAGATTAAAATTTATTTGGTATACATGTGTAATATAGTAGAATGTAAGCGTTGCTATTAAAAAAATGAGTAGATTAAAATTTATTTGTGTAAATGTGTAATATAGGAGTATGTAAGCGTTGCCATATAAAAAAGAACTAGAAAAAAGAAGCTGAAAGTCAGAGTTGGAAGCTCCTGACCCGAAGCTGACACACCAACAGCTGGTGACAGGAAGCTAAGGTTACTGTACAACCTTGGGACTTGAATTGAATAAGTCACACTGATTAGACAACTCTCTACAAAGCATAAAGGTGTCATCGAGACACACAAACCTGAAACATACACACAGAGGCAAGGCTAACCCTGCAAGCAACATCAGAGAATGATAAGCTTACCAAGACTAGAAGGTGCAAAGCTAGCATAAGGCTCCATTGGGCAGAGCAATCTGCCTATAAAAGGAGGGTCTTGTTCCAGCCAAAAGTATCTCTCTCACTCTCACTCTAAAACCCTTATCCATTCTCTTTGCTAAGACTCTCAAGATCATTATACTGATTCTTACGCCAGAGTCCAAACGCGGGAGACCACTTTTCGCATTATGGTTGCAGATACCGATCAAGAAGCTATCTTTTGGAGTTGATCCTGGACCTTTCGCCCTGCCATACTCTTGTTGCTTTAACACAAGGAAATAAAACTTTGTATAATTATTAATATTTTCAAGAGTTATTTTGCTATTCGTCTTAATCAATCAAAATCTAAAACAATAATCCAAACTCATCTTCTTTGTGTTGATTACATTTCTCTCGTATGTGTAAGACCACTAACGTGTTAAAATTAACTAATGATTTTTTTTTACAGACAAAAAACCATATATTTAATATTTCACAGTCACACCATAAGAAAAATGATGACAACTAACATCTAGTTAACTATCACATATTAAACCAAGCTAAATAAAATGCTACCCAGTTTTCCCAGCTAAGCGCCTTCGCCTTGGACCTGCTTCTCATCCACAAGAATCAGATTATCTTTATCTCCTCTATAAGATTAGGCACCGACACGCGTTTGCTGTTGAATACCATGATGTTCCTACATCTCCATAGGCACCATATAGCAGCTTGACTAAAAAAGGGATGACTGATAATACTTACACAATCAGGTAAAATTATAGTGAAAAAGCTGATGAGAAAGTGACCTGAGGTCTTTAAACTCATTCAATATCATGAGGTCAATGCATATAGACAAATATAAGTATCGGACATAGTAAAAGATTAAAGAAGTAAAAAATGGTTAGAACAACCGTAATGTAACCATTAAAGGTGGCAATGTCAACCCGTTAATATAAATGGGCCAGTCTGTATTCTATTTGTTCAATAACCGGTCAATTGAATGAAAAACCGTAGCAACGAACAAAAACGTTCAGACATGTTGAACAGGTTATAGGAATCAAAAGTTGTCGAAATCAAATTTATTGAAAAAAATACTACTTTAGTAACTTATTTCTTTTAACTGTATTTTACATGTTAACTATTTATAAAGCTTAAGAAATTTTAATGCATTGATGATTCTCTGTAGATTAACAATTATAAAAAGAAGATTAGCGATTCAACTGGATTGTAGATGCTTCAAGTAGAGGAAGAAGAAGAAAGCGATATATAGAGTTTTTACCAAAATCGTCTAATGGTATTTGTAGTGGATCTGAATCAAACTGAAAACCCCAATTCTTAGAACATGAACATAATATATCATTAGTATAGCTAAAATATGTTAAAATACAGTGAAACATGTCGAGTTAAGGATCTAACTAACCCGTTTCCACTCCTTTTGTTATTTTGTTACATATCATTGGCTGGCATGAGCAAATAAAGATATAAATATAGTTGTGCTAGCAGTGGCAGATCTAGGATTCACGCCAAGCCGTAACGTTTTATAAATAAGCCGTAACGAAATCGAAAAAACATCAAATTTTTCCAAAATTTACACTAAAAACGTCAAATTTTTCCGAGGCAAGCCGTAGCGGAGGTTACCCCCCGGTTAAGGCTAGGTCCGCCCCTGTGTGCTAGCTAACCCACTCCTTTCTAAATCATTCATGTCAATGAAATTATATAAAAAAGGAGTGGATGATAAGTATCAACAGCCCTACAAAGACATTTTTCTACAAAACAGATAAATGAAAGGATCCAATCAATCATACACAAAAATCATAATACCGAAACGTTTTTAACATGCATTGTCAATCATACACAAAAATCATATTACCTTAACTAACCAGTTTCAAACCTAATCGAAGATAACTCAAAATTTATTAAATCCAACCAGAAATTTCACCTGCAATTAGCAACAAGTCCATAAATACCGAGACCTAAAGCCTAAAACTCCTAAACGATTTCGTCACAATCTCCAAACTCTCATTTGTTTCAACCTGATCTCTTCCAAGCAAAGATAAGCCTAGGGCTGTTCCAACCTTTCTAGAGGCTCAAGGCGAAATGAAATTTTGTGTCCCTTTTTTTCTTCTTTGATTATTATATATAATACGTATCTGGAACCAAGCAAAAATCTAACACAACTATAACACAAAGTGGTTTGATTGTATAAGGAATCAAACGACTCTAAAACAATAAGTTTGCACTAATATTAATAGTTAGCATACTAATTTTCTTTTAAGTGGAATCACAACGTTGTTATTAGTTGTTTGGAAGATATAGAATCACAGCGCTGTTATATAGGTATGGGCTGAAATCCAGCCATGTATTCTCATATTTTCATTTATACTTAAAAATGTAGGAACATGCATTAAAAAAAATAAAGAAGAAAGAAAACACCCGCAAAGATAACGAAGAAATGACTAAATAATATACTTTACAACTTACGACGCTAGAAGAGTTGGAAAGTCTAATATATTCTGTCACTAAAATGGCAATGACGAAACCAGTGATGAATCTGACAAATCGGGGTGTTTAAAACCATAATTACGGAGCACTTGATTATCAGCGTAATTCAAAACTTTCTCCATGGCCTTCCAACAAGTTAACCTTGAGAAGGACGGGTTGTGATGGCCACTGCACGGCTGACAACCTGCGAAATGCGTTACAAACGGCCGCCTCCAGCTTCCAGCGTCTTTCAAATACAGTTCCCAGAGCTCGGCATACCTCTCCGTCACCAACTCCGCATGCCGCCTTTTCAACATCTTGTTTTCCTTCTCTATCTTGTTGTATCTGTTTGTGATGTTTTTCAAAGTATCCGCAATAACAGCCCAATATCCTTCCAGATAATACTCCATTTCGATATAAGTTTTGTTAGACTCGTTGTCCTCCTTATCTTTTAGGAGCAAATATGCAAGCGCGGTTTGATCATCAGCTTCATGATTAAATGTTTCCGACAACATTTTACTCCATTTCTCTCGGTTTTTCGATTGAGGCCCCATGTCAGCCCATTTTTCCAAGAAATCTAATGACCATTGGCAGTTTCTAATTAAAAACGAGCCTGCATTTAAACCTAGCCAGTTTTTCTCCTCGTACACCTCTCTTGGCCAACCATGCACAACAAAATTTCGATCTTTGTACCGCTCTAACGGGACCTTATAATCTATATCTGTAAACACCGCGTCTTCATCGATCCACCATATCCACTCAGCCTCCGGGTGCGCAACCATTGCGGCTCTAACAGCAGGTAACTTGGCCCAATAGTGACTCATTTTGGGCTCCAGCAACACATTGTTGTAGAAGATATCATACCCATGGATCCGACAGTAATCCACTTTGTTCTTGTAAAAGCGGAGTAAGTAGTGATCGCCTTTAGGGTTCTTGCAGGGTTTTGATTGTGATCCTGTCACCAGAAAAATCTGTTTGTTTGATCTGGAAAACGAAGGGTGAAGTTTTAGCCACCGCAGTCTCTTTTTATCCCAATTCTTGACGGGCTTATCAAAGGTGTATCCGAAACTGTGATCATCATAGAATGTCGAAACGGATTCGAGGTCGAACCTTGGAGGGTTGTTGGCGTTACAGTAGCATTTGTCAATGGAGTGTGATCGGGAAAGAGATATGATTGAGTCGGATGATTTGAAGGTGAAGATAACGGAAAGGAATACAGTTGCAATCAGGATTCCGATGAAAAAAAGAAAGAGGATGGAAAGTTTCCGATTGGTAGATCCGGCCTGTGTCATTGTGACCATCAACACTGGTAACTAAAAATTTGAAAGGCCTAGATAGTCGTTTTAATTGTTTGGTCTAGCGCCTTATCCGCGGTCCATTAAAACATAGGAAAATTTTACCTTAATATAGTAACTAAATTTAAATATTTTAGTAAAGTCTTTCGAACTCTTTTTTCTTCTTCTAAAGTCATATTTTAGTTGCTATTGTGAATTGTTTGAAGCGCTCTTTTAAACATAGGAAAATTTTACCTTAATATAGTAACACCATTTCGCCCCCCCCCCCCCCCCCCCCCCTGCGTCGTTCTCTTCGTCTGCAGGTAGACATTTGAGCCGGGCCACAAAAAGACAAAAAATCGGACCGTTTGGGCTTGTGACCATTGCAAAAAAAAATGCCTAAATTCAAAAGTAACGGCTATTTTTTTAAAAAAAAACCCCAAAATCAATAAACTTTTTATATAAATACCACCTTTTTGCCCCATTTTTTCCCACTTCAACCCAATCTCTCTCTCAACTTTTTATAAAATCTTCTACTTTTTTTATAAAACATTCTTATACGTTTTACAATGGATCCATACAACCCAAATCCAAACCCGAACGTTTTTTCGGTGCCCGGGTACTACCCTACAATGGAACCGAACGCTTTCTCGCAAGTAATCTCCGTAGTGGGATGAGCGACGAGGATGTTTTCAAAGCGACGATGGATAAATACCAATCGAACCATAACTCCGCTTTCACACACATTCGGGCTTGGGAAGTTTTACAAACGTCCAACAAGTGGGTGCCAGTTCCAAATGAGGTTGAGATGGCAAAACGACAAAAAACCTCAAAGACCGGTAGTTTTATTGCCGGCGGCTCGGACGCAAGATGTCAAATTAATTTAAACGACGACGCCGAATTTGACGAAGAAGAGTATACCGTATGAGAGGAGGAACGTCCCCGGGCCGGGACAAATCAAAAAAGGAGGCGGCTACAAAGAAAAAAAATAAAAAGGGGGCGATTCGAATATGGAGGCGTTTATGGCCTAATTCAAAGCGTATACGGAGGTCACGGCCCAAAAGGCAAAGGCGAAGGAACGCGTGGAGGAAGAAAAGGTTCGGGTGAACAATGAAAAAAACCAACTAAAAGAATGGGACATAATGATCAGATGTGTCGCGCTCCGGTCAAAGATAAATTTATAATACCCAAATTACCTCAAACAAATAGTTAGCGGTAGTAAGGGGTCGAACCACGAAGAGTTTGTGGTTTGTGTATGGATTCAATTGATTTTAAAAGAGTTGTCACAATTATGAAGCTTGCTATAAGGTTATTGATTTGTTTGTTTGAAAAGGATGTCGGAATAGACTGACAAGTTTGATTTTTAGTTATTAACTAACAAAAACTTGAACAAATGCACGAGAATATAATTGATGATTGAAAAACAATGAATTGGAAACAAGGTTCACACCCGGTTCGACAAATGCAAGACCTAGGGTTACTACATGTTTTAACTTGGTTTAATCGAATTAGTTCATTAACGATTTTAGAATCACAAGGTTTAGGTACCAATCACTATCGACGTTATAGACAACGGACTACGATGCACTTCGTTACCTTGGACAAGTAAATCCCATCAAAAGACAAGGCATAAATAGGCATATTCGTTTCACAAAGTCAAATTTAATAATTCATTCGACAATTCGCAAATACAATACAAACGTATGACAATTATCTAATGATTCAAATGCAATTCAATTCGTCACAAACCGAATGTTTAAACAAGTAGCAAACCCTAGAAATCCTTACAAATGTCTACACCGGGGTGAAACCTCCGCGAATTAGCTACTCATGGTGAACGACACACGATCAACAACGGATGAGAACTTGAGCTTGAACATCTGGAAGCTTCGGAAATGATGAAAATGGTGATTACGGTTGGTGATGATGGACGGTTGAAGGAATGATGGAATAATGGATGATTAGGGTTTGTAGGATGATGATTTGGTTGAGTGATGAATGGTTTCGATGAATAGAGAATGGAATCAATCCAGGTTTTTGCTCCAAGAACTTGTTCAAAACTCAAAACCTTATGTAACTCCCGAAAATAAGGCTCTCCAAGTGATATAACTCGTTCAAGATCAAAGGGGAATCAAATTTCACGATCTGAGAAAGTATACAGCGTCGCCGACGGCTCCCTTGAGCGTTGGCGACGGTCAGCCAAAACCCCCAATTGTTCCGACGGCTTAATTCCATGTATACGGAGCTTTTCAGACGACGGCAATAACTGCAGGGCGTCGCCGACGGCCCCTTTGGGCGTCGCCGACGGCCCCTTTGGGCGTCGCCGACGGTGCCTCTATCCTTTGCTTTTTGTTTTTTGCGTATCTTGCTCCCGTTTGATCCGTTTCGCCTCCCAGTGGTCCGTTTTTCGTCCCGATGGTCCGTAAAGCTCTTGAATAGCTCCTTAAACTTCGTTAGACCTGCAAAACACAACTCTAATAAAAAGTAGGCTAAACGAAACTGAAAATCATGTAAAAACATCAATTTAAACATATACGAGCACCGATTTTCGACCACGTATCACATAATGATGGCCGACGTTGAAAATTATCCCGAAGAAAAACGAGCTACTTTAAAAAAATTGCAAGAAAGAATCATGAAAAAGTATGAAAATTCTTAGGATTTTTATTTTTTTAGTTTAGTTTTTTTTAAACTTATGTAATATTTGTTTTTTAATATTAATGAATTTATTTTTTTAACTTATGTAATGTTTGGTTTTTTAAAAAAAGGTAGATAAATTTAAAAAAAATTAATATGGTGGGGCAGGATTATCCTCCATTTCCAGTGTTTCTACCTTGGAGGGGCATCCTCCAAAGACTATGATGTGGCGCCTACGTGGCGGATCATCCTCCAAGAGAGGTCATCACCATACCGCATAGCCTTAATCCCACTTAAGAAATTCCTTAAGAGAGTCCTAACTTTCAAACTATTTTCCTTCAACAAGACTTTTCTAACCAAGGTCTAACCCAGTAAGTTTCTTACAAATATAGCTAATGATGTGAATAAAAACTTAGTTATTTGTTGATGTGGCTGCTGTTGTGGCACCATCACCACCACCACCTCCACATCCACCACCACCATGAGCCAAGTTTCCTAAACCTAGCCTGCCACCACCACCACCACCATCCACAGTTTGCCAACAACACTCCGCCACCTTCCCAAGTCCTACTCTTAGGTAGTGTTTGGTATGCAGGAATGGGAGGTGGAATGGAATGAACTATTGCGAGAGAATGAAAAAAAATGTGTTTGGTTGGTCAACGTAATGGAATCACCCATTACATAAGTCATTCCATTCCCTCAAATTTATTCCATCCACTCCCCCTGGTTTTTTTCATTTCCTTCCCTCTCTCACCCTACGTCACAAACACTGCCCATCACCACCACCATCTGCCACCACCACCACTTGCCATCGTTACCACCCGCTACCAACCTCCGCCGACCACCACCACCGTCCTCTGCCGCCACTTCCGCCCGTCGCCACCGCCACCGCCATTGACTACCATCGCTGCCACCCGCCATCGGAGACCTCGATTACTATCGCCACCCTCCGCCGACCACCACTACCATCCTCCGCTGCCACCACCCGCTACTGTCGACCACCACCACCCGCCGTCGCCACCACCATCGACCACCATCGCCGCCACCTGCCACCGCCGACCATTACCACCACCCTCCGCCGACCACCACCATCTTCCGCGGCCATCACCCGCTACCGTCGACCACCACCCACTGTCGTCGACCACTACCACCCACCGTCTCGCCACGACCACCACCCGTTGCCACCACCAGCGCCGCCACCCGCCATCGCAGACCACCGCCAACCCCGACCATAACCGCCACCACCGCTAACAACTGTCACCCACAGACCGCCGCCACCCACCATCGCTAGCACCAACCACCGCCACCGATCACCACCACCACCCATCGCCGATTTAGTTCATTCCTCTTTTCTTACCTACCAAACAACACAAGGTAATGATTTATTCCTTTCATGCATGGTAACCAAACAAGACTATGGAATGTAATGATCCATTTCATTCCTTTGTTCATTCCATTACCTCGTACATTCTATTCCCTCATCTATTCCACTACACCATGCCAAACAGACCCTTAATCTGATCTCATCATCTTCATTCAATCAACCCAAAACCCTAGTTTACAAAACCCAACAATAATATCCATTTTCGGACCAGATTTCGTATTTAAACCAGGAAATAAAGTTTGTACTACTGATTGGGTGGGTATCATGCTCAGAACTCGCGGAACGGTGGCAGAGACTTCACTGGAAAAAATGTGAATGGCGGCGATTGTCACACCCCGACCGCGGCAGAATAGGTGATCGGGGCATGATTGGGTTGATCCAAGAGCTTATGACTTGCTATTACTTGTTTTAAATAATCATTAATTCATAACAAATGTTCATAACAAATAAACTACACTAATTCGTTTCTTGTTAACTAAGGCCCATCCTATATCCAATCTTCTCTTCGTACCTATTCACCTTTATCATGTGTGAAAATGGTTTTTGGGTCAACAGAAGTTGGCGAGTGAACCTTATTGTTATTTGAAAAATCATTATGATTAAATTTGATTTATTGAGAAAACGTGCGTTAACCAATGTAAGTAAGCATGTTTGTATGTTATATATCAAACTCATAACACAACCTCAAACAATAAACAAACCACAATAAACAAACCAACTGAAATGATTCAATAATTGTGTGCATGTTGCACGGTTTTATGGTGTGCCAATGAATGAATGTATGTTGCACGGTATTATGGTGTGCTGCAAGGTCTAAGCTCAATCAAACGGAGCTAACCTCGTATGGTTGGCAACGTCAAGTTCCGTTCATAGGTAATGGGGAACAGAGGAGCCTATGATGATGTGATATCCAAAATGAATGAAAATGCACCAAATGATAAACAACCAAACAACACATAACACAACCTCAAACAATAAACAAACCAAATGTAATGATTCATATGAATGTATGCATGTTGCACAGTATTATGGTGTGCTGCAAGGTCTAAGCTCAATCAGACGGAGCTGACCTCGTATGGTTGGCAACGTCAAGTTCCGATCATAGGTAATGGGGAACCGACGAGCCTATGATGATGTGATGTCCAAAATGAATGAAATGCACCAAGCGATAACAAACAATTAACACATAACACAAATACTTCACATAATAATAATTGCATGTATTTGGATTAGTAAAATGAAATAAAGATATGCGACACATGATACACCCCAAAAACGTATAAATAAAAGGGGGAGTTGTACGATTCACTCACAGTGGTTGCATTTGTGATTCTTTATAAAATAACGCACGAGTAAAAATTTAGAAACCGAATGAACGAGAGCGATTATCCTAGATATGAAAAAATACCACACGTAAACAATCTAAATACTATTTATAAGTTGAATAATATTCCTATTATTAATGGTTTTCATTTTAATCCTTTGTACAATTTATCTCATGATAAACCTTTAGTGATATATAAAATAATTATAACTAGTATTAAGCACCCCCCGCGTTGAGGTGGGGCGAGCACTAATGTCACACTACTGCCAGCGACCACCGACACTGAAGTTGCGGTGTTAATGCGAAGAAATTAAACCGAAACATAAAACATAGAATAAAATAACTAAGTTGATCTAGGACTCACGCGTTACAATGAAACCGCGTCTATTTTTTTCCCGTTTGACAGGTTCATCGTAATCTATATATAATATAATCATTACCACTATACAAACCACAATGCATACATTACAACAACCATTGCATCAATATGTTGCAAATTATATTTATACAAGATTTTGGCTAATTTAATTAGATTATTATAAATAATAATAATAATTTACAAATAAAACTACACAACTTTGAATGGATCAAACCGATTGAATATGGTAAGATAATGAAACCATTATGTGATTAGGGTACAACCAGTTAAGCACAATTTACAACCATATATGCATACAAAACAAATTGAATTTGGTAAGGTAATGAAACAATTATTTGATTAAGGTACAACCACTTAAGCACAACTTAGAACCAATATTTGATTAAGATACAACCATTTAAGCAAAACTTACAACCAAACATGCATACAAATGTTTCAAATTAATAGCATATAAATTATAAATTAGATCAATTAACATAATTGTAAATTTACATATATAATTATTAACTATCATTGACGTGACTTTCATGTTTTTAGGTCTAGCAACTGGATTCATTGATCTTGTGGTAGGTTAGCAATTTACTTGCAAAAAAAGGTATGTTTGTTTAAAACACTCTATGGTTGGATTTTATTTATTTGTTTCTATTTGGTTTGCATCTAGACTTCCGATGGTGATCCATAGTACGATCTGGATGGGTTCGTGTACACGCTTCCAATTAGGGCTGTTTAAATTGCTCGAAACTCGTATGGTGCTCGCTCGAAAAATGCTCGAAATTTGTTCGTTTGATTCAGCTCGATAGATAAAGGCAATCAACTCAGATAGGTTCGATTCGGTTTGTAAATTAAACATGTCGGAATAAACAATATGTCGTAATGTAGGGGCTAGACGTGTAACTTGGTGTTTTATATAAACACCCTTCTTTGTAACCCTAATCTTAGTTCAAAACAATTTCAATACAATTCAAACCCCAAAGAGTTTATTCTCTATACCAGACAACATGGTATCAGAGCGGTGTTTTTGATCCTTGAACACTTTTCTCATCATCTACATTCAATCCAAACTCAAACCAGAAAAATCCAACAAATCAAAACCCGGACATCATCAAAACAGAACGTCATCGTCTTTACCTTCGGCCGCAAACCCTATCTCTGCCGCCGTATTCATCTACCAGTAACCTTTTTTTCGTCATCTTGAAAACCAAAAACCAAAAACCAGAAACCCTAAAACCTTCTGACCCATAAACATCTCCAGCCGCACATCTCAACCAGCCGTTCCGTCTTGGAACTGGTCCGCAACATCAAATCAAAAGAGCCAAAAACAAACCCTAACCTTCAGCACAGTCCAATCCAACATCTAACTGGTTCTTGAAACTGTCCGGCCACAAGAGTTCCGCTGCACAACTGCTCTTGTGTTCATCGAACCCAAAACTTTCACCAGTCAATTACGCTGCTGCACCAGTCAATTCCGCCGTTGCACCAGTCAATTATGCCATTCTTCAGGTCAAACAACACAGCAAAACCCCAGAGCGTGTTTTGTTAAAGTTCTGAGCATATTTGTTCAGTAGCAGTTGCTTCTGGGCGTATTTGATAAATCTTGAACGCGAGTTTAAGTGTCCGGTGTATTTGATAAATACACTGGTGCTGCCCAGCGTATTTGGGCGATCTCACGGCGACTTGAATCTTGAACGCGAGTTCAAGTGTCCAACAGATTTATTAAATACGATGGTCAGTTGTTTTACCCGTAATGACAACGTATTTACCAAAAAAAACCCAGATATCTGTCACATTTCGTGTCAGAAAAAGTGGATATGGCAATCAATCATGGAAAAAACAATTCTTGGATATTTGATTCTGGTGCCACCGACACCATGACGTTTGAACCGGTGGACATACGTTCAATGACCAAACCTCAAAAAACTCAAATCCATACAGCAAACAATGGAACGATGCAAGTGAAAGGAGGAGGAGTAATTGAAATTTCACCAACTATGAAATTATCAAATTGCCTTTATGTTCAGTCTTTATTACACAAATTGCTCTCAATTAGTCATATTACCAAAGAATTAAATTGCACGGTACTAATGCACCATACTTTCTGCCTCCTACAGGATATCAGGACGGGTGTGATTATTGGACGTGGTACTGAGCGCCAAGGATTGTACTACGTGGATGAGGTGGCTCAACAGGGTACTGTATCTATGATGTTGGCACATGGAACTGAAAATCGGGAAGCCTGGCTATGGCATAGACGTTTGGGACACCCATCCACTGGTTATTCGCGTCTTTTGTTTTCAAAACTCTTCCCTTCGAATGGTAAAATAGATTGTGAAACATGTTTTCATGCCAAAAGCCATCGACAACCATTTAAACCTAGCAACACGAAAGTTGATTTACCTTTTTCCCTAATCCATTCGGATGTGTGGGGTCCTGCTCCTGTTATGGGGGGGAGGGTTTTCGGTACTTTCTACTATTTGTGGATGATTGCACTCGCATGACATGGGTATATTTTTTAAAAACAAAGCCGAAGTTTATGAGAAATTTACCACGTTTTATGCTATGATTTAAACTCAGTTCAAAAGGGAAATCCAAATCCTTCGATCTGATAATGGGGGGGGGGGGGATTTGTCAATACATCCATGAAACAATTCTTTAAAACCAAAGGATTAGTTCATCAGACCTCTTGTTCTCATACCCCCGAACAAAACGGTGTTTTCGAACGAAAAAAACCATATTATTCTTGAAATGACTCGAGCGCTTCTAATTGAATCTCATGTACCTATATCTTTCTGGCCGGAGGCAGTTGCAACCTCTGTGTATCTCCTAAATCGTCTTCCAACCAAAGCTCTTAAGTTTAAGACTCCCTTAGATTGTCTATCTAAGTCTGCCAGTATTCCCCATCCTCTTACACTTAAACCTCGAATATTCGGGTGTACAACATTTGTCCACATACCAAAAACCAACAGAAACAAGCTTGGCCCATGTGCTAAGAAATGCATATTTGTCGGCTATGGGATCGATCAAATAGGTTACCGGTTTTATAATCCAAAAACTCGTCAAATGTTCACCACAATGAACTGTGACTTTCTTGAAACAAAATACTTTTATAACACCCAACTCAGTGGTCAGGGGGGGAATGAATGTATAGACACTCTGAGTTGGTCAACTTAACTTCCATCATCTGAAGAAGTAACAACAGAATACCATCACAGTACTTCGAGTCAGTCACCTTCAAACACAGCCACACAATCTGCGGAGCACAGTACCACTGAAGAAACTCCATCCAACGTGATACCAGAGGTAAGAAATACCGCGAACTCTGAATATACTACGTCTTATAACTATGAGACAACAGGGGAACATACAGAACCGACAACAACAAAACCTACAGAACATGTTGAACAGGTGGAACCAGTTGTTCAACATGTTGAACAAGGTGCAGCAGAGACAACCGGAAGATACTCTCTCCCTCCAAGAGAAAATAGAGGAGATCCTCCTAAGAGATACTCTCCAGAAAAGGTGGCTCCAAGCTCTAGGTATCCTATGGCAAACATTGCCACTGGAAATCTGTCTAAGGAAGCTAAAGCATTTGCCGCTACCTTGTGCTCTAAAAAAATGCCATCTACAACACAAGAAGCCTTGAAGTAAAAAGAATGGAAAAAGGCCATGGAGACCAAAATGGAAACTCTCAAGAAGAATAATACATGGGAGAAATGCACCCTTCCATCTGGAAAAAAATAGTGGGATGTCGGTGGGTGTTTTCAGTCAAACACAGGCCTGATGGCACGATTGAAAGATACAAAGCACGGCTGGTTGCAAAGGGTTATACTCAGACTTATGGAATTGACTACTCTGAAACTTCTCCCCAGTAGCCAAAATCGATACAATCAGAGTTCTTTTTTCAATAGTGTCGCAGCCCCCACCCCCGACCCCGGGAGCGGGAGCCGCGAGACCAGATCAATGGTATCGGTGTTTATTAATTTGGCAGCGGAAATAAGACATCAGGACCGTAGTTAGGAAATAGTTTCAGAGTTTTAAAACACCAAACTTTTATAATAAGCAAATGGGATAAAACCCATGTTCCATTGATAATACATTTATAGGGATAAAATCCTAGTTGCTGAAAACATGAACTTTTATTTAGGTAACTTTTATAGCCACTTCTTTAAGCCTTAAGTGCTCCACGGTTGGCTTCTTATTGCTTCACATTAAGTTACCTGAAACGCGTTTTAAAAGATTTTATCGGCAAGAAATATTTGCGAGTGCATCCCAGTTTAATCAAAACAAGCTTTTATAACTTTACAGTATTCAGAGCGATTACAATGTTCATATCTACGAATATACTCATTCAGTATTTGTCATGTTGGCAGTTCCATGATTGTGGTCATATTACGCATTGGCTAACTCGTTGTCCAATAGTAACGTTTTTACTCGTAGTGTATACAAAACCCCACATACCGGCAGCAATTATAGAATACATAGACTCAATCACTGTAAGTATAACTGAAAATATTTGAGGTTTTGGTAAAATAGTTTGGTAGAAAAAGAGAATGATTCACGTTGTAAAGTTAGGTTTTTCTATAGCTTCCTGTTGTTTTTCCTGGTTATTTTCTATTAAAAACAAACAATGCACACGTGTTAGTAAGATAGCCCAAATCACATTAGCCATACAACACGAGACAAAACTCCAACGAACTTAGTCAGGCAGAGCCTCGACATGCGTTATGGAGCCCTAGATCAATCGGGTAGGGTAACGAATTAGTGATCGGGGGTTAAAATACTTACAACGAGGCAGAGCTTCGTGTTTAAGGGGTATTATACCGAGCTGCTATAATAGGGACTGAGAGAGAAAAGAATTGAACGATTTGAGAATGAAGCAGGGGGGCTCCTTTTATAGGCTGGTTCGGGGGTCTCTCTCACCCCGCGAGCCCCTTCCTTTGTTCCTTCGCGCGCCGTGAGCCAGGCCTAGCTAGGGCTAGGTCTGGTTAGTCACCAGTATAGACATGTCGTGTGTCATGCCACGTGGCACGTTGTGTGTCCGCCAGGCACTACTCGGTCGCGCCCCGCGAACCACAGGGGGAACCCTGTCGTGGCCCACGAGCGCCCTAATTTCTTTATTTTATTTGATTTTTGTTAAAATTAAGGTTATACGGGACGAGTTACGTGTATAGGGGGTATAATTAGGGCGTTATATGAGGGTTGTTATAAATAGCCACCAATAAAGGTTGGCCTCTTCATCAATTTGATGTAAAAAATGTCTTCCTTCATGGAGACTGAACGAGTAGGTCTATATGGATGCCTCACAAGGATTCAATGAGAATTTCAAGGCTGGAGAAATATGTCGGTTAAAGAAATCTTTGTATGGGCTTAAGCAGTCTCCTAGAGCTTGGTTTGGAAGGTTTACCCTTGCTATGAAGAATTATGGCTTCAAACAAAGCAATTCTGACCATACTCTATCCTTGAAACGTAGGGGCAGTCTTGTGACCTGCTTAATTATCTACGTTGATGACATGATACTTACGGGGAACGATGAAGAGGAAATGACAATCTTAAGAGATAAACTTTTTTCGGAGTTCGAGATGAAAGACTTGGGAAGATTAAAGTATTTCCTTGGAATTGAAGTTCTAAGATCTAAACAAGGGATTTTTATCTGTCAGAAGAAATATATTCTTGATCTGCTAGCCGAAATCGGAATGATTGAGTGCAAACCGGCAGACACCCCAATGGTGGTTAACCACGGCCTACACATGGAAGATGGAGCAGAACTAGCAGATAAGGAGAGATATCAACGAATGGTGGGAAAACTGATATACCTCTCCCACACTCGTCCATATATAGCCTATGTAGTAGGAGTGGTGAGTCAGTTTATGCACCAGCCCCAAGCGAGTCACATGGAAGCAGTTTTAAGAATCATCTGGTATCTCAATGGAACAACGGGTCGTGGTATACTGTTCAAATCAAATAGGCACTTAGAAATCCAAGCATATACAGACGCCGACTGGGCAGGGGATAAAGGAACGAGAAGGTCAACCTCAGGATACTTCACCATGGTCGGAGGAAATCTAGTTACCCGGAGAAGTAAAAAACAAAAGGTAGTAAACCTATCTAGTGCAGAAGCCGAATTCCGAGGGGTTGCACGTGGCCTAGCAGAGATTTTATGGATTCGCAAGCTCCTAACTGAGATTGGCTTTCCTCCTACTACAATAACCAAAATCATGTGCGACAATAAAGCTGCTATACAGATCTCAGAAAATCAATTCCAACATGATCGAACAAAACATGTAGAGGTAGACTGACATTTCATCAAGGAGAAACTGGAGGAAGGTATTATAGAGCTCCTATATGTATCGTCAAAAGATCAACTCGCAGATATTCTTACAAAAGCTGTTAACATGAACGTGTTTAGTAGCTGCTTGAGCAAGTTAAGGATTGGTGATCCCACTACTCAACTTGAGGGGGAGTGTCGGAAAGTAAATAATATGTCGTAATGTAGGGGCTAGACGTATAACTTGGTGTTCTATATAAACACCCTTCTTTGTAACCCTAATCTTAGTTCAAAACAATTTCAATACAATTCAAACCCCACAGAGTTTATTCTCTATACCAGACAACAAAACAACCACAAGCAAAGGTTTGCTACGCTTGGTTCGGTTCAGCCCGTCAATAGCCCAGCCCTACTTCCGATGCCACAAAATTTTAAACTCGTCACCCAATATCACCATCATTACCCTTCTACATATTTGGTTAATTGGTTTTGATTTGTAGGTTCAACCCTTGATCTTAAGTTAGGAGTTAACTGGTTTTTAATTTTCCGTTAGGTTTTTTGTCTTTATATTTCAACTCAGTTTGTGTGTTTGTGAGTTTATAGTGTCCAATCTCGTAGGTTTGTGTTATTTCATATAAATCTAGTGTGTGCTTCATCAAGTTAATGGTTTTTGGTTCATTTGATCTGAATGATTATCTTATTGATGTGCAAATTGGTGCAATATTATGCGAATGTCTTTGGGTCAAGAATTCAGATGACAAAATGATTATATTTATATATTGATTTATGGTGATGGCTCACTACCACTCACCAATTTTTTTTTTTAAATACTAGTATGTGATTTATGGTGATGGCTCACTACCACTGTTCGGCGGGCTCTCTTCCGTTTTTTCACTTGGGGGTTCCTATCGGAGTTAATATGAAACGAGCTAAGTATTGGAAGCCGATGTTGGACAATCTCGCCTCTAGACTCTCAAGTTGGAAGGCTAGATTCCTCTCTTTTGCGGGTCGGCTAACCTTAGCAAAATCGGTGCTTGGCAGTCTTCCCTCTTATTATCTTTCGATATTCACTGCGCCAAAATGTGTGCTTAAACAGATTGAAAAGGTAAGGAGAGACTTTGTGTGGGGTAGATCCAATTCGGGTAATAAAATGAGGTGGCTTCGCTGGGATACCTTAACGAGATCCAAAAAATTCGGTGGGTTGGGAATCGGGAATATCCGTAATTTCAACAGGGCCATGCTCTCTAAATGGTGGTGGAGACTGAATGCTTTTCCGGATCAGTTTTGGGTTAAAGTGGTGAAAGCGGTCCATTTTACTCCCGGGTCTTCTTTAAGCTCCAAACTGATTCCTTTCAAAAAATCGTTAGCGGGGGTCTGGAAAGATATTGGGTCTGTTGATGCGGATTTGGCGAAAAGCGGGCTGATTTTAAACAACTTTTTAGTCTCAGATGGGCGCAACTGGAAGTGGAGGTCTGACCCGAACGGGTCTTTCTCGGTTAAGCAAGTCCGGCTGGACATTGAAGCGGCTGCTGCTGTCGATATTTCAGATGCAGACGCGTTTCATTGGAACAAGTGGGCCACGCCTAAAGCGAACTACCTCCTTTGGAGAGCGATAAAAGGTAAAGTTGCGTCCAAAGTTGGCCTTATCAAAAGAGGAATCCCTATTTCCGATCCTGTTTGTTCTCGATGCGGAATCCAGGAAGAAGATTCGGACCATATTTTTTTAAATTGCTTATGGTCCCGCAGCACTTGGTGGAATGTTTTATCCTGGATGAATATTCCATTCCCAGCTGAGATTACAAGCTTGGGGGATCTCGTCTCTTTTATTAAAAGACGGCCGGGAGGGAGTGTTTGGAAGAAGATAGTTCACACTATTTTTTTGGCGACAGTTTGGAGATTATGGCTAGCGAGAAATGAAAAGGTTTTCGAAGACCGGTTTATCCCTATAACCAAGACCACCGAGCTTATCAAGGAAGATGCCTTCCTTTGGATCTGCAACCGGTCGAATCTCAAGTCTCCCTTATGGAATGATTGGAAACGGTTTAATGTTTTGAGTTTGTTGTAATTGGTTCGCTTTCTTGTTGCCCGGTTGGGCTTTTTGTTCTTTCAGCTTCTTGCTGGCTCTTTATATATATATATAAAGTGTTTTTGCTGTTCAAAGAAAAACTAGTATGTGCTTTTCTTGGTTAACCAACCTGATTCCTCCGTACTTCAAAATTGATAAATAACGAGAAAAGTTATGCCAAAATAAAATTTACGGCTACTAGTTTTAGTTTTCGAGTATTATACCTCGCATTTCTCAATCTTTTGAGCAATCTCTAAGCTTTCAAAGTCTGAGTTGAGCTAGGGTCAGTACCTATACACCATTAACAACACAAATATGCATTCATCCTTGTCAATCAAGCCTTGTTACCAGTCTTTTTCGTTTAAAGTTTGTTTTGTCCGTTTCTTGTCGAATTATCCGAGTTTTTGATCCATAATCCGATTTTTTACATCATGTCCCATTATATATGAAATTGTTACATCTAATACATGTTTAAACAGCCCTCATAACCCAAAATATCCCAAGTTTATGGATCAAACTCAATTCTTTTTGTTATAAAAGTTTAATCATGAAAAAAAGGCACAAAATACCATCATAAAGCTTAGTATACATTGAATTATGGCTGAGTTTTAAAAGTTATGAGTTCTATCAGCTGTAGGGAGAGTTTGAGAATGGAAATCATAACTTCATGAAGAAGAAATTGAAAGGGGAGCGCCCTTTATTCTCGATCGAACGTCAAAAAAGAAAGAAAAAGGTGGTTGCTTATATATATATATATATATTAATATTGTAATTATTATGGGTGAGGTTATTGTACAAAGAGGGTTTTATGTGAGAAAGGTAAGAAGTGTTTTAGACCATTAAATCTAGATTTTAATGGTTAAGATCAACAATGGCAAATTTGTTAATTGTGTTATATAAATTCTTGAAATAAAGAAATGGATAAGGGTATGACGGTAATTGGTTGTGTTTTAAAACAAGGCCTAACATGTAAGGAAATCTAGATTTATATGCCCAGTTATGTCTTCCATTAATTGAATTAAGTTAAAGAATTAAATATAAATTAATTATAAAGAAATCTTATGTTCTTGTAAATAATGCATTCAATTGAATACACTAATTGATTAAATTAAAGGAACTAATTGATTAAATTAAATGTTAGACATGCAACCTTTAGGATTTTTATGATTTAATAGTATGTATAAATATAATAAATAGATTTATATGGACTATAATATCTATACTATATTATAATATATTTTACAAAGATGATTGCAAAATTACAAATTTTTTTGCTTACAGTACAAATACTAAATGAGGTTAGTTGAGGGTAAAGTGGCCTTTCTATATAATAATTAAATTGAAGAAGAAAAATTAATTAAATAGATTGTGAAATTAAGAACGGTAATTTGAAAGGTCTATCCTTCATTCCACTCATCTATGCTCCAACCAAAGTTGGAACACATGAGGTTTTGCAACCTAGTATCAAGAGCAAAGTAAGAAACCAAGAGTTTTTGCAACCAGTTATGCTACCAATTGGGAAAGAAACAGTCTCAAAGTTTACACCCAAGATTATGAGGTTTGTCATTCTCTTCGATCTGTAGTTAAATTGAGTTAATTATTTGTTTTTTTGTTGCTCTTGCGATACCGTTACTCTTTAAGTCATTGAAAAGTAAAATAGCTATATTAAATACAAATAAAGATAATGAATTTCTTGAGTAATTAATTACAAATAAAAATGAGTTTTGGTTAAAAACTATGAAGAAATTGAAGGGTTTTTGCGAGCAAATGTCATGCAATGCAACTTTGAAACGCCATCGGTAGGCCTAAGTGTTTTAGAAATTTGTTTCTTGTAGTAACTTATCTTGTTGATTTTGTAGATATGTGGAATCTGGCTTTGCAATTTTTCCTGCCATAATATGGATTGTGCATTCCAAATACTTTGAACATTGAATGCTGGTAACCTTTTTAATGGGTTGCAGTAGAAGTAGATGCTTTTGGGTCGTCTTAATGAATCTCATCTACTATCGAATGGTATAATCAAATCAATGGTAAGTCACATCTATAAAAAACAATAAAAGTTTGGGTTTTTTTTCTTGTTTTTGGTTATTCGGGGCAGGTTGTTTGGGGTTTTGGCCAGGAAAAGTGACCCAAAACCGACCCATATATGGTTCAGGTTGGTCGGGTTTGGGTGGCTTTGGATTCCGGTTGGGTTGGGTTAGGTTAGGTTTAGGTAAAAATGGACAGTTCTAATTCTTTAGTTTACATGAACTACATTAGAATTTGCTCAAAAAGCAAACAGCAAACTAAAAATGACTTTGCGGTTTGACTTTTAAGACTTTCAAACTTTAAAATCAATTTGTCATTTCTTGTCTTGAAAAAGAAAATTGGACAAATCCTAAAAGGTAAGGATCCGAATTGCACACCCTTATAATTCCATTTGTTTTGTTTGAAAGGGGTAAAACCCACGAAGATATTGGATTGTTGGAGTTTTATGAAGAAAAAAAAAATATAATAGTTAGAAGAATATAGTTGAAGAGCTCAGTAAACATATGTCTCTGCCACAGATGATGCATCAATTGAGATCATGTTGTCACGCATGTCACGACAACAAATTTGTTAGAATAGATTGATATTTTTTAAAGTTTTCATGATTTTTTTTACTTCTTTTTAGTTCTATGTAAGTCTCACACTGGTAGTAAGTAGCGAAATTGTCTATCATTTCAACTAAAAAATAAGCAAATTGTTGCTCCCGCTACAACGCACGGGTTCCCCACTATATAATAAGATGAGAAATTCATTTCGGTAACTAAACTATCTTAGGGGAAGAGCCTATACTTCCCACTTTTTCCAAATCTTAACAATTCTTAAAATTTTTGCGGAGGTTCGCCGAAGGTTGAGGAGATTTTTTGTTCGATCAAGTCCCTTGGGTACTTGTGGTTTAAAAATAGGTCAAAGTGTATAGATGTTTTGTGGGATAGTTGGTGTAAATTTGGTTAGTTGATGTAGTTGGTTGGTGTAGTTGGGTTGGCAGTCCGTTGTTTTTTGTTTCGGGCTGGTCGTTTTTGTTTTTAATGAAGTTTTCCTTTAAAAAAACAATTGGCCGTTGACATAGGCAACTGTTTCTAGAAATTTAATCATGATCAAATTAGTTTTTCAAAATAGTTTACTAATCATTAAAATGATAGGCAACTGTTTCTACGGAAGTTATCATGAAAAACTAATTTGATCATGATTAAATTAGTTTTTCATGATAAAAAAGTTAGCCATTTCCCCAATGTCCGTCATCAAAAAGTTAATGATCTCGAGTCCATGATCAAAAAGTTTTTGTGGGGAGGTTCCTCGGAAGAAAGAAAAATGCATTGGGTCGCGTGGGAGACGGTTTCTCGCCATAAAAAAAACGGAGGCTTGGGTCTTAATAAATTGCATATTGTGAATACGTCTCTTTTATCTAAAGTGGGGATGGAGATATAAAACGGAAAAAGGTCTTCTTTGGAAGAAAATTATCGATGCGCTCCATTCAAGTAGGGTGGGATGGGAGTGTATTCCATATAAGAAATCCCTCAACGGAGTTTGGAGTAATATAGCAAAAAATTTCATCAATACTAAGGTGGAAGGTCGGCCTCTGAGAAATTATTTGAAAGGATCGGTTGGTAACGGAGAAGACATCGCGTTTTGGCTTGATTCTTGGCTTTTCAATGAACCGCTCAAGACTACATACCCTGACCTTTTTAGATTGGAAGTCGATAAAAAGTGCTCGGTGGCCGAGAGGATCAAGAAGCATGGCAGCGACATTTCTTTTAACTGGTGCTGGAAATCGGATTTTTCCGATGCGGGTATGCAGTCCAGTTTTGATTTGTTGTTATCTCAGTTAAATAATGTCCACATCTCGGTGGATTCGGATCGGTGGAAATGGATTTCGGACTCAGCTGGTTTGTTCTCTGTGAAGGCGGTAAAGAACTTGTTGAAAGAAGAAGCTGTGCAGGAAAATAGTTTCGTGTTGGATTGGTGCAAATGGATTCCGGCCAAGGTTAATATACATGCTTGGAGGATGGAGATGGATCGACTCCCTACGGCGGAAGCTTTAAAGAAAAGGAATGTTAACATCGGAGATCCAGGATGCCCGTTGTGTAGCTCGGAAGAGGAAAATGCCGAGCACTTGTTCATTGCTTGTTATGTTGCTTCGAATGTTTGGCTCGGTATTAGCTCTTGGTGCAAAATTCCTAATATTTTCGCTTTTTCTCTAAAAGACCTCCTTTCCTTCTACAAAGACCTCAGAACTTCGGATAAGAAGAAGGACGTTGTGCAAGGTATCATTATGATTGCTTGTTGGAATTTATGGCGTGCCAGGAATAACAAGAAATTTTCGAATATCCAGGTTAAAATAGATAGTGTGCTTAGCGAAATTAAGGCTTTGAGTTTTCTTTGGTTTTCCAATAGATCGAATCATAAAGGGATTGATTGGAAGGAGTTGTGTTTCTTTGTAAATATGTAATCTAGTAGTTTGTTGTAGTTTGTCGGCCCGGCTTGGGTCGGCGTTTCGTTCTAATGAAGTTTACCTTTCAAAAAAAAATTTAGTTTTTCAAAATAGTATAACTAATCATTAAATAATAGGCAACTGTTTCTAGAGAATTATCATGATCAAATTAGTTTTTCAGAATAGTTGAACTAATCATTAAATGATTATAACCGAAAGTAAACTTGTAGCTTAAAATGTAGTTACTATAAATCCATTATTGATTCATAAATGTCAATTAATAATCTGTTAGGCTAGAGGGTATGGTGACATCCCATCCTTGGAGGACCATCCGCCACGTAGGCACCACGTCATAGTCCTCCCAAGGATGGTCACTAGAGGGTATGGGAGGATGGTCCTACCCCACCACTTTTTTTTTATATTTCTATACCCTATGTACAAGTATTGAAGCCTAATGTACAAGTCAAATAACACAAACAAACAAACAAAGAAACAAAGGGGGCCCACCTGGAGGATCGTCGCCACCGTCTGAAACTCGACGATCTCGACGGAACGGAGGGGGGGCGGCGTGGAGGGACGAACGTCGCCGGCTGGAGACGGGCTGAGGACGGGTACCATACCGTCCAGCCTTAGTAACTATAAATTTTAAAACTGAACTAGCAATAATATCCGCGCACGTTGTGGCACGGGTACATCATAAAACTTAACTAGCAATAACATTCGCGCACGTTGTGATGCGTTAACCATATGAAAATGTCTATCACTTATGAACTTGATTAATTTGAAAGATGACTTTGAATGATTTACTTATTATGATGTCAGAACTTTACCGACATATCAGGTGGTTTTGCAAATTTTGTAATAGACTAATGTAAGAATATACAATGAGAGTAAATATGTTATTTTTAAATTCAGTGACCACTTTTATAAATTTTTGTTTGGTTATCAGGTTATATAATATTTATTGTGAAGAAACTGTAAGTTGAAAACATTACTTAAACAAGTTTAAGGTTAACTTATTTTTTAAACAAAAACACAAAGATTTATAGTGCTTTGGGGTGGGTGTTAACTAAACCACCTTACATCCACGTCTTAGTATCCACCAATAGTTTATTTCACAGAAAGCTTATTGTCATTCAAGTTAGTGACCACAATTACAATTTTCTCACTAATAATATGTTATGTGAAAATGAATGTGGTGATACATGCCATAAAGGTTGTGTGATGCGATCATGAATCTGTTATTAATGACAGAGGCAAAAAGGCTTAGTAACATGGTAGCCATAAAGGCTTTAGCGATATGTTACATGAACTGGTTATTAGTGATAAAGCCATAAAGGCTTAGCGACACGGTACATGAACTGGTTGTTAATGACAGGGCCATAAATGTTTATCGATACGGTACATGGACCTGTTATCAGTGGTAGAGCCTTAAAGGCTTAGCGATACGGTACACGGACCGGATATCAGTGATAGAGCCTTAAAGGCTTAGCGATACGGTACATGGACCAGCTATCAGTGATAGAGCCTTAAAGGCTTAGTGATATGGTACATGTATCGATTATTAGTGATAGCACCTTATAGTCTTAGCGATATGGAACATGCATCGGTTATTAGTAATAAGAGGCAAAGAGCTATAAAGGTTTAGTTATATGATACAAGATCCATCTATATATGAAATAGCTTCGGACTAGCTAGTTAAGATGGAAGCTAAATGGTTAAAGATCCATCGTTATCCAACCTACTATTGTAACGAACATTGTTGGGGCCATTTTTCCAAAAACAAAATAATATTGACCCACAACTAGTTAGCTAGGATTAAGTGCAAATAATGTTGCTAGAAATTAGAATCTATTATATATAATAAATGAAAGTTATTTGAGCCACGTGTCACTTGATTAGGGCATCCTCAGTTCTCTTTTCCCGCCCAACAGTGCCATCCTCTTTTCCTTATATAACCTCTCTTCTCACTTCTGATCTTTCTTTACAAACGCCTAGGGTTTTAAGCGTTTACAGTTTTTGCTTTACGAAGTCAGTCGAACCTTTTAGAAGGTGGCCAAAACATACTTTTAAGCGTTTACAGTTTTTGCTTTACGATAATAGGATCGTTAGACTACTCGGTGTGGGGAGCGGCCTAGGGCCGTCCACACCCCGGCACACCGTCCCCCTAGGGCTGTCCTCCCCACGACGCTGGCGCCGGTCCCCTCTCTTCTTCTTTATACACACACACACACATATATATATATATATAGGCCCATCCTCCACACCGAGTAGTCTTAGTGTATAGCAGTCAAACACAATATACCTTATTATATAGCAAAAGTTACTTAGAGCAGTGACATATAGTGGAATATACCTTATTAGAGTGCAGAGCATTAGTTTTACATTGCTTGGATCACATGTTATATGTTGTCTGTTTGATCAATAGTCACCTTTCTTCCGTGCAATCCTTATTTCTCTATCCAAAATATGTATTCTTATAATGGAGTTTTGTATGATATTTTGTTGCAACCCTTTTCCCCCACTGCAAACCATGGCAAATGATGCAGCTTCATCTGTCCAGGCAGGCAGGGGTTGTTTCAACATCATTGTTAGCCAGTCCAACAAATCAAGGTTAGGGTTGCTTATCCAACTTAATAGGGGCTTCATAAGTGCACCGTGATGGTTGTGCAGGCATCGTTTGGATTGTAACCTTCTGATTGTCACATCACACGTGTTGCTTTTAATAAGCACTTAATCCATTTGTATGCTTACGCTGCACCAAACCATTTGATCATATCCGGAAATTAGAGGTGAGTTGAGATAATGCTGGTTGTTCAGCAATGAATCATATGATCATCCTTATAAGACTACCTCTTCTTCATGCAGATTGATGCACATGTTGGAGGAGTGAATGACTTGGCCTTTGCTCATCCGACCAAAATGCTGTGTGTTGTTACGTGTGGGGATGGACAAGTTAATAAATGATGATAAAAGCGACGTTCATGCAATGGCCAAAACATTGTTGGAAAAGTTTGAAGAGAAATGGCTTCAGTTTTTACCAAGGGTTACTGAATATTTAACTACTACAGTTGTCAAATCCTTTTGTAAATTCAATCATATATAGAAATGACAAGTATGAACACTTGCTGCATACAAGAAAACCATAAAAGCACATGCACCAGCTATTCTACAAACATATCACTGGGTTAGCACCAGTGCACCACTAATTTGTATGTTGAGTAGAGGTGACAATTTCTAACCTATTTACTTATGAATAGAATAGTTCCGGTTACGTCTTATCTTTTAACAAGTTAAACATGTCAAAATAAAGAAGCTATGAATTACTTTTTACATTTTTAGTTTTATGGATATTAATTCTAATTACAATTGTGTATTTTTTTCATTTAGTGTTCTATGTAATTTATTTATAAAATATATTATCTTAACCCGTGTATCACACGGGTAACTAACCTAGTATATAATAAATGAAAGTTATTTGAGCCACGTGTCACTTGATTAGGGCATCCTCAGTTCTCTTTTCCCGCCCAACAGTGCCATCCTCTTTTCCTTATATAACCTCTCTTCTCACTTCTGATCTTTCTTTACAAACGCCTAGGGTTTTTTCTCTCTCTATATTCAGGCGATTCAAATTCAAATTTCACAAACCTTAATCTTCTTCCAGACGCCACCATAAAATCATCTTTTGTTCATCGATTACTTAATCAAAAGGTTTGTTCTTCTTTTTTTTAGTTGAAATACTTTCATGATTTCCTGTTATTTATACTAATCCTTTGTTTTTTGTGTCTTTTCATGTAACCATTGTTAGGGTTGTTGTCATCAAAGTTGAAATCCGCTTAGCTGCGGATAGATTTCTGCCATAAGCTGGTATGTTTGAATATGTTTTGAAATTAGCGTTTTTTTCTAGATGGTGATGATATGAGTATAACATCTGTTGATTATTGATGTTTGAGTATGTTCAGCCATTATTCTTTCTGAAATTAGAGTTTCATTGGTATTATCTGTTTGTAACAGCAGTGGTTCAGCATCTACAGTGGATTCAACATCAGGTGTTTGCTATTATTGTTTGATGTTGTTTGCTATTATTGACTGATGTTGTTTGCTATTGTTGTTTGATGTTGTTTGCTATTGTTGTTTGCAGTTGAAGATATCTTAATTAAGGTAATAATTGTATTACATCCTGTTGAAAATTAGAATTGATAAATTTAGGGAAAGTGAGGTTGAAAGTTAATAACCCAACAGTGGAGCATTTCATTCTACAGGTTCCATAAATTAAGGGTATTCTCATATAATGATGATGATTGTTCCACGGTTGTTTCCAGTATTATTGTTCCAACATCGTTTAAAGTATGTGTTTTTTGCTACTCTGATTTTCAATTTTGAGTTTTTTTATTTTGAAGTGATATACTCTAATTCTCGGTTTATATTTCAGTCTAATCACAGTTGTTTGAAATTCATACAATCTGCTGTGGGTTATTATAGGTTTGTATTCAAAGAAGCATAAAGTTTAATTAAACACAAAGAAAGATTATTAAATTTATAGTTTACTTGCTTATGTCTAAATGATGATGATGATTATAATTCACTTGTGCAAAAGATGATGATGGAGAACCCACAGTAGTTCCTACTAAACGCAGGAAAGGATCTGCTATTGTTGTAAGATAAGATTTTATGTTACTAGAGAGTCTAGAGTAATGGTGTTTCCTACCTTTTTTGTATTAAAAGAAGCATAAAGTTTGTTTTAAAGGAGCTCTTTATGAACAAAGACTGATGAGGCATATCCACTGTTGAAGACAAGGTCCTGTTAAAGACAACCACTTTATGTACCTAGAGTTTGATTAATCAAAGGAAAATGACTGTTTAGTATCAGCAGTGGTTCAGCATCTACAACGGATTCAAATTTAGTATTTAATTATCAGTGGTTCTTGTGTAACTTTGTATTTCATTATGAGTTTGTTTCATGTTGTAAGAATTAGTGAATTCTCAGATAATAGATTGCTTTGCCGGATTAGATTATGTGTTAAATTATAGTTCTTTAAGTGATTGTTTCGTTTTCTTGAATTCTATGTAATTTTGTAAAGAAGTACAATAACAAACAGTGGCTTTAACATCTGTTTGCAATTTGGTCAATAGTTAATGGAAACCCCTGTTAGGTTGAACAGTAGATGTTATTAACTAGAACATCTGTTCAGGAAAACGATTGTTTGCACTTTATGTACCTGGAGTTTGATTAATCAAAGGAAAATGATTGTTTAGTATCAGCAGTGGTTCAGCATCTACAACGGATTCAAATTTAGTATTTAATTATCAGTGGTTCTTATGTAACTTTAGTATTTCATTATGAGTTTGTTTCATGTTGTAAGAATCAGTGAATTCTTAGATAATAGATTGCTTTGCCCGATTAGATTATGTGTTAAATTATAGTTCTTTAAGTGTTTGATTCGTTTTCTTGAATTTTATGTAATTTTGTAAAGAAGTACAATAACAAACAGTGGTTTTAACATTTGTTTGCAATTTGGTCAATAGTTAATGGAAACCCCTGTTCAGGGTTAAACAGATGTTTGGGCTTTAACAGATGTTTGGCTCTAAAGAACTGGTCAACATCTATTTGAGTATTGGTCCTGTTGTGAAATTTGTTTGACCCAACAGTGGTTTTAAACATCTCTTTATGTGCAAACACCTGTTTATGGTCAAACTTCTGTTTATGGGCAAAATTCTGTTTAAGGCGAAACATATGTTTCTTCAAAATCTGTTGACCATTGACTGACCAAACATCAGTGTTTAAAAAACTGTTGGGTATCCACTGATAGGAAAAATAGCCACTGCTCACTTTTTTTATTGTTGGCATCTATTGATATTGACCATCAGTTGTTTTCCTAAAAAACAGCCATTGCTCATTTTTTTTGTTATTGATGGTGTTAATTAGTGATAGATTGAAATTATCAAATAAAAACTAGAATAAGAATGAAATTACCATTTTACCTCATCTTTACATACCAATGAGGTAAGATTTCCTCCAACATTGTTTTGATCATACAATTTAAAAAATTCTTTATAACTATTTGTTGGAAATCAAATCAGTAATTAATGCTAATTTCTTGAGCTTTGGACATTTAAAACATGCAAAATGTGAATTTCAAACTCACGGTTTAAAAATTAGAAAAGTCATCATGACAATGACAGTTGCTTTCAAATCATCATCAGTAATTACTGATAATATCAGTAATTACAGAAAAGTCATAATGACAATTGACGTTCGGTATCTACTGATAGGAAAAAATAGCCACTTGTCACTTTTTTATTCTTGACATCCATTGATATTTACCATCCATAGTGTTAATTAGTCATATATTGAAATTATCAAATAAAAACTAGAATTAAAATGAAATTACCATTTTACCTAATCGTTACATTGCAATGAGATAAGAGTTCCTCCAATATTGTTTTCCTGATGAAATTTAATGTTAAATTAAAAAAAATACTTGATGGGTATTTGTTGCAAATCAAATCAATAATTAATGGTAATTTATTCAGCTTTGGACTTTTAAAATATGCAAAATATGAATTTCAAATTAAATTTATGCAAGATGGTAATTTAGAATTGACGTTCTCTCTTTTTTTTCCCCTACTTTGCATATGATTAGTAATATTTATTTACTTTAATAAGGAGGGATATAAAGATATACACTACTTAACTTTCAGTTCCCAATAAACGTCAGTTCCCAATAAACATCATCACGATTGCGGTCAAATCAAATCAGTAATTACTAATAATATCAGTAATTTTGAAACTCAAAATTCAAACCATATATATTTTTATCCTTAATGTTAAATTAAAAAATAAAAAAAATACTTTTTGACTATTTGTTGCAAATCTAATCAATAATAATTAATTGTAATTTCTTGAGCTTTGGACTTTTTAAATATGCAAAACTAGAATTTCAAACTGACGGTTATTATCTCTCAGTAATTTTGAAATTTGAAAATAAAAAATATGTAAAAGGTAATTTAAAATTGACGTTCTCTTTTTTTTTTCGTACTTTGCATATTTCAGTTCCCAAAAAACATCATAACAATTGCTTTCAAATCAAATCAGTAATTACTAATTGATATTAGTAATTTTGAAATTCAAATTTCAAACCATGTATATTTTTATTATTCTATAAATAAGATACAGTTATCTGGTTTCACATTCAAATCTCGCTCGCTCATATATGTTACCGTATCTTTCTCTCTCAAATGCATCTTTCTTGTGATTTAGCAGCTAATTTCCCATTACACTTCTTTGTTCGAATGTTTGTTGATAATGTTTACATGTTATCGTTCCTGTATCATTGTTCCAACATCGTTAGTTCAATGTAAATTCGCATCCCACATCAACCTTTCAATATCGATGCTGCAATATCATTGTTGCAACATCGTGAAAAGTTGCATGTGTTACCTTTTTTGATGGCAGAGATGCAACTTTAAAGTTACATGTGCCATTTTTTTTTTTATTTCCGTTAAATCCAAAGTCACGTTTTCTTGCTCCAGGAAGATTTTCTTCTTTTAAAGAAAGTATTCATTCGTCCAAAGCTCGTGAAAACTCAGATGTGCAATAAAAATGAAAAAGACACGTTTGAATTTTAGATTAGTTTCTTATTCTTATTTGTGTTGTCAGTAATATGGAGTGTGGTGATAGAGACGTGCAGTTTATGGCGATGCTGAAGGACATACATCAAGAGGTTCAGCAATAGATGTAGTGGAAACTAAAGTTTATTAGTTCTTGCTGTTATTCTTAGATTTGAACTTGAATATTGTTCAGTATGTCATGTAATTATTGGACTTTTAGTTTCAAGGTCCTGAATAAATGATTAAATATAATTTTATGAATCTTTGTTGTGTTTTATTTTTACTTATTATTTATTGTTTCAATAATATTTAGATTATGTTGATGTTGAATTGTGTCTGTAGATTTGTTTGGTAAGTCAACAGAAGATTAATAGTGTCAAGGATTTGTTTAATGGTCCAACTCTGAAAGGGTGGTGTGGTTATAACAGCTGATCATGCTAAGGACTGTTATAATTAATTCCTGCTCCATATAAAGACTGATGGGCTTATTGTCTCATGAGGGCTATGCACTGTTGAAGGCAAAGTCCTGTTAAAGACTAGCAGTTATGGTGTAGTTATAACAGCTGCTACAGCGGATTCAACTTTTGTATTTATGTATCAGTTTTTGAATTACTAGGGTACTCATGAAAATTCTCAAAACTGTTGCTGGAATACTTGTCCTTCAGATCTGTACCATTTACCCTAACCACTGTTTTGTTCCAACGTCTGATCTCTAAACACTGTTCACTGCTGAAAGTTAACCACTGATCCCTCATTTTCTTGACAAGCACTGATGTTCAAAATCGGTGTCCTATCCACTGATATGCTATCCACTGATAGTAAAAATCATCCACTGCCCACAATTTTTACCGTTGTAACCACTGATGCTTGATACGTCAGTGGCCATTAAAACAACTGTTTTCCATCCTTCATCCATTTCATCAGTGTTTGACACGTGGTCAGTCTTTAGCCTTCAGATCATAATAACCGCTGCCACATCAGCGATCATTTTTTCCGCAGCTAAAACCCTGCCCTAAACCCCAAACAGGGTTTTACACTGTCGAATTGAATTCCAAAATTCTCTTCTCATAGCAGTTTCCAACCCTTCTTCTCAAAATCTCCAAAATCCTTCTTCGTTCTTCTCCGCAAAAATGACAAAATCAAAGTCAAAATCAAAATCAAAACCTAAATCACCACCACCTTCAAATGAAGTCGCTCAAACGGCCGAAGAATCCAATGAGATACCATACAAACAATCTCACAACTATTTGGGTTTACTCACAAAACCCACAAACAATCATACCTTCGATTCCATTCTCGACACCATATCTACATCAAAGTACAAAACTTTGTTGACAGTAGACGCCCCCATATATCTGCAAACCCAGAGAGAGTTCTGGAAAAATGCTACGCTTGAAAAACAAGATGATAAAGTAGTAGCCATTAACTCCTCGATACAGGGTACTGCGCTTCAAATCACTCCGCAATCATTATCAGAAATCTTCAAACTCGATGATCAGAAAGGTAAAGCTTCTTTTGACAAAAACGAGTTAAAAGCTGATTTTCTGAAAAGGGGCTATGCAGAACAGTCAAAGGTAGATACCCTACAAAAGGGTTATTTTCCATCTGCACCCAGATTTTTGTTTCACACACTTCTGATGTGTGCTTCGAATAAAACAACATCTTTTAACGAAATACCATTAAAAATTCAATGCCTGGGTTACGTTATTTTGAATAATAAAGACTACAACTACTCGCAGGAGATTTTCAATGACATGGTGAAAAACGTTGAAAGTAAAGCATTTTTGTTGTTTCCAATATTTTTGAGTTATTATTTTATACAAAAATTTGATAAGAAAAATGAAAATTTGCTTAAACAAGGTGTCCATTTTCAAATAAAAAGCTTGACACCTGAAACATTCACTAGAATGTTGGCACCAATAAAAACAAAAGCAGGGGTACCTGAGCAGATTTTAGCGGTTACAACTGCTCCTCAGGTATCAGCTGCTGAGCCCACTGCTCCAGGTGATCAAAGCAACACAACCACTGCTTTGAAACCCACACCTGATATCACCAAAAAGACCAAAAGAAAAACATCCAGAAAACCCACCAAACCTAAAACAAAGGCAACTCTGGAAGATGAGATCCCAGAGGAAATGCCTGTGACAACACAAAAGTCACCACAAACCACTGCTGCTACTTCCTCACAGCAGTTGGAAGAAAGATCTCAACCCATGCCTGAAACTCCTCCTGCATCCTCACAAAAGGATCAGGTTGTAATCACAGGGACACCAAATTATGAAGCTCCAGATCCACTTGGCTCTATCTTCCACAGTCCTGATCCCAAGGACATGTCTCTTTCAACACCTATACCCTCACCAATCATAATGGCACAATCCATGCTACCCTTGTTGCATGCAGCTGCTATAGCTCAGACACAAACCAGTTCCTCTCTATCACCTATCACTGAGAGTATACCCCCACAAGAGACTGGGTGTGATGCTACTACTTCTGCTATCCCAGCAACAATTTAGGAGGTTACACCCCCTGAGTTACAAGTAACTCTCGGTGGTAGTTCAAGTGGAGCAGCAACTACAACTGGTGGATCAACAGATCTTCAGTTGGACAGTTGTTTCATAAGTAAGACTCCCTTGAAGGCAATTTCTTCCATGGCAACTTCGGTAACCACCAGTGAGTTGGATCTAACCACTGGTACCATCAAAGGTTTATCGAGTGCTGAAGAAAGAAGTCCCCAGTACCA
This sequence comes from Helianthus tuberosus, assembly GCA_030545235.1. Lineage (NCBI taxonomy): Eukaryota > Viridiplantae > Streptophyta > Magnoliopsida > Asterales > Asteraceae > Helianthus > Helianthus tuberosus. The sequence continues at coordinate 3,400,610 of CM060370.1, forward strand.
AGAACAAGGGGCATCAATGGGTGATTTTTTGGACTCTGTTCCTAAGTCACACATTGATATAACCACTGCTGGTGGGGATTCAGATGATCCTACTAAAGTAGGTGATGATTCAAAATATCAGGAATTGACGAACAGAGTTGACAAACTTGAAGAATCAGTTGCTGAAATAAAGGAGATGGTGCAAGAGATTTTAAAAGCTCAAAAAGCACAGTCTACTGCTGCCCCACCACAAGCATCTGTTCCTACTCAAGCATCTGCACAACATGCAGTTGCTGCAAATGAGCTCTGGAATATCTTTCAATCAATGCTTGAAAAACAGCAACAAATGGCTGATCAAAACCATGCTACTCATGTACAAATGCTGACCAACATGGTGGAATCAAGGTTCAAAGATACTCAAGCAGATATCAAGGCTATAAAGGCTAGCATTCAAAGTGTCTCTGGCAAAGTTCCTTCTTCCCTATACTTTCTTGATAACCCTCCTTCAGATAATGCCAAAAAGGGGGAGAATATCAAGCTGTTTAGACAAATGAATAAGATGGGAATAGAACATGGCCTTTATATTGAGCCTGAAAAAGAAAAAGAAAAAGAAAAAGAAAAGCAGGTATCAAAACCTGTTAGTCAAATAGCTGATACAGCAGTAGTTACAAAAACTGATGTCAGTAGCCAAACAGCTGCCATGTCATCAACACACACATCTTCAACACACACCACTCTACCACACACCACTGCAACTACTGCTCTACCACCATCATCTACAATCACACCATCACCACTGCCTCCTGTCATAAAACAGAAGATAACAGATGTTACAACATCTATTGTAATGACAGCAGTGGTTGAAGCACCAGTTGTTTCAACAGTTGTTTGTTAGACACTCCCCATGATTCAAACCACTGATTCACCCAAAACATCATCTGCCCCTTCTTCATTAAAAAGGAGAAGGAATCTCATATCAGATGATGATTCACCACCACCATCACCACCATCAAAAACTACCTCACCACTTCCATCCCCTGCTCAAAAGCAGAAGACAACTGCTGACATATCAGCAGTTGTAATGACAACGGATGTTCAGACACCAGTTGTTTCAACAACTGTTAGTCAATCATCCACCACTGCTCTCACCTTCTCTACATCACAACCAAAGCTCTTCAACAGAAAAAGAAAGCCAATCTCTGCCGATGAGGGTATACATGATCCTAATGCTGCACAACATCCACTTGAACTTGAAGCTATCAAAAATGAGATGAGGCAATTCTATACAGAAGAAGATCCTTCAAAAAGAAGATTCTCCTCACTCATAGGCTACATGCCACCAGATGATATGGATGATTACCTCAAAGTCAAGGCAAAGCAAGCTAAACTAAGAGCTAAAGTTGAGAGTGAACGTGAACGTTTAAGCGAAGATGGCATTGCTAAAAGACTGGAGTTCTACTTCACAAAAGTAAAGCAGATAGAAGAGTTTGCACAAGACCTAAACAAAGAAAAGGCTGATCAAAGGAAAAAGTTAAGAAAACAATATCTAGCCTACATCATGAAAGAGAAATTCTATCCTGCTAAAGAACAACAGTTCGAAGAATGGCCAATAATCGCTCTAAAGCATGAGGCCGAAAGGATTGAGAAAATCCAGAATGATCCTACAAAGAAGAAGAATGCTCCAAACTGGAGCAAATACAAAAGGCTCATTGCTGACCTAACTGCTGAGTATAAGAGAAAGAAAAAGGAGCTGGTGGATGCAAAAATGGATACTGCTGAAGCCATATCAAAATGGTCAAAACAGCAGACTGATGAAGCCTATGAAAGGCTGAAGAAAAGAAAGATAACTGTATCAAGCACCTCAAAGAAGCATGAACAAAGAATGAAGCTTGAACAGCAGATAGAAAACCTCAATACACTGTTCCGGTCTACTTTTGTGACAAATCAAGAAGAAAAAGAACAGTTGACCAGTGAAGAGGTGAAAGAAAAGGAGGTTGAGTACTTCACAGAATCCATCATGAAAATGGGTCTAAAAGAAGAAAACTCAGAAAAACTTCAAAACCTTTTTAAAAGGATGTTAAACAAACCTGCATCACCAAACACTTCAACAGACATTGAAAGGCAGGAGCTGATTGAAAGAGAAACTGCAGAAGATATAGCTGCAGCAAATGATGTCATAGAAATGGCTTTCAAAAGAATGTCTGAAAGTCTGCAAGTCTGCAAGTCTTCTCAAGGCCAATATCTCAAAGCTCATCATCAAATAAATCTCTCCCAAGAAATCCATTGGGTTTAAAAGTACTAAAGTGGCTCTCTGATCAAAAGACCCACGTATTGACTCTGGTCAGATCCAATGGAGAGGTGAAGTATATATCAAGGAAAGAAGCACTAGGCCTTAGTGTTCAAGATTTGCAGGATCTCCTTGAACTTACACTGTGCCGGGATGAAGATGATACAAGCTCCAAAGCATTTGAAGAAGAATTTAAAAGAAAAGCAAGGGAACTTTTGATGAGTAATAAAGATCCAGAATAATGACAGGTTTTTGGCATTATCTGTTCCAGGGGGAGATTGTTGGGATTGAACCCTACCAGATGAACAGATAATGTAAAGCCAAAACCTGGTCACAACAGTGGATCCACAATAAGCAGCGGTTTACATTAAGCTTCCCCCTTGAAAATGATTTATAACAACTGATGGTCTTGCATCCACTGACCGGATACAACTGCTGCTGTTCTGCATAACTACTGATGAAGCTTAGAAGACTGCTGGACACTAAGCACTGCTGGTACAATCTGCTGATGACAAAGCTCTGCCCAATCAAGGACTGATCAACCTTGAGGGAAGCACTGATGTAAAGAGAGAGCAGCTGTTTAGTGAATTATCTGTTTTATGTATAGTCAGTGGTTAGGTAAAGCAGTATTTGTAAAAGGACAGTAGATACAGGTTGTTAGGCGACGTCGCTTTGATGGTGACGTCAGCTGAAATACCCCAGTGGTTTGGTTTGCCTATAAATGTAACAGTATCCTGTACTGTTACATTTGATTGACTGAGCGGGTTCTTCTCCTCATGTCTAATCCTTTCATCTTGTGCAACCAACCTTGAGGCATCAGGCTGAGGGGGAGTTTACTTTGTAAGCTTTGACTGTAATCTTTTGCTTTTGAATTGTAAATCATTCGACTCTATGAAAAGCAATTGTTTATCAAACCATCTTCTCCTATTGATTGTGTTTACAAAGTTTGTTATTCATTTCCGCTGCACTTAAAACTGTTCATATCTATTTGATTTGTTCAAATCTAACAAACAAACACAATCATGATAGCCTCAGATCCTAACATTAAGCTTGTATGTTATGTGACTTAACACATTTTATTGTTTATCTACAACCTTTTGGTTTCACATATGTAGTTGCCACTTACAATTTATATGTATCTGACAGCTTGGTTACTGGTGATAGTTTGTTAGGTAGTTGTCAAAATACTTCAATATGGTATGGTTTTGTTTTATTCCAGTATCACGGCATTTCAGTACTTTAATATGTATGGCTTCATCTTATTCCAGTATCACCGCATTACAGGTTACAGAAATGATTTTCAGCGATCGAGAAAATGAACAAAATCTGTACATTGTTTATACAGTTTCAATTGTATTTTTCTATGATTTTATGAGTGATCTAGAATTCTGCCCATTTTCTAATGATCTGCGCATAAGGACAACCTATGTAAAGTCGAATCTACATGGCCGAACTGCATGCATGCATTTTCACTTTTTACTGGGTGAAGTCATTATCATCATTCAATTTGTTTCATATTTGTGCAGGTGGGAAAAGAGCAAAAGGAAGGGGAGGTGGCAATCGAGGTGTGCGGGGGAATGGATTTTGATTTGGGGATAGGATACAGTTTAGAACGCAAACCTGCTTCATCAACGGGTGGTTTGGTATAGTTTGCATTGAACCAAAACACTTACTATAGTCAAAAGTTTTAGAACACATTATGTAAATAATTACTACCTTAACTACCCCCGGTATGTTGTAATCCTGTAAGTTTTATGGATGTCTATTAATCTTAGCCCGCTAATTAATTGCAATAAACTTTCGAGAGTTTGTCTTAAGTTTAGCCTGAGACTAAGCCAGCCTTTAGAATCAAGATGTGTGAAAACATCTTAGAAGATGAGGCTTTCTTGATGTGATCGTGACCTCTAGGAATTTGCGTATATATCACTATTATCAATCACGATCCATCCATTTGGACACATAACCTTACACTAGAATCTTTTTAGGATAACGTAATGGCTTATGTGTACCTTACATTTGTACGTTTCTTAACCATGTTATCTAAAAAATGAGTTTCACATCACTTATCTATTATCTACTATCTATTATCTATTTCCTAACTATGTAAACCTTTTGAGGTTTACATTGCTCATTTTAATGCTTATATTATAACCATGTCGCATTTGCACTTTGATCATGTACCTCTTTTTCTTTCGCGAAGATTTTATTTTTGTATGATTTTAACATTCTATTAATCATAAATAGATTTTCATTAAAGTAATTTTATCGAGCCCGGGAAGCAATCCCGGGTAAAAACCTAGTATATATATATATAGGCCACATTTATAACCCCTTTTTCTTTTGTAGATCTTTACTTTGGACATTTATATATATATGTACATATTAAGAAGATTACGGATCTCTATTCTCTAGTCAATGTATTATATAGTATTATTTTGTTCTTTTATATAGTCATAAAAAAGGTATCTTAGACTCTTAGAGTGCACCTTATTTTGATATGGAGTTCAAATATCGTATCAAATTACAACTAAAGTTAAATACTTTAAGCGTGTGGTTATTTCATTATTTTAATCGTTAACCACTGATTTAAAAACTATTTAAAAAATGTAAATAATTTATATTATCAGTAAGTATAAAATTTAATAGTTTTGACCATAAAGAAAATCAAATAATAGCCAGTGGCGGACCCAGGAATTTTTTTCTGGGGGTGCGGAATATTTTCAAAGATTTTAGGCCCCTAGCTGTATAAAAATATCGGTTCACAGCGGGTCGGATCAGATCATGTAAGACAAAAGAACATCAAACTAAAATTTATAAATCATCAAAAACACGTCAAACGTCATTACAAATTACAAAAGAATTTAAAACTGTGCCCTACAGGTTTTTTTTTTTTTTGAAATATATCCAAAATATCATCTAAAGATACTAAACACGTCATAAGTTCATTACATTCTTAGGGCTTGTTTGGCTAAGCTTTTCAAAACAGCTTATTTGCTTATTTGTTTTTCTGAAAAGCAAATGAGTCAATAAACTGTTTTGAAAAGCTTTAAAATGGAGCTTTTCAAAATGACTTATTTGCTTATTTGCTTTTCAGAAAGCAAATAAGTCATTTTGAAAAGCTCAGCCAAACAGCCCCTTACTCATTGTTCCTAACACATATAATTTGCTCCATAAGTTCATAAAACAACACTAAACACTTCAACAAAATAAACAATCATGTTCAACCATAGCCCATAACTTTCAATTATATTTTTAAACATTCAAGCCCTAATATTAAATGTTGATTACTTGTAACTAATCATTTAAACAAAGAAACCTATAAATAAAACAACAAAATCATTTAACTACAAGTCTAGAACAACAAAAAATTCAAAAAAAATATAAAAAGATTAAACCCTTACACATCTATATTTTCTCCTAATCATCACATAAAACTAAATAAATAAACAATACTAGTTCTATATTGGAATTTTGACGTAATATGGGTCGGTCCAACCAGAATTTTGGTTTTTCCGGTAAAAAAAAGTCATCAGGTCGTGAGCAGTGGCGTCAAGTCGCTGGGAGTTTTTTTGGGGGCGGAATTTGGAAATGGAATGGGTGGATGGGTTTGTGTTATTTTATTTAGTTCAAATTTCTTTAGGTTGGGTTTGGGCTTGTGTTAATAAAAATTGATTGCAGATTGGGCTTTGATTGGATTAAATAATTAAGTGAATAAGTGGTTAATAATTATTTTTTTTTCTAAGTGGGGTGGTTGAAATTTTTCAAGGGGTGCGGATGAAAAATTCCAAGGGGTGCGGTCGGGATTTCCGGTGAAAAATAACACTAAAAAATATTTTTTCATTGGGTGCGCCCATCCACCCTTGGCTTAGGGTGGGTACAGGGGCGGACCTACATAGTGGTCAGGGTGGGCGGCCGCACCCCTGGAAAAAAAAAATTAGTGTATATTTTAGACAAAAAACACGACCGCACCCCTTGAAAATATGGTTGAACACCTCATCCGCACCCCCAGCAAATAATTTCTGGGTCCGCCACTGGGTGGGTACGCCCCTGGTAATAGCTGGATAAAAAACAAAACAAAAAATTGCATCTAATTATAAATCATGAATTAGTTTCTGTCATCGTTAGTTACAACTCACAAATAAAAAAAAAACTAATAAAAGTGTGTCTAAAAAATATTAATTAACATAAAAACAGCAAGATAATAAATGGAAAACCTTCAAGGCTACAATATTTAGTAGTAACAAGAAATATATGCAGTGGCGGATCCAGCCAGTTTTTTCACTGGGTTCCTTTTTCCAAATCATACAAGGTTTACACTACTAAAAAACGTTCTTTTCCAAATCATACAAGGTTTACACTACAAAAAAACGTTTTTTTCCAAATCGACTGGGTTCCTGGGAACCCGGTAAACCCCTCTAAATCCGCCCCTGAATATATGAATGATTTAAATATGATATCCCGTGAATGCATGCTTAACAAGTAACGTAAACGACAACACTCATAACACTTTACAAAACAATTTTCCATTCACAATTTTTCTCCCCTTCATCTCCCTTTCTTTTTAGCACCCTTGATTTGTCCCCCACAATTATTATTTATAGCCACCACCACCACCACCACACTACCACCACAACAACCACCACCAATGGCCACTCATTACCACCTTATAATCTCTACTCTCATTATACTATCCAATATCTTACCATCACACCAAGACCACTTTGCCACCACACCACCATTGCCAATCTTACCCCTCCCCTCATACTCTCAACTCAAATGGCAACAAAGAGAGATCATTTTCTTCCATCATTTTGGTGTCAACACATTTACGAATTCCGAATGGGGCACCGGAAAGGAAAACCCAAAAATCTTTAACCCAAAAGGGCTTAACACGACCCAATGGGTCGATGTGGCGGTCCAAATGGGCGTTTCGCTGTCCATTTTGACCGCCAAACACCATGATGGGTTTTGCCTTTGGCCTTCCAAGTATACGGACCACTCGGTCATTGGAAGCCCGTTGCAAGACGGGCATGGTGATGTTGTGAAAGATTTCGCGGATGCCGCTAGGGCCGGAGGAGTGGATATAGGACTCTACCTTTCTCCATGGGATCGCCATGATTATAGATATGGGAAAACTATAGCTTACAATGAATATTACATGGGACAACTACAAGAACTACTCAACAAGTAAGTCTTTAAAGTTTAAAGTTAGTCGCGGAACCAGACAGGGTCAAGAGGGTCCATTGACCCTACCCTGTCCCAAAAATTTGTTGGATTATTATATATAAAGTCTAATTTTTTTTATTGAAAAGTATATTTTTGACCCTCTAATTATTAGAGGTAAAAGAATAAAGCTTTATTCTATGCTTTTGTCACTATTTAAAGTAATTATTAGTTTATAACATGTAACATGCACTATCATTATTAAATAAAATAAAATAATAATGTGTTTGGTGTGTAGATATGGAAGTGTGAGTGAGATATGGTTTGATGGAGCAAAAGGTCCAAATGCACCAAATATGACATACTTTTTTAGTGATTGGTTTGCAATGGTGGGGGAGTTACAAAGCACCATCAACATATTTTCCGACGCCGGTCCCGGAGTCCGGTGGGTCGGAAATGAAAAGGGGTTTGCCGGAACTACATGTTGGTCCACTATCAATAAGACAGCTTTATCTATTGGCAATGAAAGCATCGTCAAGTAAGTTGTACCTTATATTCAACATTATATATATATATATATGGGTTCATTGGAGAACACTAAAAAAGTGGGGAACTGGAGAACATTTTAAAAATTTCAACTTAACATGTTAAAAATTAACTTTTTCTAAATATTTTTCGACGCTTTTCCTTATAAATACATGTTGAAAATTTTTAATAAAAAAATAAAAAACTAAAAAATATTAAAAAAAATGTTTAAAAAGCAGTTAAAAACCAATCATCATTATTACAAACTAGCTTAAAGGTAGACGCATGGGCGAAGGATAGTGGGGGCAGGAGGGGGAGGCCGACCCCCCGAACTTTTCGCTCAGTAGTGGAGAGTATGTAGTTTTCGTATAAATATTTTTGAGTATATACGTTTTTGACCTACTGTTTTATAGAAATTTTTGGGTATATACGTTTTAACCCTCCGGTCGGAAATCTCAAGCTTCTCCCCTAGGTAGACGGTTCAAAATACTTAACCGGATAGATTATGCATATGGTTTCCTATCAGACTAGACTAATGTCTGATTCTGAAAACATTGGCTATTGCAGGATAACAAAATATTATTTTAAGAAATTTTTCATATATTATAGAACATAAATGTAAGAAATACAATTTGCAAAATACTTCCCGTTACTTGACTATATAAATTTTTGGGCGTGTAATGAGTTACTTATTGTTTGGCTAAGCTTTTCAAAACTACTTATTTGCTTATTTGCTTTTCAGAAAGCAAATAAGCAAATAAGTAGTTTTGAAAAGCTTAGCCAAACAGCCCCAATCATTATGTGTACTCTCATCAATCATATATTAATTCTTTAATCCAATATTCGTTTAGAGAATTTTTTGCATTATTATAATAAATTAGCATTTGCTTTTCTCGTACTAATTGGGGCTCTGATGCAATGGTACGAAATAATGTATAAAAACTGACATAGGCAACAACTAAAAATATATAATAATACGACTCTAATATTTATAAATATAAGAAGAGTTAATAGGTCTTTTTAACATATCGTATTGTTAGTTTGAACAATTATTTAAACTGGCTGTAAAATATTGATAATAAAAAGCTATAGGTGGATTTTAACGAAAGTTATTAAATTAATGTTGAACAAAAATTAACTATAAAAAGCTATAGGTGGATTTTAACGAAAGTTATTAAATTAATGTTAGCAAAAATTAACTATGAAGATTTGAAAACAACTTTATGTGAAGTAGACGATCTTTATAAGAGCATCACTAATAGAGGTGTTTTTAGGTGGTATTTTTTGGTGCTAATGTGGTACCTGTCCAACCAATGAGAGCATTTCTCTCACTTGCCCCTCTCACAAACACATTTCTTCTCTCTATCCTCTCTCCTCTCTCCACTCACATAATTCACATCCATCCATTTTTCTCATTTTTCCTCACAAACATCTTCACACCCTCTTTCCTCCACCTCACACCCTCTCTCCCTAAAAACACCAAAATATTCCCTTATTGTAGATGCTCTAACTTTATGTGGAGTACACGATCTTTCACATGTGTGAAATAGAGTAAAATGCCATTTTAGTCCCTGTGGTTTGGGCAATTTTACCAGTTTAGTCCAAATGTTTCATTTTTAACCTGTGGGTCCAAAAAAGTTTCACAGTTGCCATTTTAGTCCACTTGGTTAACTTCATCCATTTTTTCTGTTAACGAGAAGGCCAATTTGGTCATTTTGTATGTAATTCTGTTAACTAAAAGGGCAATTCAGCCATATAAAATGACCGAAATGGCCTTCTGGTTAACAGAAAAAATGGATGAAGTTAACCCAGTGGACTAAAATGGCAACTGTGAAACATTTTTGGACCCACAGGTTAAAAATGAAACATTTGGACTAAACTGGCAAATTGGCCCAAACCACAGGGACTAAAATGGCATTTAACTCTGTGAAATATTAATTTTTGGCTTAGGTCAACCTTACAAGTTCATAAGCATGGGCGAAGCTTTTAAGGGGCAGTAGGGGGCGGCTGACCCCCTGAACTTTTCGCTCAGTAGTGGAGAGTATGTAGTTTTCATATAGAATTTTTTTCGGTATATACGTTTTCGACCCCCCAGTTTTATAGAAATTTTTAGGTCTGGTGACTTCCGCCCCCCGGGTCGAAAATTTTAAGCTTCGCCACTGAATCATAAGTTAACTTTTGTATTTATATGTAAATATTTTTAGAGGTGTTTTATTCAAAAGTTAAACTGGAGGATGAGTTAACTTACATTTTCCTCTCTTTGATTTGGTCATTTTAATGGTTTTACCCCAATAGTTTAAAAATAACTATTTTTCCACCCTGATTTTTCTAACTTATCTTCATTTTGCTCCCTGCTTCTAACTCCATCCAAAAAATCCATTAACTAGAAGGGTATTTTGGTAATTTTGTAGATAAAAGCAAGGGCATGTAAGTCTTTTCACCTAAATAAACCTATAACTTATTTATTTACATTTATATAAGTAATTCTTTTCTGATCCCCCATCTTTCCAACCACTCTTTCTACCGTCCACCACAATCCACCACCACCTGCAACTACCACCAGCCGACCACGACTACCGCGATTTTTAACTAAACGTTTTAATTGAGTTAGAGCCAGGGAGTAAACTACCGAAATACCCCTACTTTTAATTGAACGTTTTAACTGAGTTAGAGACAGGGAGCAAACTGGTGACAAACTAGAAAGATCAGGGAGGAAAATGACTATTTTTAAACTATTGGAGCAAAACCGTTAAAATGACCAAACCATATGGAGCAAAACGAAAGTTAACTTTTGGAGGATTTATGTACTATAATTTAAACGTAAAAGAGAAAGAAACTAGTGTTGGAATGTGTATTTTAAACGTAAATTTTAAAATGGATGAAGTTAACCCAGTAGACTAAAATGGCAACGGTGAAACCTTTTTAGACCCACAAGCGAAAAATGAAACTTTTGGACTAAACTGGCAAAATGGCCCAAACCACAGGAACTAAAATAGCATTTAACTCTTAGATTAATAATGCATAACCATACACTTTATGTGAATAAAAACACATGTAAGTGATCATAGATTAATAATGCTTACACTTTATATGAAGAAAAGCAGCTAGCTTTTCATTCTTTTCTAATGGAATCTGATCAACAAAGTAAAATTCATGATACACAGCTATCTCACTACTGGCGATCCAAAAGGAACCGATTGGCTACCAGCCGAATGCGACGTCTCAATACGACCAGGATGGTTTTGGCACAAATCCGAATCACCTAAAAAACTCAGCGAACTCCTCCAAATCTACTACAACTCAGTAGGCCGAAACTGCGTCTTATTACTCAACGTTCCACCAAACACCACAGGACTAATCTCCGCGAACGACGTTCAACGTTTAAAAGAATTTAAATCCGCACTCGAAACAATTTTTTCAAAAAATCTAGCCCAATCATGCAATGTGAAAGCAAGCAGCATAAGGGGAGGGAAAGATAGTGGATATGGGCCAGAACTGGTTTTAGACAAAGACCATTTGTGGACCTATTGGGCCCCAAATGATAATGGTAAAAATGAGCATTGGATTGAAATCATGGCCACAAATAAATTGTTGAAATTTAATGTTGTGAGGATCCAAGAGGCTATTGGGCTGGGCCAGAGGATTAGAAAGCATGAAGTGTATGTTGATGGGAACCGCATTGCGAAAGGGACTACGGTCGGGTATAAGAAGCTTCATAGGCTTGAAAATGGAGTTGTGAGCGGGCATCGTGTGAGGATTCGGATTCTTGGGTCGTCGGGTGTTCCTTTGATATCTTCTGTTGGACTTCACTTTGATCCGTTTTGGCATCCGGTTGGAGATAAAAACAACTTGTGATTGCATGTTTTTGTTATTTAATTTGCCAATACATATTTGCTCAATCTATAAAAAATGTTTTTTTTTTAATCTTGAATTCTTTTGCTTTGTTTAAAGCTTATTATCAATTACTATCATATCTCAATGAATGCAACTAGTTTTATATCCCACGCACGTTACGGCGTGCTAAACAAAATCCTTCTTACATGTTTGTACTTCGATTACTTGTATATTACTACAAACAACATGATATTGGGAATACAACGTCTTAACGGTTATAAGCTAAAACTGAAATGATAACCGTCAATTATTCATGTGAGAAACGAGGTAAAGCATACAAATGGAGCCCGTCGTCTATGTGAAGAGTGAACATGGTTCGATACGTGGCTTCTTTACTTTCATCCACTAGTTTGAACTTGAAGAAGTGAACAAGAAATGCAGCTAATATCTTCATTTGTCTGTAAGTAAATTCCTTACCTAAGCATATCCTTGGACCACCCTAAACAAACAAACAAACAAACAAACATTTTCTTAGTAGTCCCATTGCATTTTAAGAGTCCGGCCCCCACTGAGTTTTCGTTCAAGCTCCGTCACTGAGTCGGGTGGAGCTTAGAGATTGACATACCTGAAAAGCGGTGAACTTGAAAGGACTTTCGGGTTGAAAAACGCCATTATTGAGCCATCTTTCTGGTCTGAAATCTTCTGCATCTTCTCCCCAAATGTATGTCATCCGTCCCATTGGATACGCCATATAACCTACACCATCCCCTTTCTTGATCTTGTATCCATCCGGAAGAACATCATCTTTTTCTGCACTCTTACCATCCTGATATAATAGTTAATCAAAATTTAAAACACCATGTTAACTTCCAGTATAGATTCTTGATTCTTAATCATCCAATAAGCGAAACTTACCAAAGGAACTGCAGGATAGAGCCTGAGAGTTTCGGTCAACGACGCATGAAGATAATGCATTTTCTCAAGCGCGACTTCAGTCAACTTGAGCGCAAAATCATCGATAGACGTATGATCATTGGCTTCAGTGGCTGATACAACCTCTTTTGCAATCTTCTCTTGAATAAATGGATGCTTGCAAAGCATGAAAAAGAACCATGTGAGAGTGTTTGCAGATGTATCCTTTCCAGCAATCACAAAACTTAGTGATATATCTCTTAGATACTCATTGGTCATATTTTCTGGATCATTTTCACTTTCCATTAAAAATCTTGACAAAATATCTTCTTTGTCCCTCTGTTAGGACCAGCAAAAAGAGTCAACAATCATTAAAACCATAATTTTATAAAAGGGTCCTTGAGTTTAACATAATAGCCTTGACTTTCAAAATTTTTCTAATAAACTAGTTTTACTAGGTTAGGTTTCGCTATTCAAAATGGGGTAGCGGCGCAGCTTGTTGCCCGCTTACCGGCTATCTTGGTGTAATTTGTTTGACCTTATTATATAAATATATTAATTTCTTTTAAAAAAAAATAAAAAAAATAAACTAGTGTTTGACAAGTGTCCATTGGCGCAACAGATTTCCATCTGGCGATGTAGATCCATTCCCCTACGCTAGATAGAAATATATTGCGCCAGATGGAAATCTTCTGCGTCATGTAAACGAGCCGGTTAAAATCATATGGGCCTAAGTTGAACCAACTTGGGCTTTTTTAGGATTCGGTTAAAATCATCATTATCATTATAACATATATAAAAAAAAAAAACTAAAATTTTGTTTGGGCTCGTTTAAGCTCGCGGGCTCAAACAAAATGGTCAAAAAAATATTTTTGTAAAAGAAAAAAGTCAAAGACTATTTTGTCAAACTTATCGGTCAAAATGGTCATTTTGACGGTTTTTCAAAAAGAAAATCACCGGTTTGGATGGAAAAGGATACCCACATAAAGATTTCCATTTTTCATCTGCTCCCTCTTACTGTTTATCAAATCATACACAAATTTGTCAATGATTCTTATGTTGTCCTTAAGAGCAGCTTCAGAACCAATATTAAGAAACCTCTTCACCCTCCATGAAAGATCAACAAATCGCCAATAGACTAAACCGTTTGAATCATCAAAGGCTTTCATAAACCGGTTACTAGCTTCATCTAACCCTGACAAAGTATCGAGATCAAACCCGAATCCCACCTTAAATATCGAATCTAGAGTCGATTTCATTAACAAATCCTGCATATTCATGGTTTCCTCAGCAGCCGCTAGTAACGAAATCTTTTTCACTAGTTTAACTGTGTTTGACTTGAAGGTAACAGTACTGAAATCGCGTAAAACTTTGGTTGAGAACTCAAAACTTGCAAGCTTCCGTTGATGGCGCCATTTAGCTCCATCCACTGTGAAAATACCATTTCCGAAAAGATCTTTCATTGTACCAATATTGTACTCGCCCTGTATTAGAGAGAATATATTAGTTTGTGTTTATTGTTATATGATTAACACAGTTACTACATATTATTTGGTTATGCATAGTACTATAAGCATAATTACTATAAGCATAATTACAAATAAAATAATAACGATAAATCCAACTAATATATTCTCTTTAATACTGTAAACAGAAAGTAACAAACAAATGAAACGACATATATATTAGAGGTTAATTTGTTATGTTATGTTATGAATACCTTGGTGTAATTTGCGAAATTGGTCTTGAGTATGTACTCAACATTCACAGGATCAACAGTATAGACTTCACTGTGTGAAGGTGTGATGAAACGAAAAGTGGGATACTTTCTAGCGTGCGATGTCATGTAATCGTAAAGCGTTTGGAAATGTATGAGTTGATTGGATATTGGTCCGATGACTGGTGGGCGATGATCGGTAGACAACAATTCTGTGAAGTAAGGTAGAAGCACGAAAGCCAGGAGTACAAGCACAAGTGAAGTAAGAAGCCCGATCAGTGCGAGCATTAAAGATGGTAAAACATATAATCCAGTGAGAAAGACGATGATGGTAAGAAAGAATGAAACCTTCATGTTGGAGACTTGAGACTCTATTCGAGAATGAGCAGCTTTTGTTCTAATAAACAGTGACTTTAAAGTAAGAGTTGAGTATGGTGTCAGTAGCCTTATCTTTTTTGTTTGGTTTAGCATACACGAACAAAACATCATAGATATTTTATAGAAGCACTTCACGACATGACTCGTAAAATGAATTAACATAGAGTTGAGTCGACACACTAATCACGTTCATAAATTGTTCATATCTGAGTAAATGACCCGTTTTGAAAGCGACCCGGAGAAGTTTTAGTTGAATAATCGCACCTCTTAATTTGTCTGGCCGCCGAGTAAGTAAAACCAAAATGTCTAGCCAGCCGAGATTTATAAGAGCCCATATACGTTCCCATATAAGTTTATGAAATTATATTAAAGAAAACGTCAAACCAGCTTAATTAACCGACTTGCACCAACAACCTCCTAGGTCAAGTCGATAACGAATAACAGAAAACAGAAACGTCAACTATTCAATTGTTAACATCTCCGTTAGATTTATAAACTATAAAGCGAGATAAATATAAATGAATAACAGATACAAGGACACTATCATTATACCAAAACTGCTCAAGAGGATCAATCAGCATGAAACTCTTCACCATTTCCTATATCCGCCACGACCCCCGCCTCCACCTCTAGAAAATCTATCGTTCCGCCGATCACCACCACGTCCTCCGCGTGAGAACCCACCACCACCACCACCACCGCCACCACGTCCACGTGAGAATCCACCGCCACCTCCAAATCTTCCCCTTGACTGCTCTTTTTCTTGCAATTGTGGTAGTTCTTTTACCACCTCTAAACTTACACCCGCCGCATTCTCCTGGCCTACACACCGTTCACAAGTTAATAAAAAATAATAGTGTACACATAAGTTCATAAAAAACTTATTTTGTGAACTGATTGTTGACTTGTACCAGCAAGGAAAGTGTTCAAGTCTTCCTCGGCAACATCAAAGACAGCACCTCTTTGGTCAGCCGTAAGTGCAAGACCTTGTATCGACTCAACTTTCTCTTCAGGCAGAAACCTCCTCAAAACACCATATGCAAATCTGAAAATGAATTAACGATCAATTGATAGTGAGCCATAAAAAACTAGCAAACTATCTCTTATGGTTTAGCCATGTAAACGAACCGAACGTTCATGAACTGTTCGTGAACTTGTTCGGCGGGAAGTTTGTTTTTTTTAATAAACAAACGAACATGAACAAATTTTTTTGTTCATTTAATTAAACGAACAAACATGTACGCACCTTTTGTTCGTTCATTTATGTTCGTGAACGTTCGTTTATGTTTATTCAATTTTTAATTAATAAATACATAAGTAGTTATATTTATATAAATATAAACATAAAACGGGCTTCCTAACTTCTTATACAAATATAACTAATTAGTAATTGAGCTTTCTAGTAATAAAATTGGGCTTTCCAACGAAATTTATCGTATTTAGTCACTAATTTATATTCGTTTATTTCTGTTCAAGTATGTTTATTTGTGTTGTTCGTTTACGTTCGTTAACTGTTCGTTTAGGTTTGAACGAATGAACATAAACGAACACGAACATGCCCATCTTCTTAATGAACAAACATAAACAAAAAAATGTGTACGATTGATTATATGTTCATGTTCGAGTTCATGTTCGGTTAAAGTTAAACGAACGAAGACGTTCGTGTTCGTTCAGTTCGTTTACAGGCCTACTTATGGTAGTATAAAAAGCAGGCATTAAAAATGTGAAAAGCTTACGAAGGTGTGTAAACGGGTCGTCCAGCCTCAAGTAGTAGTGTCACATAGTTCTCCATAGAAGTTAGAAGTGACCTCTTTTTAATTTCAGTATATCCCTGCAGAAAAGAAAGAAAACAAACATGCAAATTCAACAGCGAGAATAAAATACCATGCCAAATTAAAAAAGAAATTGTTTTTGAAGCTCACGATACTCTTGGCAAGCGCCTTAGCAAGCAGTTCTACTGGTGTTAATCCAGAAGAATTTAACAACTCCTCCGCAGCTGACTTGAAGACAGGGATCACGCTGCACAGTTGAGAAAACATATCACATACGATGATCTTTTATCTTTTAACCGTCTTAAGAACTAAAGATGACATGAGAAACTATATTAATACCTATCAGCAACTTGAATTATAGCTTCTGCAGCATCACCACCAGCAGCTTTAGCAATATCAGCTGGTTGAGGAGCCGATATGTGTTCAAATTTCACACCGGCTTCTCTCTCTAATTTGGAAATATTCGCCTTTCTTGGCTCATAAAGTGTAATAGCAACACCAGATTTTCCTATAATATCCAGCTAACAAATTAAAACCACCGACAGTTGGATTTGATCGTAAAAAAAATAGTAATATGGAATTACCTGCTCTTCCTGTTCTCCCAGATCGATGAATATAGTCTTCAACGTCACGTGGTGGTTCACACTAAAGGATTGAAAAGCAACTTCAATTAGAAAAGAAAAAATTGTTTTACAACACTAGATATTAATTGTTTAATTTATAAAATACCTGGATGATCAACTGAACATCATTAATGTCCAGTCCTCGTGCAGCCACGTTTGTGGCGACTAGTGTCATGAACTTGCCTGTTCGGAATCCCGCTAGCGTTGCCTATTAAAATTAAAAAGATCATTAATAATTAAAAGATATTACCTAAAGTTTAATTTTTGATATATCATAGTAATATGTATACCTCACGCACAGACTGCTGAATGTCCCCATGCAGAGGACGGGCTCCGGGCAGCAGTCCAGAAAGTTCGGAACAATAATCCTTTGTCTCGGTGAAAACAATCGTACGACCTCCACTGAAATTAGATCCAATGAGAAATTAAAAAAAAGAGTAAAATGCCATTTTTGGTCCCTAAGGTTTGGCCAGTTTTGCGATTTTCGTCCAAAGGTTTGTTTTTTTCATCTGGATCCAAAAGGTTTGAAATCTTGCCATTTTCATCTGGCTCGTTAACTCCATCCATTTTTTCTGTTAAGTCATGGGTATTTCCGTCTTTTTTGTTAACTTAAAGGCAATTTGGTTTTTTTTTCACTTTATGTAAAAAGACCGAATACCCTTGAAAAAGACTTAATTGCCTTTAAGTTAACAAAAAAGACGGAAATACCCCTGAGTTAACGGAGATAAATGAATGGAGTTAACAAGCCAGATGAAAATAGCAAGATTTCAAACCTTTTGGATCCAGATGCGGAAAAACAAACCTTTGAATGAAAGTCGCAAAACTGGCCAAACCTCAGAGACGAAAAATGGCATTTTACTTTAAGAATGTACGATTTGTCGGTAAAATTATTGGACTGCTAGGACCTGACTTACCTACTATGATGGCGGATAATATCGGGAATGACCTGGGACCTGGCGGACCAAGAGCAAGGCATGATGATGTGCCTCACACTTTCACTAGCCTTCATTACCTGAACGCCTACAAGATCCACAATCTTCTTGTTCGGTTTCAAAAACTTTGATGCAATCTGAAGAAACAATAAAAATGTTAGCCATGTTTATATGCTAAAATTGCTTCATTGCATAAATGAATCGTATGAGGCAAATGGTGAAGAACACTCGGCAGGCCTGTAAATGAACCGAACGAACACGAACAGAGGCATGTTCGTGTTTGTTCATTTAACTTTAACCGAACACGAACATATAATTGAACACATTTTTTGTTCATGTTCGTTTATTAAGAAAATGGGCATGTTCGTGTTTGTTTATGTTCGTTTGTTTAAAACCTAAACGAATAGTTCATGAACGTAAACGAACATAAACAAACAAAATTAAACGAACATAAAATAACAAACAATAAACAACACAAATGAGCATAAATGAACATATTTGACTAAACATAAAGTAAATTTTTATATAAATTAATGATTCATTTCGATAAATTCAATTGGAAACCCCAATTGTATTACTAGAAAGCCCAATTACCAATTAGTTATATTTATACAAGTAGTTAGAAAGTTCCTTTTATGTTTAATATTTATATAAATATAAATACTTGTGTATTTAAATTGAAACGAACATAAACGAAAAAAACATAAATGAACGAACAAAACGTGTGTTCATATTCGTTCGTTTAACTAAATGAACAAAAGATTGTGTTCATGTTCGTTCGTTTATTAAATAAACGAACTTCCCGCCAAACAAGTTCATGAACGTTCGGTTTGTTTACAGGCCTAACACTCGATATACTCAACAAATTTATAATCATATATTATAGCTAAACCATTTGAGAATCAGTCAAGAGACATACATGATTCACCCAAGCTGGTAACGTCGCGCTAAATAGAACTGTCTGAACTTTGGTAGCATCATTCACCTTGCCTTCATAGCAAGCAAAAAGAAAAGAAAGGAGTCAAGCTAGATGCAATAACAACAGAAAATACAGACGACAAGGAAATCCACTGAAATCAAGTTAAAAAATATTCACCTAAAATATATTCAACATCTTCAACAAAACCTTGCCTCAACATTTCATCAGCTTCGTCAAGGATACGGAATTTCAATGAGCATAAGTCAAGATTCCCTCTCTCAATGTGATCCTACACATCATTATCAAATAATTCAATGAATCACTTACAGAAATACACGTCACACTGTTATACTAAGAAGATGCAACCAGATAACCATTGGGTTACCTTAACACGACCGACTGCTCCGACAACAATATCCACCCCTCTTTTCAATTGTACGGTTTGAGGAGAAATGGATGCTCCACCTCCACCATACAAACAACATGAAGTCAGACCCACAGCCTCACCATAATATTTAAAATCGGTATATACCTACAGCAAAAACCATGTAAACTGCATGAATCATGAATAACCTTGCAAAGAAACCAAAAATACAGAACAAAAACGTATCAACTTAGGTAAGTACCTGTTTTGCTAATTCTCTGGTCGGCAAAAGCACGAGAATCGTAGGCGCCCTGCCATATCCGGTCCTTCTTGTTGCTTTCTCAGGCCCATTTATTAGTGACTCTAATATAGGTAAAATAAAAGCCAGTGTTTTACCCTGACCGGTTTTAGCTTTCCCAATCAAATCCAGACCATCAAAGATCGAATCAAAAGTCCGAGCTTGAATAGGAAACAAAGCCTCAATTCCCTTAGCCTTCAAGGCATTCTTCAAAGGCTCAGAAATCCTAAAATTCGAAACCGAATTAGGATCCTCTTCCTTACCTCCAGCCTCCTTCACATCTACCTCAACCGTCTTCATTTTTTTCTTCTTACTTTTCTTCACAGCCTCCTCAATCTTCATTAATTCCATAAATACTTTTAAAACCATATTCAATCAAGTAATTCGATAAATTCAATACATATGCCGTACACAAATGTGAATTCATTAAGATTCAAACTATAGAAACATCAAATTAGTTAAAAAAAACTTAATCAGTCAAGTTATTCAACAAACTGAATACACACGGCATACACAAATGTATATGAATTAAGCTTGAAACTACTGAACATCAAATTAGTTTAAATAACGTAATCAATCAAGTTATGCGAGAAATCCAATACATTCGACACACACAAATGTATATGAATTAAGCTTCAAACTATTGAATTGTCAAATTAGTTCAAATGCGTAATAAATCAAGTTCTACAATATATTCAATGCATACAGCATACACAAATGTAAATGAATTTTACTCAAAACTATAGAAACATCAAATTACTTTAAAAATGTAATCAATCAAGTTATTCAATAAACTGAACAAATACGGCACACACAAATGCATATGAATTAAGCTTTAAACTATGGATACATCAAATTGATTCATATATTGAATACATACATACATACACAAATGTAAATGAATTAAGCTTCAAAATATAACTACAGAAAAATCAAATTAGGTTAAAAAAACAAATATAAATGAATTAAGCTTCAAACTATAGAAGCATCAAATTAGTTTTAAAAAAACGCAATCAATCAAGTTATTCAACAAATTGAATACATACTCAAATGTGTACAAATTAACCTGCAAACTATAGATACATGAAATTAGGTTACGTAAAACATATAAATACCTCGAGATTAACAGGCTCAACGATTTCAGAACCTTCGTCATTGTCCGTATCGGAAGAAGCCTTACGTTTCCTCTTGATTTTCTTGTCAGATTTTTCAGAATCGGATGAATTTTCCGTAGATTTATTTTTCTTCACTTTTTTCTCCTTCTTTTTATTTGAAGATTCGAGACCGGCGGTTTCGGAGGTGATGATGCTCTTCGTCTTCTTCACCTTCGTTTCGGACAACGGAGTTAGGGTTTCAGCTTTAACGGATGGCATGACTGTCACCTTCGTTTCGGACGACGGAGTTAGGGGTTCCGCTTTAACGGATGGCATGACTGTCACCTTCGTTTCGGACGACGGAGTTAGGGTTTCAGCTTTAACGGATGGCATGACTGTCACCTTCGTTTCGGACGACGGAGTTAGGGTTTCAGCTTTAACGGATGGCATGACTGTTTATGGTGGCGTTGTGGTGGTATTCTTCTTACTTGCTGGTGAAAACGGTTGCGTTGCAGAAGCAAGTAGGAAGGAGAATGAAGAGTTGTGGTTTAGGGTTTGTGGTGATTATAACGGTTTTGGGGGTTGGTTTTTGAGCCGTTGGATTTTGGGGATGTTACGTTTAGGGCATTGTGAGACGTTGGATTTTAAAGTTTGCCTGAAAAAATAAACATGACAGTTGATGACACTATCAAAACAAAAAATAAAAAAATTTCGTACGGCAAAGCACGAAATACATCAATACAAAATGTGTTTAACTAGTTCTTTTACCCGCCGCGCGTTGCAGCGGCGTCATACGTGAAATGATAACATACATACTACAATCAATCAGACTCGTTTCTGAACTAAATTTACGTCAAATTTTATGATAACTCAGATTTATACCTTCGAATCAAAACGTATTACATTTGACCCGATTTTTTTCCAAATCAAATTTATGTCAAATCGTAGTCCAACTCAAAACATACATAAAAAAACATTTTATAATTGACCCGGCTCATTTTCAGACAAAAATTACGCTAATGCGTAGACGAACTCGAATTTTATACCAACATGTCCATAAAAATAAAAACTTAAGAAATTAGTTTTAGGGTAAGCTTGAAACTTTAGAAACTTGAGGGGGGTCAAAATGACATTTTCAAAGTTTAGAGGGTTATCTCTGACATTATAGCAACGTTTGGGGGTAGAATGGGTTACATGTGAAAAGTTTGAGGGTTAAAGAGAAGTTAGAATGTATGCCTTTTTAGTCAAGTTGGAAAGTAGGAGAGTCATTTTTGTCAAGTTAGAAATTTGAGCAGTGAATTTTGTATATTTGGAAAAGTCAAGGGGTGATTTTGTCAAACTTGAAGCCATGAAGGTTTCTTGGAAGACCAGGAAAATGAGAATAGTGACAGTTAATGAAATGGATAATAAATTAAATAAATAAATAAATCTATACTATATAATAAAAGAAACCATTTTAGGGACACTTGTCATTCATAGAGGGCATTAATAATTTCGTTTTCCCGTCTAATATACATTAATTAATATTAAAATATAGAGGATTTGATAGATAAATTTTAAATTTCAAAATCAATTTACAACTAAGAAAAGATTTAAATATTTCAAATCCTAATCTATAATTTTCGGATTTAACTTTGCATTGAAATTATAAAAAAAAAAATCAATAGATAAAATTTAAAATTTAAATTAATTCATAACTAAAAAGAGATTTATATATTATATTAGAAATTTATCTTGAATGAAAATAAAATTCTAATCTATAATTTCCGAATTTAATTTTGATATGAAATTATTAAAAAAAACCCTATAAAATTGGTATCCATTTAACCTATTAAATGTTTTTTAGAACCAAAGTGTTTGAAAGTTTGTGAATCATAGTTGTAACTTTTCATTTTTCATTATTCATTATTATATGTAATTTCTGTATAATAATTATTGTCATACATAATATATACTTGTAGATAGACGAATGATGTGTCGTTTTTTTCTCTATAATAATTATTCATGTTTAATTTCCGCACATACAACCTTTTGAGATTCTACAAAATTTGTATCGTACTTGGTTTGCATATTACTCTATATTACGTATATTTAGACCATATTATGAACATATTTATTTCCTATTGTAATTGTGATTCAGCCCGTGTATTACACGGGACAATAACCTAGTAATAGTAATATTTGAATGTTGACTGGTTACAGTGATGCGATGGTGTAGGTTGTGGGCCAGTGCATGGAGTACACATGCATGTGTGAAAGTGTTTGGAGTTAGGTTGGTGGCACTGTGGCCACCGACCTTTCTCTTTAATAATAAATAAATTTGTCTAGACGCGAAATATACATTAAACTATTCTTAAGCCCTCTGCGTTAAGTGCAGAGACATAACACCATGGTACAACATTGTAGGGCGGCGGATCGTAAAAACCATGCTAAGTAGCAATTTAACAAAGCCAAAACTTGGAAAAAGTGTAAAATAAATACATATATTTTTAACACCAAGTCAGAGGGTGTAAAAAACACTGAGGGGCCAAATGTGATCATCAAACACTATGCAAAGTAGCAATCAAATGACAACTAAATCCGGAGAAAAGCATAAAACAAAAACTAATAAAACTAAACTTATTAATCTTTTGTGACAAAATTATAAAAAAAAAAAAACATACAAAAAGGGAAAATCTAAAAAATTGTCATGCATGACAAAATTATAAAAAAAAAAAAAAAAACCATACAAAAAGGGAAAATCTTAAAAATTGTCATGTAAAAAAAACCCATAAAAGGCAAAAAAGGTTTCACTATTCCTCCATGCGTTATGAAGATTTTGATAAGGTTTAGGAACCATTAGGTTTAGGATTCGATTCTTACAAAGGGTTTTTTCCAGTATATTGATGGATATGATCGGATAGTTCCACTAGTGGTTCAATGATACTTCAGTAGTTTGTTAATGATCCAAATTTGCCGTTCAAAAAAAAAATATATTATTATGACTATTGTGACTTGTGAAGTGATCAGTGCTGTAATCGAACCGGACGAACACGAACAAGGCAATGTTCGTGTTAGTTCGTTAAGAAAATTAACATGTTCGCGAATTGCATACTAAACATTAGTTTTTGTTCGTGTTTGCTCGTTAAAGAAATTCAGTTGTTCACGAACAGTTTGTGAACACTTGTCTCGAACACAAACGAATAAAAACGAACGAAAACAAACATTTAACTTGAAAATAAAAAATAAAAACAATATTAACCTTAAACATTCGACATAAATAGTTAAATACAACCATGATAAATCAAAACATAAGGAGTCTACTACAATCACCAAATGTTAAATCAAGTTTAACTAACTTAAAAATAATTATCCAGAATTACTTAGACATAATTATTCAAAGTTTAACTTAGACATAATTATCCCAAAAAAATGACTTGAATGTCCAAATTTTAGTTAACTTAGAAAAAAATAGAGTTTCAACTTTTTCAATATGTTTAGATAAAAGTTTTATTATTATTTTGTAATATAATTAAGCGAACAAGAAAGTTACCGAACATTCACGAACACAATTGAACGAACGAGACCTTTGTTCGTGTTTATTCGCTAAGCTAACCATACGAAATTTTTTGTTCGTGTTTGTTCGTTAAGTTAGTCGAACGAACATAAACGAAATTTCCACCGAACAGTTCACGAATCGTTCGCTGAATGTTCGGTTCGGTTCGTTTACAACCTAGAAATGATAATTTCAAAATTTTAATACGGTGCTATGGGCCCAACAGTATGAGCAACTTGTAGTTTGTACTTGGGCCTTGGGAGAAAAACTGATGGCCCAATCCGATATAATGAACATGATTCATGAGTTTTCTGGTTTGGTAATTGATGGTATTCCAATCAAATTGTTAGTAGCGATTATTTATGTTGTAAACTTTTTAGAGATTGATATAAAAAATCTACATAAAAAAGGAACGCCTAATAAATGTGATTAGTGACTTTTGAGGAAACAAAAACTTAAAAAATTCGTAACTTTAGTAAAACACTTGTGAAACTTAATTAATATCGTGTAAAGTTACCACATATTTTATAATTGCTTTAGGGTGAAATAAAAATACCCCATACTTTTAGAGAAATCAAGACGCTTGGATTTTTATGTGTCAAGAATCACTCTAAAATCGTGGATTTCGTTCGAAACCATTGGTGTAAATTGTAATCTAGTTTTCCTGTAATCTCTGTTTTGTATATAGCCTATGGCTTGTTTTTTTAATAAAGTCAGCTCTTCAAAAAAAAAAAAAAGTAATCATCATTATTAATTACAGATTTACAGCTAATATTGCACAATTAGTTATTTTGGTATATATTCTTATCAATGGGGGGAAAAAAAGACGAGAGGGGACAAAATCAATGCAAAACATTCAATCAAATTTTGTGACAAACAAAGTTCTTTTTTTTTTTTATTATTTTTCATTTTTTTTTAAAGTAAGCTTCTCTCAAATTTTTTATAACCACTAGCTAGTTCTCTTTTTCCATTAAAATGCCAAAATAACAAAGTATTTAAATAAATTTTTACCTTTCAAAACCCAAATATACTATATTTTCATTTAAAAGTGATTCATTTGTTCAAATACATACATGTCTCATAAAAAACAAAATACAGAAAAAAAGTTAAAAAATATATCATACTACAAATAAATTAAAAACACACATACACATCATTACTATTTTTTCATATTCTTTTAATCGTTTTGGCCATAGAAATAAGAGCATGTGTCCATCACGTGTCACATAGTCCGAGATTAGCGCAGTGTAGTCAAAACAAAACATGGGTTTTACTTGGTAACCACTAACCTTTTCAATATATTTACGGTCAGGGCCTCGCCCTTCTATCGGGACAAATAACCAATAACACAACAACAACCAAAACCAAAAACAAAAAGTATTCTTAAATAAAATATGTTTTAATAAAAGATTTGCTTTGATATCATTTAAAATATGTTTTTCTTTTTCTTTTTTATTTTAGTTGAAGTTACTCTCTAGATAAATAACATTTCCACTAATATTTTTTTTAACTTGTTAAAAAAAAACAGTGTAGTGGATGATTTTAAATACTTATAATATCCTAAGCAAACTCACATTGTCCGTTAGCAAAGAAAAGATTATGAGTTTATAAAGGAATGAACTCAAAAATCACAAAAATCCTTTGGCGAAAAAAGATTATGATTGGCCATTAAAATCACGAACATGCTTTTAATACATTGACTATAGGTGTGAGGAGAACTATATAGTTAAGCGAGCTTTGTTGGAAGCAATCCTAGGATGGCTAGGAAATCTTCACTCAGACAAACAAAAGACATATTATATATATGAGCTTCTCGTTGGTAAGACAGACAATATTGGTTTGTATAAGAAGGACATATGTTACAGATGATATCACAGCCATTCATGTGGCGTTGGGATGATGGGCCAAACCACATGGTAGTCGATGAGTCTCTGCAGTGTTTTGGACACCTTAGACGAAGTTTGCATCTCTAATTGATATGGCGAGGCAAATGCACCCTTAAGCAAGTGATTATCTTTCTATACTAATAAACAAAAATCCTTTTTTGGACACGTGTCGTTCTCTGGTAATTTCTCACCCTTATTTTTTATTTATCTCTTTTATTAAATAATAATAATAATAATGATAATATTAAACATCAATTTAACTAAATATGTTTATCTCTTTTGTTTAATTTATTTCTTTTTTAACTCTAAAGTTTCAATCTTTGGCAATTTAAGCCTAAAGCTTCAATCTTTGGTAATTTAACCCATTTGATTAATATGATTTATCACTTCTATTTCAAAAGTTTTCATCTTTTGCAATTTAACCCCTTTAATTTTTTTTTACTTTCAAATCAAAGCTTTTCATCGTTTGCAATTTAATCTCAACATTTTTTTTTACTTTCAACGTTAGTCTCTTATATACTTTCATCTTTCATAAGTTCTCTGTTTAACGTGTCTTTTTTAATTTCCAACTTAACACGACGCAATGTGCGTGTGGGGTTCAACGTTTTTTTCATCTATTTTTTTCCTATTTGACATGTCTGTCGCAGCGCGTCTATTTTTTCCCGTTTGATAGGTTTGTCGCAACGTGCGAGTCAGATATCGACTTAGTTATTTTTTTCTCGGTTTTACACACAGGCTCGTGGTCATGTAAGAAACATTTGCCTTTCATCTAACATGATATATAGCTATTGAATCCCTCGTCGCATTGCGGCGGGTGGTAATTCAAGTTCAAGTATACTAATAAATAAAAATCTTTTTTGTACACATGTAACTTCCTGGTGCTACCTTATTTTCCTATTTATCTCCTATATTAAATAATAATAATAATAATTTTAAACAAAAATATTAGATAAGAATAAATATTTAGATAAGGATAAACATTTGTTTTATCATGATCATATTAGATAATAATAATAATAATAATAATTTTAAACGAAAAATTAGATAAGAATATAAACGTTTATTTTTATTATGATCATATTAAATAACTAGGTTATAACCCCGTGTATTACACGGGTTGAATAAATAAATTTATATACTAAATAATAAAAAATTATATCTTTAAAAACCTCCTTTATTACACGGGTTGAATAAATATAATTTTATATATTAAATAATAAAAAGTTATATCTATAAGAACCATATTGTACGCGTTGAATAAATGTAATTTTATATACCAAATAAAAAAGTTATATCTTTAAAACCATGTGTATTACATTGGTTGAATAAATATAATATTTTTTACTAAATAATAAAATAATACATCTTAAAAAAACCACATTTATTACACAAGTTGAATAAATGTGATTTTATATACCAAATAATAAAATATTACATCTTAAAAAATATGCATATTACATGGTTTGAATAAATGTAATTTTCTGTACTAAATAATATATATATATATATATATATATATATATATCCTTAAAAAACCCCGTGTATTGTACGAATTGAATAAATCTAACTTTATATATCTTAAAACACCTCATGTATTACATGGGTCGAGTAAATGTAATTTTGTATAGTGAAAATAAAAATATTTAATATATTAATACAAAGTTTGGTTTTCATGATAAAAATAGATTATTCTGTTGTTGCAAAATTTATTAACGAAGTCTCAATAAATGTAACACTTTATTTAAAACTCCGTAAATATATAAATTATAAATAATATTAGTTAATTTTATTTAAAGTTTCATAAAATCTATTTGATACCAAACTAAACAAAACGTTCAAATATATAGTTAAGATCAAATTAGATAACTAAATTTGAAGTAAATATATAAATATAAAAGTAATAATTAATTGAGTTAACTACTGTTTTCATCCCTGTGGTTTGTCAAAAATCACTATTTTAGTCAATTAGTTTTAAAATTGTGATTTTACTCCCTGTGGTTTCACTTTCGTAACCATTTCTGTCCCTATGGTTTCAATTTCATAACAATTTCAATCCATTATTCTGTTGATTAGAGGGACTGAAATGGTTACGACGTGGACTGAAATAGTTACGATAGTGAAACCATAGGGACTGAAATCGCAATTTTTAAACTAATTGACTGAATAGTGATTTTTGACAATTCACAGGGACGAAAACAGTAATTAACTCTAATTAATTCAAATAAATAATATTATAAATGAGAATAAGATTAAACTAAATAATAATTATCTATAAGTTGTTAAACTAAATAATAGTTAATAGGAGGATTATCAATAATTAATTAAAAGAGATTAAACTAAAATTATAATTATCTAGAAGAGATAGCCTAATATGATGACAAGTGTCCCTAAAGTAGTTTCTTTTATTATATAGTATAGATAATAATAATAATAATAATAATAATAATAATAATAATAATAATAATAATAATTTTAAACAAAAAATTAGTTAAGAATACATATTTAACAAAGTAAAATGTTATAATAAGTAAATAGTACATTAAAGTTTATTTTTAAAAGATAAATCTTAGCGACTGTATTTGTTAAATATGACATTATATTTTATTAAACATGTTTAATATACGAGTTTTTTAAAGATATATATTTTTTTTTATTTATCATATAAAATTACATTAATGCAAAATAAAAAAAACAAAGTAAAATGTTATAATAAGTAAATAGTATATCAATGCTCATTTTAAAAAGATAAATCTCGATGACTGTTTGTATTAACATATGACATTATATTTTATTTAACACGTGCAATATACGAATTTTTTTTAAAATATATCTTTTATTATTTATTATATAAAATTATATTTATGCAACCCGTGTAATACACGAGGTTTTAAACTAGTAATGCATTAGATAAAAAACACATCATGTGTTAATCAAACTTCTCGACCTCAAATAGTATCAATGCGTTTTATGCGCATTGGTTGTGGACAAGAAGATAGCTCGAAAGTTAAACGTGCATAGGTGAGAACAATCTTATGGTTGGTGTGCTTCTCGGATGTCTCAACGTGGGTACCTATTACCAAATCTTTAAGCTATCTATGTGCAAAGTGAACAATATTGATTAGAATGATGGATCGAAAATTTTAATGATAAAATCAACATACAATAAAGAGTAAACTGCAATTTTACCCCCTGGGGTTTGGGGTCATTGGCATGTCTACCCCCCTAAGGAAATAATTGCAATTTTACCCCCCACTGTTTGGGGTTATGTCGTAACCTTACCCCCTACCGTCAGTCAACAGTTATTTGACTGTTATAGGCAGGGGTATTTTGGTAAGCTTACCCTATATTTATTATTATTATTATTATATAATCTCCAGAATAATCAAACATTGCAATCACTGTTGTTCATCGTTTATCACTGCCACCGCCGGTCTCCATCACCACCTCCGTTCATCACAATCCCCATCGTCATACTTCAACTGCCGTCAACCACCACCAAGCACCATCAATAGCCATATCTCCGTCGTTCACTGTTCAACCAATTTCATAGCAATATTCTGATCAACCTTTCATCACCGGTCACCATCTCCGATCAACTTCTTCATCATAAAATCTCCGGTCTTCGTCTCTGGTTATCGTCTCCGGCCACCGCACAACCATCACCTCCGTTCACTGCCATAACTGCTGCATCATCTTCTTCTTCATATTAGGGTTTTCTTGTTATTTAGGATCTAATAATGGAAGACGATGATGAGTTCGGAGATCTATACACCGATGTACTCCAGCCGCTTCAAACGACGTCGTCTGCACCTCCTCTGCAATCGCCGCCGGTACGTTCCTCCGATAGAATCCCCAGCGATGATGAGGAGATTCTATACGGTTCCAAAAGTTCGAATAGCTTGAAATTAGGTCAATCTGATTTGAATTCAAATATGAATTTGAATTTGAGTAATAATAATAGAGATATAGCTGCAGTGAAAAATGATTCAGGAGTTAGGGTTTTGGGGAAATTAGAAGAAAAGGTTATTGAGTTTCTTTGGAACAAGGTGGTGATGATAATAATGATTGGAACAAGGTGCAGATTGTGTTGAATGATGATAATACAGTGGGGATGAATATGATGGGGATGGATGGTGGAAGGGGGTTAGATGGAGGAGACGATGACGGTGGTGAGTTTCTTTGGCAATGAGTAAAGTTGCCCCAAATTGATGTTCAAGTTCTCAGTGCTCCACAAAAGCTAGCGATTTCACTTCCAATGGCTTCCCAATAGATATCGGTTCTAATTCCACTAACAAACCTCCAAATTCTGATTTCGATGATGTGTTTGGGGTTTTCAACCCTTTGTTGCTGTATGTTCTTTCAGTCAACTAATTTTGCAAAAATTTACAGTAAGAATCATGAACAACGGTGGTTGTAGGCAAACTGCTGAATCACAAAAATACTCTTTTGTTTGCCTTAAGAATCCCAACTATTCTTGTGTAGAATTGAATCACCTGAGCATCTCAAAGGGTTTTGATCATGAGGGTGAAGACGGTGGTGGTGGTAGGTGAAGGGAGAGAGAGAGGGGGAGGGGGAGAGACAATATCTGTATTGTTTAAGGGTGGTGGCTGGAGGTGGCAGTGGTGGTTGTGGTGGTGAATGGCGGTGGCAGTGGTGGCAGGGGTAATATTACAGATTAGAACAAAACACAGGGGTTAATATGAAAGGGCAATATAGTCATTTCACATTAAAGTTAACAGATCTGTTAACAAATTTGAGGCCAGGGGGTAAGGTTGCGACATAACCCCAAACAGTGGAAGGTAAAATTGCAATTATTTCCTTAGGATGGTAGACATGCCAATGACCCAAAATCCCAGGAGGTAAAATTGGAGTTTACTCTACGATAAAACTATAGTCTATATATCACATAAAACTTTGAAAATATTGGAAAGTTGAAATGATAATATGGATGGGACCCAGTTATAATTTAAATTATTTAATGCTTCTTTGTATTACCATCAATAGCCCACTTACAAAGTTCATCATTAAAGATCCACTTTACAGAAAAAAAAATAGATGAACATTAAGATGATATTATTATAATTTATAGCCATGGACCCCCCATTTGATTCAAGGTTGTAGTCTTCATATCGATCAATATACTATTAAGTACAGAAATGTGTTGGTATAATGGTATTGCTTATTGGTCATGGTATTCTGAGTTTCATATACAATAATTAAACTTGTTCTTATATTCATCGTATGAACGTTACTCATTTATAATCAGGTATACCTATAAACCTACGATTATACACATTATAAGGTCCACAAAGATTTAACAAAAAGTATATATAATAAATTGTGATGCAATTTGCAAACACGAATAAGGTCCACAGATTAAAAAAAAGTATATATTATATGATGCAAAGAATGTAACAAGGTAAATCATAAATAAATTGTACACATTTTACATTTCTAGCACCACCACTCAAATTTTGTGTATCTATAAACTAATATCTACTATCCCCATAACAAATGTTTCACAAAAACAAATAAAAAATTGGATGTTCATATAAACTTTTTGCCAAAAATAATTACCATTTGAACCCTTCTTGTTCTTGATCCTTGATTCTATTCAAAACTCCCTCAATAGCCACATCAAATGCATCTTTCATACCTTCAAGTCCTTCATGTGGTTTTGCATACACAATTCTTGGAATATATTCTATCACTTTTTCTCTCATTTTCCTCACTTCATCTTTTCCAAATTTCTCTAGAACCCCTTTTATTGATATCCCATTTAAAACCTCTTTTTTGTCTATAAAAACCGAGTAACTTTCGGGTTGACCCGGCAAGAACCACTCGTACTGCGAGTAAGCGGTTCGGTTCCAGAAGAAAACCGGAATCGAACCCGCAATCATGCAATCAAAAATTGATCGCCGGGTGAAGCTATCGCCTCTAGGTTGAAGACAAAAGTCCGACCCGAGGAAAGATTCAAGTATCACTGACGTCCCGTTAGAGCATTTAACCCGCCACAGTCCACTACCCGACAAGAACCCGACGCGTTGTAACACTGATTCAACAACAACCCACGAAAATCATTCTTGATGAGACCACGTGTCGCGCCCGCGAAACAAAACAGGGTGTCGCGTGTACGTGTACGAACAAACTCCTGCCACGTGGCAACATCTGATGGGGAACTGGGGTGGAATCCTGTGGGGTAGGGAACACCGACGTCAAAATAGTCCCACGAGTTTCGTTCAATTAGAAGGCGCGTGATGTTTCTCATCCCGGGTAAATAGATGCATCCGGAGCCCCAATCTTCCTTCTTTGTCCGGCGAAAATCCCATGTGATGCGGCCCATAGTAACAAAATGATCCCACCCGTCCGATTTAGTCCAATACGGTTGATCATAAACCCACTTTAACATCATCTCACAGTGCCGATCACGGTCCTCCGCCGTGTAATTATCCGTCCATAGATATTTTCCGGCAGCAAGACCGGCGTATAAAGGAATGTAATACGCGGTTGCAGCTTCTCCGTCCATCGTTCTACACCGGTAGTTCAACATCCGATTATGATATATTATCTCAGACGCGAACTGATCCGTCCAAAACCACGCTCCGGTGAGACTCTCCGGTACGACTCCGGCGAGCTGTTTTGCCGGCCTTCCAAGCCCGTCATTCGAATACGTGTCACAACGAGAGCCCCAAGGGTTTAATTCGTGACAATTTTCCAATAACTCAGTGTTAAAATATGGTGGAAGGTCATATACATATATTTTACCATACGGACACTCGCTATCGCCGCCGTGAATTGTAGGGTTCACGGCGGCGATAGCGGGTGGTTCCGGGTGGTTGGAAACGACGGAAGATGTGTGAAGATTGCGAGCGAGTAAAAGAAGAAAGATCTGGAGAAAGAAGACACAAACAATAATCCATGTACGAGGAAGATAATGTTTGAGGGGTTTATGTGGTGTGTCGGAAAGAGAAATCATGAAGTTGATGAATTTAGATGGTTTCATGTGGAATATACAGTGGGGTTGGATGAACGGTGGTTAGTGGTGGTGGTGGTGATGGTATTGGTGGTGGCAACTTTGAGGGGGAATGGGAAAGTTTAGTAATTAGTTGAGAAGATATAGGGTACATTTTTGTTTTTTCAAAGTGACACGTATGACACTCATGGTATTGTATAATTACATGGTTAACCTTCATCTTTTTTCTACATATGACAAAATCACTTTGTGTTGCTTGTTTGATTTTAGCATCCTATTCTTTCAATTGTTACTTTAATAATAAAGCATATGCATAGTAATATTTAGTATAACTATTTTTATTGATAACATATAAGATATAATGTTTTATATAACTTCAAATGTCCACTTGATGTAGGTTTATTTTTATTTTGATATGATATAAATGTCATCAACAAGTGAGTCATGTTTAAATTAACATAATACAAGTTTTATATGAAAATTAGGATGCTTATAAACATTTTACAACAATTTATATAAAACAGTATATTGTAAAATTGTAAAATTTATAAAAGAAGAACAGAACTATGTTCTTAAATTAAAAACAAGAAAAAATAGTAATTTTATTTTCACATCACAAAGGTCAAAGGGTGTAATTGGTAACTCTTTTAGCTTGTAATATATTTTCCATTCTAACAATTGGAAGAATTCTTCTACTTTGTTTTAAAAAAGGGTTATCCAGTTAAATTTCTTCTTTTGTTAAATGAGATGTAATCAGTAACTTTTAACAAATGGTATCAAAGCATTGATTAAGGTTGGGATTAAGAATAAAGTGTAATTACGAATAGGATATGGCATCTACAAAGTTTCGAACAAGATTTTTTTTTGCAAATCAGCAGTTTAAATTACATATTACTAGACAACAATGCATGATATTATTTTCCAATTTTATTTCCATGTATCCTATGAATATTAAACTAGGGCCTATTAGCAGGGGCGCAGCTTAGAAGACTTCCGAGGGGGCGTCCGACCCCTCGAACTTTTCGATGCGTAGTGTTATGAATAGTACTTTCGTATAGAAATTTTTTAGGTATATACGTTTCCACCCCCCCGGTTTCAGAAAAATTGGGGGAGGGGGGGGGGGGCGAAGCTTCGCCAATGCCTATTAGGTCATTAACATGGTTGTAAAAAATCCAACTAGACACCGATTAATCGCTAGTCCCCATCCCAGCACCCAACTAAACTAATGATTAGCAATTACTAGAAGTGTGGTCATTAGGCTAGAGGGTGTGGGATAACCCCCTTGGGGCTTTATAAGCGCCACGTCAGCCAAGGGGGCTTTATAATCCCCCTTTAACATGGAGGGTGTGGTATAACCCCTAAGGGCGCTATAGAGAAAAAAAAAAAACTTGATTGGTGCAAACAAGTGGGTCCCAGCTGATAACCCCCTCCTCCCTCGTTACCATGTTGGCGAGCCATGTATGGCGCCCCCTCCTTAACATGGAGGGTGTGGGTGTATAGCGCCCGGGGCGCTATAGAGGCTGAGGTGGCGGGTATGGCGCCCCCCACACCCTCCGGCCTTAGTATGAAAGAAGGGCTAGTATGTAACAAAAATAAATAATAATATGTAACAAAAAAGATAAATAAAATTATATGTAACAAATATCATCTGAGCCCGCTGAGATCTATGGAATGCCGTACAGTGGGGTTACCGGTTTAAAGATCAACCGACAGAGTTAGAATCTTCATTCTTACCGACAGATGCCGGTTTTTGAAGGTTTTTAACCGGCCATGTCATTATGGTACTGGCTCCGGTTCTATGCGACGTAGGAAGACAACGGTGGGGACAATGATATTAATGACATGACACGTTAACGTTGTTATTTACGAGAGCATAA
Organism: Helianthus tuberosus; assembly: GCA_030545235.1. Classification (NCBI taxonomy): domain Eukaryota; kingdom Viridiplantae; phylum Streptophyta; class Magnoliopsida; order Asterales; family Asteraceae; genus Helianthus; species Helianthus tuberosus. Next base: position 3,435,678 of record CM060370.1, read on the forward strand.
CTACTGATCACGTGACGCTCACGTGGCTTATAGGCGATGTAAGTATAGCAGATTCAGCTTTGGCGGAGAGATGCGTGGCAAACTTCACGGAAAAATGGTTTAGATTGAGTTAAAAAAAAATACATGAAACATATACATATGACACAAACTGATATAACTTTCTATTTGTGTATAAAAAGTGAAATGTAGATAATGAAAATCAAACCGGATTAGCTAATCCAGTTGACAAATCAATGGTTTGGTTTTGGTTGTCTTTTATAACGTAGCTTTATTATAACGGTTATTTGTTCATAATAAGTTAATCGTGACAAAAGATAATGAAACCTAAATCGAATTAGCTAAATGAGTTTAGAAAACAAGGATTTGGTTTTGTTTGTGTTTTATAGCGTAGCTTTTATTTAACGTTTATTTATTCATAAAAAGTGAACCGTGACTAAAGATAATGAAAACCAAACTAATTAACAAAATTACTAGAGAATTAAATGATTTGGTTTTGGTTGTCTTTTATAAAGTAGATTTTATATAAAGGTTATTTTTTAATAATAAGTGAACTGTGACAAAAGGTGATGAAACCAAAACCGAATTAACTAAATCAGCTGAGAAATCGATGGTTTGGCTTTGGTTGTCTTTTTATAACGTTACTTTTATATAACGTTTATTTCTTCATAAAAAGTGAATCGTAACTAAAAATATTTGGCTTAGGCTGTCTTTTATAACGTAGCTTTTATTTAACGTTTGTTTGTTCATATAAAGCGTATTGTGACAAAAGTTAATGAAAACCAAACTGACTAAACTAGTCAAGAATTGATCGATAGTTTGGTTTTGTTTATTTTTTTATAACGTAACTCTTATATAACGTTTATCTATTCAATTAAAGTGAACCGTGACAAAAGATAATGAAAACCAAACCAAAAATAACTAAATCAGCTTTTAAAAACCAATTGTTTAGTTTTGGTTGTCTTTTATAACGTAGCTTTTATATAACGTCTACTCAGTTCATAAAAAAAGTTAACCATAACAAAGATAGAAAACCAAACTCATTCGAGAAATCGATAGTTTGGTTTTGGTTGTCTTTTATAACGTAGCTTTTATATAACGTCTACTCAGTTCATAAAAAAAAGTTAACCATAACAAAGATAGAAAACCAAACTCATTCGAGAAATCGATAGTTTGGTTTTGGTTGTCGTGATCATACAAAACCGAATTTACCGAACCGAATAATGGAATACCGAACCCTGGTAGTAGTGGTGTACAAAAAACCCGAACCCGGACCCGAAAAAAAAACCCGGAACCGGGTATTATAAAACCCGGGTTTTTAATACCCGAACCCGAACCCGACCCTACCCGTAGGGTAGGGACCGGGTATGCATATTTGATCTAAAACCCGAACCCGGAACCGGTTTTTTTTATACCCGGTTTATACCCGAAACCCGGTTTTATAAATACCCGAACCCGAACCCGGAACCGGTTTATACCCGAAACCCGGTTTATACCCGAAACCCGGTTTAAAAAAACCCGATTTTGATGTAATCTTGTTTAATTATGTATGCAATAAGACTTCTAGTTCTTATGATTTTACAAAATTCTGCATGTTTTTATAAAATTCTGCATGTTTTTACATAATTCTGCATGTTTTTATATAATTCTGCATGTTTTTAAATGATTCTGCATGTTTTTATAAAATTCTGCATGTTTTTATATAATTCTGCAGCATTTTTTTTAACTTTCTGCAGTTTTAATATAATTCTGCATATTTTTATAACTTTCTGCATGTTTTTAAATGATTCTGCATGTTTTTATAAAATTCTGCATGTTTTGTATATGATTCTGCAGCCTTTTTTTTTAATTTCTGCATGTTTTTATAAAATTCTGCATGTTTTGTAAAATAACCGAAAAAACTGGTTTTTATTAACCGGTTCACAAGTTAACCGGTTTTTCATAACCGGTCGGTTATTACCGGGTCTTGATGTTCGGGGTTAATAACCGGTTATTAACCGTAACCGGTTTTGTTTTTTTGGCCCAATAACAGTCCCAACCGGTTAATCGGTTTAGGTTAGTAAAAAAAACCGATTTGAGCATGTCTAGCCACAACCGCAACCGCTCTACCCGATGCGGTTTTTTCCCAACCCGATGCGGGTTTTTTAATACCCGGTGCGGGTTTTTTCCCAACCCGGTGCATACCCGAACCCTACCCGATGAATACCCGAACCGGACCCGAACCCGGAAATAGGGTATTATAATACCCGGGTTTTATAAAACCCGACCCGAACCCTACCCGGACCCGGGTATATAGGGTATACATTTTTGGTAGAAAACCCTACCCGGACCCGACCCGGTTTTTAAAAAAACCCGATCCTACCCGAACCCGATCCTACCCGAAACCCGATCCTACCCGAACCCGATCCTACCCGAAAACCCGATTTGTACACCACTACCTGGTAGTAGTCTCACATGCAACAGGACCCTTCCAAAGTGGGCCCAAATCGGCCCATCACCTTCACACCTATAACCAAAGATGGTCACCGACAATATTAACTTTTTAGACGAATTATACATCTGCGTTTTCCAGTTCTACAACTGTCATTATTTATTTTTCTAACTCGTTCGAACCTTCCAGTATTTTGAACAGTGACGGATCTAGAAAATTATTATAAGGGCAACGTTTCAAAGAAAAAGGGCAACGAAATAAAAAAAAAACGTTAAATTTTTTCAAAATTTTCACTACTATCGGAGCGTGAATGGGTAACGGAGGTTGCCCCTTGTTGAAGGGTAGATCCGCCCCTGATTTTGAATATGTCAAAAACAAGCTGAATATATTCAACTTAATTACAGACGATTCTACACTATCCATATACACAAATATAAGTATACAACTCAGAAACCACATGATACATTGATATAGTTTACGGAATATTGCTTGCAGTTAGGGGTGCAAACGAGCCGAGCCCGAGCTCGACCAGGCTCGAGCTCGTTTAACATATGAAAGCTCGAGCTCGGCTCGATTCGAGCTTTATTTCTAAAGCTCGAGCTCGGCTTGAAGATAATTTTTCAAGCTCGAGCTCGGCTCGGGCTCGACTCGTTTAGTATTTATTAATTAATTTGTATTATTTATAATTATTATTATACATATAATTTAGTTATTTTTTATATTTATATAAATGGTAATTATTATTATATAAATATATGTTTAATATATTAATAAAAAAATATATAAATAGAAAGTTCGTTTAGGCTCGCGAGCCGGCTCGAGCTCGATAAGCGAAGCTCGGGCTCGGGCTCGTTTACTAAATGAGCATGTTCTTAGGCTCGGGCTCGAGCTCGAGCTCGTTTAAGCTCGGCTCGTTCGAGCTTTTTTTCGAGCCGAGCTCGAGTAGCTCACGAGTAGCTCGGCTTGTTTGCACCCCTACTTGCAGTGTCGGAGCTTGAACGAAAACTCGGTGGGAATCAAACTTTCAAAATCTAATTCGGTGGAGGCCAGACTCTTTTAGATTCAATATTTTATGCTACAAAAAAATCACAAATCTTCGTTAAAACTAAACAGTACAAGCGAAAAATGGACACCCCAGGACTCTTTGATGAATTTTCTAATAAAATCACAAAATAGTATGTCACAATTCCAAATTTATCATAATTGTGAAAATTCCTGAAAATTAATAACAACCTTTTATTCTTTATAGCAAAATAGTATGTCAATTTTGTCGTTTTCTATATATTTATCATTTTCAAATTTAATTTGTGTATGCTTATTTAAACGTCTTATATATTTTATTATTAATAGTAATAATAAATTGACCGCTAAATTGATTATCGAATTAAAAATCAATCACGTTCATTGGATCGTGTTTCATCTATCCTATCTAATAAATGAGGATTTAGGTTGCCACATGGCACCCTTAACTTTCTAGTTTTTTTGGAGGGAATGAATTTTAGAGTTTATGAAATTATTTAAAATTTCAAACAATTATATAAGCTAAATAAATAACTAAATTATATCCTATCACTCCTATTAATTTGCTCTTTTCACGTTCATGCATAATCAAAATCACTTTCATATTCATAGAAGAATCATCCGGATAAATAGCATAGATTCGGTTTGAAATTGATTTTATTGTGTTCTCCCCCAACCCTTATTTTTTTTCAAGTTTCAACACCTAAATGTTGTGTTCATCTAATAATTCATTACAACGAATTATGTATTTATGTTGGATAATGATCATGTTTCGTTTTTTATTTCCGATTTTTAATGGTCTCTAAATAAGGATAAAAGTTGTATTAAAAAATGTAACAATATTCGTGTACTTTGTTGTAGTTTACTCTTGCTATATTATTGGCTCTATTATTGAATGAAGCTCGAAGCCTTCTCCAACTCTTTATTCCCAAATTGAAGTAAACGAATTGCTTTTGGAGCAAGTATGAGAACTGCCCGGGTTGTAAAGTGAACCATAAAAACATACCCAAATTGGACTGCCCGTCATGTCTATATGGGTTGTGGTGTAATGTGTTGGTGAGTATATTTCTTATTTTATTATTAAATCATTCGTATTTCATCATTTAGTTATTATAAACGACAACTAGAACAACACGACTAACGCACTATATAGAGCTATCATGTCATACGACTTGTATGGTCATACGGGTGTCATGTAGAATGCATGAGTTGATGTCGTCGATTTTATACGGTTATTTATGCTTGTGAATGTTCGTTCATTTAAATGGTTTATGTTAGTATATATATTTAAGTTCATATTTTATGTTCACTAATGTTTGTTAGTTTAAGTTTGATTAAGTTTGTTCGTTTACGTTCATTAATATACCCATTCAATTTTTTAGACCATTAAAATTTGTCTTTAATTGTCATTAAAAAAACGAGTAAATTACAAGTTTTGTCCATTATGTTTACACCATTTTGCAGATGATGTCCTTTAGCGCAAAACTTTGTAAGTTTTGTGATTTATGTTTCAAAATATTAATTAGTAGCCCACTCTTATATGACCATTGCCACATATTCAAAAAAAATACAAATTATACCAAGTTTTAAATATTCAACCTATGTTACAACTTTATGATTTTTTTCATTTTTATTTTTCAATCCGTGTAATACACGGGTTACTAACCTAGTTAAAAATATATATTTACTTACCGGGAAGTCTTAGAACAAATATAAACCCATAAATAGGGGTATAATCCAATTTATGACAGGGACATTCCTAAGTTTTCGGAGACTCTAAGCGAACTAAAAAGTAGAGGTCCTTTTGCAAAATTATCTTTTTCAAGATATTTAGTAACAAACCCCACCTTCTCTACCCGCGCTTAAGACATACGATTAAAAAATATATATATAATTGGTGTAGTTAAAAAAGAAAAGTAAAGTTACATGTTTTTATAGATATAGTATATGTTCAAATAATTTTTTTTCTAGCTTTAATTGAGGCAAATTGTTTGATAAAATTATCGTAATCAAGTTATTCTAAAAACCTTTTTCTATTGATATAATAGCTAATGATTGTAGGTCTTTCAATTTGGGTAATGGACTGTTTCAATTGCAAGCCTTTTTAGTGGGCTCTTCAGTGTATTCTCGTGTAATAACTGAGCCTAGTATAAAGAAAACACATCAAATTTTGGAGGCCTTTTAATTTGGATGACCCTAGGCCTGAGCCTAGGGTCTAAAGCCCTTTGGGCCGGCCCTGATTTATGACATGCTCGGAACCAACATAACAAAAAATATAAACTAATTTAAGTAAGTAGAATTAAAATTTGGAAAAAAAAATACTCTACTCGTAGATCAGTATACCCGTGTTATTTTGTAGGCAGCTGTGTTTCGCCGACTTCTTGTGACTATTAGTTTTTAAACATTAATTTCTAACACATTCAACCTAACTTCCACCATATCTCATCAATAACAATGTAACCTTGTGTTAGGGCCGACCTTAAGAATTCAGGCGCATTATCTGAGCACGAAAAAATTTGCCCCTCAGACCTTAACCAAAGATATTGTTTTTTTTTTTTTTTTTTTTTAAATCAAATGGGTATTGGGTTAACTAAACCTAATAAGTTAACTTCTAAAATTTAAGGATTGTTTTTGTAAATGGACCTATCAATAACTTGGTGTTGTATGTGTATTAGGGTATACTATTTAAAAAAAAATATAACACACACACATATATATATCGAATTTTTTTAAAAAGATCTGCCATTCGGAATCTTTGGTCCTCTCCGCCCACCCGTGGGCAGGGGCGGACCCAAGTTATGGGGTGGGTGGGCGGCCGCACCCCTTGAAAAAAAAAATTTAGTGGTATTTTTCGTGAAAAATCCAGACCGCACCCCTTGGAAATTTTCGTCCGCACCCCTTGGAAATTTTCGTCCGCACCCCTTGAAAAATTCCGACCGCACCCCTTAGAAAAAAATGTTAGGAATTTATGTAAAAAAATTGTGAACACGGATTGAAACCCGATCAAATTATGTAAACAAGTTAGCCTACTAACCCCTTTAATAAAACTTAAATTCAATCCATCAAGCCCAATAACTTAATACCCATTCAAGCCCAACCCAACTAATAGTTTTGTTAAACAAACCAGTCCACGCAATTAAAAAAAAACCCAAATCGCTGCCACTTGCCAGCGACTCCCGCCCTCCCTCTGCCTCACTTGGCAAACATGTTTGTTGATTATATGATTGTTGGTTGGCAAATAATAATTACTAGGGCTTGAAATTCAAAATTTTAAATTGAAAATTACGGAACATGGGCTATGGTTGAACACTTGAAGATCCATGTTTATTTTGTATGTGATAGGATTAGGAATGAACAATGAGTAGGGAAGTTATGCCGCGATTTCTCAAGAGGAAAGGGGTTGAACCACTTTTTTTCGCCGGATTATTCTAATTAAAGACCAAGGTATGTTATAGATAAGTTTTTTTGTTCTTTTATTGAATGATTAAGAGAAATAAAAGTAAGGATGGTTTGAACTTTGATGTTTTTTTGTTTGTTAATCTGATAGGAAGTTTGGAACTAGGGTTTGATTGTTTGAGAATTGAAATGGACCCGACCCGATTCGACCCGCCATTAAACTTTGTTTGTTTGTTTTTACTTGTTTTACATGACCCGACCCGCTATGAACCAATTTTTTTATATAGCTAAGGGTCTAAAATTTTTAAAAAATTTCCGCACCCCCGGGAAAAAAATCCTGGGTCCGCCACTGCCCGTGGGCCACCTCTGCCTTGTGTTTTTGAATCATAAAGACTTACCAAGGTTGTCAATAAACACACATGTTGAAAAAGACTCCCCCCCCCCCTCTCTTCTTACACACTCGCCCTACTGATATATGAGTTGTGACTCCTTATTTAAATGGTTTCCACTTTCAACATACATTCTTAAACTAACTTGATTGAATTTGTAAGTGGTTTAAAATAAGAGGGTCATGTAACGGGTCATGAACACATGATTTTTTATAAGGTCAATAGAATGATGTTACATCAAACCATCATGTTCTCGAAATTAAGCGGCGGATCGAATTAAATATGAAATATATTGTCAAACACGCTCTATATGAAAAGATTAAGATACAAGGATACATCTCAACCCTAAAACATTCAAAGGCTGGCAATCAATCAAGCACATGATAACAAGTTTATAACCAAATATTGAATAATTAATACCATAAGCTTTTATTGCTTTTTCAATAACAAGGGCCCAACATTATCTCCAGTAGCTTTGTTGTGCTTTGCATGGGCACCATCACAAAGTGGGAAAGTCCCAGACCTCCAACACGTACATACATAATCACACTTCAAAATCAAATAGTCCACCTTCTGTAATTCTAGGGCCCATTTCCTTAGGCCCAACTTTTTTTTTTTTATAAAAAAAAACATATGTAGAGATGGAAACAAAGGGTCTGGTTTTCCAAACCGGTTTGTAACCCGACCCGATTTTGACTACTAAACCGGTTCAACCCGTCCCAAACTGCTAGTTTTTCTACCGGTTCCCCCTTTGATCACCCAAACCGGTTTCATCTGATCCGGTTTTTTAAATACAATTTTGGTTTATAACCCGAACCAGTCTGGGAAAAAAACCGTTTTGTCCACCAAGTAATTTGGGCTTTAAGATTGTTGTTGTTGGAGTTAGTCTTCTATAATTATGCATAAATACAAATTATATTGAAAATTTGGAATCTCTTAATAGAAAGAAAATAAACAAATTATTTTTTTTATAAAAAAAGCCCCCAATTTTATAAACCGTTTTGGGCTCACAAAAAGTTTGAGCCGGCCCGATTCGAAAGAAACAGAAACCAAACCTGCAATAAGCAGTGAGGGGTTTGGCAAGTTAATAAAGAAACAATACCAATAAAATATAATAGTTCTTAATCTTCATGAACAATTAAATAATATTTTCATATATGTAATTAGGGCTGCAAACGAACCAAACATTCGACGAACAGTTCGTGAACCGTTCGGCAGGAAGTTCGTTTGTTTATTAAACAAACAAACACAAACGAGAAATTTCGTTCATTTATGTTCGTGAACGTGTTCGTTTGTATTCGATAGTTCATTAGTGTTTTTAGTTTTTATATCTTACGAGTTAACGTCAACCCGCGCGTTGCGGCGGGATGTTGATAATGAATGTCTATAGTTTCAATATATGATATGCGAAAATTAATAAGGGCATGTTTGGCAAAGCTTTTTGAAACAATTTACTGACTTATTGGTTTTTTGGAAAAGTCAGTATGAAGTGACTTATTGACTTATTGTCTTTTTCCTCTCACACACACCCTCATTGCCAAACATCATTTTGGAGCTTATGATTTTTCAAAAAACTAATAAATCAATAAGTCAATAAGTTGTTTCAAAAAGCTTAACCAAACATGCCCTAAGTTTTATGCCTGTGATCTTTCTTTTGAAGCATGTTCCACAATTTATGGGTCTATTAGTTATAGCTTACTCAATTATTACGAAATGTATCTTTTAGTGGATGAAACCAATGTTTTCGTAACCGGTCTTACTTACAACTTGCTTGTTGAGGCGGTGATCAAATGGTGTACCCAAAGTGAAAATGTTAAACCGCGCACACGCATTGGACAGTTAAGCCGTGCATTGGGAAACGTTAATATGTGTATTAAGAACAATATTAACTTGAAGATGTATTTCAAATTTTGTGAGAATTGATATGATTAGTTGAAAAGTTAGATATATGCTCATCATGATTCATGACCTAAGTTACAATTAAAACTAAATTATACGTTCAAACTAAATTATGTACACAATGAAAAATGTTTATTCAACCTAAATCCAATGTTTATTTAACCTACCAAATAACCTGATAAGGCGATAACATCATAACTGAAATTTGTAATGATACTTGACAATTTAATTTAGATATGAAAGAAAATAATAAAATAATAATAATAATAATAATAATAATAATAATAATTGGTATTTATTAAATGCAGAGTAAAATATTTCAACAGCATTTCTGTTCTGGTGCAGAGACTTTCAAATTCCAAATTCTTTTACAACATTTCATATTCCAAGTCTGGTGCAGAGACTTTCATTTTCCAAATACTAACTTTTCAATTTTCATCTCATACCTATAAACAACTACCACCGCTAAAGCCAAAACCACCACCGCCATCTCCCACAACCGCTAACCGATTTTTTTTTCCGACGAACCCTATCGTCTCGCGTAGACCGTTCAATCACAACCACCCAACATCGTTCACACACATATTCAATCACACAACCCATTCAAACACACTCACACACCAATATGTGGAAGTTCAACGGCTCTGTCGCCGGAAATCAACCATACACAACTTAGTTTTGTCACCAGAAAACAAAAAGGCGTGCATATGGCGTAAGGGAAATTTGGTGAAGTCGTTTGGTAACTTCCGGTTGCGGTTACCGCAACGAACTGGACATGGATACTTTGTGTGTTATTGTGTGTCAGTGTGTGGAAGGAACAAAATGACAGAGAATTGGTTCTGGTTGTCCCTCGTCAGATCTAATCAATACGCACTGGTGTTTATTTTGTGAAAAAAAATCCTGACAGTCCTTCGTTTGATTATGATGATTCAAGTGAGAAATTGTTCATGAATTCGAATGGCATTACCTCATCGATTGTCTGTGATGTTCATGCAATTTTGGTTCCTCGACAGTTTCATGATGAGGTAATTTTGGCATTACCTCATCGGTTTCAGACTTTCAGTTCGGATGGTATTATGACGTATATAAAGAAAAATAAAACCGGTTCTCAATAACCGGTGATGTGTGAGTCAAACATCGTGACGTTTTGTATGGATTGTCGGTTGGTTTTTATCCATGTGTAGTTCCAAACGGTGTGTTGCTTTGCACATTGAAATATGTTTTGAGTTGGAAGGGACATGACACATGGATACGTCTGTGAAATGGTAACTTAAGTTGCATTTTGTATACGCGATGTTTGTTAAGAGATGTGTCTTTTAAATAAAAGGGTACAACTCAAGTTACGTTTTGTTTTGGTGGCAAAATTGAAACTTGCATAAGTAGGAGGTTGTCTAAATTGAAAGGATGTGACTACATTAACAAAAGGGTGTGACTTTTAAACAAATAAACATAACTCAAGTTGCTAATTGTATAAGGGTATAATTTAAATTCTTCAAAATTACGACAAATAAAGTATTTAATAGGTTTCAGTGTATTATATATTCCGTTCATAATCACTTATCTGTGTTCGTTTGTTTTCATTTGCGTTCATGAACTTTAGTTTGTGTTCATTTCTGTTCATCAATGTTCCTTGCTTAAAATTATCAAACAAACACAAACGAACTCAAACAAGTTCATTTCCTTAACAAACGAACACGAACATAAAATCTCGTTTGGTAAGTGTTCATGAACCGTTTGTGAACACATATATTTCTTAACAAACTAACACAAACAAGGTCTTGTTCGTGTTCGTTCGGTTCGTTTGCAGCCCTATACGTAATTTCAACCATATCTTATTGTACTAGATAATATGGAACAAATAGAAACCTGCAATAAGCGGTGAGTGGTTTGGCGAGCTCGGTAACAACGACTGCATCGACGACTTTTTCTTCGGTTTTCCTGATTTCGGGGTTGATAGTACCGCCTTCCGCTCTGACCACCACCATCCGCCGTGTGGGGTGGTTTGTTTTAAGTGGCTTCGGTGGTGATGTTAAGCCGAAAGAAAGACCAACTCCCACCATGCTCGCCATTGTGTTTGCAAGTAGTTGGTAGTAGGGTTGTTGAAGTAGATAGTGAACGTGTGGAGGGCACACTCTTATGTATGGAAATTTTACATGTGGGTGTTCTTAGCACCACATGATTTGATATGGGCCTTTGAAATGTTATTATTTTTAAAATTGGAAGTGAAGTTATTGGGCTTGGTTTTAGTTAAAGTGTGTTTATGGGTTTACATGTTCCCAAGTTGGAACTTACAACAACGGCCCAAATAAAAGTAGCAATCAACTTGAGTGAGTAGAGATGTAAAAAAAAATGATAATAAGAGTAAACTGCCAAAATGGTACTTGAATAGGAATGTCAATGGGCCGGGCTTGGGCCGGGTATTGGTAATCCCAGGCCCGTACCCGGTTGTAATTCTTTGTCCCATACCCGGCCCGTTACTCGTCGGGTATCGGGCATACCCGCGGGTAACGGGTATACCCGTTAATTTATTAAAAATACCCGTTGGGACAAATGTGCAATTTTTACTTTGATGTTTATATAATTTACTATCTTAACGACTATAACAAATGAAAATATAATTAATAACTTACAAATCATATTCTGACCACATATACTAAATTAAAATGATTACTTAATTAAGTAATTGTATCAGGACCACCTAATTGCATAAAACATCCACATAATAAAGTGTGATAGCTTTCATATCCAATATACATGCTCAAAAATAAGTTATACGTTCACTAAACACTTGTCAAATACATAGTCACATATGACTATAGAGAAGATAATAAGTACATGTACTAAGTTTTTATATATGGAAATCTATAATACGATACTTTCAGTTACTATTCGGGTAAATGGGCCGGGTATATTGGGCGGGTATCACTAAATCCCATACCCGTACCCGAATTTTTTCTATTTTTAAGCCCGTACCCGGCCCATACCCATTGGGCTTCGGGTATACCCGGCCCGTATGTTTCGGGTTTCGGCTATACCCGTCGGGCTTGGGCTTTTTTGCCATCCCTATACTTGAAGTTTGGTCATTTTTTTCATTTTAGTTCAAAACTCAAATTTTTTGAATCTGGGTCCCTGTGTCTTCAATTTTATTGCCATTTTCATCGAAAATCAAAATTTAGTCAGATTTTTCAGTTAACATTAAGTTTTTTTTGTCTTTTTCGTCAATTTTAATGAAAAGTAAAATGACCAGATTTTTTTAATTTGTTATAATAAAACGTTAAAAGACCATTTTGCCCTTCATTAAAAGAGAGGAAAAAGACAAAAAAGTTGGATTTAACTAAAAAATCTAACCAGATTTTGCTTTTAGATAAAAATGACAACAAAATTGAAACCATAAGGACTCAGATTCAAAAGATTTGAGTTTTGGACTAAAGAGGCAAAAATGACCAAACCTCAATGACCATTTTGACAGTTTACTAAAAAAAATAAAAAAAAAAAAAACCGGCCCAATACCACACTTGAAACCGGTTCGACCCAAACCGACTCCAACCTGACCCAAACCGCCAGTTTGTATATCGGTTCCAACTCTAATTACTAAAACCGGTTTGAAAAAATCGGTTTCAACCTGACCCAAACCGATTTATATAGGGTTGCATAATTTTTCTCCATTACCGGTTAATGACCGGAACAGGTTTCGACTCAAACCAGTTTTGACCAAAGTTGATCAAACCGATTCGGTTTACAACCCGAACCGGTTTTGCCAAAAGCAAAATTTACACCTCTAAACTTGACAACTTCAAACACTAAAACCAAATTATACTATATCTTAAGATTCATTATATTACATATCACAAAAATTATCTCCAAAACACATTTCAAGACCTGAATTAGGCTATAGCTCAATACTATACTTAACTAGTATGCAACTGCTGCAAGTTCTTGAAATTGGTACAATTTAACAAGGCTTTAGCATTATCAAATCTCCAAATATAATTCAAACCAACTAAAAGCTCGGTAATCGCAGCCTCGGTTTTCTCTTGATCGGCAAAGAAGAGCGTTTGCAGAAGAAGAACACCCGTTTTCGGCATCAAATTCTGATGCTCAAAGCTCCTTTCATTCTGCCATTTCAACATATTATGCGCCAACGGCGATAACCACCCCAATATCTTCCCCAACGCCTCTCTCCACTCTCCTGCAAGCACCGGATCACTCGTGGTAAACCCAATCCCTTTCAACCGACGCCGTAACGAAGATCGAATGCTATTCGGTAACATAAAGTAAAGATCATCCCGAGCGTCAACACCCACCAGTTGCGGCGACCTTATCATCTTCTCGGTTACAATGATCAAGTTAGCGTAATGTAAAGCGAGCGCAGCCGCTCCTAAAGTGGTTGACGACGGTTTTAGTATCGTGGAATTCTTCTCGAAAAACCCGTGTGAAAGATCGTTGTTTTCTTCGTGTTTTGAGCCTTTGATCAACGGACCGGATACGAAGTTGAACGTGTTCGACGGTTGATCGGTCGGGTAGACCATAGCCGAAGCCGAAAGGCTTCTAGGCAAAGAAGGTGGATAACTGTATTTTATATTGAAAACAAGTTTGATTCTTGAAAGAATAGTGAAGATTAATCTTGCAAGTAATAAAGTTATTGTATCAAAAGTTTTGTTCCATAAAGATTTCTCTTTTAGACACTTAATCTTTTGTTTCTGCCAATGAAGCTTGTGTTCCAAATCAAGAATCTTCTGTTGCTTCATATTATGATCTTTTTTATAACCATCACACTGCAAGTATTTCTTCAAACTGCTTTCCACAACAGTCAGTTCATCGATCTCCCGATGAAGCGTAGCAGTGGCTGCGACATACCGCTCCATCTTCTTGATCCGGGCCTCCATTTCTTTCCACCCCAAAGCCCAACAATGCGGGTCACGACCCGTATTAGCAAAACCTTCAAACAGCGTCTCAAAGCACCGAATCTTCGAGTCTTCGCACCGTTTGCTCAGTCTCGACACTGTTTTCGACACCATTTCAAGATTTTCGACCATTTCCGCACACGCTAAGCTGAGAAGAAACGCGTCGTCGGTTGAGACAATTCGTCGAACACCTTCTAGGCGTATCGATTCGTTTCGAAGACGGGTTATATTTTTGTCTGAAAGATTTAACCACATGTGATTGAGCTTTGGCATGATTGATGAAATCTCAAAGGCTAAAACTCCAACCTTTGATTTCTTGATCATTGGTTTAATCCCCTTTGGGTGTAATATGGATTTTTTGACCTTTATTAGCCATGTTTCTAAACCCATATTAGTGTTAGAATTTTGGGATAATAGAATAATTTGGATCAAAGAAAGATTTGAGATGTATGTATATATGGTGGGTTGAGGAAATGAATGCAGTGGCAAGTTGAGTGTTGTAGGTTTTGAATTTTGAGTGAATTTAAGTGATAGAGAAAGGTGTTGAAATTGAGAGAATGAAGATGAATATGATAGAGATGCATGATGTTATTATTATATATAAATATTGGCTAGTTTTAGTGTAATAGAGTGATGAAAGGCACATGCAATATGCAATGAGAGACTTAAGTCAAAAGAATCATCTTTGTTTTTTTTTGTTTTTTTTTTACTTATTTTATTTTTTATTCTATCAAAGTTCATGTGTCTCTTGGTTGTCATTAATTTGACTTCAACTTAAAAATTCTCTCTAAAAATAAGGTAAAAGAAGATTAATAGTGATTTTTTTCATCTTTTGGTCTATTTTGTCATTCATGTCATTCAGTATAAACTTTTATTTGTAACCCATATAATTTAATTATTATATTTTTTTCTTTTATTTTTAACTATTTTAGACATATTTTTTAACTTTTTTTTTTCTTTGTTATAACGAGTGTGACGAAAGTTTTTTTTTGTTTAGTTTTTTAACGAACACGTCGATATTCTTTTGAACATATTTTTTTTAACTTTTCTTTCCTATAACAAGTGTACCGAAACCAGGTCGAGTTTCTGTCGTTTCTTTTTCGTTTACTTTTTTTTACCTTTGTTATTTACTACTATATTGTTTAACCTTTTCTTATTATTTTGATGTTCAGAGCCGAGTTACGACGCAAATAGCATAACGCATTTAGATATTATTTATTCAATCTTACGAATTTATTTATCGGTTGTCATGGTGTGCTATACGTTCTGAATTCCAACCGCGTCCATTCGCGACGCGCGGATAACTACGACCCTAGTTAAACTAAATAGAATTTTAACGAATATTTTTTTCATGGCTAATGATACTCTTTTGCATTAATAATCTTAAATAAATTATTCTTCTTGTCTCATGTTTTGAATATGAAACCTTTCCTTTAAAAGACATATGTCTAATAATGTTTCTATCAAGTAAGCTACCTCACATTAATGAATACTCAATTAATAATTGACGGTGATTTAATTTGTATTAATGGGGCATTTTGTTTTTAAATGTGAGTTGTGAATTTTTTTTAACAAGCTTATTGTAATTCTTGGTATTATGGTGGTTAAGGTGCTTGTTTTACAATCAAAAGGTTAAGAGGTTTAAATTACGTATAATGGTCGTTATGGTGTATTTATTCTAAAAAAATCTGAGATTTGCGTTAAAAGAATATTGTATTTTCTTACGATAAAATATTAACTTGAAAGTCCGCTTTCTTCTAAAGTCTATAAGGACATCCACAATAGGATGTTTTTTTTCTACTTTTTATCCTTTAAAAACGCCATATCATTGGGTTCTACTACTGTGAAACTTGTTTTTGGTACCTGCTTTTGGGTTGTAGTTTGTGGCCAAGAACACGAACAAACAGATTGCAGTGAGCCATTATACTTTTTTAATTATTAACTTTGTATAGAGAAAGACGTGTCAATGTTTTTGAGTTTTTTTAGATTTTCTTTTCTTGAACGACAAATTTGGATCACTGACGAACCATTGGAGTATCATCGTGTCACCAACGGAACCACCCGATCATATCCATCTCCACTAGACAATAAGACCTTATCGGATGAGTTTTGAGTGTTTTCGAACAACAGGTGTTTTTCTACCATAACAACTTATTAGACATGTCTTGAGTGTATTTAATTCTTCTTATATATAACAATTGATTAGACATTTCTTGAGAGATGCTCTAATATATGAATCATGTCAAATGTAATAATACGTTCTCAGATTGGATTTTCATTAAAACAGAGACGATTACAAACTAATGACAGGTAGACGGGCAACAAGCTGCGGCGCTACACCATTTTGAATAGCAAACCCTACCCTGCTAAACACAAAATTATGTCCCTTAACATGCGCGGTGTTACTGCTTACCACCTGCTGAACCCGCTTGAAGAACCACACCGCGTCAGGGGCGAGAGCCCCAAAGGTATCGAAAGCGAACGGGACGAACACGTGCTGATTCTCGGTGCAAGCTTTTTCGTGCTTAGCTACTTTGCCCGCCTCCGCCTGGTTATCGTCTGGCCCACCACAAACTCGTGGTCCCTTAGCCCAACAAGAGGGGACACACCTGTCAAATCGACACACGCGTGTTTCCCTAAACATATTAATTAGAAGATCTATAATAACAATACAATATAAATATGCCACTCTTATTCCCAACATCAACGCTTCATCATGCCTTTTTCCCTTTCTCCTTCTCAAATGCCAACCAAATGCACCCAAAATGTTATACAAGAACTATTGAAATTTTAAAACTACGTAAAATAAGTTCATCGAACCTCAAAATTTAGATCTCCCTCGAAATGTGGGAGGGGCTTGCAAGTTGACCAACCAATTGCCAACAAAGTTTGACTTTTGACCAATCATCTTCCAAAAGTGGTATCGTGATTCATCATCATCCATGATCCATGCCCTAAAAAAAAGAAAAAAAAAAAAAAAAAGAAAACACACACACAAAAAAAATAATTCATCCTAAACACACGCTCACCTTTTATAAAACTTTACTATGCCTATTAATCTAGTTTTTAAATTGCTAATTTCTTATAGTTAGAACCCTAGTGTTAGTGAAGTGTTACTTACATACAATAAAAAAAATTATAAACGTTGATTTAATATATTTTCAAGTTATAAAGGAGTAAAGGACCAAAACAGTGGCGGATCTAGGATTCCGACCAAGCGATAACGTTTTATAAATAAGCGGTAACGAAATCGAAAAAACGTCAAATTTTTCCAAAATTTACACTAAAAACGTAAAAAATTTTCCGACCAAGCGGTAGCGGAGGCTACCCCTTGTTCCTCTTTACATCCGCCCCTGGACCAAAACAAAGATTAATGACATAGAGCAATGAACTAAAATAGATGTGTTCAATTAGCATGTCCAAATTATTTCAACTTCTTAGGTATAACTTATAAATATTAAGTTTTGAGTCATAACTCATTAAGTATTATTATTTGTATCCAATTAATTGTTAGAAATATATACCTACATTTAATGTTGAAGCTCCAAATGTAACTTGTTGGGCAATTGCTCCTTAAGAAGGATTAGGGATGAGAATAGTCCATTTCATACCCAAGTATAAAATTGTGTTTCATATCTGACCCAATGTCCTAAAATACTCTTTAGTCGTTACCCATGGAGTTTACGGTATCTCCATAAAATAATCTAATATTTTTAAAGTCTACTTATAGGATTCCTATTACCCAAAACTTGATTTCTAACCTCGATGATTGACTTTAAGTATTAGATACTTAATAATTACACTTTCACAATTCCATATCCTTACTATTTTATTTTTAAGTTTCTTACGACTTCAACATACTATTTATTATATTTAAGATTATATAATAATATATGGGGTGCATGTTGATGGGGGGGGGGGGGGGGGGGGTATATCTACTTGATACCCCCTTTCCAAACCGTGAAACATTTTTATAACGAATCACATGCCGCATATCCATTCTAATTCTAAATACAAGTATAAAAACAAATTATATATTTTTTAATACCCAAGTATAAAAACAAGAACCCTCCACTTGTGGCCTACTGATAGGAGGCTTGGGTTTTCCAATGGAGACTCAAGTTCAATTCCTATTTGTGTCATCTTGGGGTGGATATTGACAATGCAGGATTTGGACTAGACTTTGTGTGAGATTGTCGGTTCGATTCCCGAGCCCAACCGGGTTTGCGTCCCACCGTATGTTACGCCAGAGAGTTCTGCTCTTGTGGTGGCACAATGACTGTCAAGTGGCAGCCGGCGGTATGGTTTCCCGGGAGAACGTCCAAAAAAGCCAAACTTTGAAGCCAGCGCGGGCCCATTTAAGACAACATAGTCAGTGGGGCAATACGAGGCTCTCTGATTTGGAGAGTGTGGTAATCTTATACATGAAGTTCACCGTTAAAAAAAAAGTATAAAAACAAGTCATAAAAGTAGAAGTGGTAAAGTGTAACTTTTGATCTTGCCGTGGGGATCATCCTTAATCAAAGGGATTTAAAAAGATGGGGGTACTTCCCGTACGTAGACAAAACAATTAAAGGCCGGTTTGTTATTAGACAAAGTGGAGGGGTTGTTAAGTTCTTATAATACAAACTTAAATCCTTACATTAATGTTTTACCACTTGCCAAAATTGCCCCCCATTCCATAGGCAACATGTTGGTAAATGGTAAATGAAAGAATCTTAGCATTTCATTTTGTATCATGATATTAAAATATGGATCTTAACATGACGAGTGTGTACAAAAGTTATTGTTGACTTCCATATACATGTTATGAAACATAATTTGGTTTTGAATATATTAGTTATTTTGAACCAATATCAAAAGCACAATAACAATAATTTTACAAAATTCATGAAACATCCATTGATAGAAACTAACTTCATGTTATGGTGAAAAAATATATATGTATGCGTGGGGTAAGGATAGTGTAAAAAGTGCATAAAGTGTGAGAAGTGTAAGAAGTCTTTTAAATCATTAGATCTTTGATCTAATGGTTGAGATTAATAGGGACCAAATTGTAAATTGTGTTTTACTTATTTGGACTGATCTGAAAATTGTAGGGGTAATAGTGACTTTTTATATGTTTCAAATAAGGTAAACTCTCCTAAATTTCAGCGATCCATTTTTAAACTAACACTAAAAATCCGGACATTCTAAAAATCCGGAAACATGTAACTGCTACTAAAAATATATAACACTACATAACAATTATATAACACTATATAACACCATATAACACTATATAACACCATATAACGCTATGTAACACTATATAACACTATCCATCCATCATAGACCTGCTACTAGAAAAATATAACATTTTAACACTATATAACACTATACATTCATCATAGACCTGCTACCAGAAAATATAACACTATACATCATCATAGACTGCTACCAGAAAATATAACACTATATAAAACCTTCATTTTGCATCCATCCTTATATAACACTTTATAAAACCTTCATTCTGCGAACTTCAGAAAGTTATAATTGATGAATGATAAAAAAAAAAAACATATTCGTAAATTAATTCGTATTCCTGAAATAAAGAGTGGCGGTTATGGAAGGTTATCAATTAATTGAATCAATGAGAAAATTACTTGCTTATCCTTTTGAATTAATTTAGATTGAGGACACATGTCATCTCCACAATATTTCTCACACTTCTCACACTTTTAAATTAATGTACAGGATCTTGTAAATCCTATAGTCAAACCCGGTAACGCATGTATAAACCATTAATACCCAAATTTGAAATGCATGTATAGACCATGAATACCCAAATTTGAAACTAGAATGTAAGAATGTATTTGGAAGTTTCACATTAATAAACTTTTTATAAATTGATTTAAAACAATATATTTAGTAATACATTAGTGGTTTTATCCATGAAAGCTAGTTTTTGGAAATGTGACGATAAGTTGTTGGAGGAGGTGAAAGGAGGCAATAGGCGATGGGATTTTGTAAGATCTCAAATTGAGTCAATCCACAAAGAGGAGTTTCAAGAACTCTTGGAGAAACAAATTTGTCTCCTTTTCTTGATTTCACAGCTACAAATCCTTTAAAAAAAACAATCCTTATAAAAAGATTGTTAGCTTTTTCTAAAACTAATGCTCTTATCAAGAAAAAAGAGTGTTTTGAGGATAAAATATTAGTTTTTATATAAGGTTGAATTTCATTATATACCTTTACAAACTTAAAAGTTTTCATATATGCCTAATCAACACTAGAAATATCTTACATTGATCAATTTTATAAATACATATACCCTTACAAACTTAAAAAAAATTAATATATACACAATTAAAACTAAAAATATCATATATTACTAACCTTAATAAACTTTTACTTAATGACCATTCTACCTCTTTCCAATATATTTGTTTATACCCGAACTAGGTTATTGCCCCGTGTAATACACGGGGTGAATCATAATTATAATGTGAAATAAACAAATATGTTCATAATATGATTTAAGTATATATAATATAGAGTAATATGCAGACCAAATACGAAATAAATATTAAAGTTTGTATAGCTATTCATAATAATATAATCTGTTATTTGTTTTAGAATTTGTCATATGAACTTAAAATTTTGTACCACTACTAATATTTATTATGACATTTTCTTGTTCAAAGGTAACGTGTCTGATTTTATCTGATAATAGATTATTCTGACGGGTTAATGTTGGCATAATATTATATTTTCTACCATCCAAATATAGTTTCCTTACTTTCGCTATCATTAACATTAATATAAGGTATGCTCGTATTCAAAGCTATAAACCAATATGAATTGTACGAAATAATTACTTTTATCACAATTAGTAAGGAAACCAATAAAGACTATCGATAATGTAATATGTCTCATACCATTTGAAAGGTCTGAAAATGGACTTTTTAAACTAAAATAATAATTATATTTTTAAAAACCACGCGTTTTTCACGAGTTGAATAAATATAATTGTGTATACCAAATATATCTAACTTATCTAAAAATACATGATGTGTTCTATGTGACATAGATAATATGCATATTACTTATTTGACATGGTAAACTTATCTAGAAAAACATGATGTTTTCTATGTGAGGTAGATAATATGCATAGCATATGAAGAGTAAAAAAACATAGGAGTTTAATTCTAAATATTTGATGTAATATATTGAATATTAAATAATGATTTTTTATATTCTTGACAAAACTTTAATTATTACAAAAATCTAATTTGATTCTAGAAGGGAAAGTAAAACTTACGGAATTGATTAAATGATTACTAATTTTATGGGTTTTTGTTTAATAATTTCAAATCAAAATTAAATCTATAAATTATGGATTAGATTTAAAACACATTTTAGACTTTAGATTTACAATTAAAATAAAATTCTAATATAATATTTAAATCTTTTTAATTTAAAATTTAAAATTTATCAATAAATTATTGATGCCCTCATTGAATGACATGTGTCCCAAATCAAGTTTCTTTTATTATATAGTAAGTATAAATATAATTTGATTCTAGAAGGGAAAGTAAAACTTTAATTATCACAAAAATCTAATTTGATTCTAGAAGGGAAAGTAAAACTTACGAAATTGATTAAATGATTACTAATTTTATGGGTTTTTGTTTAATAATTTCAAATCAAAATTAAATCCATAAATTATGGATTAGATTTAAAACACATTTTAGACTTTAGATTTACAATTAAAATAAAATTCTAATATAATATTTAAATCTTTTTAATTTAAAATTTATCAATAAATTATTGATGCCCTCATTGAATGACATGTGTCCCAAATCAAGTTTCTTTTATTATATAGTAAGTATAAATATAGATGTGGATAAAAGATAATAGTCTTTTAAATATGTTTTAAACGAATTATATTAATCACGTGGCCTCAAGACACAAGTTTATTCATTATAGTTTGATTTTCGTAATTTATATCCTATTTATTATTATCATGGCCTCAAGACACAAGTTTATTCATTATAGTTTGATTTTCGTAATTTATATCCTATATATTATTATTATCATATGTTTGTTCAAACGATATCGTGTAGTTTCTACAACATAAAGAGATTATATTTATTTATTTATTTATTTATTTTTAAATTTTAGATTTACAATTAAAATAAAATTCTAATATAATATTTAAATCTTTTTAATTTAAAATTTATCAATAAATTATTGATGCCCTCATTGAATGACATGTGTCCCAAATCAGGTTTCTTTTATTATATAGTATAGATTTTTGTTTTTGTTGAAGTTTTGATTGAAATCAAACAAATAAATCGTCGCTCGTCGTCTTTTCTTTTGTTCTTTGGATGGCGGAAATGATAAGCTAGCTTTGAATCAGATAATTGAACCAGGTTATGCTTTGAATCAGTGGCGGAACTAGACCTTCAACTCAGGGGTATCCCAAATTTTTTTAGGGGTGTCCTCGTACTTGTTCAGGGGTGTCATGTGTACAAAAATCGGAATTTTTTTTTTACACTACTGGTAAAAACTTGAGCCGTAGCCCGGGCTACGCCCGTTTACACTACAGGTCCGCCCCTGCTTTGAATTACATACCGCATTACATAATGGATTTTAGATTTTGATCGACGTCGACGATAATTGCATTTTTTTATGAATTAGGTAATCCATGGGAATGTATGAATTTTTTAGAGACTTAGAAAAATAAGGATATGATGGTCATTTATTATATCATTTTTAATGAGTTTGATATATTTGATATTTTAACCACTTTGTAAGTGTATAAATGACACTTTTAGTTTTGCATAAGAGTATAAGGTATTTTTATGGTTTGTAAGGGCATATATAAAAGCTATTGCAAGTAGTTCTAAAATAATTAAAACTTTTAATAAAGGAAAATCATATTTTCCACTCTAAAAGTAATTATATTTATTAGAGTTAAATGTCATTTTAGTCTCTATGGTTTAGGCAATTTTGCTAGTTTAGTCCAAAGGTTTGAAACGTTGTCATTTTAGTCCAAATAGTTTCAAATGTTGCCATTTTAGTCTACTGGGTTAACTCCATCCATTTTTCCTGTTAGCTAGAAGGGCAATTCGGTCATTTGACTGAATTGCCCTTCTAGTTAACAGAATTACATATAAAATGACCAAATTGCTCTTCTAGTTAATAGAAAAAATGGATGGAGTTAACCATGTGGACTAAAATGGCAACGTTTGAAACTATTTGGACTAAAATGACAACGTTTCAAACCTTTGGACTAAACTGACAAAATAGTCCAAACCACAGGGACTAAAATGGCATTTAACTCTATTTATTATTTAGGTATTTTTAGAGTATTTCTTTTTATAAAACTAATCTCATACTCAAATACTAGTCTCACTACCTGTCCTGAAACTTAGGGCTTGTTTGGCTAAGCTTTTCAAAACTACTTATTTGCTTTTCTGAAAAGCAAATAAGCAAATAAGTAGTTTTGAAAAGCTTAGCCAAACAGCCCTTAGATGTGAATCACACCAAGATTTCTTTTAGGTTCAAAATTTGTATGGAAATATAGTCTGGTACATAATCAAACACAATGTTTAAAACTTTAACTTCATATAATATAAAATTTAACCTTTATAAATATATATGGTATGCATAAGTTTTGTCATATGGTTCAAAAGTATTTGTCATAATTATCAAAATCACGTCTATTTAGACCAATTAAGCCCACCTATGAACATGATGGATGCACTCAAATGATATCCAATTACGTGTCTTAATAAATGCCTATATTTACTTATGATACTGGAATTATGGCATCATCCATTACCGTAGTGTCATCATCGTAATAGATATATCCATCATTTTCTAGATTGTTCTTTGATATAATTAGTCAAACACTTATATTATGAGCCTTATGATTATTAAGTTGAAAGATATTTAAATTAGGTATGTATCATGATTGGCAATGAGGTTATGGTGGAGTGGTAAGACTAAAGGGTATGGGAGCCGGCTAGGCCCGGCTAGGACCGGCGCCGGTCCTCCACACCGCCCCCTTAGGACCGGCTCGGCCCAATCGACTCCCCAGTGCCGATTCAGACGGGGGCCCACTTCATTTTACTAGCCGTTGCAAACGGCTCTTTTAAAAAAAAATAATTTTTCAATTTAAATACCCTATATCTCATCCATTTTTATACAATTCTATCCCATTCTACTCTCATTCTTCTCCAATTCTCTTCCTTTTTTTATAAAAACCACTCCATATTTTTTATACCATTTTCTCTAATCATGCATCCTTTCAACCCAAACAACCCCAACCCGAATAATCACAACCCGAACCAACCTAACTTTTTTTCGACCCCCGCTTACACTCCGAGTATGGATCAATCGTGGGGGGCTCCGCAATTTCCTTTTTCGGGTTTCCAACAAACACCCAACGCATTCTCACAAATGTCTCAAGTTCAACAACTCCAACAATACCAAGCGCTACAACAAATCATGCAACGCAACTCGTTTGAACAACTCTAATCGCAACCGCCAACTTCCCAACCGGTTCACCTTGACGATGATGGTGATGATGAAGTCGTCCCCGAATCGCCACCGCAAGAGCTCATCCGAAAAAAAAACAAGGGGAAGGGGAAGAAGGTTGAAAACGTACCCGAAACCGCGCCAAAAAGCGGTTCGAGAAAACCGGGGAGACCTTGGACGAAAGTAGAGGAGGAGGCGCTAGCAATGGCGTTTACTAAGTCTTCTACTAACCCGATAGTCGGTATGAACCAAAGTTTAAATTTTTAATTTAAATTTTAAAAGTTTTAAATTTTTTATTTTTACTAATGCATTATTTTTTAAAATTTAGGAAACAATCAAACGGGTGATAGTTTTTGGAAGAAGGCAACGGCTAAATTTCATGAGATTATGGAGCATAGCTCGGATCGTGATTTAGAAGCCGTCTCGGGCAAGTGGCGTAAAATGAGCAAGATCATCAATAACTTTAACGCAATTTATAACCAAATTTACATGAATCCTCCTAGCGGGAGTAACGAGACGGACATTCTTAACCTTGCTATCGCTAAGTGGGACTCTCAAAATGCAAAGCCTTTCCCGCACTTCCGAGCATGGAACGTAGTAAGGAAACAACAAAAATGGACGCCGATTCCAAATGAGGTAGCAACCGCCAAACGGACTAAAACTTCCGAGTCCGGAGGTTATAGTGCGGGAGGCTCCACCGGTCGTTGTCAAATCGACATAAACGACGACCCGGAAGATGACGAGGACGTGTTGCCCATTCACGAGGCGGAACGTCCCACCGGGAGGGACAAAACAAAAAAAGAGGCGGCCGGAAAGCGTAAAGGGACCGGCTCGAGTGGAGGGGGCGGCTCGGGTGGAGGGGGCGGCCCGAAGGCATCGGCGAAAATGGACGAGTTGATAAACGAATTCCGTTCGTTCAAAGAGTTCGCGGCCGAAAAATACACTCACAAGAAAACCGTGTCGGCCGACTATGCTCGAGCGGAGGATTTTAGGATCATGAGGTTGGATCTAGACTCGGTTCCGGAGGAGGAACGCGAGGTTTATCGGAGGATGAAAGAAGAGGTGAAGAAAAAATGGGCGTCGTAGGTTGTTTTTTTATTTTTAGGAAATGTAATTTTTTTTTTCGGTAATGTTTTTTTTTTTTTAGGAAATGTAATTTTTTTATGTTATGAAGTGACTTTATTTATGTTGTTTTATGTTGTATTTTTTAACTTTTATAAATTTTTTATTAAGTTAATAAATTAAAAGTTAGAAAATTATAAAATATGAAGGAGGCCCATCCCACACGAGCCGGTGACGTGGCGCTGACGTGGCGGCTCATCCCCTCCAAGCCCATCCTCTCCATACCCTTTAGTCTAAGGGAGAGACTTGGGTTTTTAAGAGACTCAAGTTCAATTCCTGCTTCTTCCCGTTAGTTTTCAGCGGCACCTGGTGATGATGAGAGATTAGGCGAGTAAGCAGCGATCGCTAGTTCGATCCTTGAACTGAATGGGTTTTACCTCACCGCACTGTCGTGCCTTTGGGCGAGTGTTCACGGGCTTCTGCCCTAGGTGAGGGTTTTCCCCAGTTCGGAGACGAGTGTATCCCGATGTGGTGAATTTCGCCAGTAGCCCTTTTGAAGAATTCCTTGGCCGTTAAAAAAAAGGTATGTATCATGATTGTCTGATATATGAGATCATAGGAGAGATCCGGGTTTAAACATGTTAACCTTAGTTGAAGGTCGTGAAGAAACTATGGGTGGTAATTTCTTACACGACTAGATACATGACACGAACATGTTTAATAGACGGGTTATGTTCGAGTGACATGCTTAATTAAATGGGTCGTGTTTAGATTGAATTATTTAACTAATTAAGTCAATGGGTTTGGATTTGTATGTTACTACTATGTTTAACACATTTAATTTAATTTGGTGGTGGTGGTGGTGGTGGTAGGTCAACGGATGGGGTTCTAGAGAGAACACTAGTTTATTTGTGAACTGAGTGAACAAATCCTGACCATTGATTTACATCAATCAAATCGTAAAATACACTAGTGTATTTTCATCATTGAATCCTGATAATTGATTTACACTTGTGTATTGATAATCAAGGTCTAGAATTAGTTCACTAGTGTTCACAATCAAGGGGGTTGTTCACAAATGAACCTAACCCATAGGTCAACATGTTATTGACTAATTTAGCCCATTTTTACAACTCGACTAACAAACATGCTTACAACTTGACGAATACTTGTCAACCGGTCAACCTGTTTGGCAGGTTTTAATAAACGGGTTAAATGAGTCGTGTTTAAGGTAACACAACTTTAAATGTGTACAGGTTAAAGTTGATGTTCTTAAGACAAATAGAAATACATGGCATGTTCAGGTTCAACACTTTAACCTGTTAACCGACACAAATAACGCCAATAAATGATCTTTTTATACATTTACAAACAAAATATTTAAAAGTTGTATAAGGTGATGTGATAACAATTGTTCATCTTCACCCTGACTTTTACATTAACTTTATATAGGGAAAAAAAAGAAGGAAAGGATAAATATGTCTTGAAATTTTGGTGGGGCAATTGATTAGAAGGATGAGATGTCAAAATGTGGTTAGCATTGGTTTGGTCCCATGCTTTTAGGTAAAGTAAGGTGTCAAAGATACTAAATACGTTAGGTTTCTTTCATACCAATAGATTTAGCCCCCACACATACAATTGTATTCAGGAATGTGGAGTAGATATAACTATCAATGAAATATAAAGATGAAACTAGGGCTGTAAATGAACCGAACGTTCAGCGAACAGTTCGTGAACCGTTCGGCGGGAAGTTCGTTTATGTTCGTTCGTTTAGTAAATGAACGAACACGAACAAGAAATTTTGTTTGTTAAGTTAAACGAATGAACATGAACAGAGGTTGCGTTCGTTCGTTTATGTTCGTGAGCGTTCGATAATGAGTTCATTTATGTTTGCTCGTTAATATTTATTTGTGTTAGTTCGTTTAAAGGTTTTTAGATATTATATGTTGTTTTATTATTTCTAGTTCTTAAAAATTTGAAACCCTAGTTATCTTATATGCCTCTCACAACATCCCTCGTTTCACTATTTCAATTTTAGTTTGTGTTAAAGCTTGACAAACTCTTAATTTTGTGTTTATCATGTTTTTGATAATCATGTCAACTATGTTCGGATAATTATGTTAAGTGTTTATTTTTATTTTTTTTGTGGATTCTTCTTAATGTTTGTGATGAAAATGTAGATTTTATTCTAAAATGAATATTGTGTTCATAAACGTCGTTTGTGTTCATTTATGTTCATGAACATTTGATAGAGTTCATTAGCATATGGTAAGTGTTCGTGAACAGTTCACGAACATGTTCGTTTCCTTAATGAACGAACACGAACAAGAAATCTCGTTCAGTAAGCGTTCGTGAACAGTTCATGAACAAGCATGTTCCTTAACGAACGAACACGAACAAGGCCTTGTTCGTGTTCGTTCGGTTCGTTTACAGCCCTAGATGAAACAGTCAAAGGGTTAGTATTAACAATCATTCATATTTTATCTTGACTTCAATCATGTTCGAACCTCTTAGGTTAATCTAAAATCTTGTTCGAAACCTTCTGTTTAGGGAAATTTACCAAAATAAACATAGTTCACCAATTTGTTACCAAAATAGACAAACGCTGGCTAAGCCGACAGATTGGTGGGCTAAGCCGGCAAATTTATGGGCAAAAACACTTGCTTAGTCCTCAAATTTGTCGGCTTAGCGGCGTTTGTCGATTTTGATAATTTTGTTTGGTCAAAGGCTTATATGGGAAATTTTCGTTTTTGTTTATAACGATCAAAGTGCAAATTTCTTGGTTGGGTGGACCACTGGACCCAACAATGTATGTTCGTATGATGGAGATTTTTCTTCGGTTTTTAGGTTCAAACTATCTTGAAGCTAAAGTCAAATACATATAGCTTAAAGCTAAAATTAAAGAAAGATTATGTGGTCTTTTAGCATTCTTCTTAATTTAGACCTTAATGTTGTAAAGGTATTTATTAGTTTTCTAATTTTGTAGTTTGTAATGCATGGTGGTTTGATATTGGATTTGTTTTATTAAAGTTTTGATAAAGAAATCTTTACCATCATACAATCGACCAAAGTTACATAAATATTGTAGTAACATATAACTTAATAATAGGAAGTATGCTTAAACTATTGAGGTGCACATGTTTCAACATAAAGTGACAAAGTTGCAAGCTTAAACAATTGCCATATTGCAGTATCACATAAATGGCATAAAATGAAAGTTGTTTAAACATTTTTCATACATGTTTCAACATAAAGTGATAAAGTTCAATACTCAAAACAATTGTCATACTCTTGCAATATTATATAAATGACAAAGTGGCAAATTGTCCTTGAATTGTGTCCTAACATCCACTTGGCACATGCAAGTATGTAACCATGTGCTAAGGTGTTTGAAAGTTTCCCCTTTAACCATGTCATATTCCAACTTAGCTTGATCACCCCTTTTTTTCACCTTCCTTTTGGGTTATTATGCAAATGTGGTGTGAGGATCTTAGGACACTAAGACCCAAGTCACTTACTCACATTCTTATGACATACATGGATCAAAATTGAACAAGTACATGTGTTCTCATGTCTCAAGCCGATAACAAGGACAAGGACGGACCTAAGTTTCTAGCGAGCATGCATATTGTCCATTAGATGACATGTTCAAATTTGTAGCCACATTGTTACAAGGCACATGTGTTGGTTCCCATCTCCTTCGAGTATATAATCATTTACTAACACGTCAAGCACACACTTATCGTTCGTTAACTTGATATTTTTTTTGCCACCGTTATGGAGAATTTTGTACTTAAAAGTGTCTTACTTGATCATATTAGCCACTTTGGTGGTAGTTGATATTATTAGGCATTCACACTTGGTAATACTTTGTAATGACTCTGACTTCATTGACTAATCCTTTCATTAAATACTAAATATTCCCTAATAAAGTTTGAAGTTTTGATTATGAGCTTATCTCAACCATCAATGAGTATGCTATTTAGGAAATTAGGACCTCACACACATTATTCAATAATACATTGGAATATGCTCTTCTACTATGATATATTATGTGAGGTCAGTTAACGTACAAAATGGCTTAACGTACATTGCGTACACGGTTACATTTTCAACGTGCGATTTAATTCCTCAACAAGCGATTGTAAAAATAAAATACATGCGAAATTTCTAAAAATATATCCAACATGCGAATTCTGTTTCACCCCAACAGGCGATTTGTTCAGATACACCAACATGCGAATTTGCAGATTATATGCAGCGCCTTTTTTTATAACATGCGATTTCAAAGTCACGTACGATCGTACGATAAGCCCTATTGTACGTTACACTTTTTCATATTATGTATACATATTAACAATGCAAATGCGGATATACACATGGAATACCAGAAATCAGATCACTAATGAACATGAGAATATATCTAAAATTTGATATAACCAAGTGATGTGGTGATATGTGCCAGCCACTTGTATGCTTTTGGATTTCACTTCCTTAGTGATTGGTCGACCGAGTATGTGTGTTAAGAAGGTCCCTTCTATACATACTCAAGACCGAAGGAGAAGACGATGACAAAGGGAAAGAACAATTTGTTACCATATATCAATTCTGGATCAAATGCATCATGCTTCCTCTTATTTGACACACCATGATTTCGTTATTTTCACCGGTGGAGATGATTATAGAGTTTTCTTTAGTAGAATGAAAAAGATGATGGCATCAATGCAACTAATATATATGAATAATCAGTGAACCCTGTGTCGGTTAAATAGGCACTGTGAAAAAATAAACGACCGCATACATCATGTGTATAAAACAATTTCGAACGTGTACATGATGTTTCCCTAATGCCATAAGTATATTGTTCCCTTGACCTGAAACAACCCAAGGTGGGTACACTGGCCTAGTGCATATAGCACTTGGTGAATGTAAATTGACCACCACTTAGCCAATGAAAGTGGTTCAACAGTTCCAATTTAAAGAGGAATGCGACTCATTCACATCCAGTTCTAGAACCCACTCCCATAAACATCACCTATCTGAATCATACTCATTGCATCACAAGGCACTCTAAAGATGAATGTCAACTATGAACAAAACCTACATGATTGCGTACCTAAAAAC
Source organism: Helianthus tuberosus (assembly GCA_030545235.1). Taxonomy (NCBI): domain Eukaryota; kingdom Viridiplantae; phylum Streptophyta; class Magnoliopsida; order Asterales; family Asteraceae; genus Helianthus; species Helianthus tuberosus. The sequence goes on from CM060370.1 coordinate 3,466,430, forward strand.
AATGGTGGTCCAGACCGATTGACCCAAGATCTCCAGCAAATGCTTTTGTTTTGACCATCAAATTTGATATGAGCTTGTTACAAACTTCAATAAGAAAACAATAAATAGGAAAGTTTTATTCCAATTTCAAGCTAATAAAATGGTCATCCTTTTGAATTTTCTTTATAGCTTTTACAAATTTCACCTTGCTTCATGTTGTGTTGTAAACGAATCATTCTAAACAACTAACAAACAGAGGGATGAAGCAGAAAACCTGTATACGGTTCTTTAAACTCCCTTCTTGTAGCTCAAAATAATTTCTTTGTCCATCTGAATATATAATGAGATGATAAGTAAGTGTAACAACAACGAATTTGTGCAGCTAGATACACTTTTTTTCCTGAGGTGGCAATTTAACCTATTTGTAATTTATAAATGAATAGGCAAGTCCGGATTAACTTTTATTTCTAAAGGGCTAATCAAGTAAAAGAAAAGGGTCAACTGGTACGAGGTGTTTTTATAATGCATAAATTTTAAATTAGTTTATTGAAGATATATAATTATTATGTAAATATTGCAATTCTTGTAATCACATTTAGCATGCTAATTATTTACTAAAAGTATATAAAACTTTGCATTCCACGTCAACCCCACCGAACAAAAAATTTCCCCATCTTGCCACCTATTCATTATAGAAGTAACAATAATCGTCTTTAAACTTACGGTTTTAGCAAGCTCTTTAGCTTTATCATCATCGAAACCAAGTTTAGCCATTATTTTATGACCAGCTGATTCCTTCTGTGCCCATATTCCCAGAAGCAAATGCGATGTTGTCACTTCTCCTGTTTCCCCTATGAACAATACAAACGGGAAATCACACTTACTATTAGGAAGATGGGAAAAGTATTTCTCACACGCGAGTCAAAAGTATATGCAAGAATATTATTGCTCCAGTTAAGATCTGAGAGCGTACCTGACTTTAGTTTCTCATTGATCGCCCAATCAATGGCCTTCTGAGCTGCTTTGGTCAATGGAGGATGTTCAGGGCTGAAAATATACATGTCTGATTTTCCAAGTAAATTTACAGTTTCTTCTCTTACTTTGAAAAGCGTTACACCACTTTCTCTTAATAATTTTGCAGCCAAACTGGTTCCTACAAATGGAGTAAAAAGCAGCAGATGGTTAAAGTTTACACATATTGTGTGGTTTCATGATGAAAGAATACTGGCTGTATGCACAATATCTTCAACGTGTTAAAAGGTCGTTATATGTCTGCCTAGGGGTGCAAACGAGCCGAGCGGCTCGCGAGCCGCTCGAGATCGGTTAGAGAAAAAGCTCGAAACGAGCCGAGCCATGCTTGAGCCTAAAATAAAACTCGTTTATTTATCGAGGAGCCCAAGCTCAAGCCTGACATGTGAAGCTCGCCAGGCTCGTCGAGCCTTATCGAGCTTTAGTGTAATATTAGTTTTTGTTAATATTTAATAACATTTACCCCTTATTTAAAGTTATCTAGTAAACAAGCCAAGCCAAGCTTATTTAAACTTGTCTACAAGCCAATCCCGAACCTAAAAACAAGCTTGTTTAGTAAACGAGCCCAAGCCTAAGGCCGTTTCGCTTATTGAGCTCACGAGCCTAAACGAGTCTATTATTTTTATTTAATATATTAATTAATAGATAATAAACGAGCCAAGCCCGAGCTCGAGATCTCATACGCTAATCTAGCTCGCGGGCACGGCTCGGCTCAGCTCGTTTGCACCCCCTATGTCTGCCAAAACTGACAATTTCTGTTTCCAAGACTTATAAAGTTCCATCTTTTAGCACACTTGATATAGAGTTTAAGCATGGAGACCTATGGAACGTCATATCTACCATTTTATTAGAGTAATAGAGTCTACTTAAGAAGAAGAAACCCGAAAGAGATATACATCAGAGTACTTGATTTCAGACTTCAGAATATTAATTCTTGCAGTCAAATTTACTAGAATCACTCTAGAAATGGAGATCTAGGGATAGTCATTTCCGTCATTTTTAGTATAATAGTGTAGAAGCAACCAGAAAGGTCTACAAATCATAATACTTATTTTGACAACAAAAAAATCAGAATACTGATTATTGGAGTATAATTTATCAGAACCCTACTAATGTCCTTGCTCATCGCTATTGGCTTAGTCAATTCAGATAATTACTTCAAAAGTTGTTCAAATGTCAATCAACATGAACTTGAATTTGATTACATGTATAATAACACAAAAGCATTTATAGCAAATTGCCATGCGTGTAACAAGGATAACAGATAAGGATATTAGCTTACTGACCCTCAACCAATATGCCCATCAACAATGACTCTGTCCCGGTGTTATTATACTTCAACTTCCTAGCTTCCAATTCACCCATCGCAAACGACTTTATAAATCTAAACGACCATCTTCACTCACTCCCACAATGAACAGCAATTTTGTCAGGCAAAAGAAAATAATGATGGCACAAGTACTAAAAGCATAACAACAACAAAATTCACTAATAAACTTACTTGGCTGATTTCTCAGGAGCTTCTTTCTCTGGTGTCCTGAAAAATCCCAATCAAATTGCAAAATTAACAAATGTTATTTGTTAATTTATACTTCATTGGTTTGGAAGGTATGAGCTGCACTTTGACTTTTAGGGTCAACCTTGTCACATTTCAATTTGAAATTTTATAATCCTTTTGTTGAATATATAACAACAGCATTCCTATATAGGGCCGTAAAAGTACCGAACCGAATGGAGCCTTGTTCATGTTGGTTCGTTTAGCATTAAACTAGTGCACGAACACATATCGAACGAAAATTCTTGTTCGTGCTCGTTAATTAAGGAATTGAACTTATTCACGAACACAAAAGAACATATACCATTTAAAAAACAACATTCTTTATCCAAAACATTAGACGTAAATACGCAATCCCCTTGTTAAGCAATTGATATAATAATCATAAACAAAATTATTCCAAATCAATGGCACAAGTTAGACATAAAAAGTATAAACATAATTTTACTCCAAAATATTTGTTCAAAGTTTCTAGTGATTGAACATAAACATTATATATACGAACATAACCGAACGGTTCGCGCTAAACGTTCTGGTTCGTCTACAGCTCTATCCTATATATACGAATACGAACTCCTCATATAACTTTTTAAGTACCAGTAAACATCCGTTTGACTTCAAAAAGTCAAACACTATTACACCAACACTCAATTCAAATATTCAATTGAAATGTTCAAATCCAGATAGAACACAATCAGTAAACAAGAAAAGTAATAATGATAATAAGACTTACGGAGCTGCAGGAGTGGAAGAAACGGTTGCAACGATGGAGGAATAACGGCCAGAAGGTTTACTCCGGTAACTCAAAGGCTGAATTGAGAGCTGAAGTCCGATTGAAGACCTAACCGTATGCGTGAAGACCGGAGAATTGTGTGAATTCCGGTAACCGGAAGATGAAGATGAAGGTGAGATGTGAAGTAGTGAAAGAGATTGTGTAGCCATGGAGGATCGAACAAAACCCTAGGGGATTCTGGTGTTTAATCTTCTTCTGTGAAAGAGGTTAAGAGAAGACAATGTGACTGGATTTTGTTTTGTTGTTTTGAGAGAAAATACAGATTGTTATTGCGTGAGATTCTAGAAAACCTTTCAATTGGGCCACATACTGGATTTTGTTTTGTTGTCTTAACCGGGCGGGCTTCAGACTGGATTTTGTTTTGTTGTGTTAACCGGGTGGGCTTCAGATTTTGATTTGGGCGTTTGTTGTGAAACGAACGGGTCAAGAAACCGGGTCAGCAGCAAAATGTCATGGGCAAGCGGGATGAATTGGTTTGTCCCCGGGGACTTTGGGACGACACACGGGGGTCGAAAAGTTACCCCGTGACAAAAAACTCAAATAGCTGGAGAAGGGCATTTAAGGAAAAGCACTAGAGAAAAAAGATACCAGCCAGGCTAACTGACTGTGTGCGCTGTGATGCCACATCAGAATTATTAAATTAAAGATTAATTATGTAATTGGATGTATAGAGAGCATGTGTGAGTGAGGTAGGCATGAAGAATGCATGAATTTGTTATGTCTCCTCTCCCCATCCTTTCTTTGTAATCCTTTTCCCACCTATCTTACATTCTTGATCAATAAAACTTTCCATCCCCAAATTCTCTTGTTTGATTACTTCTTGCTGAAAATTAGTTTACTCCAGCGTTTCCCTGGAAAACCATACCGTCGACTGTCGCTTGACAGTCGCTGTGCCACCACAAGAGCAGAATTCTCTGGCGTAACACACAGTGGGACGAAAACCCAGGTGGGCTCAAGATAGAGCCTGACACCTCTACAAGGATGCTAGGCTCTATCTATCATTGCTTAATCCACCAAAATGATATAAGTAGAGATTGAACTTAGGTCTCCATTATAAAACTCAAACCTCTCTACCACTAGGCCACAAATGATGGACGTGGTCAAAAAGTTTAATTTTCTAAATTTGCCAACCTTCTACTCGTTTCCTTTGAAGCCCACCTTACACATCGTAGCCCAATAAATTTTTAAACATCGTAGCCCAATAAATTTTTAAACACCGCCTTCTTGATTCTTTATTCTTGATTAATTCAGCCAATTGCCCTTCAAAAGTCCATGTGATATTAATTTAGGCCCTCTCGAATTTGCAATTCTCATGACACATTCCAATCCATCGTTTAATATATTTCATGTTACCGCAGGTATTTCTTTTGACTTGCATGATCTTGACTAATTTTAACATGATAATAATTCATAGTTCTTTTCATCTCGTGATCATTTTAATTTAATCATATTTAACTCCTTTAATTCATGACCCTAAAAATATAAAACCGATTATAATAGTGCATTTTGTACTAACCTATCGCATTTATAATCTATTTAATCTAAAATAAGAAGTACCTAAAATGCAACGATCATATGCCAGTAACCAGGGGCGGACCCACGTGGTGTCGGTCGGGGTCCCCGGACCCCAATGTTTTTTAAAAATTTAATAGAACCGATATGTTAAATTTGTTAAGGACCCCATAAAAATAATTAGTTGGACCCCATAATGTTAAACGTGAAGCTGTTGCAGTGGGAAATTCCTTGTTTTCTAACAAGGTCATTAGTTCGACTCTTAAATGTCCTCTCTTTTGTTTTCTACAACTCTTTCTGACTTGATTTTGTATTTTTTTTAAGAATCGCAACAATCCCAAGAGGTTTAATGCTGTCATAATTGCTTATGCTATTGGGAACTCACATATATAGTAATACTATTTAATCCTTGTTTAATTTATACTTGTTATTTGTTAAGATTTATACGTGGTAATTCTAATTTATTTACTTAGTTATAAGATGTAGTATCATTTTGTGAAAAAAAAGGGAAATTGGCATGTAACAATCCCACCTAGACCTTATTGACCATTAATAATCCCACCTCAGAATATTCCCCCCACCAGTCCCACCTTTCACATATTTTTCCTACAATGGTCCCCCGTTAAAAAAACTTAACGGAGTTAAGTTTTTTTTTTCCAAATTACAAACAGATTTTTTAGGGATTTTGATTAGAACGACGATACGAGTCCATTGATGTAAAACTTGCCTCGAAACGGTGCTCCAAACGATGAAAACGGCGCTTCAATTCGGGTTTTTAAATTTCCAATTAACCAAAATCAAGTCACTTGGAGCACCGTTTCGAGACAAGTTTTACATCAATGGACTCGTATCGTCGTTCTGATCAAAAGCCCTAAAACATCTGTTTGTAATTTGGAAAAAAGCTTAACTCCGTTAAGTTTTTTTAACGGAGGACCATTGTAGGAAAAATAGGCGAAAGGTGGGACTGGTGGGGGGAATATTTTGAGGTGGAATTATTAATGGCCAATAAGGTCTAGATGGGATTATTATAGGTCTAGATCAAAATTCTGGAAATGGAATATGAATACGATAACTTAAATATAGAAGGAGAAAAAAGACTAATATTACATGTCGTCATTATTATGAGGTTGAAAATTTTAACACAATGTTAGATATGCAACTTTGAATATTTGTAATCTTTTCATTTCGTATGAAGTCACATTTTTATTGTGTGTTTTCTAATGAGTAATATTTTATTATGTTTCTCGTCCGCCCCGCCCCGAATGACGACCGACCCAAAAATTATAACGTTTGGTTGTGAAATATGTTAACACAGAAAAAGGGGACCCATTGGAAAAAATGATGGGTCCGCCACTGCCAGTAACCATAAGTTATTTCATTGCACACATGGAGCATAAGATAGAATAGTCAAGGCCTATGTGTCTTTTCTCTAAACTAGGTATGAATCCCATGATAGTGTCGTAAGGTTGTAGCGAAGAGGGGATTAGCTCAGAATACGATAATAGTTCATGTGGCAGAACCCAAGACACGGTCGCAAGGTTTTTCACGCCAAAAGGCATCTTTAGGCTTCAGTCTTTTTTGGTAACTAATATTTGGTATGAAAAATCAAAGTTATGACCCAGAGATTATAGATACATCATTACAGGAAAGTCTCCAAAAATAAATGTAACGAAGACAGAAATATAACACATTTTTATGTTTCTTGTTTTTTTTAACATGAAACTTACATAATAACGTAGCATGGTTGTGAATCGTCAACATATTCTTTATCTTGGAATTCTCGTTGTAACATTTTACTCTAAAATTTTTACACCCTACTTTGTTCCGACTCGATTGATCCTTGGCAACATTCTTTCTTTGACAACTAGACTCGGTTCTTTCATTTTCTCAAATCATCCCTCAACAATTTGTCACCGATGAAGCTAAGTTGAAGACCAAGGGCTACATTGACGACGAATGAGCAGAATGATGTGAAGCCATCATCAAAAATAATTTGATTAGTTGAGCCATTGATCTGAGAAAAAAGAAAGAAAACTTCAAAATTAACATTAAGGTGAAGTTCACCACTCAAAGGAATGAATTATTAAACCCACCCTTTCTTTCAATTAGTTTTTTTTTTTGGAGTTTTTTTTATTGTATATTGGAGTTAAAACTCGAGCTGACAAGATGTGGTTCGTGAATAGTCTTACACGATACACACTTAAATGTTGACAAACATGTCAAAACACACATCCAAACGCCACAACTATTTATAACTGATTTTTTTTTTTTTTTTGTATATTTTTTATAAATCTTTGTTTCAACCTTGAAGCCTTTAAGACCAAAGACGCGGAAAATTATATTCCTTATCTTGTCTAGTATACATACAAAGTAGCATATTTCTTTGCAACCCAGAAAAATTACAACAATAACATATATGTCTAGTAACACTAAAAATTTCGTAAAACAATAACAATATAATAATAATAATAAAACTTTGTAAACACTTTGTTTTAAACATGGTCCTTTATGTACATGCATATTATTCCTTGTTTGGTGGTGATTGATGCCATCAAACTATCAAAGGCACCAAAAAACATGAATTTAGAAATGTTCTGTTTGGGCTTGGATATCAGGCTCCATTATCCAATCACAATACTGGCTCACTAGTACACATAGTACTTTGTTCTCCCACCAACTGCTTATCCTAGAGGTGACCATTAAAAAGATATGAAATACATTGTTATTCTATTAATATAAACTAGGTTATTTGACCGCGCGTTGCGGCGGTAAATTACCGCGAGCATTGGGTTGGTATCGCTTCGGTTCGTTACAATACCGATATGATACACGCATTCCGTATAGAAAACGACAAAAATGAACACAGGTACTGACACCAATGTTCAAGCGGTATTGATTGGTTCAGATCGTCACAGTATTGATATCATTATTCATATATCTTCACAAACAGAGTTGTACAAACTAAAAATTATCCAAACCATAAACCATAAAAATGAATATCGGTACATGTACCGATTTGTTCGTTTGGTTTGTTATGGTATAATAACGATACGGTGCCAGTTTATCAAAAAGCAAAAACAATATAAATAAATAGCGGTATCGATACATATGTTGTTCAATCGATTCGGTACGTTTTGGTATGTTAGCGGCACGTTGTCTATTAAAAAAAAACTTTATCACAATGTTGGAAAAAATAAACACATATTATTAGAAAAAAAATCAAAATAAATGATGAATAACATTTAAAAAAATAAATACTTTAAAATAATAAATTACCATTCATTGTCGGGTTTGGTTCAGTTTGATACACCTGCAATACAGTATCCATTTTCAATAAAAGTTATATTGCAATGTTAAAAAAAGTTGTTGAGGGTTTGAATTTTTTTTTTAAATTAACAAACACAAATTTTTTATTAAATGGTGAATAAAATATTTTTTCAAAATAAATAAATGCTTGAAAATAGAACTAAAAATCAAATAAGCACTTTAAAATAAAATATTAGATTACTGTTCATCAACACTTGCAATTCATATATAAGTTTTTTTTATATCGCGCGTTGCGACGAAACCGAGCAAATGATAATGTAAAACAAACGTGATTTGAAAATAAAGCATGTTTTTTTAGAAAGTCAAACCATTAGAACGATTTAGTTTATCATCGTATCGTTTTATGATACCCAATAAATACTTTATTTTGAGTATAACCTCGTTTTTAACAAAACTTATAACGGAATGTTAGGGAAAGAAATCAATCACAACCACGTACTTAAGTTTTTAGAAAAAAAAAAAGTTATAAACGTAACTTATTAAAGAAGTATCAAATTAATTGATAAATTAAAATGTTGAAGGGGTAAGGTCCCAAAAACATCGCTTCGAGTGCTTGGGTCCATACCTCAACCTCATCTTTCTAACCTTCCTTAGACCTTGCGCGGCCGCGCACTGGTCCTACAAAGAAAACTTAGAAAGAAAACAACAGACAACACTTGCGCGCCAAAAGGAAGCTAACGAATCCTTGCGCCAATCTCCATAACAGATAAGGATAAAAATCCTGATAAACACCCCCGCGCAAATAATACCCAGACTTGGATATTATTTACTTCACTGATACCACACAGTAAGGAGCCACATATGATTACGGCTGTAATCTTCTAGAAGGCTCCATCGGGCACCACCAGACGGTTATAATCGTCTGGCCATGTGTCATCATCCCAGGCTCACCTAAAGTCATGATGATGGCATGGAATTAAGGAGATATATTCACTTGTCCACTTTCCACGTGGCAATACCCCAACCGTTGATCAAAGATCGCGATCCGTGTGCTCTCACATTTCGTTAAGTGATTAACGGAGGGAAAAATAACCACCTACGGAGTTAGCACTTTCCGTCAATATTTCACCAACAGGTTTTCCCGCCCAAACTTCGGCTATACATAGAAGGATAATTCAGGTATAATCTTCAAGTTACATTCACTTCACTTACAGTTCTTCTTCTTCATAAAACATGTACTTATTCTCACGTCGGAGGGTGGTCACGGTGAGAACCCCCATTCTTACCGTAGCGAGTCTAACGGTGGTTGTTTTGCAGTTACTGTGAAGAGAAGAAGATCTGTCATCACAAACCGAACGAGGAGAAACCAACCCTTTTATGCAGAACCTAACCCCTGGTTTATTTGATTTCGGTCAGTTAACCAATGTTTCTTCATATGTGCTCAAAAAAGAAGAAAAAAACTATTATTAAAAAAGGTAAAGGAAATATATTTAAAAAAAGAAAATTTGTTATTAAAAGTAAATATAAGAGTAAATTACAAGTTTTGTCCTTTATGTATGTCCCAAATTGCAGGCGCTGTCCTTTGTCTTTAAAATTGATGAGTTTTGTCCTTAATGTTTGCAAATCTTGCACGTTATGTCCTTTAGGCCAAACCCAGTTAGAATTTTTGGTTAAATGAAGGCATGTGCAGGGCACATGAGGGTAGAAAAGTAATTTCAACTGCCATTTTATCTTTCCCCCTTAATTATAACAAGATCTGTCCTCATTCATTCACCTGCTTCACATTCATCATCCCTTATCTTTCATTTCTAGGGTTTTGCACACTGTAAAAAAAGACGATCAAGATTCCGATGTCGCAGACTGAAGAAGGCTGGTATGTCAGGGATAATCTTGACACTGAAAGTGTCGTTGAAATGTATGGTAAGTTACAAACCCTAGGTTCGATTTTGGGATATAATGTTGTGGTTTTTGTTGATGATCAGTTGATTAATGAACATAAATGTTGAAAATTTGCAGATGGTTTTCCCAATTTCTTTAGCATGTGCATTCATCATGGTGGTAGGCTTACATCACCTCCTGGACGCACATATGTAGGAGGCAAGATCAGTTATGTTGACTTGATAGATATTGATAAGTTTTCCATTCATGAAGTCGATCTTATGCTTGATCAGTTAGGGTATAATAGCTTGAACCCAATGTATTACCAGTTTTTGAATCCTGAAAAGACCCTAGATGATGGTCTTGAACACCTAACCAGTGATCAAGACTGTCTCAACTTGGCTAGGTATGTTGAAATGCACAAGATGATCCATGTATATACCACTCATGGCTTGAAAAACATGAAGGAACTGTTTAGCTCACCTAGTAAACCTCCTAGACCTAGCATCACCATTGAAGAAATAGATGAAACTGGACCATATGCCATAGTTCCTAATCCTATGAGTGGAAATGTAAAACCTGGACATAATATTGACTATGGTGAATCCAGTAGTAAGGTGGCAGTTAGTCCAGCATTTGTTGAGAATGAAGTGAATGTCAATGAGGATAGGGATGTTAGTGAGGGTAGGGATGTTAGTGAGGATAGGGATGTTACTGAAGGTAGGGATGTTAGTGAGGATAGGAATGTTAGTGAGGATAGGAATGTTACTGATGATAGGGATGGTAGTTAGGATAGGGATGGTAGTGAAGGTAGGAGTGATAATGATAGTGATTACATAGTGGATGAAAAGAATACTATGAGTGATCATGAAGTGGACATGAGTGACTATAGGGCTAATGTTGATATGGAAGTTGAGGACAACATTAATGAACACATGAATGTTGATGAAGACATGGAAGGGGATGTATTAGATAATGACAAGTTTAATAGTGGTTCTGAATCTGATGATAACCATACAGGCACCAGGAAACATTTGTTGCACCAAATAAGAAGATCAAATGAGAATATGGTAAACCTTTACCTTGGGCAGGTGTTTGCCAGCAAGCAACAAGCTAAAAAGCTGATCAAAAAACATGTTGTTGAAACTAGAAGGGTTATAAAGATTATCAAAGATGATCACAGCAGGGTTAGGGCAGTATGTCAAGGCTCAAAACCTGACTTTGAGGTAGATGATAATGGGGTGCATGTCAGCCAAGCCAAAGGTAAAGAAAAAGTGTTGAGATGGATAAAAGTGAAGACAAGGGGAAAAAATGTAAGAAAAAAAAGGGGAAGGGGGTTTCTGTTGAAAAGAATAAAGACACAGGGACCAATCAGAAAAAAGTTGAAATAAATGTGGGTGGTAGGGGGAATAGGACAAACCCCCATCAATATCAATATCAATGTCCTTGGGTCTTGTTGATTTCAAAAGAAAAAAATGCTGAAACCTGGGTTGTCAAAACCCTAATTACTGACCACACATGTATTACAACCAGGAAACATTATGCATGTACTTCAAAGTTCCTGTCACAAGAGATGCTAGAGCAGATTGAAGAGAACCCAGAAATACCAGTTAAGGCTGTACAAGAATAGTTTCAAAGGAGGTATTCAGTTGGAGTTTCAAGAATGAAGGCGTATAGGGCTAAGTGCATAGCCAAGAAGCATGTCAAAGGAGACTATGCTGAACAGTATGCACTCTTGAGGGATTATGCTCATGAGCTCATCCAACAAAATCCAGGTACAACTGTTAAGATTGAGGTTGATGCTAATCCAGATCCAGGGAATAATACCAGACAATTTAGAAGGATATATGTGTGTTTGGCTGCATTAAAGCAGGGGTTCAAAGCAATTGGAAGGGATTTCTTAGGTCTAGATGGTGCATTCATGAAAGGACCATTCCCAGGGCAACTGTTAAGTGCAGTGGGTGTTGACTGCAATAATGGGATTTACCCTGTTGCTTATGCAATAGTGGAATCTGAAAACAAAGAGTCATGGACTTGGTTCTTAGAGATTTTAGGCGATGATCTTGGTTTAGGCACTTACTCAAACTTTACTTTCATAAGTGATAGACAAAAGGTACTTTCTTTTACTTTGTTAACTGTCTTTTGTTTTCTTAACTGTCTTTTAATTGCAATATATTGTGCAGGGGATACTTCCTGCAATCTCAAAACTGTTTCCTTGTGCTGAGCATCGATACTGTCTTCGCCACATACATGAAAACATGAAAGTTACTTTCAAAGGAGATCTCTACAAGGATAAGCTTTGGAACTGTGCTTGTTCAACAACAGTCCCAGAATTATCAGTTGCTATGGAAGACTTAAAGGCTTTCAACAAGAAAGCTCACTTATGGTTGTCAAAGATTCCTCCTTTACATTGGTCAAGGGCTTATTTTTCAGGTTTTTTTTTTTTTTTTTTTTTTTTTTTTCAAGATCACTTATGTATTCATTTGTTCACTTATGTATTCATTTGACACAGGGAGGGCTGTTTCTGATATAGTGCTTAATAACATGTGTGAGGTTTTCAATGGAAAGATAGTAGAAGGCAGGGACAAGCCTATCATATCAGCCCTTGAATACATAAGGGAGTATCTAATGAGGAGAATAGTGACTGTGTTGAACGTAATTGAGAGAAGTGAAGGCTTGCTTACACCCAAGGCAACAGAACTTTTTGAAGGGATAAAAAGAGATGTTGCTGCTTACCATGTTCAGTGGAATGGGGGGGATTTGTATCAGGTTAGTGGAAAGCCAAATCATGCTCGTGTAGTGAATTTGGCTGCAAGGACATGTAGTTGCAGAGCCTGGGAGATAACAGGTAATTCACTCTTCATTTTTTGAAGTTGATAAATGGATGGTTGTCTAAAGGTTGAATATGTTTTATAGGGATGCCATGCAAACATGCTGTGGCTGCAATTTGGGAGAAAGCTGCTAATGGGGGCAGGGTGGGTGCTTTGGAGAGTTGGGTACATCCGGTTCATACAATGGAGAGGTGGAAACATGTGTACTCTTTTAGGGTGAACCCTATCAATGGTAGGACTTTATGGACAAGAGTACATGCTCCTACAACCATTACACCCCCAAAACATCACACCCAGGTTGGAAGACCTAAGAAATTGAGAAAAAGATCTGCTGTGGAGCTTGAAGAGATGACCCAGTCAGGAAGGTTGTCCAAAAAGCACACTAAAGGAGCATGTTCAAAGTGTAAGAAGACTGGACATAATTCCAGGACTTGCAAGGGTCAAGGTGAACCTGTCAACACTGGCAAATCAGGGAAGAGTGGCAAGGCAGGGAAGAAAAGAAAGGCAGCAGCAAACTGAACCTCTTTTATGTCTTTTGAACTTGTTTTATGTCTTTTGGAAATGTTGGTTGGTACTATTTAGATGTTTGTGAACTTCTTTATGTCTTTTGGGTTGCTACTATTTAGATGTTTGTTGAATGTTGGTAGTATTTTGGAACATGAATCATGTTTGGTTATAATATGGTAAGTATTTGGTCATTTTGTCTTTTGGTTATAAACTGCACATGTTTATGGTCACTTTGTTAATGTTATAAACTGCACATGTTTTTTGTTATAAACTGCACATTATCGTCTGTTTGGCTTGTTTAGATGTCATGTTTTTTGTTATAAACTGCACATTATGGTCCGCACTTTGTTTTGGTTATAAACTACACTTTGTTTTGGTTATAAATTGCACTTTGTTATGGTTATGAACTGCACATTATGGTCTGTTTGGCTAGTTTAGTAGGATATTGCTGCACTTTGTTTTGGTCAGTTTACATCTTGTCAATTAACATCTGCACTTTATTATGGTCAGTTTACATTAGTGCACTTTGTCAATTTACATATGCACTTTGTTTTGGTCAGTTTACATCTGGTCAATTTACATTACTGCACTTGGTCAATTTACATCACAAATGAAGATCTTGTCATTCAAAATTAGATCTTGTCATTTTACACATACTGCACATCATGTATAACAGCCTAACATGCCATAACATACATCACAAAACAGATCCAACTAAAAACCAAATACTTTTTCAATTTTCTTGACTTTGCTTCAACTTTCGTGTTCTCTTGTTGCAGCTTAATGTTTTCTTCTTCCAGAATCATGGTCTCTTGTTGCAGCTGCATCTTCTCCGATTCCAAGTTGTTCTTAGCCCTAAGCAATCCAGGTATGATATCTATGCACCTTTGGCACCTTTGCTGATCGAACCATCCAATAAATGGACATTTTGAACCCTACATTTGACCAAATCAACACATTAAAATCACAAAAGACATTACCTTTTATAATCGACGAACCCTAATTGTGAAGAAGATGAAAGATTACCTAGACAGGACAAGAATAAAAACGGCGTCCAGGATTCTTCTTTGTCCATGAAGTTTGTATAATAGCTTCCCTTCCACAATGGCAGTTGACCATGGCGATTATGAACCCTAATCTACAATTTGAAGAACCCTAATTTTGAAGGAGAAGAAAGGTGAATCGATTGAGAGGGCAGATTAAGTTATAAATAAAGGGGAAAGACAAATGGCAGTTGAAATTACTTTTCTACCCTCATGTGCCCTGCACATGCCTTCATTTAACCAAAAATTCTAACTGGGTTTGGCCTAAAGGACATAACGTGCAATATTTGCAAACATTAAGGACAAAACTCATCAATTTTAAAGACAAAGGACAGCGCCTGCAATTTGGGACATACATAAAGGACAAAACTTGTAATTTACTCTAAATATAATAATAAACTATTATAATATATTAAATAATAAAATAATAAAAAACTATATATTATTATAAAAATAAAGTTACTATTCATCATCCCTCGAAAACAATATATATATAATAGCAGGTTTCCACCCCGCGCGTTACAGCGGGAACGCGACAGAAGTTCGGTCGTCGATATCGATTCATTTGTTACGGTATTATCGCGTGCTACAGTAAGCGAAAGAGAATATGTATATGACCAAAACAATATCTACACGTGTTCGGTTCGTTGCAACGGCTACATTATTAACACTGAAACGTAAATAAAAAACAAAAAGAAAAAACGTAATGTAAAAGTACGCAAAACGTGACACATCCATAATTTTTACAATTAATGAAAATTTTCACTCAAAAACTATTGATGTAACAAAAAAATCAATTCTGATAATTATGGTTTTAGAAAACATATCAAGATTATATGTCGATGTACTTAATGTCCAAATAATCTTGTCATTATGTTAAAACTAGTGGGAATGCCCGCGCGTTGCGGCGGGTGTTCCAACTGATATCTAATTCATTTATGACATCTATTACGAACCACAACCCATTCTGGGTTTCTAAAATACAAGTTATTTCTATCAGATTATCATTCGAAAATAAGAAAATTAACATGTTGTTGTCCGTCTTAATATGTTGTTGCTGATCCATTTTGATGTAGTGGTCCAGCTTAATCTAATGCTAATCCATTCTGATCTTGTTGTCCATCTTAATACTATTGTTGCTCTTCTGTTATGCGGCTTAATATTGTTGTTGTCGATCCATTTTGCTGCTTTGAAATATTATCACAAACTCTGATTGATATTCCTGATTTCAGTAAATGGTATGTATATCAACGCACCTCTAGTTTTCTTAAATTCGATCAGTATATCTATATGTATATCGGCACACCTTTGAAGCCAACACAAACGTATAAATTAAAACAATCAAGATGGCATGTGGTTTGATCCAATGTAATTGAATTCGACATCAAAACTAAAAAAAAAGTGCTATCAGTAAGTTGTTATTTGTTATACAAACAGCATATTCATGTTATTTTTGTTTGGTACATGGTAGTGGGGCAACAAAT
This sequence comes from Helianthus tuberosus, assembly GCA_030545235.1. Lineage (NCBI taxonomy): Eukaryota > Viridiplantae > Streptophyta > Magnoliopsida > Asterales > Asteraceae > Helianthus > Helianthus tuberosus. Next base: position 3,482,308 of record CM060370.1, read on the forward strand.
GAATATCAAATACACTTTCAGGCAAATGCTTAATTCATGCTCTATCAACAAAATTTGTGCAAGCATCCTAAGCTTAGGTTTGTCACTACTGCACTGCCATTGCTTAATTTAAATTTTCCACTTGGAATCTTGAACTAAAGAGTACTGACCTTTCATAGGCATAACCATAAATATCATATCTATCATGAATAGAGGGGGCAATCTTGACCCAAAGCCTTCCAAATGGGTCAGTTTGGGTTGCTTTTAAAATTATATGGGTTGGTTTGGGTAAGATATTTTAACCAAATGGGTCAGAATGGGTCACTTGAAATTCCAATCTTGTTATTTTTGGGTCAAAGCGGTCGACAACATTAAATAAATGGGTGGATGTGGGTTAGTGTCTTAAAGAAACAGGGTAGGTTTCGGATCGGAATGGGTTTAGTTCAAATTGAGTTTCGGGCCGAGACAGGTTTCGGCACGACACATGTTTTGGATCGGAACGGGTCGGGTTTCGTTTCAATCTGTACCGTTTCTAATCGAACCGTTTCGACCCGCACCGTTTTGAATCGAACCGTTTCGACGGGAACCGTTTGGACGCGAACGTTTCGACCAGTACCGTTTCGAATCGAACCATTTAGAAGCAGGAAGAATCATAGACTGCATTCATAAACAGTACAAGAAAGTTAAAAGTTAATAACATGACTAATATTTCACCTATTTACCTTGTATGGCCCGTCCACTTGAAATTCAATCGAGCATTCCTCATGTTCTGTGTATGTTCGGTTGATAGGATCGACGAGAGTCTGATGAAAATAAAAAATGAGGACTATACTAAATATAACAAAGATATAAAACCCTTAAGATTTAACCGATTGTTGTATAAGCTATAATAAAAGTATAGAATCCATCTAACCTGATATTGTTTATTTTTGTTGTTTTCAAACACATCAGCATTGAGCATAACACATGGATACGAGATTGTTAGTTTCTTCTTTGAGTCTCTCTAATGAAAATTTTATAGATGGTGAAAAATTACATCCTAAAACGTTATGCCACATCAACAAATCACAAAATGATATACCATAAAATTATACCTAAAGGTGAAATTCTCAGGGAATGACCCTGGCAAAGCACACCATATACAATCTGTGTCTAGTTCCAACGGTCTTCCGATCTTTTTAATGAGTGAATGCGCATTCTGGATTATTTTTGCTCCGGTATATGTAACTACTCCGTCCATTTCCATTGAATACCATCTTGCACCTCTGCAAATAAATCTTATTTGTGAAATAGATAACAATATATAGAAACAAAAAATGAGATTAAGGCAACAACGCTCGAAGAGCAGTCATGGGCCATAAATAAGTTATAACCTTAGGGGTGTGCATGGGTCCCTTTGGTTTTATCCTCACTCAAATTCAATGGAATTCCCGCCAATTCTTCTGAAGCTGCTTCTGCTTTCTCTTCATCTGATTCTAGACTTTATAGGCGATCTCGATTTCAATGTGTGCCTCCGAGCTTAATGTCGATTTCAGACTTTAAGCGGGTTAGCCTAGTTGAACGGTTTAAACGGGTCAGCCTGGTTGATCAAACGGTTTAAGCGGGTTAGCCTGGTTGATTAAACGGTTTAAACCAGTTACCCTGGTTGATTAAACGTTTTAAACGGGTCAGCCTGTCTCATCTAATGATTTAAACGGGTCCATAGTTGTTAATAGCAAATAGCGACAAGCTACCTATACGCTACGTAGCGATAGCGAGAGCTATTTGATGTTTAGCGATAACATATTAGAACTTTTTCAAAAAAAAGAATTGGGTTTTATTCACGAATATAAGATTTATTATGCAATTAGGGAAGAATACAGCTGTTTGGTCGATTAAAATGCCTAAAAATTGGGTTTTTAATATTTTCTTAAAAAGGAAAAAAAACCCTAACTGTCGCTATTGAGCGCTAAACATCAGATAGCAATGATCCAACGCTACACTATTCGCTATAGCGCTCGATACCATCGCTATTAACAAGTATGAACAGGTCAGCATTAACCGGTTTAAAGTGGTCACCTTGTTTCATCAAACGACTTAAAGGGGTCAACCTAGGTGTTTTCATAATGACTGCTGATGCTGCTGGTGTATGTAAAAAAATAATCATATGCATGAAAAGAGGTTGCAGGTCTATATCAGTTATGTTTGACATGGTTCATATAAGTTGTATTAATACTCATAAACATAACACAGACATAACACATTGCAGCCTCGGTTTAGTTCAGTAAGGTAGAACAGTGACCAAAACAGCAATTTACTCTAATTTTTAAAACAAAATATTACAAACCCACCTATACGTCTCTTCAGCCACTTTATAATAATATTGCTGCAAATAAGCTCATGCCAAATTCCCTAATAACCTGTGATTAGACACGAAATGCATACGATTAATATTTAATATATATAGCTAACACAGATTATAAATTTTATAAAAATAAATCATCCTACCACGAGTACTCTTGTAGAACCGTAATTTGAATTTTCTTCCCTTGTGATCTTGCAATCTTCGTATGGTTTCCATCTATCAAAGTGTTCTCCTACATATAAGCAATTTTCGATTGAAGTAGTTCAATCTGCTCGTCAAACCGCCCCGACCTCTGTAAACAGATGCGAAAATTATACACTTTTCTAAACGTTTTCCACAAAATCGGTTCAGAAATACGAGTTTTACCTTGAACAATTCCTCGATTGGTCGATCAGTCAATCAGGAGCAAGGCAAGCATGAACACCTAAAATATGGCAAAACCCTAGCCACCGCTCGCTGCAGTCATCTGAACCATATGACATAATCATATGCAGAATACACCAGCAATCTCATCAGCGGAACCCCCATCGTTTCCTAGGGTACACAATCACTGTCATCGTCATCGCCGGAACCCCAAATTAAATCAAACAAAATAATTCATAAAAAGTTAAAAACAATATGAAATAAAATGCATATAAGATTTGGAACTCGCCCACAAAGAAATAAAGTATCAAGTATCAACCCGAAACCAACAATATTCTTAATTTTGCCCCAAAATGAAACAACTTCAAGTCTTAGTGACCAACTACACAATTTGAAATTTGAACAAGATAGCATTAAAACATCAAATTCTAGAATACACAGGCACTAAAAACTTCATAATAGTTATTAATATTAATCCAGATGACAAGTTTGACCCATTTATCTATTCCGAACACATCCCAACAATTTCAAATTACCTTCATATGCTCCTAATCGGACCTCTCACCATAAGCAACCCCTGTGGTCTTGCGTCTAGAGTTCATCTCTGATGCCGACAACCGCTACCATCACCTTGAATCACTTCATCAGTCATCAGCAACCTTAAAGCCCTAAAATTCCGAATCTACCTCTCATAAATCACACCCCAAGACACAAAACCACCAGAAATATGAACTCAGAATGAAAGAATCATACCTTGATTGTCTGAAGAACATAAACATGTATCGTCACTTACCTGATATTCCCTGTGCACTTGCAGCATGAGCAAGCATCAATTTCCCATTTGCATCACCAATGCAATATAAGTGAGGAACCTAACAAATAATAACCAGAATTCATTATTGAACTCAATTGACCTTTATAACACTATTGATGCCAACAAATATGGATTACGTACCTCTACTTTATTTAGGGTTTAAGCAAGCGATTTGACGAATATCATTTTCCGATTTGGGGCTTCATTGCCGCTTGTATGTATCTCTGGTTCTCTTTCTCTTCTCTGCATATGCAATTGAACATGAATTAAAGATGGATTAAAGGAATTGAATCGATCTGATCTGAAACTGAAGCATTCAATTTTGGTTTGAAGCGTTGTTTATGAGGTGGATTGAGGGGACTAATTAAAGGCAGACGATTGAGTCGCAACATTCAATTGAAGGGCAGGTGAGGGAATGTGAAAGATGAAACTTCAATACAGACTTCTCGGTAGAATAAGGGCAAAGATGGAACTGAATTTTAGATTGCAAAGAAGGATTCCAATAAATTTACTATTTTGTCCCTCTACTGTCTTAAAATTTAGTGTTGTTTACTGCTTTACCCTTTTCAAATGTGTTTTGTTTATTTGTACATGTTGCTTCGAAAGTTGTATGTAATGTAAATTTACATCTTTGTACGTCACTTCTCCTTTTTATAATAGTATAGATAATGAAAAACTCAACCAAAACTTTAGAAATAAAACAAATTTAAAAAGAAGGAAATACAAAGTGAGGAGAAGCATCGGACAATCAATCAAATATCACTACTTAGTATTTAGAATGCTAAAATTAATTATCCTACAGTTTACTTTTTCATTTGCCACAGACTTTTATTGCTTTTTTTATTGGTGACACTATTCATCATGAGTTTCTAATAATATGTAGGGTAAATTACTTTTTGAGTCCCTGTGTTTTATGGGTTTTAACCACTTGAGTCCAAAAGCAAAAAGTTTAACGACCTGAGTCCCCATAAGCATTTTCTTTAACCATTTGAGTCCAAATTTCTAACACAGTTAGAATTTTGTTGTTAAATTTTGTTAAATGACCAAATTACCCCTGTAATTAAAAAATAAAAAACTACTTTATTTAGATTTCTCTCTTATACACCTGCAACTTTCTCTCCTCATTATTCATCATCATCATCTCTATCTCAAAAACAAATCGAAAACATTTCACAATCATCATCATCAATCGCGTCTGATACCGCTCAATCTGTAAATCAGCTTCAACAATCTTCAATTCCATGAGAACCACATCTCCTAAACCCATTTCAATTCCATCTTTCAGTCCTCATTCATCTCCAATGACATCATCTCTAACAAGGTAAAACCCTATACAAAACCCCCCATCAAATTCACCCAATTTATAACTCCATTTTTAGGGCTTTTCATGTTTTACACATCTTGAAACAGTGGGTCAGTTGAAATTCATAAGTCGGGTATCCGGATCCAAATAAATTACACTACGAACAATCAGCCTGATGGTCTTCATCCAGAAGCAAACGACTCTGGCAGCAGCATGTAATCATTTTCTTATCATTTTTCGGTGATCATCCTCACCTTCTTATCATTTTCATCTCTGACAAATCCTCCGGCAGCTCTGAATCTACTTCCGATGATCCTCCTCATCTTCTTATCATTTTCAATCCAATCGGTGCGTTCCGAATCCGGCAGCAACATAGAAGAATGGCAGATTCTCACCAAATACAAATTCTCATCTCAAATTCGCCTAAATCCTCATCTGTTCTGCATCGTCACCGTGCCATGTAATCATTCCTTTACTTAAATCTCTACTGAAAACCATTATGTGGGTTGATTTTAGGATGCTTTGGTGGTAGTGGTGGTATTGGAGGTGGGTGTTTGAGAGAGAGAGGGCGGATGAGAGAGAGATGCAGATCATTTTAATTTGTTGCGAGTATTATAAAAAGGTGAAATAATACCTTGTGCATATAGACTTGTACTGTGTGTAAATGACTAAATTGCCCTTGTAGTTAACAGATTAGGTGGATGGAGTTAGAAATTTGGACTCAAATGGTTAAAGAAAATGCTTATGGGGACTCAGGTCGTTAAACTTTTTGCTTTTGGACTCAAGTGGTTAAAACCAATAAAACACAGGGACTCAAAAAGTAATTTACCCTAATATGTATATTACCGGGTTTTCCCCAGAATTGGTGGTGGACCCGGGTACTCTCGGAGTACTGCGTTTGGTCCAGTGGGTGCCCCGAGAGTACTTGGGATTGATTATGTTGGTCATTCAAAAAAAAAATGTCGATGGTGACGTACCATGAGAACGCGCGGGAAAATAACCTGGAATAAATATAGATGTGTATTTAGAATTTTTAAAAAGGTTAACAAACGCAAGTTATAATTAAAAGATCAAGTTAAATAATAAATATAATATATTACAAAAAATAATAATAAATTATATGTATAATAATAAAACAAATACTAATAAATTAAATAATAATAAAAACTATTAAAAAACAAAAGCAATTTACTGTTCATAGTCACTTGGTTTTCATATGTATAATAACTAGCAGAATTTTCCCGCGCCTTACGGCGGAAATTCAGTCGGTATTGGTTTGGTTTATTACGGTATTGGTACATGACACTCGTTATAACAACCATGATACATCGATCGAAGACCATAAAAACAAATATCAGTAACGATTTCAGCAGTATTAGTACCGCTACTCATGATCAGTTGGAATCAATTTGGTTTGTGATGACATCGTAGGCTACACATCCTAAATCAATAACATCTTAAAATACAAATATATGCACACATTGTTAATCATGTCATTAATGTTTTTAATAATCTTATAAACAACAAAAACAGTAAAATGATTATATTTTTATATTCTTTGTAGTTAACAATACACACGTGTTTTTTTAAATATCGTATATATGTATGTATGGTAAGATGCTATAAAAGTATACATCACCTTGGGGGTGGGATAAGGCTTTGGGACCAACAGGTCCTGGGTTCGATTCCCATAAAGGGGTTTTTTTTTCCATATTTATTGGGTTTCCTCCTGAATTGGTGTATAGGCATTGCCTAGTGGAGATGGATATGATCGGGTGGTTCTGCTGGTGGCACGATGATATTCCAGTGGTCCGTCAGTGATCCAAATTTGCCGTTAAAAAAACATATTATTTAGTCGCAATTTTAAATTTTATAAATACGCAAATAAGTTTTAACTTTATTACAACTATATATATGTAAAAATGATATTTTATTTTGTAGAAAAAAGTAATATGCTTACCAATAAAAAGTTAGGATATTATGTTTTTTATGGCTTTTAGATCCCAGTTTTTACATATATCAAGTTATTATGTTTTGTAAAAATGATAAATTATTATTAATACTATAATAATAAATGAAGTCGATAATCAAGTTATTATGTTTTATAAAAATAACAATTAATGAAATAAGAGTGAAGAAAACTATTATTGGGTTAATAACTTGAGGTTAAATGTGTACATCTAGGATAGGAAACGTGGATGGATTTATATTAGAAAATATTATAATATGTTAAAGTAAATCTACTGTTCATGGCCAGTTTAAATTAATAAGTATAATATAATTTTGCAGTTATATTTAGTATATTAGTAGTTATTTACAAATTCTAAAGACATGCAACATAAAGGGTTAATGCTCAAACTCGACCTCGGCCTTAAACTTTATAGTTCTGAATTAATTATACAGAGTTTGATGGAGTGATCTCTCCGTCAAGTGGTCTTGGGATTGGGCTCAGGATCTTCGTTCGTCCGAAGAGATGGAGGAATGGGAGAATCTTTTCAACATTCTTGGCTTATCACGTGGCAATGGTAAAGAAGATTCTTGGAAGTGGTCGGGAGATAACTCAGATTCCTTCTCGGTGGCTTCCGTTAGGGGTCAGATGTATGAAGATTTGGAGGTTGTTAATAACTACATGATGAAATGGTCTAAATGGGTTCCAAGTAAATGTAGCATTTTCATGTGGAGAGCGAAAATGAATAAATTACCTACTTTGGACGCTCTAAGAAGAAGAAACATCCAGATTGATTCGAGCACATGTTCTCTTTGCGAGACAGCTGACGAAACGGTGAAGCACTTCCTTATAGGATGTGAGGTGGCTAATGCCGTTTGGTCTTTCATGGCAAGTTGGTGCAAGGTGCCGCCTATTTTCGGATCTTCAGTTCGCGACATTATGGAGTTTCATACTCGGATTAATCTATGCCCCTCTAAGAAGTATGCGCTTCAAGGAATCATCATTGTGGCGAGTTGGAGCATTTGAAAGGCTAGGAATGAGAGGATATTTTGGCAAAAAGAGGTTAAAATTGAAGAAATTATTGTAAATATTAGATCCTTCAGTTTTTTATGGTTCAAGAATAGGTCTAAGTGTAAGTCGATATCTTGGACCGAGTGGTGTTCGTTTAGTCTGATGTAGTTTGGGTTGTTGTTTTGGTCGATTGGCTTTTGGCCGGTGCAGCTGTGTTGTTTGGTTATGAAATTTACTAGGGGTGAGCAGAAAACCGAAATAACCGAACCGTGACCGAAATAACCGAAAAATCCGGACCGAAAAAACGAAACCGAAACAAAAACCGACGGTTCGGTTTTCGGATTTTTAATAACCGAAAATTTCGGTTCGGTTTTTGAATAATCATTTTCAATAACCGAACCGAACCGATAAGTTTTAATAGTATACCAAATCTATATATTTTTATGCTTAAGTATTTACCTATGCTACAAAGAATTATTAATTTTATTCTTTTTTGTTAAATATTTATAATAAGAACATTACCATTTTTATTTATCATTAAAATTATCCATTGTTTACAAGAACTAACAAAGTTTAATATAAAAATTAAATGGTTTTCAAAGTATTATAAAAGAAAACGTCTTAACAAAAACTTTGGAGATACATTAAAGTAGATTAGAAGGTAATGTTTATGTGAATAATATTAATTTAAAAGACTAAATATATTAACTTAAATGTAAATATTTAAGAAAAATTCCTAAACTTTGAATTATACTTTTAAGTTTTGAATCTTACATAATCTGTTTCAAAAATCAAAAAACCGAACCGAACCGTTGCTAAAACCGAAATAACCTAAACCGAAAAACCGAACCCGAACGGTTTTTAAAAACCAAAAACCGAACTCTCGGTTACAGTTTTGGTTTTACCCTAAAACCGAACCGAACCAAACCAAACCGTGCACACCACTAAAATTTACTGTTCAAAAAAGAACTTATTCTATATCTTTCCTCCACTTTCTCATGGCGCATACACTAACAAATGTATGATAACATACGAGGTGATAAGAATCTGGTATTGAGTCGCCATACGGTGGGGTTCTTACACATTACATAACTGATCCAATCTCGAGAAAATACTAAAGAATTGGCTTAACGAATGAACATAACTAATTCAGAAGATCGTGGTTATAACATTATTGTGTTTAATAAAAACATGTAAGATTAAATATTTTATTTATATATTTAATCTAGTAGCCATCATTATCATTTATATAATATGGATCAAAATATATTAAAACCTATAATAAATTAGTTGGTAATTGTTGATGGGCCAGATTACCCTAATTAACTAATTGGGTTTCCCCTTGGGTGTATATAAGGAGATTACTAGAGAGGGATTAGGGTTAGCCATTCATAACATCACACTCAATATCGCCCCTCCTCTCTCTCCATTACTACGAGTTCTTCAACCCTAAAGAACTCGGTACTACCATCAAGAAGATACATCCTAAAGGGGAACCGAATCAATCTGACGAACATGACGTCTACTTCCCTCTCTGGTGTGGTGACTGGCTAATCAGGTACACACCTCTTATTTTATTGTTCATGATTGAATTTACATTATTAGGGTTTATGTTTTACCCATGTTCTTTATGATATAATCAACATGTGGTATCAGAGCGTATGTTGATTATATCAATTCAATCATAGAACTCAATGAATTGTATTATAGGAATTAAAACATAAAGATTGTTTTTTTCCTTGTTTTGCGATCATAGATCTGCCAATTCAGTTGAAAATCAAAATCACTAAGGTTATGAATCATTAATCTTAATATTCCAATTAACGATTTATCTTGTTATTCATGCCGTCGAAACCCCACTCGGAGTCACATGGTTTCTCACTAATCATTAATGTTTTGTTTGCAATTCATGAATTTAGAATTGCAGTGGATTGCTTTACGTGTTCACATACAATTGATGATTTATTTTATTTATATTTTAATATGTACATAATAAATGAATAAAGTGGAATGGACCGTATCCATCATTGTGATTCATTCATTTTTTTTAATTAATTATTATATTAATTAATTTTCTTTACAATATCACCTAATATTGTGATAGATTAGGATTTGATTATCTTTCCTAAAATTTTGTATCTTCATCTCCAAGTTTCGAATAAACATTATTTTAATTTGTACTCGAATAATTAACTTGGATAGATACACATGAGATATTTTGAAATTATAATCAAAATCCCTTAAAATTAGCTGATTCATACTTATCACACTAATTAGCTGCTAATCAGGAGTTTCGAGACCACAAGGTTGCGACTCGAAATCATAAAGGGTTTCAATCTTTATAACTTGAGACCACGATTTCGACTCGAGACCATAAGGTTTCGACTCGAGACCACTGAAGTTTTCGACTAAGGGTTTCAATCATCACAACTCGAGACCGTGGTTGCGACTCGAGACCTCATTATGAGTCGAGATCTCATAAAATACAGTAGTCGAGACCATGTTTCTGACTCGGGACAACGAGGTTGCGACTCGAGACCTTAATGAGTCGAGACCTCATAATGTTATAGATGAGTCGAGACTTGACTCGAGATCTCACTCGAGACCTCATAACTGAGTCGAGATCTCACTCGAAACCTCATTATTTTAGGCTGTTTAATGTGAACTAAGACTTAGCTTGAATGATTGGTTTTGTAAATACTTAGTTAATTAATAAGGATCAAATAATCTTTTACAAAACCAAAATGGCTTAACTTGAATGAGCTTCTGATGTATCACTTCTGGCCAAAGCTGATTTGATGCATCTATTTATTGTTCAAGTATTATAAAAGCTATGTTAAGTATGCATTACAAACGTGAAATGTCTTAATTCTGGCCAAAGCTGATTTAATTCATTTATGTTTAGCATGCTTGACAAGTGCATAACTAAAGTGATTGTCTCATTTCTGGCCAAAGCTGATTTGTCACGATTACTTTGCACACATACTTAAATGATTACACTTCTGGCCAAAGCTGATTTGTCTTTGTTTAAGTAGGACTTTACTAAGTCTATTATTTTGATGTTAGTAATAGACATATCACAATCTCTTCACATAATGATCCTTATATTAATGATCCTTACTTAATTTTATGATCATTTCGTCTGCCTTATTTTAAGTACTCATAATTTTACTCACTATAATTTACTTCTACATATATCTCATCCACTCTAATTCCTAAACCCAAAATGTTTGCTTTATTTAAAGTTTCTATTGGAATTAGCTCTTAAATTAAATCCTTGATTATTTCTTAAGACACGATAATCCTATTGCTCTCTTCTGATAAAGATTATAAGGAAGAAAATTAGAGCATGATGATTAGGACAAATCGAACATGATGTCTCTTATGATAATCAAGAACTCTCTAACATAATGCTATCACTAAAGTTATTTCAGATTAAGTCTTTCCTAAGGCTAATCTCTTATATATGGAAGAATCACTAGAACTCCTAAGATGCATGCCTTCTTTTAAAATTCTAAACTATAAAGTTAAGTGGTATATGTGAATACATTATAATGTACAATGCCATGACCCATAAAGTTAAGGGCTTACACATGGAAATAAGTACAATTTTCAGTACATTACATACTAAGATTTTCACTTGTACAATTTGATGTCTTATAAATCAACTATAACACTCAAAAATACCAAAGTATAATGAGTGTGTTGATAAGCAACATATGTACAAAGAAATAAATGTTTGAAGCTGGAAAATAAGATGTTATTTACCTTACAACCACTAAAACCTTCAAAGAGGATTGTTCTAAGGGCCATAGACAAATTACAAGTGCTAATTCCACCTCTAAGGTTCTTCAAGGGAAAATCCCCCTGCATAATTTTTGCCTTAGACTAGGCATAAGCAACGACACTATCCATTATTCTACAGAACAGTTGGATGAATTAATTAGATAGTCACTTATTAAAGATATTTAAGTCTACTAATTATAATATTCCTATTAATACATGATTAGTTGACTCTAGTTTTTAAATGTTTCCTTACCAGAAGTTAACAAATAACTAACATGAGAGTTAGTAACAAAATTAAATGTTAAGGCTATAAGAACAATAATAAGCAGTCTTCTAACAACGTTTTTTAGATACCGTCCATATATTCTGAGTATTAATCAGAATATAGTATCATAATTAAACAATGTTATGGAGGTTGTGAAGTTTGCATAGTCGACATAAAGTCACACTTATCTTAAACTCTCATCTTATTTGTTCTAAATATCTGGATTGAAACATTATTAAGATAAAACTAGATGATACCTTACACTTTCACAACTTTTGTCATCATGCAAATAAAAAAAATAAAAAAATAAAAATTTGACAAAAGGAAAATGAGATTTACAAATTTCATCCATTATAACCAAAATTCACGAGAAATCATGACATGGTTAATGAGGATGATTTCTTATCTAATCTCATTCTAAGTGATTTTAAATCATGACGTTATAGCCCTAAATATTACTTGGCTTAAGGAATAAGTATGGGTCCATCATAAGTCATTCATTGACATTCGTGGAACTTATTCCAAATGGAATATTCAGACATAATTCATTTATCATTTAAAGTCTATCTACTTGTATCTAAATTTTGTCGTATATGGCCCACGGTCTTATAAGAAATCTATTCATATATGTACTTAATAAGATTTCTATTAGATATGTCCCTAAAGTTTGTTATGATATCTGGACATTAAAGAAATCAAATAAAGTCTAACGTATATATGATAGGTTCCCACGTCACGTACCTCATTGAAACTTCTCTTGTAGCATTTCTAGAGATACTAAAGATCAGTGGGAGCATTAAGTGTCTTAATAATAACTTGCGATAGTTGCAAGAGGTGGGGAGTGAAAACTTTATATTACTTCAATTTACACCTCTTGTACAAGACACTGCTCCATTTTGACACTGTTCTATCATAACTTGTCTCCTTAAAATCTAAAGCTACTTTTACAAAAGTTTCATTATTGCTTAATTGTGGGCACACTTAGATTTCTTATCTAAACTAACATAATCCTCAACAAGAGAAACTACAATGACTAACGTCATTAATATGTTCATTAATATGTTTTCTCTATTAGAATTTGTTTGGTCGTTAAATATTGACCCTAAGCATGCTAAGTTCCTAAAGTTTTCTAAGGTTAGTGGGAGCAGTCAAAGTCCTTATCATGACTTGCAAGGCATACAAGAGGCGGGGGGAAGAGTGTCATTAAATTTCACTCTAAATTTAACTCCGATTACACCTCTTGTACACCATACTGCACCAACTCTTACAAACTTAGAATGAAAATGATAGCAACCTAATCAAGAGCTAATCCATAAAACTGAAACTTCTAACAAACCCAATAATCAACTCAGGAGGTCATCTAGGTTTAAAAGCCTACTAACTTTGATGATTACATAACCTCCCTAATTTGAAGTTGAAATGGATTTTGGAAAAGTTTATTGATCCTATCTCTCCTAATTAAGCCATTATTGTCAATTAATCTTCTAAATAGAATAAAACTGTTTTCTAGTAAAACTGATTTTATGTGTTCGCATAACGTTTGGGATTTGATTGAATAACCTAAGAGTGTTCATAACTAAACCAAATCCTGATATAAACGTTAAGACACAAAGAAGCATGATTGATTGTCAAAGGTTGTACTCAGGAAGAGATAAATTATTAAAGAATCTTTATTACATATCTAACAAAAGATTTCTTTTAGGATCATCACTGCTCTAGTAGCTTATAATAGTTTTGAGCTACATTAGATGAACATTAAAACAACTTTCCCTAACAACTGGCTGACATATTTACATGTTCATAAAACAACCTAAAAGTTCTAAACTTAAGGTTAAAGAACAGTTTGTCTATAAGCCAATAAAATCCATGTATGGTTTAATGCAAACATCATAATGTGATGAAATCTTAACGCAATTATTTTCATCAACAACCAAGTGGAATAATGTACCTACCTCAAGATGAGTGGGAGCAACTGAGATAAACTTGTCTATATAGATGATATTCTTTTGACAAGTACATGTTACATAAGTCAAAGCATTGTTAACACAAACTTTGATATAATAGATCTCAGAGATATCTCTTATATAATAGATATCATAACATGTTGAGATAGACCAAATGGGACATTACTTCCGTTCCATAAATTTAACATTAAATGGGTCCTTACATATGTAACAAACATTAATGCTATCATTTAGAGGATAATAGGATAAACGAGATTATTTACTTACGCTTCATTAATTAGAAGCCTTATGTAAGTTTAAGTCTATACTCGTTTAGATATTACTCACATTGCAACACACTAGATATGACTAGATTAATGTGAAGCATTTAATAGAGTATTACAATATCTTTAAAAGAAACGAGAGGCTACAATTTAAAGAAGAAGTGAGAATTAAAACCGGTTTATTACTCTAACTTTGTAATATTCAAAGATGACAAAATGTAATTTTGGATATATCTTTATGTCAGCAGACAAAACCTATCTCATGGAGGAGTCATAATAGACTGATATCAACAACCTAAGTTATAAAGACATAATATAGTCACTAAATGTTGTTGGAAATTTATTAGTGGACTCATGAGTTTATTAACTCCATATAATTAATATTTTGAAGACTTGTTGTGATAAAGTCAGCTACCATGTCTCCTTGAACAGTAACAGTTCGAGAGGTGCTGCATTAGATTTCGATACACAATTAATTATTCGTTTATGAACGAATTGAGGAAACTAAATCTTTGTATCGAATGCATTCATGATATGCTTAAGGATCCTATAACTAAAAGTCTATCACCCATAACTATTATGTAAGCGCTTATAATAATCACGGGTTTATTGATGACTATGTACAACTGCATATCGTACTATGAATGATTAACTTTTAATATTCCTCATCAGTTTGATTTTGTATGTCTCTTACATATGTTCTGCCGGTGTAATGACATATAGACAACTATAAATACAAATCAAACGCTAAAGGGCTTGTTTGTATTTTGATCATAACTGTTAGGTTTTAAATTAAGGCTATAGTATGACTAATGGGGGTCCTGAGTCGCATAATGATTCAACGGCTGTATTTCTCTGCTATAGTACTTGTTTAAGGCTAAAATGAGTATTAACTTCTGATCAGACTAATCTAATACTCATGATAAATGATTATTCGGCTAAGTGGGAGAATGTAAGATTAAATATTTTATTTATATATTTAATCTAGTAGCCATCATTGTCATTTATATAATATGGATCAAAATATATTAAAACCTATAATAAATTAGTTGGTAATTGTTGATGGGCCAGATTACCCTAATTAACTAATTGGGTTTCCCCTTGGGTGTATATAAGGAGATTACTAGAGAGGGATTAGGGTTAGACATTCATAACATCACACTCAATATCGCCCCTCCTCTCTCTCCATTACTACGAGTTCTTCAACCCTAAAGAACTCGGTACTACCATCAAGAAGATACATCCTAAAGGGGAACCGAATCAATCTGACGAACATGACGTCTACTTCCCTCTCTGGTGTGGTGACTGGCTAATCAGGTACACACCTCTTATTTTATTGTTCATGATTGAATTTACATTATTAGGGTTTATGTTTTACCCATGTTCTTTATGATATAATCAACAAAACAAACCTAGTGGTGGTTGATAAATTGTACATTTTCGTCGACATCTAATACTAAAAGATGTGATCCGATAACATTTGTTTTATTGTATTTGATAGGGTTAGTTACCATATTATAATAAATACAATTTAAATAAGAAAAAAACTATTGTATTGTATCCTCTACTTACCCAAAGCCAAAGTTGGTTATTGATAAAACATAAATGGGTCACACCCATTGAAAACTATTTCACCTAATTTCAAAAGTATGCTAAATCCATCACTATCAATTAGTTTTTATTTATTTTAATTTTCCACCAAAGGAGGCTTTTATTGGTATGTACCCAATACCATCGATTCCTATCATTATATGTACATACTAGATTATAACCCCGTGTATTACACGGGTTAAGTAAATAAAAAATCAAATAGTTAAACGATATTTTTAAGACGCTTTTCTTATATCCAAACAAAATTTTGTGTCATGTATGATCAAAACTTGTGATGTTTGTCAAGTTTTTAAATATGAAAGCATTTGAACCATCAATTAGAAGACAGACTGTATCATTGACTTTCTTACGAGTTTTAACATTCCCTGTGGTTTTGTAAATTAACAGCTATAGTCCCAAACTTTTGTAAAATACACGAAGGTGTGTATCGAAAAGGGAGTTGCAGGTGGTGAGGGTGAGGGTGTGGGTGAGGGTGGGGTGGGGCCACTTGAGTTAACTTTATCTTTTAATATTTTTTAATACAGTAAGGGCATTAAGGTCATTTCACACCCACTTAACTGAGAAACTAACCCTCATCCACTCCAGAAACTATCCGAATAACAAACTGTCAAAACACAGGGAGCACCGGTGTAATTTCCAAAAGTTGGGGACTATAGGTGTTATTTTACAAAACCACATGGAATATCCATGCATTTTACTCTAAATTTAATAATTTAAATTAAATAATAATTATCTACAATTAAGAAATTAAGATATAATTTCTAGCCGAGTAATTAATATAAATAAATAATAAGATATTTTATGGAACTTTATCCGTAATTTTCTTAAATGTTTGAAACATATTAAATTTAATAATTTAAATTAAATAATAATTATATATAATTAATGATGGTCTAGAATAATGACAAGTGTCCCTCTATTGGTTTATTTTATTACATAGTATAGATTTATTTTAAAAACACGTTAAAATATTATATTCCTAAAAGGACGGTATTGTGTATTTGACACATGTTTCTCACTTCATATATGGTCATCTAGATGCCAATCATACATTCATACCCCATATACAATGTATTTAGACACATCATTACACAAGTTTATTGAGCATAAGAAATTATGAATACATATGAGTCATATGATAATATTATGTTTTAGTCTAACGATTTTTAGATTCTTTTAACAGTTTTATACTTATTTTGGACGCAGTTCCCTTAAACAGCTCTAAAAATATACATTTTTGGAGGGGGGGGGGGGTGTTTTTAAATCAATTTTAACCGAGTTTTGTTCAAACTGCCCTAAAAGAGTGTTTTGCCAATATTTTATATGATTTGAAGATGTTTAATTTGTGCGTAAATCACCTTTCATTTACAAACAAATTTTTTTCTAAGTTTTTGTTATGAATAAATATACCGGTTGAAATTGTAGTGTCGCTAGTCATCACCGAACAAGTCATGAAAATGAAAGGAAAAAAAATTACCTTGTGCCCTATTACTTTGCTTATTTGAAACGTTAGTAGGTACTATACTATTATTGACTTATTGTTAGAATCTAGACCTTTTTGTATAATTTAAATTACTTTTCTACTACTTTTATGATTTCATACACAGTTGATTATGTGCAAAAAAGTTTTTTAAAAAATATTCTCCAACTAAAAACACTTTAAATTAGGGTTGCTTAAGTTTTAAGTCTTGGTTATTCACATATAACCTTCATAAAAATCTATTCAAATAACAAAATATCTGCTTTATAATACTTTTCCAAACAAAACTAAGAATTCTAAACTCCTATTTTTCAAAAATGAAAATCATACTAGTATGTTTTTAGCATAGTGGAATGTTATAATTAAGAGCTAGCAAGATGGCAGAACAAAGCTTACAACTACCAAATAAACGACTTTTACGAATATTTGAAATGTCACGCTTGTGGAAGCCATCTTTGTTGGGTCTGTCCATAGCCACTATCCATGCAAAAAGAATATTATTGGTACCCGATTTAACTAGTGTGATCATATTATGAACTAAAACCATTGTAAGGTCTGAAACTTGTCCCGTATCATATGAGCAACCAATATAACTAGTATTGTTGTTTATATTTTTAAACATTTACTACCTATACGTTTTCCCTTACGGGGAATAGTAATGTTTTTTTATTGGCCCAAAGTGGTGGCAAGCAACAACTTGCTTTTTTTTTTAACTTGGCATATAATAGTTATCTGTTACTACAAAAGGAAGATCGGAAACATTGTCAAGCAGTTGTCTGCCACTTCTTAATTGGTGATGTCAAACTGCTATTTTATCGCCAGTTTAAAATTACAATTTTGTCCCCATTTCAAAAATACGATTTTGCCCCCAGTTCAAAATAAAAATTGTGGTTTGCCCTCAGCTTAAAATTACGATTTTACCTTCAGTTAAAAAATACGATTTTGCCCATAGTTCAAAATAACATATAATAGTTATCTATTACTACAAAAGGAAGATGGGGAACAGTGTCAAGCAGCTGTCTGCCACTTCTTCATTGGTCCTGCCAAACTGCAATTTTATCCCCAGTTTAAAATTACGATTTTGCATCATTTCAAAAATACGATTTTGCCCCCAGTTCAAAATAAAATTGTGGTTTTGCCCCCGGCTTAAAATTACGATTTTGCCATCAGTTAAAAAACACGATTTTGCCGACAGTTCAAAAAAAATTATGGTTTCCCCATAGCTATGGTCCTGCCAAATTCCGATTTTATCCCCATTTTAAAATTATGATTTCGCCCTCAATTCAAAATAAAATTTTGCTTCCATTCCAAAATTAAGATTTTACCGCAGTTCAAAATTGCAATTTTGCATCGTTGTTTTTTTTTTTTCAAAACTATGGTAGTGTTTTATTTTACTTGGTTGACTCAATATAGTTTTTATCCATGTCAAACAGCTGCCTAGCACTCGCTAATTGGTCCTGACAAATTATTGTTTTGCCCCCAGCTCTAAATTACATGCTTGCCATCGTTTTAGTTATTTTTTAAGCAAAACTATGGTAGTGTTTTGCTTTAATTGGTTAAATTCGATGTATATTTTTTTAGAGCGTGTTATAAGTAACATGTATAAGTAATTGAAATAAAGACGTACATATTATTAAACTAGGAAATACTCGGTTTAGCGCCCCGCAACACGGACGGCGTATTACACTAGTTTAAAAACAAAAAGAAAAATAATAAATTGGTATACATACGTCATTTGACACGTTGAATCACCAATGTTGACCATACTATTACACAGATGATCACTTCTATTGTATGGCTAATTTATCCTTTGACCCCACTACTTCAAAACCTCGGACCCCACTCCTCAAAAGATAACCTTAAAGTTCTTTGGTTGTGTTGGATTCCATCTCACGCGCTTCACCGGCACGTGACTAAGCAACTACCACTTCTTCTGTTACATATACCTGCCATATATCTATTTGAGTTAATTGCCCGGATGGTCCTATGGTTTCACGTTTTTTCACGTTTAGTCCTCACCTTTCGGAAATAGCATGTATGCTCCCTATGGTTTGTCATTTTGTTACTCGGATAATCCCCTGACATTTACTCAGGGGACTATCCGAGTAACAAAATGCAAACCATAGGAAGCATACCTGCTATTTCCAAACTAACTGACATCTACTCAGGGGACTATCCGAGTAACAAAATAACAAACCATAGGAAGCATACCTGCTATTTTCAAAAGGTGGGGACTAAACGTGAAAAAACGTGAAACCACAGGGATTATCCGGGTAATTAACTCTATCTATTTTATAGGTAACTTAAAACTTTCTTTTCATCAAACAGCTACTGCACATTTTCATTTTTTTTTCAGCTAAGCATTTCATCAAACAGTTGGTCTACATTCTCATTTTTCAGCTAAGCATTTCATCAAACAGTTGGTGTACATAAGCTCAAAACTTTCTTTGTTTTTCTCCTTGAAAATGGACCTCATAACACCTGAATTAAACATCCTACAACTACTAGTATAGTAGTATGTATCAAGTTAAAAGCTTTGTGGGTTTAGAATAAGTTAAAGAAAAGTCTTTTTTTTTTTTTTTTTGGTCCTAATGGCTGAATCCAAAGAGGCCCAGAATGACAACCAGATGATAGTGGTTACTACAGAAGACATGGCTGCAAGGGCAGTAAACAAGCGATACGAAGGGCTAACAACGGTTCGAGCAAAGGCGGTTAAAGGGAAAGGAGCATGGTACTGGGCACATCTCGAGCCCATCCTCGTTCGAAACCCCGAAACCAACAACCCGAAAGCGGTTAAACTCAAATGCAATCTTTGTGAAGCTGTGTTCTCAGCTTCAAACCCATCAAGAACCGCTTCCGAACATCTCAAAAGAAGAACTTGCCCCAAACTCAACTCAGTTTTACCACCATTGTCTTCCCCTTCATCTCAAACTAACCGCAAGCGGTTCGCTTCTATCGGCAGTTCAAACCCGGGTTCAAATAACTGTCATCCACAACTTCAATACCATGATCAACAGCATTTGTTGTTATCTGGTGGAAAAGAGGATTTGGGCCCATTAGCAATGCTTGAAGACAGTGTTAAAAAACTCAAAAGTTCTAAACCTTTACCACATAGTCCTCAACTAACCCGAGCCCAAATCGATTCAGCGCTTAACTTGTTAACCGATTGGTTCTACGAGTCTTACGGGTCAGTCTCATTTCCAAGTTTGGATCATACCAAGTTCAAAGCCTTCATGACTCAACTCGGGCTGCCCGAACTTTCCCGACAAGAGCTTATATCTTCACGGCTCGATTCAAAGTACGAAGAAGCAAAACTAGAATCCGAAGTTAACATTCGGGACGCAGAGTTTTATCAACTTGTATCCAACGGCTGGAAACGCAAGAGTTTCGAGCATGGAGAAGAGGGTCCTGGACCTTTTGGTTTGGTTAAGTTTATGGTTAATCTTCCTAACGGAACTACATTGTTTCAAAAGGCGTGTTTTCCTGGCGGTGGTTTAACGTCGGTTCCTGCTGCTTACGCGGAAGAGATCATGTGGGAAACCGTCACTAGTACATGTAATGTAGCTCAAAAATGTGTTGGTATAGTGGCTGATAAGTATAAAGCTAAGGCGTTGCGAAATTTGGAAACTCGAAACCATTGGATGGTTAATTTATCTTGTCAGCTTCAAGGAGTTGGTAGTTTAATCAAGGATTTTCGCAAAGATCTTCCGCTTTTCGTGAAAGTTATCGATAATTGCTTAAAGATCAGTAGTTTGTTTAACAATAATTCTCAAGCTAGGAGTATTTTAAACAAGTTTCGGTCACAAGAACCCGAATTCTCTGTTTCTTTTGGAGTTTATTGTGAAAATTTACAAAACTTTTCGTCTATCGCCACACTGTTGGACAATGTTTTGAGTAGTGCTCGGGTTTTACATTTAGTTGTAACCGACGATTCGTATAAACTTGTGGTTATGGAAGATTCTAGAGGCTCCGAAGTTGCGGATTTGGTTCAAAATATGCGGTTTTGGAATGACGTTGAAGCGATTAATGCGTTAATCAAAGTGATTAGAGGCATGGTCGACGAAATTGAGGCAGAAAGACCATTAGTCGGTCAATGTCTTCCGCTTTGGGAAGATCTGAGAGCCAAATTAAACGACTGGTGCGTAAAATTCAGCATTCATAACGGGACAGTTGAGAAAATCGTCGAGAGGCGTTTTAAGAAAAACTATCACCCTGCGTGGTCTACCGCGTTTGTACTTGATCCGGTCTATTTAACGAGGGATGCGAGCGGTAAATATCTCCCGCCGTTTAAATGTTTAACGTGTGAACAAGAGAAAGATGTGGATAATTTGATTACACGTTTAGTTTCACGCGAAGAAGCTCACGTTGCGTTAACGGAGCTCATGAAATGGAGGTCCGAGGGACTTGACCCTTTATACGCGCAGGCGGTTCAAGTCAAACAACGTGACCCTTTTACCGGAAAGATGAAAATAGCGAACCCTCAGAGTAGTCGAATCATTTGGGAGACCGTGTTGAAAGAGTTCACTGTGCTTGGTAAGATTGCGATGAGGCTTTTGTTTCTTCATGCGACGTCTTGTGGGTTCAAGTGTAGTTCGTCTTTCATGAGATGGGTAGGGGGTCAAGGGCAGGTTCAATCAAGGGTTCATCTCGAAAGGGTTCAAAAAATGATATTCGTTGCAGCTCACTCGAAGCTTAAGAAACAAGAATTTGGTAACGATGAGGAGAAAGAGGTAGCGTTATTTGCTAGCGATGACGATGACATGGTAAACGAAGCGTTCGTGGATGAACACTTATTGTGACGTTTTTTTTCGCTTTTTTAACTTCTTCAATATTTACAGTTAGTAGCATTAAATGTATTCTTTTGCTACCCTTTCAGATAATTTAGTCCAAGATTTTGCAGGAGTATTGCATATGATTGTAATGATCCTGGAATATTGTACCATTTATAACTATATATTGAATCAAGGTTTAGATCTTTCTAAGGTTACAAGTAATAGAACTTGTTTTTTACTGTTGCGCTCGTAATTTCTTTGTCGGGTCGGTTGGGTTGTGTAACGGGTCAAAAATGGGTTATGAACAAAATAAATAAACCATGCTTTTTCACCTACAATATCAGGAAACTTTCTTGTGACAGTTTATCATTCCATATTTAACCAAACCAAATCCTATTATATGCAAATTTGACTTCTAATTTTACTTATCGTAGCGTTTAGCGTTTAACGTCAAATCTGATATCATTCTGATGATTACTCACCTTTAATACATGAGCTTGCTTGAGAAAGAAGTTGCTAAGGTACAAGAATTGACCATATGGCCTTAAATCTTAAGTTTTTTTTTTTTTTTTATAAAATTGTTATTCAAATCACATTGATCCAACCTCTTGATAGACTCAAGCCACCAATAAAATCTTTATAAAGCTGAATTCGAGACGTTAGCGGCCCTACGCGTGAAATGCAACGTCTAATCCCCATCAAATCTTCACTTTTTTCAACTTTCAACACTTAATTACTACACTAACATTCTTTAATATCAATGGGTTCATTCTTATTTTCAACAACATCTATTCTTTCGTTCTCGCATGGGGTCCTCGTGTGTGATTTTTGTCGCCTCTAATGGCGAAAGATCATAAATGTTCGCCTAATCATCACGTTTATCTTACCATGATTGCTTTAAAAGACTTTGTTGAGGAAGCCTGAAGCAAGGGGGGCAGTTGGTATTAAGAAAAAAATGTCTGGCACATTCCATCAGAAAGGAGCAAGGTACCAAACTTGACCCTTTTGGCTGTAGATTTTGCTGAAGCAACAACTCATTTTTCACTTTGTGGGACATGTCTTGATGTTTTTATGTGAAGCCCAGAAAACTAAATGCTAAAAGGTGAAGAAGATAAAGAGAAAAAGCCTTGTTTATTAACAAGAAAATATAACCTGGTTAGGGCCAAAGGATGTAATGTGCAAGATTTTAAAACGTTAAGTACAAAACTCGTCAATTTTAGAGCTAAAGGACAACGCCTGAAATTGGGTATTAACATAAAGGACAAAACTTGTAATTTACTCTTATTTCTAGTAGTGGACTCATGCTTGGAGCGCCCGCATGGGTAAGAGTGATACGGAGCTGATCCAAGAGCTAGCAGACTCAAACTTGAATCACCTAGACAAAGACAAGTGGTATAGAAAATGACCCAACTTCAAAGAGGCATAACTTTCACTACACTTGGAGTTACATGGCACAGTTTACTAAAATACAATTCCGACGTACCAAATTTTGATTTACCCTCATAAGTTTTTCTGGAAAGTCATCTCTTTTATCTTTGTGCTTCCGCTTTGTGTCAAAAAGGCTTTGTCAAATGCCAACCCGTCAGTCAGGGCTTCATATTTTCCCAAAGACTCAAGATTTTTGTATTTGTCCTCGTTAACTCTAACATAATTCAGGGACAACTTCATAAACTAGCAATGTGATGTACTCAGGGGCGGACTTACCCCTTGCCCAAGGTGGGCGGGGCACCCCCGGGAAAAAAAAAGTTTAGTGCTATTTTCCGTTGAAAATCCCGTCCGCACCCCTTGAATTTTTTCATCCGCACCCCTTGAATTTTTTTCGTCCACACACCTTAGGTAAAAAATGTTATCGATTTATATTTTAAGTTTTTTTTTAGTAAACTCTAATTAAAAAAAAAACTACCTAAATTATATAAACTTATACTACCCAACTTAACCCAAATACCTAATACCTTAACCCACTATTTCATTAAACATAATTAGCCCACTAATTACTAGCTCATTAACCAAACTCAACCTAAGTTCAAACTATAATAATTAAAATAAACCCAATAGTCCCTTAGAATTCCTCCCGCCCTCCCTCTCTTGGGTCGTCTCCTGCCAGCGATCATCGAGCACAATAGCAACCACAACAGCACGTCATCAGCAGCTGCGAACCACCGCCGTCCGACACCAAAGGGTAACAAAATTCTTAAATAGGTTTGAAATTTCATGTGTTTTGACGTTGTTTATGGTTGTTTAGATGACTTTTAGGGTGATTATGTTGTTTAGATGATTTTTAGGGTGATTACACACGATTTCTAGGGTTGAAAATTAAAATTGAAACATTATGTTATTGAGCGATGAACTTATGGATCAATTTGTTTGTGATAGGAACCATAAGTAGGGGACGTTATGGCGCGATTTCTTTTGTTTTACATGACCCGGCCCGACACGACCCGATACGAACCGATTTTTTTACTTATATACTTAGGGGCCTAAAATTTTTAAAAATGTTCCGCACCCCATGGAAAAATTCCTGAGTCCGCCACTGATGTACTAAAAGTTCATTTATAATTCATTATTTTCCTCCATTGTAATAATTTGATTAGCTTTTACCCTTAGTATGGACATTGGTGGTCCTTATAAGTTGTACATGGGAGAGGGGATGGGATGTATAATATACTTTGGACATTGGCGCATAGGACGGACATTTGCCCATATTCATGCATTTATTGTATATTTTACGGAAATTTCACTAGACTATGCATATATACTTTGTGACATATGTAAATCCGACTTAGGCATGGAGTCGGCGATTATAAAGGTACATTCTCTTACGACTAGTGTAGAGTCGTATGCCCAAAACAAGAATTATACCCCTATACAATTAGCAACTTGTAACTATACAAAAAGCAAATTGGCACCCATTCTACACATACCGAACCGACACCATGGCTATGAATTGGCCGGAAGTTGTAAATGTGAAAAGGAGATGAAGAGATATGATGGTTGGCCTATATCAAATTGTGATTGAAAGTAAAAATAACTCTTCCTCCGATAATTAAAGTGAAAACTGATTCTAACTTTTCTAAAAGTCAAACTGCTCTCCCTCTGATCCTGAACGATTTCGAAATCTGAATTAGATTCGCTTGAGACAGATTTCCTTCTTGAAACGAACACGTGTTTAACGTAAAAACTCAATTTCGTTTTCCATTTGAAACCTTTTAATTTACTGATCTTAATTTTCTTAAAAACTTTGTTTGGTTTTGAAATTTAAAAATGTTTCTGGTGTTGTTTCGAATCTATTGTACTTCAACGTTTTATGAAGTTTTAGTTTTGGTTTGAATTTTTCTCAAAAAAAAATTTGTTAACAGGATTAGTATAAAATCTTAATTTTCTTAAAAACTTTGTTTGGTTTTGAAATTTAAAAATGTTTCTGGTGTTGTTTCGAATCTATTGTACTTCAACGTTTTATGAAGTTTTAGTTTTGGTTTGAATTTTTCTCAAAAAAAAATTTGTTAACAGGATTAGTATAAAACAGAGGCTAACAATAACTGTGATTTTGATTTTCAAACAATGATTTTGTGTATTCGATTCTTTAAAGACTTTAAGGATTATGATTCAACCGTTAATTTTTTATTTCGTGTTATCTCTGATTTGGTCCTTTGCAGCGGTTCTGGTAAGTATACAAAAAAGTATACAAAAAAAACTGCCACCCATTCTACACATACCGAAACGACACCGATGCCATGAATTGATCGGAAGCCGTAAATGTGAACGACGATGAAGCGATACGATTGTTGGCCGGAAACGATAAATGTCAAACGTCAATCAGAGAAGGTGTTAAATGTGAAACGACGATCATAGAAGGCGTTAAAAGTGATACAATCGTAAAACGTAATAATAGAAGGTATTAAAAGAAGTACGTCTGTCGTAATGGTTCATGAAAGGATTCTTGAACGATATAAAAGGGTTTTCCGGCCAACCATCGCTTACACTGTGTTCCTGAGTTTCATTAAATGAGAGAAAAGAAAAGATTTGGAAGGAAATAATTTTTAGTTGTGTTCCAGAGTTTCATTAAAGGAGAGAAGAGAAGAGAAAATGAAAGGTTTTTTGCCTAAATTTAATCTTTCCAATTTGGAAAGAAACGGAGAGAAGAGAAAAGAAAATGAAAGAATCATTTCTTTTCTCCCCTTAACTTAACTCGGGAACACAGCGTTAGTTTCGTCAAATCCCACCCATCTTCAAATCCTTTTTATCAATTACAAGTGGCTGTTGTTTCAAGACACATTCGGATGCGTCAATTTAGATAATCTGCCATTTATGTGGGTACCAAAAATCATAACTCTCTGTTTTTCATTCATATTGTGTATGATATGCTCCTTTACACCATTCATATAACAATTATTATTCAAAGTTGCTCTTACTTTAAAATATGGGGTTAAATCAAAGAAAAAGATGTAAAGGAACGGCATACATACAGGAAAGTTTAGAATACGCGAAATAACTTTTTCTATCTGGACTTTAGAAAGAATAGGATGGATTTTCATACATAAACGATGTTGTTTTGTCTCGAGCCGTACTCCATCAAACAAAAGATTACTAATATTTAAATGTATTTCAAGTATTTAAATTATTTGAAAATAATTAGGAATTATTATTATTGTTATTGTTATTGTAGACACTATGGGAATTACATCGAATAAACCTAAGAATTTTAGCATCTCATATTATAACATAAATGTGAAACGGCGATCATACTTCCGGCCAACCATTGTATCGCTTTTAACTCCTTCTATGATCGTTGTTTCATATTTATAGTTGATCCATCTAATTAAATTTAAATAAAGCTAAGAATTTTAGTATCTCATATTGTAACCTTAAAGATATTCATAATCAACGGCCCGCAGCAACGCGCGGGTAAGCGCCACCTCGTTTTATACAAAAAACATTTATTGAGTAAAGAGATGAGAAAAGGTATGAATGATACAATCACATGGAATGCTTGAGTAAAGGGGTGACCCTTTTGCATTGAAGGAGTAAAATCTTGTCTCAATTATTTCAAAATATGTACCTTTTTTAACTCAAGAAAGCATGGCTTAATTTAGGTGAAACGTCATATTTACTCATTTCCAATAACATTGACCTTCTCTAGGGATAATAGCTTCTTTATACAACTTGAATGTCATATTTATGAGATGTTACTTGGAGGTGCATATTATAAGAAACTTATTAATGTGCATTATAGTATTATACAATATCATATATGCATGTTTGTGGTGTATATATAAAGGTTGGAATGAAAACTATTAATATATAGTTAAAAGTTAAATAAATCATTTGATCTTCAAGCTAGATTTTAGTTAAATGGATGACCAATATCTAAGATAATTATTGATTTACTAGATTCGAAGTGGGCACCAATCACAAACATGACTCGAACGCAGTTATTAGACTCTTCTCCTTGTTTGGGCGTGATTTTGATTTTGCAATATGGTAAGCACCATCACAAGTGATGGCGAAAATGGCGCAACCTCCGCTAGGGATGGAAAACACCCTAACTTGATTGACAAACAAACTCTATATGACTGGGATAAGTAATGGAATGGGTTTGGATACGAGACAAGTTATGAGATCAATCATACAAATTTCACAAGTTCACATATAAGTATAATAAAATGTTACCTAAAACCGAAGACATGCCCATTTACCCATATCAAAACTAAATATATTCAAATATTAAAAAATGATAAGAAATGATATTTTAACTTTGTTAGGGTATACGGAGTGGGGTGCGGCAAAGTGTGACAAACTTAGTTTGCCAATTGGTAACACCACCGCCAACATAGTTTGCCACTCAAAAGTTTGCCAAATTGGTGTAGGCTTGCCGAAGTGGTGAAGGGAGGGTATAAGAGAGAGAGGGTAGTGTGGGGTGGGGTCCATTCCAATCACACATTTTTTTTTTTAAATAATTTACTATTTCACCAAGTGTCTAACCATTGCCAACACTCTTGAGCATAGTTTACCACTTTGACATGGCACACTCACATTGGTTGATTTTTTAGTTTGCCACTTTCAAGTATCTAACCACTCCTTATACCCTTAATCTTATTAGAATCTTGTAATTATTAACACTTTAGAAGGTTCTCATGATTTAAAAAGTCTATTTCTTCCTCTAAAAGATCTTATTATTTATAATGAATGATGGAAGAAACAATTATTTACCGAGTTTCTTTTAAATACACAAACTTAGAGTGTCCTCTTATAAAAAAAATGACATTTTGAACGCCATGCAAACTTTGTTACAAACTTAGAGCTTCCTCTTACAAAAAAGTTGGTATTTTGAACCAAAAAAAAATTGCATTATCTTACACGATATGATATTTTAGTATACAAAATTAAGAATTTTTATAACATAAAATAAGAATATATTAGTGTTTTGTAATAATAGCTTTTAAAAAAATACATGATAGCAAACTACACCAAAAGAAAGCCATTACACACGGAATTTGATCATCATCCAAGGCCACCATTACCAATAAATCATTACTTCAAATAAGAAATCATCACTAACCATGTTATTATGTTCATTTTCAAAAAAAAAAAAAAAACAATAATTACTTATGTGTCGGCCTATATTTTACTTTTGAGAGTAAAGCTAATCCCCTTTATTTATTGTACGGTCTTGTTCTTTGTTTTTTTAGTCAATACAATATTGATATGTCACAATCACATGTCTAATACGTCTCGCTTGTGGTATGCGCATATAACGTATATATGTGTGGGCCCTCGGGGGAAGTGAAAGTGCGCTATTTTTAACGTTATTTTACTAATTTCGTGAAAATAACGTTAAAAGAGAGGGACGGTTAATCATGCATCATGTGGTGGCGTTGATAACTGAAAGACAAGGGGGTACATGCACTAATCGGGTTTTGTCCCAATTGCTGAGTGTTATGTGCCTTATGCCCAAGGCTTGATGCAAAACTATTATCGAGTCGGGGTCTCACTGGAAGCAGCATCTCTATTCCTACGGGGTAGGGGTAAGGCTATCTACATCTTACCCTTCTCAGACCTTACCTTAGCTTTGCTATTGGTGGGATTTACTGAGTATGATGATGATGACGACAATAACATGTCTAAACAAAATTCTCATAGTCAATACAATATGATATGTCACAATAACATGTATAGGAGGGTTCAATGGATAACAAACCAAACGTGATCCGGAAAAGTTTGAATCATACTACAAGAAGTCGGTGTAATCGATTAATGATAAGACATCCACGCTATAAACAAATAGTAGAGAGGTGTAAATATTACCTTAAATGATGATGATTTTTCATCCTATAAAATGAAAGTCTTTGGTTTATTTCGGTACGCATGTTTTCACAACAGAAAATACATCGCCACTTTTTATTCTTTCTAAACTATCCTATTAACATTTCTTGAGTACCATCGAAATATTTTAATCTGAAAGTATTTAACATAATTAGGGATTATCCAGCGCCTTAACTACTACAAAACCTACACTTTTCAAGTTGTGAAATATGAACACAAATCTCATAATATATATGTTAGCCCACAAATCCAAGATATGTGTAGCCCAGAATTCTCAAAACATGTACTTTATGGGCGTCCATGGGCGGAGGGAGCCCAGGGGGTGCCTAGGCCCAAACTCAAGTTTCTATATCTTTTGTATTTTGTTCTAACCTAGTGGGATTTCCCGCGCTCCGCGGCGGGATTTCCGTCGATATTGGTACGGTTTCTTAAAGTATCGGCTCGGTTCTTATAGCAGTTAGAAGAAATACACCTAAAAGAATATTGACATGTGTTTTACATTGATCGAGAACTACAGAAAACAAATAACGATACTGGTAGCGATGTTTTTCGGGCAGGGCATCAATTTGGTCACCAACACTTGCTAGAGCATACGATACTAAAAATACTATATTGCCAATACAACTTTATTTTCAATCACTTTTATAATGCCACGTCGAGAAAACATCAAAACGCATACGATACCAATACCGATATAGTTCGAACAATATTGTTTCGGTTCGTCACATTAAAGAACAAAAAGAAACAACTATATTTACCCATTTGATTAAAATATTTATCGAATCGTAGATAAAATAAAGATGTAGCAATAGTGTATTCAAAATTTTATATTATGTTATTCAAATAACAAAAATGGTAAACGGTATAACTATGTATAAAGAAACTCAACGATTTTTATATCCATGTGTCGAAAAAACCATGAAACCAAAATTTTATAACAAATATATTAAAAATAAGTATAAAATTCGATAGACACCATACAATTTACTTTAGAAAATAACTAAAAAATTAAAAAGAAAATAAAAATATGTAAAATGGAAAGTACTGTTAAGTACTTTGAAAATGTAAGGATAGAAGAATTAGGCCCAAATGTAATAGGCAGGCATCCATTTTTTAAAAAGTGCCCCAAGTCACCAACCAACCTTTAGTTTTTTCCAAGCCCAAGTGACATTTTTCTTTGAATGGCAAAGTCTGCTCTCCTTTAACAGGCATGTGCCTCTAACAAGTGACAATTATAAATTATAAAGCGTGATTTGTGTGTTTTTTAGTAGCCCGAAACCCAGATTCCAAACCAAGTAACTAACAAAAAGAAAATGTTGGCGAATACGCAACCCATTTAAAATATATATTTAATGGTTTGGTTGCATGTATATTATTTAAAGACGTGTCATAATTGTGTAGATTGCTACGACTTAATGGGTTTTTTAACCCACCCCCATTCTAAGCCGATGTGTCAGGACCTGTTATAACCTGGACCATTTTTTGCCCCCACTAGCGAGAATTCTTGGATCTGCCACATTGATGGTCACCAACGCTTGTATGCGATAAACGGGTACCAAGTGGGATAACAGATCATGTTTTGTGATGTTTAGCTCTAATCGGTGGTGGGTTTAACATTTATAGTCAAAGAAGCATACTTATTAGTAGTCGTTTAACATTTAGCCCATCGCTTTACACTGTTTAAAATACCCAACTTTAAAACTTTAGCGGTAATTAAAGACATGTTTTTGCTGGATTAGTGTCGGCTCCAACATAATGTTGCCGATAAGAAATTCAAGCGTCTTTTTAAATAAAAATGAAACAAATATAGAAATTCATGAAACCTTTCATTGGACATGAAACACCATGGAAAGTGTTGCCAACCAGTACATTATAGTTTAACCTTCAAGTAAGTGTTCAGATAGAAATGTTTAAATGAACTCAACCATAAATACTTTTAAAAGTTGATAAAAAAACACGAAAATCCGGTCAATAAAAGTCAGCATAACGGATTACTGAGTTCTTGTACAATTCGGGGTCTCTGATCAGGAGATTCATGCCCATGAACATCAAAATCATCATAAGTCCAAATAATTGAGGTTTTGCCTAAGTTCTTTTTTTACCCTTCACGTAAAGACCCTACTTTCAATCTTTAGGCCCAACAAAAGACCAACATTTCAAGTTTGTACGAAACATGGCCCCATCTAGTGGTGCACAAATCGGGTTTTTTTTTAAAACCGGGTTTCGGGTAGGGTTCGGGTAGGATCGGGTTTTACCAAATCGGGTTTTTTTAAAAACCGGGTCGGGTCCGGGTCCGGGTCCGGGTTTTCTACCAAAAATGTATACCCTATATACCCGGGTTCGGGTAGGGTTTGGGTCGGGTTTTATAAAACCCGGGTATTATAATACCCTATTTCCGGGTTCGGGTCTGGTTCGGGTATTCATCGGGTAGGGTTCGGGTATGCATCGGGTTGGGAAAAAACCCGCACCGGGTATTAAAAAAACCCGACCAGAACTATGCTTATAAAATGTATCAAACATAACTCTCACACATAGACATCAAATCTATTGATAAACAGAGGCACAATTTATAAATAGAGACACAATTTATAGTTCTTCATGTGGTTATTCTTGAACTTTATAAACAAAGGCACAATTTATTAAATACAAAAACTAATAATGATATCAAACAAACAAAGAAAATAGAAGGGCCAACATATATTGGCATATTTGTTTCCACTTGTAATTAAATATACTAAATAATTAAGTAGCGGTGGCAAATATCATTAGAAACCTCGTAATTAAACAAGATTACATCAAAGTGCATACATAATTCGGGTATAAAAACCGGGTTTCGGGTATTATAAAAACCGGGTTTCGGGTATTATAAAAACCGGGTTTTGGGTATTATAAAAACCGGGTTTCGGGTATAAACCGGGTATAAAAAAACCCGGTTCCGGGTTCGGGTTTTAGATCAAATATGCATACCCGATCCCTACCCTATGGGTAGGGTCGGGTTCGGGTATAGAAAACCCGGTTTTTATAATACCCGGTTCCGGGTTTTTTTTCCGAGTCCGGGTTCGGGTTTTTTGTGCACCACTAGCCCCATCTTTCAAATGATCTTTTGAAATTATAAACTAAATTGAGTCAAAATTTAAGAGTATTACCTAATGTCTTGATGACTTAATGGCCAATATTGTAAAAAAAAAAATTACAATAGGTAATAGTACTTTTGGTTTTACAATCCTGGTTTTAATTTTAAATTAATTAACTATTTGAAATTAGATTATTTATAGTTATGTTTTTTAGCAAACTAACTCATACATCCTTTAATTATGCTTCTAAATCTACCCATTATGTCAATTATAAGACTTCAACTTTTATCACATACGAGGAACACATTTTTCACACACCTTAATACCTCCCGCCATAACATCCAAGATACAAGCCTTTTGGTAATTACGGTTATGTAACGGTAAGAAACAAATTTAGTTGGTACATTTTTGTTAAAAATAGCTCATTTATGTAAAGATTGTAAACATGATGGTTAGTTTGTAACGACAGTGTAGTGCTGTATAACATATATCTAAATATCTAAATAAGTTAATAAAGAAGTGACGGGATCAAGTGTTTTCTAAGAAAATATTGTTTTTTGTTGAGAAAACCTAACAATAGTAATAAGTGACCATATACTTACATAACATTTAATTTTGGTATATCTTATTAAATCTATACGCAGTGGCGGAGTTTGAACGAAAAATCAATAGGGGCGGAATCTCAAAATCCAAATTAGTGGGGGTGAACTCTTAAAAATCCAATATTTTACACTGAAAAATCGTAATTTTTTTTATAAAATTAACACTACGAGCGAAAAATCAATAAGGACCCGACACCCCAGGCAACCAAAAACCTCTGCCATTGTCTACAAGTAATTTTTATTTCTTATAGAGTAAATTACAAAAATCGTCCTTTATGTATGTCACTTATTGCAAACTGTGTCTTTTATCTTCGATAATTACAGAAAACGTACTCGATGTTTGCAAACCCTTGCAAGTTATGTCCTTTAGCCCTAACTCAGTTAATTTTTTGTGGCTAAATCTGACCAAATGGACCGCACATGAGGGTATTTTGGTCATTTTACTCTCACGTGAGGTCCATTTCGTCAGATTTAACCACAAAAATACCCTCATGTGAGGTCCATTTGGTCAGATTTAACCATAAAAATTAACTGAGTTAGGGCTAAAGGACATAACTTGCAAGGGTTTGCAAAATCGAGTACGTTTTCTGTAATCATTGAAGACAAAGGACACAGTTTACAATAAGTGACATACATAAAGGACGATTTTTGTAATTTACTCTTTCTTATAAAAACATGAATGAAATTTCGTCTAAGAATTTGACAAAGACTCCAGTCAATCAAGTGTAGATATGATTTGTGGGCCAGATAAGATGGGCCAAGTGGGCCTATTCGTTAAAATAATCCCTCCAACAGAGGAAAGTGGAGCCCACTTCTTACCTGCTTTATGTGATCATTTAGCTTGGAAGGTGATACGCACGCGCCTTAACATGTTCAGAATTTGTAGCCCATTTTCACCTGATAACGTTTCATCCATCACTAGACAGTGTCAGTGCAGCGCGTGACATAGTTTCATTTTCCTGTTAGGTACACGGGGGCTCCAAGTTCCACGGCCGTGATGAGTGAGATGGTCATGAAAATGTTGCATCCAGTTGTTTCACGGTAGTGATGAATTGCACCGTGATATACAACACGATCGTGGAATGTGATGGTTATGATTGGATATGGGTTATGACTGGGTGTGGAATGTGGTGGAACTTGATTCAATAGTTACGATTGGGTGTGGGTTAACGATTGTGGTGGTGTGATAGAATATGATGTTGTGATAGATGTTGCTGTTGCAAGTCTGATAGTGAAAATATGATTGAATGTGAAAAAGTGAGGTGTCAAATGGTTATTGGGTGAGTGATTGTGACAGGGTGAAAGGTCCATCTTCCACCCTTAGAAGAATACATACATACATATATCTCTAAGATTTTATGTGGTATTAAGGAGTGTAGTATGTGTAGTTCTTAAGTGGTGATGGTTTTAGTCTAGCTATAAGCATTGATGTATACTTAAGGAATAGATTTAGTGGGTGTGTGTGACTTGATCATTCTAAAATAATATATAAATGTAATTTATAGGGACATTAAGGAGATGGGTTTGAGACAAGTATTGATAATCAGTCTCATATTTGATTGTAATATTATGTCTTATTTCCAATCTCGGGGCTGTTTGGCTGAGCTTTTCAAAATGACTTATTTGCTTATTTGCTTTCTGAAAAGCAAATAAGTCAATAAGCTGTTTTGAAAAGCTCCATTTTAAAGCATTTCAAAATGACTTATTGACTTATTTGCTTTTCAGAAAAGCAAATAAACTGTTTTGAAAAGCTTAGCCAAACAAGCCCCTCATATCCATCGGGCATCAACTATGTCCGTGGGTATAAATATACACGTCGGTTTGTTAAATTCACTTGTTAGGATGTGCAACTTTGTTTCTTAATATTTAAATTTTAATATAATTTTATTAGACGAGACAATTAAAAATATAATGTAAAAGTCAACGAAGGATTAATCGGTACCCGTTAATAAAAAAAATGTTTACGAGCAAAGGTCGGGTAAAAGAGTATATCTATTATGGATAATGAGGTCGAGTATTACCTAATCTCATATTTGTTAAAATTTTAAAGCATAAGCTTATACTTGAGTACCAATCCCCTGCGTCGCAATGGCGAAGCCAAAATTTGTTTCCTATGGTGTCGGGTTTATTCGATGCTCGGATTTATAACAACCTGTCGTCAAAATTTTTGGGTCGGATAACGTCACATTAAGAAAGTCAATTGTAACACTCATCTTATTTATGTCATTGTTTAATCATAAAATACGGACTTTTTAAATCAAAATGCTTAATCAACAAAAACTTAGTTGAATTACACATCGTTTAGCGAGTTAACATAGATGACCATCTAGATCAAAGTAATTACAACTACTAGAGTTTACAAAACATCATTGTTTAAACAAGTTTAGTTAAGTGCGGAAGCTTCAAAAATTAGTGTTCGGTTCTTGATTTCACGCTTGGTCGGCATCCGAAGCTAACGAACATATCCTAAAGTCAAAACCACATAAATAATTAGTTTTGACAACGTTACTTGAGATTATACAAGTCCCAATCACATAAACATAACAAAAATAAAAAAAAATTCGGTTATTAGTCTGTCGCGCCACGCGCCAGACGTAGTTCGATCCTTTGCGTGCCGCGGGAGGCCCCGCGTGTCGCGCCAGTCCCATATGTCCCCGTCGCGTGGCGCGGGGGAGTGCATTTTCCAGCAGGTCCAGTTTCTGGACCTGCATTTTATCCAGCTCCGAAAATTTACTATATTCCAACTTTAAAACATCATAACTTTTGACTCGAGCGTCCGTTTTAGCCAATTCTTTTTCCTACGCGCCCGTAATTAAATTACGGTCCCGTTCATCAACACAAATCACATAAAAATTCAGTTTACGAACAACTGGCCTATGATTCGGCTCTTCGTTTATTCGACCCGTTTTGTTTTCAAGTCCTACAACTTGTTTTTATTATCATCTCTTGTTTCAAGGATTTTACCCATTCCCAAGTTTTCAAACAATAGCGTTTCGCTCACCTACCGAGAGTTGCTTATGCCTAAACAACATACATTGTTTACGAGGATTTTAACATGCTCCTTTTAACAATTTGACAAGCATAACTTCTGAATTTTAAATCCCCATACAAAGGGTTTATTTGCAACAAGTTTAGCGTGTCCGCTTCATGGCTTACGCTTTAATTATGACCATTCATCGAGTGATAGGTTAATCGCTTCGACAATTACAACTCGACATTGTTTTGACTCGTTTGGATGTCGAATGGAGGCCACCATTACAAAGACATACCAAACTCTACATCTAACACATGTTTTGACCCGTTTTATTAGTCTAAGGCACTTCGTCATTTCCGTGACTTAACGGGTTTTCCTCTTTGGCTGAATTCTAATACAACAAACTAGAGCAAATAAATAGCATAATGTAACGAAACCATAGGTCGCGTACTTGCATAATTCATCAATGTTGATTTCTCACCATATTTACCCATTCTCGGGCTTGTCAACCTTAGCGTATCACTTCCATTCCATGGTTTGCGCTTTATAACCCAATTTAACGAGTGATGTTAAGTCGTTTCAAGCATTACCAATTTGACCATTATTTACCCCGTTGGGTTTGTCGAGTGAGTTATATCACTTCATTGACGTTCCAACACGGCTATTTATAACAAACATATTTATTTAACTAGTTTGACCCGTTTGGTTGTCGAGTGCGTTACACCACTTCATTGACATACCAAACGCCATCATTTTCGCCATATCAATATGTAACACCTCGTAAAATCACGTCCAATAATGTATTGACACGTGTAATAAACCCTAATGAAGTCAAACACTGAAATTTAGAGACTAATTTTTCGAAAAATCGAAAAACTTTGATTATGAAAGGACTGGAAGTGTTAACATACCTAAAATAAGTTTCTTATGATGATTAAATTCACAAATGTGCCACTTGATGAATAAGTGTAGCCGTTTGCGTAATTAATTGAAAGTTTGCACAATAAAGGGGTTAAAAGCGTCAACATGTTAATTCTTACCTCTGAGTGACCTTTTAACAAATCGGGAGCTTCATAATA
Source organism: Helianthus tuberosus (assembly GCA_030545235.1). Classification (NCBI taxonomy): domain Eukaryota; kingdom Viridiplantae; phylum Streptophyta; class Magnoliopsida; order Asterales; family Asteraceae; genus Helianthus; species Helianthus tuberosus. The sequence continues at coordinate 3,519,260 of CM060370.1, forward strand.
TTTAATTATACTCTCGGGAATGCCAAATGGTGGCCGTCTAAGGTTTTTATGCCTATAAGTAAAGTTACGCGCAACTTTGCAAGTTAGAGGGACTAAAAGTGTCAATATGTTTAATTATACCTCTGAATGACCTTTTAGCAAACCCGAAGCATCGTGATGATTAATAATACTTTCAAGAATGCTTAATATGGGTTAGATGAGGCTTCAATGCCATTAGATGATGAAATGCGCAAGTTTGCACAATAGAGGGACCTAAAGCGTCAACTTTTGAATCTACGCCCTTCAGTGACCATTTAAGCGAACGGGAGCGTAGTAACATGTATGTATATTCTTGGGAATGATCAATATGGGCCATGGAAGGCTTTGCTATCATTAAACAGCATTTCGCGTTACTTTGCGCAATTAAAGGACTATTTGCGTCAAACGGCAAAAGTATGCCGATTCGTAGGGTTTCGAACCTTCCGGAATATAACCATGAGTTAAGAATGCCCTAATTATTCTTTATATAGCTTAGATATAAGACTAGAGGTGTTTGGTGCGCAAAAATAAACTTTTATGTCATTCAGGGACTAAAAGTGTCAAAAGTGCACAAGTTTGCACTTTTGATCATATCTCGCATTCTGTATATCCCCGGACGCCCAAAAATTTATGTAGGCACTAAAATAATTTATTTTAGTGATCGCCTTGATAAAATCCCACTCGTCGCGTGATTTGGACCGTTTTTAGCGTCCGTCCGTGTTTCGTCGTAATTCGACGCATAACGTGACCGTATGGCCAAACGAACCGACATCCGACATGTTTTTGAACATGTTTCATGTCCCCTAGGTTTAAACATCATAGTGGGGCCTTTATATGAGGTTAACGGGCCTTGAACGTGCCTAAAATGACTTCATAAGCTGACAGGGACCAATTCTATCATTATTGAAACTGCTGTGCAGACCTGGGATGTGAGGCGGGCCGCGTAAGACCACACAGATCCTTACGCGGGCCGCGTGGCCTGATCAGATGCAGAAATAGCTGGAAACAGCCTGTTTCTTGCTGTTTTCATGTCCAAACTGGTTCCTAACTCACACAATCGACTCTAGGGGCAGCCCATAGATTTTATATATGGTTTTACACCTGGCCTAATCTGGTTATGAACTCCCGACACTTGTCGCGATCTCGTGAGGTCCCGAAAACTATATAAAGGAGGTAAGTTCACTTGATACTTCACTTGCATTCTAAATTCTGGAGCTCTCTGGTCATAAACAAGGATTCATTAGGCTCTCTAATCGTAATTAGGACCCTTGTTAGTGTTCATAACCCTTTCTAATTCGTTCTAGCTTAGTTTTTTAACCAAAAGTCAAACCGTCGTAAATTAAGTTTGACTTCGAGATTAAATGAAATTTGCTCAGTCATTTCTCGAATTGAAAGTACCTACAAGTAGGTATTTATGTGGGTAACAAACCCTTAAAAGGGTATTTTCAGATTCCCACTCGAACTATGTTAATTGTCGAGTCAAAGCTTGCTTTAAAAAGTCAACAGAATGATTATTTGCAAATTTAAGCATAATTGGCAATGTAGGGTACATGCAACCTGTTTGATCATTAAAATAATATGGTAACTAATGTAAGAACATGTCTCAACATGTTCAACTCGACAATTTTCAGTTTAAACCCGGATCGGACCCGAAAGTCGCATAATTTGACTTTTGCTTTGACTATCAGTTCTGATCCGTTCATGCATGTTTATGTGACAACCCGCACTAAACCAGGTATCCGTACGACTTAACTAATGATTAATTACTGCTTAATTACTGTGCTTGTTTGAACTAGCTGATGAACTGCTACTTGAATACTGATACATGTACTTACTTGCATCATACTTGCTTGCTGTCACTACATTATTTACATGCTGAACCTTAGTGACAAACATGATGCACAAAAAGCACAGTAGCACAATACACGGATAACCTATTGAACATGCTGATAAAGCCAGCATCAGGCAAACACTGCCTCCAAGGCCCATAAGAGCCTGAGATATTTTGCTACACTAGTAGTGAGTGTAGGGATTCAAGGGTTGTGGAACTGCGTCTCTAGGGATAAGTCACAGTGACAGGATGTGCCTAAAACGTACTCAAAGTACAAAACTCAGCACTTTACATAATAATCCAGCTTCTAGCTGACTAGTAAAGTGCCAAAACATGGGGAAAATAACACTAGACACTTTCCAAAATGTCAGGAAACAAATTGTGTCACTAAATAAATATAACGACACTTTAAAAGCTTTGTTAACGCTTTAACGGATTACTATCCAACCGAACAACCGGGCGTTACCCGAAACATGAAAATATTGTTATTTTCACTATTTATCTTTTTCTGAGCCAGTTAGGGTCCCTGATTACCCTAACACCCTTTGTAATGCATGACACATAACTAACCAAGTTAACTACTTAACTAACTTGGTTTAACTAAACTAATAACTAACCATCTAGTTAGAATCGAACCAAGGGACCCCCCCATCCTAACCGGCCCTAACTAAGGAAGGACACCCTTGTCCTTGTGATGAATATTATAATCAACTTGCTTAATATCTAGGGGGGCATGCAATCCATTGGTTAATGACACTAAACTTTGCCTATAAGTTTAACACTTAACACTTAAGATCATTATCACAACAAACCAACAACACACCTCTCTCTCTCTCTTGCCCTCTACCCCTCTCGGCCGAACCCCCCTATAACCACCCACCCATTTTCGAGTTTGATCATCATCATTCCAAGCATCTACAAACATCAAGGGTCACGTATTAGGAAGCTTGGAGCAAGCGGAACGCGAAGGACCTCTTTCTTTGGCTTTTATCCACCTCATTTGCGCATAGATCCTTCCCTAGCCTTGAGCTAGAGGTATAATGCTTAAAACTCATATTTGAACTAATCTGAAGTGGTTAAAAGGATTTTTATCGGTTAAATCTCGTTAACATGCAAAAAGATGCTTTAAAGTTTACTTAAAACTCTAAAAATGATGGTTAATAGCACATAAGTTGTGTAAATGATGTAGTATTCGAAATTTGTGATTATTGAGACCCGATCTATGATTGTGGTAGCTCGGATCACCATTTAACCCGATGTAGTCATGTTCTTGGATCATGACATAAGGTTATGTTAGAAGATACAAGGGTTAAAAGGTGAAACTCTACCACACATGAAACATGAACTTGTGTAAAAGTATTTTTACTTGCAAAATAGTGTATAAAACTAGCAGATCTACGTATCTGCAAGTGGTATTTTCAAAGGACCAAGAGTTAAAGAAATCATGTTTTCTAAAAGACGGATCTTACAATAACAAGTATGATATTTAGAACACACAAGTGTGTAAACACTTGTGTAACACGAATTCCGACAAAATAACTATCTTTGTAAAAATGGACAAGAAGTTGTAAAGACGGAACTTCTCTAAAAACAAGACTTTTACGAAACCGGCTTTATTTATATAAAGATCCACTAAAGGTAATGAGATTTACCTCATAATCTCGGAAAAACTACAAGTTCATGTAATATACGCAATTTGTATATGTCGACTAGTTTGATGTGTCGGAAATTGTTTGATTAAATAAGGAAGTTGTTGAAATTGATTTTGTAAAAGAAAATGATACGCTTGAAAGCGTGGCCACCTCCAGTTACAGAGGAAACTCTGGCAAAATTTTTCTAACAACCTAACACTTAGAACTATTTACACTACAAGTGTTAGAATTATTTTTGACATGTTTTTGAAATATAAATTTCGCCATGACTTTATTTACTAAATATTCGGAGGTGGGATTTTCACAAAATTTAACGTGATAAATATATATTTTCACACACTGTTTATGATTATTTTGTGGAAATACATAAATATTATTTTTAGAGTAAAAATAATATTTACGAACGTTAACGAATCCAAAATAATTCGAACGCTTTCACCATAAATATATAAGTTACATCGGTAATTATATTACCACTCGATTGTTAAAACGTAACTTACACACTTACGGAAATATTTATGAACGCACATGTATGGAATCCCCCATCCTTGGGAAGGAGATTAACTACCAAGTATATACAGAACGTAAACACGAAATAGTTGTCTAACTATTTCCCAAAGACTTAAACTATAAAGCTAAGGCACGGCCGTCCGTCTAATAGAAATTAGCACTTGTAGGTCGTCGCACAGCTTTCTGATTTGGAGTACTTGGTAGAGACGCACCGACTGTGAGTTCATGTCCCCCTTTTCTCTAACTGTTTTCAGTTTTCTTAACTGCGGGGGTGAAATACATGTTACTTTGATTACGAATACTTTATACACGGTATGGTTAGCGTAAGGAGGTTTACTACTTAGATCATGTGAGTGGGTAGGAGCAATATGAGGCCATTAGTCCTCATGTCGGGACCGAGGGACAGGAGCGGAAGATCTATCTGGGTGTAGCGAGCCCAGCCCCAGGCCAAACTAGAAACGGACCTTGGGGTGACTTTGTCCACATACTAATGCCGTGGCGAAATCTGCTAGGTTTGAGTCTCCCTATTTGCACTTCACATATATCAGTGGCCTTGCAAACCATTGGTGATCACAAGTCCCCTTATTTGCTACATACCACGATCATTTTTATACTCACAAGTGTTTTACATACTCACTTACACATGAACTCGCTCAACATTATTGTTGATTTTTCAACTTACATGTATTTCAGGAAATTAACGGATCTGGCACGGTATGGAACGTTTTCCGCTGCACTAGTTTCCGAGGTCATCCGGGGTTCAGGGGATGTGTCTCTTTCCTGGACAAGACACAATCCTTGAACCATGTTTATGTTATGTTTTAAGTTTGTAATGTCTGTTGAACAAGGTTATGGTTGTTAGGGTATGTTCCCGTTAAAACAATGGTACTGTATTTGGTTTTCAAAACTTAATGGATGATCTTGCATGATTTTACTTCATATAGCTTTGTTACGATTAAGCTATGGTATTAAGAAGTCACACCAAAATTAACCATGCTTCCGCAAAGCCAGGGTGTGACAGCTTGGTATCAGAGCTCTGATCATAGCGAACTAGGATTCTTTCTCGAGTCTAGACTATGATCACTAGGGCTCTCACGAAAACATTTTTCTGCATACCACTTAAGTCCAGATCCAAAACTTTTTACAAACAAATGTTGAGCACATTTTATTATTTATAGGCTCAGCCTGGAGGGCTGAGGCTCGGTCTGGAGGATCGAGGCTCGGTCTAGGTGACCGAGGTAGTTGAGCACGTTGATTTATTATAGGCTCAGCCTGGAGGGCTGAGGCTCGGTCTGGAGGATCGAAGCTCGGTCTAGGTGACCGAGGTAGTTGGCTAGCAAGGCTAGGAAGAGTAGGCTCAGTCATGAAGGTTGAGGCTCGATCAAGGGGACCGAGGCTCGATCTAAGTGGTCGAGGTGGAGGATAGAGCAGTCTTAGAGACTGGGAGGAATTTGACTAGGAGAATTATGTGATACCTTACTTGGTGACTTATGTGATTATCTGGTTATGTGACTTATTATTTGAGCATATTTGTGTTTATGTTACAGACTCATGGATTCAGCCGGTACTGGCGTTTCGGACACCACTGGACCCATACCTATCGTATCTGATGACCCCACATCCCCCGAGCACGAGGTGCACACGTCTGACTATACCAGTACTGACGAGGATGATTTCCAGCCTTTCGCACTACCCGATGGTGCTGATGAGCCTGCAGATGACCCTCCCGCTGAGTACCTACCCCTGGTAGAGATTCCGGCCCCTATACCCTTAGCCGTTTATCCAGCATATGATCTTCTTCTTGACGCCGAGGCTGATGGCGATATTGACCTGTTTGAGGATGAGCCTTTTGAGGATGAGATCCAGGGCGAGGCCCTTCTTCCTGCGGACGATCTTCTGATGATCGCTGACGTTCCCGCTGAGGATTCGCCAGCACATTCTCCTGTCCCAGACTCTTTCGAGTCTGTGGCATCCGCACCTTCTCACACATTGAGCGCACAGCACTTTGCGCACGATTCTGATCCTGACCAGGCATCCTCTGTTGCACCCATTCCCAGTTTTGAGTTTGACCATGATGACATAGAGGATTCTGATCCTATCTTTCCCCCGGGATACGACCCAGATCGTGATATCGAGTTTATACCTATGGATCAGCCCATGGAGGATTTAGCTGACCCGGTAAACCCTATCGACCCAGAGCAGGCAGCCGCTCTAGACCCCATACTTGAGCATGACCCCGTACATGCTGGCATCCCTATTGAGCCTGTTATAGCAGACCCACCTGTTGATGATCTCCCCGTGGATGTTCCTTTGTTAGAGGGCGATCATGTTATTGTTGATCCTGTCGTTCCTCTACCTGTTGTTGATATACCTGTTGACCATCCTATTGAGCACATTGCACCTGTTCACCCTTTTGTTGCACCTGATCCCATTCCACTAGAGCCCGAGCATGCACTGTTCGCGGCACACATGGATCCACCAGATGAGCATGCACAGCACGGTTGGATACCTGCTGATGAGGATGTTCCACCATTTCCCCCTCAGATCCCTGATACACGACATGTTGATTTTTCTTTTCAGGTTCCCCAGTTTGTACCTCCAGCGAGGGCTGGAGAGGGTTCTTCAGCCCATCCTTTTGGGCATGTACCGATGTCTATCCCTTTCATGCCCCAGATGTCATCTGTTCCACCTTCTGTTGCTCCATTTCATGTGGCACCTTTTGACCCCACCAGTGAGCCGTTCCTTTGGGCACCGGACTCTGCTGTACCACCTACTGACCCCTACCATCGTTTCCACATGGGGTATACTATCGAGGACGTTTTGATGTCCTTTGTTGCCCAGCACGAGTCACACACGCAGCGTATCCAGGAGCTTGAGAGAGCTCAGCTGCCACCATGCCAGTGCCATGGTCGGACACACTCTCCTCTGCAGCCATTTCGACCCTTACCTCCAGATTATGCTGCCCGTCTCTTTACACTAGAGCAGCAGGTTGCTTCTATCATTCGTACCCAGCGAGCCATGGAGGAGGAATGGCTCCAGTTACGTCGTTTGTTTTACACCCACTTTCCCCCTCCTCCACCACCATCTGTATAGAGCTCATCAGTGCTGTTTGGGTAGACGAGGGTGAGAAGACGGAGATTGTTGGACTGCACAACATTTTGGAGACTACTTTATGATCCTGACTTTTGTTGACATGTATTTGATGTTGTATTTGACAATGACATGATATAGTTTTTGGACAGGGGTGATGTAGCCCCTAGTTGATTGATGATTGTATGACACAGGGATGTACTGATACACTTACTATGTGGTCTCGATATATGGCAATCACAGTATTCTCACCATATTTGATTCGCTTGATTACTTATTTATATTTTTATGACATGGGCTGTTGTGTGATTGATATTTGTGATGTATTGATAACATGAGATGTTATGTGCTATTACTATTACTATATACGTACGTTTCACTATGGCCTGACCAACGTAAACCATCTTTTAGAAGATGCCGCCGAGACGTGAGACACACATGCCTACTAATGAGGCAGAACTCCAGCAGATTATCGCTGCTGCCATTGCACAATGCGCCGCCTCTCAAGGAGGGACTAGTGGAAGCAACTCTGGCAACACTGGCAACAACAATAATCCACCTCATGGTAATACTAAGTCATTTAGACATACCATGACCTAATTGGATACCTTTAGCAATGATGCTAATGCCAAACGTATGTTATAACGTATGTGCAGGATGCACCTACAAGCAGTTCTTAGACTGCAAGCCCGTAAACTTTGATGGCACAGGAGGTGCTGTCGCCTTTGTTCGTTGGGCTGAGAAAACCGAATCTGTTCTACGCATGAGCAAGTGCGTGCTGGATCAGCAAGTCACCTATATCTCAGGGCTGTTTCTAGATGGAGCCCTATCCTGGTGGAATCTACAAGTACAGACACTAGGCGAAGCTGCTGCCTACGCGCTGACCTGGACCGAACTAAAAGAACTTATGCGCAAAAAGTATTGTTCCCGCGCAGAAATCCAGAGATTGGAGACCGAGTTCTGGCACTTGAAAATGGACGGTCCAAATATAGCAGAATACGTTCAAAGGTTCCATGACTTATCGCATGTGGTACCCTACATGGTCACTCCTTAGTTCAAGAGGATTGAACGCTTCATTTGGGGACTAGCTCCTCAAATCATAAGCATGGTAACCTCATCCAAGCCTGCAACTATTACTGAGGCGATTGATTTGAGCGTGGCTCTCACAGAGGAGGCCATTCGCCTGAACAAGTTTGATGATGCTGAGCATAAGAAGAAAGAGACTCACGTCGAGTCATCAGGAGGTAGCAAACGGAAGTTCTCAAACTTCAAGCAGGGCGCCAGTGTGGCGATTAAGAAAGGAGGATCAGCTGGCAGTGGAAAGAAAAGAAAAGGATACCAGGGCACCCAGCCCAAGTGTAATACCTATCAACGCCACCATACTGGCCATTGTAATGTGAAAGTATGTGAAGCATGTGGAAAGTCGGGCCACTCGAAAGATTCTTGTTGGGCTAGTGCTGGCCGAGGAGGCCAGGGAGGATTTGGGAATAGGAATAATAATCGTGGTGGTAATCGCCCACAAGGAAACTATGGAGGTAACGAGAATCGAGGCAACAATGCTAACCAAGCGGGCGCCGTGAATCGTAATCAGAGGAATGATCAAGCTGGTGGAAACGGGCAAAGACTGGGATGTTATAACTGCGGAGATATCAGGCATTTTAAGAAGAACTGCCCAGAGTTAAACCAAGCCCGTGGAAGAGTGTTCCAACTCGAAGCTAGGGAAGCGCGCCAGGACCCCAATGTTGTTACTGGTACGTTCCCTGTAAATCAACGCTATGCATCCGTTTTATTTGATACTGGTGCCGATTATAGCTTCGTGTCGTTAGAATTTAAGAATATGCTTGGGTTAGCCGCTAATAAGTTAGATATTCCCTACTCAATCGAATTGGCCAATGGAAAGTTAGTAGAAGCCAATGAAGTTATCAGAGGTTGTGTGATCGAATTAGGAGAGCATGAGTTTGCTTTAGATCTACTACCAGTCCAATTGGGAAGCTTCGACGTAGTGGTAGGAATGGATTGGTTATCAGGCAACAAGGCTGAGATAGTTTGTCACGAAAAGGTTGTTCGTATCCTAACCGAAGATGGCGAGACAATTGTTGTTCACGGAGAGAAGCGTGATACGCCGTTAAGAATTATCAGCTGCCTGAAAGCGCGAAAGTGTTTGCAGAAAGGATGTGTTGCCTTCCTGGCACACATTGTGGATAAGAAGGCTGCTGAGCCAAAGATCGAAGACATCCCTGTCGCGAGGGAATACCCAGAAGTCTTCCCAGAAGACTTACCTGGACTGCCACCTCAGAGGCAAGTAGAGTTCCGCATTGACTTAGTTCCAGGCGTCGCGCCTGTGGCTAAGGCACCTTATAGACTTGCTCCGTCTGAGATGCAGGAACTGTCGACACAACTGCAAGAGTTGTTAGACAAGGGTTTTATCCGACCAAGCTTCTCGCCTTGGGGAGCTCCAGTCCTGTTTGTCAAAAAGAAGGACGGTAGTTTTCGAATGTGCATTGACTACCGGGAATTGAACAAGCTGACGATCAAGAATAGATACCCTCTGCCAAGAATCGATGATCTGTTTGATCAACTGCAAGGCTCAAGATTTTATTCAAAGATCGATCTTCGATCTGGATACCATCAGTTAAGGATACAAGAGGAAAGCGTTCCGAAGACAGCCTTCAGAACTCGTTATGGGCACTACGAGTTCCTCGTTATGCCATTTGGTTTGACGAACGCACCTGCTGTATTCATGGATTTAATGAATAGAGTTTGCAAGCCGTACTTGGATAAGTTCGTAATTGTATTCATCGATGACATTCTAATTTATTCAAAGACGAAGGCTGAACACGAGCAGCATCTTAGAGCCATTCTAGAGCTGCTGAAGAAAGAACAGTTGTATGCCAAATTCTCTAAGTGCGAGTTTTGGCTACGAGAGGTGCAATTCCTTGGGCACGTGGTAAATGGAGATGGAATCCACGTGGATCCAACAAAGATCGGGGCGATCAAGGACTGGGAAACGCCAAAGACGCCAACCGAGATTCGGCAATTCCTAGGCTTGGCTGCCTATTATCGAAGATTCATTGAGAATTTTTCAAAGATCGCTCAACCATTGACGCTCCTCACGCAGAAGGATAAGAAGTTTGATTGGGGAATCAAACAGGACGAAGCGTTCCAGATACTGAAGGATAAGCTCTGCAATGCGCCTATCTTAGCTCTACCAGAAGGTACAGATGATTTTGTGGTATACTGTGACGCATCGCACCAAGGATTGGGTTGCGTGTTGATGCAACGCCAAAAGGTTATTGCTTACGCATCGCGTCAACTGAAAGTGCACGAAAAGAACTATACCACACATGATTTGGAACTTGGCGTAGTGGTTTTTGCTTTAAAGATCTGGAGACACTACCTTTATGGTACGAAGTGTACAATCTTTACAGATCACAAGAGCCTACAGCATATATTCAACCAGAAAGAGCTGAATATGAGGCAAAGACGATGGGTCGAATTGTTGAACGACTACGACTGCGAGATAAAGTATCACCCAGGGAAGGCGAATGTAGTCGCCGATGCCCTAAGTCGTAAAGAGAGAATCAAGCCCATAAGGGTTAGAGCTTTAGAGATGATTATACGAACTGATCTTTCCTTGCGCATTCGTGCCGCGCAGAAAGAAGCTCTCAAGGAAGTAAACCTTGAAGAAGAATACCTCCGTGGAATGGAGAAGCTACTGGTACCAAACGAGGAAGGAACGTTATGTTTTGAGAAAAGGATTTGGGTTCCTCTGTTTGGTGATTTAAGGAAGGTTATTTTCGATGAAGCTCACAAATCGCGGTACTCTATCCATCCTGGAGCGGATAAGATGTACCAGGATCTCAAAGATTACTATTGGTGGCCTAGGATGAAAGGCGATGTCGCTGTTTACGTGAGCAAATGTTTAACATGCGCTAAAGTTAAAGCCGAATACCAGAAGCCTTCAGGACTTCTGCAACAACCTGAGATTCCCAAGTGGAAATGGGAACAAATCTCCATGGATTTTATTACAAAATTGCCAAGAACGCCAAGAGGCCAAGATATGATTTGGGTGATTGTTGACCGCCTAACGAAGTCCGCACACTTTCTGCCAATCAAAGAGAAAGACAGTACTAGTAAACTTGCGGAAATTTACATGAGAGAGATCGTCGCGCGCCATGGAGTACCTCTCTCAATCATCTCTGATAGAGACGGAAGGTTTGTGTCAAGGGTATGGCAATCCTTCCAAGAAGCCTTTGGCTCACAATTGAATCTGAGCACTGCGTTTCATCCGCAAACTGACGGCCAGAGCGAGCGAACGATACAGACGTTGGAAGACATGCTGAGAGCGTGTGTTATGGATTTGGGCGGTAGCTGGGATAAGCACTTGCCTTTGGTCGAATTTTCGTACAACAACAGCTACCACACCAGTATTGGTGTCGCGCCATTTGAAGCCCTTTACGGACGCAAGTGCCGATCACCCTTATGTTGGGCTGACGCAGGTGATAGGCAGCTTGCTGGTCCCGAAATCGTCCAAGAGACGACAGACAAGATCGCGCAGATTCTTAAACACATCGAAGCAGCTCGCCACAGAAAAAAGGCCTATGCGGATCCAAACAGGAAACATGTGGATTTCCAAGTTGGAGAAATGGTGTTATTGAAAGTCTCACCCTGGAAGGGTGTGGCACGCTTTGGGAAGCGTGGGAAGTTAAATCCGCACTACATTGGTCCCTTCAGAATTCTGGAAAGAATAGGACTAGTAGCATACAAGCTGGAGTTACCTGCTGAACTGAATGGTGTTCACGATACATTTCATGTATCCAATCTAAAGAAAAGTCCAACTCAAGTCACTGTTGCCATTCCCATCGACGAGATTCATGTTGACGACACGCTCCACTTCGTTGAAGAACCTGTTGAGGTCACGGATTGGAAAGTTAACAAGACCCGCCGGAGCAGTGTCAAGCTCCTCAAAGTTCGTTGGAATGCCAGACACGGTCCTGAATACACCTGGGAATGTGAGGATCGGATGAAAGAGAAATACCCCCACCTTTTTCCTAAGAACCCTGCATCTACAAGCAGAACTTAAATTTCGGGACGAAATTTATTTAACGGGGGGAGAATGTGACAACCCGCACTAAACCAGGTATCCGTACGACTTAACTAATGATTAATTACTGCTTAATTACTGTGCTTGTTTGAACTAGCTGATGAACTGCTACTTGAATACTGATACATGTACTTACTTGCATCATACTTGCTTGCTGTCACTACATTATTTACATGCTGAACCTTAGTGACAAACATGATGCACAAAAAGCACAGTAGCACAATACACGGATAACCTATTGAACATGCTGATAAAGCCAGCATCAGGCAAACACTGCCTCCAAGGCCCATAAGAGCCTGAGATATTTTGCTACACTAGTAGTGAGTGTAGGGATACAAGGGTTGTGGAACTGTGTCTCTAGGGATAAGTCACAGTGACAGGATGTGCCTAAAACGTACTCAAAGTACAAAACTCAGCACTTTACATAATAATCCAGCTTCTAGCTGACTAGTAAAGTGCAAAAACATGGGGAAAATAACACTAGACACTTTCTAAAATGTCAGGAAACAAATTGTGTCACTAAATAAATATAACGACACTTTAAAAGCTTTGTTAACGCTTTAACGGATTACTATCCAACCGAACAACCGGGCGTTACCCGAAATATGAAAATATTGTTATTTTCACTATTTATCTTTTTCTGAGCCAGTTAGGGTCCCTGATTACCCTAACACCCTTTGTAATGCATGACACATAACTAACCAAGTTAACTACTTAACTAACTTGGTTTAACTAAACTAATAACTAACCATCTAGTTAGAATCGAACCAAGGGACCCCCCCATCCTAACCGGCCCTAACTAAGGAAGGACACCCTTGTCCTTGTGATGAATATTATAATCAAGTTGCTTAATATCTAGGGGGCATGTAATCCATTGGTTAATGACACTAAACTTTGCCTATAAGTTTAACACTTAACACTTAAGATCATTATCACAACAAACCAACAACACACCTCTCTCTCCCTTGCCCTCTACCCCTCTCGGCCGAACCCCCCTATAACCACCCACCCATTTTCGAGTTTGATCATCATCATTCCAAGCATCTACAAACATCAAGGGTCACGTATTAGGAAGCTTGGAGCAAGCGGAACGCGAAGGACCTCTTTCTTTGGCTTTTATCCACCTCATTTGCGCATAGATCCTTCCCTAGCCTTGAGCTAGAGGTATAATGCTTAAAACTCATATTTGAACTAATCTGAAGTGGTTAAAAGGATTTTTATCGGTTAAATCTCGTTAACATGCAAAAAGATGCTTTAAAGTTTACTTAAAACTCTAAAAATGATGGTTAATAGCACATAAGTTGTGTAAATGATGTAGTATTCGAAATTTGTGATTATTGAGACCCGATCTATGATTGTGGTAGCTCGGATCACCATTTAACCCGATGTAGTCATGTTCTTGGATCATGACATAAGGTTATGTTAGAAGATACAAGGGTTAAAAGGTGAAACTCTACCACACATGAAACATGAACTTGTGTAAAAGTATTTTTACTTGCAAAATAGTGTTTAAAACTAGCAGATCTACGTATCTGCAAGTGGTATTTTCAAAGGACCAAGAGTTAAAGAAATCATGTTTTCTAAAAGACGGATCTTACAATAACAAGTATGATATTTAGAACACACAAGTGTGTAAACACTTGTGTAACACGAATTCCGACAAAATAACTATCTTTGTAAAAATGGACAAGAAGTTGTAAAGACGGAACTTCTCTAAAAACAAGACTTTTACGAAACCGGCTTTATTTATATAAAGATCCACTAAAGGTAATGAGATTTACCTCATAATCTCGGAAAAACTACAAGTTCATGTAATATACGCAATTTGTATATGTCGACTAGTTTGATGTGTCGGAAATTGTTTGATTAAATAAGGAAGTTGTTGAAATTGATTTTGTAAAAGAAAATGATACGCTTGAAAGCGTGGCCACCTCCAGTTACAGAGGAAACTCTGGCAAAATTTTTCTAACAACCTAACACTTAGAACTATTTACACTACAAGTGTTAGAATTATTTTTGACATGTTTTTGAAATATAAATTTCGCCATGACTTTATTTACTAAATATTCGGAGGTGGGATTTTCACAAAATTTAACGTGATAAATATATATTTTCACACACTGTTTATGATTATTTTGTGGAAATACATAAATATTATTTTTAGAGTAAAAATAATATTTACGAACGTTAACGAATCCAAAATAATTCGAACGCTTTCACCATAAATATATAAGTTACATCGGTAATTATATTACCACTCGATTGTTAAAACGTAACTTACACACTTACGGAAATATTTATGAACGCACATGTATGGAATCCCCCATCCTTGGGAAGGAGATTAACTACCAAGTATATACAGAACGTAAACACGAAATAGTTGTCTAACTATTTCCCAAAGACTTAAACTATAAAGCTAAGGCACGGCCGTCCGTCTAATAGAAATTAGCACTTGTAGGTCGTCGCACAGCTTTTTGATTTGGAGTACTTGGTAGAGACGCACCGACTGTGAGTTCATGTCCCCCTTTTCTCTAACTGTTTTCAGTTTTCTTAACTGCGGGGGTGAAATACATGTTACTTTGATTACGAATACTTTATACACGGTATGGTTAGCGTAAGGAGGTTTACTACTTAGATCATGTGAGTGGGTAGGAGCAATATGAGGCCATTAGTCCTCATGTCGGGACCGAGGGACAGGAGCGGTAGATCTATCTGGGTGTAGCGAGCCCAGCCCCAGGCCAAACTAGAAACGGACCTTGGGGTGACTTTGTCCACATACTAATGTCGTGGCGAAATCTGCTAGGTTTGAGTCTCCCTATTTGCACTTCACATATATCAGTGGCCTTGCAAACCATTGGTGATCACAAGTCCCCTTATTTGCTACATACCACGATCATTTTTATACTCACAAGTGTTTTACATACTCACTTACACATGAACTCGCTCAACATTATTGTTGATTTTTCAACTTACATGTATTTCAGGAAATTAACGGATCTGGCACGGTATGGAACGTTTTCCGCTGCACTAGTTTCCGAGGTCATCCGGGGTTCAGGGGATGTGTCTCTTTCCTGGACAAGACACAATCCTTGAACCATGTTTATGTTATGTTTTAAGTTTGTAATGTCTGTTGAACAAGGTTATGGTTGTTAGGGTATGTTCCCGTTAAAACAATGGTACTGTATTTGGTTTTCAAAACTTAATGGATGATCTTGCATGATTTTACTTCATATAGCTTTATTATGATTAAGCTATGGTATTAAGAAGTCACACCAAAATTAACCACGCTTCCGCAAAGCCAGGGTGTGACAGTTTAAGATCTGCCTTAGAGCTTATTTTGGACCAGGTTTCATATGAGTATAACTCTCTGAGATTATACAACTTGGTTCAATACTTATCCGATTCATATGCATGTTTCCGATTAATGCTTAAATGTTGACTATTATGCCCTTTTGACTATAAAACGTGATTTTTGAAAAAGTGAAAGAGTAGAAACCTTAATTACTGATTTATAAACTTGCACCAAAAATTTGACATCAGTTTGAGGTCTAGATTAGAAGTTATGCTCATTAGCGTAATTTGAAAGCTTTATGTTACTTAAATGGCGTAATTAGCGTATATCCTATCTAAACCCAATTTTGATACCAAAATTTTTACCTACTGATATAAAATAATATTTTGGGATTTTTAAAGATTTTCATTTATTTTTAGGCTGAGCATAACATAGGGTTCTAGGCTTGATTCGGTAATTGCCGGTTTTGCCCTTTTGGGCTATAAAATGAGTTTTACAAATCCTTTTGACCCCAAACCTTTTTCTACTGATCTAATATGATAAATAAAATATTTTGAGCCTTCTGGAATAATAAAAATATCAGCTTTCTATACAAAACCCGGAAATGGCTCCAAATCGCCTTTTTGGGTTATTTTTGACGCATAGTATGTATTAAGATTATGTTGAGCACATAAGGTTTGATACCTACTGATATTTTAAGTAAATTATTATATTTTTATAGTAAGCTAAAGTCTTACACTCAGGTTTCCAGTTTTGACCTTTTAAGCCTATGAGAAATTACCAAAATGCCCTTAAGAGGCATAGTTTGGTTATAAAGGATAGATTTCACATATATATGATACCCTACTGATATAACCTAGTAAATTGAGTAATTTTACTGATTTCATCAGACCCGAAACTCAGGTTCATATTTAAACTCTTTTATAACCTTTTTAATGACCAAAATACCCCTACGGGGCGTAATGTGGGTCTAAATCCGTTTTGGGCATAATATAAGATATCTTTCTGATGTCACAACATAATTAAAGCATAATAACTTAGGAAACTTGCATATGACTCATTTGGTTACTCGTTACGCACTTTTCGCGTTCGGATCGGCGTATGTAACTAGTTTGCATATATTAGCCGAAACGGGTCAAACTATATCATTTTTGTCTCAAAATCCAGAATGTGTTTAGGTTACCCATATTATACAAGTCTTCAAACTTGTCGGGTCAAAACCACATTCTAATCCGGTCTTCGCCTTATCATGCGTTTGAACCGTATCTTTCTGTAAGACTAACCGGTCTAAGCTTAGGCTTAATTAAAGACCCGTTAGCATTCTAATTGGTTATTTATACCATCATTCCAGACTAGAGCCTTCCGGTAAATGGTACCTACGCTTACTTAAGTGAATACGGCTGAGTTATTAAATTCTTACTATTTAAGACAGGAGCTAGCTCAGGTAAATACTCTTAACTTATTTTCCCTATACGGGCTTGGGATACAGTATAATAATACCGCTTGATCGGGTATTGAATATTTAGTCGAATTGTGATTAAATTATTGAGGTAACCCGGTTTAATCTGTATTGTTTGAAATAAAGACCTTTAGGGGTTAATGACCATGTCCCGGATATCCTTGACATCATTGTGTTATAAAATGGCCACGCCTTATGCACGGGGTGTAGGCATACACCTGACAGTTGTTTAAGGAAAAACGATATCTCACTCTCTTGTGGGCCTATACTTGTGGCGTGTCTGTTAATCTGACTCGGTTTCTACATCGGGCCCTAAATGTATAACGAACATGTAAATCTGTATACAAGATTATAACTATAATTGTCCCAAGTTATAAAGAGTTTGTGCCTTGTGCATTCAAATCAATTTTTATTAAACCTTTTCAAAATGAGTCGGTTGAGCGTATTTACCAGTGAAAACTGACGTATTTTCCAAAAGGGTTATGTAACGCCCCAAAATCTGAATGTTAATATTTGTCGTATGTTCTTATGTGACACGTCATGAAATAAATAACTAGGCTATTTAACCTAGTTAAGGGTATGGTCAAAAGTATGAAAAGATGAGGGTAGTGTCAGTTATGTTTTAAAGGTAAACCCGAGGGGCTAAAGTGGAACAAATGAAAGTTTAGTTATAAAATAACTAGACACACACAAACACACACATACGTGTGTGTTCGAGAAAGATCAGGAGGCTCCCATGGAGCCTCAAACCCTAAATCTTCTTTATGCTCAAATCGGAAGGCAAGATGAAGCTTAAATCCATAACCGAGCATGGATTAATGATCACCAACACGAGGGGATCACAAGGTATGTCTTAAATCTAAGATTGGTGATCATGGGTGAAGTGGGTTATGTTCTAATCCATGAGTTTAAGTGGAATTGAGCATGAGTATGTGTTATAATCATCATTTAGAACATGAATTATGAATGGTTTGTGCTAATTTGATGTTTAGATTATAAACCCATTAGTTATGGTGATGAAGATGACTAGACTCATCACCTATGTTCGATTCTTGTTGAAAGAATGATGTAATATGTGGGTATGATGAATTCTTGTTAGATGAATTAGGAGGAATATGATGATGTTATGTTTAATGTTCACTTGGAATGATATATGATGATTAGTAGTAGGATTTGATGGGTTATGTATGAGTTTAGAAGATTTGTGCATGAAATAGTTGTACGTTATGTTTAAAAGGTAGTACTCACGTCAAGTGTATGATGCAATGTATATAGTGTCGTCCGTATAGTCGATTATGATGTTACGGGTATATGTTGATAAGTCGATGGTTACATATGGTTAATAGTTGACTTTTGAAAGTCAACAAGATTAAGAAACATGATTTGACTCGTTGTCGTAAAGGTAGGATTATAGGAAGTCGTTTGGTACATGTTATGTTAATATGTATTATTTGTAATTACATGATGAATTACGTATGATGGAAAGGATATGAAGTCGATTATATGTTTTAATGCTTGTTAGAAATGACTAAGGAAAGTTAAGTGTGAATTATGCGAATGATATGATTGTTACATGTACAAATGAGTATGCTAATAAGGGCGTGGTTTCGATGAAATGAAAGTATAGGAAACACGTCGAGATGGACTCAAGTTTGAGGTGTTAACGGGTCAAGAAGAGGCAAGGAATCGGATACGAGCACGGACGCATAAGGTAAGTGATTTCCGTAATCACTTCTTAGTTCAAGTAAGTAATAAAGTATTGTAATTAATTAAACATGATGTTTGAGGTCAAATATGTGTTAAAGTCTTTCGTCGTAAATGATGGGATTAAAGTTGACCATAATGCCCTTGATGGGTATTTTGGGATAAACGATCTTAAAAGTAGTTTAGGAACAAGTTATGCGATTAGTGTAATGTTTTGGACAAGTATGGAAGTGAAGAGTATGGTCTTGGTATGTCATAAACCAATTAACGCGCAAATACTCTTAACGGGTCAAAAATAAGCATATGAACGACCATGTGTTAAGAGGATGCATAATGTCCAAGAATTTAGTATTTTATGATAGATGTCACTGGTATTATTAGGTTTATCAGAGTTTATGGTAGAACAAACAAGTTATGTTGATGAATGCATGAACGGGTCGAAGTTTGAGTAAGAGGGTAATAAGCCGATAGAGTGTAAGTTAAGAATTTCCTTAATCCGGGTATGGGATTTTAAGTTCACATGATAGAGTGTGAATTTACAAGCATGTAGGAAGAAACGGGAGGTTAAACGGGTAAACGGTTCAAAAGTTACGCGCGTTTTAGTGCGTTCGGACGACGAAACGAATCTGCAGAAAAAGAGGATTTAGGGAGGGCGTCGCCGACGGGTGCATAGCCCGTCGCCGACGGGTTGGTTTGATGACGATTGTGCGCGACGCCTTATGTTTCTGCCTACGGGCAAATGTGTTTACGGGTTTTTCCCGAGCCCGTCGCCGACGGCTTCTTCTGCTTGTTTTCTCTGTTTTTCGCGTCATGCATTCCCGGTTAACCCGTAACGCTCCCGAAAGGCTCCTTAACATTGTATGAGTTAATATGTATGTGTATATGTACGTATGTAGAGACGTAAGAATATGTACGTGTGAGTGGAAGTATGTATATGTATAGCTACATTCATTTTATGAACGTATGTAAGTATGTAGTTATATATGCATGTACGTTTATATGTAGGTATCGGTGTATGCATGTAATCAAGTCGTTATGTATGAGTATGAGCTCTAGGCAATTAAGTATGAAGGTATACACGTGTGTGGGTATGAACATATATATATATATATATATATATATGTGGATGGAAATATGTAAGTATGTGTATGAGTAGGTAGTAAGGTATGTAGGTATGTAGATATGTATTTATGTATATGCGAAGATGCGTATGTGTATATGTACGTATGTAGAGACGTAGTAATATATGTGTATGTGTAGATGTGTATTTGGTACATACGAAGGTACATATGAGTGTATGCATGTAGGTAGATATATAGGGAGGCATGTACGTTTGTAGACGCGTATGTATGCATGTAAGGATGTATGTATGCGTGCTTTAGATACGTCGTGTAATACGTTATTAATGGTGCGCCTTGAGAATGATAAGTAATGCAGGTACACTATCGAAGCCTCACCGGGACAAGGATACGCAGATGAAATGCTTAAAGTTAGAAAATTAATGGGATGGGAAGTGTACGAGATTGAACCTTGTTTATGTATTGTATACTAATGTTATAAATGTATGTGGTGAACTGCAGGTTGTACGAACCACAGGCGGTTATCACGAGGAATAGAGATCGAAGATCGAGTCACAAAGTAGATTGTACGGGGATATATTTGAGTATGTACTTTAGTAAACATGACTTATATCTTATCTTTGTAAAAAAATTCATAATTAAATGAACTTTCGAGTAAGTCAAGATGTTTGTAATGAAAGAAATTTTATGGTACGTATTTTCCGCTGCGACTTTTGTCATGTACGAATTAGGGTCTTACAGGTTAAGTGAAAGGTACTGGACGTAATTGGCTGGAAGCTCAGGGCGTTAATAAGGAATCTTGCAAGTTCTAGGCGTCTAAAGTCTGTTGAATAATGTTTATGTTTTAAGATCCGCCTGTGGATTCTTTACTTTCCGTTGTAATACTGGATATTACTTTATATTCGGATTGTAATATATTTACCTTTTGCTTCCGCTGTGCATTTAAATATTGTGTTGTTTGACTATGATGATATCAACTACGTCACGATACTCCCCACCGGGCCCACCGGTGACACGTGGAAATTAGGGGTGTGACACAATATTAACATATCTACGACTAGGCTTATCTACATAAATTTAACGAGACGACAAGTCACGTACCTTTAAAGTGCACCCTTCAAATGCGTATCTCCTCCGGCTTGTCCACTCGGCGATCCGGATTCCTCGCCTAAAGAGTTCAATTCACATTCAATTTAGAACTCTTTTCATAGTTATTAACGCATAATTCGCTAAAATAATCAAATATGCGTTTTCATCCGATTCTTAACATATTAACCCTCACTTAGGCATTTTAACGAATACCTAGCGGGTCTGATTTTACATAATCAATACTAAGTTCATGTCTTGTTATTTCCATTGCTATCAACTTCAATTAGGCATATCAACACATAATTTTTAACATCAATATTCCAGAAATTCCTTCTTAAATTCAGATTTCACTAGAACAAGCATTATAATCCTAGTGTTCATCTAATTTCTACAAACCCATTGATCACCTACAATGGTGATTATAAACCCTACAAGTATGATGCAAGGTTTTTACAAGAAATCATCTAGGGTTTATCCCTAGACATCATATCACTTCTAATTCCAACTATACAACAATCATGCAGGTTCAAATTCAAAACTCATGAGTTCATCTAAAATTTGAAGTGGAACCAAATATCGAAATTTCACATACCTTACGATCCCTTCGTCGAGGTGATCACTAATATGTGTTCAGATTTCATTTTAGACTTGATTTAGGCCTCCAATTTGTGAGTTTTTGTGAAAATTAGGGTTTGAAAGAAACCCCCTGGTCGCCCCTTTCTTCTGTACGACCCAAACACACACTCATGTGTGTGTTTGGTGTTTTATTTACTAATTAAACTTTCATGTTTCAAGTTTTTGCTAATTAGGTCCCTTAACTTTTGATTATTATAGTTAGCTGTTTTAAACCTTATTATATATCACCTCGAGACTCGTAACTAACTGGGTTATAAATTCCTAGTTAGTTGATTCTCGTTTGATTAATACTTTATAATGAAAATATAAAGTTTTATATTTTTGGGGTGTTACATCAATACCAAAGGTCAAAGAAAAAAACAAGTGTTAAAAATACAAAGTCATTTGAAATATGCATAAAATACATTTTAAAGTTGTTACCTACAAGATTTTGTGTTTTAGAAACATCTCTCAACGCTTGTCGCTGCAACCGGTAAAACGGATGTTATTTAGTTTCAACAAACGATAGGTGATGTGCGTGAGTGTTATTAGTTTTTAATGTATATATTAAGCCTTTTTTAACACTTTTTTTAGCCAAGTTTTAAATTTATAAAACACGATATTTACTAACACTAAACACACATATGGGCAAGTGCATCCATCGTGAGCGTAGTATAGTGTTGGCAAGATACCGAGGTCGTCCAAGGACACAAGAGCTTTTAGTACCGGTTTATCCTCAACGTCTAATCAAATCAAAAGTTTAGAAAAATGTTTTAAACTAGAAAAATAAAAACTAACTAAAATGCTGAAAATAAAAATAAAAATAAAAACAGATAGACAAGATGAATCACTTGGTTCCGACTCGTGTATAGTGTAACCTTTGATTATTTCCGCACTTTTGCACTATTTTAAGAGATTATCTTAGTTATTGTAGTAGGCCCCTCTTTTGGAGGTGACGTTACCCTCAACCCAGTAGTTTGAGTCAAGAAGGATACAATCCTAAAGGGTCGGATTATTGAAAGATAATTAATTAATTTATTAATGCAAATTATGGTAGGCCCCTCTTTTGAAGGTGACGTTACCCTCGACTAAGTAGTCTGAGTCAGCAGGGATACAGTCCTAAATAGCCGGGTTATAGTATTAATAGTAGTTTAACTTATGAGGGGATCAAAGAGTTTGGACCCCCGCCATCCAATACCGTTAAGTATTGAAGGAGGTCCTACTAAATTTGACCTAGGTCCCTTGCAGGATCTCTAAACGCTGAACAACGGCAAGACTCTTACCAAACCGTTCCCTTAACCCCCGACCAGGTAGCCAACATACCTCCATATAGACCGTGGAGATATGAATGGTGAAAATCTTTTATTTTATATAGACAGTAAAATAATGCCAAGACACCACGGACAAACGATAAGGAAGAATCACCTTCAACATAAGAAACTAGTTATTAAAGTCATTAATACAAAACCAAGTAAAAAGTGCGAAAAGATTAAAAATAAAAAGTATTACACTAGACACTTGTCTTCACCAAGTGATGTAAGAGACTTAGGCAAACATGACCTTGATTGTCAAGAACTCTTACGATCAATCTTGGATCCCGAGACGACTCACACACTCTATGATGGACAATGGATGATGGTGGTGGATGATGGTGTTATGGTGGTGGTGGGTGGTGGGTGAAGTGTGAGAGAGGTGGTGTGCCAAGGGATGGTTTGAGCTTGAGCCAAGCACTCCTATTTATAGGCTGAACAGAAGCTCAGGCACGGCCCCGTGTCCACATCCTCTCTTTCTTCATTTAATGCAGCTTGTCTTTATTAGTTGACCACGCCCCCGTGTCCGCTGAGCACGACCTCGTGTGCAGAAGAATATTTGTACTATGAAGATTTGCCTGGATTCTGCGAATCTTATAGTTGACCACGGCCCCGTGTCTGCTAAGCACGGCCCCGTGGTGGGCAATAGAAGCTTCTATCACTTTTTCTTTTCTGCTGACACTTGGGCACGCCCCCGTGCTGGCTGAGCACGGGGCGTGTTCAGTCTTCTGTCTTCTTGTTTTGCTTGGGAAGATGCTGTCGTGGGGTCGGGCATGTCACGTTTGTTCATTTTCTTGTATTTATGTTAGATTTTGCTGTCTTTTTGCTTCTTTTGTTAATTTGAGCTTATTTAATCCTGAAAATACAAAATGAAGACAAAAGCACACTTTTTCCAACATTAGTACTAAAAAGGGTTAGTTTTATGCCACAGTTGATGTAATTTATATGTTGCATTTTGCACACATTAATAGGCTAATGGATATCCAACATGGAAGATCATCCAAATCAATACTCGCAGGACCACTATTTGAAGACGATGAATCAAATGTTGTTGACTCCCAAATCGTCTGATTTCCATGTCTGTTAGTTTTCTTAACTGCTCGAGCATTGGCACAAGTCAATTAGTCGCTTGCTGGATTCACCATTTGATTAGTCGGCTTCTAAG
The DNA here is from genome assembly GCA_030545235.1 of Helianthus tuberosus. NCBI lineage: Eukaryota > Viridiplantae > Streptophyta > Magnoliopsida > Asterales > Asteraceae > Helianthus > Helianthus tuberosus. The sequence goes on from CM060370.1 coordinate 3,543,178, forward strand.
TAAAATTAAGGTTTTTGAGTAAATAAACAAAACGAGCCTCTTTGGATGATAAAAGACTATTTGAGAGTCTATAAAACATAGCATCTTAAAAATGATAAAAGAAAAACATGTGATAAAAATTGATAGAAGAAAAACAGCATGCTATAAAAACTAAATATAATATTAAAATAACAATAAAAAATTAAATATAAATAATAATAAAATACGTGAGAGTATGCTGGTTTAATATTATATTATTATGAATATTAAAATAATAATATATTCAAACAGATACATTTTACTATGGACAATATATAATATATGAGAGGAAGCAAGTTTGGTAAAACCAACCTTTCTAGTATCTGTAAATTAAAAGGAAACTGGTAATTTTTACGTCGCACGTTGTGGAAAACCGAGCAAATAATAATGTAAAACAAACGTGATTTAAATTGGGTTGGGTTTATATAGTTTAAATATATTAAAAAACCATTTTTTATAAAAAAACGGCTATATAGCCGTTACCCCTTAAAAATCCAACGATCGAGAGGGCAACGGTCATAAATTGAACGCAGTGACTTGCCCCCACTTTAAACTCACCCCGAGTGGTGAAGGGGAAGCGTGACGGTGTTCCCCGCACGAAAAAGGGATTCACCGCCCTATACCCCACACCCATCTCGTTTACCCTTATAGAGAATTTATACCAACCTTTTGAATAAATAAAACTTTAATATAAAATCAAGGAAATGAAAAAAAGTTAATGAATTTGCGTATAATTATTTTGAGTGAAGTTGTTTTTGTTATAGTTTTGGACAAATATCTTTGAACTAGGCAAGGATAATTTGAATACCTTTTTAAGTTAAGAATCTCGTGAAGATTTGATGTAACAAATCGTTTTTTTATAAAAAAAAATATTAGAGCTTGAAATATAGATATTTTTTGAGTGTTTTAAGCCCAAAAAAAAAAAAAAAAAAGTCCCAAAAGCTTTGATTGGATTAAAAAAAATTTATATGTAACATGTGTCACATATTTTTATGCTAAAAAAACGTATGTAATGTAATGTAACATATTTGTGCTTTTTTTTCTCTTTATAACACCTGACATTTTTTTGCTCAAAATGAGCACAAATTTGTATATTACACGCCTTAGAAATATATAAATAAATTTGTTTTTTCATGATATTACAAAAGGTTTTTACAATTTTATCAGCTAAAGTGGATTTTCTCTATATATTTCCCCTATACACCTCTTTTTTAGACTGGTAGATATACATAATAAGGGTTACGATTAAATACAAAGTCTTCTCAAAATAAGTTGTAAAAAAGGTATCAAACGAACTTCGATTAACCTCATTCAAGCGGTATTAGAACTATCTATTCGAACTCTACGATATGAGATTTTAGGTTTTCACTTTTGGTTCTATAGCTTATAGATTTTTGTATTTTTTTATTATATCAATGTGTCTATTTATTTAGAATTGTGTCTTTTCTATATTTACGTCATCGTGTCTTATTTCTTGACATCGTGTTATATTTTTCGACATTGTATTAGGCTATCTATTTTTTGTTTTCTCTTATAATATATAAATAGTACTTCGAAATTCATTTTTAAAGACATGTTTTGATGACTGTATGTGTCAACCGATTAAATTACATTTTATTCAACTTATATAATACACAGTTTCATTCAACCTTTGTAATACACAGTTTTATTCAACCTATGCAACACATGTGTTTTTTTTAAGATATATTTTTTTTATTACTTAATGTATAAAATTATATTTATTCAACCCGTGTAACACACAGGGTTTTAACCTAGTATATAAATCAAATTATTTTTTCATGATATTACAAAAGGTTTTTACAATTTTATCAACTAAAGTGGATTTTCTCTATATATTTCCCCAATACACCTCTTTTTAGACTAAACTGGTAGATATACATAATAAGGGTTACGATTAAATACAAAGTCTTCTAAAAATAAGTTGTAAAAAAGGTATCAAACGAACTTCGATTGACCTCATTCAAGCAGTATTAGAACTGTCTATTCGAACTCTACAATATGAGATCTTAGGTTTTCACTTCTATAGCTTATAGATTTTTGTATTTTTTATTATATCAATGTGTCTTTTTATTTAGAATTGTGTCTTTTCTATATTTACGTCATTGTGTCTTATTTTCTTGACATTGTGTTATATTTTTCGACATTGTATTATATTTAGCTTGACATCGTGTCTTTGTACTTTTTTTTAAATTTAGAAGGTTTGTACAATAACTTTACCCTGCATGATAAACTCTAAATATTTGATCTGAGAAAGTCGTTATAAAATACTATAGACTCAACTTGTCACAGACCGATCCCATAGCAAGATGCTATAGAAAATTTGGTAGACACTAAAATGATTATGATTATGATTAGTAGACACTAAAATATGCTTGGGTCAAATATGCTTTTTTTACATAAATATAAAATATATGGAAAATTTGGTAGAGTTTCATCAAAAGTCAATGGTTATTAATGTTGGCAATGTCGTTTTATCTGCATTTCTTTTTCTTACTTAAAAGCACCGAGCAATCCACTCCGTGATTGCGCTACTAACCTCAATCTTCCGAATAAACAAAGAACTAGTCATATAAGTTGAAAATAATGTATATTTATATAAATAGTTTTACAATTATATCGAATATTTGATATACTTATAAGATTTGTAAAATATATTTTGGCAAGTCAGTTTAATCTATATAACACAACTACAAAATCACATAAATAAGTATATATTTTACTCTAGTACATAATACAGTTTAATAACCTTTCAAAAAAAAATACAGTTTAATAGTAACAAAAATCGACAAAGTACTTCTTACAATATTGTAAGATATGTTTTTATCATCCTTTACTCAAACTCATATAGAGAGTTTTTTCCCAAACTAGTGTAGATGCAAAAAGTATTTACCTATTTGGGTACTTTGAAAAGTATTTACCCAAATAGGTAAAAAAAAATTTAACGGTCAGATTCTATGATTAATAGAACAGGGCCAACAATTGCTGTAAAAACCAGAAATTACAAAACGAAAACAGAAATAAAGCGAAAAAACATTACATTACGGCCCCCATTTCATCAATTACTTTACTATATCTCTAATGTTAAAATCCATCCATCTCTCCAAAACGGTGCTTTGTAGTTTTGATCTGCTCTTTAGCCAAACGAAACTTTCCAATATTATCTCCTGTACAATGTTGTTTTCAGTTCGAGAATAACCGTCAAATTCCTTTTCGTTTCTTGCCTTCCAAATAGTCCACATGGTCGTTTGAAAAATCCCATTAACGATTTTCTTCCATTCTGCTGATCCTATTTGGCCTTCCACAAAGTCAAACGCTTCAACGCAAGATCCGAACTCGTCAAGTATAGCTATTTTCAGCCAATCTGCTATCTTTCTCCACACTTGCTTTGACATGATGCACTTACAGACATGATGTATGGCCGATTCCACTTGTGCCTCACATCTTAGACATAATACTTTTGTATCTACACTAGTTTGGGGAAAAAAATATTTTTTATATGTACACTAGTTTGGAAAAAAAAACTCCTCATATAGAAATATTTATTTTGCCACATTGAATAAAAACACAGGAAAGTTGTCAAGTTTCATTAAAACTTACCTGTAATCCACAGAAACCAATAAATAACAATAATAATTATAAATATGTTATTTATCCTGAAATAAAATGTTTGAAAGGTGAAATATTAACTAAGAAAGGACGTTTCATGCATCAAATCTCATAAATTTTTTACGACTTTTCATTCACTATACTACGTACCATGTCGCTGGAAAAATAGCTCAAAATACGGTGATTAGTTTTAACGTATTGTAAGAATTGCTAGACACTAGTTGGTCGGCGGAAAACCGACTAGCAGTTAATCGGGATCAATCAGATTAGAATTTTTATATATAGTTTGTAGTTATATATACACATACATTTTTATATGTAGTTTTTAAAATAGACATGTTTTAACCTCACATTCAATTTTTTAAAAACCGGCTTTTTATTCATACCTGGTTGGGCATTGAAATGGTTTAACCATTGAACCGGGTTGTACCAGCCGGTTTAACCGGGTTACTAGTTAACCCTATAATTCCACAAAATACAAATTCATCTACACAATAACCAAACCTCAATTAAGATTTATGTAATTGAACACAATTTTATCTAAAAACAACTATTTTCTTGTAAAATAGAGTTAATTACATAGTTAGTCACTGTGATTTACACAAACTAACAATCTAAGATACTAATAGTTTAAAATCACTTCCTAAGGTACTAACTTTCCATTTTTTAACATTTGGCTAATAGTTTAAAATCAATTCCTAGGGTACTAACTTTCCATTTCTTAACATGTGGGTAGCACTCTAAGAAGTGATTTTAAACTATTAGTAACTTAGATTGTTACTTTGTGTAAACTACATGAACTAATTATGTAATTAACTCTGTAAAATATGATGCATTTTAATAGCATTTTTATTACTTTTAAACAATATTACACTGGATGATGTTTGGGTAACAGTTTCAATAGCGATGAAATATTGGAAGGGAAGACACTAGGTTAATTATCAGAAATATGGAAAATCGGTATTACCTTAATATCGTATTTTATTATAATTAAAAAATCAAATTTTAAGATAATGCAAACCGGTTCAACGGTTTGAACCGGTATAACCGGATTTATCGCCGGTACATAAGACATGCTGTATTCGGGTTTTACCGGCCTTTAACATACCGGTATTTAAAACATTGCTTTCATTGGCCTATTTTTTAAAGTAAATGATGGGAATTTATAAGGTTTTGTCGAAATTTCAGCGATAAAATACACCTAAAACCCACAAATAATATAATGAAGCTTACTAAAATACCATATTCAAACCCTAATAGTCCATAAAAACTTCAAACATACCACCGTAGAACTATGAATAAAAAACACAACATGCTAATCAACATAAAACACAATAATATTTGTCATTCTATAATCAGAGCCTTATCATCCAAAAAACAACACAAAACTCACATATATAATGTTTTAGTAATTTTCATTATGTTATTTGTAGGTTTTTGATGTGTTTTATAATTAATATCGTAGTGTTTTATGACTTTATACCCTTTTTAGGAAATTTGGAGTTTGTAGCTAATTTTAACACACACATCTATTATATATAATAAATTAAAGTGATTTGGGCCACGTGTCACTTGATTAGGGCATCCTCAGTTCCATTTTCCAGCCCAACAGTACCAAGCTTCCATCCCTTTTATACTCCCTCTGTCCCCTGTTTTCCTTTTCAAAACCCTAGATCTGAATCTTCTTCTCCTTCTCATGTACTCTTCTCCCTTCTGAATCAAAGATCAAACCAAATCATCTCATCATGAATCATTCGAAGCGTCACCAGGTAAGCCATATATCTTCATTTATTTCAGTATTGTAGCCCTAATTTCGGTTGCAATCCTAACTCGGTTTTCTTGATTTTCTAGCCCTAATTCGACATTGAACCTGAAATTGAAGAACACATAACTCGAAATCAGCCTTTGTAATTTTCATGTCTGGTTATACCATGAAGAGGTAATATCTGGCTTTTGTAATTTTCATCCCGATCTATAGTTGGTATTTCTTGTCAGATCTAAAGTTTAACCATGGTTGATGTTGGTTTTTCCATTTGAGGATTGATTTGTAATTTTCATCTTCTTCGTCGACAAGGCTCTTCCATTTGAGGTTTGATTTGTATGTTTATAGATCTGTGTTGATTTCTTCTTATTTTCATACAAAGTTTCTAATTAAACCCTAATTTCTACTCCTAATCTCATCATATGGTTCCAAGGTTTTTGTCATCGATGGTCATCAAAGTTAAGATCCGCTTACCTGTGGCTAGATTTCCGCCATGAACTGGTATGTTTGAATATGTTCAGAAACTAAGGGTTTTTTTCTTAACGTTGATGATATGAGTACAACATCTGTTGATTATTGATCTGTGAATATGTTCACTGATTATTCTTTTTGAAATTAGGGTTTCATTTGCTTGAGATTTGAATCTTCCGATTGTTGAAGCCTTTGAAGCCGATCCTTTTAAATTTCCAGTTCCGGAGGTATGATCTGTTTGTAACAGCAGTGGTTCATCATCTACAGTGGATTCAACATCAGGTGTTTGGTTAATTTTTGGTCAGGTTTCCAGTTCAGTTTTGATGTTCACTTATCTAATTTTCATTTTATTTTATTTTTAGGCTTCTATATGATTATGAGGTTGATGATTGAAGATGCAGTTGAAGCTATCATTTGAGTGAAATGAATGTTGATTTATCAGAAGATGCAGTTGAAGGTATCTTAAATAAGGTAATAATTGCATTACATCCCTGTTGAAAAATAGAATTGATAAATTTAGGGAAAGTGAGGTTGAAAGATGATAACCCAACAATGGAGATCTCATTCTACAGCTTCGATAAATTGAGCGGTATTCTCATGTAATTCTTCCTAGATGCTTCCAATGAAGCATCACTTTGGACATCTGTTGTCTTCAAACATCTATTATCTATTCTATCTATTATATATAATAAATGAAAGTTATTTGGGCCACGTGGACCAAATAACTTTCATTTATTATATATAATAGATAGAATAGATAATAGATGTTTGAAGAACAACAGATGTCCAAAGTGTTGTTTCTTTGGAAGCATCCATGAGCTATTATTTGAGAATACCCTTGAATTTATTGAAGCTGTAGAATGAGATCCTCCACTGTTGGGTTATCATCTTTCAACCTCGCTTTCCCTAAATTTATCAATTCTATTTTTCAACAGGGATGCAATGCAATTATTCCTCTCAATTAAATATACCGACCCTTGCTTCCTCTCAAAGTGTTATGGAATGGTTATAACAGCTGATCATGCTAAGGATTGTTATAACTAACCACTGGTCCTTATAAAGACTGATGGACTTAAAGACTGATGACGCCTATCCACTGTTGAAGACAAATCCCTGTTAAAGACAAGCACTTATGTATCTCATCTCTGATTATTTGTTTCTTTGTTCTTTGATTATTTGTTAGATGTACAGATTTTACAGAATGTAGTTAAGAGCCGCACATAAATTTGACCAGTTATGGTTTCGGTAAGTATCTGTTAATTGTCTTTGATTTGTTATTGTTTATTCAGATGCTTGCATTGGTGTACCATGTGATTACCAGTAAATTGATTTTGATATGTTTATAGTTTTTGTTTTTCACAATCTGTTTTGTTGGTTTATTCACCCATGTTTCATTCATAGATCTCTATAATCCATATTTATGGTTTCAAATATGTTTCCTGAGTTATTTACAGTTGTAGCACACCAAATATTTGTTATTTGTATTGAGTTGGTATATTGGGATTAAATATTGAACTGATGGAATTACAACAAGTCCAGGTTATGCTTCAAGCTGTCTCGATCTCTTTGGAGCTGGATAGGTGGCTTTCGGAGGTCTGAAAAACATAATTGATAAATTTAGTGAAAATGGGGTTGAAAGATCATAACCCAATAGTTGAGGATCTCATTCTAGAGCTTTTGATAAATTCAGGGTTATTTTCAAATAATGCTTCCTAGATGTTTGAAGACCGACAAATGTTCAAAGAAAAAAACCTGTGGACGTTTGTATGTCTTTGTCGTTCTTCAAACATCTGGGAACCATTATTTGAGAATACCCCTGAATTTATCGGAGCTATAGAATGAGATCCTCCACTGTTGGGTTATCATCTTTCAAATCCATTTTCTCTATATTTATGGATTCTGTTTTTCAACAGGGATGTAATGCCATGACTCCCCTCAATTGAATAGACGGACACTTGCTTCCTCTCAAAGGGTTATCGAGAGGTTACAACAGCTGTTCATGCTAAGGACTGTTATAATTAAACACTGCTCCTTATAAAGACTGGTGGACTTAAAGACTGATGAGGCATATCCACTGTTGAAGCATATCCACTGTTGAAGACAAAAGCCCTGTTAAAGACAAGCACTTATGTTACCTAAAGCCTGATCAACGAAAGGAAAACCACTGCTCAGTAGCAGCAGTGGTTCAACATCTACAGCGGATTCAACTTTAGTATTTATGTATCAGTGTTTCTTATGTAACAGTGTTTAGTGTAGCAGTGGTTCGCTATAGTTTATCTCTAGAGACAAACCCTATACAGACTGAAAGACGAACCACTGCCCTACAACAATAGTGGTTCAGCATCAACAGCAGATATTCTACCTTTGTTTATGTTGACAATGTTTATATGTAACAGTATTTATCACATCAGTGTTTTATACTCTGTTAGATTGTTAGATGTCATATCACTGAGATGTTTATATGTAACAATATTATCGCATCACCCCAGCATGCTAACTGATCTGTACTATAAATTGAACAGTGGTTTGATCTTTATACTGTTAAATAAAAATGAAGTACACTTGGATGATTATTAAGCTCCTCATTTTGATTGTTTGGGTATAGTATTCTTGAAATTGGTCTTTTTTTTTGCAAACAGTTGTTTATGGGCCAACTTCTTTTTAAAGTCAAATGATGTGCACAAAATGCAACATATAAATTACATCAATTGTGGCATAAAACTAACAATTTTTTAGTACTAATGTTGGAAAAAGTGTGTTTTTGTCTTCCTTTTGTATTTTCAGGATTAAATGAGCTCAAATTAACAAAAGAAACAAAAAGGCAACTAAATCTAACATAAATACAAGAAAAGGAACAAACGTGGCATGCTCGACCCCCCGACAGCATCTTCCCAAGCAAAATCAAGAAGACAGAAGACTGAACACGCCCCGTGCTCAGCGAACACGGGGGCGTGCCCAAGTGCCAGCATAAAAGACAAAGCTATAGAAGCTTCTATCACCCACCATGGGGGAGTGCCCAACGGACACGGGGCCGTGGTCAACTCTAAGATTCGCAGAATCTGAGGAAATCTTGATAGTACAGATATGCTTCTGCACACGGGGGCGTGCCCAGCGAACACGGGGGCGTGGTCAACTAATGCAGACAAACTGCAATTAATGAAGGAAGAGAAGAGGATGGACACGGGGCCGTGCCCAATGGACACGGGGCCGTGCCCGAGCTGATGTTCAGGCTATAAATAGGGGTGCTTGGCTCATTTGCAAGCCATCCCTTGGCACACCACCTCTCTCACACTTCACCCACCACCCACCACCATCACAACACCATCATCCACCACAATCATCCATTGTCCATCATAGAGTGTGTGAGTCGTCTCAGGATCCAAGATTGATCGTAAGAGTTCTTGACAATCAAAGGCCATGTTTGCCTAAGTCTCTTACATCACTTGGTGAAGACAAGTGTCTAGTGTAATACTTTTTATTTTTAATCTTTTCGCACTTTTTACTTGGTTATGTATTAATGACTTTAATAACTAGTTTCTTATGTTGAAGGTGATTCTTCCTTATCATTTGTCCGTGGTGTCTTGGCATTATTTTACTGTCTATATAAAATAAAAGATTTTCACCATTCATATCTCCACGGTCTATATGGAGGTATGTTGGCTACCTGGTCAGGGGTTAAGGGAACGGTTTGGTAAGAGTCTTGCCTTGTTCAGTGTACAGATCATGCAAGGACCTGGGTCAAATTTAGTAGGACCTCCTTCAATACCCACCGGTATTGGATGGCGGGGGTCCAAACTCTTTGATCCCCTCATATGTAAGCTACTATTAATACTTTAACCCGGATACTTAGGACTGTATCACTGCTGACTCAGACTACTTAGCCGAGGGTAACGTCACCTTCAAAAGAGGGGCCTACCATAATATGCATTAATAACTTAATTAATTATCTTTCAATAATCCGACCCTTTAGGTAGGCCCTTCTTTTGAAGGTGACGTTACCCTCGGCTAAGTAGTCTGAGTCACCAGGGATACAGTCCTAAGTAGCCGGGTTAAAGTATTAATAGTAGCTTACATATGAGGGGATCAAAGAGTTTGGACCCCCGCCATCCAATACCGGTGGGTATTGAAGGAGGTCCTACTAAATTTGACCCAGGTCCTTGCAGGATCTATACACTGAACAAGGCAAGACTCTTACTAAACCGTTCCCTTAACCCCCGACCAGGTAGCCAACATACCTTCATATAGACCGTGGAGATATGAATGGTGAAAATCTTTTATTTTATATAGACAGTAAAATAATGCCAAGACACCACAGACAAACGATAAGGAAGAATCACCTTCAACATAAGAAACTAGTTATTAAAGTCATTAATACATAACCAAGTAAAAAAGTGCGAAAAGATTATGAATAAAAAGTATTACACTAGACACTTTTCTTCACCAAGTGATGTAAGAGACTTAGGCAAACATGGTCTTTGATTGTCAAGAACTCTTACGATCAATCTTGGATCCCGAGACGACTCACACACTCTATGATGGACAATGGATGATGGAGTTGTGATGGTGGTGGGTGGTGGGTGAAGTGTGAGAGAGGTGGTGTGCCAAGGGATGGTTTGCAAATGAGCCAACCACCCCTATTTATAGCCTGAAGAGCAGCTCGGGCACGGCCCCGTGTCCATCCTCTTCTCTTTCTTCATTAATTGCAGTTTGTCTGCATTAGTTGACCACGCCCCCGTGTCCGCTGGGCACGCCCCCGTGTACAGAAGCATATCTGTACTATCAAGATTTGCTTGGATCTGCGAATCTTATAGTTGACCACGGCCCCGTGTCCGCTGAGCACGGCCCCGTGGTGGGCGATAGAAGCTTCTATAGCTTTGTCTTTTATGCTGGCACTTGGGCACGCCCCGTGTTCACTAAGCACGAGGCGTGTTCAGCCTTCTGTTCTCTTGTTTTGCTTGGGAAGATGCTGTCGGGAAGGTCGGGCATGCCACGTTTGTTCCTTTTCTTGTATTTATGTTAGATTTAGCTGTCTTTTTGCTTCTTTTGTTAATTTGAGCTCATTTAATCCTGAAAATATAAAAGGAAGACAAAAACACACTTTTTCCAACATTAGTACTAAAAAAGGGTTAGTTTTATGCCACAATTGATGTAATTTATATGTTGCATTTTGTGCACATCAACTCCCCATCGATTTCGTTCGATGCATACATAGACCTGAGCGATTCAACATACACCTTCTTTAACGATAGCCCGGGAAAGGGTTGGACTTGTCCACCTACATATAGCATAGGAATCACCCTCACCGACAACCTCTTGCGTTCTCGTCTTAATCTAGAGCAATTAAGGTATCTTAGGCACAGTTCAAACATTTGTTTAAGGCCAAACATCTGTTTAAGTCCAAACAACTGATATAGAACGCCAAACATCTGTTTAAGCCCCAACATCTATTTAAGTCTAAATAGATGTCTAAACATCTGTTCAAAACACTGTTTAATCTAACATGGGTTTCCATCCAACTGTGGACTAAAAGTCAAACAGATTTTCAAACCACTGATTGAGTTATTCAAATTTCTGTTGAATACTAAATGAGATGTTGACCAAAACTCAAACTGGTGTTGACCAAAAGTCAAACAGATGTTGACGAAAAACTAAATGGGATGATCCAACCCGGTTACATAGGATATTTTTAAACCTTCTAACTTTTTAAAGATCCTCACAAAATCTCGGTTCGTTTCTCTCTCCACGTTTCTTTCTACACTTTCTCCAAGAAACTTTGTCATCTTCTTCGATTTCTTCCGATCTTCATCAATATTATCTTGTATAATAATAAAGGTATTGTTAAATAATCTGATTTTTTGTATTTTTTCATGTTTATTCTTTTAGTTTTGAATTCCATAGCCGATTATGGTTCTTGCTACTTTAATGAACAAGTTGTAATCGACGGTGGTGTATTCATGTATCTCCCTGTTTTTTTTTAATCCATTGTTGGTGATGATTGCGTTTATTATCGCGGCTTATACTGGAACAACTTCTGATAGTCCTATTTTTTTGTATATCCGATTACTATGTAGTTATTATGCATGTTATGATAGAATATATGATTCTAAAAAAAAGTGATCTGCAGTTCGTGTATCTACCATTTGTCTTATCCATTGTTGATTTTATTGGATTTCACTTTGCTCATGTATTTATCGTATTCTGATTTATGATATAAAATTTTGATCTTTACTGTTGTATTCTCATTTGTATTTGTAAAGTTATTTATAAAGTTGTTGATGTGATTCTGATGTATGATATAAAATTTCAATCTTTACTAATGTATTGTCACGTTTATTTGTAAAGTTGTTTATAAAGTTGTTCATGTAACGATGTTATTCTAAAGTATAATATAAATTTCTGATTTTAACTGATGTATTCTCATGTGTATTTTAAAAGTTGAACTTATTTTGATTAGTACTTGGTATACTGTTTTTAAGGTTTTGTTTGGAATAGACACTAGTCACTATCCTGTTTTTCTTTACAATTTATTCAGCTGATGATCCTCAATGTCTATTTGTGATACTTAATCGGAAATGTAGGATTTTAGTTTTAATTATATGATTTGCTGTAAAAAAATATATATATTTCGATATGATAAGAAATTACATGTATTCTCACCTTTTCGATGTTGTCTATTGTTATTTTGATATATATTAGTTGTATCATCTTTTATTTACATGTATTGCATACCTTAATGGATTGTATTCATTTGTTTCTTAATGTTATTGATTTTGATTCTATATGATTGATACTGTTACAGTTTTACGTGAGAATGATTTATGGATTTCCGTGTTACCTTGAAGACAGTAAAAGGAAATGTTTGGTTAGTAATTTTATCCGATCTTAGTTTAACACTTAATTTTATTTTTTTGGTATGATATTTAGCAATAAAAGTGTTTCTTTTATTTATGCTTAGATTTTGCCAAAACAGTATCAAAATTGGATTCAACAGTTTAATTATCCAACTAGAAATACAAACATCCGGACCACAACTGGAAATGTTTTTAAAGTCAAGATCTATCCTCTAAGCAATGGCAGATATTATTTCTATAATGGTTGGTGTCAGTTGGTAGACAGTTTGAAAATACCTTCAAATTCATGGTTGATATTTCATTATGAAGAAGCATTAGAAAGTTTCAGAATATTGTATTTTTATCAAGACATTGCTCTTGCTCCTTGTGAAGAATTTTACTACAAACCATCTGGTAACGAAGATTATGTGGTATGTAACTTCGAACATTATTCATCATGTAATTTTTTTGGAGATACAGTTGTTTAATTGTTGTTTTTTATTTGTTTACTTAATTTTCTGATATATTTTTACTAATATACTATATAATGTGTTTTATTCTGATTGTAGACTATCAATCGTTCTTTTATTCATCACAAGATGTTAAACCCTATTCCTTCATATCCGGTTCTTATTAAAGGATCTGAAAACCAGAACTGGTCTGTAGGGATGGAAGATATCAACAATGAACTTTACATAACTACCGGATGGAAGGAGATAAAGAATGAGTTATCATTAACTTCTGATCATCTTATTGTCTTTGAGATGATAGATCTTCAAACTTTTCATATCACGGTTTTCAATTGTGCTACCTGTGATTTAGTGCTTCCACCGAAGGTTTGTGCTGTTGTTAAAGAAAATGTGATAGAAGAGATTGTCTTGAGTTCAGATACTGAAGCTGTACAGGACATCGTTAATGTCAATGAAGGTGGTATGGTTGTTGTGAATGAAGATAATCAGATTGTACCTATTTCTTTCCGTGTGGATGGTCATTTTGTAAGTTTGTGATGATGAGTTTACTAATATAATACTTTAGTCAGATTTTAAAGATGTGTTAATTATTTGTTTATTGAATTGTTCGTTGTTTGTTACAGCGCCTTTTTAAAAAACAGGCTGAATATCTTGGACTGAATCGTAAGATGGGTTTGAAGATTGTGGACGTGGCAGGTGATGTTTGGAATGTTCAAGCTGCTATAGGTTCATCTCGAGGTCAACCAAGATATTATCTGCAAGGAATGAGAAAGATTGTGAGAGATAAAGGCATGGCTCCAAGTCAAGCATTTACACTTAACTTTGTGAAAGGTAAAAAGCTTTTTATGTTCGGATGAATGTTCATGGGTTGAAGAAGGCAAATGCAGAAGGATACATTGAACCAAGTTTTTGGGTTGTAGTTCTTTGCTTTTCGAGACTGATACTAGACTTGTTTGTTTAGTTTTGAAGTTGTGATTCTAAAACTATATATGTACATGTAAATTATTAGGTCCATGTCTAACGGAAACAATGCGGAGATGTAAGCTAAAGACATTATACTCGGTTTGACTTTTGGTCAACATCTGATTGACTTTTGGTCAACATCTCATTTAGTATTCAACAGACGTTTGAATAACTCAAACAGTGGTTTTAACATCTGTTTGACTTTAGGTCAACAGTTCATGGAAACCCATGTTAGCTTGAAAAGTGTTTTGAAGAGGAAAACAATCCTAAATATAAGAAGACAGTGGATCTGTTGAACATCTGTTTCACTTTTGGTCAACAACTGTTTGACTTTTGGTCAACATCTGTTTACTCGATCAGATTGGGTGTTAAAGTATAGTTCTTTAAGTCATTGTTTTGTTTTCTTGAATTCTATGTAATTTTGTTAAGAAGTACAAGAACAAACATTTTTACAAAATCCAAAATCACCCGATCATGTAAGTGCATTGAAGTAAAATTGGAAATGATGTTATTCATGTGGTCCTATTATGCTTTTGTTTGACCTCTAATATGGGTTTATCACAGTGTTGCAAAAACCGCGATTACTCGGTGATTAATCGGCGACTAGTCGCTAGTCGGCCTCCTACTGAGTAATTTTTCACTAAGCAATCAAAAAATCGTTAGTCGGTCAAAGCCGGTCCAAGCCGCCCTAGTCGGCCCATTTGAAATCCTTACAAAAACAGGCCCAAGATTACAACTTTAGCCCATTTTCCTTATCCCTTATCTAATATGACGAAGAATTTGAGTCGAAGAAAGAGGATGAAGTAGACAAGGAGATTGAATACGAGTCGGATGGTGTCGAAATCATTGACACTACGGGGATGACGATTACATTTGGGTTATTTGTTAATGTTTGAATTTTAAGTAGTGAGACTTGTTATGTTATGACTTATATGTAAGCTTAGTTTGTATTTTGAACTACTTTTACCTTTTTAAATATTATATTGATATGGATGTGTGAGTATATATATACATATTCATAAAAATAATAAAATTTACATATAAAGTTCCGATCCGATTAATCCCGAGTAGTCGCTAGTCCCCACCTCATCGGCCGACTAGCGACTAGCGACTAGCGAGTGTAGGATCGTGTAAAGACCCGAAACGAGTCGATCAGAGGCGTTCTACACAATATGAAAGGCGGAAACAGACATATTGTGCGTAATTCAGCAAGATATTCACTTATCACTGTCTTTTGATTGATATCTATGCAATTACAAATCTGTAGACACTTCGACAGAGCTTCGCCGTCGGAAAATACACATACAAGAATGACTGAAACGAAATCAGGACTCAACTATTTATAGGCATCTTAATTCCGCTTGAACATGACTCAAGCGGAATCATAGTTCAAACGAGATTACCTTCAAACGGGATTAGCAGGTTCAAGCGAAATTAGCAAAGCTAATTTCGTTTGAAATAGCTTGTCATTTTCAAACGGAATTACATGATGTAATTTCGTTTGAACTTGCCTGTTGACCTATTTTCTCGTTTTTCGTGCCCTGATTTATCTAAAATAATACAAGACTCGATACAAGACGAAGTCGACAGACGCATGCACCAACAGACTCCACCTCGAATGTTGACGAGTCTTAAGTGTTGAGTCTTCAACGTCTTCAGTCTTTATCAGTCTGATCGCTCTCTGAAGTATCTAACAGTGTAAGCATCCTCAAACTTTATCTCTTTTTCCAGAATCTCAAACTGGCTCTATGCTTCCTCTTGATCAGGTTTCACAGGATCAGAATCGTGTCCTGGCCCTATATTCAGATTCAGAATCCAGGCTATCCTGCACATCCTCTACCCAAAAGTAAATTTCACAAATTTAAAATTTGACAAATTTATATATCACTTGCAGGTATCTTTCCAGAATGATTTAACACTTTAACAAATTCAGATGACCACTCGTAAGCAAAATGTTCAAAATCTTTTCTCATTTAAAACACACACTCCCCCTCACAAAATGCTCATCATGTTTTGCACTCGGAATTTTGAAAATCAGCTCTCCAACATCAGTTGTCGAAAATCTTTTTGAATTTTTTCAAAATTTATGCTAAAACACACTGAAAATATTTTTGAATTTTTGAATCATAAATGAAATGCAGTAAAGAAATATTTACAAACAATATTTTTGTGAGTTTGTGTAAGAGGATCATATCAGATTTTGACAAATCACAAGTACCGTTGAGCTTAGTTACACATTAAGAATTAAACAGTTCACTTAGATTGCCGATATACTGATCCACTTAAATTCTCACACAAATTTCAACTGATTCAGGATATGAATTAGGTGTATTAAGGACTTAAACTCATTCATGTGTCCCACCTCTTGAATATACTCCCGTATCCAGATCCCAATATTCAGTCTTACAGGTGAGTATATCACAGATGATATCTGTAAGGGGTTAGATGCGAAGGCCGTGAGAGCTCAGGTCAGAACTTCCGTTCAGCAGAGAGATGACAGCTTCGACTTTTGGTGGGTCCCCTTTAGAGGATCTTTTTTACAACAGCACATGATTTGCATTTTTTCAATGTTTCATCATTTTTATGCTGAGGGCAGGCTTTTATTTCAAGCAAGCGTAAAGTATTCTCCGGGGACTAGGCCATTGCTTCCTCAAAATCAGAAGTCCCGAGATAATACCCCAGATATCACTGAGCATAAAGACCTAGTATCTCAGAAAGAGGGATCCTTCAAACGAAATTTTAGGGGTTACCTATATATCCAAATAGTGTTCCCCACAAAATAAGCAAGTTTGAATTTAAGTTTATATCCTGAAAAAGCTTACTAAATATGTAAAAACATATCGGCATATCATCAGTGAGACCGTTTAATGCTATTTAATCATTACATTTTTTTAGCATACTGTAACTGTCTACTGATGTACTATCAT
This sequence comes from Helianthus tuberosus, assembly GCA_030545235.1. NCBI lineage: Eukaryota > Viridiplantae > Streptophyta > Magnoliopsida > Asterales > Asteraceae > Helianthus > Helianthus tuberosus. The sequence goes on from CM060370.1 coordinate 3,560,246, forward strand.
TTCCTCTTTTTGACAACAAAACTCATTTTGAATTTTATCATAGTAACTGTCTAATGATGTACTATCATTTCTTTAGCTCTGATACCACATGTAGGATCATGTAAAGACCCGAAACGAGTCGATCAGAGGCGTTCTACACAATATGAAAGGCGGAAACAGACATATTGTGCGTAATTCAGCAAGATATTCACTTATCACTGTCTTTTGATTGATATCTATGCAATTACAAATCTGTAGACACTTCGACAGAGCTTCGCCGTCGAAAAATACACATACAAGAATGACTGAAATGAAATCAGGACTCAACTATTTATAGGCATCTTAATTCCGCTTGAACATGACTCAAGCGGAATCACAGTTCAAACGAGATTACCTTCAAACGGGATTAGCAGGTTCAAGCGAAATTAGCAAAGCTAATTTCGTTTGAAATAGCTTGTCATTTTCAAACGGAATTACATGATGTAATTTCGTTTGAACTTGCCTGTTGACCTATTTTCTCGTTTTCCGTGCCCTGATTTATCTAAAATAATACAAGACTCGATACAAGACGAAGTCGACAGACGCATGCACCAACAGTGAGTTTTCCAACCTTGGTTTATCATTTAATTATGTGATGTGAAGACATTGTTGTTGAATCTAATGAGATGCTTGATGTAATGAGGTCGTATTAATAAAAAATGGTAATTAATCTAAATAACTTTCTCGAACCCGGGAAGCAATCGGGTAAAAACCTAGTGTGCATATATGTAAGACTAGGTTTTTACCCGATTGCTTCCCGGGTTCGAGAAAGTTATTTAGATTAATTACCATTTTTTATTAATACGACCACATTACATCAACCATCTCATTCGATTCAACAACAATGTCTTCAAATCACCGAATTAGATCATGAACCCATATTAGAGGTTGTTAGGATCTGAATTTCTTTTTGATTGTGTTTTTGTTTAAGAATTAAGAAGATGAACAAGTAATGCAACATAATTAAAATGGAAATAAACTTTGCACACAATCAAACAGGAGAAATGCTTTCAACACACATTTTAACATCTAGGAAAACATTTGAATAGGTACAAGTGGCAGCGATTGTGTGGTTGTTTGTGGTGGTAAAGTGTCATCATCTAGGACAACATTGGTTTCCCTTTTCCTTTTGGGTTTAGGAGAGGTTGGTGGTGTTTTGATGGATTGAGTGGTAGTGATTTGAGTGGAAGGTTGCTGACTAACAGTTGTTGGAACAACTGGTGTTTCAACCACTGAAGCGGTAAGACCCGTGTGCAAACACGGGTCGATTCTTAGAAAATTATGCATAACATATATTGACAGAATAAATAGATATGTGTAAAGATATTGTACCAAAACATGTTATTTATTATAGCTAAAAGACAACTATAAGTAAATATAAAAGATATTTAACATGCATAACATATATTGACAGAATATATAGATATGTGTATAACTTTGATGATTTAAACATACCTTTGCCAATATTAAAGTGCTGAAAATGAAAACAGTAGCTGACTATAACTATCAGTGGATTAAAACACTGAGCTTTAACAACAATCATTATATAAACAGTGATTCAAGAATCTTCCTTCTAAAAAAAAACAATATTTTAACCCATCAGTCATTTCAATCCCCTTCAACCTCCACAAAACACTATTTTAACCCAACAGTGGTTTTAAACCACCATTTTAACCAAACAGCGGTTTCAACCACAGTTTTCTCAACAGTAGTTCCAAACATATGTTTTCATCCATATGTTGACCAAAATCAACAGATGTATCAACCACTGTTTTATTTTCAAACATCTGTTCCTAATAACAGAGCTTTGATCATTTAAACATACCTTTGCCAATATTACAAGCTTTTACACTCTCAAACCTAAATATTTATTTACTTAATTTAAATAACAAACATGGTTAATAATTTTAACACAACTAATTATATAAAAACTACAAGTGTAAAACAGAGGTAACTATATAATAAACAAAGTTCAAAAAAGCAAACAACAATCAATAGAATACAACATACTAATTCCAAATCAATGCACGAAACAGCATACAAAGATTTGACGGCTAAGTACTGTCCATGTCACAACCTCTGATGAATAATGGATGACAGTTGTTAGGAAACCACTGATGAATCAATATCAGTAGTTTACAGTGATAAAAATGAAAACAGTAGCTGACTATAACTATCAGTGGATTAAAACACTGAGCTTTAACAACAATCATTATATAAACAGTAGTTCAAGCATGTCCCTTCTCCAAAAAAACTACATTTTAACCCAACAGTCGTTTCAATCCCCTTCAACCTCCACAAAACACTATTTTAACCCAACGGTGGTTTTAAACCACCATTTTAACAAAACAGTAGTTTCAACCACGGTTTTCTTAACAGTAGTTCCAAACATCTATTTTATTTTCAAACTTCTGTTCCTAATAACAGAGTTTTGATCATTTAAACATACATTTGCCAATACTACAAGCTTTTACACTCTCAAACCTAAATATTTATTTACTTAATTTAAATAACAAACATGGTTAATATTTTTCACACAACTAATTATATAAAAACTACAAGTGTCAAACAGCATACAAAGTTCATCCATCTGTTGACCCAAGTCAACAGATGTATCAACCACTGTTTAATTTTGAAACATCTGTTCCCAATAATAGAGCTTTGATCATTTAAACAGACCTTTGCCAATATTACAAGCTTTTACACTCTCAAACATCAATATTCATTTACTTAATTTAAATAACAAACATGATTAATAATTTTAACACAACTAATTATATAAAAAATACAATTATATAAAAAATACAATTGTCAAAACAGCAAATAGCATTCAATAAAATACAGGATCCTAATTCCTAATCAATTGGTGAAACAATAGTTTCGATAAGTAAAGCTCCTTTCGGACCATTGTAGTTGTCAACATGTTGGAGGTATTTCAGAAGTTCATTGCTCAGATCAACTTCAATCATATCCCCCTAGATGCTTGTTATCACCCACTTGTTGTCTTCAATTATATTAGTACTTCGGCGACTATCTACATAGTCAACTACACGAGGATTATTGAAAGCAAACACCTTCATCCAGCCTTCTTCTTCATATCTGAGCAAATCAGCAGTTAGCTCAGCAGACTTTCCAATAACAATAAAATGCAACCTCTTTGCGATGGTAAAAAAATGCCCTTGGCAAGGATTAACTACAATACTCTCGGGAAAATGAAGCATTCTGAAAGTCTCACTAACAACATCAAAAGCAACAATGTTCCTCTCACCTAGTGGATACCAATAATTTGAAACCATAAAATATATGGTTTTATCAGCATAAACTCCTGTAGACCATGAATAACGACTTGAACCATAATTGTTCACGCTACCGAAATTTATTGTTCTCCATGACTCACGACGACGTGAGTAAACACGAGCAGCAGTTACATTACGGTAACATCTGATGTTCAGCACTTTCAGATCATTGAACTGATCAAAATAAATTTCACCAGTATCAGAGTTTCGATGATGATTGTAATTGAAGTAGTCATCAACTAAAACCTTATACCGCCTGATAGTTGGATTCCAAAGAATCAACTGACATCAAATCTCTTCATTGCAAACTAACAACAAACCATTAAATGAAGATAGAATACGTAAGAAGCTAGGGTGCACATTGTTAGGAAAACTTAAGGTTTTGCTTCTAACAACATCCAAATTACCACCAACTACGTCGTCAATGACAATTGACGTGTCTTTAAAGGATAGTAGTTTCTTTTGAACTGAATCTCCACTTCGGATAGCATGCATCATCTGAAATGCATGACTTGACTATTCCCTATAAAAATCTTGGAAAGACATTTGAAACGGCCAATATCTTCTGCAGAGAGCCTTGTGAAAATCTCGTCAACAATCACTTGAAACCCAAATTTTTCCATTCTGCAGAGAGCCTTGTGAAAATCTCGTCAACAAAATTTTTTAAAGATGATTGAGTAGATGGATGAAAACGGTAATGATCAAAACCTCTGCCCAATGTATTTTATATACCCAATGAAGGCGGTTATGACTAAATACATCGTCAGACGAAAGAATATGATGCGACACTCGTTAGGCTTTTAATGCATTCACATGGGAAAAATATAAAATTAAACACGTTATTATAGTTACAATTAACCTATTCATTTACCTATAAGACGCCTTTACCATAAGATAGAAGTGATTGCTTGACGTGTATTAATTGCAAAGTACATATCCCAAGGCATTTTGAATTTGAAATTACCGGCAATTTCAAAACCACTGCTATGGTATATGTTTGCCAAAGGAAACATCTGCTAAGTTATACTTTCTTGGCTATGGGCAGTAGTTTGCTGATCTGATTTGAAAGCAATTGTCATGATGACTTTTCTAATAGCATTAATTACTGATTTGATTTGCAACAAATAGTCATCAAGAATTTTTTTTATTTTTTAATTTAACTTTAAATTTTATCATGAAAACAATGTTGGAGTAACTCTTATCTCATTGGAATGTAACGATTAGGTAAAATGGTAATTTCATTGTAATTCTAGTTTTTATTTGATAATTTCAATCTATCAATAATTAACACCGTCAATAATAAAAATGTGAGCAGTGGATGTTTTTTAGGAAAACCAATGATGGTCAATATCAGTGGATGTCAACAATAAAAATGTGAGCAATGACTATTATTTAACTATCAATGGATAGCCAACTGTTATTGAAACACTGATGTTTAGTCAGACAGTGGTCAACATGAAGATTGAAGAAACAGAAGTTGTCTTTCAACAGTGGATAACATTTAACAATCAGATGTTTGAACCAAATCAGTGCTTGTAATAGACTTTTAAGGATTAGTGAAAACTATCATTTTTAACTATTTTGAGATTGTTTGACCTTAAACAGATATTTGACCTTCTATATCAGTTGTTTGGAGTTAAACAAATGTTTGGACATAAATAGATGTTTGAAATTAAACAAATGTTTGACCTTAAAAGGAAGTTGGCCCATAAACATTTGTTTTCAAAAAAAGACAAATTTCAAGAATACTATACCCAAACAATCAAAATGAGGAGCTTAATAATCATCCAAGTGTACTTCATTTTTATTTGGTAGTATAAAGATTAAACCACTGTTCAATTTATAGTACAAATCAGTGATATGAAATCTAACAATCAAAATGGGGTTATGTGATAAAGAGCGTTACATATAAACATCTCAGTGATATGAAATCTAACAGAGTATAAAACACTGATGTGATAAATACTGTTAACATAAATAAAGGTAGAATATCTACTGTTGATGCTGAACCACTTTTGTTGTTGGACAGTGGTTCGTCTTTGAGTTTGTGTAGGGTTTGTCTCGAGAGATAAAGTATAGCGAACCACTGCTACACTAAACACTATTACATAAGAAACACTGAAACATAAATAATAAAGTTGAATCCGCTGTAGATGCTGAAACACTGCTGCTACTAAGCAGTGGTTTTCCTTTCGTTGATCAGGCTTTAGGTACATAAGTGCTTGTCTTTAACAGGGCTTTGTCTTCAACAGTGCATAGGCTCATGAGTCAATAAGCCCATCAGTCTTTATAAGGAGCAGTGGTTAATTATAACAGTCCTTAGCATGATCAACTGTTATAACCACACCATAACCATTTGAGAGGAAGCAAGTGTCCGTCTATTCATTTGAGAAGACTCATTGCATTATATCCTTGTTGAAAAACAGAATCCATAAATTTAGGGAAACTGGATTTGAAAGATGATAACCAAACAGTGGAGGATCTCATTCTACAGCTCAGATAAATTCTGGGGTATTCTCAAATAATGGTTCCTAGATGTTTGAAGAACGACAAAGACAGATAAATCTCCACAGTGCTGCTTCTTTGAACATTTGTCGGTCTTCAAACATCTACGAATCTACGAAGCATTATCTCATTGGAATGTAACGATTAGGAAAAATTGTAATTTCATTTTAATTCTAGTTTTCATTTGATAATTTCATTCTATAATTAATTAACCACATCAACAATAAAAATGTGAGCAGTGGATGTTTTTTAGGAAAACCAATGATTGTCAATATCAGTGGATGTCAACAATAAAAATGTGAGCCGTGACTATTTTTTAACTATCAGTGGATAGCCAACAGTGATTGAAACACAGATGTTTGGTCAGTGAGTGGTCAACATGAAGAATGAAGAAACATAGGTTGACCATCAAACAAATCCTTGACACTATTAAACCTCTGTTGACTTACCAAACAGATGTTCAGACACAATTCAACATCAACATAATCTAAATATTACTGAAACACTAAATAATAAGTAAAAATAAAACACAACATAGATTCATAAAATTAAATTTATTCTTTTATTCATGACCTTAAAACTAAAAGTCCAATAATTACATCACATACTGAAGAATATTAAAGTTCAAATCTAAGAATAACATCAAGAATTAAGAAACTTTAGTTTCAACTCCATCGATTGCTGAACCTCTCGATGTATGTCCTTCAGCATCGCCATGAACTGCACGTCTCTATCACCGCACTCTATATTACTGACAACACAAATAAGAAACAAACCTAAAATGCAAAGGTCTCTTCTCAACTTTTGTAGCACATATGAGTTTTCACGATATTGCACGAATCTATGCTTTCTATAAAAGAAGAAAATCTTCCTGGCGCAAGAAAACCTGACTTTCGATTTAACGAAAATCAAGCAATGCAACTCTCCCATCAAAGAAGATAGCACATGCAACTTTTCAAGATAGAAGATACATATCGTCCGTTGAAGCTGCAACTCTGCCATCAAAGAAGGTAGCACATGCAACTTTTCACGATGTTGCAACAATGATACTGCAGCATCGATATTGAAAGGTTGATGTGGGATGCGAATTTTCATTGAAACGACGATGTTGGAACTATGATACTGGAATGATAACATGTAAACATAATCAACAAACATTCGAACAAAGAAGTGTAATCGGAGATTAGCGGCTGAATCACGAGAAATATGCATTTGAGAAAGAAAGATACGCTCACATATATGAGCGAGCGAGATTTGAATGTGAAACCAGATAATTATATCTTATTTATAGGATAAGAATATATGGTTTGAATTTTGAATTTCGAAATTACTGATATTATCAGTAATTAGTAATTACTGATCTGATTTGAAAGCAATTGTCATGATGTTTATTGGGAACTGAAAGGTAAGTAGTGTATATCCTTATATCCTGCTTTATTAAACTAATTAAATATTAGAAATGATATGCAAAGTAGTAAAAAAAAAAGAGAACGTCAATTTTAAATTACCATTTTGCATATTTTGAATTTCAAAATTACTGATATTATCAGTAATTACTGATCTGATTTGAAAGCAATTGTCATGTTGACTTTTCTAATTTTTATTTTAACTTTAATTAAGAGATAATAACCGTCAGTTTGAAATTCATATTTTGCATATTTTAAATGTCCAAAGCTCAAGAAATTAGCATTAATTACTGATTTGATTTACAACAAAAAGTCATGAAGATTTTTTTTTTAATTTAACTTTAAATTTTATCACGAAAACAATGTTGGAGGAACTCTTATCTCATTGGAATGTAACGATTAGGTAAAATGGTAATTTCATTGTAAATCTAGTTTTTATTTGATAATTTCAATCTATCACTAATTAACACCATCAGTAATAAAAATGTGAGCAGTGACTGTTTTTTTAGGAAAACCGCTGATGGTCAATATCAATGGATGTCAATAATAAAAAAGTGAGCAGTGGCTATTTTTCCTATCAGTGGATACCCAACAGTTTTTTAAACACTGATGTTTGGTAAGTCAGTGGTCAACACGAAGATTGAAGAAACAGAGGTTGTATTTCAGCAGTGGATAACTTTTAACAATCAAATGTTACAACCAACACAGTGGTTGTAACAGGCTTTTAAACAGATGTTGGGGCTTAAACAGATGTTTCGCCTTATATATCAGTTGTCTGGACTTAAACAAAAGTTTGAACTTAAACAGATGATTGCCCATAAACAAAAATTTGGCCATAAACAGATTTCTGGCCTTAAACAAATCTTCGAGCTTAAACAAATGTTTGCCCATAAACATCTGTTTGAAAAAAAAGACCAATTTCAATAATACTATACCCAAACAATCAAAATGAGGAGCTTAATAATCATCCAAGTGTACTTTATTTTTATTTATTAGTATAAAAATGAAACAACTGTTCAATTTATAGTACAGATCAAACCAACGAAGTGATGTGATAAATACTGTTACATATAAACACTGTTGGGATAAACACTGTTACATATAAACACTGATGTCATAAAAATTGTTACATATAAAACACTGAGGTGATGACATCTAACAACCTAACAGACTATAAAACACTGATGTGAAAAACAGTGTTACATATAAACATTGTTAACATAAACAAAGGTCTGAGCTTAAACAGATGTTTGCCCATAAACAGAAGTTTGGCCATAAACAGATGTTTCCCCATAAACATCTGTTTGCCAAAAAAGACCAATTTCAAGAATTCTATACCCAAACAATCAAAATGAGGAGCTTAATAATCATCCAAGTGTACTTGAATTTTATTTATTCGTATAAACATGAAACAACAATGTCTACAAATCACCGGATTAGATCATGAACCCATATTAGAGGTCAAACAAAACAACAACAGGACCACATGAATAATATCATTTCCACTTTTACTTCAATGCACTTAAATGATAGGGTGATTTGGGATTTTGTACTTGTTTAAAAAATAAGATGTTGACCAAAATTCAAACAGATGTTGACCAAAAGTCAATCAAATGTTGGCCAATAGTGAAATAGATGTTAACCTTAAACAGATGTTTGGTTTAAGGCCAAACATCTGTTTATGGCCAAACATCTGTTTAAGGTCAAACATCTGTTTAAGTCCAAATATCTGATACAGAAGGCGAAACATCTGTTTAAGGTAAAACATATGTTTAAGTTCAAACATCTGTTTATGGCCAAACATCTGTTTAAGGTCAAACAACTGTTTAAGTCCAAACCTCTGATATAAAAGGCCAAACATCTGTTAAAGGCCAAACATCTGTTTAACCCTGAATAGATGTTTAACTTAATATGATCTACTGTCTTCTCACACTGTTTTCCTCTTAAAAACATTGTTCAACCTAACATGGGTTTCCATTATCTATTGACCAAAATGCAAACAGATGTTCAAACCACTGTTTGTTATTGTACTTTACAAAATTACATAGAATTCAAGAAAACGAAACTAAGAAATTTACGAATCTAAAAGCAACAATTTAAAATCTAAGAACAACACCAAGAAATTTACGAACCTAACAGCAAAAATTTAGTGCTTTTAGCTTAAAATTTAGTGCTTTTAGATTTAAAAATATTTCTTTCTGTTTAATTTAACTTTATGCTTCTTTTAATACAAACCTATAATAACCCGCAGCAGATTGTATGAATTTCAAACAACTGTGATTAGACTGGAATATAAAGCGAGAATTAGAGTATATCACTTCAAAATAAAAAACTAAAAAATTCAAAATTGGAGTAGCAAAACACACATACTTTAAACGATGTTGGAACAATGATATTGGAAACAACCGTAGAACAATCATCATCATCATCTGCAGCAGATCATTCACAATCATCATTTAGTCACAACTCAGATAACAAAACTTCAGTAAAAATAAAAAACAAAAACACATACCAGTATCAAGGGAAACCACATATCAACAATTTTTTTTTTTCTGAAAATGGGTTAGAGAGAGCTTCAGTTTTCTCTTATCCTTTATGAACAAATGCCGAGTATTGAGAAGAATAGATACATATCGTCCGTTCAACTTACAACTCTCCCATCAAATAAGGTAGCACATGCAACTTTTCACGATGTTGCAACAATTATACTGCAACATCGATATTGAAAGGTTGACGTGTGATGGGAAGCTTCATTGAAACGACGATGTTGGAACAATGATACTGGAACGATGATTATATAAGGAGCAGTGGTTAGTTATAACAATCCTTAGCACATGGAACTTTAACAGGGATTTGTCTTCAACAGTGGATAGGCCTCATCAGTCTTTAAGTCCATTAGTCTTTATAAGGAGCAGTGGTTAGTTATAACAGTCCTTAGCATGATCAGCTGTTATAACCATTCCATAACACTTTAAGAGGAAGCAAGGGTCGGTCTATTTTATTGAGAGGAATAATTGCATTACATCCCTGTTGAAAAATAGAATTGATAAACTTAGGGAAAGTGAGGTTGAAAGATGATAACCCAACAGTGGAGGATCTCATTCTACAGCTTCGATAAATTAAGGGTATTCTCATATAATGGTTCCTGGCTGCTTCCAAAGAATCCGCACTTTGGACATCTGTTGTTCTTCAAACATCTATTATCTATTATTTATTATCTATTATCTATTATCTATTCTATCTATTATATATAATAAATGAAAGTGATTTGATCCACGTGGCCCAAATAACTCTCATTTATTATATATAATAGATAGAATAGATAATAGATATTTGAAGACAACAGATGTCCAAAGTGCCGCTTCATTGGAAGCATCTAGGAAGAATTATATGAGAATACCCTTAATTTATCGAAACTGTAGAATGAGATCTCCACTATTGGGTTAACATCTTTCAACCTCGCTTTCTCTAAATTTATCAATTCTATTTTTCAACAGGGATGTAATGCAATTATTACCTTATTTAAGATACCTTCAAGTGCATCTTCCGATAAATCAACATTCATTTCACTCAAATGATCCCTTCAACTGCATCTTCAATCATGAACTATCTAAAGAAATGCATGAAATCACCCAAAAATACCCAAAATAAAACTAAGTAAACCATCCAATATTCTTGAGTACTCACCATTAATGTGATGACCAATATAAAATCAAACCCTAAAAGCATACAAATCATAATGAAATATGAAATAAACAAACCAAAAAACTTGTTGGGCGATTAAAATTAAAAGGATATCATACGCAATATTCATGTAATTAGAATGACCATTTTTACCTTACTTGACAACAACATCAAACAATCATAGCAAACAACATCAAACAACAATAGCAAACAACATCAAACAATAATAGCAAACACCTGATGTTGAATCCACTGTAGATGTTGAATCCACTGTAGATGCTGAACCACTGTTGTTACAAACAGATAATACCTCGGGAACTGGAACTTTAAAAGGATCGGCTTCAAAGGCTTCAACAATCGGAAGATTCAAATCTCAAGCAAATGAAACCCTAATTTCAAAAAGAATAATCGGTGAACATATTCAAAGATCAATAATCAACAGATTTTGTACTCATATCATCACCGTTAAGAAAAAAAACCCTTAGTTTCTGAACATATTCAAACATACCAATTCATGGCGGAAATCTATCCGCAGGTAAGCGGATTTCAACTTTGATGACCATCGATGACAACAACCCTGGAACCATATGATGAGATTACGATTAGAAATTAGGGTTTAATTAAAACTTTGTATGAAAATAAGAAGAAATCAACACAGATCTATAAACATACAAATCAAACCTCAAATGGAAGAACCTTGCCGACGAAGAAGATGAAAGAATCTTCCCAACTATAGCTCGGGATGATAATTACAAAAGCCAGATATTACCTCTTCATGGTATAATCAGACATGAAAATTACAAAGGCTGAATGATTCATGATGAGATGATTTGGTTTGATCTTTGATTAAGAAGGGAGAAGAGTACAGGAGAAGGAGAAGGATATTCATATTCAGGGTTTTGAAAAGGAAAAAAGGAGACGGGTGGAGTATAAAAGGGATGGAAGTGTGGTACTGTTGGGTGGGAAAACAGAAATGAGGATGCCCTAATTAAGTGACACGTGACTCAAATCATTTTCATATACTATATATAATAGATTTGAACTTTGAAAATAATACTATTATCAAAACAAAATCAAACATTGCTTTATTGGAAGCTTGCTTTGTAAGGGTACTAACTTCCCTTTTTGGATCTTGATTTTTGAAAACTAATTCACAAAAACAATAAAGTTGTGAATGACTTAAAGTCATATTCTTTTTTAATCACCTAGCCCTACCGCGTGATTATATTTAATTTTCATGAGGGTTCACTTATCAACTGAGAAAGAATACACATGTTAGCTAAAAAAAACTAAACAAACGTCATAGGTTTATTCATAAATAAACCTTAAAAAGAGTTCATAAAAAATACTTCGTTCTTAAACATATTATTCATAATTGCATGCACGCTCCAATGATAAAGCCAATGATAGTTATTTAAAAAAAAGAGTACGTTTAGATAAACTTATTTGCAAATTAATATCTAAACTTATTTGCAAATTAATAACTATTAATATATGCTAAAAAAAAAAAATTTGAACGGCCAACCAATCCTCTAAATGGTCTGCTGGCGAATTTCACCACGCCAGGATACAGTCGACTCCGTACCGGGGAAAACCCTCACCTAGGTCCGAAGTCTGTGAACACTGGTCCGAAAGTACGGCAATGCGGTGAGGTAAACTAAAAGGGTGAAGGTAAGAATCGAACCTGGGTCACTTGAAACACTAGATCTATTCCTTACCACTCCACCGCCAGCTCATTAACATTATTATATGATAATAAATTAATTATGTTTCGCAGTTTTATCATACTAACATCTTTAAGTGTAACAATAAATGAATGAGTAAGTTGCCATTTTCCTTCTTTGAATTTGAGTAAACAAGTGAAAGGAGAAAACTACACGTGAGCTAACATTAAAAATAGACGGAGTTAATAAACTAGATGGAATTGACAAAATGCAAACCTGAAGAGTGTAGTTAAAAAAATAAAAAATAACAATAACAAAAAAAATCCTTTTGAATGAAAATGCTAAAAATTCCCAACCCATAACTCCTTAAATACGAAAACGGCAATTTAGTCTATAAGACCATGCGTAGTGGGTGTGATTTTTTCAAAATTTGCCCTCAATCACGCTCAAACACGCCCCCTCCCCACCCCCGTGGGCATTATTGGGCGTTATTGATCAAAAATTCCCCCTAGGCGTTTTTTAAATAACACTATGTCCAAGTTTGAAGGACCAATCACATTTAATCTTCCTTTTTCATTGGGTTTTTTGTTTTTATTTAATTCTCTACACTCTTTTAACATAATACTCACATTCCCACTACACTCATTTTAGAAAAACGTCCAATAATGCCTCTTACTGACTGTACTATCACATGACAGAAAAGACCCAAAAGTTAAGGCATTATTCACCCTTACCGCTACGCGCTTAGTCATATGGTTTGATAAAACTTGGAAACATGGTTTGAGACTTTGAGTTGAAACAATGAGATGGTACATAAAAATGACGAAACATAATGATTACCGAGCAATGACCCATGCTAGCTATATAGGCTAGGTATTAGTGGATCCCACACACTCTTAAAACATTATATTATATTACTATATTATATATAATAATAAAATAATAAACACACATATATTGAACGGCAAGCTCTTAACTTTTTTAACGGCTAATTTCTTTAATCTTTGTCGTATGTGTGACTTGAATTCAATACATTCCCTTCTCAACTTAGGTGTTTAAAGGTTTTGCCTTTGCCAATGGACCGCCACCCCATCAGTTGCAAGCTCTTAAGTTAAACGTAATTTTTATAGCTCTTAACTTCGACGTAATTTTTTTTATAAAATAAAAGTTAACAAGCAAAAATTAAGCATAATTTTTTTATATTGAATGGCAAGCTCGTAACTTAAACGTAATTTTTTTTATAAAAAAAAAAGTTAACCGGCAAAAATTAAGCGTAACTTTTTATAAAATAAAAGTTAACCGACAAATAAAAAAACATAGTTTCATCAAAATAACATTTTACAGGGTTTGCTTGTTTTGTCGTTAAATTTCTTAATTTTTGTATATGGGTTCACCTAATATATTATTCATGGGTTTACTATAAATTTTATACATACCTACTATTAAAATTTCGAAAATGAATTCGGATGAACCCATTCCTATGTACATAGATCCGCCAATGTTAAATAAATAAAAACACACCAACAAGCTTATAACAAACATAAATACGTACCCCAAGTAAAAAAAATCTATTTTAAAGGCTACATACCACCAAGTAAAAAAATAAGCTTCAAATCATCATCACCCATATTTAATCCTTTAATGATAACTATATAAATGCATGACATTTATCTAGAAGGTCATACCACTTGTGGTGGAGTGGTGGAAAGAACTTTGGGTTTCCTTGGAGACCCAGGTTCGATCCCCACCCACTGCATTTGGGGGACGTCCCTGTGATAGATCGCTCCTACCGAGGCATGGTTCGATCCGGAGGGCAACCCGGTTTTCACCCAGCTGTTACCTCAGCGGCTTTACCCGTGTGGGGGTAGTATGGTTTCCGGGCGAAGGTCAGTTCCCGTTCGCGGCCGGGGCCCGATAGAACATCGCATCCGCAACAGCCTGACGGGGGATTGTCTTTGACAAGAACCCGGTGACCGATAGGTCCTGTACATAGAAAGTCACCCTTCAAAAAAAAATATATATTCTTCTATCAAGCTCAGTGTATAGTTTGGCATTTGCCTGTAAGTCTACAATGAAAACGACCAGCATTTATTTTATTTTTCTTTTTGTGTATTCTACTATTCTAGAGTAATGACAACCCCACTCATCTTTATTAAAAGAGCTAGCTCGGTTTGACTTGGATGTAAAACCGAGTTAAAAATCTAAACTTAAGCTCGCATTGGTTTTAAACCGAGCTGGCTTGCCTCTGCTTATTTGGCTCGATTTTAAAAAGAAAAACTAATACATACTTTTTAAAATTCGGTAGTCGAAAATATTATACAATAGTTTAAAATAACGTATCCAATATAAGTTCAACCTAATACAATACAAGTCAAAATTAAGTTCAACAACACAAAGTAAGTTTTAAATTTCAACAAAATACAATACTAGGTTATTAGCATGGTAATCAACCTTCAAATACGTCACATGTATCAAATTACACCCCTAAATACATATAAATAACAATAAGTTTTCTTTTGTAATATATTATATTATAATGTATATAAAAATAAAGATACTATAAATAGAATAATCCGAGCTAAGCCAATCCTAGCTACCAAGCGAACCAAACCAGGCCAATACGGTTCATTACGAGTTAGGCTCACTTTTTAATCGAGCCAAGCCAATTCGGCTCAGTTTCAAACCGAGCCATATCGAGCGAGCCACGAGAGACAACCCTAACAAGCATATCTACCATCTTAGACATGAAAGATCAGAGTAAATAACCCTTCTAGAGGCACTAAAAGTTAATTCTAGTAATGTAGAACAATTTACATATATTCTCAAGCAATTATTAACCAAATAAAGAATAATAAAAATATCCAACATGGAGAAAGCTTCATATATATATATATATATATATACTCACCTTCCACACCTCTAGTATCTCACACTCTTGCCTCCATTTGTCACATGTTCCCATTTTACCAACCACTCTAAAATGCGCCACTTCTCCGGCGACACCCGCCTGTCACCGGCGAAACCTACCATCATTCTCATCCTCCTCCTCTTCCTCTTCACCCGCCTTTCAACCGCATGGCGGCCGTGGCCCAACCAGAAAAACAATGTCACAGAGCACGAATTCGGAGCCAATAAGAAGTACGAGGGCTCATCGGAGTTTGTTAAAATGAAATACCACATGGGACCGGTTCTCACCTCCAACATCACCGTACACATTATATGGTATAGTCACAACAAACAAATAATGTTTTTGAGAATTTTGATCAATGTTTTAAATACTGGTATGAACCGGTCAGTTACACTGAGTAAACCGGATACCAGACATGGGGCTGACATGATTTAGGCCGGTAAAACTTGAATACTGTATGTATTATTTACTGACGGTAAATCTGGTTTTACCGGTTCAAACCGTTGAACTGGTTTGCATTATCTTAAAATTCGATTTTTTAATTTTGATAAAATATGATACTATTAAGGCTATATTGACCTTTTATAATGTCGGTAATTAAACTAGTGTCTTCCGTTCCAATGTTATATTGCTGTTGAAACTGTTACTCAACTCGTCCAATATAATATTGTTTATAAGTAATAAAAATGCTATTACAATGCATTATATTTTACAAGAATTAAAATAGTTGTTTTTTTAGATAAACCATGATGAATTACGTAAATCCTAACTAAGATTGGATCGTTTTTTAGATGAATTTGTATTTTATGGAATTATAGAGTTAATTAGTAACCTGGTTTGTGATTGTAATCCAAAGTCCATTGTCATATTTACATAAACTGCCCTCTAACTATGACATTTTACAACATGCCCTAACAGGTACGGAACATGGCCGAACACGCAAAAACGAATTATCCGGGAGTTCATCAACTCCATATCCGCCCCCGGAAACCGCTCACCGTCGGTTTCCGGTTGGTGGAAAACCGTCCAGCTCTACAATGACCAAACTGATTCCAACGTGTCAAAGACAATTATTTTAGGAAAAGAGAAAAATGACCGGTTATTATCCCACGGTAAAACTCTTACCCGTTTATCCGTACAATCCGTTATAAAATCCGCTATAACTGCCAAAACTGAACCGTTACCAGTCCACCCGAACAGTGGATTATATCTTTTAGTCACCTCTGATGACATATACGTTCAGGATTTCTGCCAGAACGTATGTGGGTTCCACTACTTTACCTACCCATCAATTGTAGGGTACACGTTACCCTACGCATGGGTAGGTAACTCAGCTAAATCGTGTCCAGGCGTATGCGCGTACCCGTTCGCGGTACCGAGTTATATCCCCGGGTTAAAACCGTTAAAATCACCCAACGGTGACGTTGGAATTGACGGAATGATTAGTGTAATTGCTCATGAGATTGCTGAGTTGGCAACAAATCCGTTAGTCAACGCTTGGTATGCTGGTCAAGACCCTACGTTTCCGGTTGAGATTGCTGATTTGTGTGAGGGGATTTATGGGACCGGTGGTGGTGGGTCCTACACGGGTCAGTTGTTGAAGGATGGAGATGGTGCCACGTATAATATGCATGGGATCCGACGGCGGTTCTTGGTGCAGTGGGTGTGGAATAATGTGGTAAATTACTGTACTGGCCCTAATGCACTTGATTGAATGAGAAGATGAAGGGTAGTGTAGTGGGGGCAGTTTAGACTTTTCGCACTTTGTTTTTTTTATTTTAGTTATTTATTTTTATTAGTTGTTATGACTAATGAAACTATGAAAGTGAATCAGGGGACAAACATTTATCAAAAAACTATATCGCACATTGTGACATTTCTGTTTTGTTATGTGTCTATTATTTGTTGTTACAATAAAGAAAAACATCCAAAGAAAAGAGCCAAAAAATGCAACTGTATATGAATGAAGTTTTAAATTTTTAATATTAATCGTCCTTTGGTTTTACCGGTTGTCAAACAATTAATTTTTCCTTTCTTTATGGTGTGGGATATAGGGGTGTACAAAAAAACTCGCGGCTTGCAGCTCGCTCGAAACTTGCTCGAAAAAAGCTCGGCTCGAAATTGACTCGGTTGTAAACGAGTCAGCTCGGCTCGGTTTGTAAACGAGCCGAGCTCGAGCTTGGCCTGGCTCGGCTCGTGAGCTCGTGAGCCGGCTCGATAAGGTTTACATCCTTCATTTTTTGTCCCACATCGCTTAGAAGACAAAAATCAAGGGAGTATCTCCCCTATAAAAGAAGGTAAAAAAATGTACAAAGCGAGCTAACTATTTATACTTGCATATTTAGCCATCTAGTTAAATTAAATTGCAATTATGGCCCTAAGTATATGAAAAGATTCATTTTAGGGCTTTTTAAGTAGTAAATTTTGTGGTTCTTTGTTAGTTCGGTCTAAATCGAGCCGAGCCGAGCCAACTAAGTCTCAAATCTCAGATCGATTTGAAATTCGAGCTCGAGCTGGGTCGAGCTCGACTCGGCTCGTCTACAGCCCTAGTGGGATATAGTTCTTAGAGGCTTTATCATCCCACATTAGCGTTACAAAAGCCGAGAAGCTTTATTGTTCGAGAAAAGTGCCCGGATAGTCCCTGTGGTTTGCCCACTTTCACCTTTAGTCCCTAACTTTCTAAAATTACACCTATAGTCCCCAACTTTTTCAATTTTGTTCATGGATAGTCCCTGGCGCGTAACTGGGTTAGTTTTTGGTGTTAGGTGCGTGTGAAATGACAAAAATACCTTTACTGTCAAATTAATAGCTAAAAAGTTAAAAAAATATATTTAATACCCACCACCCACCCCACCCCACCCACTTCATCTTCCCCACTCCACACCAAATAGACTCGTATTCTCGTTCTAATAAAAAAACGCTAATACGTCAGTTTGTAATTCGGAAAATAACTTAACTCCGTTAATTTTTTTTAACTGAGGACCGGTAGAGGAAAAATAAGTGAAATGTGCGACTGGCATGGGGAATATTCAAAGGTGGGACTGACAATGACCAATGACGTCTAGTTGGGATAGGGCTGTTCATAAGCCGAGCCGAGCCAAGCTAGGGCAAGCTCGAGCTCGGCTCGATTATAAACTGAGTTGGGTCGGCTCGGATTTGAAACCGAGCTGAAAATCTAAACTCGGGCTCCCTCGGTTTGGTTTGGCTCGATTTAAAAAAAATATTAATACATAGCTTTCAAAATTCAGTATTCCAAAATATTATTGAATGCTACAAAAGAACATATTCAAAATAAGTTCAACCTAATACATTACAAGTCAAAATCACGTTCAACAACGCAAAATAAGTTTTATGTTTCAAGTAAATACAATATTTGTTCATTAGCACGGCAATCAACCGTTAAATATGTCATAGATATCAAACTAAAAGCCTAAATACATGTAAATAATAATCACTTTTTTTTGTAATATAGTATATGTATATAAAAATAAAATATATTATAAGTAAAATAATTCGAGCTAAGCCGAGCCGAGCTACCAAACTAGCCAAACCGAGCCAATTTGGCTCGTCACGAGCCGAACTGAGCTAGGCTCACTTTCTAACCGAGCCGAGCCGGCTCGACTCACTTTCAAACCGAGCCATATCAAGCGATCTTTTTCCGAGCTAAATTCGAGCGAGCTTTTTAGACAGCCCTAAGTTGGGATTATTACCGAAAATTCCCGTAAAGAAAAAGACTTAAACTCACAAGTCAATTGGACCACATTGTATTCTATAAGCCACTGATTAGATCTAGTTCCATTTAAAACAACAGGAACTCACCTACCCAATCCAGGCCTCATTAAGCTAAGGAAAAAAGGTGTTGGTCCAATAGGTCTTGCCAATTTAACCAAAACCATAAAATAGGCAACTCATAGTACTCCCTTTTCAGGACCCTTTTATTTATTTCTGATCTATTTACATGTAATCCTCCTACATGTATTTAGGTAGTTCACCACTTCCCCAACTCATGGACCACTTTCATCATCACATGATTCAATCCCACCCAAAACAAAAATATAGTTGCATGCTACAAATTGATTGACAAAATGTTGGTGTAGGGGTGGGTTAGCACCACCTATTCAACTATGCAGGTCTGGTAGGGGCCTTATATAAGAGCAAGGGTGCATGTAATCAAGATAAGCTTGCCACCTGAAAAGTTGACTAGACATTTGTTAAAACTTTTAAGACCACAAAGCCTTTGATAAAAAAAAGATCAGGGTGTTATAAAACACAATCTTCTTGGCACACATTGATGTTAAAGTGGGCCATCATTGTTGGAAATTTGTGAAAATAGTATTTTTCACAAATATAGGAAAATGATTTTTTCCTATTTTGGACTAGAAATAAATATAAGAAAATGAGTGGGTTTTATATATTTATTTGTGGGTTTGTGTTCTATGTTGGAAGAGCTTCGCAACGAACTAAACCACATCCAAAACGGAGCAAAGATGAATGAGATATCGATGCTCAAAGTTTGGTGTTTGCAACTTGAATGCTGAAAAAGTGAGAAAGTGGCACCTTGTCCCACATAGGAGGAGAGATGAAACTTAAAGGGGTATTTAAGTGGAAACTCTCAATCCTTATTGTTTCATGGAAGCACTCACTAAGCGTACTCGCGCGAGTACACGTGGCATGGTGGCGCGCACCCGCGCTTGGAGCAATGGCACTGAAGTGACGTGCGCGGCGCACTAAAGTGAGCCAAAACGGCGCGACTGTGTGGCGTGCTCGTAGAGGCTCACAGGTGACGTGGCGCACGCGCGCAGGTGCGCATGGGATTGAGCCAAGGTGGCGCACACGCGCATGGAAGTGCGCCAAAATTGCGCACGCGCGCAGAAACTTCCAGCAGTTAATGCCAGTGCAGTTACATTCAACATTCGAAACTGACGAAGTCAAAGGCTTTGATTGCGAATTAAATGACGAATTAAAGTGCATTGAAGACGTTTAATGCAATTTAATTCTCCCATTTAATTCGTTTTTCAGTTTCTTCAAGACCTGCAAGTATAAATAGGGTGCTACCCTACTGCAGAATATACACCGAAAAACTAACAGTGAAAATAAAATCTCCTCCACTACAGATTTCTTATCTTCTTCCTTCAAGCTACAAGGTACACCTTCGGGTTGGAGTCAAGACCGGCAGTGCAACTGTTTCGGGCTGTTGTATCCTGGAAACAAACGTGTTCTCTTGGGAGACACGAAATTTGTTTTAAGGGACCCGTGTCTAACACGATCCTCAGCCAAGAACATCAATTTTGTTTAAATTTTCTGTTCTTGTTTTTCTATTTTTCAGTTATATTTGTACTGTACTTTATATTTCATCTCTCCTCCTATGTGGGACAAGGTGTCACTTTCCCACTTTAATAAAAGTTTTATTTAATTTTGCACGAACGGATTCCTACAATCTTAAAACAAATTTTTAAAACACCGTTCGTGTAAGACACAAACAATTCTGCTGTGATTCTATTTTTTTTTCCTCACAGCAGGTTGTGTTTTAAAAAGGTTTTTTTCTGTTTTGATTCAAAGTAGCGACTTTGTCAAAACAGATTATGTTTCTACTCCTTTCTGTCGATGAGTTCTAAAAATCCTACTGTTGTAGTCTTCAAAGTTGGACTTAGAAGCTACACGACTGGTTTTTTCGCACTCATAAAAATAATAAATTAGCGCATTTATTATTTTGAAAACAGTTTATTAACTTGTTTTCTTGGACCTTTTCAGAATGTCGACTGAAAACGTGAATACTAGCAACACTAATGTTGTCGTTGGAACCCCTGCCAACACTATGGGAGCGTCCACAGTGGCGAATCATGCTGAACGACCCGAGAAGTTCTCGGGTCTCCACTTCAAAAGGTGGCAACATAAGATGTTCTTCTACTTGACCACCATGAACCTTCCGAGGTTCTTGACTGAAACCGCTCCCCAACCTGCGGAAGGGGAGACTGAAGCTCAGGCTCTGAGCGCGGTAGATGCTTGGAAGCACTCAGATTTCATTTGTCGAGGCTATGTACTCAACGGTCTCTCAGATGCCTTGTATAATGTGTACTATAATATCAAGACTTCCAAAGAATTATGGGAGTCCTTAGATAAAAAGTACAAAACGGAGGATGCGGGAACAAAGTAATTTGTTGTCGCCCATTTCTTGGACTTCAAAATGGTTGATAACAAGACTGTTATGAACCAAGTCCAAGAGTTACAAATTATACTTCATGACATCCATGCTGAGGGAATGGTACTTAGCGAGACATTTCAAGTGGCAGCCATGATCGAAAAATTACCTCCTGCTTGGTTGGATTTTAAGAATTATCTTAAACACAAGCGAAAGGAAATGACGATTGAGGAACTTGTCGTCCGTCTTCGTATAGAAGAGGACAACAGGGTGGCCCAAAAAGGCACCATTTTGCAAGCTTCGGCGAAGGCAAACATGGTGGAAGTTGGGGAATCCTCAAAGGGCAAGAAAGGCAAGGGTAAAAACAACAACTGTAACAACTCTCATCAAAATTTCTATTTTCTTATCTTATTCTACCCAATAAGAAACCCTAATTAAGACCCCCAAGTGATCCTGCATAACCCCTAAAATTTTTAGAACAATCAGAATCAGGATCAGGGCCCCTAAAACTCAGGGGGGGGTATTCCCCATTGACGATCATCCTCATAAGTTGCTGTCAAAATCGAATTTTGACGAACCGTCAACTCAACTAAGCTAGTTAGGGACGTGGCTACCCTATGATAAAAGGGTCCCCGTCGCGTGGCGCGGCAGGGTGTCGCGTGGCGCGGCCGCACCGTTTTCCAGGTATAAGTAGAGGGGTGTGGCACTTGCATGGAACTGTTATTACGATGTTCAAATTCATTTCGTACGTCCAGATATTCACAGTTTACTATAAAACACACACAAACACGAAACGCTGCCGCGACAACAGGGTAATAACTCGATCGCTGCTACGATTTAATGTCGGATCGATAGAAACCAATCCAATGGATGTTTAAGTGCTACTCAAACTTGGGTTATACTTTGTCATTCGTCGTGAATTCGATGGATGTTTAAGTATCGCACTTTGTCATTCGTTGTGAAGGTTTCGATCTCGTGAGTTGTCGTAAAAAGTTGGATTAAAATTACTAACCTAGTTTTCGTGTGCATTGTTATTTGAATTAGGTTACCTGGATAATCAGTAGGCTAGGACTTTGCCCGTTAAACTTGCAATGTGAGTCATTATCTTTTTATCAATTATGTTTTACAATACTCCAAACCATTTTCAAAGTTATAATTACAGGGATTAAGTCGTGGTTATCTTGAATCACTGGCTAGTGGGGTATTGTGCACATTACTAATTTCTCACGGTTAGGCTAATAAATCCTAACAGTGATAATCATCACTACTTGGGTGAAAGGACCCAATAGTGGTATGACCATCGTCACTAGGAGGTTGTTAGTGCAGTATGTCTATCGCCTCCGTCATCTCAAGACCGTAGTTGAAACAGTTTAAATCTAGTCTTATATTGTAATATCTAGAGTAAAAGGCAAAGTGGTAATATTGTAAATAAGAGGAAAGCTCTTATAAGCCTTGGCCTATAAATAGATGTGTTAGGGTTAGAGTTTGAGACTTTTGCAACTTTTGCACTTTGGAGAGCTCTAGTGTTAGAGAGAGAAGCTAGAGAGAGAAAGTGCTGTTCACGTGATTCAGGTGCTGTACGTTTTCAGATCTGTTAATAGAATCACAGTTATATTACGTTCTTGTGTGTTCGGTCACGTTCGTGTACGGATTCCGCACGTCACACGTTCGGTTCGCAATCGTTTCGGAGTCAAAACCGGTCCTAACAAGTGGTATCAGAGCAGGAGCTCGATTGCACGGATCAAACGCACGAATTCGCACAGAAATTCATCAAATTCAGATCCAAATTTCACTCAGATTTGTCAAAATTCTTCATCTTTACATCTTCTTCACGTTTTTATCTGAAAAACGCCAAATTAAACGACTTTTTACGGATAAAAATTGCTGATTTTTGGATATGTTGTGCGAAATTATCTGATCTACAAGCCTACAAGTTTTCATCGCTTAATTCAAAGCCGTTTCTGAGAAATCTAAGATTTTTTTTATCGAAAAAGTTGGAAAAATGTTGACTGTTGCTGTTATGAATATGATAAATGTCACCCGTGCGGATTGCAATCCGGACAGACTGTAGTCCCACCCGCACGGACAACCCATCTTTTCATTGCATTGCATTTAAATCATTGACTTTGAATGCCACCCGTGCGGATAGCAATCCGGGTCTCAGCACCTCCTTAAATTCATTAAAAAGCTTTGACTTTATTTGACCTATCCGGACGGACACTTGTCCGCACGAATAGCAATCCGCGTCACAACAATCTGTGTCAAATATCACATAGTCTAATTCATAAAAGTTGTTGCCACCCGCTCGAGCGGTAACTCGGATCAAGACACGTTATCTCACCATTTTGTCTTTTAGTCAATGCATGTGAAAGTTTTACATATTCAGCTTGACAGTCAACTTTAATGGTGTGCATGTGAATTGTTTAAAGATGTCGGCCATCATTGTTATTTGCATTTTTGTCGTTTTGTAGAGTGGTTTGTGTGAAATAGTCGGATACTATCTCACCCGAACGGATTCAATCTCACCCGAACGGATAGCAATCTCATCCGAACGGACAGCGTTGTAACGAGATTATTTTCACTATTGACTTGTGTTGACTCACTTGATCAGATATCTCTCCGATTCATTCGTTTGATATTGTTTAAACTGATTCTGTTTGTTTGTTTATGTCCAGGTTATTCAAGAATTTCAAATCATGGCTAAAGTGTTTGATGAACAGGAAAACGAGAATCTTAAAGATTTAAATGGTTGGACTTCTGGATCTTGGATTGATAAGAAGAATAAGGACATTTGGATTAAAAGATTCGAAAATTTTTTGTGCATGAAACATGAATCTTTGGAACAGTTGGATAGACGGTTTGATGAGTTGATTGATAAGTTAGATAGATATGAGATAAGGGTTTCAAATGCTGAAAAAATTTCAAAATTTGCTGATGCATTATCTTTAGAGTGGGATAAATTTTTAAGTGAATTAAAAAGGGATGCTAGTTTCTCAAAGCTTCATTTTAGAGAATTCATCAATAAGCTTAGTTCACATAAAGAAAAAAGAAAAGAAGAGTTGATGAATGAAATGAAAAGAGACTTAGAAAAGATAAATTTGGATGTGATCATTGAAATGAGAAAAAGAGTCTCTGTGTGTATTGCTCCAAAAAATGTCATGAAATATGATATTAAGAGAGGTTGTTTTATTGATGAATATGCAAATCCTCTTGATTTTGTTAAAATTTTTTGTGCAGGAACTTTCAGGATGGAAACAAAGAAAGAAGCTGATGCTGAAAAGATGAATGAAAAATGCTCAAAATGTGATAAATTCGGAGCAGACAATGTCAAACTCTTGAAAGATACAGAGAATTTGACATTGGAAAACAAAGTTTTGAAAGATAAGAAGAAAGCTGATGATGAACAGATTCTGGAGTTGCGTTTGATTTACGAGAAATTAAAATCTGAAAATGACTAACTTTTGAAGAATGTTGAGAGTTTGTCATTAGAAAACAAAAATTTTAAAAAATTAGAAAATGATTTTAAAAACCAGATAAAAATTTTAGAAAATGAAAAATCAATTTTTTGAAAAATATAATTTGGAAAAGCAAATTTCAATAAATTCTCATCTTGAGAAAATCATTCGACTTGAAAAAGAAGCCGAATGTTATAGAATTAAAATTGCTGATTTTGAAAATAAGTTGAAAAGTTTTGGGACTTCTGCACCATATGTGTGTCCAAAACCAATCAACGTTGTTCCAATAAGTGACAATGTCACAAATTTTGACAAAGTCAAAATTGAAGATTGTGATGACAAAGCTGATGATGAAAAAGAAAAAGAAAAGAAAAGAAAAATATTTTTAGATTTACAAGAAAAATTTAAAAATACTGTTTTGCAATCTATTGAAACAGGTGAATGTTCTAAGCAAAAACCTGTTAAGAAGAGTGTAGAACAGAAACAAAAAGTTAAAAATTTGAAAATTTTAAAAAATGAAAATAAAAGCTCATCAGTTCAGTCATCCAATCATTATAAAAAATCACAAAAGTTTGTAAATGAAAACTCACAAAATGATGGTAATAAGTGGTGCAGGTTTGACCACAGTGCTCAAAAGACAAATCCAGCATTGAAGAGGAAAAATGATTATCACCAAGCCAAACAATGTTATGATCTGAAGGTTTGGACTGAAAGAAGTGGATGGTACGATAACAGAGTGTGCTATTCTTGTGGTGTTAGAGGACACATTGCTGTTAACTGCCAGAATTGGAATTTTGAAACACGAAGATGCTATAATTGCAATATCAAATGTCACATTGCCAGAGATTGCTCAAGAAGATCGATGGGAAGATCGAGGGTTGAATCTCAGAGAATGGTAAAGAAATCAGTCAATGTCAAGCCCAAAGAACAGAAAGTGGAAGATAAGAAAGTAAAGCTTTCGCAGGGGCAAAAAGACGGACTGAGGAAAAAGAGGAAGAAGGCAAGAGAGTATTTGGAGAAGATTTTGTCTTCAGGTTCACTAGTTGGTTCGAATAAAAGTTCTGATGAATCAATTCACTCGACGACAAATTCAAGCAAATCGAATTCTTCAGATGCAAATCTGAGGACAAACAAGAAGGAAAAGAAAGTTATTGGCGATGAATCTGGCTCATCCAAGTCAGACAAGCCAAGTTCGGGCAATGAATCTGATTCCACAAAATCAGATGAGCCACAAGTTGAGGTAAAAAAGGAAGAAACAGTTCCTTTAATGAATGATGAGAAATTTCCACCATTACGAGCTGCAAACTTAAAATCAAAAGGTGTTGATGATGAAAAAATGTTTAATAGCAATGTTAAACATATTTTTAGTAAGATGGCTGATGGTAAGGAAAAAGGAGTAAAAGAATTTTATGAAGAAAAAAGAAAAGTTCAAAATACACCCAAGGATAGTCAGGCTTGGGTGAAACTTTTCAAATAGAAAAATCTGACTTGCCGGAGCTTCCAGGTTGGTAAGTGTGAAGCAGGTATCAGCATCATTCTTGAGAAATTCACAGGATGGTAACTGTGATATTTCGTCTTACAAGTGGTTAATCAAGGACATTAAGTTGTACTTGATTTTATACAAGTGATTGTGATGTTTGATCTTATATTATTAAAATTTTACAAAATGATTAAAAGAGAACAAGATGATGAGATGACCCCGAACCCACAAGTGATGGGTAAACAAACTAATTTTTCCGGAAAAACCATTCTGATTAAAACAAACTTAAGTGTTTTGAAATCATTATGGGAAAATAGTTTGTTGTAAGGGGGAGTTCTGATTGAATACGCCGAAACCCTCACGGCTGAACAAACATGATTAATTTCACAAGATAGAAAAACGGTTTTCAAACTGTAAAATATCAATGTGTTGTAAATCATGGGGGTACATTATTTTTCTGCAAATCAATGCATGAGAAGCAGAAAATGGATGGCGAGACAAAGCTATCAGTGTCGGTTTGTCAAATTTTTTTTAAATAGGTTTTGCATTTTAGGGGGAGTAATATTGTCAGAAAATCCAAAAAACATTAGAAAATTTGAAAAAGCAAAAAACATGATAAAACAAAAAAAATTGAGTTTTTGTATAAAAAGAGGAAATGATAGTACATTAGTAGACAGTTACAGTATGCTAAAGAAATGTAATGTTTAAATAGCGTTAAACAGTCTCACTGATGATATGCCGATAGATTTTTATACATTTAGTAAACTTTTTCGGGATATAAACCTAAATTCAAACTTGCTTATTTCGTGGGGAACACTACTTGGATATATAGGTAACCCCTGAAATCTCGTTTGAAGGACCCCTCTTTCTGAGATACTAGGTCTTTATGCTTAGTGATATCTGGGGTATTATCCCGGGACTTCTGATTTTGCGGAAGCAATGGCCTAGTCCCCGTATAATACTTTACGCTTGCTTGAAACATAGCGCCGCCCTCAGCATAAAAAATGATGAAACAATAAAATTGATAGTCATTGCTGTTGTAATTCAAAAGATCCTCTTAAGGGGACACACCAAAAGTCGAGCCGTCATCTCTCTGCTGAACGGATGTTCTGACCTGAGCTCTCACGGTTTTGTACTATAATTTATTCCCCTTACAGATATCATCTAGGTATACTCACCTGTAAGACTGAATATTGGGATTTGGATACGGGAGTATATTCAAGAGGTGGGACACATGAATAAGTTTAAGTTCTTAATACATCTAATTCGTATCCTGAATCAGTTGAACTTTGTGTGAAAATTTAAGTGGATCAGTATATCGACATTCTAAGTGAATTGTTTAATTCTTAATGTGTAAATAAGCTCAACGGTACTTGTGACTTGTCATTAACTGATATGATCCTCTGACGCGAACTCAAACAAAAATATTGTCTATAAATATGTTTGTAAATATTTCTTTACTGCTTTATGTTTCAGTAAAATACAAAAAGATTTTTGATTCTGCTTTATTTTCGACAACCGATGTCTGAGTGCTGAGTTTCAAAATCTGAGTATGCTGATTGTGTTTCTGAAAATAAACAAGTTCATTAATTTGAAACTTGAAGTTTTAAATTTCAAAAATCAAAAACAGTTTGTGAAATCTCCAAGGTCATTAAGTTGGACTTGGATGATTAACCGTGAAGGATTTGGATGCTTAGATTGTTAAAATATGTAAAAGAGCCATTTTCCGATCCTGTTCGCTAATACTGCCAAATCAATGAAGATTGTTGATAGAGGGAGTGGATCAAGTTAATTCTGGATATTCTCATATTATTATATCTAAGAGCCAGGATCTTGATTTAGAAAGTTTTATAGAGCCAGGATACGATTCCTGGACAATTGGTCAATCAAAACATTGTTACTTATAAATGTTTGAGAATTGCAGATTCCAGACTACGATCCCGACAGCCGAGTCTAAGGGGGAGTCTGAAGACGAGCTCAACGCAAGGGGACGCATGCAAGGAGCCAGGTATCTTTCCCAGAAGAGCTTGTAACCGGAAAGCCAGGTGTCGATCCCAAAGCACGGAAGCTTAACGAAAGGGGGAGCCTGAAGAGTTTACCGAAAGGGGGAGCTGAAGTTGAAAACAGATCCACCGGGATTCTGTTAAAGCAAGAGGGAGTCTACATTGATGAAAGAGTGTTAAATCTTCAAGAAGACTCAGTGAGAGAGAGAAAGACCAGAAGCTACGAGTCTGACTAAATGATTGAGATTGACTACGACAATATCCAAGGGGGAGTCTGTTAGTGCAGTATGTCTATCGCCTCCGTCATCTCAAGACCGTAGTTGAAACAGTTTAAATCTAGTCTTATATTGTAATATCTAGAGTAAAAGGCAAGGTGGCAATATTGTAAATAAGAGGAAAGCTCTTATAAGCCTTGGCCTATAAATAGATGTGTTAGGGTTAGAGTTTGAGACTTTTGGAGACTTTAGCTCATTTGGAGACTTGGAGAACTCTAGTGTTAGAGAGAGAAGCTAGAGAGAGAAAGTGCTCCACGTGATTCTGGTTCTTGTACGATTTCAGATCAGATTAATAGAATCACGATTATATTACGACTCGTGTGTTCGGTCACGCACGTTCACGGATTCCGCACGTCGAACGTGTCACACGCAATCGTTTCGGAGTCAAAACCGGTCCTAACAGAGGTGACACGGCGCCATATAAAAATAAGATAGAAGCCATTGTAATCGCTCTTATGCTGTAATTTATAACCATGTGTCGTTTTGTGCAAAATGAATGATTCACCAGTATTTCCCCGCTGATAAAATATTTTTAAAACATGTTTCAGGCGACCTGCTGTGATTCAAGGAAAACGTGCTACGGAGCACTAACAAGCTTGAAGAGGTGGCTCAATAAAAATGAATAAACATGTTTTGTAAATCAGGGAATTTCCTTGTGAAATTCCTTTTTTGTAAACTACGGGGTTGATCTCGAATTATGAAATAAAAATATTCGGGCATTTCAAGTTTTTAAAAGATCCTGTTAAATCTTCCGCTGTCGCATCAAATAGTAAATACCACGGGTTCCTGTCCCGCGGCTCCTGGACCGGGTAAAACCGGGGCTGGGGCCGTGACAGGAAAAGGTGGTATCAGAGCCACTGGTTTAAGCCAATTAAGTATTTAGAAATACTTAATTTTTTACTGATTGTCATTCTGTGATTATGTGTTTTTGTGTCATTTGACTATTTATTTACAGTATGGGTAAGCAAAGACTTTCGGACATCTATCGTCAATTAGATAGTCCACCAAAAGATAAGGGAACCTCGTTCCAATCAAATTCCTCAAGATACTCAGCAGATACTGAGGAAGGAATATTTATTCGTAAGGCACAGTTTGAAAAACCACTTACCCCTAAGAAAAGAAGTCGGATTATTAGAAAAAGTCAAGAGAAAATAAAGAAGTTACAACCAAAAGGAGTGAGGGTTAATAAGGAAACTCAGGAAATAGGCAATAACCCACCATGGGAAGATGAACTGGATGAAAAATGGGCAGATCTCTATATGCTAGCCACTACAGCAGTAAATGCTAACTTTTAAATACTCTGACCCAGTACTAGCACCTATATTACTTGCAAGCCAGAAACTTAAAAGAAACTTTGCCCATTAGATAAACAACTTAGTACGAGAAGATAGATTAAAATAAATTATGAATGCACAACCTCTAGTATATTTTGAATCTCAGTTGTAATATGTAATAATTATATATAAAAGTCACACTGTGTGCAATGATACTTGAATAGTTGTGCTAAATATTCGTCTATAAAATTTTCTTATAAAATTTTAACTTAGCATTTTGTGTACATTTTGCATATATACTAAACAGCATGAATGAGTTATCTGAAGCTCTTCAGAATCTCAATCTCTATCCTGTGAAAGTAGAAGTTTCCAGAGACTTTACTGGTTACTTGGCCGATGTTGAGGAACCTATGGAATTTCAAGCTCAAGCTCCGAAAAAATCAAAGCCTAAGAAAAGAAGAAGATTTGTGGGATGGAGGCGTGTGCGCAGAAGGAAACCAGCAACTAGGAAAGTTCCCAAGATAGAAAATCCCATTGATAAAGGAAAAGGGATCGAGATTAGGGAAAGTTCTAGGCAAGCAGGAATAGAAATTGGGGAAAGTTCTAGGCAAGCCGAGGAATTGCCATTGCAGGAGGAATTAGATCGCATACTGGCAAATTGTGATATCCATAGGCCTATTAATGAAAACCTCTTCCCTTATCCTGCCGAAACCCAACTTCCAATAAATTTGGAACCAGCCATCCCAGACCCTCTGATCCATACCCAAACTCTAGGAGAAATGGACGAGTGGTGGACCAACGACCGGCAGTTTCAGAATCTACTAAATAATCCTTATACCTTTTTCCCTCAGTTCGACCCAGAGCCTGCGCCGAACCCACCAATGAGGAATGAGAATCTGGCTGAACTCCGCCATTTTGGCGAGGAGTTGGTAGACGCAGGGAATAGAATCAAGGAGGTGGGAGAACAGATCTCCTGGAAGTACGACGAGAGGGAACGTCGCTTCCGAGATGTCAGATGACGAGATGGTGTGACGACATGGTTATGGTTGTATAATAATAATAGTAGTAAAATATAATCCTGTAAAATAACCTAAAAATAAAACTTTTTTAAGATAACAAGTGTGTACGGAAACATAATATAATATATAAAAATGGAAGTCGAGAAATCGATAATTTTGGCTATACGTGTGTTGTGAAATCGTGTGATTGTTTTACATATAATTGTTATTTATTCTATGCTAATAATTTATATATATATATTAATTACCAGATGGAACACGCTAGTAATGAACCAGTTAACGAAGATAACCAATCTGAGCAACACCAGGAATATCAATTTCTGAATAGGCAAGATATCGAGAATATCGTTGCTCAAGGAATAGCCAATGCTATTCCAGCAATCCTGGCTGCTGCTCGAAATCCAGTTGAACCTCAACAAATTATTCCTAGCAAACGTACACACGGCGATAATTTCAGTAATAGTGTAAACGGGGGCGGCAACCATACTAATAACGAGAATGATGGGATGTAAGCCCCACTTCTTAAGAAAATGAAAGTTGCAACGCCTGGTTGCACTTACAAGGAGTTTCTTGCCTGTAAACCGGTTGGATTCACAGGCAACGAAGGGGCGACTGCTGCACTGCGTTGGTTAGAGAAAACCGAGGCGGTGATTAAAATAAGTAAATGTGCCGAGGAAGACAAGGTCATGTACGCATAACATCTTTTCAAAGAAGGGGCGCTAGAATGGTGGAATACGGTACTTCGAGCCAAAGGAAGCGATGTAGCCTATGCCATGGGCTGGGAAGAATTTAAGCGCCTGATGGAGAGAAAATTATGTCCTGAGTACGAAAAGGAACAAATGGCAAATAAATTCCTGAACCATCGGATGATGGGTGTAGACTGTCGAGGGTATACTTCGACATTCTTTGAGTATGCTAGAGTAGTACCAACCCTGGCTTCGCCAGAGCCGGTGCTTATTTCCCGCTATATTTGGGGATTAATTGGCGAAATCCGTAATATCGTTAAAGCTGCGAGACCTCGCACTATTGACGATGCAGTAGAATTAGCTAATACCTTAACTGACGAGCTGGTACGCACAAGAGAAGAAAATCGGAAAAAGGAAGTGGCCCAAAAGATTACCCAGGGATTCCGTATGGGTAATAGTAGCAACTTCAAGAAAAAGGGAACCGGGCGACCTTCCACTGTTCCATTTTGCAATACCTGCAAAAGAAAGCATTTGGGTAGATGCAAAGGGTATTGCAATTTCTGTAAAATTCCGGGGCATCAAGAGGAGGACTGCAGGAGAAAGAAATCCACAATCTGCTACAACTGTGGAGAAGCTAGACATTTTAGGCCAGACTGCCCAAAATTGGTCAAACCAGCTGATAACAAAGCCAAACCTGCAGAAGGAACTACCAAGAAAAATGTAAGAGCCTTCCAATTGACCACGCAGGAAGCTGAATTGATTCCTGACGTAATAGCTGGTACGTTCTTAGTTCACGACGTTTGTGCAAAAGTATTATTTGACTCTGGTGCAAACCAAAGTTTTATAAATACTTCATTCTGCCTAGCTCTTAATTTACCCTTAACCAACCTTAGACAGATTTTTACAGTCGAAACGGCAGATGTGACTTCTGTTAAAATAGACAAGGTTTTGCGAGAAGGAAATTTAGAACTTTCAGGTCATAAATTCTCTGCAAACCTGTTACCTATGAATTTAGCGGGATTCGATGTCGTATTAGGAATGGATTGGTTAGTAGACAATCATGCTTGAATCCTATGTGATAAGAACTCCATAGAAATTCGTACACCCACCGGAAAAGTAATTATGATTACAGGGGACAGGCCGCGTAAAACCATGAAGTTCATTTCAGTAATGAAAGTTGCTAGTTATGAACGAAAGCAAGGAGTAGTGTATATGATTTCAGTAATCATTAACACTAAAGGTAAGGAACTTAAGGATATTCCTGTAGTATCAGAATACCCAGATGTATTTCCAGAAGAGTTACCAGGATTACCACCAGATAAGGAGGTAGAATTTAGAATTCATTTAATTCCTGGAACTACACCTGTAGCTAAAACACCCTATCGTTTAGCACCCACTGAAATGTTAGAACTGAAAAAGCAATTAGATGAATTGCTCAGTACAGGATTCATACAACCTAGTTCATCCCCTTGGGGAGCACCAGTGTTGTTCGTAAAGAAAAAGGATGGTTCGATGCGAATGTGTATCGATTATAGGGAACTGAATAAGGTTACAATTAAGAATCGATACCCATTACCTAGGATTGATGATCTTTTTGATCAACTTCAGGGGGCTGGATACTTTTCTAAGATCGACTTACGCTCCGGATACCATAAATTGAAGGTACAAGAATAAGACATACCTAAAACTGCTTTTAGAACTAGGTATGGTCATTACGAGTTTACAGTCATGCCCTTCAGACTAACGAATGCACCTGCAGCATTCATGGACATGATGAATAGAATCTGTAAACCGTATTTGGATAAATTTATAATTGTCTTCATCGACGATATACTTATTTATTTCAAAAGCCAGAATGAACACTGTCAGCACCTGCATGCACTCTTAACTTTGTTAAGAAAAGAAAAGCTTTACGCCAAATTCTCGAAATGTGAATTTTGGCTACAGGAGGTGCAATTTTTAGGACACATGGTGAATCACGAAGGTATTCACGTAGATCCCTCCAAAATAGAAGCGATCACCAAATGGAAAGTCCCACAAACAGCTATGGAAATTAGAAGTTTTCTAGGGTTAGCCGGATACTATAGAAGATTCATTAAGGATTTTTTCCAAAATAGCTGTACCATTAACTAAGCTAACGTGTAAAGCAGCTAAGTTTGAATGGGGACCAAGGCAAGAAGTGGCCTTTAAGATTTTAAAGCAAAAGTTAACAAACGCCCCAATTCTAGCCTTACCAGAAGGAACGGAAGATTTTGAAGTTTATTGTGATGCCTGTATGGAAATGGGAGCTCATACCAATGGACTTTGTTACTAAGTTGCCCAAAACCAGAAAAGGTAATGATGCGATTTGGGTAATTGTTGATCGATTAACCAAATCAGCTCACTTCCTACCCATGAAAGAAACCTTTAGCATGGAAAGGTTAGCGAAGTTGTATGTAGATGAAGTAGTATCCTTACATGGAGTTCCATTCTCCATTGTATCGGATAGAGATAGTCGTTTCACTTCGCATTTTTGGACAAGTTTCCAAGAAGCCATGGGGACTAAACTGAACTTGCGCACTGCATATCATCCTCAAACAGACGGACAAAGTGAAAGGACAATCCAAACCCTGGAAGACATGCTTAGGGCATGTGTGATAGATTTTGGTGGAAACTGGGATGACTACCTACCCTTAATTGAATTCTCCTATAATAATAGTTATCATTCAAGCATTGAAGCTGCCCCATTTGAAGCACTGTATGGACGAAAATGAAGAACTCTAGTTTGCTGGGCAGAAATAGGAGAAAGTCAGTTATCAGGTCCTGAAATTTTACAAGAAACTACCGACAAGATCACTCAAATCAAGGAAAGACTAAAGACGACTCGAGATCGCCATAAGAGTTATGCAGACAATCGACGCAAGCCACTAGAATTTCAAGTCGGAGATAAGATACTTTTAAAAGTTTCTCCTTGGAAAGGAGTAGTACGGTTCGGAAAGAAGGGAAGGCTAAGTCCAAGGTACGTAGGACCATTCCCAATAATCCAGCGAATAGGACCAGTTGCTTATCGCTTACAACTACCAGAAGAGCTAGCCGGGGTACATGACGTATTTCATGTATCCAATCTTAAGAAATGTGTTGGGATTGAACCCTATCAGAGGAACAGATAATTAAAGCCAAAACTGGATCAGAGCAGTGGATCCAGAATAAGCAGACGATTACAGTTAGTTCATGCAAATCTCTCCCCTTGAAAGTGGTTTTGTATCTGCTGACCTCCTATCTGCTGATCTTACTAAGTGCTGACCTACAACTGCTGCTTTGCATCTACTGTCCAATGTCAAAGACTGATGGAAGAACAAAGCTCTGCTGAGTCAATCTACTGCCTTGAGTCAAGTACTGCTGATCCGGACAAGCACTGCTGGGTTCACAGCAGTGGAAGGATGCAGCAGCTGTTTAAGTGTCTTTTATGTAAAGATTTGTAATAGCAGTAGTAAGTACATCAGTGTTTGTATTGATTAGAGGTTAGAGTTTGTTAGGAGGTTAGATGTCACTTTCATGGTGACGTCAGCTAAAGATGCTCAGTGGTTTGCAAGTGCCTATAAATAGTTCAGTACTTTGTACTGTTCTATTAGCTCTTTCACCACATCGTCTTCTTTGCACGAACAAACTACTGAGCTCTGGTTGAGGGGGAGTTTGCATTCATTCATCAATCATTGTAATCGTTGTTGAAACAAATTCAATCTTTCGATTCATTGTGTAAAGATGTTTGATTAAAGTATTACTCTCATTTGATTGTATGCAAAGTTTGTTTTCATTATCATTCCGCTGCACAACTCTCTCATTTACATCTTAATTTCAAACAAAAATACAATAAAAAAGAAACTCAGATCCAACAATTGGTATCAGAGCTTGGACAGTCAAATTTGATTTAACAATCATTTTGACGTAAATAGTTCAGCTCATAACAGTTGATACTGATCGTTTGTTCGTCCGTTGAAAAACAGAGCAAGGATTAATCACCATTAAAGTTGATTTCTCAGTGTTTGTAAAACAACAAGAATGACGTCACAATCTCAGGATGATAAAAACAACATCGGCTCACTTTTTAAACCACCTATGCTAAAAAGAAATGAGTACAACATCTGGCAGAGAAGGATGGGTCACATCCTTGCTCAACAAAGCACAGGTTGTTGGAAGTCTGTCATTTATGGTCCCCATGTTCCTTCAGTGCCAAGTGCTGAAGATGCTAAAAAGTTCGTTCCAAAACCAGTTGAAAATTATACCGAAACCGACTTTCAAAAGATCTAACTAGATGCTAAAGCGTTTAGCATCGTAGCATCAGCGCTGCCCAATGAGATATATGCTGGACTGTTACATTGTAACAGTGCCAAAGAGTTATGGGACGCACTTAAGGAACAGTTTGGGGGAACTGAAGAAGTCATAGAAAACAATAGGGAAATCCTGAACCAACAGTATGAAACATTTTGCTACGTTAAAGGTGAATCACTAACGCAACAATTTGAGCGTTTTAGTTGTCTCATCAGTGAACTGAGGCTTGTTAACACCACTTTCACAAACTCAACTCAAAATAGCAGGTTCCTCAGGTCACTACCAGAAAAATGGGACACTATAGCTTTTGTCACCCGAAACTCACCTGAATTCAAGGATCTGACCTTGACCCAACTCCACGGTCGACTCCTGACCTACGAAAGGGAGTTGAACCAGAAAAGGAGGTTACAAGAGTCAGGAAAAGTTACCGATGATTACACTTTCGGTAATACTGCTCTTCTGGGTCAAGAAGAATCTGGGAGCAGTGGTAAGGATCAGGGTTATGATCACTTCATTGACATAACTGCTGGTGCAAATTTTAACAACCCTGATCCTCACTCTGCTAGTTATGCATTCACTGCAAACGAAAACCAGATGTCAGACAATTTAAGTTTTGAACTAAATGATTTGCAACATTTTGATCCCACTGATTTAGAGGAAATGGACATCCTGCACCAACTGGCTTTGCTAAGTGTTAGAACTAGCAAGTTCTACAAAAGAACAGGGCGAAAATTCCCAGGTTTGCATGGGAATCTAAGGGTTGGATTGGATAAATCGAAAATCAAGTGCTACAAGTGTAATAGGTTGGGACATTTCGCTAGGGAATGTAGGAGTCAAACTACTGGTCCCATAATTACTCATCCTAGCTCAAATCCTAGACCTCAAAACCAAAGCACTGTGCACTATGCCCAATATGCCCCAGCAGCTCAAGTGAACACTGCTCACTATGCTGCCTGTGCCAGTACATTATGTCCAAACTACTGTTCCACAAATCCAATATGTTCAAACCCCTGCTCCACAGGTACAAGTGCAACCTGTTGCACCTCAAACCACTGCTCCAGCAGCAGCACAACCAGATCAACAAAGTTTTTTCACTCAAGGGTTTGTTGACTGGAGCAGTATGCCTGAAGACCTTAATGATGAAAATTTTGCACTCTATGCATCTAATGATTCTTCTTATGATGAGTTTTGTTTGATGGCATTAGAGACAATACAGGAGGGGGTTGAAACTGAGGAGGAACAGCAGAGCTTTGAAACAGTGGAAGAGGTGACTGAAGCAGTGGTTACTGCTGTAGCTAGTGAACTACTGTTGGGAGAAAGTTCAGGTTCCCTGATTGAACCAATGACAGATCCATGGTCCGAAGAGGACAAAGAAGATGAGAAGGAAGAAAAGGCTGGTGAAAAGAAGGTGAAAGCTGATGATGAGGAAGATCATCAATGTGATTGTGCAATGATGGCAGCTGCCAAGGTATCTCCTCAAGTTCTTGAAAAACTGTGTTCTGACAATTGCATAATTGCTTTTGCAAACATTAAAGAGGTGAATGAAAACCTTCGGGATAAAATCTTGTCTGATGAGGTCAAATTTGAAAGGTCTTTAAAAGAACTTAAAAACAAATTGACTGAAAAGGAAAAAGAAATCAGCTGTCTAAAAGAAGAGCAAAGCATCACCAAGACCCAACTTCAAACTATGGTAGAAAAATACCAAAGTTGCAAAAAGGAGTTGGAATCCACCCAGATTACTTGTGAAAGATGGGTGGAATCCTGCAGAGGATATGAGGTGATGCTTGCTAAACAGATTGAAAGTAATGTGAAATTTGGGGTTGGGTATAGAAAATATGATGATGAACACATTGCTTGTGAAAAATCTGTTCAAAACACTGATGTAACCACTGAGTTCATCCCCACAAACAAGAATGGCCAAGAAGTGAAAATCACTGACAAACTTGGTAACAAAATCACACTTGGCAGAACAAGGAGTTCCTCAACTTTTGAAGAACTTGAAAAATATCAGTTTAAACCTACCTGGTCTGACGAGTGTGATATTCTTGAAAATTTCAAGCCAATGGACTTTACATCAACTGATGGTGTTAAAGCTCCAAAAGCTAAAGTCATACCTCTCAAGGACATCCCAGCAGTGGTTAAAACCTCTGCTGCAAAGGAGTCTGAAAAGAGAAAGAAGAAAGAAAAAATTGACAACTTGTTTTGTGAATTCTGTGAGAAAAGGAATCATCTAACAAAAGATTGTTTCCACTTGAAAGCTTATGATTTAAACAGAACAAGTGTCATTGTTTCAGCAGAAAGTTGCATTGTTTGTGGTAAAACAAACCACAAAACTCAAGCATGTGTGTACCTCAAAAACTTTGATGTGAAAAAGAATGAGTACATGGCTAAAACATCCTTGAGTCCATCATCATCATCATCATCATCTGCCAAATTCACCAAGAAACAACCACTGTTTGTGCCAGTTCAAACAGCTGTTACAAAACAGCTGAACCAAACATCTGTCAAAAGAGATGTTCAGGTTACTGATGCACCCCCTGCCAACCAGTTCAGAAAAGGAAGAGAAAAACAGTCTTACCAAAGGATTCCTCACGTTTATGAGGCCTACAAAAGGCCCTCTAAACCCAAAGTGAACAAGCATCCTTTTGGTTACCAGCAGATGATTGGTCAGGACCCACAACAGTGGTTAGAGAAACACTGTCCTAAAACAGTTCAAACTCCTGACCTAACCACTGTCCATCATTCTGCCTCCATCCCAGACACTGTTGAGACCCCATCCAAAGCCTTGTTGGCTTTGGAGACCTTAATGAACTAATCCTTTTACTTCATGTGCAGGGAGCTTCTGCATGCTTTGATAGTCTTTGGTATGTAGATAGTGGAGGCTCCAGGCACATGACAGGATGTAAAGCCCTCCTCAAAGACTTTAAAATCCATGGTGGGGGTGATATATCCTTTGGGAATAATAGTAAAGGGAAAGTTCTGGGGTCTGGAACAGTGCAATCTGGAAATGTAAAATTTGAAAATGTCAATCTAATAGACAATCTAAAATTCAACCTTCTGAGTGTGTCCCAAATGAGTGACAAGGGATTTGGGTCATTCTTCACAAAAGACTGTTGTAGGATTGTTGGACCAGAAATGGTCAAAAAGATTGAAGCAATAATCAACTTTGGTCAAACTAAACTTGTTGCTCAAAGAAGTGGCAATGTTTATGTTGTTGACATGTCAAAAGAGTGTCCCAGAGCTGATGCCTGTCTGTTCTCAGCTGCCTCTAACAAAGAGACAGAACTTTGGCACAGAAGGCTGGGACACACAAATCTTAAGACAATCACAGAAATTTCAAAAAATGGTTTGGTGAGAGGCCTACCACAAAAATTGTTTTCATGTCCTGAACATTGCATTTCCTGTTTAAAAGGAAAACAGCATAAAAGTTCTTACAAGTCCATTGAAGAGTCCAAAACAACCCAGTGTTTGCAAATGCTACACATGGATTTGTTTGGCCCAGTTCAAGTCATGAGCCTCAAAAAGAAAAGATATTGTTTGGTTATTGTTGATGACTTTTCTAGGTTCACATGGACTTTCTTTTTGCACTCAAAAGATGAAACTGCAGGCATTTTTCAAGACTTTGTAATACAGGTTGAAAAGCAATTTGACCTTCCAGTGAAAAGCTTCAGGAGTGACAATGGCACAGAATTCAAAAATAGGGAGTTGGATGCCTTCTGTGTGAAGAAAGGGATTGTAAGGCAGTACAGCATCCCAAGAACACCAGAGCAGAATGGGGTAGTGGAAAGGAAGAACAGAACTCTGATTGAGGCTGCCAGAACCATGCTTGCAGATTCAGGTTTGGCATTAACTTTCTGGGCAGAGGCAGTAAACACTGCTTGCTATGTTCAGAACAGAGTTTTAATAAACCCCAGGCACAAAAAGACTGCCTATGAAATTCTGTATAAAATTAAACCACTGATCTCATATTTCAAAGTGTTTGGCTGCCCATGCTTTATTTTGAACCTAAAAGATTCCATTTCAAAATTTGCAGCCAAAATTGATTGTGGTTATCATCTGGGATACTCAACCACTGCCAAGGCCTACAAAGTGTTCAATACACGGACCAAGGCAGTGGAAGAGACTTTGAATGTTAAGTTCAATGAACTCTCATCAATGAAAATCCCAGCAAATCTTGCAGATCTGTTTGATCTTGAAAAATTCACTTTTGAAAATACTGCTGTCAAGACTAACAGTGCAGGTCCATCAGAGGATACAACACCAGACTATGGGTATGAAATCATCATCCCTCAAAGGTCTGCCACAAAGGGAAAAGCACCAGCT
This sequence comes from Helianthus tuberosus, assembly GCA_030545235.1. Classification (NCBI taxonomy): domain Eukaryota; kingdom Viridiplantae; phylum Streptophyta; class Magnoliopsida; order Asterales; family Asteraceae; genus Helianthus; species Helianthus tuberosus. The sequence continues at coordinate 3,600,689 of CM060370.1, forward strand.
GTTCAAAACAGTTGTCAAAGCTCAACCACTGCTACCTCAACAGTTGTTGACCAAAGTAGCCCATCAACCACTGCTTCCACATCCTCAAACACTGCTGACAAAAGTCCTCAAACAGTGGATAAAAGTCAGCAGTTGTCCACTTCATTACCTCCTATACCACCACCTTTTGAAGCCACTGCTGGATCATCAAAGTCCCCAGCAGTGGTTAGCTCAGATGATACACATTTGCAGCCTTCACCAACCAATGCCATCATACCATATCAAGGAGATTTAATCTTCTTGAGATCTCATCCACCTGATCAAATCATTGGCAACATAAATGAATGGGTACTCACAAGAAGTCAAACCCAAAACATTTTTCTTTTTGCTGGTTTTCTATCACTCCATCAGCCAGTCAAGTACCAAGAGGCACTGAAAGACAACAGCTGGGTAGAAGCCATGCAAGAGGAACTCCAACAGTTTAAAAGACAACAAGTATGGGAGCTTGTACCACTGCCAGAAGAGGTTAGTCCCATTGGCATAAAGTGGGTCTTCAAGAACAAAACTGATGAAAGGGGTATTGTTGTCAAGAATAAAGCCAGGCTTGTGGTTCAAGGTTACAGACAGGAAGAGGGGATTGATTATGATGAAACATTTGCCCCTGTTGCAAGATTGGAAGCCATTAGACTGTTCCTGGCCTTTGCTGTCAACCACAATATGAAGGTGTTTCAAATGGATATCAAAAGTGCTTTCCTCTATGGTACAATTCAAGAAGAGGTGTATGTTTGTCAACCTCCAGGTTTTGAGGATCCATTTTATCCAGATCATGTCTACAGGCTAAACAAAGCCTTGTATGGCTTGAAACAAGCACCAAGGGCCTGGTATGAAACTCTTTCCAATTTCCTACTCTCAAATGGTTTCAAAAGAGGTACCATTGATAAGACATTGTTTTTAAAATGGAGAGGGAAGGATTTAATGATTGTCCAGATTTATGTGGATGACATTATTTTTGGAAGCACATGTAACTCAATGTGTGAAGAGTTTAGAGAACTCATGACAGCTGAGTTTGAAATGAGTGCTATGGGTGAGCTGCAATGCTTTCTTGGTCTCCAAGTACAGCAATTGCAAAATGGAACTTTCATTCATCAAAGCAAATATGCTAAAGAACTTTTAACCAAATTTGATATGAATGATTGTAAACCATGCAGCACACCCATGGCAACAAATAAGCTGGTCATGTCTGATGAAAAGGATGAGCTGATTGACCAAACACTTTATAGAAGCATGATTGGGTCTTTATTGTACCTAACTGCATCTAGACCAGACATCATGTTTGCAACATGTGTCTGTGCAAGAAGTCAATCAGCTCCCAGAAAATCAAATCTCATTGCTGTAAAAAGGATCTTCAGATACATAAAAGGTGCTCCCACACTTGGTATCTGGTATCCAGCTAATGGGAACATCAAGCTTTCAGGTTTCTCAGACAGTGACTTTGCTGGATGTCACACCACAAGGAAGTCCACATCAGGAGGGTGCCAGTTTCTAGGTGATTGCTTAGTTTCATGGCAAAGCAAAAAGCAAGCAGCTGTTTCAACATCCACTGCTGAAGCTGAATACATTGCTGCTGCAAGCTGTACAGCCCAACTCCTGTGGCTTCAAAATCAGTTGCTGGATTTTGGTATCACTGCCTTAAAGACACCACTCATGTTGGACAGCCAGGCAGCAGAAAATATCATCAAAAATCCAGTTTCCCATTCAACCACCAAACACATCGACATCAGACATCACTTTGTGAGGGATTGCTATGAAAAAGGTTTGATTTCTCTGCATCATGTCCCAACTAAAGACCAGCTGGCTGATGTGCTCACAAAAGCACTTGATACAGCCACTTTTGAAAGCTTGGTCTCTAGAATTGGGATGCTGAACATGGAATAACAAGCAACATCTTGTTTTTCTATGAATAAAAGCAACAAAATGTTTTTAGAAAATCAACACTCCATCCTTAAAAATAGTTAAAAATGAAAATTTTTCATTAAAATCCTTAAAAGTCTGCCATTAACCACTGATTGTTCAAAAGTCTGCTCTACTTCAAAAGTCTGTCCACTGCTGAAAGTCAACCCCTGCTCTCTCATTATTTTGATAAACTCTGTTGTTCAAAAGCAGTGTCTTATCCACTGATATGCTATCCACTGATAGTGAAAATCATCCACTGCTTTCATACCACTGCCTTCATCAGTCACTTTCACAAAAGTACTGTCCTTCACTTTCACCAGGGGTTGTCACGTGGGCAGTACATATTGGTCAGACTTTTTGTAACGGCTGCCACCTCAGCCTTCACTCTCTTCCCTATAAAATCCCTCATTCACCACCAAAACAGGGTTTTACTGTCGAATTGAATTCTTAAAAATTCTCTTCTCAAAGCAGTTTTTCTTCTCATTTCTCACAAATTTCTTCGACCATTCATCTTCAAAATGACAAAATCGAAGTCCTCTTCAAAACCCTCATCCAAATCATCTTCGAAAACAGCCTCTCAAAAGGCAATCTCCACTGAAATTTCACATAAACCATCTCACAATCTCCAGGGTCTTCTCACAAAACCAGGAACCACCAAAGTTTTCGATTCCATCATTGACATCATGGCAAAATCAAAGTACAAAACTTTGTTCACTGCCGTTGCCCCAATCTATTTGGCGACCCAAAGAGAGTTCTGGAAAAATGCAATCCTTGAAAAACAAAGAGACACTGCAACCACCATAAACTCTTCTATAAAGGGTAAAGTTGTCCAAATCACGCCACAATCCATTTCAGAGGTCTTTCAACTCGGTGATCAGGAAGGTAAACTTTCTTTCACTAAAAACGAGTTACAAACTGACTTCATTGAGAGAGGGTATGAAGCCACAATGATGAAGAAAATTACCTTAGAAAAAGGTTATTTTCCTTCTGCAACCAGATTTTTATTTCATACCCTCCTACTATGTGTTTCAAACAAAACCACTTCTTTAAATGAAATCCCTTTAAAGATTTAAAATCTGGGATATGCAATTCTTCAAGGAGAAAATTTTAACTATTCTCGGAAAATTTTTAAAGATTTGGTTAATAATGTTGAAACAAAATCATTCTTACTGTTTCCAAGGTTTTTAAGTTACTATTTTACAAAGAAATTCAGTAAGGATGATTTAGCTATAATAAACCAAGGTGATTCTACTCAGATAAACAGTTTAACAACTGAAACTTTTTCAAGAATGTTAGCACCTTGCAAAACACAAGCAGAGGTGCCTGAGCAGATTTTAGCAGTTACAACTGCTCCTCAGGTATCTGCTGCTGAGCCCACTGCTCAAGGTGATCAAAGCAGCAGCACAACTGCTTTGAAACCCACACCTACTATCTCCAAAAAGCCAAAAAGAAAAACTCAAAAACCCACAAAACCCATCAAAAAGGCAACTCTGGAGGATGAGATACCAGAGCTCCTGCCTGTGACAACACAAATGTCACAAGAAACCACTGCTGCTACTTCCTCACAGCAGTTGGTACAAATATCTCAACCCATAACCACAACTCCTCCTGCTTCTTCACAAAAAGAACAAGTTGTACAAATAGGGTCTCCACATCATGATGCTCTGGAAACACTCGTTTCTATCATCCACAGCTCAATACCCAGGGCAACTCCACTTTCTACACCATCCTCCACATCCACAATTCCCCCACCAACTAAACTGCTGTTGGATGCAATTGATTTGAACCAGGCATTAACCAGTCCTTCTCAATCCCCTATCAATGAGAATATGCCTCAACCCCTGACTGGGTCTGCTGTATCAATCTTTGCTAACCCACCAACACAACCTGAGGAGGTTAGACCCCTTGAGTTACAAGTAACTCTTGGTGGTAATCCAAGTGAAGCAGCCACTACAATTGTTACACCCACTGGGTTACATTTGGACAGTGGTTACATTAATAAGACTTCCTTGGAGGCAATTCCTTTGATAGCACCTCTATCAACCACCAGTGGATTTATTTATCCTACTGGCAACATCAAAAGGTTGTCAAGTGTTGAAGGAAGAAGACCCCAGTACCAAGACAAAGGGGCATCAGTGGTCAATGTTTGGAGTATACTTCCTACATCAACTACTGATAAAACCACTGCTAGTGGGAAATCAGATGATCCCATTAAATTGGGTGATGATTTAAAGTACCAGAAATTGACGGATCGCATTGGAAAACTTGATAACTCTGTTGCAGAACTCAAAGCTATGCTACAACAGGTGTTACAAGTACAAAAGGTACAATCAACTGCTATTCCACCTCAAGCACCTGCTCCACAAAGGGCACCTGCTACAAATGAGCTCTGGGATTTATTTCAACCTTTTCTCCATCAACAAGCAAAACTAGCAGATCAGCAACATGAAAAACATGTTCAACAGCTGAAAAATGCAATGGAGTCAAGGTTCAAGAACACTCAGGCTGATTTAAAGGCTCTCAAAACTCAGATCTTGCACACCACTGGCACTGCTCCTCCAAAAGTACGCTACATTTATCAACTCCCAGAAGATAATGCCAAAAAGGGGGAGAAAATTAAGGAGTGGAAAAAGAAGGGTATAGAGGATGGTCTCTATCTTGAACCAGAAAATTCAAACATGACCAAAAAGATCCCTTTGCCAGATGGCAGCAAGAAAATTGATGTGACAACAAATGCACTAGCAGAAGCAGTTGCAAGTGTAAAAAGGGATAGAGAGGCCAAAAGGAAAGCCAGGGTGGACAGAATGGATCATCCAGATCAGGGTACTTCTGGGTCAAAGGATCATGAAAATCCTGTTGAGAAAAAGAAGAAGCCTACTAGAAAAGTAAGGCAACCCAAATCCATTCCAACCAGACATTCAAAGTCTGTTCAAAAACCACCATACAAAACAGCTGATGCAACAGGAGTTACAAAAACTACTGCTTGCCAAACAGTTGTTCCATCAACACACACCACTTCAACACACACAACATCCACTTCTTTACCATCATCACCACCAAAAACAACACCTGCTGACATACAGCAGAAGACAGCAGATGTTATAACATCTGTTGTAATGACAACAGTGGTTGAAACACCAGTTGTTTCAACAGCTGTTAGTCAATCACAATCCACTGCCACTACATCTACCACCACTGTTCCATCCAAAACATCATCAGTCCCTCCTACAAAAAGGAGAAGGCTAATTTTAAAAGATGATGACACATCTCCATCACCAACATCTTCAAAATCCCTGTCACTTGTCACTATTCCAAAACCCATACCTCTCTCTTCAGCTCAAATTATACAATCACTACCTCCTGCTGGTGTCTCATTTCCTCTGGAACTCATCGCAGTCAGAGAAGAAATCAAATCTTTTTATTATGAAGATGACCCAGCCAAAAGGAGTTTGCCATCAATTGCAGGATATCCCAGGCCTAACAATATTGAAGAATACTTGAAACTCAAGGCCAAACAAGCAGAGGATATTGCAATAAAAAACAGAAAAGGGAAATCTGATAGAGAATTTCAACAAAACTATCAGTTTTTACTCTCACAGGTCAATGCTATGGAGCGTTTTGCTAAAAATGTATGTCAGCAAATTTCAGAAAGGGCAGATGAGTCCTTCAGAAAAGACTACATTGAAAACATCATGACCTACAAGAAATACAAGGGGGAGAAACATATGTACAAGAACTGGACCATTCCTGAGCTTGAAAAAGAAGCAGCCAGGATTCAAGACATGATCAAAAATAAGGTCAAGCAGACTCCTCCTGAAAAATTCAAACAATTTGAAGCTGAGAAGATGTTAGAGTTGAGGAGAATGAAAGAGGAGCTGATTGCAGCCGATTATGGGTCAAAGAACTCTGTGACAAAGTGGGGAGAAGATAGAGTCAGGGCCACCTACAAAAGGTTGGAAGAACTAAGAAAGAAAGACCCAAATGTTCCACAAAAGCCTGACTACTCCAAAGCAGAGGTCTCAAAAAGACCACCAAAGCTGCAAGCCAAAAGAACCACTGCTCCAGCTGGTGCTGCTATCTACAAAAGAAGGAGCAAAAACCAGTTTAGCATGGAAACAATTCAAGATCTATTAGCTGGAGATGCCATTGTAAAAGCAGGCACGAAAGTAATGATAAAAGAAGATCTCGAATTGGAACAATCTGCAAGTGCTGCTCAGCCAGCTATGAACAGGCCAGCCTCACCAAATACTTCTGCAAATAAACATCTCCCAAGAAACCCACCAGGCTCAAAAATACAAAAGTGGGAAACTGACAAACAGACCTGCGTATTGACTTTGCTCAGGTCTGGTGGAGAAGTGGAGAAAATATCAAGGGAACAAGCTCTTGGCCTGAGTCTTGAAGATTTGCAGGATCTCCTTGATCTTCCACTTAGCAGGGATGATGAAGATACAGATGCCCTAGACTTTGAATTACAATTTAAAGGTCAGATAAGGGAGCTGTTGATGAGGCAATAAAGAATTCCACAAATAATGAAGAGTTTTGGCATTATCTGTTCCAAGGGGAGATTGTTGGGATTGAACCCTATCAGAGGAACAGATAATTAAAGCCAAAACTGGATCAGAGCAGTGGATCCAGAATAAGCAGACGATTACAGTTAGTTCATGCAAATATCTCCCCTTGAAAGTGGTTTTGTATCTGCTGACCTCCTATCTGCTGATCTTACTAAGTGCTGACCTACAACTGCTGCTTTGCATCTACTGTCCAATGTCAAAGACTGATGGAAGAACAAAGCTCTGCTGAGTCAATCTACTGCCTTGAGTCAAGTACTGCTGATCCGGACAAGCACTGCTGGGTTCACAGCAGTGGAAGGATGCAGCAGCTGTTTAAGTGTCTTTTATGTAAAGATTTGTAATAGCAGTAGTAAGTACATCAGTGTTTGTATTGATCAGAGGTTAGAGTTTGTTAGGAGGTTAGATGTCACTTTCATGGTGACGTCAGCTAAAGATGCTCAGTGGTTTGCAAGTGCCTATAAATAGTTCAGTACTTTGTACTGTTCTATTAGCTCTTTCACCACATCGTCTTCTTTGCACGAACAAACTACTGAGCTCTGGCTGAGGGGGAGTTTGCATTCATTCATCAATCATTGTAATCGTTGTTGAAACAAATTCAATCTTTCGATTCATTGTGTAAAGATGTTTGATTAAAGTATTACTCTCATTTGATTGTATGCAAAGTTTGTTTTCATTATCATTCCGCTGCACAACTCTCTCATTTACATCTTAATTTCAAACAAAAATACAATAAAAAAGAAACTCAGATCCAACAAAATGTCTATCTGACGAAACCCTGGTAGTACCTCTTCAAGATGTAGAGGTAAATGAAAAGTTAAAATTTGTTGAGAAGCCATTTCAGATAGAAGACAGAAAGGTCAAGTTTCTCAAGCACAAACGACTAGTGCTGGTCAAAGTCAAGTGGGATTCAAAGAGAGGACCTGAATACACTTGGGAGCTGGAATCAGAGATGAAGCGAAAGTATCCCTACTTGTTCCAGTAAATCTCGAGGACGAGATTTTTATTAAGGTGGGGAGGATGTAACAACTCTCATCAAAATTTCTATTTTCTTATCTTGTTCTACCCAATTGGAAACCCTAATTAAGACCCCCAAGTGATCCTGCATAACCCCTAAAATTTTTAGAACAATCAGAATCAGGATCAGGATCAGGGCCCCTAAAACTCAGGGGGGGTATTCCCCATTGACGATTATCCTCATAAGTTGCTGTCAAAATCGAATTTTGATGAACCGTCAACTCAGCTAAGCTAGTTAGGGACGTGGCTACCCTATGCTAAAAGGGTCCCCGTCGCGTGGCGCGACCGCGCTGTTTTCCAGGTATAAGTAGAGGGGTGTGGCACTTGCATGGAACTGTTATTACGACATTCAAATTCATTTCGTACGTCCAGATATTCACAGTTTACTACAAAACACACACAAACACGAAACGCTGCCGCGATAACAGGGTAATAACTTGATCGCTGCTACGATTTAATGTCCGATCGATAGAAACCAATCCAATGGATGTTTAAGTGCTGCTCAAACTTGGGTTATACTTTGTCATTCGTTGTGAATTCGATGGATGTTTAAGTATCGCACTTTGTCATTCGTTGTGAAGGTTTCGATCTCGTGAGTTGTCGTAAAAAGTTGGATTAAAGTTACTAACCTAGTTTTCGTGTGCATTGTTATTTGAATTAGGTTACCAGGATAATCAGTAGGCTAAGACTTTGCCCGTTAAACTTGCAATGTGAGTCATTCTCTTTTTATCAATTATGTTTTACAATACTCCAAACCATTTTCAAAGTTATAATTACAGGGATTAAGTCATGGTTATCTTGAATCACTGGCTAGTGGGGTATTGTGCACATTACTAATTTCTCACGGTTAGGCTAATAAATCCTAACAGTGATAATCATCACTACTTGGGTGAAAGGACCCAATAGTGGTATGACCATCGTCACCAGGAGGTGACACGGCGCCAGATAAAAATAAGATAGAAGCCATTGTAATCACTCTTATGCTGTAATTTATTACCATGTGTCGTTTTGTGCAAAATGAATGATTCACCAGTATTTCCCCGCTGATAAAATATTTTTAAAACATGTTTCAGGCGACCTGCTGTGATTCAAGGAAAACGTGCTACGGAGCACTAACAAGCTTGAAGAGGTGGCTCAATAAAAATGAATAAACATGTTTTGTAAATCAGGGAATTTCCTTGTGAAATTCCTCTATTGTAAACTACGGGGTTGATCCCGAATTATGAAATAAAAATATTCGGGCATTTCAAGTTTTTAAAAGATCCTGTTAAATCTTCCTCTGTCGCATCAAATAGTAAATACCACGGGTTCCTGTCCCGCGGCTCCTGGACCGGGTAAAACCGGGGCTGGGGCCGTGACAACAACAAAGGGAAAGCAAAGGTTAACAACCTTGGACCGAAAAAGGCGGCTGTGAAAAAGAAGACTGCGCCTTTCCAAGGTACTTGTTACAATTGTAATGAGACGGGGCACCGTGCTAACCAATGCAAGAAACCTAAGCGTGAGCGTGCGCACATGGTTGATGAGGATGGTATGCCTCTGATTGCAATGATAACCGAGGAAACGACTATGATTGAAGAAGTCAACGCGATGGGTGAAAACCCAAAAGGATGGTTCGTTGACACGGGTGCAACCCGCCATGTTTGTGGAGACAAGGCTATTTTCTCTACATTCAAGGAAGCGTCGGGTGAAGAAAAGCTTTATATGGGGAATAAAGCTACCGCAAGCATCAAGGGGGAAGGCACCGTCATCCTGAAGATGACGTCTGGCAAGGAGCTTACTTTGACCAATGTGCTTTATGTCCCAGAGATACGGAAGAATCTCGTGTCGGGATAGATGCTCAACAAGTTTGGATTTCGTCTAGTGTTTGCATCGGACAACTTTGTTCTTTCTAGACGTGGAATGTTTGTTGGAAAGGGCTATGCCCTTAATGGAATGTTCAAAATGAATGTAATGGTTGTAAACCAAAACAAGAAAATGAATGAAATTTCGACTTCTACTTACATGATTGAGTCTTCTAATGTTTGGCACGGTTGACTAGGACATGTAAATTTTAATTCATTACGACGTGTAATTAAATTAAATTTGATTCCAACATTCCATATCGAGTCCAATTACAAATGCGAGACATGTGTAGAATCCAAACTTACGAGATCATCGTTTAAATCGATTGAACGAATAACCGAACCCCTTGATTTAATTCATACCGATGTGTGTGATTTGAAAGTTGTTCCCTCACGTGGAGGAAATAAGTACCTCATCACGTTTATTGATGATTGTACTAAATATTGCTATGTGTATTTACTTAAAAGTAAAGACGAAGCAATAGAGAAGTTTATCTTGTACAAAAACGAAGTTGAGAATCAACTGAAAAAGAAGATAAAAGCTGTGAGAAGCGATCGAGGAGGTGAATATGTTGCACCTTTTGCGGATTTATGCGCAAAAAGTGGCATTGTATACGAGTGTACACCTCCTTATTCTCCACAATCAAATGGCGTGGCGGAACGAAAGAACCGCACATTGAAAGAGATGATGAACGCCATGTTGATCAGTTCGGGAGTGAACCGAGAAATGTGGGGGGACGCTATTCTCTCAGCAAACTATCTTTTGAACAAGATACCTTTGAAAAATAGGGACGAAACTCCATATGAGTTATGGAGAAAACGGAAGCCTTTGTACAAATACTTGAAAATGTGGGGGTGCCTAGCAAAGGTGATTGTACCACCTCCTAAAGCTCTTAGGATAGGACCCAAAACTGTTGATTGCATTTTCATAGGATATGCGCATCAAAGTAGTGCACATCGTTTTCTTGTACATGAGTCCAAGAATCCAGATGTACACAAACACACTATCATAGAGGAAAACTCTAACATCGTCTCATATTTTGAGAATGTGTTTCCTATGTTAGGACAAACACATGCGACTTCATCAACAGCGGCTGATGAAGCAGGTCCAAGTTCATCTACATGGTTAGATGAAGTAGGCCCTAGTTCATCTACGAGGATAGATGAAAGACGCGAACGACCCGAGGTCGAGGATGGTGAGCTTAGACGAAGTAAACGACAAAGGGTTGAAAAATCCTTTGGTCCAGACTTCATGAGCTACATGGTTGAGGGTGAGCCCAATACCTACCGCGAGGCGGTTACCTCCATAGAAGGACCTCAATGGCAAGAAGCAATTAAGAATGAAATTGATTCTATATTGCAAAATCATACTTAGGAGTTAGTAGATCTTCCACCTGGTTGTAAACCACTTGGATATCGTTGGATATTCAAAAGGAAGATGAAAGCTGACGGAAGTATTGATAAATACAAGGCAAGGTTAGTGATCAAAGGATTTAGACAAAAGGAGGGTCTAGACTATTTTGATACTTACTCGCCTGTAACACGAATAACCTCTATACGATTGGTTCTTGCAATTGTGGCTCTAAGAAATTTGGAAGTTCACCAAATGGATGTAAAGACTGCATTTCTAAATGGCGATTTAGAAGAAGAAATTTACATGGAACAACCTGAGGGTTTTTCCGCCCCAGGAAACGAGGGTAAAGTATGTAAATGGGTCAAGTCTTTGTATGGCTTGAAGCAAGCTCCAAAACAATGGCACCAAAAGTTTGATCATGTCATGATTGACAATGGTTTCAAAATAAATGAGTGCGACAAGTGTGTTTATTTTAAAGACACACCAAGAGGTTATGTAATATTATGTCTTTATGTAGATGATATGCATATCATTGGGAGTGATGATAACATGATCAACTCAACGAAAGACATGTTGAAAGCGAGGTTTGACATGAAAGACATGGGTCTCGCGGATGTGATTCTTGGAGTAAAAATCACTAGAACCCAAAATGGTCTTGTGTTGAGTCAATCTCACTACGTGGACAAGATCCTTGGGAAATTCAATTCGGACGATACGAGTATAGCTCGAACTCCAATTGATAATACCCAACGCCTAAGGAAGAATAGAGGCGAGAGTGTTGCTCAGTTAGAGTACTCAAGGATCATTGGTAGTCTCATGTATCTAATGACATGTATTAGACCCGACTTAGCATATGCTGTGAGCAGGCTAAGTAGATACACCAGTAATCCGTGCGCGAAACATTGGAAAGCTATCACGAGGGTGCTTAGATACATAAGATACACAAGAGACTATGGACTGCATTATACCCGTGATCCAGCAGTGATCGAAGGATACACTGACGCGAACTGGATATCGGATATAAAAGATCATAGATCGACAAGTGGTTCTGTGTTTACACTTGCGGGAGCAGCTATAGCTTGGAAGTCTTCCAAGCAAACGGTTATAGCTAGATCCACGATGGAATCCGAATTCGTCGCTTTAGATAAAAGCGAGGAAGAGGCGAAGTGGCTACGTCAATTTGTGGAAGATATTCCAAGATGGCCAAAGCCGTTGACGGCAATCTGCATACATTGTGACAATCAATCAGCGCTTGTTAGAGCACAAAGTGCAATGTACAATGGCAGATCAAGGCACATTCGACGTAGACACAACACGGTACGACAACTTATCTCAACGGGTGTTATCTCAGTTGACTATGTGGGGTCAAAGGAGAACATTGCGGACACGTTAACAAAAGGCTTAAGCAAAGATAAGGTGTATAAGTCGTCAAGAGGAATGGGACTAAAGCCCATAGAAGAAGGGAATATGAGGGAAACCTAACCTAGTTGACTGGAGATCCAAAGATCTAGGCTCAATAGGCAAACTTAATCATAAACCCAAAGGGAGTCACTGTGGGGGGTGCCCCAAAATTAATAAAGGGAGTTGTATACTTCCTAGTCCATTCCAATCAGTGACATGAAGGAAAGGTTAAGCATGTTGAGGTTAAGGATTTTGAGGAAATCCAAATTAACCATGATGCTTTTTATGATTCAGAGGAATCACCTATGTTAGAGAGAAGTGGGGTCGCTTCGAATGGATTTGTGGGGAGGCGCAAATTCTAGAGCTCTCGCAGAACCAGGAAAGTGTTCCAAGACCATAAACAGACACAACCATGAGGACTTGACTCGACTAGGGAGAGTATTGTGTGAATATATATTGTCGCCTACATAAATGGGGGATTGTTCAAAGACACCGCCGCGTCTACAAGACCCTAGGAGGCTAAGTATGCTTCACAAAAGAAGGTTCAAAGGTTACACCTACCTATCTTTCAATACTTAACTGTTGAACGTGTATCGTTGAAACTTGATAGATCGATTTCTATTCATGTGGGGGATTGTTGGAAATTTATGAAAATAGTATTTTTCACAAATATCGGAAAATGATTTTTTTTTCTATTTTGGACTAGAAATAAATATAAGAAAATGAGCGGGTTTTATATATTTATTTGTGGGTTTGTGTTATATGTTGGAAGAGCTTCGCAACGAACTAAACCACGTCCAAAACGGAGCTAAGATGAATGAGATATCGATGCTCAAAGTTTGGTGTTTGAAACTTGAATGCTGAAAAAGTGGGAAAGTGGCACCTTGTCCCACATAGGAGGAGAGATGAAACTTAAAGGGGTATTTAAGTGGGAACTCTCCATCCTTATTGTTTCATGGAAGCACTCACTAAGCGTACTCGCGCGAGTACACGTGGCATGGTGGCGCGTACCCGCGCTTGGAGCATGGGCACTGAAGTGACGTGCGCGGCGCACCAAAGTGAGCCAAAACGGTGCGACTGTGTGGCGTGCTCATAGAGGCTCACAGGTGACGTGGCGCACGCGCGCAGGTGCGCATGGGATTGAGCCAAGGTGGCACACACGCGCATGGAAGTGAGCCAAAATGGCGCACGCGCGCATGAGCGTGCAGACTTGCGCGCGCGTAGAAACTTTCAGCAGTTAATGCCAGTGCAGTTACATTCAGCATTCGAAACTGATGAAGTCAAGGCTTTGACTGCGAATTAAATGACGAATTAAAGTGCATTGAAGATGTTTAATGCAATTTAATTCTCCCATTTAATTCGTTTTTCAGTTTCTTCAAGACCTGAAAGTATAAATAGGGTGCTACCCTACTGCAGAATATACACCGAAAAACTTAAATGAAAATACAATCTCCTCCACTGCAGATTTCTTATCTTCTTCCTTCAAGCTACAAGGTACACCTTCGGGTTGGAGTCAAGACCGGCAGTGCAACTGCTTCGGGCTTTTGTATCCTGGAAACAAACTTGTTCTCTTGGGAGACACGGAATTTGTTTTAAGGGACTCGTGTCTAACACGATCCTCAGCCAAGAACATCAATTTTGTTTAAATTTTTTGTTCTTGTTTTTCAATTTTTCAGTTGTATTTGTACTGTACTTTATATTTCATTCTGTTCTGTTTCAGTAATTCAAGTTAATAAAAGTTTTATTTAATTTTGCATGAACGGATTCCTATAATCATAACATGTGACCTACTAATTATTTGGAAAATTATAAGACTTTATGGTGATTGAGAAACAACCTTAGTATCACTCAAACACAGTGACGGATCAAAGATTTTTTTTTTAATTCATGCAAAAACATGAATAGCTAGGGTAACTAGAGTATCATATCCACAAAAAGCATGTGATTAGTATTACACGTATTGTTTGATTATAAATATAACACAAAAAGTTTGATTAAAGGTTGAAATTAAATTTAAGCCAAGGTTAAACTACTTTGCACTAAAATTAAAAAAGCAGGAAACATAAGGTCAAGAGAGAGCTGAAATCGGTGATGAAGATAAGAAACACACAATTACTTTCGTTTATGGGTTTGGTTACTTAGTTGTAAGATTTAATCACTGGGAACGAACGTTTAATCGTTTACATAGACATAGCTTATATCGATCATATCACTGATTTAGAGCACAATTCACGTACAAACGCAATTGATCCTTAACTAAACCAACTAAGGTGTGTAGGGCATGATCGGGTGACATACTATAAACGTCAGTCGTGTCAACATCCGAATGAGTCACACCAAAATTAATACAAATCAAATGCATTTGTTTTCATATAAGCATTCCGTAGGTTACATTGACATAACCTACATTGATTGATGGACTAATTTTAAACACTTGTCATATCTAAACCACATCAACGGCACATCTAGTACATATTGAGGATCTTTCTAGGGTGGAATGACATCAATGAAAAAGTGGCCCAATTGCAAACAGTTAACTTAAGCCCACTAACTTCATCAGCCCAACAAGTTGTTGCCACTCGATGTGTTTCCTGGTGACCAAAACCAAACTCAAGAGTTAAGACATTATGATTTTTATCTACTTACCTCTGATTTACTTTGAAAACATTGGAAATAACATGCCACAAAAATGGTTTGAGACTTTGAGGTCTAACTCATCGATCTCTTTCGAGTTTCAATTCATAACCCATGTTTTTAATAACGTGTAAATAAAATGCATCGATTGGTAATTTTGTGTTATATGGATAGCATAAGAGGGTTTAACCTAGCCACACGAGCCGCATGAGTGTTTTGTTCGCATCATACAAGTCGTATGATTAGGGGTGCAAATAAGCTGAGCCTGAGCTCAGCTCGTTGGTATTTTCTCAAGCTCGAGCTCGACTCGTTTACCATCTATAATAAATATAATATAAATAATAAACTCTTTTAGGCTCGCGAGCTCGATAAGTGAAGCTCAGGCTCGTTTACTAAACAATCTTATTTATAGGTCCGAACTTGGCTCATAAACAAGTTTAAAAAAGCTCGGCTCAGCTAGCCTCGTTTGTAAATCTTACCATCGCAAGCTTAGCGACAAATTGTGATGGAACATATAAGTAGATTACAAATTGTTAATGATAATTTAAGGGTTAATGGAGGCTCAAAGAGGATATAATTAAATAGCACTAAAAGAGTCTAACAAACAATCTTTGTTTGAAATGAAAAGGTAACTCAAAGAATGCCTTAGTTCACTTTTAAAAGAAAAACTTCAAGATACGGTCATTTTATTAGTACAACAACGGTACTTAGCAAAATCCCACCTCAATATTCAATTTAGTCGTACGGGCCTTTATTCAAACCCAGGTGTAAAAGGCACGCCGGTTTCTGGAAGCCAATTATGGCCCGAAATAAAATGGGCCACCGTGAAAAACTCGGCTATATTTTGATCTGTTATGGCATTGTAATGGGGCCAATTGACCCTATTATTAGTAGAAGAACCCGGCCCATAATTCTTGTACTCTCCACAATAAGCAGTATCCTTGTGACCCCAACTATCAACCCACCCTTGCGGGTCCACCAACCCATCAAGAAAAGATTGTATATAAACGGTTCGGCTCAGCCCAAACCATGGCCTTCCTAGAAACGCTTTTGCATAGTCACTCGGATTAAGCTCAGGTGCGGCGGTTACCTTACACCCTTGTAACGAATATCCAGTGGGTTCGTAATCATTGTTTCGTCCATGAGCCGTTACTACTAACCCGCCTCCTGGTAATGGTTTTCGAATAAAGATATCACAGTCTTGGAAAACTGCTCTCGCGCCACCAAAAATGAAATCTACGGTTCCAAAGATCTGGCATTCTTTGTAGAATTGTGTATAGGCCATACTAAGAAGTGTGTCTTGGTATCCTTCAAAGCTGCAGCCGTAAAAGGCGGATTGGTCGGAGGCGGAGAGGACCGCAATGGCTTGCCCTCCTTGTGGCCCCGCGGTGTTCCGGAATGTGATGTCCCGGGCGATAAATCTGTGACTCCATACTTCTACATTGATCCAAACACAATAAGTTTGGTGTTTATAGTCTAACCACTAATAGAAAAAAGAAAATAAGTTGGTAGGAAATGCGTAGAAAAATACTTTCGTGGAAAATTGTTCGTCGAAAATTGTTTTCCAGACTTTTATTCCGACGAAATCACTTTCGTTAGAAATTCATCGGAATTAAGGTTTCTTATAAATTACCAACGAAAACTGACTTAGGAAAATGGAAAATAATCCAAATAAATTAAGTTAGGTGTTTATAGTCTAATCCCTAATAGACAAAAGAATATAAGTTAGTAGGAAATGCGTAGAAAAATAATTTCCTGGAAAATTAGTCGTCGAAAATTGTTTTCCAGACTTTTTTCAGACGAAATCACTTTCGTTAGAAATTCATCGGAATTAAGGTTTCCTATAACTACCAACGAAAACTGACTTAGGAAAATGGAAATTAGTCAAAATAAATTAAGTTGGGTGTTTATAGTCTAATCACCAATAGAAAAAAGAAAATAGGTTTGTAGGAAATGCGTAGAAAAATAATTTCGTATTGATCGGAAATTGTTTTACAGACTCTTGTTTGACGAAAGCGTTTTTGTCAGAAAGTTCGTCGGATAAACGTTTCCTACGAATTACCAACGAAAATTGACATAGGAATATGGAAAAAAATATAAATAAAATAAGTTCGGTGTTTATAGTCTAATCACTACTAGAAAAAAAAGGTAAATATTAGGAAAAGAATTTCGTGCGTAAAGAACTATTTCCCACAACACTTTTATGATAAAATCGTTTTTTGTCGAAAATTCGTCGGAAAATACCATTACTCTAGCAATGAACAAAACAAAATGTGTAGACAAGAACTCACTAAAAGTTGCCGATCCCTTCAAGTCACCAGCCTTTGAGGTCTTGAGCATGTCACCACCACAATGTCGGTTACCGGCTATGATCGTCTTATTTATTCCATCACCAAACATCTTGATCCACTTAACTGTCACTGGTATCTCCACATATTCTTTATAAATACCAGCTTTCACATAAATCACAAATCTCTTGTGTGGGACGCGATGAATCGCATAATCTACCGCTTTTTGAATCGATTTAAAATCACCCGAACCATCTTGAGCCACCACAACGTCGGGCTTTTCGTTCGCAAAATCAGCAAGCTTGTATTCGTCGCTAAAGTTGACATCAACGAGTTTGTTGATATTACTAGAAGGAATAGTAACACTAATAGCTAAAGAGTTGACTATTAGTTCGGTCAAATTGGTAGTTATTACGGGTAACATGGTGTTGGTCATGTTAATTAACCCGAACCCTTTGTGACAAACGGTTATGTAGGTTAAACCCGCGCTAAGCCATGTTTGGACGTCTAGTGGGGTGGGTTGGAGGTCATGGTTAGGGTCTAGGACCATGTTAAGTGTGAACGCGGTCCGGTCAAAGTAGTCAACGCAGCTACCCCACAAGCTTTTACCCGGGATGTTTGGGTACGTGGACTCGATCACGTGAGTTTTGTTATAAGCCGCACGTGCTTCATCAATGGCTGATTGTATGCTCAGGTCAAGGAATTGTTTAGCCGTTATGGAGGCGGTGAAGGTGTTGCGTCTGGCGACGTAGTGGTTGCATGTTTCGTAGTGTGGGGTTTGGTGGCACCACCAGGTTAGGGTGCCGACGGCGGCAGCGGCGGTGACAGTGGTTGGTTTTGATGAGAAAGAAAGGATGAGTGAAATAAAGCAAAGGAGAAGAGTGACTTTCATAGTGAAATGCTATTAATTTGTAAGTAATGTAAAATGGTGATATAACTTCATGTTATAATCTATATTTATATCATGATATTCAAAGTTTGAAGATAAAAATCTTCATTTGATTTCAATGGTCAAAGATAATGTGAAATCAATCAAACTAAGGGGCTGTTTGTTTACCTTTTAGTGGGGATCTTAATCGTTCAGAACTCTTACTGGTTTAGTACTTAATAGTTCAGACATCTTACTGATTCAGCACTTAACTATTCAGATGCTGCCAAACAGCCCCTAAGTAATAAGTTAATTGCATGGTTTGTGTTAAAACGGTTACATGCTTTATTCCAAAAGAAGTAGGAACTAAAAAATTTGCATATATTGGTAAGAGTTTGCCTTTTTATTAGTGTAACTTTAATGCAAATGTAAATGTACATCCATATTACAATTTTGTACTCTTAATTTCATTAATTATAAAGATCTCTATGTTTACCATTTGCCTATTTGGTGATGATTTCAGCCTCCCGAGTTGATGACATTAACTATATATTTAAAACTTGTTTTTTCTAATTCTTCCCCCTAATCTCTCATCTCCAATCCCCTTCCGCTTGACTACATAAACTTTCGGCGCCTTTGATGTCTCTAGATATGCCTTCTTCCTACGCTCGTCGTTTCCAGCAGGGCTAGATTAGTTCATGATGAAGGCCCAAGTGTAGAAGATCAAGCTATGACATTTCTGGAGGCCCATGATCGCGCTACCAATGGTGATTTATGAAAACAACCATAACTTTGGCTACGGGTCTCTGTTTTAGGCGTTCGACCAGTCAAATCGAAACTTGAAACGAGGAGCACGTTCTGGAAAGGCCCCAAGGGGCGTTGTCCAAGTTTCGGTCCAAAAAAACGCATTCTAGTGTGAGTTACGGGCCTTTTTAAGTTTTTTCCCATGTTTTATGCATTTTGTTTTTGGGCTTGTGTTTGGCCCATTGCCTTTTTATGGCCCATTTCGAATTTCAGTTCTTATTTATGTTCATGAGATGTAATTTGGATTGCCATTGATAAATTTTAGCAATAATCAATTTTCACTTCAAATTCTCTACCCTTTGGGTTGAGTTTGGGGGTTTGGGGAAGATTATCATGGGTATTCGCAGAATCAACGTGATCAATCCTCGTTATCGTACAACACACTACATCAGTTCATTTGTCATGTTTATATGTAATGTAACAGAAGGAAAATTCAAGATTGAGAAAATCAGAAAAAAAAAACACATGCAAATTCACATCTTAATGCATTCTCCCTCTAGATAACTATCAGTTTAGAGTAACTTAGAGTTGTGTAGAATTTTAAAGGTTCATATGCGTGTTATCTAAGAGTGTGTTATATAAGTTCCTGTAATTCATAAAAAAAAATCTATGTGGTCTCTGCAACATGTTTGTGTGGTCAAGTGATGGTAGAAAAACCGAAACTCAAAATCATTGGGACGTGCAAGAACATGAGAATTCAAGCACTGGATCAGGTATGAGATTAATTATACATTTTTTACAGGTTTGAGACGGGTATGATATGATATTATGTCATACCTGCATAATTACCTAAAAATATTGTATATTATAAAAAGGTATAACAAATACTATTTTGTTGTTAAATTGTGAAAGTATGAAAAATATTATTAGTTTTGTCCTCAAGTGTTTGATAGTTTAAGTATATTTTTGGGTGAGACTTTGATCGGGTTTTAGGAATCCTAACGGGTAATCTATAACCATATAAGTTCACTAGTGGGAAAGCCTGCGCGTTAATATACACTTATTCCTCGAGCTGAAAACTGACCATAACCTTGGCTATAATAATAAGAGAAGCAACAAGGAGAGAGGGTCCAGGGCGCAAGGCGAAGGTATTTGTACGCCAGACGCAAGATATTTATATACTTTTTACATTTCTAATAGGTTTCTATCATCACCTAGGCAATCTCCTTCTTGTATAAATGCCCTTCGCGCCTAGGCAGGTTTTTTTAAACCAAGACCATAACTACTACAGGCTAGTAAGGTGACAATTTCGATCTATTTGGTTATCCACAGGTCGATTTTAGGATAAGACTTATACAAAACAAAATATTAACATGTTATAAGTTAAGTAATATGAATTATATTTCAATACTTCCGGACTATGAAGGTATCTTCGAAGGCTGGGGAAGCCCACAAACCCGACTGTACAAGACGACTGTACAAGATTTCATTATATAATCACGTATAATAGGGATTATGATATCAAAAACCAATCCATGATCCTCTAGTCTTCTTTGATTTGAGTTTTGATTAAGATTTATGTCTTGGACCCAATTTTCAGTCATGTTTGCTTTCTCAAGATGAGGAATATAGTGTTCATTATATATTATTGAGTTAGTAAATGTACCCAGCAAAATCCCACCTATAGCATGATCAATATTCAATTTAGTAGAACGGGCCGGTTTTCAAACCCTGGTGTAAAAGGCACGCCGGTTTTAGGAAGCCAATTATAGCCCGAAATGAAATGGGCCACCGTGAAAAACTTGGCTGTCTTTGGATCTGTTATGGCATGGTAATGAGGCCAATTGACCCTTTTATTAGTAGAAGAACCCGACCCATAATTCTTGTACTCTCCACAATATGCAGTATCCTTGTGACCCCAACTATCAAGCCACCCTCGTGGGTCTACCAACCCATCAAGAAAAGATTGCATATAAACGGTTCGACTCAGCCCAAACCATGGCCTTCCTAGAAATGCTTTTGCATACTTACTCGGATTAAGCTCGGGTGCGGCGGTTACCTTACACCCTTGCAATGAATACCCAGTAGGTTCGTAATCATTGTTTCTTCCATGAGCCGTTACTACTAACCCGCCTCCTGGTAATGGTTTTCGAAAAAAGATTTTGCAATCTTGGAAAACTGCTCTCGCGCCACCAAAAATGAAATCTACGGTTCCAAAGATTTGGCATTCTTTATAGAATTGCGTATAGGCCATAGTAAGAAGTGTGTCTTGGTATCCTTCAAAGCTGCAGCGGTAAAATGCTGATTTGTCGGAAGAGGATAGGACCGCAAGGGCTTGCTCTCCCTGTGGCCCTGCGGTGTTCCGGAATGTGATGCCCCGGGCGATAAATTTGCGGCTCCAGACTTCTGCATTGATCCAAACACTATAAGTTAGGTGTTTATAGTCTAATCGTTAATAGAAAAAAAGAAAATAAGTTCGTAGGAAATGCGTATAAATTAGTCAGAATTTTTTTTTAACGGCCAACGAATCCTCAAAATGAGCTACTGGCGAAATTCACCACATCGGGATACACCCACCTCCGAATCGGGGAAAACTCTCACCTTGGGCCGAAGCGCGTGAACACTAGCCCGAAGGCACGACAATGTGGTGAGGTAAAACCCGCTCAGTTCAAGGATCGAACTAGCAATCGCCTCCTACTCGCCTAGTATTCCATCATCACCAGGTGTCAGCGAAACTAAATAGTGGGGGGCAGGAATCGAACCTGGGTCACTTGGAACACGAGGTCTCCCCCTTACCACTCCACCACCAGCTCATTAGCTCATTGGCGATTAAAAATTGTTTTATTGACTCTTTTTTCGTTGAAAGTGTTTTCGTCATAAATTCGTTGGAAATAAGCGTTTCCTACGAATTACCAACGAAAATTGACATAGGAAAATGGAAAATAATCCAAATAAAATAAGTTTAGTGTTTATAGTCTAATCACTACTAGAAAAAAGGTAAATAACAGGAAAATAATTTCGTGGGAAATGCGTAGGAAACTATTTCCCACGGCCCTTTTATGATAAAATCGTTTTTGTCGAAAATTTGTCGGAAAATGCCCATTATTCTAGCAATGGACAAAACAAAATGTGTAGACATGAACTCACTAAAAGTTGCCGATCCCTGCAAGTCACCAGCCTTTGAGGTCTTGAGCATGTCACCACCACAATGTCGGTTACCGGTTATGATCGTCTTATTTATTCCGTCACCATACATCGTGATATACTTAACTGTCTCTGGTATCTCCACGTATTCTTTATAAATACCAGCTTTCACGTAAATCACAAACCTCTTTCTGGGCATGCGGTGAATCATCGCATAATCAACCGCTTTTTGAATGGATTTAAAGTCACCCGAACCATGTTGAGCCACCACAACGTCGGGCTTTTCGTTAGCCAAATCAGCAAGCTTGTATTCGTCGCTAAAATTCACATTAACAAGCCCATTAGTATTACTAGATGGAATAGTAACACTAATAGCTAAAGAGTTGACTATTAGTTCGGTCAAACTGGTAGTTATTACGGGTAACATGGTGTTGGTCATGTTAATCAACTCGAACCCTTTGTGACAAACGGTTATGTAGGTTAAACCCGCGCTAAGCCATGTTTGGACGTCTAGTGGGGTGGGTTGGAGGTTATGGTCAGGGTCTAGGACCATGTTAAGTGTGAACACGGTCCGGTCAAAGTAGTCAACGCAGCTACCCCACAAGCTTTTACCCGGGACGTTTGGGTACGTGGACTCGATCACGTGAGTTTTGTTATAAGCCGCACGTGCTTCATCAATGGCTGATTGTATGGTCATTTCTAGGAATTGGTTAGCCGTTATGGGGGCGGTGAAGGTGTAGCGTCTGGCGACGTAGTGGTTGCATGTTTTGTAGTGCGGGGTTTGGCGGCACCACCAGGTTATGGTGCCGACGGTGACAGCGGCTGGTTTTGATGAGAAAGAAAGGAGGAGTGAAATGAAGCAAAGGAAAAGTGTGACTTTCATAGTGAAATGCTATTAATTTGTAAGTAATGTAAAATGATGATAAAACTTCATGTTATAATCTATATTTATATCATGATATTCAAAGTTTGAAGATAATGCGAAATCAAATCAAACTAAGTAATAAGTTAATTGCTTGGCTTTGTCACAACGGTTACATGCTTTATTACAAAAGAAGTAGGAACTAAAAAATTTGCATATATTGGTAAGAGTTTGTATCATAAAGGAAAATTACGAAAATATTTGACCAAAATAGACATAGACTTGTAGGTTTAACCAAAGTAATCACCCCTCATTTTTTGCGGTAAGAAGCCGCTACATCAACTTCATCGACTGAAACGGCTAGGATTTAGCCTACATTTTATGATAGAAAGCTTTGTCTAAGCCTATACGTTTGGTGAAAAGTGTCGGCTAAGCCCGTTCTGTTGGTGAATTTGCCGGCTCAGCCTCCGCTTTTAGGAGTTGTTTGTTTAGCTCTTAATGGGGCTCTTAATGGTTCAGACATTTTACTGGTTCGGTATTTAATGGTTCAGACTGTTTGTTTCGCGAGCAAATGTCTGAGTGAATGGTTAAACATTATACTGAGTCTGAATGGTTAAGACCTGACGTTTGTCTCTGAACAGTTAAGCATTATATTGGCTCTTAATGGTTCATACCTATTCCTTGTTCTGCACTTAATGGTTCAGATCTTTTATTGGTTCAGCACTTAACCATTCAAAGTTGCCAAAGAGCCTTTATTATTTTAGTAAACACAAAATTCAGTGTCTGTTTTGAAAAAATTCTGGTCAAAGATGACTAATTTTGTAATTATTTCTTAAAAAGTGAGATTCATAAACTAATGTATTGATTTACTATTTTTCCTTAAAAATGAGATTCATAAACTAAGTATTGATTTACTACTTAAAAAATGAGATTCATAAACTAATGTCTTGATTTACTAATAACGTAATTTCTAAGTCAAACTTATTATCTTTACCACTTTATCTATCAATAGACATTAATTATTTAATTAATAAAAATGCTAATAATCTAAAACTTATTCATAGTTATAGATTTCAACACACTAGTTAAATTTCCGCCCGCGCGTTGCGGCGGGGACCAAATGACTGCAAAACGCGTGTCAGTAACGGCAAGCAGATACCGAATATCAAAACATAAATAAAAATGTCGTGAAAAGGATAGTCAATCCGTCCTAAAAAAACCGATTTTAAATAACCTAATATATAATAATAGGACCCACACGTCCTACACGTTGGAAATTCGGTTGTTTTCAATTCAGTTATTACGGTGCTAACACGTTAAAATATGGATGAACTCGGTACCGGTAACGGCACCGAAAGTACCGATCCGGAAAATCATCGAAATTAGGTACCGACACCGAAAATGCTTGGTACAATACGGTATGGTATTTGAAGGTAAAAATCAATAAATATAGGTATGGTGCTAGACCGGTGTCGAACCGAAAGTAACGATTCTGAAAACGCCAAAAGGTGGGTACCAAATTGGTGCTGAAAATGATTTGGTATAGTAAATTTGGTACCGATACGATACCGGTTTGATTGCAGGATTTGATACGATTTTCTCATCAATAATCTAAATATCCAAGTTAATTTTACATGCTACAATTCATTCATTACGTAAACAGACAAAAAATAAAGTAAAATAAGTTGTTGTTTATATAAAACCTCATTCAAACGAAATACAGTTTACTTACTGTGTGTATGAAAAGTAATGTAAACTGTGCAATTACTTGCATTGCTACGTTGCTACAGGATTTGATGAGCTCGGTACCAACCGGTACCGAAATACCGTTAGCAAAATCCCCAAAAGTGGGTACAGGTACCGAATATACCTGGTACAGTACGGCTTGATACGGTCGGTACTGGTACGACACCGGTATTTGAGGGTAAAACCCGATGAATACCGGTGCCGAACGGATACCGAAAATACACTCAGTTTGATAAATTTAATACCGGTACCGATACCCAATACTATTTACTTCTCTTTTTAATATTGTTATTGTTCAAAACACTTAAAATTTAATATAAGGATAATTAGAGTAGAATTAAAATATTTCATATTCTAGAATAGTGTAATATCTAAAGATCATAATTGTTAGAAGAGTTTAATTGTTTTGGTCCATGAGGTTTGGTCAGTTTTGGTCTCTGAGGTTTGGCTAGTTTTGCCACTTTAGTCCAAATTTCAAACCTTTGGTCCTTTTGGTCCCTGTGGTTTCGTTTTTTTGCCATTTTGGTCCAAATTTCAAATCAGGTCAGATTTATAAAAAAAAGCCTGGTTTTTGTCCTTTTCTTCAGGGGTATTTTGGTCATTATACTTTTATTATAACTAATTATTAATTAGTAATTAAAAATAAATATATATAAATAATCAAATTATATATAAACAACTAAACCCGTTTCTCTCATATACATCCTCTCTCTCTCTCTGCAACTACTATCACGCAACAACAACTTCATCTCTGAATGTTCAATTGCAAAGATCCCAGACCTGCAATCCTTAAATTTTCGATAACAAACAGATCTGCAACTGGGGGTTTTATTAACAATCAGGGTTTTATCGGCAATGGAGGTTTATTTGGCTGAGAAAACAGGGATTGAAAGGGTTTCGATGTGAAAATAAGGGTTCGTTAGATGACGACAACTACCTGTGCGTTTTTAGGTGGATTGATGCGGTTTCTGATACTAGATCTGAGGATATAGGCGGCGTACTAGGGCTTCAATGCCGGCTGAGGGTAGAGGCTGTTGTATTGAAGGTGTACGGTGGTGGTGGGTGTACGGTAGTGGAGGGTGTACGGTGGTGGAGGGTGTACGGTGGTGGAGGGGAGACGGTGGTGGTGGGTGTACCGTGGTGGAGGGGAGACGGTGGTGGTGGGTGATTCCGGTACAAGCGAAACCCTTTGTTTCTCTCTCTAACTGTTCACCGGCGAAACGAAACCCTTTGTTTCTCTCTCTAACTGTTCACCGGTGACATCGCCGAAGAAGATGAACCGGTGCTGTTCCACTGCCGGGTGTACACCGGACTCTCCGTCCGGTTCCGATCCATTTGAGTGAATTGAACAAGATTATAGTGGATTTGTAGGGGTAATTGTTAGGGTTTTGTGGAGAGAAAGATCGGAGAGAATGTTGGAGTTGATTTTTGGGTCTTTTGTTAGAGGCGTGATTAACGGAGATGATACTGTGTTAGATGATGGATGTTAAGGCTGGTGAGTTTAGAGAGAGAGAGAGAGACAGGAGAGAGGGACTGAGTTTCAGATTGAGGAAGATGAAATAATTTAGTTTTATTAAATTTAATTGATAATCAGTTAAAATAAAGCCTAAAATGACAAAAATACCCCTGAGCAAAAGGACAAAATAGAAGGTTTTAAATTAGGGAATCTGGCCAAATTTGAAATTTGGACCAAAATGGCAATAAAACGAAACCACAGGGACCAAAATGGCAAAAGGTTTGAAATTTAGACTCTAGTGGCAAAACTGGCCAAACCTCAAGGACCAAAATGACAGTTTACTCTTGTTAGAAAACACAATACTTTAATTAATCTAAAGAGTAAACTGCCATTTTGGTCCCTGTGGTTTGGGCACTTTTACCATTTTAGTCCAAATCTCAAACTTTTTACATCTGGGTCCCTGTGGTTTGCATTTTGTTGCCATTTTAGTCCAAAATCCAAAAACCCTCTATTTTAACTGTTGAAAACTGATTATTTTGTCCTTTAGTGCATGGGCATTTTGGTCATTTTTTAAATTTCATTTTTTTTCAATAAAACCCAGATCAAAATAATCATCTCTCTCTCTTCTCTCTCTCTCTCTATAGCACCACCACCACCGCCACCTCCTCCCTCTCTCGCTCTTCTCTCTCTCTATAGCACCACCACCACCGCCACTCCAAACATTATCATCAAAACCCAGATCAAGAACATCATCAAAACCCAGACAAGAACATCATCAAAACCCAGACATCATCAGAACATCATCAGAACCCAGATCAAGAATATCATCAAAACATCATCAAATATCACATTTGCAATAAAACCCAGATCAAGAACATCATTAAAACCTAGATTCCAATATTCCATACCTATATAACTGAACTGCCTTCGCTTTCCTTCCCGGACATCACGACCTAATCTCTGAGGAGGTGGCGGAGTGTCGGAGACATTCAAGCCCTAATAAAATCCAGAATTTGTGTAATAGTTCAACCCACAAAAATTCAAAAATTCAACTATTACATATTCACAATAAAACAGAATTTTATTAGGAACTATTACATATTCATAATCCTAAATCCAGATCTTTCCCCAAATTCCTTTTCCTCATCTACTTCATCTTCAACCCACAACCACCACCACCACCGTCACATTCAACCACCACAACCTCCACCTCCATCGCCATGACCCCCACCGTCACCTTCACCACCCCCTGTCACTACCTATCCCCATCGCCACCACCGAATTCAAGCCCTAATAAAATTCCTGGGATTTTATCAAAAATCCTTCATCGATCAGACTGTGAAGCTTTTATACTGGCCACATTCAAGCCCTAATAACTGAATCTAAAGAAACAAAAGTCAATCGAAACAGGTTCCACTCGAAATGAAACCTGTAGGATGCGTAGCGAGGGTTGGTTTTGAGGGTTGAGCAACTCACCGGAGATGGGGTTTGGAGGCTATTGTGGTGGTGGGGGAGATGGCTGAGACGGAGATGGAGACGGAGACGATGGTGATAGTGGTGGCTACTTCTCCGATGCATCACCGCCGGTTGTACCGGAATCATCACCGGCAATTGTTGTGGCGGTGGTGTTATAGAGAGAGAGAGAAGAGAGAGAATCAGAGGTGTGTTTAGAGAGAGAGGGAGAGAGAGTTGTAGAGATTATGGGGGGGTTTTGGGATTTTATTATAATCTTTTTTTTTTAATTTTATTTATATATATATTAATGTTTAAGATGGACGATTATACCCCTGCACAAAAGGACAAACGAATCAGCATTCAACAGTCAAAATATGGGTTTTTTGGATTTTGGACCAAAATGGCAATAAAAGTGAAACCACAGGGACCCAGATGTAAAAAGTTTGAGATTTGGACTAAAATGGCAAAAATGCCCAAACCACAGGGACCAAAATGGCAGTTTACTCTAATCTAAATATCATAATTCTTAGAAAACACAATACTTTATGTGGCTGTTTCACATCTAACCTTACATGTGAAACCATCCAAAACTACGTAGTTTTGCTAAAAATCCTTTCAAACTTTAATTCCTAAATTAACTCAACTAAAATTTGACACAAACCAACGCATAAAGCCCTAATTCCTCTACTTATTCTCTTCTTCCCCGAACTCCTGCTAATCGCCAATAGCAATAAAGTCTTTAGGAACAATTGTTTGTTTTATATGATACAATGAATCCTGCTTTTATTTGTCGTTATTTTGTTGATTTTGGTGCTATTTGGCCGGTTGGAAGACCCCCGCAAGTTGTTCGATGAAATTCTTGTGAGAGATGCGGTGTCATGGAACTGTATAATATCTGGGAATGTTCGAGTTAAACTGTTTAAAGAGGCGTTAATTACTTAAGAAGGGTTCTGGTCAAGTTAGCGTTCGTTTAAATAGCTCAGAACAGCCTCAAATTGCATTAGCTGCCTTCGTTCCACTTGTCAGTAAGCTATTCAGGTATTAGGAGGATCGCGATTCTGCATACTAATTACGTATTTTTGGACTCGAGAATGAAGAAAGTTATTTGGTCTATGCTGCTCGAGTGCAATTGTTTGACCAATATGTGAGTAAAACTTTCATCCACTTTAGCCTTCTGTATATCTTTTATTAACATGATAGTTTCTTACAAATTAGTCTGATCGCTGAAATAATAGCCAAAAAGAAGGCATAAATGTTTTGCAATTATGGGAAAACAGTAGGTAAAAATGCACAAAAGACTGTAGTGGTAGAGCAAGATTTGGAGCAAATCACCATTGAAGAAACACTAACTAAATCGTCGGAACCGAGATAGTTAGGGGGTTTGAATCCGCATAAAAGGTTAGCTCTCTCTCGGTTGATTCAGTTGCAATGGAATTTCTTCTCCGGTGGTTCTGCAAAAAAGAACACCGTTAGCCTCGTCAAGGGGAGAAGAGGGTTCTCTCCTTGACCCGACTCCGGCGTGAGAATAAGTATTGGTAATGGAGAAGATAAGTATTTGAGAAGTGAGTGTGATCTGAGTTTGTACTTGAACAGTTCTCCTATTTATAACCGGGAGTTTGGGAGGGAAAACCTTTTATTGAAAAGAGGACGGAAGATGCTAACGCCGTAGCGGTTATCTTTTCTTTCGTTAAGTTCTTTGGTCTAACGTCAAGTTACCTCGATCCGTCGTGAATGCACACGGATCGTGGTTTGATCTATGGCTGGGGAATTGCCACGTGGAGAGTGATTAAGTGGAGATTATTCTCCAATTGCATGCTTTCGTTGTGACTCCAGGGTTGCCTGTGGTGATGACACGTGTCCAGACGGTTATAACCATCTGGGTGGTGCACGATTGTACTTCTTTCTAGAAGATTACTGCTGTAATCTGGTGTGACACCTTGCTGTGTGGACACAGACGAGTAAATCCCAAGTCTGGGTAAAATAATATCCAAGTCTGGATATTTAGGCGGAAGTTTTGAACAAAGGATTCTAATCCTTTGTAAATGGAAGAAAGCGCAAGGATTTATGTTTTCCTTTGGGCGCGCAACTATAGATTTGCTGACCGTTTTTCTCCCTTTTGTAGTACCAGTGCGCGGCCGCGCAAGGCTTAAAAGGTCAAAGGGCCAATCTGTGGTATGGTCTTAAATACTTATCATTAGGTTTTTGGGACCTTACCCCTTCAAGTCCCCCCAGTCTAGTGTTGTACTTATGCAAGTAAGTGGAGCACTGGACTTATGAGAGGGAAACGTTTTTTGGGCGCGAAAAATAAGAAATCTTCTTTTGGAAGTTTTAACTTGTTGACAAAATGTGACTTTGTAATTATGTTCTGACGTGTAATGACGTCAGTTGGGAGTAAAAGTGGGTATTTTCCTCCTTTGTCTTGAGGTTTGTAATGGCGCTTGTCAGTCTTTATTAATGAGGAAATGACCCTGGTTCCTGTAGCGCCGTTCGGATGTGACATAATTCTGACAACTAATGATGAGTAGGTCTTTCGTTTCCCGAGGTTGAGTTTTTGTTTTGTATATATATGTTTCGGGGTGCTTGTTTATCCTTAATTTGGAAAAGATGAAGGGAAAAAGTACCGTTCGTTCCCGGCGTCTTTCAGATATCTTGAGGATTCGAGAAGCTGCTGAAGCTCTTTTGTTACTTGCTAGCTCTCCACCTTTGATGGCTACCGGAGAGGACTCTATCTTTGTTGATCCTTCTATGGTGGCTTATTCTGATGATAAGGTTCTCCAGCAAGGGGAAGTTGTTGCTAACAGTGGTGCTGTGCTGGATGCGGATGGTCTCACTGCTCGTTTTTCGACGATCCGGAGGGAAGATTGCCGGTTGGTATACCATCGTCGGAAAAAACCTCTGGGGGAAGCGGATGTTGAAGACGAACCTGTTGTTGGTTAGGTTTGGGGGTTGTTTCATCCCTTCTTTTGTTTATACTAGTCTGTTAGCATAAACTCTTTTTTGAAGATCACGGGTGTGATCGTTGTTAATAGCTGTCGTTTGATCGTCCTGCCATTTTGTAGAAACAAGGAATTTTGCTTTTGTGAACATTTTAGTTTCTGGAACTAAAATTTTGAAGATCATTGTCATGATCTTGTTTATGAAGTGTTTTGTTACACTTAATGATATGTACATTGATAATGTTTTTACTTCTTACGTGTTTGGATTACAATATGTTGCATGTTTTTTAATTGCTTTTGGATAGGTAAGGCGAATGAGAGATGGTATTGTGCTCATGTTTGAACGTTTGTCTAAAAGGTGTAACAGCTTGCCTTGTTTTTAGACTGTTCATGAGGTATACAATGTTTGACCATATTGTTTTCGCGCGAACCAAAGAAATTACATGCAATTTGTAATAAACAGTGAGATAAGTAAAAATGACGTTTGTATTGATAAGAGCGCAAGGCTTGTAGTACAAAACATAATAAATAAATACATTGCCTGTATGTTCTTTCCACTTTTGAAGATTTAGTTCATATGTAACACCTGCGCAACTGTTGTGCGTTCCAGGTGCGGGGGACTGGGGTCCCATCGATCCTTTTTAGGGTATATTCTCCCTTGCCTAGGACCTCGTTAATGACGTATGGTCCTTCCCATCTTGGCGCTAATTTGCCCGGCTTTTCAGCGTTTGACGCCTCATTGTCGCGCAAGACGAAATCGCCAGGGACAAATGTGCAAACGCGGACGCGCGCATTGTAATACTTCTCGAGCTTGGATTTGTACCTTGCTTCTGCTATCGCGGCTTTCTCGCGCCTTTCTTCCAAAAGATCCAAATCCATTCTTCGCTCTTGTTCGTTGTTCTGAGTTTCCATGGCTATCATGCGCGGTGATGGTAAACCTATCTCGGCTGGAATGACGGCCTCAGATCCATAGACTAGACTGAACGGAGTCTCGCCGGTGCTAGTCTTTGGCATTGTTCGATGCGCCCAGAGGATGCTGGGAAGTTCGTCAACCCACCCTCTGCGCGCTGTCCCGAGTCGCGCTTTTATGCCGTCAACGATCTGTTTGTTTACACTTTCTACCTGTCCGTTCGCTTGAGGATGCGCAACGGAGGCAAAGTTATGCTCGATCTTCATTTCTTTAAACCATTTTTGAAGATCTTCTGCGGCGAAGTTTGTACCATTGTCGGAAATAATGCGCAATGGTAATCCGAATCTGCAAATGATATGTTCCCATATAAATTTGCGGATTACCATTGCTGTCGTTGAGGCCAAAGCTTTAGCCTCCACCCATTTTGTGAAGTAATCCACCGCGACGATTATGAACTTTACTGCACCTGGCGCGTCAGGAAATGGCCCGACGAGATCGATGCCCCACTGTTGGAATGGCCAGGCGGAAGTAACGGGAATTAGCGGATTCTTGGGTCGGAGTGTTTTTGGTGCGTGGCGTTGAAATGCCTCGCATCTTCTTAATAGATTGACTGCATCCATGTGCATTCCTGGCCAGTAGTATCCAGCGCTCATTATTTTTGCTACGACCATGTGTGGTCCCGCATGTATCCCGCATAACCCTTCGTGGATTTCTCTGACGAGGTACTGGGCGTCAGTTTTATCGACACAGCGTAGTAATGGGCCCATGAATGATTTCCGGTAGAGGACGCCATCCGCCATTTCGTAATTTACTGCCTTGTGTTGTATTTTTCGAGCTTCTGCCTTTCCTTCCGGTAGTTTTCCGTGCTGGAGGTACAAGATAATTGGGGACATCCAAGACGGATCTCCCATTTCTATGACGTTTACTTGCTTGAGATGAATGGAAGGGTTGGATAATACCTCTATGCGTACCTCCTTTGCTAAGTGCTTAAAGCTGGTAGCAGCTAACTTGCTTAGCGCGTCAGCATGTTTGTTCTCGCTTCTGTTTATGTGATTAACTTTGAATGTTTGAAATTGGCTGATTAACATCCGTGCTTGTTCAAGGTACAACGCCATAGCTTCTTTTGCATCGTAATTGCCATTGACTTGCTCGGCTACCAGTTTTGAATCAACGTTAGCTTCAAGATTTCTTGCCCCCATTTTTAACGCTAAGCGAAGACCTGCCAAGAAGGCTTCATATTCGGCTTCGTTATTCGTACTTTTGAAATCTAAGCGTATAGCATACGTGAGCTCGTGGTTGTCTGGGCTGATTAATCGGAGACCTGCTCCTGCTCCATCGTCATTGGAAGCACCATCTGTGTGTAAGGTCCAGACTCTGTCGTCGAAAACAGGTGTTGGGTTCTGGATTGCCTCACATTCTTGTATTTTATCGATAGGAACTTCAGTGGCAAAGTCTGCTAGAACTTGCCCTTTGATTGCGGGTCTTGGTTTGTAAAAAATGTTGTAGCCTCCTAGTTCAATTGCCCATTTGGCCAGTCGTCCCGCCACGTCGGGTTTGGATAAGATCTGGCCTAAGTGGTAATTGGTAAGAACTGTGATGACGTGACCCGAGAAATACCTGCGTAGGCGTCGGGATGCATGTACTAGTGCTAGGACTAGCTTTTCTATCATTGAGTACCGAGTTTCTGGGCCGGTGAGCATTTTGCTGATGTAATAGATTGGAGTTTGGATGTTCTCGCGTTCCACCATCAATACAGCACCGACTGCTACTTCCGCGGCAGATAGATATAAAATTAGTGGCTCTTTTTCTTTTGGTGCTGTCAGTGTTGGCAGCTGAATTAAACATTCTTTCATTTGCTTGAATGCGGTTTCCGCTTCAGAAGTCCACTGAAAGTCAGTTTTCTTTGCGCAGTTTCGTAGCGTACTGATGAATGGATAAGACTTCGCTGCGTGATTAGCCAAAAATCTGTTTAAAGCCGCTAGGCGTCCGGCGAGCCTTTGCATTTCTTTAACTGTTGCGGGTGACGGCATTAGCTGAATAGCCTGCACCTTTTCTGGATTTACTTTAAAACCATCTTTTGTGACGATGAATCCCAAAAATTTCCCTTCTTCCATGCCGAAGGAGCATTTAGTTGGGTTGAGTTTTAGACTCACGCTGCGCAAGGAGTCGAATGTGCGCTGAATATTGTCAAGCATTGTTCCTTCCTCATGGCTCATGATGACGAGGTCATCCATGTATACTTCGACAGTCTTGCCAATATCATCTTTGAAAATTGTGTCCATTAGGCGTTGATAAGTTGCGCCTGCGTTGCGCAAGCCGAACGACATTTTGGTATAACAGAAAATGCCTTTATCTGTGCAGAACGCCGTTTTGTCTTCGTCTTTCATCTGGACCTGATGATAACCCTTGTAACAGTCAAGAAAACATTTCCATCTGAATGATGCTAGAGAGTCGACTTTTTTGTCTATCTCTGGGAGCGCGTAGCAATCTTTTGGGCATGCTTTATTCAGGTCTTTGAAGTCGACGCAC
Organism: Helianthus tuberosus; assembly: GCA_030545235.1. NCBI lineage: Eukaryota > Viridiplantae > Streptophyta > Magnoliopsida > Asterales > Asteraceae > Helianthus > Helianthus tuberosus. The sequence continues at coordinate 3,634,374 of CM060370.1, forward strand.
ATTCTCCACTCGCCGCTATGTTTTTGTACCATCACTGGGTTGGCGACCCATGTATGGTATTTTACTTCGCGCAAGATTCCCGCATTAAGTAATTCTGCTACTTGCTCATCCATTGCTTTTGCTTTTTCTTCACTGAAGCTGCGCCTCCCCTGAGCAACAGGTTCTACTGATGGTTTGATGTTTAGGCAATGTTGCGCGATGTCGCGTGGAACTCCAGTCATGTCTGCTGGGCACCAGGCAAATATATCTTTGTTGTTAGACAACAAATTTTTCAGTTGTACGCGTGTTGCTGGGGAAATAGCTTGTCCTAGCAGAATGGTCTGTTCTGGATACTCGTTGTTCAAGACCCATTTTTCTGGTTCTTTTGGTGCCGAAGGTTTGATTACCTTTGCTGGTGGTTCGTCGTCTACGGACATGACTTCTTTGCTTGAATAGAGAATTGCCACTCCGGTTTTTGTCGGAAACCCACAAGCAGCATGTGGAATGGAAGTGATCATGCTAAATTCCCTTTGTGACCTTCTCCCGAGCAAGACATCATGACGTGATGTTGCCGGCATGACCATGAAATTGACTGTAACTGTTCGTGAATGTTCGCCGTCTGATAAAGTCACCGGGAAAGCAATTTGCCCTAATGGGAATACAGCCTCGTTACAGAATCCAGTGAGGGGAAAATCGACTGGTTCTAGACGTGCTTTGTCTTCTGAATCAAGCTGTTTAAAGCACTGTTCGTATATGATGTCCATCGAGCTCCCTGGATCTATGAACATATAGTCTGTTCGGTAATGACCGAAAATACCAGTAATAATTACTGGTCGTTCTTCCTGAGGGCCCCCAGGAACAACGGGAAATATGACTTGCTGTTCTCTCCAATGTTGGTCATAATTTCGTTTATTTGGTCTTCATGACGGACCCCCTTGAACCATGTGTATTTGTTTCTGATAACTGCTATATTGACTGGATTGGATGTCCCTCCTACATTGTGTTGGTGGATCCAATACTGTGGTATCAATTACTTTTCCAGATCTGATGTTTGATAAATCAGATCTGGCGATTTGAATAACGATTGTGTTTAAAGCAGCTTGGCATCTGCTAAACCAATGTTCTGGAGATTCTTCTAGTTGTAAATTGTTTCCGACGTTTGGTCGAGGACCAAGTTGCCGGTGAGATGATGAATTCTCTGCCATGTGCAAAAACAGAAAACGGAATGAACTGAATCGAAACGAGGTAGAAACTAGAAAAACTGAGAAAACGGTGGGCGCCAATGAAGAAACACTAACTAAATCGTCGAAACCGAGATAGTTAGGGGGTTTGAATCCGCATAAAAGGTTAGCTCTCTCTCGGTTGATTCAGTTGCAATGGAATTTCTTCTCCGGTGGTTCTGCAAAAAAGAACATCGTTAGCCTCGTCAAGGGGAGAAGAGGGTTCTCTCCTTGACCCGACTCCGGCGTGAGAATAAGTATTGGTAATGGAGAAGATAAGTATTTGAGAAGTGAGTGTGATCTGAGTTTGTACCTGAACAGTTCTCCTATTTATAACCGGGAGTTTGGGAGGGAAAACCTTTTATTGAAAAGAGGACGGAAGATGCTAACGCCGTAGCGGTTATCTTTTCTTCCGTTAAGTTCTTTGGTCTAACGTCAAGTTACCTCGATCCGTCGTGAATGCAAACGGATCGTGGTTTGATCTATGGCTGGGGAATTGCCACGTGGAGAGTGATTAAGTGGAGATTATTCTCCAATTGCATGCTTTCGTTGTGACTCCAGGGTTGCCTGTGGTGATGACACGTGTCCAGACGGTTATAACCGTCTGGGTGGTGCACGATTGTACTTCTTTCTAGAAGATTACTGCTGTAATCTGGTGTGACACCTTGCTGTGTGGACACAGACGAGTAAATCCCAAGTCTGGGTAAAATAATATCCAGGTCTGGATATTTAGGCGGAAGTTTTGAACAAAGGATTCTAATCCTTTGTAAATGGAAGAAAGCGCAAGGATTTATGTTTTCCTTTGGGCGCGCAACTATAGATTTGCTGACCGTTTTTCTCCCTTTTGTAGTACCAGTGCGCGGCCGCGCAAGGCTTAAAAGGTCAAAGGGCCAATCTGTGGTATGGTCTTAAATACTTATCATTAGGTTTTTGGGACCTTACCCCTTCAACCATGCTGCTAGTTTTTTTTTTCTTAACTTTTGTCTTCATTTTGAAGTTCTTATTCATATAGAGATTTTCTTGTTAGAATGGGGACCAAGTTTAGTTATTGTATTATACGTATGATGGGTATGCGAGTGACGAAGTCTAAATTTGGTTCAGTGAACAAGACTCCGTTTTTGTAGAACTAGGGTAAGGTTCATCTGGGTTTTGGAAATTTGGCTACTTAGATGCTTGGTTTGAAAAGGCACACCTGATGTCTGAGATGCATTAGCGATAGGAACTCGCCTCAGGGACTTGAGGCGGCTTGCTCATGTACATCTGAGTCAAAATATGTCCTGGTACTTTTCGGCATAGTTGTCACGGTATAACCAGGCTGTTAAAAATACTTTTCATATTATATGTTGGGTATATAGGCTATTAATTATTCTTTGTATTTTATGTTGTCTGCAGCTACAACTTACAACTTACAACTGAAGCTCCAGTAAGTAAAAACGGGAAAGTGCAGAAAAAGCATAGATTATCTAGTTGGCGAATGGTTTCGGCTGCTCTCTTTAGAGAAAAAAAATGATTCATGCAGTCTCTATATTGACATGCTGGGTATTGTAGAAAGCTCGGAGCGAAAAGGTTTTCAAAGGTGTGGGTCATTCAGTCTTTAAGATGGTAGAAGAGGTTAAAGAAGTATCACAAGAATGCCTAAAGTATCGCACAACAGCTGGAGCCTCCAAAAGCACCGTCACCCTAGATTATGTCAATGTTTTGATTGAATGTAGTCCTAAGGCTTGCAATGTAACTTAGCTTTATTTATGTATGTCACTGTTTTGATTGAATGTAGCCCAACCATATTATATAATAAATAGAATAATTTTCTTTTTGCGACAGCTAGAGCCTCATAAAAGTGTTGTGTGCAATTGTTTAGCTTAAGAGTATACTGGGTGGCATACTTTCGCACGTTTGACCCGTTTCTTTTTACAATACTAATTTTTGACCCGTTTAACTTTAATTCGCCACTTTCACACGTTTGACCCGATTCTTTTTACGATGCTATTTTTTGACCCGTTTAACTTTATATAACACCCCGAAAACGGGTTTGATAATCAAACCACGTTAATACTAAAAGACGGGTAAAGTACCGTTAGTGGTAAAATTTACCCGGTGAATATTAGGATTTTTAAATAAATAAATCTAATGTTAAATAAAAAGGGGTGAAAGAATGTTTATGAGAAAATAAAGTTACGAGAGGCCCGAGTTAACGGGACTTGAAATAACACGGGTTATAACTTCTCCGAAACCCACCAAGTAACTAGGAATATCAACCTAGTTAAATATATGCCTTAAAACAATGAAGAAAACTTGGATAATAACCCTTTTTACAAAGTTACAAACTATAGGGGCCAAAAGAGGAAGATTGAAACTTGATTTTTATTAAAATCAAAACACCACACACACTAGTGTGTGTGCGTGTGCGTGTATACGATCAAAAGAAGGAGCAAGAGCTCCAAACCCTAGCTAACCCAAATCCACCAAATTGAAGGCCAAGACTAGCTCAAATCAAATGCATGAACGCATACAAACGATCACCAAGTCGAGGGGATCGTAAGGTATGTCGAATTTATGACATTTATGAAGTTGTGAAATTTGATTAATATTAGAAGAATTCGATTTATGTATGAATCGTAGTAGCTATGGCTGAAATTGAGATGTATGATCGCTTAGGAACAAAACCCTAAGTGAAAACCTTACATATATAAGCTATGATTTGAATGTTTAGGTGAATGACCACACTTAGATAAGTGGGTTTTAATGTTATGATGAAATTAATGATATAATTATGCTTAGAATCATCATACATGATAAAGATTAGAAAGTGTTTGATTTAAACTAGGAAATTGGATGCATGATCATACTTGTTATGAAATGGGTTTTGGATGATATAAATGAATCGATAATAAAATCATGATATAGATGCTTGAAATCATGTTACCTACTAGTTAGTATGTAAAATTTGATTTCGTTAAGAGTTCGGATGAAATATGCCTAAGTGAGTTCAATGAACCAAATGTGCATTTGAATATGTTGATAAGTCAATTGACTTTTAAAAAGTCAAACCGACCAATGATTAGATCGAATGATAATTTTGATAGAAAATACGTAAGGTGGAATGGTCGTGATTGACAATGACTAAACTAACCATCTTACAAATTATGATGATAGTTTGACGCTTAAAAAGCTAGGTGGAAGCTTGTGGAGGAAGCGGGTCAAACGGATCAAGTACGAAAAGAAAAGCGTGGCTCGGATGCGAGGTAAGTGAAACTTACACCTTTTCGTAGAATACTTATTTATTCTATAAGTTATAAATTCGATAAAGATAATATTGGAAATATGGATTTCCGACGCGATTGATACGAGTCGGAACATGCACAAAATTGATAAAAACCTTGGTTTATGATAAAAAGGGGTCTAATGAAAGAAAAATCCACAATGGGTCGGATGGGCAACTTGGTAATTAAAAACCATGTTTTGATACATAAGTAAATGTTTGGTCATATAGGCCAAATGGGTCAAATGGTGTGATAACGCCATTTGACAATATCGACTAATGTGGTTGTCAAGTTTTATGTTAACAGGAGCGATTAACAATTCGGATAATTGCGTCGCCATAGAATATGTGGTAATTAAAGCGAGGTATAAATCGGGTCTATTTGTTGACCCGGGGCCAGGTACGCATAAATAGCCTTATAGTTAAAAATACAATATTGGTCAAATATTTAGTGCAAGTCCTTCATCGTAAAAATGAAGGACTAAAATTGACCAAAAAGGCCCTTGATGGGTAAACCGGGCAAACGACCCTTAGAGGTTGTTTTGGAACTTGTTTACTGATTATGAAATCCTTAGATGCATATAAAAGTTGTAGACAAAAACATCCCTGGGTCGAATGCCTAAAAAAAGTCGTTTGCGTAAAATGACTAGTTGAAGGGTAAAATTTGGATTTTGGGTTCCTTATGTTATATTCACCACAAAAATAGTTGTGGTGGAAGATAAGTAGATAACTAGTATGGAAACGCGAGGTGCGAAAGGAAAATAGCGAGTTGATGCTTAAATGCCTAAAAGTCCACTAAACGGGTCAAAATAAATTAAGAAGTTAAATGTGGATTAAGTGATTAGAAAGATACAAACAAATCTGTGAATGTAAACGCGTACGCAAACCTTGTAGTGAGAACGAAAACGCTAAAGTTTGACTAGTCCGGAATGGGTAGAAAGGACAAGACATGCTTTGTCACATAAGCTTATAGTGTGAGGTTATAAACAAACGGGTCGAATAATCATAAAAGGGATTTATAAGCCTTAAACTTATAAATCTGATTTTGATACGAACAAAGATGACAACCGAGTCCGTAATTAAATTACGGATGCGTAGGAAAAAGAATTATGCAAAACGGACTTCTAGAATGAAAGTTATGATGGTTTTAAGTTGAGATTTGGTCAAAAAAATATAGCTGGGCATCTGCAGCAAGCAATAAACCAAACAGTCTGTCGAATTAGGGGCGTCGCGTCACGCGACCAACACCCGGGATTCAGTCGCGCAGCGCGACAGTCGTCGCGGCCTGCGACAAGGAGAAATTCCTCGCGGCCCGCGAGGGCTTAAATTGCTGAAAATTGTTTAGTTTCTGTTTGTTTAGCCCATGGAACTTGTTTTAATATGTTTCTAAGTAATCAAAACTAACTTTTATGTTGGTTTTGAATTTAGGTGATCATAAGTTGCATGCCGGAGGATGATCAAGCTCAACGAAGAACCGAACACAAACAAGATAAAAGCTTCCGCACGTTGTTTCGTCGTCATTCTAAAACGACGAATTTATACATATTGTATTGTATTGTTTTAAATCCGAAAATGTTTTAATTTAATCGTATTTTTCAATGTATATGTAATCATATTTACATGTTTATTTTCATAAATAATACGAAAAGCATAAAATAATAGCAAGGGTGTTACAAGTTGGTAATCAGAGCTTAAGGTTAAAAGAATAAAGTGTTCGGTTCGAGGCTTGATCGCAAATTCGGTAAGTACATGTATGTTAATGGCTTAGTATGATTTAAGTGTTGTGAACAACACATAGGGTTATCGTGTAATACACGTTACCCTAATGAAAATGACTGGTATAGTTAACGAAATCACGTGCGTTGACACGTATAGTAAAAAGCCTTGTATTACAATACGGGCGTTTATTAATGTCGAAATTACTAACTTTTGTAAATGTTTAGTTGAAGGATATTCGCACCTGAAGATGGAAAGAGTGTAACAAGTGACGGACATGACGGTGAAACGGTCCGAGGTATGACGAGCAGAGCATGCTTATCAAGGATCTAAATCGCGTAATGATCGCGAACAAGGATAAAGGCATGGAAGGCCCGTTTGGGCAAGCATTACCAGGTGCACGTTTTAAATTATCGCACAAATAGTAATATGCAACAAACAAGTAGAGAATGACGGTTGCATATATAGGATAAAACTTAGAAAACCTGAATAGGATATCTATTCAGGATGAGGTTTCCAAGAGTAGATAAGTAGAAAGAAGTGTTATTCACAATAATGAATAACAAAACAATAACAGGATTAAAGTATATAAAAAAAACTTGGACGGAAGTAATTATCCAAGTGTGTAATTCTCAATATAATGCTATTGAGAAAAGTAGTGATCACATTAACGAATGTGATTATATAATAGTTCGATAAAAATGAAAACATTGTATATGTTCGAGAATGAAACAGGTAAAACTATTAATTGTTAATTAATAATTGAATAAGGTTTTGCCAATTTAAGTCAGTGATATAGAAAGATTAGAGGCGTTACTTACATGGGGTGTAGTGTGAAAATTATAAAAAGGTCATGTGTTTCATGTGTTGATCGCTTACTTTGGCCAAGTAAGTAGTGAACACATGATGTCATGAACTTTTATGATGGACATACTTACATCCGATATAGTAAGGGCGGGGGACTAACTAAAATGGTACCCAAATGAATCAAATAAATAAGATGTTTGATAGTAAACGTAAACGCAAGTCGGACGACGGAAGCGTATTACGTTAAAATATAGAGCCCGGGAGAAGGGACGAGGATTAATGTAAATAAAGATATAAATAAATGACCTACGGAAAATTCGCGAAAATAAGCCATTTTGGACGAAAGAGCCATGATTGACAAAATGGGCAAGTAAAACCAAAGTATAGATGATCCGCAAGGTCATAAAAACGAAGGTATTGCCCACATGAAAAAGATAATCAATGTTGTTAACTTGGGTCGTAGTAAAGAGAGGACGATGATGATAATCGTCACTTAGAATCTATAAGGCCGTCAGGGATGGTCACATAAAGAATAAAAGACATGGTTGAATAAAAGCGATGGATTTCGCTAAGACGCCCCAAATAAATCGAAGCGAAGTCTTAATGCAAACCGGAAGGGTTGCAATGATAGTAACTTCGGTAAAACACCCGGTTGATGGGTAAGGATTTAAACACATGCGTATACTAAGAAATGGGAACGCAGAGGAAAGCCAAAAGACTCGGGTTTCGAGTCATGACTAAAAGACGATAAGATACTGCAAATAGAAATTTTGATAAATTACGTTCAACTATTTTAAAGTTGAACGGGTCGAACAAAGAATGAAGTTTGACATTCATAAGTGATGAATTTTCACACGAACAAGTCAAACGAATTTAATAAAGGATGACGCTTGCTAAAATAAGTAAGCGTGAACCGAATAAATAAACGTGTGAAATATTAATAAACCTATGTAAAGGGTTATAGGCGTTAAAAACATTAAGATAAAAGAACTCGGGTAATGGATCGTAGAGAAGTACAGGTAAGAACCAGATAATGGTAAGCGTAGGACAAACTGACGTGTAAATGACGTTAGAAGTCATAAAGTCGGAAAGATAATTCGAAAGAAAAGAAATGAAGCCTTAGACTACGGTCAAGGTCAAATGAAATCTAAAAAGGCAAAAGTAAATAATTCTAAACATAAAAAGGGGTGCTTTGACGCCATGTATATGTACATTTGAATAAAAACTCGAATAAAGTATGATCTATGGATCATCATAACCTACGGGATTATGAGTAATGCTAAGGTCTACGGGACTAAAAAGACCTTGGGGTCACAAATAGAAAGAAGCGAATTGTCGGGGCCTCACCTTAAAAAGGTAAAAAGGTAAAAATCTAAATAAATAGCCTACGAGGCTAAGTGAAAGAACCTACGAGTCATTTGGGTTAAGCGTGGGAACTAATTATAATTTCCCGCATCAAATAATAATGGAAAGGAATAAATCCTCAGACATAAATTCCTCGATACAAGTAAACACACATAACGCCGGAAATGGCAATATGGTATAAACGGGTGATGGGGTATAAGGTAACCGGTGACTAATAAGTCTAGCCGCCAAAGTAAATAATCAATAAAGATAACGGATATAAGCTGAAAGTAACGGCCCACGACGCCTTACACATGAAAGATGTACGCGTCAATATAAATGAAAACTTTTGACCGAAAGAAACGGGTGCCTTGAAAATGAAACTTGGTTTGTTTGATTAAACCAATGAACTACGTAAATAAGGTTTCGAGGACGAAACCTCTTTAAGGGGGGTAGACTTGTAACACCCCGAAAACGGGTTTAATAATCAAACCACGTTAATACTAAAAGACGGGTAAAGTACTGTTAGTGGTAAAATTTACCCGGTGAATATTAGGATTTTTAAATAAATAAATCTAATGTTAAATAAAAAGGGGTGAAAGAATGTTTATGAGAAAATAAAGTTACGAGAGGCCCGAGTTAACGGGACTTGAAATAACACGGGTTATAACTTCCCCTAAACCCACCAAGTAACTAGGAATATCAACCTAGTTAAATATATGCCTTAAAACAATGAAGAAAACTTGGGTAATAACCCTTTTTACAAAGTTACAAACTATAGGGGCCAAAAGAGGAAGATTGAAACTTGATTTTTATTAAAATCAAAACACCACACACACACACTAGTGTGTGTGCATGCGTGTATACGATCAGAAGAAGGAGCAAGAGGTCCAAACCCTAGCTAACCCAAATTCACCAAATTGAAGGCCAATACTAGCTCAAATCAAATGCATGAACGCGTACAAACGATCACCAAGTCGAGGGGATCGTACGGTATGTCGAATTTATGACATTTATGAAGTTGTGAAATTTGATTAATATTAGAAGAATTCGATTTATGTATGAATCGTAGTAGCTATGGCCGAAATTGAGATGTATGATCGCATATAAAAGTTGTCGGCAAAAACATCCCTGGGTCGAACGCCTAAAAAAAAGTCGTTTGCGTAAAATGACTACTTGAAGGGTAAAATTTGGGATTTTGGGTTCCTTATGTTATATCCACCACAAAAATAGTTGTGGTGGAAGATAAGTAGATAACTAGTATGGAAACGCGAGGTGCGAAAGGAAAATAGCGAGTTGATGCTTAAATGCCTAAAAGTCCACTAAACGGGTCAAAATAAATTAAGAAGTTAAATGTGGATTAAGTGATTAGAAAGATAAAAATAAATCTGTGAATGTAAACGCGTACGCAAACCTTGTAGTGAGAACGAAAACGCTAAAGTTTGACTAGTCCGGAATGGGTAGAAAGGACAAGACATGCTTTGTCACATAAGCTTATAGTGTGAGGTTATAAACAAACGGGTCGAATAATCATAAAAAGGGATTTATAAGCCTTAAGCTTATAAATCTGATTTTGATACAAACAAAGATGACAACCGAGTCCGTAATTAAATTACGGACGCGTAGGAAAAAGAATTATGCAAAACGGACTTCTAGAATGAAAGTTATGATGGTTTTAAGTTGAGATTTGGTCAAAAAGTATAGCTGGGCATATGCAGCAAGCAATAAACCAAACAGTCTGTCGAATTAGGGGCGTCGCGTCACGCGACCAACACCCGGGATTCAGTCGCGTAGCGCGACAGCCGTCGCGGCCCGCGACAGAGCAAGGAGAAATTCCACGTACTTTTATTGTATTCATTAAGTATTCTTATACTTAATTTCTTATTAATTTTTCCGGAATATTATCTTTAATAAAAGTCCACCAATATATATTCCCAAAATATATATTGTAGTAAATATTACTTAGAAAAATTATTTATAATTTTTCTTTTGGCAAAAATATTTGTATTTTCTCATAAGTTTCAAAAATAATATATTTTCATGCCTAACTTTGAAAATATATATATATATATAAACTCATTTTTCTCCAAAAAATGATATATTTCATATTTATTCGAGAAAATATATCTTTCACCTCAAAAATATTATATTTCTTGTTTGTGTAAGAAAATATATATATTTCTTAAAAATAATATATCTTCTAAAAATTTCAAGAAAAATATATATTCATACTTGCCAAAAATAATATATTTTTCCCTTGTAAAAAATATGATATATTCTTGTAGCAATTGTAAAAGTCATATTTTCATTTCCTTGAGGTCCAAAATATTATTTATCAAAATATACTTTGTGAATAGATTTTCTGAAATATTTTGTAAGTCTTATTCCATAGTTCGGTTTTCACCAATATTTTGTGTACAACTTGCATATTTATTCCTTGGAATCTTGGTAATATTTTGGATTGTAATCCTTGGTATTTTGATGTGTTATATTATTTCATGTCCTAAAATAATATAACTAATACACAAAATATACAAATAATCACACACATGGGGTCTTCTAAATATATATTTCTTAATACATACTTAGTCACTTTTATTTATAAAAACCAACCTCCAACATTTATATTTTTGTAACAAAAAATTATGGCAAAGTTTATGTAACAATTTATTGTTGAAAATACACTTGTAAGTGCATGTTTATAAATATTTTTCTAAGTGTTTAAATTTTTAGAAAATGTTGCCATAGTTTCCCCTAAAAATGGAGGTTTCCATGCTTTAAAGCATATCATTTTCTTTTGTAAAAATCATCACAATCAACAATAAACAACATTTACTTACCAGTTTTTGCCAAAAACAAGTATAAACTAATACTTCATGAACTTGAAATTTCACAAAAATTTGTAGTAACTTACTAGTGTTATTAGTAAGCCTTGTTATCCTTTAAAATGTGATTGATTCTTTAAAAACTTCATTTTTAAAGAAGATTGATCTTTACAACTTATGATCATGTTTTCTAAAAATGTTTCCTTATGAATTCTTCTTGTTTCACAAGTGTTTCTACACTTGTTTAACCACAAAAAATAAGGTTTGTTTATGTAAGAACCAAGATTTAGTAAAACTTATATTTTTAACTTGGTTTCTTTAGAAATCATCCATAAATCTTTAGATCTATAAGTATTACTACTCACTTTGATCATTATTTTTCAAGAAAACATTTTGTTCTTTCAAGTTCATGCTTTATGTGTGGATGATCCATGAATCCCTAACATGTTCATCCTCTCATCTTGCTAGATTATGTTTTTAATCATGATCTAGCAAGATCATATGATGATCAACATCATTTTCACAAACAATCAACAATCATCAAGCATAACAACTCATAAACAACTTAGTTTTTTCATTAATCATGCTTATGTTCAAGTTTCATCTTGTGATTCTTAGTGTTCTTCAAGATTATGAGTATGATTCTTCTTTTAACCACTTAAAATAGAAGTAAACTTGCAAGATCAAGGTTCTTACCACTAGCACAAGGCTAGGGATGATCAAGTGAAGAAAACAAGTGGGTAAAAGCAATTAGAGAAGGTCCTTGCACTTCCGTAAGCTCCTAGCTTCCTTGTATGATCTCTAACACCTTTGTATAAGCTTGGATTGTATGAGGAAGATTGAATGATAGTGGATGTGTGTGGGGTTGAGTTCGGCCGAGAGCACCAAGGGGGAAAGAGGAGAGTTTTCGTGTGTTTCAAGTGTGTGAGAAATGATGTTATGGTCTTGCATGTTCTTTTATAAACCATTTTCTCCTTCTAACTCTTGGTTATTATGTTTAGGAAAGTATAAACACAATCCAATTAAATATTAAAACAAATCAACATTGTGGGTCCCTTGTTGGGCCGTAAATAGGTGGGGGGGGGGGGTAGTAGCATAGGTTTAAACTAAACTGGTTACTTACTAGTTGAAATCCAAGTATTAGTTAAGTGTTTTAGTTATTAGATATTTGTATGGGGTGTTATGATGTTCGGGGACCATAACTAGCTTGGTAATGTTAAAACAGTGCTTCTAGTGTAAATTTGGTGTTTCGGGTAGTGTCCGGTTGTTCGGTTGGTTATCGGTTTGTTAAGGTGCTAAACTTGCAGTTTAGTGTGCTTTATGTACCCTTTTGTGACACTTTTGATTCCCGATACTTAGGAAAGCATTCAGGACCATTTAATCATACTTCTGCATAAAATTAGATTGTTTAAATGCTGATTATTGCTGAATTTTGCTGAATTCAGCACTTTGGGTGAGTTTTAGGCACTTTCCAGCACTTAAACTATCACTAGGAAGGCAGTTTTATGATCCTTACTTTCCTACACACTATACAAGTGTAGAACTTAGTTTCTGGCTCATTCTGTGTCTCAATGCACTGTCTGTCTATGTGCTGAGTTCTGTCAGCATTTTCCTGATTTATCAGATAATTGTGCTAACTATGTTTTGTGTATCATTTGGGTCAATAAAGCTTTCATGCATTCATGTCATAACATTTAGCAATATATGATGCACATGTATGTATAAAGCAGTAACCAGAAAGCGGTTAATTGTAATTCAGCACAGTAATTAAGCACTAATCATAGTTTAATAATTGTACGGATACCTGAAATTTGATAGTTGTCACATATGTAATCATATTTACATGTTTATTTTCATAAATAATACGAAAAGCGTAAAATAATAGCAAGGGTGTTACACTTTAATTCGCCATACGTTCGCACGTTTGACCCGTTTCTTTTTACGATGCTATTTTTTTACCCGGTCAACTTTAATTCGCCACACTTTTGCACGTTTGACCCGATTCTTTTTACGATGCTATGTTTCACCCGGTTAACTTTAATTCACCACACTTTCGCACGTTTGGCCCGTTTCTTTTTACGGTGCTATTTTTTTACCCGGTTAACTTTAATTCGCCACACTTTCGCACATTTTACCCATATCCGTTTAACTTTAATTCGCCATACTTTCGCACGTTTGGCCCGTTTCTTTTTACAATCCTATTTTTTGACCCGTTTAACTTTAATTCGACATATATTTTGGCACATCACAACGTATAATTAACCCAAAATTGATCAAAAGTCAGCAACATATCTCATTTTCATTAGTGTATCTAAACTTGTAACGTCTTCAAATCTAACAGGCTAAATAAGAAAATCTCTACTTTTTGAATATATTGGACAAGCTACGACCTACACAATCTCATGTTATCCTTCATTTTCTTGTAATGCCGCCTCATCTGCCTGAAAATAAATATCAGTACTATAGCACAATTGCTACCTGTTAAAAAAGTATTACACTGACAACCAGTAATTATTAATAAATATAAAAACATACCTTCTTTTTTTTACATCCGCTGATGTAATGACCAGGTTTCTTCCAGTAAGAACAATTTTTTTTTTTTTTTTGGCGCTTCTAGAGAAGATTTGATTCTAGTTGCACTTCTAGCACGGCCTTTAGTATTAGTATGAACTACTGGATCAAGAATAGAAATTTGAGGCATCAAGTTTACTTGCGAACTTCCCACATTAGTATCTTGTGGATTGGTATCAAACTGTTTCGGCTTTGTTCGAATACTTTGCTCTTCTAGAAACTTTAACAAGATGGTATCTAGTTTCTTTATCTTAGATTGGGAGTCTCTTGCTTGTTCGACAGCTTTTCTAAAATTTGATTGAACACACCATAAATATAACGCGCTGACTTCATTTCCATTATGTATGTCTTCAAGCCCAATAGTGCAATTATCTGACTTATACCTAGCATCAAGTGTCCACCTAGGTAAAATATAATGATCAGGAAGGGTTTCAACGTGTCTCTTCTTCAAGATATATACGATGTTCAATCTCATGTTTCTTAATATGCCATGAACAATATCGATGTCGAGTTTTGGGAAAAATACTTTAATTGCATTGCCAATAACTTTATCTTGATCGGTAATTATTGCTGATGGATACTTGTCAAACATGCATTTTAGGAAATTTTGAAATAACCATTCAAAAGTATCTTGTTTCTCATTTTCAAATAGTGCACCACCAAAAAGTATGGATTGACCATGATGATTCACCCCGACAAAAGGAGAAAATGGCATCTTAAATTTGTTGGTCATATATGTGACATCAAACACAACAACATCCCCAAATTTTACATATGAGTATCTTGATCTACCGTCAGCCCAGAAAATATTTATTGGAGACCCGTCGTCAAATAAATCCACAACAAAATAAAGATTAGGGTCTTTTGTTAGTTTATCTTGGAAATGTTTAATAAGCCCGTAAAATTCCTTACCTTTATATTGTTTTCGCTGATCTGCTAAGATATCTGCACATTGCTTTGATGAGACATCATTTACATTTGAATGTTTCATGGTATTTACGACCTTCTTGATTTGACAAGGTTTCAACCCGGATTGACCAAGTTCCGACTCTAGGGCTTTGCATGCCATTGAGCGGTGAAACTTTCCATGAGACCGATGTTTCATTACTTTGGTAGGAGTAATAGTTAACTCATGATTATGTGAGTCGCTAAATCTATCCACAAACCATTTCCCTTCTTTATTTTTTGAAATCCGAATATATGCTTCACATCCGGTCCTTAATTCTCTACGATGTTTCTTAACATTTCCATTAGAACTATTGCACTTCATGTCTTTAAAGCCCTCTTTGTTACACACGAATTTCCTTCGATAAGGCTCGTTTGTGGTCTTATTTAAAAAAAAAAAAAGAAATACGTATTCCAAATCCATGTAAAAACGCAAGCGATTGTAGAAATCATATGCATCATCGGGAGAATCAAAAATCATTCCCATTACATCACTGGCTTCTTCTTTCTCAAACCCATAATCTATGTCTACATCATTTTTTTCTCTGTTTCAACGTCCGGGTTGTTATTGTTCGCCAAATACCCGTTCGCGTCAATATCTTCAATCAGATGTGATTTGAAATCCGTTGTGTTATGTATTTCCTGTATGAACAAAAGTAAAAACTTCGTATTTCAAATTAAGCAATTGAAATTACTGGGAAGTAATTTTATATAGAAATTTTGAATCAAAGTGTATGATTACTGGGAAGTAATTTATACGATGCTTAGTCGCAATACATATACTTAAGCAATTGATATTGAATGTATACAAGTTCAAATTAATCAATTGCCGATGCTGGAAAGTAATTATATGTAAACTTTCTAAATAACAACAATCACATTACATATCATATCAGTTTACCTCCATCAACAACTAATTGGAAATCTGGGTCGAAATCAATTGCGAGTGGTTGGAGATTCAATGTTAATAGGATTGGAAATGTTGAAGATGATGATTGCCAAACAAGGTCGAATGAATTTTTTGGATGTTGCTAAACTAAGTTTTACGTATTTGTTGGGGAGGATGATTGTTTCCCTAACTAGATTTAGATAAATTTTAGTTAAAGATAATTTAGGAATTAAAGTTTGAAAGGATTTTTAGCAAAACTACGTAGTTTTGGATGGTTTTATGTGTAAGGTTAGATGTGAAATAGCCACATATTCACTTTGCCCTAATACATCACTCAATAGAAATACATTTATTTTGACTAGGAATGTTACGGTTATATATATGTTTTAGTTTCAAGTGGAAAATTTTTAAAAAGTTTAAATTTTGCATTAGACCATATTTGTCATTGGGTGATCATTTGGTGTAATATTCCTTCTATTCGGCCTCCGATGAACCGCGTGATCTATTGCTTTTTGAATCGTTTTAAAATCTCTTGAACCATCTTGAACCACCATAGCGTCCAACTTTTTTATCGCCAAATCAGCCAGCTTGTATTCGTCGCTAAATTTAACATCAACGATCCATTAATATAACTAACTGGAATAGCAACACTAATAGCTAACGCGTTGACTGTTAGTTAGGTTAAAATGGTAATAACTTACGGGTAGCATGGTGTTGGTTATGTTAATCAACTTGAAACCTTTGTAACAAACAGTTATTTAGGTTAAACTACAATTGAGCCATGTCCGGACGCCAAATGGGATGGGTTGGACTTTCGAGGTCATGTTCATGGTTTACGACCATGTTAAGTGTGAACACGATCGGGTCAAAGTAGTCAACGCAGATAGCTTACAAGTACAAGTGTAAGCCACAACGTCCCACTCGTTATGTCATTTTCCACTATTCATCCATATTTTACATATCTCGTTACTCCTACATAATAAAAAATCATACACGTTTTAGATTCAACCAGTTACAACTCACTTTATCTGGGAGTGCGTCAATTATGAATTGCCTTTGTATCATGCTTGAATCCAAAGCCTTTAGATCATCGTAAAATTGGTACCGCTAGAACAAAGACCTAATAATCACATAAAGTTCATTATTTTCATCATTTAAGACTTAATTTTCCTTATTTCTTATTTTTGTGGTATTTCCTTGTTGAATATGAGGATTATAACATCACAATCTAAATTTGCATATGTTAAGTATAAGGGACATAGTTATAGATCATACAAGTAATGGTTGATAATTTTATAAAGATAAATAAATAAATCAGAGATTTATTATAATTAACCAGAAATTCTGAGTAAACTCTTATTACATGAATGAAAGAAATTGTAACAAAGAAAACAAGTATCAACAAATATACCCAAAAATAAATTAAAAAAACAGTCAAAAGGAATACACAAATTATCCAACAAAAGTTCAATTAGAACTTAAAGTCCGGCAAGAAATGGCACACCGGTGTTCGGCAACCACGACTGGCCCGCGATGAAATTCGCAACGGTAAACCTCGAAGCCTCGTTCGAGCTAGTGATAACCCGATACCCACGCCACTTGACTCTCCGGCTAGTTGAAGAACCCGGTCCAGTGTTCATATATTCTCCATAATACAAAGTATTAAGAGCAAAGTTCCCATCCCATTCTAACCATCCAGCCGGGTCCACCAAACTATCCATATAATTTTTCAAAAAGACCGTTCGAGAATATTGCTTCCAGGGCCGGCCCAAGAAGGTTTTAAATGAGCCCAATACCGGTTTTAAGTCGGATGCAGCCATGATCCGAGAATTCTGAATAGAGATCCCAGTGTTTTGGTTCGAGTCGGTTCGGCCTTGGGCCGTGATGGTGATCTTTTGGGAAGTCATGGGCCGTCTTCCGTAGATCATGCAGTTTTGGAAAACTACGGCCGCGTTTCCGAAGATGAAATCGACGGTCCCGTAAATGTAGCATTCTTTGTAGAATTGTCGTTGCGAGTGGACGTAGAGGGTGTCTTGGTATCCTTCGAAACCGCAACGGTAGAAGACCGATAAGTCGGACCCGGACCGTAGAGCCACGGCTTGGTGGTTTTGTGGGCCCGCGGTGTTGCGGAAGGTTATGCCGCGCGCAATGAAGCCGGACCCGGTTACAACTGTTGTTAGATGGAAACAAAACGTGTTAAAACATCATCAACTTGTTAAAAGTCACACATATTGTCTTTCATAAGTTAATATTTTATTTTATGAAATTTGAAGACTTTTAACTACCAAGAAATATAAATTTGTTTAGCTTTCTTGATACGTAAGCAAGATATCTACTTCATTTTAAAGAACTTTATGCATTGTTGACAATTGGAAGCCTAGACCATGACTTGGTTTTAGCTTTGTTTAAATTTTTTTTTTAAACCGTGATTTTACTGGAAACAGTCTGTCTACCATATTCCACCCCTCAGATAGTACAAAATAATTTGCCACGAGTTGGATCTTTTTTCTCTACTTCTTTTTTGTTTAGAGACGTAGAGAAATAGAGAACGGTTACTTACTGACAGTGGCGGAGTCAAACGTCGTGGAGCCGCCTCCAACACTCCGGCTACCGGTGATGATGGTGTACTTCATCCCATCACCAACAAGCATTATATTCTTCATTTTATTCCCAATCTCAATATTCTCCCTATAAACCCCCCTCTTTATATAAATAACAAACCTCCCACTCCCACTTCTCTTCCCGGCTGCATCAATCGCGGCCTTAATCGTCCTATAGTTCCCCGAACCATCTTGAGCCACGACAATATTCGCCCTAGGAGCTGCAGTCTGCAAAAGCTTTCTATCGCCGGGCCTAAGCCACTTCGGAAACCCATCTTTATAACTCTCTACGGGCGTCCTTGAACCATTGTTGATAGCCAAAGTATTACTAATAAGCTTAGTCACATTATTATTCATGAGTGGCAACATGTAGTCGGAAGCATTAACCTCCACGAACCCAGCGCGACAAGTCTCAAGGTTAGTCAACGCGGTACTAAGCCACGTTTGCGCATCGAAAGTGGTGCACTTGGTGGTTGGGTCTAGGGTTTGGTTTAGTTGCAAAATGGTGCTTTCATATAGCTTCAAACAATCAGCCCATGCAGCCCTTTCGCGCTCGTTACGACACTTTTGACCTAGCCATTTGGTGTGGCTCTCGGCGTTAAGTGCCCTTTCCATGGCTAGTTCCAAAGCCGCCTTTCGAAAATCAGATTTTCCCATAACCAGACCGAATTTATGCGACTTGTTGCTCATGAAATGCTTGCATGGCTCAGGATTTGGCGTTTTTTCGCACCACCAGTTCGCGTCGTTCGGTAAGGCTGAGGAAACAAAAGCTGAAATGAAGATGGTGATGAGGAGTATGAAAAATGAGATGTTCATGGCCATGTTTGTATTAGTTTGTGTGTTGGTGGTGTGTTTGTGACATTTAGGGTATAAGGTGAGACTATTTATAAGGTTGCAATGTCCAATAATGTGTTCTTTGTGACAAAGTTGACATTTGAAATTGTCACCAATTCAAAAACTGGATGTCGTTGTTAGAAGAAAGATTCTTGTATAAAGTATAAACCAATCTGTTTCTTGGTGGTGTTTAATTGTTTATATGTTTTCAACGTGTATTGTTACAAATATCCAATAATTAGCTAAGAAAAGATGAGTAAAACTAGGGATAATGTAAAATAAGCACCAAAAATAATCAAATAATTAAAATATAGTGTGAATATCATATTTGAAATTCTTTCGTAATCAAAGTAAATACTAATACTAATTAACCAACTTAAAAAACTTTTATACTTTATGAGTTTTGGACAAAATTCTCATCAAAATGTCAAATTTACTTTTAATTAAATAAACATATAATAATGTGGGGCCAAGATCATTTCAAAACCATAAATATTTACAGAACTCGCAGAACTCCTAATAAACAATATTTTTATTTATATATTTTTATGTTTAGGATAATTTTATCATTTATTATGTGTATTTTTACCATTACATACATGTTAAGAGTAATTTTATCATTTTTTATATGTAATTTTATAATTACACATATGTAAACTAGTTTTTTTACATATATATAATTAGTTATGACACATATATATAATTTTGGCAATGAAACATATGTAAACTACTTTTAACACGTATGTAATCAAAGAAATACATATAATAGATGATAAAAAGATACTAAATACAAAAACTTATATATAAAATGATTGTTTATTAGGAGTTCTGAAAGTTCTGTAGTTATTTAGAGTTCTGAAATGAACTCAACCCTATATATTAACATAAATATGTCTTAAAATGCTTTTAATAAAAGATTTAGTGTAAATGTACACCAAACTAACATCTACGCAGGGGCGGACCTAAAGAAGGTCCAGGCGTAGCACGGGCTACGGCTCAACTTTTTCTGGTAGTGTAAATTTTGTTTTTTTTTTTTTGTTTTGTTTTTTTTGTTTTTTTTTATACTAAGGACACCCATAAACAACTACAAGGACACCCCTCAAAACTTGTTTTACAAACCAATGATAAGCCCAATTGGTGATGATGATACAAACCCAAATAACTAAATAATAACACATTAGATTAGCCCAAATAACCAAATAATAGCCCAATAGTAATACATTAGATTGTTCGTGTGAAAGACACGGCTTCTACAACTCTTAAACAAGCCATTGATGATTTATTAGCAAGCAACCAGTTGAGCATAAAACAAGTAAGTTGATTATTATCGGGTAGTTAAGCTAGCTTTGCTTTTTACCGGTTGCAACCGCAACCGTTGAAAGGTGTTTTTCGAAATTTAAGCTTGTCAAGACGGATTTACACAATCGAATCGGCCCATAATTTTTGAACAATGCTATGGTTTGTGTGGTCGATAAAGATTTTTTATGTGAAGTAAAAGACGACGATGTGATGGAACGATTTCAAGCTATGAAAAAAAGAAGAGGAAAAATCTATTAGGTATTTGTTTTACTTTATTTATTCATTGTTGTTTTTTTTAATATTGTATGATTGCACGGTAAATTTTTTTTTTTTTAGATACTCCTGAGTTAATGTTCTAGTTCCGCCACTGCATCTACGTATAACAAAATTTTATTTTCTAATTAGGAGTCACATCTCACTAATTAATAAAGAGCACAAACTTGTAATTTTTTAAGAACAATTTTTATTTGGTGTGGCAAGTTTGTGTGGTCTAGTAATAGTAGAAAAACCTAATCCTGATGAAAATATCGGAAACTCAAAATATAAGAAATGAGAAACCTGTTTTTGTTAATCTGCGTCCATCAACTTTTCTATTTTTTTTTTTTTACAATTTTGTGCTAAGTATTTCATAAAATTACTTTCTTTATGTTCACCATTTGGTAATGATTTCAAACTTGATGAAAAAAAAAGAGCCGTTACAAACTAAATTAGTCAATTGCATTATGTTCTTACCAAATTGGTTTATGTAACTTTCCATTTTACAACCAAAATTTAAAAATTTAGCCGTTACTATTCCAATCTTAATACAAATTTCAATATAAAAAGTTTAGAAAACCATATCTTTCATTGGATTGCTTCAAGATCTCGACAATTTTTGATTTGTCAAGATCTTCATGAATAGATTTCACAAGCTAGATAAGATGACTTCCACCCGATGCGCGGTATGCAAGTATTTTAGACGAAGATGTCCTCTAGATTGCATTTTTGCACCATATTTTCCAAATAATGATCCACAAAAGTTCACTTGTGTTCATAGATTCTATGGTGCTAGCAACATTGGCAAAATGCTCGAGGTAAATCTTGAATGTATTCAATTTGATGGTTATTTTTGAAAATGATCTTATCGTTTACGCGTGTTTTTTATGTAGGAAATGCCTGTGCACCTACGGGCCGACGCAGTAGATTCGTTGTACTATGAAGCCAAATGTAGAATACAAGATCCTGTGTACGGTTGTGTTGGAATAATATCATCA
The DNA here is from genome assembly GCA_030545235.1 of Helianthus tuberosus. Taxonomy (NCBI): domain Eukaryota; kingdom Viridiplantae; phylum Streptophyta; class Magnoliopsida; order Asterales; family Asteraceae; genus Helianthus; species Helianthus tuberosus. The sequence goes on from CM060370.1 coordinate 3,655,915, forward strand.
TTGCATCAACAAATCCAAATAGCACAAAGCCAACTAGCAAAAGCTCAAGCCGAACTTTCTTTTCTTGATGCTAACTTAGCAGCAGCCGAACCTACACTGAGCCATTCTGAGCCATTGGTTCAACCAAATGGTGTCGTCGATCATGGCCTAGTTGACCCTTTAAATACTTGGTTTTATTAGATGTCGTTGAATGTTTTAAGGTTTAGAATATAATCGATAATAAACATGTCTTTGTTGGTTTCGTAGCTAGTTTGGATTTTATTTTATTTTTTTTACTTCAATCTAACTTCGTTTGGATATCCTTATGTGTGTTCTTTGGTTTTAAATCATGTGGTGTGTGTGGTACACGTAAATGTATTTTCAGGGGCGGATCTACTTCATTACAAGGGGAACGCCCGCTACCGCTTGGCGCTCCGGCGGTAGTGTAAAATTAGTGTAAATTTTGGAAAAATTTGACGTTTTTTCGATTTCGTTACCGCTTTTTTTTATAAAACGTTACCGCTTGGCGGATTTTCTAGATCCGCCACTGATTTTGTAGTGTTTTTTTCGGTACAATGTGTCGCATGTTTGTGTGTTCTAATGAGGGTAGAAAAACTTGATCCCGATGAAATAAACAAAAACCCAAAATATTAGAAGGAATTAAAGTATTGGACCGGTATGAAATTAACTATACATTGATTTCCTTTACAAGGTTCGAGAGGAATATGATATTAGGTGATACGTTGATATGATTATCTTAAACCACTCACACATGTGTTTACAAACCTTGGAACATGATAAAATATAGAGTAAACTGCCATTTTGGTCCCTGTGGTTTGGCCAGTTTTGCCACTTTAGTCCAAATCTCAAACTTATTACATCCAGGGCCTTGTGGTTTGCATTTTGTTGCCATTTTAGTCCAAAATCCAAAAAACCCCCTTTTTGACTGTTGAGAGCTGCCTATTTTGTCCTTTAGTGCAGGGGCATTTTGGTCATTTTGCTTTTCATTTAATATTTTCTTAATTAAAAATTAATATATATATATATCTATATATTAATATACACACATACATGTACAATCTGTTCATCACCATCATTGACTTGAGCTCTCTCTCTCCAAACGCAAACACCCATCTTGAATCGTTCATCAACATCATCTGAAAATCTTGAATCGTTTCTGCAAATCTTGAATTGTTCATCAACATCATCTGCAAATCTTGAATCGTTTCTGCAAATCTTGAATCGTTCATCAACATCATCTGCAAATCTCTCCTCTGTTCTCTCTCTCTCTCCTCTCTATCATCTCCGTCTTCAACATCATCGTTCATCAACATCATCGTTCGTTTCTGCAAATCTTGAATCGTTCATCAACATCAACATCATCGTTCATCAACATCATCGTTCATGGCTGATGAGTTTTAGGGTTTTGTGGTTTGTGATTGATTGTAGTGGTGGAGGTGCGTGGTGGGGGTTGTGCAGCAGGGGAGGATGTGCGGTGGTGGGGGTTTTACAATGGGGGAGTAGGTGCGGTGGTGGGGGTTTTGCAGCAGGGTTGGAGGTGCGGCGGTGGTGACGTCGGTGATGATGTTCTTGATTTGTTGTTGAAGATGATGTTCTTGATGATGAACTTTGATTTGTTGTTGTCTGTATGTTCTTGATGATGAACTTTGAGAGATAACTGTTCTTTCGTGGTGTGTGTTGTTACTTGTTCTGTTATGTTTGTTCACCATGAGGCTGTGATGATTTTTATGCTTGTTCACCATGAGGCTGTGATGATTTCACCTAATCCGAGCTTGGCGTGGCAGAATCGGAGGAGGGCAAGTGCGCTTGCAACCTCTGTTTGCAGCCATGGCGGTTTTACAGATCTGAGCCTCGTTTTTTCTTGAAGATGTTCTTGATTTTCTGGGTTTTGATGATGAACTTTGAAGATGTTCTTGATTTTCTGGGTTTTGTTGTTGTTGAAGAAGATGTTCTTGATTTTCTGGGTTTTGTTGTTGTTGTTGTTGTTTTGATGATGATGTTTGATGATGTTCTTGAAGATACAGATCTGAGCCTCGTTTTTTTCTTGAAGATGTTCTTGATTTTCTGGGTTTTGATGATGAACTTTGAAGATGTTCTTGATTTTCTGGGTTTTGTTGTTGTTGAAGAAGATGTTCTTGATTTTCTGGGTTTTGTTGTTCTTGAAAATGTTAAATGAAAAACAAAATGACCAAAATGCCCCTGCACTACAGGACAAAATAGGAGGTTGCAACAGTCAAAAAACTAGGGTTTTTGGATTTTGGACTAAAATGGCAACAAAATGCAAACCACAGGACCCTGGATGTAATAAGTTTCAGATTTGGACTAAAGTGGCAAAACTGGCCAAACCACAGGGACCAAAATGGCAGTTTACTCTAAAATATATATCTTTTCTTAAATATAACAAAACTATTTTTAAGGTAGAAATTTTGAAAGTATTTAATACTCTTAGATTTGTCCTTGGGTATTCGATATTTAGAAGGGGTAGGATTTGCTATTCAGAAGAGGGTAGCGGCGCAGCTTGTTGCTCGTCTACCTGTCATTAGTCTGTAATCGTCTCTGTTTTAATGAAAATTTGTAGAGGATTGAATATCTAAAAAAATTCGATATTTCAAGTAAACCTGTGGGGAAGCTCACAAACTTGACTCATGTTAACAAACCTAATTAGCAGGGCCGTCTCCGAGAATGTATAGTCATGTATTAGATTATGATAATTAAAACCTAATTAGTAATCAGATGTTGCATTATAGATAAAAAAAGGTTTGACTGTATTAATATGAAGTTGTAAATAAGTAGATTTTTAATATGATTAAACGGTCAAATAAATAACAGAATTTAATTAAAATGAATATAAATAAATAAATATAAAATAATATAGAATGATTTTAATAATAAATTAATTATGCGCTAGGGTTGTTAAGATAATGAGTTTTTTAAGCATAACGGCCTTAACATTGCTGTTTAAATGTGTATATATTTTAGAGAGTTATTAAAGTATTTGGAGGAATACCATAATATCGTTATTTAGTCGAAGCTAGAATATATAACAGGTGCACACCAAACCTAACAACATTCTCTATGAAAGAAGATGATCCATGCATGTCTTTAAACAAATAGGATTATTGTTAAAAATCTAACGACCACTCTTTATCTAAATTCTTTAACATACACGGGTTTAAAAAGGGAAGGTCTTGAGTTCAAGTACGACAGACGACAGAGATTAAAAAGAAGTTTGTCGTTAAAAAAAATAAAAAATAAAAAATTAAGTGTCTTAATGCATGTTATTTTAAATTCTTCTCTTATTACCTTAGCCTTATAAAATCTTACATCGAAATAGAAGGTAAACGTACAACAAGCTACGCCGCTACCCTTTTTAATAACAAAACTAAGTTTTTTTTTAAAACTACATCCATAAATCTTGGGATCATAACATTACTATGCATGAGCCTTTCAACTTGACTGAGTAGGTTAAAGCCTTTGGCGTAAGGAAACCAAAAGTATCAAAAGCAAATGAGTTGAACACGTGTTGGTTATCAAGGCACGTTTTCTCGTGTTTGATCATTTAACCCGAAACAACTTTTAAAACAACCCGACCAACCCTAAAAGCACTACCCCTAAGTTAACAAACACCAAATTGCCAACTCTTGCCCATATACTCGCGGAGCGTAGATAGATTCATATGTCACAACTCATATATTTATGTAGAAGAAGTATATCGTACAATATGCCTTAACGTACAACGTGTACGCGAGGCAAGTTCGCATGTTATAAACCCGTAAAAGAAATCACATGTTATAAAAACGAAAGATCGCACGTTAAAAAAACAATATTGTATGTTGTAAAAGAAATATTGCATGTTCACATGTTGTATGGAAACCCATACAGTTTCTCATGTTATTATGAAAAACCCAATTCGCATGTTAGTTAATTACAAGTATTCGCATGTTGATAAAGTCTCGCGTACGCTTCGTACGTTAAGACATTTTGTACGTTAACTGACCTCGATTTATGTAAATAAAACGCATATAAAACTCATGTATGTAAATCAAACTCGTATAAAATTAACTAGGTTAGAACCCCGTGTACTACACGGGTTGAATAAATGTAATTTTATATATTAAATTAAAACAATTATTCTTTAAAAAACTCGTTTATTATACGGGTTGAACAAATGTAATTTTATATATAAAAATTATATCTCTAAGAACCCCATGTATTGTACTGAATAAATATAATTTTATATACCAAATAATAAAAAACTCGTGTATTGTACGGGTTGAATAAATCTAATTATATATACTAAATAATAAAAAAAGTTACATCTTTAAAAACACTGTGTATTACACGGGTTAAATAAGTGTAATTTTGTAACCTTGTTTATTACACGGGTTGGATAAATGTAATTTTATAAACTAAATAATAAAAAAGTTATATCCTTATAAACCTCGTGTATTATGCGGGTTGAATAAATCTAATTATATGTACTAAATCATCATCATCATACTTAGTAAATCCCACCAATAGCAAAACTAAGGTAGGGTCTGAGGAGTGTAAGATGTAGAGGCTGCTTTCAGTGAGACCCCCGACTCGATAGTAGTTTTGCATCAAGCCTTGGACATAAGACACATAACACTCAGCAATCGGGACAAAGACCGATTAGTGCATGTTCCCTTTTGTCTTTCTGTTATCAACGCCACAACATGATGATGCATTATTAATCGTCCGCCGCTTTTAACGCTATTTTTATGAACTTAGTAAAATAACGTTAAAATTAGTGCAATTTCACTTTTGCCCTCCGAGCGTCCACACATATATATTATATGCGCATACCGCAAGCGGGGCGAATATATACTAAATAATAAAAAAGTTATATCTTTAAAAATACCATGCATTACACGGGTTAAATAAATGTAATTTTGTATAGTAAATTATATGCTATTGGATTCGTTTAAAAAAATCATAAATTTGGTTCGGTTTAATTCGAATCAAATCACAAACTTGGTTAAGTTTAATTCGAATTGATTATAACCCAAATTTGAAAAATCAAAAATAGAATTATATTATTAGTTTCTCTTCCTAATTAGTGTTTCTTTTAAAGTTTGATCTAATGTCTAATAAGTTATTTTATATATTTTGTTTGTACTTTAATTTTTTTACATGAGCGTATTATTATTTTTTTAAGTTTAAGATTATTATTTTAAAAAATATCTTTAATTTATAGCTTAAATTTGAAGATAATATATTATTAGAAAAAATAGAATGATTCTATCAGACATTCAAAGTAAGATAAGATTTAATATTAATTGATTATTTATTATTTAATTAATTGATATAAGATAAATATGAAAATGCAGGAAATTACAAATGTAGACATCTTCAATGAATGACACGTGTCCATTTATTGGTTTCTTTTATTATATGTATAGACTAGGTTATAACCTTGTGTATTACACGGGTTAAATAAATAAATTTTATATACTAAATAATAAAATAATATATCTTTAAAAACCTTCTTTATTGCACGAGTTGAATAAATATAGTTTTATATATTAAATAATAAAAAGTTATATCTATAAGAACAATATTGTACAGGTTGAATAAATGTAATTTTATATATCAAATAAAAAAGTTGTATCTTTAAAACCACGTGTATTACACGAGTTGAATAAATGTAATATTGTTTACCAAATAATAAAATAATACATTTTTAAAAACCTCATTTATTACACGAGTTGAATAAATGTAATTTTATATACTAAATAATAATAAAATCACATCTTTAAAAATATGCGTATTACAAGGTTTGAATAAATGTAATTTTCTGTACTAAATAATAAAAAAATAAATACATCCTTAAAAAACCTCGTGTATTGTAAGAATTGAATAAATCTAATTTTATACATCAAATAATAAAATTACGATTTTGGCCCCCGTGGTTATATCACTTTTACCCTTTTAGCCCAAAAAAGATTTTTTTAACATCTAAGCCTCCAACGTCTTTTTTTCTAACCTTTTTGGCCCCTAACGTCTTTTTTTTAAACCATTTTTGGCCCCTAACATTTAATGGATGAGGTTAGTGTTAGGGGTCAAAAGAGTTAGAAAAGAAGAGTTGGGGGTCAGATGTTAAAAAATTCTTTTTTGGGCTAAAAAGGTAAAAGTGATATAACCATAGAGGCCAAAATCGTAATTTTCTCTAAATAATATTATAAATGAGAAGAGGATTAAACTAAATAATAATTATCCATAAGATATTAAACTAAATAATATTTAATAGGAGGGTTATCTATAATTAATTAGAAAAGATTAAATTAAAATAATAATTATCTATAAGAGATGCCCTAATATGATGATAAATGTCCTCAAAGTTGTTTCTTTTATTATATAGTATAGATTTATACATTATAGAATTTAAATTCTTCATCTCGTGGGTAGAGGAGATGTATCGTACCACCATATTATGTTCCTTGGCCCTTGAGATAATTTTTACAGGAAAAAAGTAAATTTCACAATTGATATTCTATGCTTTACAAAAAATACGAATTTGATCATTAATTATCCATAATTACATAACACTCATGCTCTTTAAAGTTTAAAATGGCTGTTTGTTAAAATTATTATTAGATATTCTTAAATGATCTAAATATATTATTATTATTATTAGAGTAAATTTCAAATTTCGTCCTTTATGTATGTCTAAAATATCAAATTATGTCCTTTGTCTTTAATATCTTCAAGAAACATACTTAATGTTTGCAAAACCAATCAGGTTATGTCCTTTACCCTAAACCTGGTTTGTTTTCCCAGTTAAGTCAGGTCATGTGAGAGGCACATGAGGGTATATTGGTCATTTTACCCTAAATACTAAAAAAATTATAAAAAATTCAGATATCTCTCTCTCTCTCTCTCTCTCTCTCCGCATATCTTTATTTCATCAAACAAAAAATCAAAACCCACCTCCATCTCCCCCATTTCTGTATATACCATATCCTTTATTCTTGAAACTCAGATCAAACCCCCAAGCACCCACCCTTTCTCTCTTCACCTACAATTGAAAACCCTAACCTCCTCTCCATTTCCTTTTAACGCCTGTGCACACCACACCCCCCACATTCTCAGATTACTTCATCTCTTCCAAACACCCATGTCTCATTCATTTTTTTTAACACAAATCATGACCTCTACATACCAGATCAAACCTCCTCATCATCTCTACACACACCACTCGAAGAACCTCCCCCTCTCGTTTCCGATTTCGGCAGCAGATGAAGACGCTCCGCCGTGAGCGGCGGTGGTGGTGACTATGTTCAGCGAAACCCCCCCTCCTTCGTGCTTCTGACAACCCTCACCTCCCTATTCCTCGAGTCGGGTTGCCGGCTCCAACCGTTCCCGGTCACTCACGCACACCCAACCACCCGTCTCCACTCCCCTGCCTTCACTCACGCACACCCAACCACCCGTCTCCACTCCCCTGCCTTCATTCTCCGGTAACACCACCACCACCGTCCACCATCCTTTCTTCCCCGAACAGATTTGACTCAAATCTTGGATGGTGAGTTCAGATCTGAAGGATGGTAGGTATAGAGGATTTGTTTTTTTAGATGAGGGGGTGGTGGTAGGTGGTGCTCGTGATGATGGTTGTCCGATTTGGTGTTGGCAGATGATGCTCGTGATGGTGGTTGTCAACAGATTTGCTGGAGCTGGTGATGAAAGGAGATGTTGTGTTTGTTTGATGAAATAAAGATATGCGTTGAGAGAGAGAGAGAGAGATATATCTGAATTTTTTATAATTTTTTTAGTATTTAGGGTAAAATGACCAATATACCCTCATGTGCCTCTCACATGACCTGACTTAACTGGGAAAACAAACCAGGTTTAGGGTAAAGGACATAACCTGATTGGTTTTGCAAACATTAAGTATGTTTCTTGAAGATATTAAAGACAAAGGACATAATTTGATATTTTAGACATACATAAAGGACGAAATTTGAAATTTACTCTTATTATTATTATTATTTTGAATTTATGATTAACTATGAAACTAAAGGGATTATATTTTAGGAGGGAAAATAGATTTCTAGATAGTCTCATTGATTGCCATGTGTCTCAAATTGGTTTACTTTATTATATGTATAGATTATGATATCATCTAGTTTTCAAAACCGGTTTAAAAATATTCTCCTATATTATTTAGTGCAACCGGCCTCACCAGCAAACTAGTAGATCGGTCGATTCAATATCCGGTTTGTTATAAAAAATAATGATGGATACATTTGGTTATTATATAATGTTGGTTGGTAAATATAAAAATATGTGGGTGATTGATTTCACGTACGTTGACATTCTCCTTTGTATATATGATCGATGTGTTGCTTGTTACCTTAAAACATGGGAGTGGGCTCCATGAACAACGCGTTGAATAAGACAAACAACGTGAGCCCAACAAAATCCCATTATATTTTCCATCGGACGTGATATTTTTGTTATAAGCTGCTCGCATAACAGGTTAACTCGATCTATTAAGATACGAACATGATAAGGCACGAACCGAAATACGTAAACACGAACACGACTTGAAATCTTATTGTGTCAGATTTTCGAAACACGAGTACGAACTTGTTAATAAACAGGTTACACGAAACGACCTGTTAAGACACGAAAAAATTACCAACGTATCATACGACATGTTTAAGACACGAACACGACCTGTTAAGACACAGTTTAAGACATGAACACGACGTATTAAGACATGAACACGACCTGTTAAGACACAGTTTAAGACATGAACACGACCTATTAAGACATGAACACGACCTGTTTAAGACACGAATACGACGGAATTGGGAAGTTGTGAACCGAATTGGGAATGGTGGTATTTGTGAGAGAGATTTAAAGATTAGGGCTTGGATTGTGGAAAAGACCCACGTGCATTTGTGTATAATTCATCCTATGTCCCACGACTAATGACCCTATGTCCACACCGACACATATTTTTTAATTTTTAATTTTTAACATGTACTTATCGGGTCTTAACAGGTTATGGGTTTTAACCTGTTTAGACACGAAACCTGTTAAGGTTTTATCATGTTGACCTGTTTTAGACACGAAACATGTTAAGGTCAAACACGAAACACGATAACTTCGTGTAGGTTCATGTCGTGTTATCGTGTTCGTGTCAGAATTGCCAGCCCTAAAGCTAAGCATGAATCTGAACTCATCTTATACCATTAAACCTACTATTTACATATTATAAATTAGCAACATATTAGTGTATAAGGGTGTTGTACCCTATGCTTTAGGTGGTTTTCAAAAAAAAAATTTGACATTACACTTTTAATCCATAACTCTTTAACATTTTTACTTTCAACCAAAAGTTTTTATCTTTTCAATTTAACCTCACAATTTGTTTTTTACTTTCAACTTTGTTCCCCTATACATTATATACTCCTCAAAACTTCCGTTTTACGTTTCATTCTAAATTTTACGAGTTAACACGACGCGACGTACGTGTGTAGTTCAACGTTTTTACGTTTTGTTTTACACTACGCTCTAAATTTTGCGAGTTAACATGGTGCAACGGTGCGTGTGGTTCAATGTTTTTACATTGTCTATTTTTCCTGTTTGATAGGTTTTGACGCAACGTGCGGGTCCTAAATCGACTTAGTTATTATTTTCAATGTTTTACGTTTCGGTCTAATTTATCCGCATTCACACGCCGCAACTTCAATGTTTGTGGTCGTTGGTGGTGGTGTGGCATTAATGCTATTTGTAACAATTTTACGCTCCCACCGCAACGCGGAGGATTTAATACTAGTTTAATGATCAATTTGCACTTATAAAGTATGATATTAATATCCACAAAGGGAGTCAATTAATCATAGCAAGACTTGTTTTTTTTAAATAACCGACATTGATTATAAACGAATTAATACAAAAGGGCCCATCGAATTGGCTTAACATCTTAAGTTGCCATCAGGGGCGGACCTAGAGTGATAGAAGGGGTAACCTCCGTTGCCCATTAACGCTCCAATGGTAGCGTAATTTTGGAAAAATTTGACGTGATAACCCGCCACGTGGTGATATGCCAGCACGGAGGAGACAAACAGTATAAGATAAAAGTGACATGCAGCCCATCACAGCCCGCGGATCATTGTACAAGGTGATCTCCACTAGCAGCTATCGTAGAGAAGACGAGATGTATACCTGATAACGACGTTTGACCAATCACACTTAGAGGATTCATACCTTCCTAAACCTCCACTAACAGTTGACACAAATAAGACAACAAGGACATCCGGAATGCGACGTGTGACAAATCAGTGCCCGCGGACGTACTCGCATTTCTGCGGACACTAACTCTCAGAGCAGAGGAGAACAAATGAATATTTCTGATAGTGACGTCTCGGCCAATCCTTACATCTAGGGATGTGCAATTGGTATAAAATACCGTCCCGATCCCGAATTTTTTCGGTACCGGAAACGGTATCCACTTTTTGGCATTTTCGGTATCGGTAAAATACCGAATTTTACCCTCAAAATACCGATACCGTACCGACATATTTCGGTATCGGTATCGGTACCAAGTTTACACAAAATTCGGAATCGTTATTTTTCGGTATCGGGACGATATCGGTATTTGCTCATCCCTACTTACATCCTTCCGGCTATAAATACCACATTCATTCAACATGAAATCATTCTACATTCCATATTCTTTACTCTCACTCACTTGTTCTCCAAATACCAACACTTATTGTCACGCCAAAAGGTAGTTACGAGAAAACCTCCCCGTCTCTCCTTCTCGCAACGAGTCTCACGGTAATGTCTAGTTTTGCATATTTGTTCAAGGATTAGAGCTTGGGAAGATCAAATTAGTCTCCACCTGATTAAGCATTAGTTTAATCCCTTCAGATTAGGCTATCAAACTTAGAAGGTGATTAAATTTTCCTAGGGGAATGATTGGTTGACTTCAATTATTATGGTGTTGATTGGAATTGTGAGAAACTAAAAAATGCTTATAAAAATGAAATTGAAAGAAAATGATTAAAAAAGAGAACAATCTAAGAAAAAAAAACTCATGACAAGGTTTTGAATAAGTACCCTACTACCACTAGTTGGGCTCGTAGTTTCTTCAACGTATTATTTTAAGGATATTTATCTCTGTTACAAATACGTACATAACTTTATTAGGGTAGGGGTGGTCATCACTCACCACCCATTTATCACTTGTTGCGGACTTGCGGCGCAACTTGTTACTCGTCTATCTGCCATTAGTCTGTAATCGTCTCTGTTTTTATAATATTAATAAAAGTAGCATTTGTTTGGCTAAAAAAAAATTATCACTTACAACATCCAATTAAGTTTCGCCATGTCATCAACCATTATTCCATCACTCACAACCTTTTTTAGTGGAAATGCCCATCACTCACAACACTCAACGATAAACCCTCACATCCCCTCAGATGCTTCCATTTTTCACGCGTCATATTCTTAACGCGTTATTAAGTTTACGCGTGATGTCAACACAGTGGCGGTGGTGTTTTATATATTTCCACATGTGAAATTCAATTATCACGGAATCTTTTTTATCCACCCCGGGTGGCTAAAACTTAGCTAAACAACTTGTAACGCATTAAAACTTATTGCATTGCGTATAATCAGAATTCAATAGAAGATTAACTCCTAAAAACCACACCGCTGGCTAAACCACACCGGGCAAGCGTTGGCCACGATATTGCCCCGCTTGCGTGGGTTTGAAGCTTGGCATGGGGAGGGGGTGAGGTGGCTGCCTTGGATTGGCTGGTGAGAGATGACCGTTTGGGCTAGCCGTTGCCAAATGGCTACTTTATTTAAAAAAAAATATTTCTTTTTTAAACATTATAAATACTCACCTATTTTTTACATTTTTTTTACCATTTCTCTACTTATCTATTTCTTCTATCTCTATATTTTTTTATAAATTCAACACACTTAATCTTCTACAATGCATCCATTGAACCGAAACTACGACCCAACCAACCCCTTTGGTTACCAAGAGAACCCGAACTCTAGCCCGCCATAAAACCGTCAACCAACAAACCCGACCCAAATACCCCTTACACGCGGCCATCCACACGGTTTAGAAGCACGAGTTCAAGTACATGCATTGTTGGGATGTATGTAGGTACGCTTCTAAATGGCCGAGAGTCCCTACTGCTAGCGAATCAACTTCATCCAAAAGGGCAAGAACACCCTCGTCTCAAGCTCAGTCTGATGCTCGTGATCAAGAGCTTGATCTTAATTTGGATGATTTTGATGATTCTCCTTCTCGCCCACCCGGTGTCAAAAAAACGGATTCAAAGAGGGAGATCGGGTTTGACATCGGGTTCGGCCCCTAGTTCGGCCTCGGGTAAAAGGTTGTACACCAACCAGTTGGAAGAAATTGAGACGAAAATCGACACATTCAATTTCATCCACAACAAAGGATCGAGATGAGGAAAAATATCCAAGCGTCGTACGATAAAAAAACATCTCTAAAAGAAAAACGCGAAGATATGAAATTTCTCGTCATACCCTTCAATCACCTTACCGGCCCGGAATTGGAATTAACGTTGCAAATGAAACAATAAATCGTGAAAAAATATGACATGGACAAATAAGAAGTTTTTAATCTTTTATTTTATTTTATGTAGTTTTTTAATTAAATGAAATTTTAAGTAGTTAAAAAAAATCGAAATCCACATGGCTGGCCACGCCACCCCACACCCCTTCTTTTGAAGAATTACCTTATGGATCTCACACTCGTCACGTGTCAAACAAGCCCCCACACCCCGCGTTCTTAGCATCTTTTTGGTCTCGAGTTTTAAACCTCAATAAGAGGGTTTTCTCGAATCATGTTAGCTTATACATCATTCTCTTTTTACTATGTTTTATCATTAATTTTATAGAACTCTATGGATTATATGTTTATTGAATCATTATAATTTATCCGCAAACATTTAAAATAAAATACGCATTAAAGTAATCGATATCCAAACTAAATCATGTATGTTAAAGAATTTAGATAAAGAGTGGTAGTTAGATTTTTAACAATAATCCTAAAGGTTATGTTTGTTGGTATTACGTTTTGTTTAAAGACATGCATGGATCATCTTCTTTCATAGAGAATGTTGTTAGAATGTTAGGTTTGGTGTGCACCTGTTACATCTGGCTTTGACCAAATAATAAAATTATAGTATTAAGGTCGTTATATATGCTTAAAAAACTCAATATCTTAATAGCAATTCTAGCGAATAATTTTGTAGTTAAAAATTATTCTATATTTGTTATACTTTTTTATAATATATACATTATACCATGTTTCGATGTAGGTAAACACAAGCGTGAATAGTATAGTTAATGTCATACCTGATCCAATATTGGATTCTCGTGTAGTCGTGTTGTTACATTAGACCGTCTGGTATAGTGGGGCGTGGGTTGGGGGCATGGTGTGACACGTGGAGTATGGGGCACCCAAGACCAAAAGCCAATTTCAAAGGGGTATGGTGTGGCGTGGAAAAAATGTCAATTTCAAAGGGCTAGTGCTCTTGGCCAATGAGGTTCCGCCATGTCATGTGGGTAGCCCCGCCCAACGCCTGGGCTGAAACCCCCGCCCAATGGGCCACGCTGAAACCCAAACCCACCTAGGGGGTGACTTAAGTGTTTGTACCCAACCCACGCCCCAACCCCCACCCCATACCCCATAGTCTTACATAGGGGTGTAAACGAGCCGGGCCGAGCCCGAACTCGACCAGGCTCGAGCTCGGCTCGTTAGGTTTTTATGAAGCTCGAGCTCGGCTCGCAAGTAAAACACAAAGCTCGAGCTCGGCTCGACTCGACTCGGCTCGAACTATTTTGAGAACAACCTTAAACGAGCTAAAAGCTCGGCTCAAGCGCACTTCAACATCACTTAAACGAGCTAAAGCTCGGCTCTAGCTCGGCTCATCAATGTTATCATCATTATTAATATATTATATATAAAAAATTAAAGTTTTGTATGGGCTCGTTTAGGCTCGCGAGCCTAAACAAGCTTTGTATTTCAGGCTCGAGCTCGGGCTCGATAACAAAACGAGCTCTATTTCAGGCTCGAGCTCGGGCTCGGGCTCGTTAAGGCTCGGCTCGTTCGAGCTTTTAACCGAACCAATCACGAGTTGTTCTCGAGCCTCTGGACTTGTTTACACCCCTACTATTTTGAGTTCTTTTTCCTTGCCAGGATCAAGTTTTTCTACCATCACTTGACCACAAAAACATATTGCAGACGCCACACAGATTTTTTTTTTTTTTTTAAATTACTGGAACGTATATAACACACACTCTTAGATAACAAGCCTATGAACTTTTAAAATTCTTCACAACTCTAAATTACTCTAAATCCCTTGTCTAACATTTATTTTTCCAAGGCTTTTTAGTCGAAGTGTGTTTAACCACTCATGTACTCCGTGGGTAAATAGATTCATAACACACATTTTAAGTATAAGACTTACTCACCTTGGCTGAACGGTTTTCGTTACCTTGGTTGCTAACAACATAGAGGAAGAATGAAGGGAATATCTTATCAAGGTAATACTATTTGTTTTGGTAGATACGCTGTTCAGGCACTTGAACCCACTTGAATCACATCTAGACAAATAGAAGCATGTCGACGAGCAATGACACGAAATGCATGTCGCGGTGGAAAAATATTTCTAGATAAACCCAAGGGCGGACCCAAGCCCACCCCAAGGTGGGCGGGCGCACCCCCGGGGAAAAAAATTAGGGCTAAATTCCGTCGAAAAACCCGTCCGCACCCCTTGGAATTTTTCATCCGCACCCCTTGGAATTTTCGACCGCACCCTTTGAAATTTTTCGTCCGCACCCCTTAGGTAAAAAGTGTTATCAATTTATATTTTAAATTTTTTTTAGTAAACTCTTATTTTTTTTTTTAAATATACTACCTAAATTATATAACTTTTAATACCTAACCAACTAAACCCAAATACCTATACCTTTACCCACTTATAATTCCTAACTAGCTAGTCCACTAAGTCTTGGCCCATTAACCAAACCCAACAATATTTCAAACTATAATAAAATAACTAAAGCCCAAAACCTTTAGAAATTCTATCCCGCTCTCTCTCTCTCTCTCTCTCTCTCTCTCTCTCTTGCGTCCCTACACTACCAACGAACAACATTACCCAGCGACAACAGTCCAGCAGCCGGCGATCACCGTAATCAGCCACCATACCACCGTCGTTCGACACCAAATCTAACCGGAATCCGAACACGGGTAAGTTTCTTTGTTATTTTGATGATTTTGGTTGATATTATAGGAGAAAAAAAGGTAATAAAGTTGTTAAATAGGTTTGAAATTTTGGTGTTTTGACGTTGTTTATGGTTGTTTAGATGATTTTTAGGGTGATTATGTTGTTTATATATTTTTAGGGTGATTACAACTTACGTTATGATTTCTTGGGCTTGAATAGTTGAAAATTAAAATTGAAACATTATGTTATGGAGCGATGAACTTATGTTATATAGATAAAGAATTGCTTAAGAAATTAGCTTTAGATGATGTTTTGGATAGATTTCAAAAAATGAAAACCCGTAGGGCGTCGACGTTTTAATTATGTTTGTAACAAGGTTTGACATGTTTTTGATGATTATATAAATTTAGTTTGATGTTCGTTTGTTTTACATGACCCGACCCGATACAAACCGATTTTTTTACTTATATACCTAGGGGCCTAAAATTTTTAAAAATGTTCCGCACCCTCATGGAAAAATTCCTGGGTCCGCCACTGGATAAACCGGTTACAGTAAGGTCCGCAGAAACACGTATGGGCTCAGGTAAAGGCTCTCCCGAATATTGGGTAGCTAAGTAAAGTTTATGTCTATACATACATAAAAATAAACATGTGATAGTAACATACATAAAAATTTATAAAAACACTGTATCTTGATAGTTATAAACAGAAATACAGTAAATTTAAAAGTACGAATGATATAAAAACTAGTATTAACTACCCCCGCGTTGCGGCGGGGGCGGGCACTAATGCCACACTACTGTCAGCGACCACCGACACTAAAGTTGCGGTGTTAATGCGAAGAAATTAAACCGAAACGTAAAATATAGAACAAAATAACTAAGTTGATCTAGGACTCGCGCGCTACGATGAACCCGCGTCTATTTGATCCCATTTGACAGGTTCATCGTAATCTATATCTATATATAATATATATCATTACCACTATACAAACCATAATGCATACATTACAACAACCATTGCATCAATATGTTGCAAATTATATTTATACAAGATTTTGGCGAAATTAATTAGATTATTATAAATAATAATAATTTACAAATAAAACAACGTAACTTTGAATGGATCAAACCGATTGAATATAGTAAGATAATGAAACCATTATTTGATTAGGGTACAACCACTTAAGCACAATTTACAACCATACATGCATACAAAACAAATTGGATTTGGTAAGGTAATGAAACCATTATTATTTGATTAAGGTAAAACCACTTAAGCACAACTTACAACCTATATTTGATTAAGATACAACCATTTAAACACAACTTACAACAAAAGATGCACACAAATGTTTCAAATTAATAGCATATAAATATAAATGGCATAAGACTAAGAACCCATTGAATATATCATCCCATACTATGCTAAATACTATTATACAACTTTCAAAGCAAACAATACAACAACCGGTGCACAAGATTGTTAAAAATTGATAGTATATAAATATTAAAGAAAAGTAAAAAAAAAGCCACACTTACATAGGTTATCATGGGCGGACCTAGCCTTTGGTCACCGTGGGCGGTCGCACCCTTTGAAAAAAAAAATTAGTGTATATGTTAGGCAAAAAACCCGACCGCATCTCTTGAAAATATAGTTAAACACCTCATCCGCACTCCCAACAAATAATTTCTGGGTCCGCCACTGTAGGTTATTGATGTTCATTTTATATAATGTCCAGTTTAGTTGTTATTAGTAGCTCGTGTCATTTTAGTAAATAGTAATAGTCTAGTTCATTAACACATCATTATTACTATTATTATATATTAATAAAGGAAATTAAATAATTAGTGGTTTTAATATTATAATAATCTATAGTTTTTTATTATTTTTATTATTTTAATATTATAATATAATAATAGTTATTTTCTTTATTTTTAACTTTAATCTCTTTTTTCATATCAGGGGTTCGGATAAACTTGGTGTTAATATTAAAATCACTGTTTATTTCATTTCTTTTATTAATATACAGTAATAGTAATATTATAATATAATAATAGTTATTTTCTTTATTTTTAACTTTAATCTCTTTTTTCATATCAGAGGTTCGGATAAGTTTGGTGTCAACCGGTATCGAACCAGTATTGGTATTGAAAATACCGGGACGGTCCTGTTCGGTATCAGTACATGAAGGTAAAATCCGGCCTAATGCAGAAAATGTTAAAAGTTGGTGCCGAATTGATATTGGAAATCTTTTGGTTCGGGAAATTCAGTTCTGCTACCTGGTACCATTTGCACATCCTTGATCACGGTTACCGTACGAACAACGGTATCGTGCAATTTTTTTTTTTTTGTTGATTTTCTTCAACTTTTAATTTTTTCTTTTTTTAGTTTTAGGGGTAGGGATGAGCTCGGTGCCAACCGATACAGAATCGGTACTGATACCGAAAATACCGGTTACGGTACCGGTATATGAAGGTAAAAAACGGTATTGAACCGGTACCAAGAATGCCAAAAGTCGGTACCGAATTGGTACTTAAGATCTTTTGGTTCGGCAAATTTGGTACCGATACCCAGAACAATTTGCTCACCTCTGACCACGGGTTTCATACGAACAACATCGTTACCATACAACTTTTTTGGAGGATTTTCTTCGGTTATCTTTTAGTGTTTTTTTCTACATTTTCTTTTTATTCTTGTCAGCAGTTTCGTTCGCAACACGCTCATAGTGATTTTAAAACACATGTAAACACAGACTAAATAACAAAAGAAATTCGCCGCAACACGGCGAACTTCTTTAAACCTAGTTTGTGTAATTTACATATGGGATAGGGTTTTTTATAATATTAATCAATACGTGAGCAAGTAATGCAATTCTAATACAAATTGTCGATTTTACCCCTATATACATGGTTACCAGATACCCACGGAGAGGCGCATTACAGTACTTGTATGTTTCTAGCCGGAATTTTATTAAAAATGGGAGCGTATGGATTGATTCGGATTAATATGGAATTATTACCACACGCTCATTCTATATTTTCTCCGTGGTTGATGGTAGTAGGCACAATATAAATAATTTATGAAGCTTCAACATCTCCCGGCCAACGTAATTTAAAAAAAAGAATAGCCTATTCCTCCGTATCTCATATGGGTTTCATACTTATAGTAATTGCTTCGATAACCGATACGGAACTCAATGGAACTATTTTAGAAATAATCTCTCATGGCTTTATCGGTGTTGCACTTTTTTTCTTGGCGGGAACGAGTTATGATAGAATACGTCTTGTTTATCTCGATGAAATGGGTGGAGTAGCTATCCCTATGCCAAAAATTTGTACAATGTGCAGTAGCTTCCATGGCTTCCCTTGCATTACTGGGTATGAGTGATTTTGTTCCAGAAGTGCTAGCATTTTTAGGAATAATTACTAGCCAAAAATATCTTTTAATTCCCAAAATTGCCATCACTTTTCTAATGTGAATTGGAATGATATTAACTCCAATTTATTTATTATTTACGTCAAGTTAGATTTTCTATATATACAAGTTATTTAATACTCCAAACTCTTATGTTTTTTTTATTCTGGACCGCACGAGTTATTTATTTCCATCTCCATTTTTATACCCGTAATAGGTATTGATATGTACCCCGATTTTGTTCTTTCACTATCAGTTGACAAGATTTTCTATCTAATTATTTTTATAGATAGTTTTCTAAAACAAACTCATATTATTTTTAGAGTTGGTTGGCTAATGAAAAAAAAAAAAAAACATTTTTATTCACTTAAATTAAATTTTAAATAAAGTCAAAACAAACTATAAATTTAAAATTTTACCCAACGTACTTGGTCTTTGCGAGAACCGCGTGAATCACTATACTACTTGATTCACACGGTTCTCGCCGGTTGAGACAAGATATTTTATATACACCGTATTGCATTCTGTTTGTATTCTTAAGAAATTTTCTTGAATTTAACTATAGGTTAACGTAAATGAACCATAACTATGTAGCCATATTCCTAATAGATTGACTCCAAAATAGCATATTCAAATTATAAGAAAGCCTAGAGTCACCAAAATTGCGGAATTTACTCCTTGCAAATTTTTTATTTGTTCGAGTATGCAAAATAAATTACGAATACGATCTAAGTAATAAAGGCCCAAGTTTCCTTTGGATCCCAACTTTACAATTCGTGTGTTGAAGTTTAATAAGAAATGAGTCGTTAGTGTGTTTAAAGCAAGTTATGGGGATTTTCTTTGTTTTGGGCTTGTTTAACTATTTCACTTGTTTTAATCATTACAATATTCACACTCGTGATTGATAGAAAGTTATTAACGGAAATATATTTATAATTATAATTCCTCTTATATCTGAATTACATTGGGGATAATATTTTTATTACTCAGGTGCTTATTATATATTAGTGAAAGTGTATTGTATAACTTGTCTTAACGTACGAGCATATGCGATTTAAAGTCCGCACGTTATAACCTCATAAAAGAAACCTCGCATGTTGTAAAAACCAAAGGCAGCATGTTGAAAAAAAATAGCATGTTGAAAAAAAAATAGCATGTTTGAAAAAAAAAAGTCGCATGTCAAAAAACAAAAACCGAATGTTATGAACCCTTATCCTCATGTTGAAATTGCATCTCGTACCCACCGTACGTTAAGACAATTTGCATGTTAACCAACCCCAATATATTATCCCTAGTTTTATTCATCTTTTATTTAGTTACTTATTATATTTGTAACAAACTAACAATACATGTTGGAAAAATGAAAACTAATATACAAATTAAACACCACCCAGAAACAGATTGGTTTATACTTTATGGAAGAATCTTTCTTCTAACAACAACATCCAGTTTTTGAATTGGTGACAATTTCAAATGTCAACTTTGTCACAACTCATACAATATTTGACATTAAAACCTTATAAATAGTCTCACCTTATACCCTAAATGTCACAAACACACCACCAACACACAAACTAATACAAACATGACCATGAACATCTCATTTTTCATACTCCTCATCACCATCTTCATTTCAGCATTCGTTTCCTCAGCATTACCTAACGATGCGAACTGGTGGTGCGAAAAAACGCCAAACCCCGAGCCATGCAAGCATTTCATGAGCAACAAGTCGCACAAATTCGGTCTTGTTATGGGCAAATCTGATTTTCGAAAGGCGGCTTTGGAACTAGCCATGGAAAGGGCACTTAACGCCGAGAGCCACACCAAATGGCTCGGTCAAAAGTGTCGTAACGAGCTCGAAAGGGCTGCATGGGCTGATTGTTTGAAGCTATATGAAAACACAATTTTGCAACTAAACCAAACCCTAGACCCAACCACCAAGTGCACCACTTTTGATGCGCAAACGTGGCTTAGTACCGCGTTGACTAACCTCGAGACTTGCCGCGCTGGGTTCGTGGAGGTTAATGCTTCCGACTACATGTTGCCACTCATGAATAATAATGTGACTAAGCTTATTAGTAACACTTTGGCTATCAACAATGGTTCAAGGACACCCGTCGAGAGTTACAAAGATGGATTTCCGAAGTGGTTTGGGCCCGGCGATAGAAAGCTTTTGCAGACTGCAGCTCCTAGGGCGAATATTGTTGTGGCCCAGGACGGTTCGGGGAACTATAGGACGATTAAGGCCGCGATTGATGCGGCCGCGAAGAGAAGTGGGAGTGGGAGGTTTGTTATTTATATAAAGAGGGGGGTTTATAGGGAGAATATTGAGATTGGGAATAAAATGAAGAATATAATGCTTGTCGGTGATGGGATGAAGTACACCATCATCACCGGTAGCCGGAGCGTTGGAGGCGGCTCCACGACGTTTGATTCCGCCACCGTAAGTAAGTAACCGTTCTCTATATTTTCAAACAAAAAAAACGTATATAGTCAAATCTCACTCGTAGCAACTTATTTATACTGTCGGAAAGAGTGAAACAAGGGTATACAGACTGCTCCCAGTAAAATCCCGCTTCAAAACACATAAAAAAAAGTTCAAACAAAGAAAAAACCAAGTCATGGTTTTGGGTTCCAATTGTCAATAATGCATAAAGTTCTTTAAAGTGAAGTAGATTTCTTGCTTACGTATCAAGAAAGCTAAAAGATTTATATTTCTTGGTAGTTAAAAGTCTTCATCATCATCATCGTACTCAGTATATCCCACCAATAGCAAAAGCTAAGTTAAAAGTCTTCAAATTTTATAAAATAAAATATTAACTTATGAAAGACAATATGTGTGACTTTTAACAAGTTGATGATGTTTTAACACGTTTTGTTTCCATCAAACAACAGTTGTAACCGGGTCCGGATTCATTGCGCGCGGCATAACCTTCCGCAACACCGCGGGCCCACAAAACCACCAAGCCGTGGCTCTACGGTCCGGGTCCGACTTATCGGTCTTCTACCGTTGCGGTTTCGAAGGATACCAAGACACCCTCTACGTCCACTCGCAACGACAATTCTACAAAGAATGCTACATTTACGGGACCGTCGATTTCATCTTCGGCAACGCGGCCGTAGTTTTCCAAAACTGCATGATCTACGGAAGACGGCCCATGACTTCCCAAAAGATCACCATCACGGCCCAAGGCCGAACCGACTCGAACCAAAACACCGGGATCTCTATTCAGAATTCTCGGATCATGGCTGCATCCGACTTAAAACCAGTATTGGGCTCATTTAAAACCTTCTTGGGCCGGCCCTGGAAGCAATATTCTCGAACGGTTTTTATGAAAAATTATATGGATAGTTTGGTGGACCCGGCTGGATGGTTAGAATGGGATGGGAACTTTGCTCTTAATACTTTGTATTATGGAGAATATAGGAACACTGGACCGGGTTCTTCGACTAGCCGGAGAGTCAAGTGGCGTGGGTATCGGGTTATCACTAGCTCGAACGAGGCTTCTCGGTTTACCGTTGCGAATTTCATTGCGGGCCAGTCGTGGTTGCCGAACACCGGTGTGCCATTTCTTGCCGGACTTTAAGTTCTAATGAACTTTTGTTGGATAATTTGTGTATTCCTTTTGACTGCTTATTTTTTGGGTATATTTGTTGATACTTGTTTTCTTTGTTACAAATTTCTTTCATTCATGTAATAAGAGTTTACTCAAAATTTCCGGATAATTATAATTCATGTATCGAAACAAGCGGCTGCAATTTTTGTAGCAATATTGAACCATTTACTTGTAAATGAGTCAAGGTCAATTGTCTTTTTTCTCAGAGCAGTCAACTAAAAAAGTTAGCAAAAAGTGGACATATTAAAATTTACCAAGCAATAGCTTCAACATAATGCATGATATCGGGAAAATCGGTGATATATTGGTCAAATATCGGTCAACATCGGCGATATTATCGGTACTGATATTCTGACCGATATTTTTTTGCACAGATATCTCGACAGGACACTGATAACCGATATATCACTGATATATCGGTGATCATCAGGATATTAACTACATAGGTCATTAGAACATATAATTAACTAGAAGAACACTAAGGAAGTAAAATTAGCTAAAAATAGAAACATGTAATATTGGTTAAAAATCAAACAATACTATAAATAATATCCGTTGTTAACCCTGTAGTTTATAACATTTATCAACTTGTATGAAGAGTAACTTTGCATGTAATTATATAGTAAAATTAGCTATAAATAATATACGTTGTTAACCCTATAGTTTTGTTTTTCTCTTATAACTTTTGTTCATTCTTTTTTTATAAGGACAAAATACGCGATTGCGTTAAATATATTTCTCTACATTTCAATATAACTTTTTTTTAAACCGAGTTGTATTCGAAGTTTTTTTTTAAATGGAGTTTAAATACAACCTTTTTTCAAATAGATTTATATCGCAATGTCGAGAAAAAAATTAAGCACAGCCACGTATTACAAGTTTAATCTATACGAGTGTTGGTACCGTACCAGTATCAATATTATAGCTTTCAATCGATGTAAAACTAGTTTCAATATATTACTAAGCATGCTACGACTTTAGTTTTTGGGTTTTCTCTTTCTTTCGACTTTACTATAGATAGTACCGGTACCATAATGAATCAAACCGATACGGGCCGAATTCCATTCAGTTAACCAATTCTCTTACATATTATCATCCATAACAAAAAAAAGTATTGTATCAATGGCTATGAGCATGCACTATCAACTCATCGACACTTTCTGTTTGAGAAAAGACACAAACAAGAAACCAAATCGGAAACAACAAACTCAATTCACACAACTCTCCTTCCCCAAATCATCTCCAACCCAACTTCTTCTTACACACCAAAACCCTTCAACACAGACCAAACTTGAAGCACTTTACAACGTTGTACAAGACCTCGAAACCTCTGTAAAAAACGGCTTAAACATCGATGATCCCCGTATATTCTCTTCACTTCTTGAAACCTGTTATCGGTTACAAGCAATCGAACTCTGTATCCGAATCCATAGAGTAATACCCACCAAACTTTTACGTAGAAACGCGGGTGTTTCTTCAAAACTGCTTAGATTATATGCGTCAAACGGGTATATGGAGGATGCACACCAGGTGTTCGACGTTATGTCTGAGAGAAACTCGTCTGCTTTTGTTTGGAATTCGCTTATATCCGGTTATTACGAAATGGGTTTGTATGATGATGCATTGGCATTGTATTTCCAAATGATTGAAGAGGGTGTAGAGCCCGATGGGTTCACGTTTCCGCGTGTGCTTAAAGCGTGTGGTGGCATGGGTTTGATTCGTGTCGGTCAGGAAGTTCATCGTGAGATAATTCGACGAGGGTATGCGAATGATCGGTTTGTGCTTAATGGGTTGGTTGGTATGTACGCGAAGTGTGATGACATTATGATGGCGCGTAAAATGTTTGATAAAATTGTTTTAAAAGATATAGTTTCGTGGAACTCGATGCTTGCTGGTTTTGTTAAACATGATATGTTATTCGACGCGTTGGTAACTTTTCGACAAATGATGCTAGGCGGGTTTGAGCCGGACGCGGTTTCTATATCCACTATTCTCACGCCAGGGCTGCCCGAAAAACTTGTGGAGGAGATTCACGCGTGGGTTATTCGTAAAGGAACCGAATGGAATTTACCGATTGCGAATTCGCTTATATATGTTTACTCGAATAATGGCAGGTTGGACAGAGCAAGACAGGTGTTCGACCAAATGCCTGAGAGAGATTTGGTTTCTTGGAACAGCATAATATCAATACACAACAAACACCCGAATGCCCTTATGTACTTCCAGCTTATGTTGGGCACGAACACTTCCCCCGACGCGATTACATTTGTTTCGTTATTAACAGCGTGTGCTCATTTGAGATTGGTAAAAGAGGGTGAAAGATTGTTTTCTACGATGACGGATAAATATGGAATAAATCCAAGTATGGAACACTATGCGTGTCTGGTGAATCTTTATGGTCGAGCCGGATTGATAGTCGAAGCTTACAAAGTGATCACGGATAAAATGCAACTTGAAGCTGGTCCGACGGTTTGGGGAGCGTTATTACATGCTTGTTATGTTCACGGGAATGTAGAAATCGGGGAAATTGCTGCGGAGAATCTGTTCGAGTTGGAGCCTGATAACAACCATAATTTCAAGCTTTTGATGCAGATTTATGGTGAAGCGGGTCGTGTGGAAGATGTGGAAAGAGTTAGAACAATGATGGTGAGCCGAGGGTTCGACTTGTAAAGAATTAATAAGCTTAATTACTCATCTTATGGTATGAAACGTATGAGTGTGACAAATTCAAGATGATGATAATAAATTTGTTACTCGTCTTAAAAGTGTTTACTCGTTTTCTATTAATTAAATCAACAAACGGGTTATAGTAGTAACTGGTTCCAACCCTTAAAACGAGAAACCGAAACCAGTTCCATAACCGGAACCGGTTATTAAAAATACGCAGTTTGTGCAACTCTAAACCAATGCATTATTTATCTGTGACTCTGTATAACTCGGAAAAATAGATGGACCAATTCGTTGGTTTTTGGGAGGAAACGAGGTGGGCTTCAAGTTAAATGTACTTGGGCTCAGTTGAAAAAACAAACGTGGGCTAACTAACAGTTTTGAAATGCAATAAAGAGTATGATCCGTTATTACACGCGTGCTTTATCAATGTGGATTAGGATCAAATACAAAGGATCCTAATTGTAAGAAGTGTAAGAAGGATTTATAGAGTGACAAGTGTCCAATAACCTAAAAAAACCCACTACACAAAAAACCCACTAAAAAAAAATACCTTAAACATCCACCACCACCAAAAACCCCCACCCCCCCCCCCCCCACCCACCCCAAAATTTTTTTTTTTTTTTTTTTTGCCGAGGGGTGGGTGGTGGGTTTAGGTTTTTGGGTGGGGGTGGGGGTGGGGGTGGGTGTTTAGTTTTTTTTATATTTTTTTTAAGGTTTTTTTTTTTTTGGGGGGGGGGGGGGGGGGGGGTTAGGTTTTTTTAGGTTTTTGGGGGGTGGGTTAGGTTTTTTTTAGGTTTTTGGGGGGTGGGGGGGGGGGGGGTTAGGTTTTTTGGGGGTTTTTTTGGTGAGGTATAGTTTTTTTTTTTTGGTGGTGGGGGGGGGGGGGGGGGGGGGGGGTTAGGTTTTTGGGTGGTGGTGGGGTGGGGTGGGGGTGGGTGTTTAGGTTTTTGGTGGTGATGTAGTGGGTTTAGTTTTAGGTTATTGGACAATTGTCACTCTATTAATCCTTCTTACACTTCTTACAATTAGAAGCCTTTGTAGAATAACTTGACCCTTATCAATGTTACAATGTAACAGAAGATTAATAATTCTAAGTTTCTAAGTCGAGGAGGTACACTCAAAGACACATGTGACATGATGACACCCCTTACCCTTACGAACTGACATCCGAATACGTGATTGGCAACTCTTATCTCCACTGGCACGGCAACCACCATCGCCACAGGCGCCCCATCTTCATCTTCATTATCTCTGGTACAGTTTTAGACAAAAACCTAATCTTCATCCCAAAGCCGCGGTTGAGAAATAGAAAGGGTTGGGGTTAGGGTTTCAGATCTACAATCAGAGGTAGGGGACCGACTTCAGCTCCTCTACTTCTGGTACAAATTGTAGGTAGTGGCAGTAGCGGAGCCAGGCTTTTTTCTACTGATGTCGCTTTTTTTGTGACCGAGTTTTATCAATTCCATGTTAGAACTTTTGGGTCAGGTTGGGTTTTTATCACTAACGTTCCAATCAAGAACAACTAAACTTAGTAAAGTTTTAGATCTAAATATATCAAACATCACATACTCATCAAACAAACAAAACAATAAAAATCTATATTTTCAGAAACTTATTGTATCTGAATAAAAATTATTCTCGGCCTGTATAAGTTGGGCTTAAACTTAAAAAGCAAGAAAGTACAAAGAAAAAAAATGCAACAAAAGCCAGTTTCGAACTCGGGTGGATTGTTTTTGGAGTAAATGGACTAACAACTCCAACTTGATTCCATTGTTTCTTTTCTGACGCAAATTATTTTTATGTTGTCACCATTCTAAAAACATTGGATCAATCAGAAATTTTATACTACACGCTCTATATAAACTTCAAAAATCAATGATGTCAGGTGACTGCGTTCGAATACATATGACTCCGCCCCTGGGTGGTGGTGTTTCCAGTGTTGTAGATAGCTACGCTTAGAAGAAATGCGGTCATTTATCTCTTGAGGTCAAATTTAAAACCACTAACTTAGTTAATTTAGTCGATCAAACAGAAGTCGAGGAAAACAACAAAAAAAAGTCACAACACAGTAGCACTGACGGGGACACTAGCTACAGTGTTTATAATGATGTTCTTTATTAATAAATAATAAATAATTTGATTTGATCTTATTTTTAAATTAATGTTTAGATTGTGACTTTTGAAAAAGCAAAAACTGTATGTATTTAGAGCATTCACATCCTGGGAATCAAAATCTGTGTTTAGGGTTTTTAAAATATAAAGAGTATAAAAAGTGGTTGTGAGTGGAGGAGAGATAAAATGTTACTGTTCATCTGTATATTTGGGGGGACACTGTTCACCCACTATAATTTTTTAATATATATTGAAAGTGGTTGTGAGTGAAGGAGAGAGAAAAATGTAATGATAAATGTATAAAAATATTATTTAATTGAAAAGAAGAGAGAAAAAGTATTTATTTTTAGTGAAAATATATTGATATAGGAATTATTTTTTAATTGAATGTATGTATATTTTTAGGTGAATGGTCTTAATTCTCTAAATACAATAATTCAGCTTATTCTCATATGTGATTGTTAGCATAACCATTAATGTGAAGCCACGTGTAGTCCTATGAGTGGTTAATGAAAGAAGTACGTCAGCATGTGTGCCACGTAGGATAAGTGGGTCCCACGTAGTGAATCATGGGATAAATGACGTAACGAATAATCCTATGCGGATATGCGAATATGCTGCTTCTTCCCGCCTCCGGATAGTTTATGTCAACAACAAGCTGGCTGCTTAATTTACCAATTTACCCTTTCATGAGCTCATAATTACACTCTTGCCACGTACAAAGTCTGCTCCTTGAATTGACGACTTTACCCTCCATCATTTTATTATTTGAAACAATTTGATCAACCACGATGCCCAGTTAGATATTTTATTCATGTAATTCTGATATTACTTATTACCTTTTAAAAATGATGTAAAATTATATTTATTTGATTTCATTTCTTTTGCCTTTCATACTTTTGATTCTCTTGTTTCTAGAGCTGCTGGTTTTTTCGGACAGAGTGCAGAGGGTCGTGCACAACAATTTATTGACGCCAAATATCCTAAGTTTTATTTTCGGTAGAATTGGATTTGCCATTGAAAAAGAGGTTACGGCGCAACTTATTGCCCGTTTACCTGTAATTCTTGTGTAGTTTTTCTATCGTTTATGAAAAAAAAGCAACGAAAAATACATAAGTATGAAATTTTTATTAAATATATTGGTATTAAATAAGAGAGTGAAGAGTAAATAGTGCTTCCATGGGCTACTCATAGTACACTGCACGTCATCGGTTAGTTCTTTCTATTAAATATAAGGGTTAAAAGTGATTAACATAAATAATTATATAATCCTACAAAAAAGTAAGTTAAGACACAATGGTTTGGATGAAAGATTTTTAAATATATCATACCTCTTCAAAAAGTCACAATCTTTCAAACTACTTTTAAATATATCACACCCTTTACAAAAAGTCACAACCTTCATATATATTATATACACATATAATGTCCAATTTGGTTTGTCTCTTCTGTTTAAACATAACGGTCGTTAGAAAATTTATTTAAAGAAAACATATGCCTTAAAAATCAGTGGCGAATCTTGCCCGTTGAACGTGCCAGGGCCGAAAGACACGAGCACTAAAAGAAGCCCGGGCCAAACATAGTATATATAAAAAATTTCGATCGAAATGCGAAAAATTAGCACTACGGCCGGAAAACTTGTCCGGGCCGTGGCCCTGCCATAGGCCTTCTAAGAACCGCCCCTGTTAAACATCACATCCGTTGGTGTCTTTTTTTCGAAACGGCGCCTCTTCAATTAAAAGTCACATTGCTTAGAAAAAACCAACATGCTTCGGTTGAAATTATAAAAGGATGCCACCTTTTGAAGTGATACCGAACCAACGCGTCGAAACTGCTTCGTTTGAAATTATAAAAGGATACCACATTTTGATTTGGCAAAAGCACCGAATCATAAAATACCCACTCAATCATTATAGGCCATATGTATTAACTTATTATTAAATTAAATATAAACCCATATATTCAAATACTATATCATAAAACACGATATATCTAAATGTTACATGTTGCACATTTATTTAATATAATATTTAATATATACAAAGTGCTTTCATGCATCTTCAGAACGCACCAGATGACGGTTCGACTGGATTACTTTAATTTAATAAATTAATATAACAAAGTGATTTCATGGGGCCATGATGGTTCGATACTCCATACAAATTCATCAATTCATCCTTTTTTCCAGTCCTTTTGACATAGAAATATCAGACGTTGGTTCGTATTCTGTTAAAGATGAGAATTTAGAAATAATGTTGTTCCATAGATTCTATGAAACAAAGGGAGTATAAGGAACACGATGGTTTTGTACGTTGGTTCATATGGCTAAGTGACACAGTGGTTGAATCGCTACCAAACGTGATGATTCAAGACACGGTCTGGATTTGTGAGATGGATCGTGGTCAGTTCAATTAACTGTTTCATATATAATGTCTTTTTATAATAATAACCCTACAAAAAGCAACTTGGGTTGCCTCTCTAGAATGAAGAGTTGTGACTTTTAAAAAACCACACATACATACTGATACTCCTTTGCTTAATTATTATACCTTTTCGTTTAAAAGTCGCATTGGTTAAAAAATTATGTGTATATACAGCGCACGTTTTATATATAAAAATTAAAAGAAATTTAAACAAAACACAATTCATCGGAATGGATGTCGTGACTGTCCGCCAATCGAATGATGCCGGTTCGACTCCCTTTCATAAAGGTTTTTAGAAAAAAAAATTCGTTCCTTTTTCTTTTATCATTTACCCACTATAAGACACGTGGTTTGCAAGTCAAACATATGGCAAAAACCGTCATGCAATCGACGTACCCCTCCAAATAGGCACATACCCCAACACAATATACATAAACTTACACACACATATGCAAACAACCAAATTCCGTTAGATGCATATCATCACTCGCCGGGCAGAAGGAAACCAAACTGTCCTCTAACAAATTTGAGAAGAAGATATGGAAAACATCGAGTAGTTGGGTCATTGGATCAATGGTCTCCATGCTTTTGTGATGGTGGGATGATTGTTGTTTCTACCGTTAGGGATGGCGCAACCGTTGATTTGAATGATTGTTTTGGTTCTGGTGTTCTTGATGGCCGTCATCCATCATCTTTCTCCACGCCAACCCAAATCATTGAATCTATCTCATATGTATTATCATTTAACTGTATGCTGGTACTAATTATATATTATTAGATATAATAATTAATATACATGCCTGATGCCTACATGTTATGGATTTGTACTAGATCGATCTAAGTCTCTTTGTTTGTTGATTCAAATTTTGATATTACAAGTAGAAAAGATTTATATAAGAAGGTGATCAAACGGGTTTGACCCGGAACGGAACGATCAAGAACCAGGGACCGTAATTATGTATTTCAAGAACCGGAACCGGACCATTTACTAAACCGGTTTGTCAGGGTATGACATGTAACGGGTAAACAGGTTAGTTTCCCGAACGATTCCTATGGAACCAAAACGGTTTATTTGTATGCAATGTTTTGAATTGTTAGACTTGGGTCAGACAACTTAAATCTTCAGAAGTTAACATATACTAATGTTTGCATACCAATCATAGTTTTTGATGTATCGAAAACATTCTAAATTCAACCACTTATATATGAGAATTAAGTTAACATTATACAAATTACAAATTTCATTCGGTTGATTGTATGACCGATTTGTTCACGCATTTTCAATTTCTGGTTTGAAACAATTACAATTTTCTTGGTCATGTATATTTAAATTAAGTTCAATTAAGTGCTAGCAAGTTAATAATGTCTTTTTTATAATGTATTCAAGGAGATGCGTTGGTTTGTTGCTTGATAAACAAACATGATGGTTTGATCAAATTGACAACAAATTAACATGTATAATTAATGCTCTTCAAATGGATGCAATGGTTTGCTAAATTACATATATAAATATGAACGATCATGATGGTTCAATAGTGGTGACTATTTAAAAGGTTGCCATACCATGCACACACCTCTTCCAAAGGGTACTTTTATCATATGTTAATTACTGAATACTCACCATCTCCATTCTCACAAACGCCATTCACGTCGTTCCACCGCCATTTATCAAGTACATATTCTTCTTGGTTCCATTGAATTTAATTGATTCATACATTTATATACTTGAATTTCTTAGTATTTATTCCTTAGAATTTAATTGATTCACACATTTGTATGCTTGAATTTTTTTACAAATCTTTTTTTTTTTTTTGATTTTTTGTATACAGTCAATCGTGTTGGTCATGTTGACTTTTAACCGTGTATTATGGAGTTATGTTGATATCGATTTTGTGTTGGATGTTCATGTATTTATGGATGATGACAAAAAAAATGTTGTAGGAATTAGAATAGATTTGTTGGATCTAATAAGTAGTTTTTTGCATTTATATTTTGAATTTATTAAATTAGTCTATCATGAAGGTTTCATTTTTTGTAGTTGTGATGAAAGATGATTGAATCTTTAGTGTATTGCAAATAGATATGATTTTGTGTAAGTTATTAGTCAATTGTGTTATAAGGTGTTCATCATGTTGATATCTTTTGGTGTATATGTCATGAAGTAACGTTGACATCGGTTTCGTGTTGTATATTTATGTATTTATGGATGATGACGACTATTATTGGAGGAATTAGAAAAGTTTTGTTAGATCTGTTTGGTAGTTAAGGTGTTTTGAAATTATTGAATAGAGATGGCGGGTGTTCAATAAGGAAAACATACTCATCAAAAGTATGATGATATATTGATGAATTTATTGAGGAGTATGTGTTTTGCCCCAATTTCAAAGGTGTTGAAGGATTGATGAATTACAATTGACAAAAAAAACTTATTTGAATGGTTTTTCATCAACGGGGATGGGGATAAAGCAAAATTAAAAATTTTCACATCTAATAGACTCATATAGCAATGATAATTTATAAAGATGTTGATAATCAATATCCCGCCGCAACGCGCAAATATGCTTTAACTCGTTAGTTACAATTAGGGTGTTCGGTGTGGTATCAGCAAAGGGTTTTGCCGCGCGGCAAGCACCGCCGCCAACCCTTTGCCGAGGCGGTGACTTGTGTGGTGCGGGGAGTGCATGCCGACGCGGGGAAGGAGAATTTTGAACGTTGGGGGCGAGTTAACGGTAATATTACCGTTTAAAATAAAAAAATTATTATCTTTTCTTTTAAAAATTAATATAAATAACAAACCAAACCATAACCAAATACCTTCAAATTTATATCCAACCAAAGAAAAAAATACCACAAATTCTTCCCAAACATTTACAAAACAAAATGGCGGATGAACTCCTGTTATGGCTCCCACCCATGAGCAGCGACGATTCATCCGATGGTAGCATTCTTTTATTTTTCAAAATCTCATCGAAGAAGCCGAACTTCAAGACACGGTCACATCTAACCGAAGGAGATATATTGAACGTCAACGTGAGGAGGGGCATGAGACACTCATGGCGGATTATTTTGTCGAAGACCCGAAGTACAACGAAGATATCTTTCGACATAGGTTCCGTATGTTGAAACGTTTGCTTCTAAAAATTATGGCTGACGTGGAAGAGAACAACCCGTGGTTTGAAGAGGCCCCCGATGCGCGAGGTAGGAAGGGGTTTACGCCGTTGCAAAAGGTGACATCGGCTATTAAACAACTCGCAATTGGTAACGCTCCAGACGAGAACGACGAGTACTTGCATATGGCCGATAGAACTTCCCGCGAGTGCCTAGAATATTTTTGCGACACGGTTTGCAAAATATACGGTCCCGAGTTCTTACGTATACCGACAAGCCACGACATGGCACTTTTATACCAAGCTCATGAGGAAAAACATCACCTTCCAGGTATGTTCGGTAGCCTTGATTGCACCCATTTCGTTTGGCGATATTGTCCGACAGAGTATCGAGGCCAATTTATGCGAGGAGATCACCGATACCCGACTGTTATGCTCAAAGCGGTTGCTTCTCAAGACTTATGGTTTTAGCATGCTTTTGCCGGTCCACCGGGTTCTCAAAACGATATCAATGTGCTACAACAATCTCCTTTATTTTTAACGGAACGAAATGGAACCGCACCAAAATGTCCATTTTATATTAACAACCATTTATACAAACGTGGTTATTTGCTCGTGGATGGAATCTACCCTTCGTGGTCCGTGTTTGTGAAGTATATCCCTTACCCTCACGAAGTAGACCAAAAGAAGTTCATGAGGCGGCAAGAAAAGACGTCGAACGGGTTTTTTGTGTTTTGAAGGCGAAATGGGGTGTATTGAGTCGACCGATGCGTGCAAGATCCGTTAAAAAAATTAGGAGTGTTGTGTACACGTGTATTATTTTACACAACATGATTTTGAAAGATGAAGGAAAGGCGATAGCACCAGTGCACATTCGAGATCCTCCGGTCGAGCCCGCTCTAGACGATACGGTGTTGGGCGAGTTGATGGATGAAGACACGCATTGGAGACCAAAACACGATCTCATAGATCATCTCGCAAGTCAAGATTTACCCCACCTTTTGGTCGATTCCGACGAATACTAGTTTAATTTATTTCAAGTTAATGTAATTTTATTGTTTTTTAATTTAATGTAATTTTGATGTTTTTAATTTAATTTATGTAAGTTTATTGTTTTTTTAATTTAATGTATTAACTTAAATATTAAATAAACTAGTGTACAAAAAAAATAATAAAAAAAATTTACCACTTCAGCAAATGTTTATTTTGGTTTTGCCACTCTAAGGTGTTTAACCACTCCTAACACCCATAACATATATTCTATAAGATGTTTAGACTTTGTCCCCCTAGCGTTTGACACGTTTGGCTCTTTGGCGCCAGAGGCAGTTCGTTTCTTGTCCAGAGTTCAGCGTGTAGTCCACAGCAACTTTTCGACCCCTCAGGGGCGAGGCTTTGTTTTTAGTAGATTAGGGTTTTCTATTCAGAAAGGGATGGCGGCGCGGTTTGTTGCTCGTCTACCTGCTATTCTTATGTAATTTGTCCTGTTGATTGGAATGAAAACAGTATTATTAAAAAAAAAAAAAAAAAAAGTTTAGACTTTAGATAATCAATAATTGTACTGCTTAGATATTTTTAATTTTGAAAAGGTAATAGATAAGATGACCTTATATGACATTCTTGTAGAAAAGATAATATTGTTTATCAAATTACAATTACCATTATTGTAGAATAAAACAATTCTCAAAACAATAAAAAACAGATAAAGTTTATTGCAGGCAAACTTGATTTTTTAGCACACTTATTAGTTATTATTTTAAATAATAATTAAAGATTGAAGTTGTCATACAAACTCTTTCAAAAGTAAAAAGGATACAAAAGCACAACGGATCACAGAATAACACATTATCGAGCAAAATATAACACAATACTGAGAAATATAACACAATGTCGAGGAAAAAAAAGATACAGTGACGCAACTATAGAAAATACATCATGCTAAATAAACAGACATAATGATCTAAACAAAAATTCTAAAATCTACGAGCTAAAAATCTAAAAGCGATAACCTAATATCTTATATGTAGAGTTTGATAAGACAATTCCAATGCCGCTTAAGTGGATTCATTCGAAGTATGTTTGATACCTTTCGTACGAATTCCTATTTTTAGGAGATTATGTATTTGATACTAAGCAAATATATTGCTGGCTAACATCTTTGCTTATTTATTTTGTCATTGCCAAATACATATTTTGTAGGTATATTGTTGAACAGTATATAAGTAAATATAGTGTTATTTTATTGCCAAAACGCTATACATGTAAATGCTTGTGAGTTCGTGATTAAGGGTATCTTGAAAAAGCAAGGACGCTGAATTTCTTATTATTTTATCATATATAAATATATAATGAAGGTTTTGATGAGTTTTGAGGGTTATGATGGGTCCCTGGTGAAAAAAATATATATAATTTTAGTACTATGTTTATCTTTTTGTATTTTATTTGAAAGTCGGTTTCAACTTTATTACTTTCAAAGCACTGAATTAAAGTTCTCTGAAAATATTTAAATAGTTATAACATTTCATTTTCAATAATTAATTTCAGACCTATTAACACACGCAACATACAACCTATATTAATCTTATCCTTTTAAAGTTTCCTCTTTGAGATGCAAAGATTAGGGAGATTTTAGAAGATCCTTACCGATTTCAGGCACCTACACCCCCATACCAGGAACCCGCACCCCAGATTCCGAACCCAGTCCTAGAACCTGCACCCCCAATGAGTGCAGAAAACGTACAAGAACTTAGGACATTTGGTGAGAAAATTTTAGGGAGTAGTGAACGAATGCGACAGGTAGGAGAGCGGCTCGTCTGGAAGTATGACGAGCGCAATATGGATTTCTGGATAAATCCATATCCATGAATGTGATGGTGAAAACGGTAGTAGTAATAATAATAATATAATAAAATAAGTAATAAAATATGTGTGTACGGATGCCTACTATTATTAGTGTAATTTTATTTCAGTTGGTATTGTAATTTTAATTTCAGTACTGGTGTGTAATAGATGCATACTATATGAATAGAGTAAAGTCGCAATGATTGACGCTTTTGACCAAAATGCGTGTCATGTGATTAACTATATTAAATATTATTTTGTGATATTAATATTTGGTAAATGTTTAAAATTCAGATGGCCGACGAAGGAAATCAAGAAAATCTGAATAACGATAACCAGAATAACATTAACTTGGTTAATGAGAATCCAAGCATCAATAACAATGGGAACCAAATGGACAATAATGTCGTCCAAAACATAGTGGCATAAGGAATCATAGATGCAATGCCATTTATTATTCAAACAGTTCAGGAAGCGAATTATAAAAGTAAACAAAGCAGTAAACGACTAATTGAACCAGAACACAGCGTAAACAATGGACCCGTACTTCAAGTGCCCATTCCCAAAAGAAGAAGAACCATGCCTTATGGTTGTTCTTACAAAGAATTCTGGTCCTGCAAACCAATAGAATTCTCGGGCAATGAAGGACCCATTGCAGCTCTACGCTGGAAAGAAAAGACTGATGATGTTTTAAAAATAAGCAAGTGTGCTGAAGAAGACAAAATAATGTTTGCTTCTAATTTATTTAAGAACTCGGCCTTAAAATGGTGGAACACTATCCTCCAGTCAAGAGGAAGTGATAGGGTATTGATGTGCACAAAATGCAACATATAAATTACATAAATTGTGGCATAAAACTAACCCTTTTTTAGTACTAATGTTGGAAAAAGTGTGTGTTTGTCTTTCTTTTGTATTTTCAGAATTAAATGAGCTCAAATTAACAAAAGAAGCAAAAAGGCAGCTAAATCTAACATGAATACAAGAAAAGGAACAAACGTGGCATGCCCGACCCCCCGACAGCATCTTCCCAAGCAAAAACAAGAGAACAGAAGGCTGAACACGCCCCCTGCTCAGTGAACACGGGGGCGTGCCCAAGTGCCAGCATAAAAGACAAAGCTATAGAAGCTTCTATCACCCACCACGGGGGCGTGCCCAGCGGACACGGGGCCGTGGTCAACTCTAAGATTCGCAGAATCTGGGGAAATCTTAGTACAGATATGCTTCTGCACACGGGGGCATGGTCAACTAATGCAGACAAACTGCAATTAATGAAGGAAGAGAAGAGGATGGACACGGGGCCGTGCCCAATGGACACGGGGTCGTGCCCGAGCTACTGTTCAGCCTATAAATAGGGGTGCTTGGCTCATTTGCAAACCATCCCGGTGGAGGTTGCACCTCCTCAAACCGATGCCAATGAGCCCGCCTTTCTTCTCCCACGGGAGATAGAGGAATGGCTCGCCGACATGTGAGGAACCCATGCCCGGAAAAAGAAGTTCTTCGAAGCCGCATCCAACCAAGAGAATTATCTCTTTGGAAATTTTGCTAATAGAATAATTTTAAGCTAGAACTTCTTGATTTAGATTTCTTGTGCTTCTTTGACCTATTTATCTAGAGTTTTAACTTTTTAGGATCATTATGTAATTCTCTCTATGACTTAATGAATGATGGTTTTAGCTAATTTGGTGTTTGGATGATGTTGTAATGAGTAAAACACACTCGGTATGGTGAAGGATAACAAGGGAAACTTGAACCAGCACCCCATGCACGAAAACAGGGCCATCCGACGAAATTTTCTTCATTACAGCAAGTTCAGCACGGGCCGTGCCCGCCCAAAACGGCCACGTGCTGCACAATCTGCAGAAAATGCCCAGTTCAGGTAACTGGACACGGGCCGTGTTCACCCAACACGCCCCCGTGTCCAGGCTTCTGTTTCTTTTTACAAACTTTTGTTACTGGCGATCGGAACACGGGGCCGTGTCCAGACGCCCAGTAACATAAATTTTGTTTTTTCACACATTTTTACACATTCAATCAACCTAAAAACTTATTTTTTTGGGATACATTGAGGACAATGTGTAATTTAAGTGTGTGTGGGGGGGGGGGGGTGCTAAAACTTTGAATCTTGCAAGTCCTAATCACAAGCCTTACACAAAACTCTATTGGAACCGCTAATCACCCCAAATTTTTTTCAAAAATTTTTCATTTTTTTACTTGTCTAGGTTTAGCTTGGGAATTTCAAATTCTAAAAAGGTTATATTTGTACAAATTTACAACCGATAGCGTCGTGATAAAAAGAACCAACATAAGAAAATTATGAAACGGCATGACAAGTTTAGTTAAAATCTGATTATATATACTTGATCACATAAAAAACTCATTCCCACAAAAAGTGAGTTTTGAGCCTTTATTGAGCATACAAATACATATCTTTAAACTAAATGCTCATTTTTCGTTTCTTGTGTGAATAGCCGCTTGGTTCTTACGACTCTAGAACTTGCCACGACGATACATTCCCGGTCCTTACCAACTTAAACCCGAGTAATTAAATGATGGAGACATTAGGACTAACCCTTTTTCATTTCTACACCATTCATTTTTTTTACCACCTACCCAAAATCCCCCTAGTTAACCCCTTTGAGCCTAAACCTTTTCATTTCTTAACCCAAAAACAAACACCCTTTCACCCACCAAAACCTTTTTATTTTTAACCCTTTGTTTTTAGTAACAAGCTCCGTTTTTCGTATAACTTTTTAAAAAAAATGTTGATGATGAAGCAAAAGAGAAATAAACAAACAAGTTCATCAAAAATAACTTTGTTTGAATAATGGCTTCATCAAAATAAAAATTGCAAAAATAAAAAGTCTTACGGAAACCGACGCTTTTACGCCTTTCGCCCTTTTACTAACCACTAACCCAACCACCTACCTTTAACCCAAGCCTAACTCTTCACCCAAAAGTCCTATTGATATTTACAAATGAATATAGTTAAAAAGGAGGATGATTGATTGCTTGGCAAGCCTATGGTAGGAGTAAGTTCCATGCCGCTCTCGAGTGATTCACTAAAATACATCTTCGGTCGAGTGTTGAGTGATCCCCCGTGAGGTATGTGAACTTGTATATAAATGGAATTTTAAAAAAGGCATGTTATACCCTAATAATTAATTTATCTTATGTAATGTTTTAAATAAATCATGACGAATAGGATTGTAAATAAATAAAAATAAAACTTGATAAAGAATCTTGGAAATCCCGACACTCTATGACAAGCCCAAAAACATTCTCTTCTAGCCATTCCATTTGGGAGTGTAAAGTCACATTATAAAGAGTTTTGCTTGAGGACAAGCAAAGATTCAAGTGTGGGGGTATTTGATGTGCACAAAATGCAACATATAAATTACATCAATTGTGCCATAAAACTAACCCTTTTTTAGTACTAATGTTGGAAAAAGTGTGTTTTTGTCTTCCTTTTGTATTTTCAGGATTAAATGAGCTCAAATTAACAAAAGAAGCAAAAAGGCAGCTAAATCTAACATGAATACAAGAAAATGAACAAACGTGGCATGCCCGACCCCCCGACAGCATCTTCCCAAGCAAAAACAAGAGAACAGAATGCTGAACACGCCCCGTGCTCAGTGAACACGGGGGCGTGCCCAAGTGCCAGCATAAAAGACAAAGCCAAGCCATAGAAGCTTCTATCACCCACCACGGGGGCGTGCCCAGCGGACACGGGGTCGTGGTCAACTCTAAGATTCGCAGAATCTGGGGAAATCTTGATAGTACAGATATGCTTCTGCACACGGGGGCGTGCCCATCGAACACGGGGGCGTGGTCAACTAATGCGGACAAACTGCAATTAATGAAGGAAGAGAAGATGATGGACACGGGGCCGAGCCCGAGCTACTGTTCAGCCTATAAATAGGGGTGCTTGGCTCATTTGCAAACCATCTCTTGGCACACCACCTCTCTCACACTTCACCCACCACCCACCACCATCACAACACCATCATCCACCACCATCATCCATTGTCCATCATAGAGTGTGTGAGTCATCTTTGGATCCAAGATTGATCGTAAGAGTTCTTGACAATCAAAGGCCATGTTTGCCTAAGTCTCTTACATCACTTGGTGAAGACAAGTGTCTAGTGTAATACTTTTTATTTTTAATCTTTTCGCACTTTTTACTTGGTTATGTATTAATGACTTTAATAACTAGTTTCTTATGTTGAAGGTGATTCTTCCTTATCGTTTGTCCGTGGTGTCTTGGCATTATTTTACTGTCTATATAAAATAAAAGATTTTCACCATTCATATCTCTACGGTCTATATGGAGGTATGTTGGCTACCTGGTCTGAGGTTAAGGGAACGGTTTGGTAAGAGTCTTGCCTTGTTCAGTGTATAGATCCTGCAAGGACCTGGGTCAAATTTAGTAGGACATCCTTCAATACTCACCGGTATTGGATGGCGGGGGTCCAAACTCTTTGATCCCCTCATATGTAAGCTACTATTAATACTTTAACCCGGCTACTTAGGACTGTATGTAAGATTAAATATATTCTGTATTAATATTTAATCTATAGCCATTATAATCATTTACATAATATAGATGAAAATATATAATAACCTATTAAATAATTAGTTGGTAATTGTTGATGGACCATATTACCCTTATTAACTAATTAGGTTTCCTCCTGGGTGCTTATATAAGGAGAATTATGTGGAGGTTAAGGGGTTACTCAGTTACACAATTAGACACACCCCATTAGTCATAACATCACATTCGACCTCCTCTCCCATAACCAAATTGTCACGACCCCCGACCCACCTTGGACGGTATCGGAAGTCGCGAACAGCCCGTGGTACCGGTGATTAATTTTATAAAATATTGCAGCGGAAATTTCATCAGGACCGTGAGTTAGGAAAAATATCAGAGTTTAGAAACACCGGATTTTTATTTATTAAATAGATGGGATAAACCCATGTTTTACAAAGGTAGCTTTAATAAGATAAATTTGTTTACATGAAACAATATTTCTTAATTTGATTTAATTAATAAAATAAGCCACTTCTTGAAGCCTTTCAGTGCCGTATCCAGCTCTTATTCCAATCTATGATAATTACCTGAAAATGTTTGAAAAAGGTTTTGTCAGTGGAAATACTGAGTGAGTTCATTCCATTTTTATAAAATATATTGTTATACCTTACAGCATTAAGGTTTTTATATTTGTTTATATTTACCTAACTCAATCAGTATTTGTCACATGGTGGCAGTTCCGATGTGACAGTATTCATATCACTCATTGGCTTACTTTCGTCCAATAGTGAATTTATCAAGTAATTCTATTTTACTTTTATTCAATTTATCTGTCACTAGGCGATTCCTGTGACGGTAATCATATCACTCTTGATTATTCTTTCAACTAATGATTCTGGTCATATCACTGTTGATCATTCTTTCAACTAATGATTCTGGTCATATCACTGTTGATCATTCTTTCAACTAATGATTCTGGTCATATCACTGTTGATCATTCTTTCAACTAATGATTCTGGTCATATCACTGTTGATCATTCTTTCAACTAATGATTCTATTCATAACACTGTTGATCATTCTCTCAACTAGTGCTTTTGGTCATGTCACTGTTGATCATTCTCTCAACTAGTGACTCTGGACTTAGTTGTGTCCTGTGACATTACTTTGTCAAATATATTACTTATGGCACAAAACCATTTACCCCAGAAGATGACATATATCATTTTATGTCAAACTACTATAATTTATCAAATATAATATGTTAATTAAATAATTGTAATATCATTATTTAATATATTAACATGACTAAGACTAAAAATATAATCTTATTATAGTATAAAATATTATACTTGACTATTTTATTATGATATATACCATTTAGATTTATTTCAAACATACATTAAATTTATTAACAATTTAATGTTAAAATAATATTAGTTATAGCTATGGCTACTGTGGCATGATTCCCACTGTGATTGTGGTCATGCTATTATTAGCTATCTTTCTGGCTAATAGTAATGAGGATCAAATAATGTATAAAACCTCCCATACCAGCAGTTATTATAGAATATAAAAATTTAATCATTGTAAGTATAACAGGTAAACATTAAAGATTTTGGAAAACATTGGTAATTATAATTGTATCACAAAAAGGTGATAAAAACTGTGAGAAAAGAGAATGGACTCACAAATGGTGAGAAAAGAGAAATGAACTCACATTGCAGATTTCTACGGCAAAGTTTAGTCTACAGATAAGCCTTGATATATTGCAGATTTAATTTGAGCAGAGCCTAGCCTATTGATTAGCCTTGTAACCTAATGCACACGAACTAGGTAAATAACTAATACAGCATTTACGATAACTCACGAGATTAAAACCCTTACAACGAATGACAAAGTGCGATACTTAAACATCCATCGGAATCACGACTAATGACAAAGCATAAACCCTAATGTGGGCAGCACTTAAACATCCATTGGATAGTTTAATCGATCGGACATTGAATCGTAGCAGCGATTGAGTTAATACCCGGCATCGTAGCAGTACCTCGCTATACTAATTAGTGATTTTGAGACTGTTTCGACTATAACTCACCGTACAGATTGAATTTGATCGTCGAACGAACGCATAATTTCAAGTGCCAAAGCCTGCTATTTATACTGAGATTTTGACATGCTTACGGACCGTAAGACTCTACCCTTACGGTCCGTAAGGGACACCTAATTGCTATAGGCTTGCCACGCGTGGGAGTAGGCCTGCTGAGTCGACGAAATCGATAATTTCAATTTTGACAACGAGATATAAAGATAATCGTCAAGTAGGGAATGCCCCCCCCCCCCTGAGTTTTAGGGGCCCTGATCCTGATTCTGATTGTTCTGAAATTTGTAGGGTTTGTACAGAATCACTTGGGTGTCTCAATTAGGGTTTCCTATTGAATAAAATAATAATATAAATAGGACTTTTAATGAGGGTTGTTACACGAATCCCCTATTCGGTTTCTTAGCCACCATCATTAGATTGCACCCTAAGGAGGAACCAGACCAAGATGACAATCATGTCAAACCTTATTGCTGCATCTCCATCTGGATTCTCTGCTAGCCTGTGCTGATGAAATCAAAGGTATATTTTCATGTTTTCCATTATGTTTAAATCAGAACTAAACCAACATGTGGTATCAGAGCATATGTTGATTAGTCAGTTCTGTTTTGTATCCATAAATCTGGAATAAAACTGGAAAACGGAATTAGAAAACCCTAAATAAATTTCGGTTTTTTCATCCGAAACCCCATCTCGGATCTGTTCAAACTATATCGGATCATATGTTTTCATCAAATATTACTGTTCCGAAATCATAATGTTCTAGAATTGATTAAATGATTGATAAATTTTCCAGATTTCGGATATAAGGTTAAGGTTAAATTTTAGGGTTCATCATGTTCTTAGTTAAAATTCGAAATATCCTTTAAGTTTTGGAATATGATTTGAATTGTTAAATGTTTCCCTAATT
This sequence comes from Helianthus tuberosus, assembly GCA_030545235.1. Classification (NCBI taxonomy): domain Eukaryota; kingdom Viridiplantae; phylum Streptophyta; class Magnoliopsida; order Asterales; family Asteraceae; genus Helianthus; species Helianthus tuberosus. Next base: position 3,698,893 of record CM060370.1, read on the forward strand.
TTGATCTAAATTTTGTCTATTAAGTTTTTCGAAATGTGTTAAAAGGATAAACAGATTATGTTTTCGAAATTTCATGATAAAATTAGATCAATGTTATAATAGGAAACTCTATCACAATTCTTAATTTTGAATTTTCAGTTGTTATAACCATAAACAACAACTGGATCGCACAAGATTAGATCACATAAGAGATGATCTGATCGCATAAGATAATCACACAAGATCAGATCACATAAGAGATGATCTGATCGCACAAGACAGTCGCACAAGATTTGTACAACTGATTAAGCATATTGTACAAGTTAAGACTGCATAATCGCACAAGACTTGTAGATCGCACAAGACTTGTGGATCGCACAAGGCATTACTGATCGCACAAGTTTACTTGGGCCTTACTGATCGCACAAGCTTTGGGCCTTATTGATCGCACAAGTTTTGGGCCTTATTCGATCCGCGCTAACGGGTGGTTTGCTATTAAATAACTGGTTTTGTAAATATTTAGTTAATTAATAAGGATCAAATAATGTTTTACAAAAACCAAAATGGCTTTACTTGAATGAGCTTCTGATGTATCATTTTTGGCCAAAGCTGACTTGATACATCTACTTATTGTTCAAGTATTATGAAAGCTATGTTGTGTGTGCATCATAAGCATGAATGTCTTAATTTCTGGCCAAAGCTGATTTAATTCATTCATAGATGGCATACTCAACAAGTGCATAACTAAAGTGATTGTCTCAATTTCTGGCCAAAGCTGATTTGTTACAACCACTTTGCACATATGCTTAAATGATTACACTTCTGGCCAAAGCTGTTATGTCTTCGTTTAAGTAGAACTTTAAATAGTGTATTATTTTGATGTTAGTAATTGACATATCACAACCTCTTCACATAATGATCCTTATATTAATGATCCTTAATTAAGTTTTATGATCATTTCGTCTGCCTTATTCTTAGTACCCATAATTTTACTCACTATAATTTTCTTCTATAAGTCTATATCTCATCCACTCTAATTCCTAAATCTAATATGTTTTGCTTAAAGTTTCTATAAGAATTAGCTCTTAAATTAAATCCTTGATTATCTCTTAAGACACGATAATCCTATTGCTCTCTTCTGATAAAGCACTACAGAAGAAAAGTAGAGCATGATGAATAGGACAAATCAAACATGATGTCTCTTATGATAATCAAGATCTCTCTGAACATAATTGCTATCACTAAAGTTATTCCAGATTAAGTCTTTCCTAAGACTAATCTATTATTGTGGAATACTAACTAGAACTCCTAAGATGCATGCCTTTATCTAAAATTATAAGTTATAAAGCTAAGTGGTATATGTGAATACATAATAATGTACAATACCATGACCCATAAAGCTAAGGGCTTACGCATGGAAATAAGTACATTTTTCCAGTACATTACATACTAAGATTTTCACTTGTACAATTTGATGCCTTATAAATCAACTATAACACTCAAAAGTACCAAAGTATAATGAGTGTGTTGATAAGCAACATATGTACAAAGAAATAAATGTTTGAAACTGGAAAATAAGATGTTATTCACCTTACAACCACTAATAGTTTAAAAGAGGATTGTTCTAAGGTCCATAGACAAATTCCAAGTGCTAATCCCAACTCTAAGGTTCTTCAAGGGAAAATCTCACTGCATAATTATGTCATTAGACTAGGCATAAGCAACGAGACTATCCATTATTCCAAAGAACAGTTGGATAAGTTAATTAGGTAGTCACTTACTAATGATATTTAAGTCTGATAATTTTAATATTCCAATTAACACATGATTAGTTGACTCTAGTTCCATACGTTTCCTTACCAGAACTCGACAAATAACTAACATGAGAGTTAGTGACAAAATTAAATGTTAAGGCTATAAGAACCATAATAAGCAGTCTTTTAACAAAGCTTTTCGATACCTTACATATTCTGAAGATTAATCAGAATACAGTATCATTACTTAGGCTATGTCATGAAGGTTGTGAGGTTTGCATAGTCAACATAAAGTCACACTTACCTTAAACTCTCATCTTATTTGTTCTAAATATCTGGATTGAAACATTACTAAGATGGAACTAGATGATACCTTACTCTTTCACAACTTTTGTCATCATGCAAATGAGAATTTGACAAAAGGAAAATAAGACTTATAAATTTCATCCATTATAACTGAAATTCATGAGAAATCATGGCATGGTTAATGAGGATGATTATTCATCTAATCTCATTTTAAGTGATTTTAAATCATGACGTTATAGCCCTAAATATTACTTGGCTTAAGGAATAAGTATAGGTCCATCATAAGTCATTCATTGACATTCGTGGAACTTATTCCAAATGGAATATTCAAACATAATTCATTTATCATTTAAAAGACTATTAACTTGTATCTAAATTTTGTCGCATATTGCTCACGTTCTTAGAAGAAATCTATTCATATATATATACTTAATAAGATTTCTATTAGATATGTCCCTAAAGTTTCTTGTGATATCTGGACATTGAAGAAATCAAATAAAGTCTAACGTATATGTGATAGGTTCCCACGTCATGTAGCTCATTGAAACTTCTCTTGTAGCATTCTAGAGATATTAAAGATCAGTGGGAGCATTACGTGTCTTAATAATAACTTGCAATAGTTGCAAGAGGTGGGGGAGTGCAAACTTTATATTACTTCAATTTACACCTCTTGTACAAGACACCGCTCCATCACGACAATGTTTCATCAATACTTGTCTCCTTAAACTATTGCTACTCTTACAAAAGTTTCATTGTTGCCTAATTGTGGGCACACTTAGATTTCCTATATAAACTAACATAATCCTCAACAAGAGAAACTACAACGACTGACGTCATTAACTTGTTTCTCTATTAGAATTAGTTGGTCGTTAAGTATTGACCCTAAGCATGTTGAGTTCCTAAAGATTTCTAAGGTCAGTGGGAGCAGTTAAAGTCCTTATCATGACTTGCAAGGAATACAAGAGGCGGGGGGAAGAGTGTCATTAAATTTCACTCCGAATTTAACTCCGATTACACCTCTTGTACACCATACTGCACCAACTCTTACAAACTTAGAATCCTGAAAATGATTGCAACCTAACCAAGAGCTAATCCATAAAACTGAAACTTCTAATAAACCCAATAATCAACTTAGGAGGTCATCTAGGTTTAAAAACCTACTAACTTTGATGATTACATAACCTCCCTAACTGAAGTTGAAATGGATTTTGGAAATGTTTACTGATCCTATCTCTTCAAATTAAGCCATTAGTGTCAATCAATCTTCTAAATGGAATAAAACAGTTTTCTAGTAAAACTGATTTTATGTGTTCGAAAAACGTTTGGGATTTGATTGAATTACCTAAGAGTGTTCATAACTAAACCAAATCCTAATATAAGCGTTAAGACACGAAGAAGCTTGATTGATTGTCAAAGGTTGTACTCAGGAAGAGATAAATTATTAAAGAATCTTTATTACATATCTAACAAAAGATTTCTTTGAGGATCATCACTGTTCTAGTAGCTTATAATAGTTTAAAGCTACATTAGATGAACATTATAAACAATTTTCCATAACAAATGGCTGACACATTTACATGTTCATTAGATAACAACCTAAAGTTTCAAACTGAAGGTTAAAGAACACTTTATTTGTAAGCCAATAATATCCATGTATGGGTTAATGCAAACATCATAATGTGATGAAAAGCTAACGTAATTATTTTCATCGAGAATCAAGTGGATTAATGTACCTACCTCAAGATGAGTGTGAGCAACTAAAATAAAGTTGTCTATATAGATGACATTCTTTTGACAAGTATATGTTACATAAGTCAAAGCATTGTTAACACAAACTTTGATATAATAGATCTCAGAGATATCTCTTACGTGATTGATATCATAACATACTGAGATAGACCCAATGGGATATTAGTTCCGTTCCATAAGTTTAACATTAAATGGGTCCTTACATGTGTAACAAACAATACTGCTCTCCTTTAGAGGATAATAGGATAAATGAGATTATTGATTTATGCTTCATTAATTGGAAGCCTTATGTAAGTTTAAGTCTACACTCGTTTAGATATTACTCACATTGCAACACACTAGATATGTCTAGATTAATGTGAAGCATCTAATGAAGTATTGTAATACCTTTAAAAGGAAACGAGAGACTATACCTTAAAGAAGAAGTGAGAATTAAAACCGGTGTATTACGTTAACTTTGTAATGTTCAAAGATGACAAAATATAATGTGGGGTATATCTTTATGTCAGCAGACAAAACCTATCTCATGGAGGAGTCATAATGGACTGATATCAATAACCTAAGTTATAACGACATAATATAGTCACTAAATGTTGTTGAAAATTTATCAGTGGACTCATAAGTTTATTAACTCCATATAATTAATGTTTTTTGAAGACTTCGTGTGATAAAGTCAGCTACCATGACTCCTTGAACAGTAACAGTTCAAGAGGTGCTACATTAAGTTTCGATACGCAATTAATTATTCGTTATGAACGAATTGAGGAAACTAAGTTTTGTATCGAATACATTCATGATATGCTTAAGGATCCTATAACTGAAGGGCTATTACCCATAAGTCTTATTAAGAGAGCTCATAGACGGGTATTAATTTTGATAGCCGTGCGCAACTGCATATCGTACTATGAATGACTAAGTATTAGTTAATTTTCCTCATCAGTTTGATTTTGTATGTCTCTAAGAATATGTCACGCTAGCATAACGGCATATAGACAAATATAGTTACAAATCAAACAAAGGGCTTATGCGTATTTTGATCATAACGATTAGGTTTTAAATTAAGGCTATAGTATGATTAATGGGGGTCCTGAGTCGCATAATGATTCAACGGTTGTATTTCTCTGCTATAGTACTTGTTTAAGGCTAAAATGAGTGTTAACTCCTGATCAGACTTATCTAATACTCATAGTAAATGATTACTCGGCTAAGTGGGAGAATGTAAGATTAAATATATTCTGTATTAATATTTAATCTATAGCCATTATAATCATTTACATAATATAGATCAAAATATATAATAACCTATTAAATAATTAGTTGGTAATTGTTGATGGACCATATTACCCTTATTAACTAATTAGGTTTCCTCCTGGGTGCTTATATAAGGAGAATTATGTGGAGGTTAAGGGGTTACTCAGTTACACAATTAGACACACCCCATTAGTCATAACATCACATTTGACCTCCTCTCCCATAACCGAATCCCCTATTCGGTTTCTTAGCCACCATCATTAGATTGCACCCTAAGGAGGAACCAGACCAAGATGACAATCATGTCAAACCTTATTGCTGCATCTCCATCTGGATTCTCTGCTAGCCTGTGCTGATGCAATCAAAGGTATGTTTTCATGTTTTCCATTATGTTTAAATCAGAACTGAACCAACACTGTATCCCTGCTGACTCAGACTACTTAGTCGAGGGTAACGTCACCTTCAAAAGAGGGGCCTACCATAATATGCATTAATAACTTAATTAATTATCTTTCAATAATCCGACCCTTTAGGATTCTATCCTTGCTGACACAAACTACTGGGTTGAGGGTAACGTCACCTTCAAAAGAGGGGCCTACTACAATAACTAAGATAATCTCTTAAAAAGTGCAAAAGTGCGGAAATAATCAAAGGTTATACTAAACACGAGTCGGAGCCAAGTGATTCATCTTGTCTACCTGTTTTTAATTTTATTTTATTTTTCAGCATTTTAGTTAGTTTTTAGTTTAAAACCTTTTTCTAACTTTTGATTTGATTAGACGTTGAGGATAAACCGGTACTAAAAGCTCTTGTGTCCTTGGACGACCTCGGTATCTTACCAACACTATACTACGCTCGCGATGGGTGCACTTGCCCATATGTGTGTTTGGTGTTAGTAAATATCGTATTTTATAAATTTAAAACTTGACTAACGTGTAAAAAGGGCTTAAAATATACTTAAATCCATATACACACTAACCACGCATCAGTATATAACATGGAATGGGAGGAATTTAAGAATATGGTAGAAAGGAAATTATGCCCTCCCAATGAAAAGGAACAGATAGCGAATAAGTTTCTGAATCTTAGAATGACCGGGGTAGATAGTAAGGGTTATACTACTACATTCTTTGAATATGCTAGAATAGTACCAACCCTTGCATCACCAGAGCCGGTATTAATCTCCCGTTACATCTGGGGGTTAATTGGAGAGATTAGACATGTAGTCAAGGCAGCTAGACCTCAAACTATAGAAGAAGCTGTAGAACTAGCCAACACCTTGACAGATGAAATTAATCCGTACTAGAGAAGAAGACCAGAGGAGAAACCTAACCCAAAGGCTTACCCAAGAATTCCGTTCTGGGAATTACAACCGTAGGAATATGGGTTCTACCTCTGCACCATTCTGCAAGGTCTGCAAGAAAAAGCATTCGGGAAAATGCTCCACTCATTGCAATTTCTGCAAAGCACCCGGACACAAGGAAGAAGATTGCAAGAGGAAATCCAGTAATGGACTGTGCTTCAACTGTGGAGAAAAAGGTCACATCAAGCCAAACTGTCCGAAATTAGCTCCAGCTGTGAACAACAGGAACACTAAAAATGCTAGAGCATTTGTTCTGACTGCAGATGAAGCCAAGATGATTCCGGACGTGATAGCCGGTACGTTTTTAGTTAATGATGTCTTTGCTAAAGTATTTTTTGACTCTGGTGCAAACCAAAGTTTTATTAATACTTCATTTTGCAAACTTCTTAATCAACCATTAACTAAACTCTCACAAGAATGTCTAGTAGAGACGACAAATGGAGAAACTGTTAGGATTTCTGAAATCATGTAGGGAGCAAGAGTAGAAATTTTAAATCAAAAGTATATTGCAAACCTGTATCCCATGAATCTGGCAGGATTTGATGTTGTATTAGGAATGGATTGGCTAATAGCCAACAAAGCCAGTATTTTATGTGATCAAAAGTCAATTCATGTAAATTCACCAAAAGGTGAAAAGATCACAATTAAAGGAGATAAACCATCTAGATCCACGAAATTCATCTCTGTAATGAAAACTGCAAACTATATAAGAAAAGGATCTATAGTGTATTTGATTTCTATAATCACTAACACTAAAGGAAAAGAACTAAAAGACATTCCAGTAGTGTCTCAGTTTTCAGATGTATTTCCAGAAGAATTACCAGGACTACCGCCAGACAGAGAAGTTGAATTCAGAATTCACCTGCTACCAGGAACAGCACCAATTGCCAAAGCACCCTACCGTTTGGCACCCGCCGAAATGCAAGAACTTAAGAAACAGTTAGATGAATTTTTAGAGAAGGGATTCATACAGCTGAGCTCATCGCCATGGAGAGCGCCAATTTTATTCGTTAAAAAGAAGGACGGATCAATGCGTATGTGCATTGATTATCGTGAATTGAACAAAGTCACGTTTAAGAATCGGTACCCATTACCAAGAATCGATGATCTGTTCGATCAACTGCAAGGAGCTCGATTTTTCTCTAAAATCGATTTAAGGTCAGGATATCATCAATTAAAGGTACAGGAAGAGGACATTCCTAAAACCGCCTTCAGAACAAGGTATGGCCATTATGAATTTACTGTCATGCCATTTGGTTTAACCAATGCCCCAGCTGCATTTATGGACATGATGAACCGAATATGTAAGCCATATTTGGATAAATTCATAATTGTCTTTATAGATTATATTCTCATATATTCTAAAAGTAAGGAAGATCATGCAAATATTTGCACGCACTTTTAAGTATATTAAGAAAGGAAAAACTTTATGCTAAGTTTTCAAAGTGTGAATTTTGGTTAGAACAGGTACAGTTTCTTGGGCACTTAGTAAACCATGAAGGAATTCATGTGGATCCCACAAAAATCGAGGCAATTACTAAATGGAAAACCCCTGAGTCACCAACTGAGGTTAGAAGTTTCTTTGGATTGGCCGGTTATTATAGAAGAGAGTTAATTACTGTTTTTCGTCCCTATGGTTTGTCAAAAATCACTATTTCAGTCCATTAGTTTAAAAAATGCGATTTCAGTTCCTGTGGTTTCACTTTCGTAACCATTTCAGTCCACCTGGTAACCATTTCAGTCCCTGTACTTAACAGAATAATGGATTGAAATGGTTATGAAAGTGAAACCACGTGGACGGAAATGGTTACGAAAGTGAAACCACAGGGACTGAAATCGTAATTTTTAAACTAATGGAGTGAAATAGTGATTTTTGACAAACCACGGGGATGAAAACAATAATTAACTCCATAGAATATTTATTCGAGATTTCTCTAGAATAGTCATTCCTTTAACTAAGTTAACCTGTAAATCCATTAAGTTTGAATGGGGACCAAAGCAAGAAGAAGCATTTAGAATTCTTAAGCAAAGATTAACCCATGCACCCATACTAGCGTTACCAGAAGGAACTGAAGACATGGTAGTCTATTGTGACGCTTCTAAATTAGGTTATGGATGTGTATTAATGCAACCCCAAAAGGTTATAGCATATGTGTCTCGACAACTTAAGAATCATGAAGAAAATTACTCAACCCATGATCTAGAATTAGGAGCAATAATTTTTGCTTTGAAAATTTGGAGACATTATCTTTATGGTAGTAAGTTTACCATATTCACTGATCATAAAAGTTTAAGGTATATTTTCGAGCAAAAAGAGTTGAATATGAGACAAAGACACTGGATGGAGATGCTTAGTGACTATGATTGTGAAATCCAGTATCATGAAGGAAAGACAAATGTAGTGGCAGATGCTTTAAGTCGAAAATATCATGAGAAGTCAAAAAGGGTACGTTCTCTTAAATTAAATCTACAAGTAGATTTAAATGATCAAATTAGAAAAGCACAAGAATCAGTAATCAAGGATGATACTGAAAAATTAAAAGGAATGATTAAGGAATTAGAACAAGGAACAGATGGAATTTGGAGATTCCATGAAAAGAGAATGTGGATACCTAAATTAGGAAACCTACGTCATCGCATATTAGAAGAAGCCCATAAATCTAAGTATACGATGCACCCAGGAAGTGATAAGATGTACCAGGATTTAAGAAAGAATTTCTGGTGGATAGGAATGAAAAAGGACATAGCAGCTTATGTTTCAAAATGTTTAACCAGTTCACAAGTTAAAGTTGAACATCAGAAACCCTCAGGTTTGTTACAACAGTTAGAAATGCCAGTGTGAAAATGGGAATTGATAACAATGGATTTTGTTACCAAATTACCCAAAACAAAGAAAGGTAATGATACAATCTGGGTGATTGTAGATAGGCTAACCAAGTTAGCTCATTTCCTACCAATGAAGGAAACTTTCAGTATGGAACAGTTAGCTAAATTATATGTAAATGAAATCGTTTCATTACATGGAATACCTTTATCAATTGTTTCTGATAGGGACAGTCGTTTTACCTCTCATTTTTGGTCAAGTTTCCAAAAAGCAATGGGAACCAAGTTGAATCTGAGCACAGCTTATCATCCTCAAACGGACGGACAAAGTGAAAGGACAATTCAGACAATGGAGGATATGCTTAGAGCTTGTGTAATTGATTTTGGAGGTAATTGGGACGATCACTTACCTTTAATAGAATTTTCTTATAATAATAGTTATCACACAAGTATCAACGCTGCACCATTCGAAGCACTTTATGGACGAAAGTGTCGAACCCAGTCTGTTGGGCAGAAATTGGGGAAAAACAACTATCTGGACCTGAGATAGTACAGGAGACAACCGACAAGATTATTCAAGTCAAGGAACGACTAAAAGCAAGACGTGATCGACAGAAGAGCTATGCTGATAACCGACGCAAACCATTGGAATTTCAAGTAGGAGATAAAGTGTTGTTGAAAGTTTCTCCTTGGAAAGGAGTAGTAAGATTCATCAAAAGAGGAAAGCTAAGTCTCAGGTATGTTGGACCTTTTGAGATTATTAGAAGAATAGGACCTGTAGCCTATCAGCTACAACTGCCAGAGGAAATGACAGGAATACATGATGTATTTCATGTATCTAATCTCAAGAAATGCTTAGCTGATGAATTACTAATGGTACCTCTTAAGGATATAGAGGTAAATGAACAACTCAAGTTTGTAGAAAAGCCTCTACAGATTGAAGACAGGAAAGTCAAGAACCTCAAGCATAAGAGATTAGTTCTGGTCAAAGTGAAGTGGGACTACAAAAGAGGACCTGAATACACATGGGAGCTGGAATCAGAGATGCAAAGGAAATATCCACACTTGTTTAAGTAGATCTCGAGGACGAGCTCTAAAATAAGGTGGGGAGGATGTAACAATCCTAAATAAACCGACACCCTCGAATTATTTCCAACACCCTAATATATTTTAAAATGTCCCAATATGTCCAAAAATACACCCCATACGTGAAAACGGGCCCCGAATACCTTAAATATTATTAAATTTAATTAAAAATATGATTTTTGGGTTGAGGCGGGACGCGTAAACCCCACCCCAACCTTTACGCGGGCCGTGTAAAGGTGAAACCTGGCTGAACTCTGGGCCGCCACGTGGCCCAACACCCGGCGAGCCTACTCGATGACCCGGATCACCTACGCGTTGACTATAGTTGACGCGGGCCGCGTAAGGCCCTTGCCTTGTTTTACGCGGGCCGTGAGAAAACCGTGATGAGGCCCTATATAATGGGAGCTCGGGATATCAGTTTCAGTCGTTCAATTTCTTTTCTTTCTTACGAATTTCCACATAGTAGAAGCCATACTCGGGTATTATACCCCCCTAAATAGCGAAGTTCTGCTCCGTTGTAAGTATTATAACCCCTGGATACGTATTAGATACGCTGCCCGATTGATCTAGGGTTCCGTAACGGCTGTCGTGGTTCTGCCCGACGTAGTCGTTGGAATGTCGTCTCGGGGAGGGTATTACTAATGTTAAAATGGGTTATTATACTAACACGCGTGCTTTTGTGTAAATTTTAGATAATTCTCAGGAAACCCTAAAGGATAATCTAAGACAGCAATGTGAGTTTATCCGCTTTTTGTAAACCTTTTTGTGAATTGTTTTTACAAAACCTCACTTAATTAAATATATGTTAAGCAGTTATTGAGTATTTGTAAGAATACAATTATCATGAGTATGTTGGGGTTTTGTATACAAAATTTGTTACCACCTGGTCAAGGAGTAACATTTCCACAAGTCAAGTCTGACAGTACCATGGATGTTAATTGATATAACTTGGAAACAAATGTAATTGCGAGATCGCCCTCACTACTGTACAATGGTTTTTATTTAAACTTGATTAAACTGGGATTCACTCACCAGTATTTCCCACTGACAAATGTTTTTAAAACACGTTTCAGGTAACAAAATGTGAAAGCCAAATAGAAGCCAGCTGGACAGCACTAAAGACTTGGAAAAGTGTCAATAAAGTTACCTAAAATAAAATAGATGTTTTTATTAAATAAAATAGGATTTATTCCTATGAAAATGTGTGTATTGCAAACTTGGGTTTTATCCCATGTGTTTAATGTTATGAAAATGTGGTATTTTACTCTGATTAAATATTTCCTAACTACGATCCTGATGAAAATTTCCGCTGCCAAATTAGACAAACACGCGATACCACCGAAACTGACTCGCGGCCGCCCTTTCCCGGGGATTTGGGATCGGGGGTTGCGACACAGACAAAATAATCAAACCAATGGGTTTGTTAAGTTTTACATAAAACGCCATATTTTTTGTGTCAGTTCTTGTAGTATTAAAGAACAGAGAGACTGATGTCAGTGAATATTGTGAAGAGAGATCCGATTAGGATTTTTAATTTATTTTCTTCGCTTGTATTTTTTTTTACTGTGGCTTAAATATAATCCAACAATTGTAAAACGCCAAGATAACCCAAACGCCAAAATGTTTATAAAAAATAATAGAACAATGGGCCAACTTGTTTAAAACGCCTTGAAAAACGTTATTCAAATAGATTTCCTAACCCCTGGGTTACAATGGCATACGATTTGAATAAACGCCATAAACGCTAAAATGTTAATACGATGAAACCATTAAACGCCATTAATTATTGAATTTGGTTAACGCCAAAAATCTTAAACCCCAAAAATTCAAACAATATTCGGAAAAGCGGAACTGGAAAAGCAGAAGATGAAAAGACAAAAAAGCTCCTCCGCCCTTCTCCAAGCGACGTGACACGTGTTGGGCCAGGAAGCGTTCTCACACTTTTGAGTGTTTTCTCCTGATCCCGGTTCTCAACCTATAATAACCACATAATGTCTTATATTAGAGATTTAATCATGTAATAAATTATAAACAATCAAGTTCTTATTATTGAATGTGTAATCACATAATAAACATAGTTGTAACAACAAATCATATTGAATGTGTAATCAAGTAATGGAATTCTATTGAATTTGCAATCATGTAATGGTTTATGTTGAATGTGTAATCACGTAGCGGATATTCAAAATAACGTAGTGGTGTGTTGGGTACTCAAAATCACGTAACAGACTAATGAGTATTTAAAATCCTGTAAATTTTTTTAAGAAAACTATAGCAATAGTCTGCTTGAATTAAAGAGAATGAAATTCTCGTTAACACGGTATAATTTTTTTTTAAAAATATTAACATATGAAAAAGTTATAACTGTTTGAAAATTAAGACGAAAGTTGCTCCCAATTACACTTGTCCTCCTATACTTGTTGCGTATACTTCGTACGAGTGTCTTGTACTTGATCCCACCACAAAGTACATATGTCATTAAAAAATATTTTTGTTAACACTATATTTTTTTAGAGTAAACTGTAATTTTACCCCCCTGGGGTTTAGGGTGATTGGCACCCTTACCCCCCCTAACGAAATAATTGCAATTTTACCCCCCAACGTTTGTTGTTATGTCGCAACCTTACCCCCCGGCTTCAAATTTGTTGACTGATCTGTTGACTATAACTTGAAATGACTATAATGCCCTTTCATATTACCCCCTGTGTTTTGTTCACTCTGTGATATTACCCCCTGCCACCACTGCCACCGCCATTCACCACCACCACAACCACCACTGCCACCTCCAGCACACTGGCATTTAAATGATTTTATAGGGTGTTCAACGTCCGCAAAGTCAATCCCATAATCCTGAAATTATTTACACACCATTTTAACAAGTTATTGAAATGAGTATCACCTTTCCCTTAAGTAAATCAACAATTAAAGAATCAAATCACATGATCAAACTACGACAAAAAGAGAGCTGCAGTTACCCATGTTAATTCTTCAAATGGATCAATACCCCTTTTAGTGAAAAAAGCAATCTGTATAAAGAAAAAAACAAAGGAAATAGCCCCAACCCTAAGCCACCCTCATGTTTGTCTGATGTATAAGGGACGACGTGACTAAGGTTCTGCCGCTAACCATAGCGGTGACGACTTTGACGACTTTGATTAGGGTTCCGCCGCTAACTGTAGAGACATTATCTTGTGAATTTTATGTTGTAAATTGGCATATGCTCTGTATTTATTTTGTTTTCCCTCTGCTTTTGCCCTATTTTTGCCAAATTAATCACATTTTCTTGAATAAAATAAACAATTTTACAATACCACCATCATTGTTAGAATGTGAGTCATGGGTATCGAGAGAAATGGTGCTTACAAATATTGAAGCCATCGTCTTTCATTGAATATTCTATGATCTAGGTATTATGTATATTGCATCTGGCTGATGCCAGATATTTTTTTCGGTTTTGTAGTACACTACATTGAAGCCATTAGGTGATAGAGTGTTGGTGAAGATTAGTGCTGCAGAGGAGAAGGCTTCAGGTGGTATATTGTTGCCATCAACAGCACAGTCAAAACCTCAAGGGGTGAGGTTGTTGCTGTCGGAGAAGGCAGGTCCGTTGGGCAGCACAAGGTGGATGTAAGTGTGAAGGTAATGCTTATTCATCTTGAAGCTCTAATGCTCTGTACGTGTGTATATGGTAGGACTGGAATTATATTGAACACATTGGCTATCTATAGATATAGTTAATAAAAGACTAAATTGCAGAAAACAACCTTTATGTTTGCCTCAAAATGCACTTCATACATTTCACTATGAAATCGGCAAAAAACAACCTTTATGTTCATGTTTTATTACACCCTATAACCTTTAGCACTAACCAAGTCAAAAGATTCAGTTAAATGGACTCAATTGCCTTACACATGAGGGCATTTAAGTCTTTTACTTTTAAATTAAAACAATTTTTTATTTATTAATAAAAAGCTCACTTCAACTTCATCTTCACTTCATCTTCATCTTCTCCTTCTTCCTCTTCTCACTCTTCAATGGAGTCCAGACACACCCCCAAAAAGAAACTTACTGAGATGGTGGTCTGCAAAACCAGCTTCAATGGGTGTCAATTTTGCAGATTTGTATTGTTTGAGCGTCTGAATAAAACATGTTACAGTCACATTCTTGAAATGCATCAATCAATGAGAACAGAAAGGGGGAACAGGGGATAGGTGAAATTAACAGACTTTGTATCTTTTTGATAGGTTATTACAATCATCATATTTAACGAGAAACTTCGAAGGCGTTTCCAATTATGCGAGTTGTTCAACTGATACCTATATTAAGAAAAAGTTCAAATTTACAATTATAAGTTTTCACGATTTCATGTTAGGATCTAGAGTTGAAATGGATGCTTACTTCATTTCGAAACCATTTATTATAATCTTGAAGACGATACTCCTTGGATCTAACAACATAAACAAGATAATGGATTTTAAATTCGTTACAGAACGAATACAAGGGTGGAAGAAATAACACTTTAAATTTCACCTTAAACCCGCAACATTATAGCCGGTGGCATTGTTAGTTATAATAAAACTGCAAACAAAAGATGAGAAAATGAATAATTCAGTATATACTACAAATATGGAATCATCCAAATATTCTTCCATGTTTAATAAAACTGCAACTGGTGGAGGATTACGATGAGATTTGGTTTCTTTTTGGGGGTGTGTCTAGACTCCATTGAAGAGTGAGAAGAGGAAGAAGGAGAAGATGAAGATGAAGTGAAGAAGAAGTGAGTTTTTATTAATAACTAAAAAATTGTTTTAATTTAAAAGTAAAAGACTTAAATGCCCTCATGTGCAAGGCATTTGAGTCCATTTAACTGAATTTTTTTGACTTGGTTAGTGCTAAAGGTTATAGGGTGTAATAAAACATAAACATAAAGGTTGTTTTTACCGATTTCATAGTGAAAGGTATAAAGTGCAGTTTGAGACAAATATAAAGGTTATTTTCTGCAATTTGGTCTTAATAAAATGTTCGTGGGCTGGAGGTGGTTGAGGGTGGTGGCTGGAGGTGGCAGTGGTGGTTGTGGTGGTGAATGGCGGTGGTAGTGGTGGCAGGGGGTAATATCACAAAGTGAACAAAAACAGTGGGTAATATGAAAGGGCATTATAGTCATTTCTGTTGGAAATTTTGTGAAAATAGCATTTTTCACAAATATAGGAAAATGATTTTTTCCTATTTTGGACAAGAAATAAATATAATAAAATGAGCGGGTTTTATATATTTATTTGTGGGTTTGTGTTCTATGTCGGAAGGGCTTCGCAACGAACTAAACCATGTCCAAAACGGAGCTAAGATGAATAAGATATCGATGCTCAAAGTTTGGTGTTTGGAACTTAAATGCTGAAATAAGTGGGAAAGTGGCACCTTGTCCCACATCGGATGAGAGATGAAACTTAAAGGGGTATTTAAGTGGGAACTCTCCATCCTTATTGTTTCATGGAAGCACTCACTAGTGTACTCGCGAAGGGTGCGGAGCACCCTAACTCGCACTCGCCCACGGGCGCGCGCGCGCGTGGCGTGGGCGATGAGGCGCTTTGATGGCGCACTTTGCACTTCGCACACTCGCATCGCCGCGAGCCGCTTGAGAGCCGCCTTTGTATTTTTAACCACGTGCGCGTGTTGGATCACAGAGGCTGCAGGGACCAAGTGGTGTGAAGGTTCGAGGCGCGTGACGTGGCAGTCCGCGCGCGAGTACACATGGCATGGAGGCGCATGGTTGCGCGCATGGTGCATGGGCCTGATGTGACGTGCGCGGCGCACCAAGGTGAGCCAAAACGGCGCGACTATGTGGCGTGCTCGTAGAGGCTCACAGGTGACATGGCACACGCGCGCATGGACCTGAGTGAGTATGGCGCACGCGCGCATCGCAGTGAGCCATATGGACGCACCGCGCATAAGGGTGCAGACCTGTGTGCGCGCGCGCGCAGTAGGCTTCCAGCAGCAGTTAATGCCAGTGCAGTTACACTGGGCAGTTACGTTTCAGCATTCGAAACTGACGAAGTTAATGCGTTTGACTAAGAATTAAGTGATGAATTAAAGTGCATTAAAGACGTCTAATGCAGTTTAATTCTCCATTTAATTCATTTTTCAGTTTCGCCTAAACCTGCAACTATAAATAGGGTGCTACCCTATTGCAGAAAAACATCGAATAACACAAGCTCTCTACAATCTTCTCACTGCAGAATTCATCACTTTCCTTCAAGCTTTCGAGGTACACCTTCGGGTTAGAGTCAAGACCGGCAGTGCAACTGCTTGAGGCTGTTGTATCCTGGAAACAAACGTGTTCTCCTGGGAGACACGAAATTTGTTTTAAGGGACCCGTGTCTAACATGATCCTCAGCCAAATAACAGTGTTTCTGTTCGGATTTCTGTTCTTGTATTTCCCTTTTATGTTGTATTTGTAATTTTTCTTTTAGTTGTAATTCTGTCTTGTTTTATAATTCAAGTTAATAAAATATTTTATTTTATTTTACACGAACGGATTCCTACAATCTTAAAACAAATTTTAAAACACCGTTCGTGTAGAATTACATCTTCTCTGCTGTGAATTTAAATTTTTTTTCTCTCACAGCAGGTTGTGTTTTAAAAGGTTTTCCTCTGTTTTGATTCAAAGTTGCGCCTTTGTCAAAACAGATCTCTGTTTCTACTCCTTTCTGTCACTGAGTTCCGAAAATCTCCTGCTGTAGTCTTCAAAGTTGGACTTAGAAGCTACACGGTTGAATTTTTGAACTCTTAATAATAATAAAGTAGCGTCTTTATTATTTTGAAAACAGAATTTAACTTGTTTTCTTGGAACTTTTTCAGAATGTCGACTGAAAATGTGAACACGAGCAACACCAATGTTGTTGTTGGTACCCCTGCCAACACTGTGGGAGCGTCCACAGTGGCGAATCATGCTGAACGACCCGAGAAGTTCTCGGGTCTCCACTTCAAGAGGTGGCAACAGAAAATGTTTTTCTATTTGACCACCATGAACCTTGCGAGGTTCTTGAATGAGACCGTTCCCCAACCTGCGGAAGGGGAGACCGATGCTCAGGCTCTGAGCGCGGTAGAGGCGTGGAAGCACTCGGACTTTATATGTCGAGGCTATGTTCTCAACGGTCTCTCGGATGCTTTGTATAATGTGTACTATAATATCAAGACTTCCAAAGAATTATGGGAGTCCTTAGATAAAAAGTACAAAACGGAGGATGCGGGAACATAGAAATTTGTTGTCGCCCGTTTCTTGGACTTTAAAATGGTTGATAACAAGACTGTTATGAACCAAGTCCAAGAGTTGCAAATTATACTAAATGACATCCATGCTGAGGGAATGGTACTTAGCGAAACGTTTCAAGTGGCAGCCATGATCGAAAAATTACCTCCTGCTTGGTTGGATTTTAAGAATTATCTTAAACACAAGCGAAAGGAAATGTCGGTCGAGGACCTTGTTCTTCGTCTTCGTATAGAAGAAGAAAATAGGGTGGCCCAAAATGGCACCATTTTGCAAGCTTCGGCTAAAGCAAACATGGTGGAAGTTGGGGAGTCCTCAAAGGGCAAGAAAGGCAAGGGTAAAAAGGACAACAAAGGGAAAGCAAAGGTTAACAACCTTGGACCTAAAAAGGGGGCTGTGAAAAAGAAGCCTGCGCCTTTCCAAGGTACTTGTTACAACTGTAACGAGACGGGGCACCGTGCTAACCAATGCAAGAAACCTAAGTGTGAGCGTGCGCACATGGTTGATGAGGATGGTATGCCTCTCATTGCAATGATAACCGAGGAAGCGGCTATGATTGAAGAAGTCAACGCGATGGGTGAAAACCCAAAAGGATGGTTCGTTGACACGGGTGCAACCCGCCATGTTTGTGGAGACAAGGCTCTTTTCTCTACATTCAAGGAAGCATCGGGTGAAGAAAAGCTTTATATGGGGAATAAAGCTACCGCAAGCATCAAGGGGGAAGGCACGGTCGTTTTGAAGATGACTTCGGGTAAGGAGCTTACCTTGACCAATGTGCTTTATGTCCCAGAGATACTGAAGAATCTCGTGTCGGGATGGATGCTCAACAAGTTTGGATTTCGTCTAGTGTTTGAATCGGACAATTTTGTCTTGTCTAGACGTGGAATGTTTGTTGGAAAGGGCTATGCCCTTAATGGTATGTTTAAAATGAATGTAATGGTTGTAAACCAAAACAAGAAAATGAATGAAATTTCTACTTCTACTTACATGGTTGAGTCTTCTAATGTTTGGCATGGTAGACTAGGACATGTAAATTTTAATTCATTACGACGTTTAATTAAATTAAACTTGATACCAACATTCCATATCGAGTCCAATCACAAATGCGAGACATGTGTTGAATCCAAACTTACGAGATCATCGTTTAAATCGGTTGAACGAATAACCGAACCCCTTGATTTAATTCATACCGATGTGTGTGATTTAAAAGCGGTTCCCACGCGTGGAGGAAATAAGTACTTCATCACGTTTATTGATGATTGTACTAAATATTGCTACGTGTATTTACTAAAGAGTAAAGACGAAGCAATAGAGAAGTTTATCTTGTACAAAAATGAAGTTGAGAATCAACTTAAAAAGAAGATAAAAGCTTTGAGAAGCGACCGAGGAGGTGAATATGTTGCACCTTTTGCGGATTTATGCGCAAAAAGTGGTATTGTACATGAGTGTACACCACCTTATTCTCCACAATCAAATGGTGTTGCGGAACGTAAGAACCGCACATTGAAAGAGATGATGAACGCCATGTTGATAAGCTCGGGAGTGAACCAAGAAATGTGGGGGGACACCATTCTCTCAGCAAACTATCTTTTGAACAAGATACCTTTGAAAAATAGGGACGAAACTCCAAATGAGTTATGGAGAAAAAGGAAGCCTTCGTACAAATACTTGAAAGTGTGGGGGTGCCTAGCTAAGGTGATTGTACCACCTCCTAAGGCTCTTAGAATAGGACCCAAAACTGTTGATTGCATTTTCATTGGATATGCACATCAAATTAGTGCGCATCGTTTTCTTGTACATGAGTCCAAGAATCCTGTTGTACACAAACACACTATCATAGAGGCAAACCCTAATGTCGTCTCATATTTTGAGAATGTGTTTCCTATGTTAGGACAAACACATACGCCTTCATCAAGAGCGGTTGATGAAGCAGGTCCAAGTTCGTCTACATGGTTAGATGAAGCAGGACCAAGTTCATCTACGAGGATAGATGAAACACATGAACGCCCCGAGGTCGAGGAGGGTGAGCTTAGACGAAGTAAACGACAAAGGGTTGAAAAATCCTTTGGTCCGGACTTCATGAGCTATATGGTTGAGGGTGAGCCCAATACCTACCGCGAAACGGTTACCTCCGCGGAAGGACCTCAATGGCAAGAAGCAATTAAGAATGAAATTGATTCTATATTGCAAAATCATACTTGGGAGTTAGTAGATCTTCCACCTGGTTGTAAACCACTTGGATATCGTTGGATATTCAAAAGGAAGATGAAAGCCGACGGAAGTATTGATAAATACAAGGCAAGGTTAGTGATCAAGGGATTTAGACAAAAGGAGGGTCTAGACTACTTTGATACTTACTCGCCTGTAACGCGAATAACCTCTATACGATTGGTTCTTGCAATTGCGGCTCTAAGAAATTTGGAAGTTCACCAAATGGACGTAAAGACCGCATTTCTAAATGGCGATTTAGAAGAAGAAATTTACATGGAACAACCTGAGGGTTTTTCCGCCCCTGGAAACAAGGGTAAAGTATGTAAATTGGTCAAGTCTTTGTATGGCTTGAAGCAAGCTCCAAAACAATGGCACCAAAAGTTTGATCATGTCATGATTGAAAATGGTTTCAAAATAAATGAGTGCGACAAGTGTGTTTATTTTAAAGACACACCAAGAGGTTATGTGATTTTATGTCTTTATGTAGATGATATGCTTATCATTGGGAGTGATGATAAGATGATCAACTCAACGAAAGACATGTTGAAAGCGAGGTTTGACATGAAAGACATGGGTCTCGCGGATGTGATTCTTGGAGTTAAAATCACTAGAACCCAAAATGGTCTTGTGTTGAGTCAATCTCACTATGTGGACAAGATCCTTGGGAAATTCAATTCGGATGATACGAGTGTAGCTCGATCTCCAACTGATAATACACAACGCCTAAGGAAGAATAGAGGCGAGAGTGTTTCTAAGTTAGAGTACTCAAGGATCATTGGTAGTCTCATGTATCTAATGACATGTACTAGACCCGACTTAGCATATGCTGTAAGCAGGCTAAGTAGATACACCTGTAATCCGAGCGAGGATCATTGGAAAGCTATCACGAGGGTGCTCAGATACATAAAATACACGAGAGACTATGGATTGCATTATACCCGTGATCCAGCAGTGATCGAAGGATACACTGACGCGAACTGGATATCGGATATAAAGGATCACAGATCAACAAGTGGTTACGTGTTTACACTTGCTGGCGCAGCTATAGCTTGGAAGTCTTCCAAGCAAACGGTTATAGCGAGATCCACGATGGAATCCGAATTCGTCGCTTTAGATAAAAACGGGGAAGAGGCGGAGTGGTTACGTCAATTTGTGGAAGATATTCCAAGATGGCCAAAGCCGTTGACGGCAATCTGCATACATTGTGACAATCAGTCTGCTCTTGCTAGAGCACAAAACATGATGTACAATGGCATATCAAGGCACATTCGACGTAGGCACAACACGGTACGACAACTTATCTCAACGGGTGTTATCTCAGTTGACTATGTGAGGTCAGAGGTGAACATTGCGGACCCATTAACGAAAGGCTTAAGCACAGATAAGGTGTATAGGTTGTCAAGAGGAATGGGACTAAAGCCCATAGATGAAGGGAATATGAGGGAAACCTAACCTAGTTGACTGGAGATCCCAAGATCTAGGTTCAATAGGCAAACTTAATCATAAACCCAAAGGGAGTCACTGTGGGGGGTGCCCCAAAAATCAATAAAGGGAGTTGTATACTTCCTAGTCCATTCCAATCAGTGACATGAAGGAAAGGTTAAGCATGTTGAGGTTAAGGATTTTGAGGTAATCCAAAATTAACCATGATGCTTTTAATGATTCAGAGGAATCACCTATGTTAGAGAGAAGTGGGGTCGCTTCGAATGGATTTGTGGGGAGGCGCAAATCCTAGAGCTCTCGCAGAACCAGGAACGTGTTCCATGACCATGAACGGACACAACCATGAGGTCTTAACTCGACTAGGGAGAGTATTGTGTGAATGTATATTGTCGCCTACGTAAATGGGGGATTGTTCAAGGACACCGCGTCTACAAGACCCTAGGAGGCTAAGTATGCTTCACAAAAGAAGGTTCAAAGGTTACACCTACCTATCTTGCAATACTCAACTGTTGAATGTGTATCGTTGAAACTTGATAGATCGATTTCTATTCATGTGGGGGATTGTTGGAAATTTTGTGAAAATAGCATTTTTCACAAATATAGGAAAATGATTTTTTCCTATTTTGGACTAGAAATAAATATAATAAAATGAGCGGGTTTTATATATTTATTTGTGGGTTTGTGTTCTATGTCGGAAGGGCTTCGCAACGAACTAAACCATGTCCAAAACGGAGCTAAGATGAATAAGATATCGATGCTCAAAGTTTGGTGTTTGGAACTTAAATGCTGAAATAAGTGGGAAAGTGGCACCTTGTCCCACATCGGATGAGAGATGAAACTTAAAGGGGTATTTAAGTGGGAACTCTCCATCCTTATTGTTTCATGGAAGCACTCACTAGTGTACTCGCGAAGGGTGCGGAACACCCTAACTCGCACTCGCACACGCGCGCGCGCGTGGCGTGGGCGATGAGGCGCAATGTGGCGCTTTGATGGCGCACTTTGCACTTCGCACACTCGCATCGCCGAGAGCCGCCTTTGTATTTTTAACCACGTGCGCGTGTTGGATCACAGAGGCTGCAAGGACCAAGTGGTGTGAAGGTTCGAGGCGCGTGACGTGGCATGGAGGTGCATGGTTGCGCGCATGGTGCATGGGCCTGATGTGACGTGCGCGGCGCACCAAGGTGAGCCAAAACGGCGCGACTGTGTGGCGTGCTCGTAGAGGCTCACAGGTGACGTGGCACACGCGCGCAGGCGCGCATGGACCTGAGTGAGTATGGCGCACGCGCGCATCGCAGTGAGCCATATGGACGCACCGCGCATAAGGGTGCAGACCTGTGTGCGCGCGCGCGCAGTAGGCTTCCAGCAGCAGTTAATGCCAGTGAAGTTACACTGGGCAGTTACGTTTCAGCATTCGAAACTGACGAAGTTAATGCGTTTGACTAAGAATTAAGTGACGAATTAAAGTGCATTAAAGACGTCTAATGCAGTTTAATTCTCCATTTAATTCATTTTTCAGTTTCGCCTAAACCTGCAACTATAAATAGGGTGCTACCCTATTGCAGAAAAACATCGAATAACACAAGCTCTCTACAATCTTCTCACTGCAGAATTCATCACTTTCCTTCAAGCTTTCGAGGTACACCTTCGGGTTAGAGTCAAGACCGGCAGTGCAACTGCTTGAGGCTGTTGTATCCTGGAAACAAACGTGTTCTCCTGGGAGACACGAAATTTGTTTTAAGGGACCCGTGTCTAGCACGATCCTCAGCCAAATAACAGTGTTTCTGTTCGGATTTCTGTTCTTGTATTTCCCTTTTCTGTTGTATTTGTAATTTTTCTTTCAGTTGTAATTCTGTCTTGTTTTATAATTCAAGTTAATAAAATATTTTATTTTATTTTACACGAACGGATTCCTACAATTTCAAGTTATAGTCAACAGATCAGTCAACAGATCAGTCAACAAATTTGAAGCCGGGGGGTAAGGTTGCGACATAACAGCAAACGTTGGGGGGTAAAATTGCAATTATTTCGTTAGGGGGTAAGGGTGCCAATCACCCTAAACCCCAGGGAGTAAAATTGCAGTCTACTCTTTTTTTTAATATGTATATAATAAAAGTCTCCACCATCCTGCAAATGCAAAGGGCAATACCGTCATCTTCCACTCCCCAAAGTCAATCTACCAATAGAAACAAGCTATCAACTTATTAGCAATTACAAAGAAAAAGGATGGGCAATACGGTAATTTACGTCCAAAGTAATTAAAACATCCCATATAAAAATAATATAAGTACATGTACATCTTCTTCTCTTAAGCTTCCAACAGCAACTGCTGAAATTGAGTAACAAGAACATCAAAAGTATTTATCACAGATGCATGCCCAGATTATATGCATATAGATAGATATACATATAGAGAGAGAAACTGGAGAATCTAGAGAGAGAAACAAGCAGTTTGCACCGGAACAATACACACACAATACAGGTACATTCAAACTTTATCTTAACTCATTTACATTTGTTTTCTTTTTCATGATCTTCTTGAATATATGATCTTATTATTATTATTGTTATTATTATTATTATTATTATTATTATTATTATTATTGTTGTTGTTATTATTATTATTATTATTATTGAAACCTCAGATTAGATCAATATATTTTGATCTAATCTACTTAAATTAGGTTGGTTAAATATATCTCTAACGATTTGATATAAACAAATAAGATTCAACAGATCAAAATAGAAGTGAAACGGGCAAAAAGTTGCGCCGCAAGCCGAATTTAAATAGCAAAACTAAGATTTTAAAAGATTGAATTCATCGATCCTCGGGTCACAACATTACTATGCATAGCCGTTGGACAGATTGGATTATTTTTTGGTTCTGGTGCAAACTGCTTTGAAATTAGATTGTGTTTTGGTTTAATCAGGTTCTCCTGTGATGTTGATTGGACTGTAGATAGTTCCAAAGTTTTTAGGAATAATTTTGATTTTGATTTTTATCGAATATTTATTTTGGCACTTTTATCTTTTTTTTTTTTTTTAATGGCCAACAGAATCAATCCCGAGCACTTTCGGGGCACCAATTGGTCCGTGTGACACGTTGAATAGTGTGTCAGTGGTGTTGCTTTAGCTAAGCGTTAATTTTTACATGACATGGTCCGTATGACCCGCCAATCAATGGTATTTTGATAGCATGTCAGTGGTGTTTCTTAGCTAAACATTGATTTTTGTGCGACATATCGTGCGTGTGACACATCATTGACGTCTGGATAGTGTGTGAGTGGTGTTTCTTTAGCTAATAACTAATTTTATTATGAAAATTTACTTAATTTTTGGTTTGTTCTTCTTCCTTTTCAGCTTGGTTTTGAAGCTTCAAAGTAGTAATTAATCAATGGGTTCTATTTCAGAACCAGACCAACAATCAAACAGAAACATAAGAGACACAAAGCCTCCAGGAATCACATTTGTAGAAAGCACTACAAAATCAAACATTTCATTCAAATCCCATCAAGCAATTGTTCTCATAGTTACATTTCTAGCTTACACAAGCTACCATGCTTCGCGTAAAACAACAAGCATTATCAAAAGCGCGTTGGATCCTCAAACGCCAGACGAGACTGAGCAATCCCCCTCATTTTTGCGAAGATCCAACGCGCTTTCGTGGGTTTTGGGGAACGGTTGGGCCCCGTTTAACGGATCAAACGGGACAGTATTGCTTGGAGATATTGACTTGGCTTTCCTGATTGTGTATGCTGTGGGCATGTTCTTTTCGGGACATATTGGTGATCGAATGAATTTACGAATCTTTTTAACAATTGGAATGGTGGGAACTGGTTTGTTTACTTCATTGTTTGGTGTTGGATATTGGGCAAACATTCATGTGTTCTACTACTACTTGATTGTTCAAATGATAGCAGGGTTGTTTCAATCGACCGGATGGCCTTCGGTTGTCGCGGTTGTGGGGAACTGGTTTGGGAAGAGTAAGAGAGGGCTCATCATGGGTGTTTGGAACGCCCATACGTCGATTGGGAACATTTCTGGCTCGTTGATCGCTGCGTATTTCTTGAAATACGGGTGGGGATGGTCAATGGTGGTCCCGGGTTTGATGATTGCGGTTGTTGGAGTTGTTGTTTTCTTGTTTTTGCCGGTTGATCCGGAGTCAGTGGGGGTGGAGAGAGAGGAAGATGAATCCAGACCGCCTAAAAAGGGAGCAACCGAGCCTTTGTTGAGCTCGGACAAGGTCCACCCGGACAAGGAAAAAAGTTCGGCTGTCGGGTTTTTCGAAGCTTGGAAAATACCCGGGGTTGCTCCTTTCGCGCTTTGCCTCTTTTTCGCCAAGTTGGTTGCTTACACATTCCTTTATTGGCTTCCGTTTTACATTAGTCATACAGGTACGTGTTACTGTGTTATTGGTGGGTAGGGGTGGAACCAAAGGGTCAAGGGGGTCCACTAAACCGGAAATTGTATAATTTTTGCTATAAAATCTAAAGTGTTTTCTCTCAAAAACTTGACTTTCTTTTTTTCATTTATATTTTTGTCAAAGGAGAAAGTAACTTAAGATAACCCTCATGATGAAAAAGTTTTAGTTCCACCACTCCTAGCAGTTTTTTTTACTATTTGGGTGAGTTACACACGTGGGTTAAACTAATTGTGTTTTTGACTTTTTACAGCTATAAATGGTGAGTACTTGTCGAGCACTGCAGCCGGGAACTTATCTACATTGTTTGATGTAGGGGGCGTGGTGGGGGGAATCCTAGCTGGTCACATATCTGACCGGCTAGATGCTCGCGCCATTACGGCCGCAAGCTTCACATACTGTGCGATTCCAGCACTATACCTATACCGGAGTTACGGACACCTATCCATGACAATAAACATCATTCTCATGCTAATCATTGGGATGTTTATCAACGGGCCGTATGCTCTCATAACAACCGCGGTATCAGCTGATCTAGGGACCCACAAGTCATTAAAAGGAAACTCTAAAGCACTCGCGACAGTGACCGCGATCATTGATGGGACAGGATCAATCGGTGCTGCTATTGGGCCGGTACTAACAGGTTACATTTCAACTCAAAGTTGGAGTGCGGTTTTCACCATGCTTATGTTGTCGGCCTTTGTGGCGGGGTTGTTTTTGACTAAACTTGTGGTGGCGGAGGTGACGGCAAAATGTAACGATTTACAACGGGGGTCGGGTGATGGCGCTACTCCGTCCGGTGTGGTTGAAGAAGTGTGATTATCTAGCGGTTTTTGGTATATTGGTGATTGTGTGTAAATGAAGATTTTGTGACAATGTGTGATGTGTGGATAAAATTATTTCAATTTATGGTCTTTGCTTCTTCTAAGGAGAAGGAAAGATTAAAGGGCCTTGTATGGTACAATTGTTTTCTCCTAGGTTTTAAGTAGTGGGAGGAGATGATGTGTACTAATGTTTATTATTAATGTTTGTACATGTAATAATAAAAATCATGATTCAAATTACTAAATTTCTTTTTACAACCTTCATATTTTGATCCATTTCACTAACTTGTTTTCCTAAATGTTTGTTCAATTAGTGTAACTCGAGTGTTAGACACATGACATCTAATATTTTGATCCATCAACGTCGCGCGCCTATGTAGATTTGTCTCTCTACATGTAACTCAATCCTGATCAAAACATCTATGTTAAAAAATATAAACAAAAGAGCATTTGATAACTAAAACAAAAATCCCAGTTTTCTAATTTATTTTAACCTAAATTTTCATGTTCTTAATATCTTTAAAACGTTATTAAGAAACCAAACCGGGTATTTGTGCTATACATAAAATACTTATTTAACCCCTTTTTTTTTTACATCTTTTTTATATATATTATATATAAGGCCAAACAAATTACACCAAGATAGCCGGTAAGCGGGCAACAAGCTGCGCCGCTACCCCCTTTTGAATAGCGAAACCTAACCTAGTAAAAACGAAACCCCGATCTCTAGGAGACGAAATGTTGCTGTGAACAACCCGTTGGACCCGTTCAAGAAATCTGATGGCTTCTGGGGCTAGCGAGCCAAAGGTATCAAAGGCAAAAGGGATAAAGGAATGTTGATTATCCTCGCAGGCTTTTGCATGTTTGTCCATTTTCTTCGCTGCCGCCCTTGCAATCGCCTGACTAGGGACAAAACCTGTATCCCGAAAGCCTACAAGGGGGGAGACCCCGGTAAGATCAACACAAGCGTGTTTACCTGCATCCCACCCGAAAACTAAAACGTCCGCGGGGCGCAATGTGGATCTTCCTTCCCTCGGATCTGTCAAAAAGTTTACGGGGGCTTCTTTCTTCACCGAGATCCCCGCCCGTTTGAGGATGTCCGCCAAGACATCCCGCACCCAGTCGTGCCTATACTTAAAACCTGGCAGTTCTTTACAGTGCAGAGCATGCTCCCCAAATTGGTCTAAGCAAGCTTTCCGGCAAATCGGGCATGTCACACCCCTTTCTACGGCGGAAGCACGAGGTGTGATCATGAAAGGTTCTCATTGCATACGAAGAGTAAACATGCTACATGCTCGTAAAATAACATCAAATTCCATGATTTGAAAACATACGTTTAGCGTTTATATCGCCAGACAGCATAAAACATTGTCTTAAAAGTTTACAACTTTATTAAACACAAGCGACATCCACGAGCATAAGCAAGACCACGCGCACATCCATCCTAGTTACCTGAAATACATGTGAGTTTTTGGAAAAACGTCAACATAAAGTTGGTGTGAATTCATGCAGTTTTGCATTTCATGTTTGTATACTTTGTATGAAAACATAGTTTGTGAGTAAATCAAGTTTTCATATATAAATCCAGTTTCATGTGTACACCACGTACATCTGTATAATTCAATTTCTTCTTGAGTACCCCACGTACTTTAAGTATAACTCAATCTTTTCTTGAGTACCCCACGTACTCAAGTATTCATCAATTTTTAGTATGGTATGAATTTCATGTAATTAAAATATTCCTGTAAATATCAGGATTGTTAATGGGTTGCAAAGCCATTAACATGTGACACGTCATAGGAAGTCACCAAACCTAAGGCATTTAATTGGTATATTCTGAGACACAAAAGCACTCCTCGGTTCTCGCCCCGACCGGGAGTGTGGCTGCCAGGCACCCGTTAGATCTAACCTTTTGTTCTGCGGTCTAGGTATATTGTTGATTAATGGTGCTTCTGTACCCTATTCGTGACACTATTTCTCATAACGCATCCTACTTGGTTCTCGTCCTCACCAAGCGCGTTTCTTGTTATCATTTCTCATAGCGCCTCATACTTGGTTCTCATTCTCACCAAGTGCGCTTCTTGCATTTATATCATACCAATTATAAATATTGTACATTTGTACATGTATTTCACCCCCGAAGTTATAAAAACTGAAAACAGTTAAAGAGAAAAGGGGGAGCATGAACTCACAACTTTGCGTTCCTAGCGTCGTAAACTCCACCGGATTTGCTTAATTAACGTCGTAACCTATACGCGTTTTCTTAACGTTAGTCACTAGACTTGCGTCGCACAAGTACAGTCACTCTCTTTTGTATATATTTTTGTGTTAAAAATATTCTTATATTTTTAACTACGTATCTCACTTATATTATTTTCTCCAAAAATAAATATAAGTCTTTTGTGTTTTGCACTTTGCACCCGAATTATGTATCTTGAATGTTGTATGTGTATTTTTATGTTTATACTCCTCATGAGTATTTAGTGTATTTTTAAGTCTTCATACACTAGTATGTATAACACATACTATATACACTTAGCACATAAGTTGGTGATCAAATAATATATATTTTTCTCTCAAAAATATATACTTAATATCCATTTTTATTCTTGAAAATCACCATTTCTCATCACCAAAAATTAGGGAAACCTTGGTAATACTTTTAAATACATTTTTAGGGAATAAGTTTCTCAAAAACTTATATTTTTCTAAGTGTCAAAATTTATAAAAATTTTGACAGAGTTTCCCCTAAAAATGGACGTTTCCCATGTTTTCAAAACATGTGTTTATTTTCTTTTAAATCGTCATCGATCATCAACAACAATTATCAACAATAATCATCAACAATAGTCACTAATTTCTCCATTTCATGAACTTGAATATTTACAAAAATGTGTAGTAACTCACTAGCACATTTAGTAAATCTTTCCATCTTTAAAAATAATTTTAGTTTCTTAAAAACTTTATTTTTAAAGAATATGAAGTTTCACAACTTCTAGTCAAGATTCGCAAAAATACTTCTTTGTTAAATTTTCTTGTGACACAAGTGTCTACACACTTGTTTATTTACTAAAAATGCTTTTAGTTCGGATAAGATCCGGGTTTTAAACAAGACTAATAGTTTTGCTTGGTTCTTCCGAAAAACCACTTGTAGATCTTTAGATCTACTAGCTTTGAACAATATTTTGCAAGTAAAAATACTTTTACACAAGTTCATGTTTCATGTGTGGTAGAGTTTCACCTTTTAACCCTTATATCTTCTAACATAACCTTATGTCATGATCCAAGAACATGACTACATCGGGTTAAATGGTGGTCCGAGCTACCACAATCATAGATCGGGTCTCAATAATCATACATTTCGAATACTACATCATTTACACAACTTATGTGCTATTAACCACCATTTTTAGTGTTTTAAGTAGACTTTAAAACATCATCTTGCATGTTAACGAGTTTTATCCTCTAAAAATCCTTTTAACCACTTTAGATTAGTTCAAATATGAGTTTTAAGCATTATACCTCTAGCTCGAGGCTAGGGAAGAATCTAAGCGCAAATAGGGTGGATAAAAGCAAGGTAGAGAGGTCCTTCGCCTTCCGTTTGCTCCAAGGTTCCTTATATGCGATCTTTAACACTTGTGTGATGTTGGAATTGGATGATCAAACTCAAAAAATGATGGATGGATCTAGGGATGTTTGGCCGTGAGCTTTTAGGGAGAGAGAGAGAGTTGTTTTGTGGATTTGAGAGTAAGAATGATATGGTGGGTTAATGTGGTAACTTATAGATAATTAGCTTGGTCATTAACCGAAGGTCATTATGCATTCTAGATACTAGACAATGGTGATTATAATAATCACAAAGGTACAAAGTATGTCTCCTCTAGTTGGGGCCGGTTAGAGAGGGGGGGGGGGGTACTAGTCCATTTCTAACTAATAGTTAGGTTTATTAGTTAGGTTAAGTTAAGTGCTAACTCGGTTACTAGTGTGTAGTGTGTTACAACGGGTGTTAGGGTATTCAGGGACCCTAACTGGCTCAGAAAAAAATAAATAATGAAAATAACAATATTTTCATGTTCCGGGTATAGTCCGGTCGTTCGGTTACATACCGATTCGTTAAAGTGCTAAATTGCACCTTTTTAGTGTCGTTTAAGCACCTTTCTTGTACTCTTTCAATTCCCAACACTTAGGGAAATATTCTGGATAATAAAACGACATTTCTGCATAATATTTATATGTCTAAATGCTGATTTATTGCTGAATTATATAAATTATGCACTTAAAGTGCGTTTCGGGTGCTTTTTAGCGCTTATATTTGCTTTCGTATTGCATATATATTAACCCTTGTATGTACTCTTGGGTTTTAATGCATTCTTGTTGTCGGACCTACACCTAGGCTCCAATTTTATTGTCTGGCTGCTTTCTGCAGTTCAGTCGACACAGTGTGTCTTACCGGTGAGTTTACTATTATTCTGACGCAACGCTCTCGTTTATGCATAAAGCAATATTTTGTAGTATACAACATGCATGAATTCACTTGTTTAATCATGTGTTCAGACATTGCTGACACTTAAACTCATAATTGCAGTCATTAAGCAATAATTAATGTGTACGGAAATTACCGGTTTGGGCCAGTTGTCACAGGGCATTGCTCATCATCAGGGAACATAGGAATCATGAGCCGATATTTTAAGATAGCACGGTATTCAACGGCTGACATCTTTTGGCCTAAGCCCTCGATGGGGATGACCGATAGAAAATCTTGGGCGTGGGGGCCCCGCAAGCATTCTAGGACGGCGTTCTAACGAGGGGTCGTACAGAAATCTGATCCAATATTCTGAGCGATACGACAAAACAGAGCACTCGCCAAAGTCTTCTGGGTCTTCGGTGGGGCGGTGTCCTTGTTAGCGAAACCGCCAATATCCAAATCCGGGAGGTGTCTATGCAACTCCCCCAGAGCCATGTCATAATCCCCATCCATTCCAACAACCTCACTCTCGCGCAAGATGTGATCTTGCAGCCCCCACGATTGAGCTCGCGAGGCAACAAAACCGTAAATGGAGACATCCATGGCGGATAGAAGCCCCATGGTTTTAGTTTTTTTTTCTTGTAGCTTTCGTTCGTTAGTTCTTTTATAAAAACTAAATACATGGCTGCCTTTAACCTTTTTTTCGACATTTGATTCAAATTTTATTGAAATCAGAGTTATATTCAAAATAGCGCTCCGCTGACGAACCAAGCCGGTACCGACTGAACGACATCGGTAATGATATCGGAGACAAAACAGACGATCGATATTCAGTAGCAACCATGCTACTTTCCTTATCCTTTTGCACATATGTTCAAATACAGTCGGTGATGTGAATCTGTGATAGATTTGATTGATCCATTTATATCTTCTTGGCTTCCTACTTCCTTGCAATTTCATAATTAAGCTATATTTAGAAATAATATTTTTTTTTATAATATGTTGTATATCTTCTTGACTTCCTACTTCCCCTTGACAATATACATATGGTTTGAGGCAGGTTAACGTACAAAATGGCTTAACAAAATGGCTTAACGTACATTGCGTACGCGATTGTATTTTCAACGTGCGATTTAATTCTTCAACATGCGATTTGTAAAAATAAAAACATCCGAGATTACTCCAAATATACCTATAAATTCTTCAACATGCGAAATTACTCTAAAAATAAAGAAACATGAATTACTCCAAATAACATATTCACATAAAAATAACATGCGAAATTAATTATGCCATTTACTCCAAATAAAAATAACATGCGAAGTTACTCCAAAGTACTCCAATTTAATTCTTCAACATGCGATTTCCACTTTTACGTATGCGCTTTTTTCATATAACATGCGATTTCTAATCGCGTACATAATGTACGTTAAGGCCAATCGTACGATACACAAATTTTTCTATATGGTTTTATAATAATTTGTTTTATGCATATCAGCCAATTAGGATTTAGGGAGTAGACCATAAAGCCTTTTCCTGTTGCCCAGACTGGCCCAAATACTATCACTTAATGGGTTATTTGGGGCTTTGGGCTATTTATAACTATAAGGTATATGGGTTGGTACTTGTAACTTGGCATTGCCTTATTAGCCTTTGTAATAGTGGTCAAGAACTCAAGATTTCCTACATCGGACAACCTAAGATGTGGTTATGCACTTAAATTACTTATGCGTTATGCCATATCCATATAGAAACAACATTAATGTGGACAAGAAAATGCAACTCTAGTTTGGATATATATTAACTTAGGGGCTGTTTGGTAGCCTCTGAATGGTCATTAGGCTACCAAACAGCCTCTTTGTATTTTCATGAAAATTCTTTATGGGTCTAACGAGTAGAAACATATACTTTTGAAAAATAGGAAAATGGTTTATATGTAAATATAACTAGTATGGTCACAAGTCAACTTCTTTTTATATATACCTGTCCACGTGATTATTATTTGACAACCAATATATTAGGAAAAAGAAGTTTTATGGAACACAATTATAATTTAATAATTTTTCATAATATTCATTTGGTATGGAAAAGTGCTTTCTAGCTGTAATGTTTTTGTTTGTTTTTGTATGTGTTTACGAGTCACCTTATTTTATGTTATGGTTACGGCGTTCTTTCGATAACACTTAGAAATTTGGAATAAAATTAGATTATTATTTTAGATTGTATTTAAACTTGAGGGTAGAATTGAATAGTAAAAAAATAATAATAACTTTGTTTCCTTAATACATACATTTATATATAAGTTTAGCATTTTATTTAATGTTTAAACTAATAATTTAGACAAATTGGAAAATAATAATCCCATCTTTTTGAAATTGGCCGATAATAATCCCAAGTCAGTTATTAGCCAATAATAATCCGATTTCGTCCAATTTTTTTATAAAATAGTCTGCCTTTAAAATAAGCTTAACGGAGTTAAGTGTTTTTCCGAATTACAAACTGATGTTTTAGGGCTTTTGATTAGAACGAGGATACGAGTCGATTAATGTAAAACTTACCTCGAAATTGTGTTCGAAATGGCTTGAATTTTGTTAATTGGAAGTTAAACACCCGAATTGAAGCACCGTTTTTGTAGGTTGGGGGCATTATTTCGAGGTAAGTTTTACATCAATCAACTTGTATCCTCGTTTTGATCAAAAGCCCTAAAACATCGGTTTGTAATTCGGAAAAACACTTAACAACGTTAAGCTATTTTAACGGCGGACTATTTTACAAAAAAATTGGACGAGGTCGGATTATTATTGGCTAATAACTGACTTGGGATTATTATCGGCCAATTTCAGAAAGATTAGATTATTATTTTCCAATTTGCCAATAATTTATATTCATTGCAAACTATTCTTTGCATTTTCTAAGTTCTATAGTAAATTATGTTATTATTTGGAATCAAATCCCTTACCCAAACCCAAATCTTGGTTGTAAGTTGCCATTACTTCGTGGATTTGATTTTTAACAACTTTAGATTATTATTATTGATGTTGCATATATTTATGAAATAATGCTTTTACCATCAAGTAGTATGTGTAGGCCACAATGAAAATGTCGAATTCGAATAATCAGGTCGATTTGGTTCATAAGTTTTAGATTCGAATTCGATTTGAGAATCGAATTTCCAATTTAGTTTGGATAAAGTCCCGGTTCGAATATTCGAAATCCGAATTGGAATTAGGTTTGAGTCAAGATAACATCGTGGGTTTGATTGCGATTTTAAGATAGTTTAAATGATACAAATATATATCTTAGAAACCGAAATCAAATATGATTTTACCTTTTTTTGAAAAGAAAAAAAATCTGATTTTATGATTGTATTGGAAACTTTCCTAGTTGAAATGCCAACCTACATGATCTATAGAATATTAAAAACTCCAAAATACGTTTTATTAAAATTAATAGATTTGCTAAATCTATGGAAATAAAATAAAATAAAAACACGCTCTATAAGCTATAAATATAAAATATATATTTTATATTAAATATTAAATTACTTAATAGTTTTAAACTTTAAAGCATTCACATTAAGTCAATTTATGTTGGCTAGACTAGAACGTGTGTAAATTAACATGACATCATCCCCAAATTACACTAGCTTTTTCTTTTTTTCTTTTCTAAAAATGGGGTCTCTTCTCTATATTTAAGGCAACTACATGACTTTTATGCCTATTTTCGATACGCTTAAAATAAACATTGCATTTACCCATTATAAATTAACAACATTGTAACGCATAGAATAGTTGTACTCTTTGCTTAGGGAGGTTTTTAAAAAAGTTTCATATAATTACAATTTTAATCTCCCATTATAAATTAACAACATTGTAATGCATAGAGTAGTTGTACTCTTTGCTTAGGGAGGTTTTCAAAAAAGTTTCATATAATTACAATTTTAATCTAAAACTATTTTGGTTGTTTACTTTTAATCCCAAAGCTTTCTATCTTTGTCAATTTAACCTTATAATTTTTTTACTTTCAACTTTGGTACCCTATGCTCTTCATATTTCGCAAAAATTCCGTTTTACGTTTTGTTCTAAATTTTGCGATTTAACACAACGCAACGTTCATGCGTGGTTCAACGTTTTTTACGTTTTGTTTTACGCTTCGTTCTAAATTTTGCGAGTTAACATTACGCAACGTGCATGTGTGGTTCAACGTTTTTATGGTCGTCTAATTTTTCCCGTTTGATAGGTTCATCGTGACGCACGGGTCCTAAATCAACTTAGTTATTATTTTCTATGTTTTATGTTTCGGTCTAATTTCTCTGCATTAACACGTCGCAACTTCAGTGTTGGTGGTCGTTGGCGGTGCTGTGGCCTTGGTGCTATTTGTCACGGTTTTACGCCCCCACCGCAACGCGGGGGATTAATACTAGTTTAGTATAAATTGAATTTGAGGTAGTTGGAATATGAATATTTTTTTCGTGACTTATCCTCTTTACAATCATGTGAAATGCAACGAAAACAAAAACGAGTTGGTTAAAAAGGGGGGAATGATGTACATATAGATACATTCCTAAAGCAGAATTTCACATTAATCAGAATAGTTGAATGTGTACATGTGTTGTATATTTTAATATTTATAAACTTTTGGGTGTGCAAAAATCAGTTTATTGTCGGTACCAAATAATGTATCAAGAACGGATTGAGGATTGTTATATTTATAAACTTTTGGGTGTGCAGATAATGCATTTAGAATTTCTGAAAAGCCAATTCAATCTCATGTTATATCTGTCAATCCCTATGTACAATTACATTACATAGCTGTATCGGGTTGAAGGGCTTCAGACTTGTGAGTTGAAGAAGAGGACCCATATTTATCCATGTAAAAAACATGAACCATAACCCACATACACTTCAAATCAGTAACCCGAACACAACCCTTTAACCAATTTATCTTAACGTGTTGATAGGTTGGCTATAGTAAACAAGTTGTAAACCCGTTAATCACTTTGGTATTTTGTAAAAAATTGAGTTAAATCGATCATAAACAGGTTAGCGTATAATTAATAGGCTGACCTATTTTATTAAACAAGCTAGTATGTCTGTGTCGTGTTTCGTTAATTAAACAAATCAACCCAAACATAATACATTTAATTCCATATATTATACACCATAACTCAAAACCTGATTAACTTTATATCAGGTTCAATAGGGGTGTTTAAAACTGGATATCCGAAATTTTCGGATACCAGATTTCATTATCCGATCCGTATCCGAAAATTCGGATACCCGATTGGATAGTGAATCGGATATCCGAAAATCCAACTTTTTATTTATTTTTTATTGTTTTTTCATATTCGGAACCGGATATTTCGGATAGTTTCGGATATCCGAATATAAGTTTTCAGTTATTTTTTGGATATTTCGGATATTTTTCGGGTATCTTCAGATATTTTTCGAATATTTCGGATATTTTCGGATACTTCGGATATTCAGATATCCGAAAAATAAAAAATAAATTTTCAGATATCCAAAAATTTAGATATTTCGGATTCGGATAGTTTTGAACACCTGTAATATTCAAACGTAATTCAAGACGTGGCAACCTAAGGCCTTATGGAGTGGAGCGGCAAACTCCTTCGGCACCGCCATTTGCCGATCGGTGAACAAATGCCGACACTTTTGTTTACTGAATATTGGGGTGAAATCGGTGATCCTTCACCGATTCGGTGAAGGTGAAGGAAAGGGGGAGTGTGGTGTGATCAAATTCTTCTCAACCAATCACAATTTTTTTTTTTTAATATTTTACCAATTCATGAAGTGTCTAATCATTGCCAACACTTTTGAGCATAGTTTAAACAATTTTTATTGAATGATATGGCACACTCTCTCATTAGTTATTTTGAAGTTTACCATTTTCAAATGTTTAACCAGTTTCTACACCTTTTGACACACAACCCTTAAATTTTAATGAAAGAAACCACACAGAAAACGAAATTATACCGAACAAAGTTCGTAAATCAATAAAGACAAGAAAAAAGAAAAAAAAAAAAAATAGAACCGCAAGAACATGAAGATAATATTACATATTCACCTTTTCCATTTCATTTATATTTTTCTCACTGTTTCCCGCAAAATTTGCCCTAATTCTCTCTCTCTAATCTCTCTCTCTCTGTGTGAAGATCGGAGAATTTTCCGGCAAGACTTCACGTTTTCGTCGTGAATCAATACAGGTTCCGTTTGTTTTCTTTACCTAATCCATCATAATTTCATATTATAGTATAATCTAGATGCAATCAGCTCATCAACATAATATGCTTCATGCTTGTTTGTTAATTGTTGTCTACTTGCTCGATTTGTATGTAAGCCGTAAGCGAATCTGTATATGATGTTAATTTCGTTGTTTGATTGTTCTGTTTGTTGATTGCTAGGGTTTCTATGTTGCTAGTTTGACTTTTGGAATTGGATCTAGATTGATGCTTGTAGTTGATGTTATGTTGTTATTGTTAATTGTTTTCACTTTTCAGTTATTTGTGAAGTTTTGGATTCGATTTAGTTAGTTAGAATGATAGATCAATTTGAAAGTTAGTGGCATCTTTTGTTTTTGTTTTGATCATGTAGTGGATTGTGTTGGTGAGGTTTGAGATAGGTGAGCTTTGCGTTGTTAACTCGATGTGTATTTGTAGTATTATGCAAATATCATCACTGGAAGACTGGTAGTTTTCGTCGAGATTTGAGTCATTTGACATACTTAATCAAATGCTACAATTCCTATTTTGCCTGATGGACTCTGTGTTTCATTTTCATAAAGTATAATTCGTTAAAATGATCTTTATCTTCGTGCTTCTTATTAATAGACGAGGATGACGTGAGAAGATTAGGTGAATTGTGTAGCAGTGTAGGTTTGTGCACCGAAGAGAATTAGATGTTAGGTGGCCATAAACATCTCGACCATATAGAGGACCATGGCTAAATGGGATATGTTCATATGCAATATCTTTCATAAGTAAAAAATATAATGTAATAAGAGTATAAGACCAATAACACAACTGCTGAGACGCTGGTCCACATTGGACTCGATTTGAGTTAGTATAACTTTTAGTCATGCGGTAAATAGTATCCGAAGCTAATCAGTTAGAATATCATGATGCTTACTAGAAGTATGTTTTTTTCAGCTACTTTCATTGGTTATCATCGGGGTTTGTTTTTATTTAGATCATAAGTGGTATGATAGTTATAGATGCATAGATGTTTTGTTTGCTTTCCAAAGCATGTTTTGGGAAACATGCTTATAGTGAGATCTGATGTATCAGTTACTAATATCAAATCATCTGATGCAGGTCACATATACTGAGATCTGATCTCGGGAGCTACTCTGAAGGGTCCCTTATGGGAGGTGTACAAACTAACTTATAGTTTGTGGGCTTCTCCATAATTTTTTCATAGTGACCAGTTCAGCGGGCAAAAGGGGGATCATGTATATTTTTATCTCATGAAATCCTCGAACTCTTGTTGTCCCGATGAAGTTTTCCTTGTATCCCATGGGTGTGGGCTATTTAGCCGTTTCAGCAGTCTGTACCGTATTGAGCTTTAT
Organism: Helianthus tuberosus; assembly: GCA_030545235.1. Taxonomy (NCBI): domain Eukaryota; kingdom Viridiplantae; phylum Streptophyta; class Magnoliopsida; order Asterales; family Asteraceae; genus Helianthus; species Helianthus tuberosus. Next base: position 3,737,412 of record CM060370.1, read on the forward strand.
CGGCCTCCGATACTGGTCAGAGCTTTCGTATGTGAAACTAAAGTCTGATGGTTTGATGGGTGAAGATCTTCTTCACCCTGGGGTTGCCAATCGCGTACTGGATTTATTGTTGGGTTCTTATACCACTTTTGCATTGGTGGTCAATTTTGTTCTCAACGTTTTTATGCTGGTCATCTTGTCTCTTAAGGTATTCAGGTTTTTTGTGTCTTATATATGCATTAATACAAGTAGAGACGTGCATGCATTTATTTCTTCATAGCCATTGAATTTAAGTAGTGTCTAGAGAAGTCATGGAGTGAGCAATAACCGAACCGTTAACCGTTAACCGAAACTGAACCGAAAACCGATTAACTAAAAACTGAATTAACGGAAAATTGGTTATTGTCTTTTTTGTACCCTTGGTTAACTGAAATTAAACCGAACCATTTGTATTGTCATTTATTTCTAGCTTTTATACCTCCCTTTCATGTATTTCATTTATTTATACATCTATTTCATGTATTTATATACCTCCATTACATGTATTTCTAAGCAAAATTTTTAGCCCAAGTTTGGTTTTGGTTTTGGTTATTAACCGAAAACCGACAAACTAACCGAATTAATTGTTCTCTTCGTTACATACTGTATCCTGGTCTTTCTTTGATTAAACATTTCTTCCTGCAGACACTATTTTTTGTTGAGCTGCAAGCGGCTGAATCTCGGAAATTGGTGGAGCGGTTAGTTAATTATGTTATCTACAAGGTACGCAGTAGCTTCTTATCAATTAGATCGTGGTTTTGATATTCAGCTTCATATATATATATTATATACATATGATGTGTTTACGTAGCTTGCTATGATCATTTCGACTATTTGGCCAACTATGTTATCCAGAACTTATGTTAACTTAATATACTAATTAATCTCCAATTGCTGATTTACTAATACTATTGATGATGTCATCACAGGGAACATTTCTTCCGTTGATAATCCCACCAACAATAGTTCAAGCAGGACTGTGGTCAACATGGCTGACTGTCTTATGCTCTTTAAAGGTATTATTATTGTTATTGTTATTGTTGTTGTTGTTGTTGTTATCATTTAATACAGTGCCGTTTTAGAGTTATTTGTGGGGATGTGAATACTTGGAAAGCTTTGTGGTTTCTATTTTTATTTTTACTTATACAGATGTTTCAAGCAATAGCCAGGGATCGCCTTGAACGTTTGAACGCCTCTCCTTCTGCAACTCCTTGGACTTATTTCCGTGTATATTCCGCTTTGTTGCTGGTTGTCACTGTCGACGCAGTCTGGTATTTACTAAAAAGTTTTCTATTTCATGAATCTCAAAAAGTATATGGATGATCCCTGTGGTTTACCAAAATTTTGGATTTGGTCCCCAGCTTTCTAAAAGTACACGTATGGTCCCTGTGGTTTGCACTTTGTAACACATTTAGTCTCCACCCAACAAATCTAAAGGTTTTAGCAGGTCCAAGTTAGGGACTAAATGCATTACAAAGTGCAAACCACATGGACCATCCATGTACTTTTGAAAAAAAGCTAGGGACTAGATGCGTTTCAAAGTACAAACCACAGGGACCGTTTCGTGTACTTTGGGAAAGCTAGGGACCAAATCCAAAATTTTGGTAAACCATAGGAACCATCCGTGTACTTTCCTCTTAAATTATATTGGATGACTTTGCCTCAATTTGAACTATAACTTTGCATGTTAGAAACTTCGCTTAGAGTTCACGATCATAGTCGTATTCTGCCCAAAGTACATGGATGGTCCTTGCGGTTTACCAAAATTTTGGCTTTGGTCCCTAGCTTTTTAAAAGTACATGTATGGTCCCTGTGGTTTGCACTTTGTAACACGTTAAATCTAAAGGTTTTAGTCTTTTAGTAGGTCCAAGGTAAGGACTAAATGCGTTACGAAGTGCAAACCACATGGACCATCCATTTACTTTTGGAAAAAGCTTGGGGCTAAATGCGTTACAAAGTGCAAACCACCGGGACCATTCGTGTACTTTTGAAAAGCTAAGGACTAAATCCAAAATTTGGTAAACCAGAGGGACCATCCGTGTACTTTCCTCTAAATTATCGTGAATGACTTGTCCTCAATGTGAAGATTCTGGTTTAACTAATATTTCTAGTTCTACATGATTTGTTACAAAATGTATTTCCATTGAGACCGCTTCACCGCCTGAAATGATGTTAACATAAGAATCAAAAGTGGTGATTCTTTTGATTCTGTTATTACAGAAACTAAAACATCTATTTTCAAGTCTGCATTTCTAGTTGGAAGCTCACGCGATATACTTGGTTAAATCGAATTACAAACTTCAAAATATTTTTGACATGTTGTCTGAAGAAGTAAACAGTTGAGACCTTTATTCGTGTTTGGACAATAACTATGAGTATCTGAATAATGTGATTTTGCTGCTTTACAATATTTTCTTTCACGATCTTCTTGAAGGGCTTATGTCACATCAACTCTGTTTTTGGTAGCATTTTCATGCTTATTTGTCTCCTATATTCTTTACTTCAATTTGCAGGATACGGACGTGCCTACTCATATACCGAAGAATACCATCATCTATGTTTTTGTTATTATTCTTTGAACCACTTAGCGTAGCTTTCGAAACACTTCAGGTACATTGATCTATATTATCTTCTTTTTTATGTTAATTTTCATAACATGAATGATAATTATTTTGGGTCTACATCTTGGTTTAGGCCATTTTGGTTCATGGCTTTCAACTGCTTGATATATGGCTACATCACTCAGCAGGCAGCACCTCAAATTCCAAAATATCAAAGCTTTTGGATACGTCAACAGCAGGCAAGGCATTAATTATTCTTTCTATTATCTGATGTTTCAACTAAAAACTAGGGGTGCAAATGAGCCGAGCTAAGCCCGAGCTCGACCAAGCTCGAGCTCGATTAACTTATGAAAGCTCGGCTCGATTCGAGCTTTGTTTTCAAAGCTCGAGCTTTGCCCGTTGGTATTTTCTCAAGCTCGAGCTCAACTCGTTTATTACCTGGTAATTAATATATTAAATAAAAACAATATAAATAATGGATTCTGTTAGGCTCGCGAGCTTGATAATTGAAGCTCGGGCTCGTTTACTAAACAAGCTTAGTTTTAGGTTCGGGCTTGGCTCGTAAACAAGTTTAAATGAGCTTGGCCTCGGCTCGTTTACTAGACAATTTCAAATAAGGGGTAATGTTATTATATATTTATAAAAACTAATATTACTTTAAGTCTTTAAGGCTCGATAAGGCTCGATGAGCCCGACAAGCTTCACATGCCAGGCTCTAGCTCAGGCTCGATAAATAAATGAGCTTTATTTTAGGCTCAGGCTCGGCTTGGGATCGATAACGCTCGGCTCGTTTCGAGCTTTTTCTCGAGCCGATCTCGAGCAGCTCGCGAGCCACTCGGCTCGTTTACACCCCTAGTTTCAAGTTTGTATGACTTAGATTCCTTAAATTCCATGTCTGACCTTTGTATTCTGTACATGATGCTTATGTCCAGGTTCATTGTGGGAATGGAAGAGTGTTATTTTAAGGAATCTTGGCTTTTTTCTTGATATTATGACTTTGTTAATGGCTTTTGGTCATTATGTGTATATTTGGCGGCTTCATGGCATGACATTCCATCTTGTAGATGCAGTTCTTTTCTTAAATATACGTGTAAGTTCTTTAATACCCACCCGAAAAACAAAAAAAATACAACATGCTATTTTTGCTTATTAATTTTATGTGATAGACAGGCCTTGTTAAGTGCAATCGCAAAGCGTATCAGAGGGTTTGTAAAGTTAAGGATAGCTTTGAGAACTCTTCACGGGGCTCTCCCCGATGCAACATCCGAAGAGATACAATCTTATGATGATGAATGTGCAATTTGCCGGGTAATCATATTAACTTTAGTTTTGTTGTCCTTGGGCATGTAAACAAACCGAACAACCACTACATAGGCATGTATGTGTTCGCTCATTTGAATTTAACCGAACACGAACATGAACATATAATCGAACAATTTTTTTCCCCGTGTTCGTTCATCAAGGAAATGAGCATGTTCGTGTTCGTTCATTTTTGCTCGTTTAAAAACTAAATGAACAGTTTACAAACGTAAACGGACACAAACGGACATAAACAACAAACTTAAATGAACATAATTAAATAAACATAAACGTCAATGAACATAACACAAATGACCCCAATTGAACAAACATAAACAAATATAATTTAACATTAATGAACACAAATGAGCAAGTCTAATACATTATAATTCATCCGAAAACACATCTAAATTCGGGTTCATACATACTAACGATAATTAGTTTTTTATATGTAAATAATAAATAAATAAGTGATCAATTACAATAAGTTCAATGGGAAAACCCATTTTTGCTACTTAAAATCCAATTACTAATTAGTTATATTTATATAAGTAGTTGGAAAGCCCCTCTTATGTTTATATTTATATGAAAATAACTATTTATGTAGTTATTAAAATTTTAAACGAACAAACGTAAATAAAAGAACATAAATGAACGTTCATGAACATTAATGAACGAACACAACATGTGTTCATGTTCGTTCATTTAATTAAATGAAGAATTTTTTTTGTTCATGTTCGTTCGTTTATTAAATAACAAACATAAACGGACTTCCCGCCGAACAAGTTCATTAAGAGTTGATGAACATTCGGTTAGGTTCGTTTACAGGCCTAGTTGTCCTATTTAAAGCTGCTCTATCTGATGACTCTTGTCATTACACCCTGGTTATCTTCAGGAACCAATGGCCAAGGCTAAGAAGCTCTCGTGCAATCATCTTTTCCATCTTTCGTGTCTGAGATCTTGGTAGTAATTTCATATATATATATTTTAATTAAAGTTGCTGTGTCGTTATGTGATGATTAATATGTTGAGTTGGCATGCTGATACGTGATACCAGGTTAGACCAAGGTTTAAGTGACACCTATTCCTGCCCCACGTGTCGAAAACCGCTCTTTGTGGGCACACCCGAAGGAAATTCTGTGCCTCATTCTGGCGATGTTTCAAGTGACGAACAACTTGCCCGCCAGTTAAGCTCTACACTTGATCTACAAAATGCTCCTACTGGTGTAATCCCAAATCAAATTCAGACCCCTTTTGAACGTGACGATTGGAGGTTTGCTCCTAAATTAATCGAAAACATTTTCTGTGAAAAAAATAAGAGTAAAATGCCATTTTTGCCCCTGAGGTTTGGCTAGTATTGCGACTTTCGTCCAAAGGTTTGTTTTTCTGTATCTGGATCCAAAAGGTTTGAAATCTAGCTATTTTCATCCAGCTCATTAACTCCATCCATTTTTCTCAGTTAAGTCAGGGGTATTTCTGTCTTTTTTGTTAACTTAAAGGGCAATACGGACTTTTTCAGGGGTATTTGGTCCTTTTACATAAAGTGAAAAAAGACCAAATACCTCTTGACTTAACGGAGAAAAATGGATGGAGTTAACGAGCCGGATGAAAAAGACAAAGTTTCAAACCTTTTGGATCTAGATGTGGAAAAACAAACCTTTGGACGAAAGTTGCAAAACTGGCCAACCTCAGGGGCGAAAATGACATTTTACTCCAAAAAAAACATCTATATCTGAAAGATATATTTCTTCATTTTCACTGCATATGTCATATAGGGGGTCAGGATCAGAATCGGGTTGGCTGGGGTTTGATGGGTCGGATCCATCTACAGCTACAAGACCCGCGGGTCTGGGAAGAGTTCAGATGATGATGAGGCAACTTGCAGCTGTTGGTGAAACTTATGCCCAAACTGCCCTTGAAGATTCTTCATGGAATCTGTGGCCTATAAGTCCATCTCAGGCTAGCACATCTACTTCAAGTTCAAACAACCCTTCTACCAGTGGTATAAGACATCGAGGGCATGCTGGGGGTTCACTCGCTACGAGTACCCCGCGTGTTTCAGATGATGACTTGTCACATTTACTTGCAATGGCGGAAACAGTTCGTGAAGTGCTTCCACATGTACCAGATGAGTTAATATTGCGGGTATCATTTCTTTTCTTACAGAAGTCAATATTTTTAATCTGATGTGTGTTATAGGTGGTTAGGTATTAGGGGAGATGGTAATTTCAAACCATTTGCTTATAATCTGATCGATTCCAATCGCTAACCGGTCAAACTGACAGATTAAATAAATTGAAAAGAAACGCAAACTGTAAAAAGAAACGGTCAAATGGTTTGAATGCTGCCCAACGTGGGACCGATATTTGAGATATAGGTTATCTCGGTGAGATATCGGTAATTTTAATATCATGCAGAATTTATATATATAGCAATTTCAGGGCCGTCTCCGAAAATCCCAAAAAATTTTTTGGCCCTGTTCGAGATAAAAAATTTGGGCCCTATTCGCAAATCTTCATATAACATAAACTCATCAATCATTCAATTATACTAGAACTTTGAGTTTCTTTTGAAAAAAAAACTTGTGTATTCGGTTTTGTTTTACTTCGTCCGCCTTTCTTTTCTTTTCCTCTAGCTTCTTCCTCTTACGTTTTTGATGGCCGGATAGGTGTTTGTATTTAGGAACGGGAGGCATAATTTCTACATAAACAACAGTAAACTAGAAATCATTCAATTATTCATTATTCATAACAGTAAACTAGAAATCATTCAATCATTCATTATTCATAACCGTTTAATCAATCTAATTATCTAAATAAACAACATTAAACATTTAAACTAGAAATCAGACTCGAAACAACAGTTACTGAATTCTGAAATCTGATTATCTGAATCTGAAAGTGAAATCTGTTGAACAGTAACATCATTAACCTGAATGTTATTTCAATGTTCGTTATTCGTTAATCACTTAATCTGAATGTTTTTCAATTTTCGACAAACAAATAAATAATCTGAATGTTATTTCAATTTCGACAAACAATAAATTAACAAACTTGGACAAAGTAAAATTGGGCCTTTAATCAGGTTTTGACAAAGTTTGGGGCCTGTAAAAAAATTGGGCTAATATATATAAAGAAAACATAAAAAAATTTGGGCCCTTTAATTATTTGGGCCCTGTTCTCAAGCACACTCTGAACACCCTTATAACCGGCCCTGAGCAATTTAACACTAACAATTTAGTGATATATCGGTCATTATCGCCGCTAATGTCGGTACCAATATTTAACATGGGACCGATAACCGATATATCACCGATATTAACGGCATAGTTGTTAATGCATAAAACACTCTAATTTTTTTTATATAAATAAGTTAGATTAGGGTCAAATTGTCTAGAAAAAAGTAATCATCTTTCTTGACAAATGGTGAAATGGGTTGAAAGTTGGTTGTCCTTTGGAACAGATGCCTTCGATGCGTACTAATCAAAAGAAAGTATTGAAATAATATAACTTTTGTAATCATACTCGCCGCACTAGTTATTTGTAAAAGAAATTGTAGGTGGTTGGGTGTTTTAATTGGATAACTTTGACTTGTTAACTCCCTTAATCTTGAGTTTAGGATTATGATCCAGTTTATGCAAGCTTGGGTATTTATAAAGTGAAAATTGTGGTGAAAACTGAATTGGTTTGAATTGTGCAGGATTTGCAGCGAACAAATTCAGTGTCTGTTAGTGTGAATAATCTTCTTCAAATGTAACTTCCTGAAAAAAAGTGTGGCCATGTGTAAGATTTATTCTAATGTATATAGAAAGGGTCTACACAAAATAAAGTTCAACTATATAGCCCTGTGCTGTTGTCTCGTCGGTGGTTTAGACTATAAATAAAATCAATTTTATCTATTCACAGCTCTTATTTGTTTCGGTAAATCATTAAAGTGGGGATGTAATTTACAGAACGATATATACTAATATCTTTCTCCTAGAGTGGTACATTTATATACTCATTAGTGGCAATGGAGTAGGGAGTCGGGGAGCGGATGGGAACAACACACCCTTGGTTTTGGGGTGAAAAGTTTCTACCGAAATTGGCCAAGTTCTCAGTGGTTCTTGGGGAGAAAGGGGAAGGGGAAAGTGGGGAAAAACGAAAAAGGGGGGGGGGGGGGGGGGGGGGGGGGGATCTAGTTTTTAGGAAATTTGGGGAAAATTGAGACAACATTGTGCATTTGGGGGAAAAGTGAAGAAAAAACTGATGTTGCGTTGATATGTCACACGGGAAAATCTGGGGAGTCTAGGACATGTGGACGACTCCCTCCTCCCTTGATGTACGTGGTTCATTAGCGATACACTCATTAACTTGTGGTTCATTAGCGATTTGGGGAAACCTCGTTTTGATTCTTTGTTTTGCTTCGAAAAATTCATAGTAAAAAAGTAATGGAATCGACTTTAGAGAAGTGATTTGATTTTGTGAAGAAATTTAAATATACGAGAGTCGGGAAAAAATGTATGAGATTAGTTTCCGTTAGTGGGTTGTTTCAAAACAAAACAAAAAAATGTGTTTGAAATTCTACCTTTGATGTCTTCAATTTACTTACTAACTTTTTAGATAATTATAATCAACTAGTAGATGCCCCGCCCGCGTTGCGGGGCAATGGCCAAATAATTCCCAATCAATTAAAAAAAGACTACTATAATTTTGCTATGAAAAAAAAAAAAAAAAAAAAAACGATGATAAGACCGTAATTTTGGGTTAAGGGCAAAACTGTAATTTTTCAGGACTAATGAGCCCGTGTTAAGCAGCTAGAGTTATGCGCCGCCCGCGTTGTGGGGCGCTAAACCGAGTATTTCTTAGGTTAATAACATGTACGCCTTTATGTCGGTTAGGTATACATGCTACCTATAACACGATATTAAAAAAGACACATCAAGTTAACCAATTAAAGAAAAACAGTACCATAGTTAAGATAATTTTTTTTAACTAAAACGATGACAAGCGTGTAATTTAGAGTTGGGTGCAAAACAATAATTTGTCAGGACCAATTAGCGAGTGCTAGCCAGCTGTTTGACATGAATAAAAACAAAATTAAGTCAACAAAGTAAAATAAAACACTACCATGATTTTGCCAAAGAAAAAAAAACGATGGCAAGATTGCAATTTTTAGCGGAGGTAAAATCGTAATTTTAAAGTGGAGGTAAAATAATATTTTGAACTGAGGACAAAACCATTTTTTTTAAATGGGGGCAAAATCGTAATATTTTAGCTGCGGGCAAAATCGTAATTTTTAGCTGGGGGCAAAATCTTAATTTTAAACTGGGAACCAAATCGTAATTTAGCAGGACTCTAGCTGAGGGCAAAACCATAATTTTATTTTGAACTGGGGCAAATTTGTATTTTTTAACTGACGGTAAAATCGTAAATTTAAGCAAGAGACAAAAGCAAAATTTTATTTTGAATCGAGGGTGAAATCATAATTTTACACATGGGATAAAATTGTAATTTGGCATCACCTATAAATAACTATTATATGAAAAAAAAATTCAAAACTTACCGTCAAAAGTGGCCAACCACTTATCAAAACTATTGCCCGATGACATCATCCACTTGAGAATGTATATGTTGAAAATGGTTCCATGAGTCATCTAGGTTCCAAAAAACGATGTTTGGTATGCTGGCCTTCAAGCTACATGGATAGGGTTTAGATGGATTAAGTTGGTCTCAAGCTCGATTTTGTGACAAGCTTTTGTCAACGTGGGGCATTAAGGAGCGTTAAACAACGTGGGACATTAAGGAGCGTTAACCATTACACAAGTATATAAAATAATATATAATTTTTAGGATGTTGGGGTTGTTATTAAACCTCTTCACGTCCCTACAATGCTCATTATACATGATCTAATATGATTATAAACTAGTTATACAAGTAGAACATAAATATACATTGTTTATAAACTCAATACGTACTAACTAGATTATTTTAATTTTTTAGTGAACTTGTATTAGCTATATATTTATAGAAAAAGTTTTTAACTTTTATATTGATTTCGAACAAATAATTATATATAAGCATACAAGTTCTTTTTTCTTTCTAGAAGATTAGCTCAAATCCACCACTTATGGCCTAGTGGTAGGGTGACTTGGGTTCTCCAATGAGACTCAAGTTCAATCCCCATTTGTGCATTTGTGCCACTTTGGTGGATAAGACAATGATAGATAGAGCCTAGCCTTTTTGCAGAGGTGTCAGGCTCTATCCTGAGTCAACTCGGGTTTTCGTCCCACCGTGTGTTACGCCAGAGAGTTCTGCTCTTGTGGTGGCACAACGACTATCAAGTGGCAGCCGGCGGTATGGTTTCTCGGGTGAACGCCCAAGCCAAACACTGGAGCAACGGGGCTCTCCAATTTAGGAGTGCGGTAGCCTAATTTTCAATGTCATCTCATCAACTATACATAAGATTGTAGTCACAAGAGTAATCTTTATATTAAAAATTCACAAAAAATGATTGTAATCACAAGAGTAATCTTTATATCAAAAGATCATGGGTTTATTTATCCACAAGATTACCATTACTAAAACTTATAAAAATTTTACTAACATCTCTAACCATCATATTTAAAAAAAAAAAAAATCCATTTTAGGTTTCGTTTAAGAAAACAACAAAATCACATTTCAAAACCTCATTATAGTAAATATTTATTTCTACCAACTCTCAGACTAGAAGGAGTGGGGGCCGGCTGAGGCCCGACTAGGACCGGCGCCGGTCCCCCACACCGCCCCCCTCCACCCCACCCGTCCTTACCAGCAAACCCAAGCCGGGCTCGCCGTGCCATCTTTGAAGTATATAGCCGTTAATAACGGCTAGTTTAATAAAAAAAAAAAAACCTTTTTCAATTTAAATATATACCCATTCTTTATACCATTTCTTCAATATTTCACCAATTCTTCTCCCATTCTCATCCATTTTTATAAAAAAAACACTTCCATTTTTATACCAATCTTTTATAAAAAAATATCTCTTCATCCACAATGGCATCTAATCCTTGGTGGTCCGGCTCTTCTTCGGATGAAGAGGAGATGTTTTTCGCAAACGCTGTGGTAAAGGCGGCGCAGATTCTTTTGGAAGAGGTTGAGTATAGACGCGGGTATTATCTTGCTGACGGAATATATCCGTCTTGGTCTACAATTGTCAAGACTATTTCATATCCTGAGGACGAAAAAAGGAAAAAATTCGCCAAGCGTCAAGAATGTGCAAGAAAAGACATCGAACGTTGTTTTGGTGTTTTAAAAAAAAATGGGCCGTCCTTGAACAACCGGCACGTGCGTTCACACCGAAGCGGTTGCGCCTGATTATGTACGCTTGCATTTTGCTCCATAACATGATTATTGAAGACGAAGGTCGGGCGATTTGTGAGTATGATGAGAATGCATCTTACGGGAATACTGTCCCGGTAGATCCGACGCAACAGGATTTAAACTCGTTCGCGCTAACCAACGACTTCACGCATATAAACCTTCAACAGGATTTGGTAGAACATATTTGGAACAACGTTAACGTAGCGGACGATGCCGAAGACGAAGACGAAGACAAGTAGTTTAGTTTTTTTTTAGGAAATGTAATATTTTTTTTATTTTTCAGAAATGTATTTTTTTTTTTTTAGGAAATGTAATTTTTTTTATGTTATGAAATGAATTTATTTATGTTGTATTTGTTAATTTTTATAAAGTTTTTATTAAGTTAATAAAGTAAAACTTAGAAAATTATAAAATAATGAGGTGGGGTAACCCCATCCTCCATCCCCCTCAATTATGAAGGATGCCCATCCTCACGAGCCGCCTACGTGACGCCTACGTGGAGGCTCATCCCGTGGGGATGGGCCAAACCACTCCTTCTAGTCTCAAAAGGAAAGTTAATGCGTTCACATCAAAGCTTCCGTAACCGTCACCGTCGTGCTCCATATCCAGCTGGACCCGAAACCGACCACACTTTCTCTACTCATTGCCACGTCAGATCTAACTGTCACACACCTCCTCAACTCTTCAATATCCACGTGGCCATGACTCATACTATTTCACGCGTCACTCACACGCGTGCTATACACTCTTACCATATTAGTGACGTACGACCATAACCTCAACCCCTATATAAACCCCTTTCTTAACCCTCTCATTCTCCTTTTTTCTCCTTCTTCATAACCATTACGTATACGCGTTTTATATCTATAATAATTCCATATCAGTTCAGCTCAGTTCAGTTCACCTAGGGTTTCTGTAATCTTCAATTCGATCGAGGTAATGCCGGTTTATTCTCTTCGTATTTTCGCTATTTTCGTTTCGGTTATTGATTTGATTGTTGATGAATGCCGATATTTTTCGTGTGTTTTTTAGGTTATATACGTATATTAGTGTATGTATTGTTACAGTCGGTTTGTAGTTTGTTAGTTTTCGTTGCGGTTATTGATTTGATTTGATTGTTGATGAATGCCGATATTTTTCGTGTGTTTTTTAGGTTATATACGTATATTAGTGTGTATATTGTTACAGTCGGTTTGTAGTTTGTTATTTTCGTTGTTTCGGTTATTGATTTGATTTGATTGTTGATGAATGACGATATTTTTCGTGTGTTTTATTAGGTTATATACGTGTATTAGTGTATGTATTGTTACAGTCGGCTTGTAGTTTGTTATTTTCGTTGTTTCGGTTATTGATTTGATTTGATTGTTGATGAATGGCGATGTTTTTCGTGTGTTTTTTAGGTTATATACGTATATTAGTGTATATATTGCTACAGTCGGTTTGTAGTTTGTTATTTTCGTTGCGGTTATTGATTTGATTTGATTGTTGATGAATGACGATATTTTTCGTGTGTTTTGTAGGTTATATACATATATTAGTGTATGTATTGTTACAGTCGGTTTGTAGTTTGTTATTTTCGTTGTTTCAGTTATTGATTTGATTTGATTGTTGATGAATGACGATATTTTTCGTGTGTTTTTTAGGTTATATACGTATATTAGTGTATGTATTGTTACAGTCGGCTTGTAGTTTGTTATTTTCGTTGTTTCGGTTATTGATTTGATTTGATTTGATTGTTGATGAATGATGATATTTTTCGTGTGTTTTTTAGGTTATATACTTATGTTTGTGTGTATATTGTTACGATCGGTTTGTAGTTCGTTATTTAACTTATTTTCGTTGCGATTATTGATTTGATTTGATTGTTGATGAATGACAATATTTTTCGTGTGTTTTATTAGGTTATATACGTGTATTAGTGTATGTATTGCTACAGTCGGTTTGTAGTTTGTTATTTTCGTTGCAGTTATTGATTTGAATTGATTGTTGATGAATGACGATATTTTTCGTGTGTTTTTTATGTTATATACTTATATTAGTGTGTATATTGTTACGATCGGTTTGTAGTTTGTTATAGTTTGTACTTGAGACACTTGATTCCATTGATTGAGATGTGAAAAAGAGCTCTTACATGTTTTAGGTTATGTAGGTGTTTCGTTTCGGTTTCGTGAGTTGAATTGGAGTTTTAGGATGATTTTTCGCACAGGAAGAAAGTATGTGTGGTAACAATGTTATAAGTTTTAATCTGAATTGCTTTTGTACGATTTTGATCCGTAAAAGGAGTTAGTTATGTTTGTTTACATGATTTGTTTATTGTTTTTGGTAGGTTTATTTAGGATTGATTGTTTTGCGAATGTATTTGACGTTGTTTTTGTGGAGTTTTACATGAATTTTGAATGTTAGGTCCATGAATTTTGGCTATGAGAGTTTTTAAATGCATTTGTTTTGCTATGAGAGTTTTTAAATGCATTTGTTTACATATATAATTGAGGCTTTATAAACTTCGTGAATTTGCAGTCCCTTTTTATTGCATTTTATAGTATTGCTGAGAACAATAAGTTTTCATGCATCTTGAAAATGCATTCTCTGTTTTCGAACAGAGTGAGTATTGTTTGATTGCTTGATCGCCATTCATTTCTTTCAATTCTTTAGTTTTGAGACATTGTGAGTTATTGTGGTTTAATGCTGTAGTTTGGACTCATCTATTCACTTGTCTTAATGTGAGTGTGATGTGTGCTGTCTAGGTTCATTTCACCTCTATGATTGAACAATATTTTGGCTCATTATGTCACTCACAATAATAAGCAATAGTCACTGGTGTTTTCTTTTATGTAGTCAAACCCTTAGTTTGTAGTTTACTGTATTTCCATTTTAAAGCTAACATGTAACAAACGAAAAAAAGAAACAAAAGAAAATGAGAGTCTTAGTACACATGATCTTGGATAAATTTGGATAAATAAACACACAGGTAGTATTTAGCTAGTTGTATTGTTATATGTGTTGTATTGTATTGTTGTGGCTATGCTTGTTTTTAGTGAGAGTTTGACGTGAATAAGACGCGCATTTGTCTCACTACATTGACTGGTCATGTTCAGACAACTATATGTTTGTTTGGTTGTATCTGATATTGCTACACAGGGGTCTTTTGTTAGCACGATTCATCATTATTTGTTGGCGTGTATTCTTGTCCTGTTTAATGCTACCCATACACTGGACCATAATGGCTTGTTCCATATGCTATTGTTTTTTTTAACATTCAAGTCCCCACCATGTGCACTAAACCTCGGTTCCTGCTTTCTCTTCCATGTATTTGTTTCCGGCCAGCTTCTACTTTTGGTGATGTTTTAACTTTTTCCGAATATATCGACAAACGAGTCAACAGAACTGCTTTAAAATCTTACTTTTATTATATATCTCTCAAGGTAGACATTGTTATTGTTTAAACTATCTACATACCCATGTGAAGTTTCTTTCACCATCATGTTTGTATTCTGTTTCACTTTGTTTTACTATGTGTTAAGGGGCAACAGTCAGTTGGTTAAGACTGTTGCGCAGATTCTGTTTATATCATCTAATTAAACTTTATTAAACAGATGTTTGGAGATTCGATGGATCTTAAGTCTAATTCCCCCATACTCACTGATCCTATACCGATTAGCAAACCGAGATTAGATTTTCACGACTCGTTGCTACCGTATTCATCTTCTGAAGTCTTCTCTCAAGGCCCGTTTCTGACAATTCCATGGAAAAAACCGGGACTACTTGATGACGTTCTTTCTACTAGCTGGTTGGATGCCATGAAATCTTCTTCCCCAAGGAATATAATGAAAGATAACGGCAATGAGTTTTCACCGAATGATGCGGATGTTGCTTACCACAATTGGATGGTATTTCTCTTAACATGCTCCTGTTTAGTACTTGACCGAAACCAGATACTAATTTTTTCTGTTATTGTTTTGTTGTGCAGCTTAAGTATCCGTCTGTGCTTACGTCCATTGAACAGATTGTGAATAACGCGAAGGGAAAGAGGATTGCATTGTTTCTAGATTATGATGGGACACTGTCCCCGATTGTCGACAATCCGGATCATGCCTTCATGTCTAATGCTGTGAGAATCTTAAATTCTTAGTATCTTAATTTTGGCTAGAATTATGTTTAATATTCTATTTTGTAAACAGATGCGTGCTGCTGTTAGAAATGTAGCAAAATGCTTTCCGACAGCAATTATTAGTGGCAGAAGCCGTGAAAAGGTGCTTAAAAAGTATTTTGTTTTACCAATACTTTACATAAACTCTCTGGTTGGATACTTATATGCATCATTTTGCTATCTTTCTTCAGGTACGCAAGTTTGTAGGACTGAAAGAACTATATTATGCTGGTAGTCACGGGATGGACATAATGTGTCCGGTTCAGTCTCCAGCTGATCATACCACTGAGGTACCGAATTATATTTTTTTTTGCGTAACTATGTGAATCAACATTTTCCCATATATTCAGGTCATTTAAATCTTATTATTTTATTTAACATAGGTTAACGAAGGAAATTTGTACCAGCCTGCTAGTGAATTTTTACCAATGATCAACGAGGTTAATATTTCAAATTTGCTTTCAGTTTTGTATCACACACATTAATAGGGCAGCAAACAAACTGAACGTTCAGAGAACAGTCGTGAACCGTTCAACGGGAAGTTCCTTTGTGTTCGTTCGCTTAATTAATGAACGAACATGAAAAGAAATATTATTTGTTTAGTTAAATGAACGAAAATGAACAGAGGTTGTTCTTGTTCATTTATGTTCGTTTGTTTTCATGTTTGTTCATGAACATTAGTTTGTGTTCGTGAACGTTTGTTACTTAAACTTAACAAACGAACACAAACGTCTTGTTCGTGTTCATTCGGTTCGTTTGCGGCCCTTGACCGATAGATTTCTGTAATGGGAGATATTTATGGTGTGTGTATGTTTAAAACAGGTTTTTATGTCCCTTGTTGAGACAACCAAAAATATAGAAGGAGCAAAAGTTGAAAACAACAAGTTTTGTGTCTCGGTTCACTACCGGAATGTAGATGAGAAGGTATCATTCCAGTATTTTGCTTCTTGACTGTAATATTATTAGTTTAAAGATGGATCACTCGAATAAATGCAGCAATTCGCGAAAGGGGGGTATGCTATAGTTATATTTTTTTTTTACTAAATATCATGTTGTCATAATCACAGAGCTGGAAAGCAGTGGCAGAATACGTCCAAGACACTTTGAAACGCTATCCGCGTCTGAGATTGACACATGGGCGAATGGTATGAAGTCTTTATTTCGCATAATAGAAATTGGGAGTAATTTCTTTAATTCTTTTGAACTTGTTTTTGCTTATTTTTTATTTTATATTTTGTTAATGTGGATACTTAGGTTTTAGAGATTCGCCCTGTGCTAAAGTGGGACAAGGGGAAGGCCGTTGAGTTCTTACTTGAATCACTTGGTTAGTAATGTTCCAGTTTGAGTTCTATTTTCTTCAATTATATTTGTTTATCTAACATAATATCCAAACACAAATGCTGTCGTTGCAGGTTTAAGTAGTTGTGATGATGTGCTCCCTATATATGTAGGGGATGACAGAACCGACGAAGATGCATTCAAGGTAAATCTGTTTATATCATAATCGTCCATTTACTTATTAAGGTTATCAACTTATGAATGGGTCGACACTCGACAAAACTACTAGATTGGTTGAAAGTAGTCAACAATGTATTTTTAATCCTAAAGAACGGGTCGACAAAATTACCAGCTAAAAAGGAAACGGGCCAGACTGGTTGAAAGTAGCCCAAGTTGTATTTTCAATCTTTAAATCATTGTGTCCGGATTTGACACTAAAAGGAAACGGGCCAGACTGGTTGAACTGATATAATTATTGTACCCGTATTTGACACTAATTTACCTGTTTTGACCCGTTACCCGAACCTGTGAACCTGATGCTTAAAACACCTAGTGAATTACGCTAACGGGTTGAATATTTACATATTAAACAGTTTCTAAGAGAGGGTAATCGTGGTTACGGCATATTGGTGACTCCTGCCCCAAAAGAAAGCAGCGCATATTATTCTCTTAGAGATCCATCAGAGGTTTGTGTTTGTTTCATCACTTTTATTGCTTAAATTGTTAAAATCAACTTTTAAATTGTAATTTCGGGGTTTAAATTTGAAGTTTTGTATATAATTTGGGGGTTTAAACCTTTTAACAGAATTATCAAATTAATATTTGCTAACTATATAAAATTTGTTTTTATATTACAGGTGATGGAATTTATCAACTTGCTGGTGATCCATAAGAAGTTGGTTCCATGATTTGACTTACGTATAGGAAGATTATATGACGTCATTATAAGTTATTTATTTATAAATAATAAAACAACAGGAATTGGAGTTGGTAGAAATGAGCACTTCCCCATAGTCCCTTATCAGCCAACTGTAAATCTTTATTCTCTTTTGAATTTTATATTATATATATTTGTAAATTTTATTAATCTTCATAGCAATTCCATTATTTTTGTCAAGTATGAACTTCATAATAACTATTTTTTTTATCTTTAAGTCTACTTATCTCTTAATCTTTTTCTAATTAAACAAAGGACAAATGCATAGAATAGGTTATCATTAATTACAACCATTATCATAAAACAAAAAATTATGTTTATTAATCAACTTATAATATTAGGGGTAACTTAACATAAAATTCATTGGCTGGGTTCAACTTAAATGGGTTTAGGTTAGTTTTGAGTTAAACCATATAAAATGTATTAGCCCAAACGATATGCATCCCTATGGTTGCATCAAATGTTGGTCAGAATACATATTTATATTATATGTATAGAGAGAAAAAGTATATCGCACAATATGTCTTAACGTATATTGCGTATGTGATGGTAAAATCGCACGTTATATTACAAAAAAATTAAAATCGCATGTTTCAAGGAACCTGTAAATCGCATGTGTATAAAGGAAAAATGAAATCGCATGTTCAAAGTTTTTTTGAAATCGCATGTGATAAAGGAAAAACGAAATCGCATGTTATAAACCCAATTCGCATGTTGATAATGCATCGCGTACGCAATGTACGTTAAGGCATTTTGTACGTTAACCGACCTCTATATATTATATAGAGGCCGGTTAACGTACAAAATGCCTTAACGTACGCTGCGTATGAGATTCAGTATCAACATGTGCAATTTGGTTTATAAATGTGACTTTCATTTTTTTACATGCGATTTCACCTTTTTTACGTACATGCGATTTTGAGTTTTTTTGAAACATGCGATTTCCCTTTTTTATGTACATGCGATTTTCAGATTTTTTTTTTCAAACATGCGATTTTCATTTTTTTTTTGTAACATAACATGCGATTTTGTCATTGCGTACGCAACGTAGGTTAAGGCATATTGTACGATACAGTTTATATATATATATATATATATATATAGAGAGAGAGAGAGAGAGAGGTTGGTTAACGTACAATATTCCTTAACGCACGATGTTTACGAGATGAAATTACGCACGTTATAAAACTCAAAAACCCTAATCACGCATGTTGAAAACCATAATCACGCATGCACAAAATCAGAAATCACGCATGGGGTAAAAAACCTAATCACGCGTGTTATATTTTTACGTTAATGAAGAAACAAATAGTTTCTTCATTTATGATATCAGAAACACATACTTAAAACTTCAAAACACAGATAAAATGAAGAAACTTCAAACAAGTCTACTGCCACAAAATATGTATAAACTTCAAACATGAGTCTCTCTCCAACTTGAGTGAACCTACATACATAAAATGAAGAAAAATTTATAGATAAACACACACACACACACACACATATATGCGTGATTATCGCTTAAACGAACCAAAGCTCGACTCGCCAATGTTATCATCATTATTATTATATCATCGAGCCTAAACGAGCTTTGTATTTTAGGCTCCAGCTTGGGCTCAATAACTAAACGAGCTCTATTGGGCTCGTTAAAGCTCAGCTAATTCGAGCTTTTAACCGAACCAATAACGAGTAGCTCTCGAGTCTTCAGACTTGTTTACAACCCTAGGTTGAACCATATTTTTCCTGACCAGGTCAACTTTGGGTTTTGAGTCAGTACTGCTTCTGTTTTAAATTTTTTTTTTCTATTGATGTTTACTGGGTAAGTTTGGGAATCTGGGTTAGGCCACGTTTGATCAGAAATAATAAAGTTATTGATTATTTTGAGGATCAGTTTTTAATTATTTGTTTTTTCCCTTTATAAGGTTCTTGAAGTCTAGAACTATGTTCAACATCTAGGATTGAACAGCATTTGGTCAAGGAACAATTTATTCTAGTGGCGGATCTAGGATTCCGACAAAGGGGTAACGTTTTATAAATAAGCCGTAACGAAATCGAAAAAACGTCAAATTTTTCCAAAATTTGCACTAATTTTTCCAAATTTTTTCCGACCAAGGGGTGGCGGACGCCACCCCTTAATAAGCTATAGGTCCGCCCCTGATTTATTCAACCCCAATATATTTTTTACTCACTTAGTTACGCAACAATCGCGGTTCATAAACCTTCATTCACGATTTAGTGCAAACCTGTAACTCGTTTAAAATTAAAAAAAAAACACCTAGAAAACCGCACCATTTCTCCCCCACGTTGTGGCCAGCCCCAAGTCACCTGCCCAGCGCTCCCACCCGCACCACAGTGTGGCGGTGTTGCTGGGCGTTGTTTGCTGATCTGGCACCGGAAAAAGCCCTACGACGCGGTGGTAACACATGTTCACATTTTGTCATAAACTGCTTACATACATCACTAAAACCCGGGTACATGTATTCCTAAAATCCAGGTACGAGTATACAAAAAACTCACGTTCAGGTACTTAGCTGAAATACCATACCCGCACCCTATCCTACGGGTAAAGTCAGGTTCGGGTTTAGAATACCCAGTTTTTTAATACCCAGGTTTGGGTTTTCTTTCGGGTTCAGTTCCGGGTTCGAGTTTTTTGGGCACCTCTAATCAAGTCCCTCTCTTTTCCACGTGTACATGTACCGGGCCCACATAAGAATATTATCCATGGTTAGTGGTCCTCACGAACCCATTGGGCCCATTTCTTAGTTGTCACATACTGTTGACATCATTTTCCCACATGTTAATTGACTCGACATTGGTCCACCCAAATCGTCCTGTAATGTCTTCTCTTCTCTGTGGTTCTGAGATCGTGTTCCATTCATTTATCTTTTTTTTTGAAGGGTGACTTTCTATGTACAGGACCTATCGGTCACCGGGTTCTTGTCAAAGACAATCCCCCGTCAGTCCCGTGTTACGGACGCGATGTTCTATCGGGCCCCGGCCGCGTACGGAAACTGACCTTCGCCCGGAAACCATACTGCCCCCACACGGGTAAAACCGCTGGGGTAACAGCTGGGTGAAAACCGGGTTGCCCTCCTCCAAAAATTGAAATTATTGTTGGTCGATACATATTTATTAGAGTAAACTGCTAAAATCGTCCCTGAGGTTTGTCTCAAATTGCTAGATCAGTCCAAAATCAAGTTTGTTTGCTAAATTCGTCCCTAAGGTTGACTCAAATTGCTAATTCAGTCCAATTAATAGGAGTTAATTGCTAAATTCGTCCCTAAGGTTTGACTCAAATTGCTAATTTAGTCCAATCATTTTCCCTTCAATGGACTGAATTAGCAACAGAACTTAGGCCCAATGACTGTTTTAGCAAACAAACTTGATTTTGGACTGATCTAGCAATTTGAGACAAACCTCAGGGACGATTTTAGCAGTTTACTCTATTTATTAATTAAAACCATATAAATAAGTAACAACTTTAGGCTTAGGTTGGTTGTAACTTGGGCTTGGGGTGTTTTTCAAAAAAAAAAAAAAATTTGTGGTTTTGATTTATACATCTTTCCCTTCTTTCGTTACTTCACTTTTCAATGCACAACATCATCAGAATATAGAGAGAGAAAGTTAAGCTATGAGAGAGAGAGGAGCTTGAGAGAGAGAGGAGCTTGAGAGAGATTGGCGACGATCATGGTGAATCTTTGCCACTATTCATCACCACCGCTATCATCGGCCCACACTGCCACCACAACCATTGCCCAATCCCCAGCGCACCTCCCCCACCAACCCCTCAAAAACACCACTTAAAACCCCCCAAATTGTCACAGATCTTCGATTCAAGAAGCAAAAACTCATCTCCTATGGGCTCCAAGCGACCTGGCTTCGGTGACGGTGCAAGCCGCAGGTTCGTCTTCAGTTTATATATTATTATTTTTACATTTGGTTGATGATATAGGCTTGAAATTTATTTTTTTAATTGTTATATGAAGATTTTAATCGGTGGTTTAGCAAAGGATACTACCATAGGTTAGTGTTTAGTTGTATGTGTTTAATTGTGTATAGGTACATTGTTAGCTATTTTACAAAGTATGGAGACCTGCCAGATTTGGTTATCATGAAAGATCGGTAGACTGGTTGTCTGAGGGGCTTCGGGTTTATTACGTATGCGGATCCTTCGGTTGTTGACATTGCTTTGAGGAGTATCAAAATAATGGAATTATATTATCAAAATAATGTTAGTCAGGTATTTTTATTTAAATTCTAATCTGATCTGTCATTTTTACCTTTAGTTCCTGAGGTGTGGAAGTACTTTTTTTATGCTGAAATTAGGGTCTTGATTTGAGGTGTTTAGAATTCATGTAACTGGTTAAGATCAGTGGGATTATTATACAATACCTCTATTTTTTGCATATATTCTGGGATATCTAAAACTAAGAAATTCTGGGAAGCAATGTGTATTTAGGTGATGCAACACAATGATTAAGAATACAACACTTTACATGCTACCTTTCTTCACTAACAAGCATCCATAAGTGTTCATGTTATTAGTTAACCCAGGGGTGTGGTATAAAGCTCCCCACCACATAAGCGTCGTTAACGCCCTATAGCTCCCCATAGCCACCCCCTGGGCGCCAAATGGGGAGCGCTATGGGGAGGGCTCCATTGCACTAACGCCGGTTAAAGGGGAAAGAAGGTGGGGCCCACTCTTTTCAACCAATCAAATCTCTTCTCTTTTTTTATGTATTTTGTTTAATAGTTTGAGAAGCTGTTAAGAGTAAAGAGGAATGCCCTTTTGCATAGATAATCCATCTTTCTTATTCTTATATATAGCTTACTCAAAGGTTAGCCCCCTCTGCTAGCCTTGAGGGAAGCGAAAGAAAGCAGGCAAGTGAAAGTGAAGTTGACTATAGCTTTTTGGCAAGCGATCTCAACAAAGAAGCATAGCTCAGTGACGACCATCAATTTACTAAGAGAAGAAAGATCGGATTGTAGGCTAGATTCAAGGTATGCCAGTTTCTTGATTCTCCTCAACTTTCCAGATTGGCTTAGTGACGTGGCGTTGAGATGGCGTGATAAAGCCCCTAGGGGCTTTATACCACACCCTGTAGCCTTAAAACTTGAAATGATGTTTAATTATTCTTTTAGATTTTCACTTATATTGTGTTTTCTTGATTCTAAGTTTTTGATTTGTGTATAATGCAAGTATCACTGATGGGTTTTATATGAGATAATTACAATTGTAACTTATTACATGATTAAGTTAGTTTTGTACTTTAAGCTAATCTTTATGTAGCATTAAGGTGTGGAATAGACAAAAATAATATGTGATTCTTGATTTAATGTATGCAGGTAGCTTATGCTAGAGCCTTACTTCCTTGGGTTAAACATATGGAAAACGTATTGTTAACACTTTGCGAGCCGTAGGTGAGTCATCCGTAGTCATCAGTATACTTTACTATAAAAAGGCAATGTGAACTTTGTTTATTTGAATTTCATTTACCTATATTTATTTCACTTTTATGTTTTTATTATAATGACGACTACAAATGGAAAATTGATGGTTGAACTTAATTAATCTAGGCAACACCTCGCTGAAAACCTCACGGAAGTAACGGTGAAAGCTACAAATATTCGCGAGTTACAAGCTGAATTGAAGGCGATCATCGACGCACTTTATGTTTATTTGTATATGTCATGTCTGAATTTCTAAGCCCCCCGACCGCATCGCGGCGGGGTCTTCCATCTAGTTATTTATAAAATATAAAACTATATAATCATTTTTTCATGGAAAAAAAACGTCTTAAGATAACTTAAATCTCAAAGTATTATTTTTAATTTACTGTGATGTCACACCCCGTCTTCCACGTGTCACCGGTGGGCCCGGTGGGGGAGTATCGTGACGTGGTTGGCAACGTAATAGTCAAACAACACAATATAATAATGCACAGCGGAAGCAATTTAAAAATAAGATACGACCGAATTTATTTATTGTAATTAAAGTTACAATATCCGGTGTTTATCCACAGTACGGATCGAAACAAAATAACATTTATGGTTCAACAGACTTCTAGCATCCTAAGCGTGCGAGACTTTTTAATGATGCTTAGGAGACAATCCAGCCAATTTCGCTTAGTACCTGCATTCAGTCTTTTTGGGAAAATACGTCAGTTTACACTGGTAAATACATTCAACTGACTCATTTTGAAAAATGATTGAAAATTGGTTTGGATGCACATGGCATAAACATTTTTATTTAACTTGGGAGAATTATTTAATATTTTAATCTTGTGAACGAATTACATGTTACTTATGCGTTCAGTAGCCCGAATCTAGTCCGGGTTAAAGATCAATAGACACACCACTATAATGAGTTATACACGGACGGTGTACGCCTACACCCCGTGCTCAGGTCGTGGCCAATCTCGTAAGATGATGCCAAGGATATCCGGGACATGGTCATTAACCCCCCAAAGGCTGTAAAGTAAACAAGACTGTTTAAACGAGCCGATCAAATTATTCAACTACCCACTAAACGTGGAGATTTGATGCCCGATCAAGCGGTAAGCTATGTACCGTAACCCAAGCCCGTATAGGGAAAATAAATTAAAAGTATTTACCTGATGCAAGTATAAATCACAATAAGCAGAATGCACGTAGCTTTTACTGTTTCTCCTAATCTGGAACGAAGGTTTAATATAACCTATTAGAATTCTAACGGGTCTTTTATTAAGCTTAAGCTTAGACCGGCTAGTTTCAGGATACGGTTCGTACGCACGATTAAGCGAAGACCGGATAGAATGTGATTCAGACCCGACAAGTTTGAAGACTTGTTTAGTATGGGTTTATTATTCACATTCTGGATTTTGAGATAAAACCGTTAAGGGTAGTCATGAGAGCTATATACAGGTTTCCTAAGTTAATTATGTCTCAAATATGTTGTGACATCAGTAAGGTGTCTTTCGTTATGCCCGAAACGTGTTTAAACACAAACTAGGCCCCGTAGGGGTAGTTTGGTCATTTAAAAGTTTATAAAAGAGTTTAAGTGACAACCTGAGTTACAGGTCTGATGTAATCAGCAAATATACTCAATTTGCTAAGTTACATCAGTAGGTTAAAGCATGTATGTGAAACTTATCATTTTTAACCAAACTAGGCCCCGTAGGGGTATTTTGGTAATTTCACATAAGCCGAAAAGCTCAAAACTGAAGTCTGAGTTTATCAACCTTTGCTTACTGTTAAAATATTATAATTTGCCTCTTATATCAGTAGGTATAAACCCGGGTATGTCCAATATGATTTTAAAACATACTATGCGCTTAAGACGCTAATTAAGGCGATTAAAGGCCATTACCGGGTTCGATACTTAAATCTGATATTTCTATATTTCCAGAAGGCTTAAAATAATTTATTTATCATAACAAATCAGTGGCAAAAGGGTTGGGGTCGTTTAGATATGTAAAACTCATTTTATGGCCCGTAAGGGCAAAACCGACAATTACCGGATTAAACCTACGACTACGAGTTATGCTCAGCCTAAAATTAATTAAAAATCTTTAAAAATCCTAAAATAATATATTACATCAGTGGGAAAAAGATTTGATACCAAAAAGCATGTTTAACTAGGCTATATGCTAATTACGCCATTTTATTAACATAAAGCATTAATTTAGCGACAATGAGCATAACTCTTAATCTACAAGTCAAACTGATGTCAAACTTTGCATACAAGTCTATATATCAGTAACAAAGGTTTCTACACTTTTACATTTTCATAAATCACGTTTTAAGGTAATAAGGGCATAACGGTCAACATATGAGCAATTAACGGAAACATGCATATTAATTGGATAACTAATGAACCAAGGTGTATAATCACAGAGGGTTGTTCTAACATGTATCCTAGTCCAATTAAAGCTCTGAGGCATTTCTAAAATATGCCTAAACGGGTCAGAACTGAAAGTCAAAGTGAAAGTCAAACTATGCGACTTTCGGTTCCGAACCGGGTCTAAACAGGAAATAGTCGGGTTGAACATGTTTGGACATGTTCTTACACTAATTACTAAGTTATAACAATGATCAAACAGGTTATACATGTTCTAGATAGCTAATTATGCATAAATGACGTTTTAAGTATTATGTTGACTTTTTAATTAAAAGTTTGACCCGACATTATACCTGGTTAGAGTGGTGATCAGGGGAAACCCTTTTGAGGTTTTATTACCCACTTAAATACCAACTCATAACTACTTTTAATTCGAGATATGACTGAGCCATTATTGACTAATCTCGAAGTCAAACCGTAATTACGACGGTTTGACTTTTAGCTAATTAACTAAGCTAAAAGCAATTAGAGGAGGAGAAGAATACTTACTGAAGTCCTATGCACGAGATATGATCACTAGGAAGCAAGCTTGAGCTCCAGAATCAATTCAACAATGCAGAGAATGGTATGAGGAGTTGTGTTGCAACTAATGCCCTTTTATAGCAAAATTCTCACCATAAATCCTTGACAACAAGGTCTAGTACTCATCACAATCGATCAACAGGTGTCCTAGAGGCTTAGGGGGTGTTTTAGGGGCCAGAAGAAGTGGAAAAACGGGTAAAGGTCGCGCATAACAGCCATGGCAGACAAGCAGCAACATTTTGCGGAGCTGGGCGTCGGACGCGGCCCGCTTCATGTTTGGCCGAACCCAATGCGGGCCGCCTTGGGCTGCGAGATCTGAATTTTGATTTCTTTTGATTTGCAGTTGACCTTTGGCTAATTTGAAAGGGTAATTGGGCTTTTAACTTGCATTTTGACCCCTTATACTATACCCACATAGGCTTTAGGACTTATACCCACTTTGTCAAGTCTCTGAACACTTCCGGTTAACCCGAAAAGCCTTAATTTTCAACGTTAGCACTTTAACCCTTCGCACACGAATTTGGTCATAACTTTCTCATACGATAACGAAATGTTATGAAATTTTAATCGTACATCCTAGTGAGCATAATTAGCATTTACAAAGCTTCGGGTTTGTCAAAAGGTCACTCAGAGGTATTTCTTTAAACATGTTGACACATTTAACCCCTGTAGTTTGTATTTACTCACTTTTCGCTCCGTATGATCCATGATTTATTCGTTTGAAGGTATGAGCATCTCGTAGGGTTAATATACAATATAATTATTCACAGTTGACACTTAGAATACGTATATTCACATACTTTCCACGTTTGTCAACTTTAATCCTTCTATAATATTTCTTTCACACGTTTAAACATTATGACACGTGTCAACACATTATAGGACGTGAATTTTCGAGGTGTTACATCCTCACCCCCTTAAAATAAATCTCGACCCGAGATTTACTGAAACAAATAGGGGTACTTTTCTTTCATCGTGGATTCAACCTCCCACGTGAATTCGGGACCTCTACGGGCATCCCATTTGACCTTTACAAAAGGTATATGCTTCCTTCGAAGCTTTCTTACCTGTCGATCTTCAATCGACAAAGGTTTTTCCATAAATTTTAAGCTCGCGTCTATATGCACATCTGTATGTGGTATGACCTGTGATTCGTCAGCGGAACACTTCTTTAGATTGCAGATGTGGAACACGTTGTGAATTCCACTGAGCTCTTCTGGTAAGTTCAACTTATAGGCAACTGACCCGACACGTTCGATAACCTCGAAAGGTCCTATGTATCTCGGGCTTAGTTTGCCTTTCTTACCAAATCGCATCACCCCTTTCCAGGGTGACACCTTAAGTAGGACTTTGTCACCTACTTCGAAGTGAAAATCCTTACGACTTGGATCAGCGTAACTCTTCTGCCTATCCCGGGCAGCTTGGAGATTGTTACGAATCTGGACAATCCTGTCCGTCGTTTCGAACACGATCTCTGGTCCTGACAACTGGACTTCTCCAACTTCCGCCCAACAAACTGGCGATCTACACTTTCTACCGTATAATGCCTCAAAAGGCGCAGCCTTTATGCTGGTATGGTAGCTATTGTTGTAGGAGAATTCGATCAATGGTAGGTTCTTATCCCAACTACCTCCCAAATCGATCGCACATGCGCGTAGCATGTCTTCCAACGTTTGAATAGTACGCTCGCTCTGACCGTCAGTCTGAGGATGATAAGCCGTACTAAAGTTCAAACGTGTGCCCAAAGATTGTTGGAAACTTTTCCAAAAATGTGACGTGTACCTAGTATCCCGGTCAGAGATAATAGCTACAGGTATGCCGTGTAGGGCTACAATCTTATCAACGTATAACTGGGCTAACATATCGGAGCTATAAGTTTCCTTGATGGGTAAGAAATGAGCTGACTTAGTCAGTCGGTCAACTATAACCCATATCGTATCATTTCCTTTCCTTGTCTTGGGTAACTTGGTAATAAAATCCATACTTACCATTTCCCACTTCCAAGTAGGAAGTTCAGGCTGTTGTAGCAAACCTGACGGTTTCTGATGCTCGGCTTTGACTTGCGCACACGTCAAGCATTTTGCTACATGGGCGGCTACAGACTTTTTCAAGCCTATCCACCAATAATTTGCCTTTAGATCCTGATACATCTTATCAGCTCCAGGATGAACGGAGTATTTGGAACTATGGGCTTCCTGGAGGATGACATCTCGAAGTCCTCCATAAATTGGAACCCATATTCGTCCGTTTAACCGTAAAATTCTGTCCTTGCTAAGAGTTAACTGCTCCTCAGTTACTCCTAACTTTTCATTAGGATAGTTAGCTTCCAACACAGCTTCCTTCTGTGCAGCTAACACCCTTTCTATCAAACTGTTCTTTATTTCCATGCGCTTGGCATTGATTCGAATGGGTTTAACCCTTTCCTTTCTGCTCAAGGCGTCAGCGACTACATTCGCTTTGCCGGGATGATACTTGATTTCACAATCATAGTCATTCAAGGTTTCCATCCAACGGCGTTGCCTCATGTTTAATTCCTTCTGATTAAACAGATGTTGGAGGCTCTTGTGATCAGAATAAATCACACATTTGATACCATAAAGATAGTGTCTCCAAAGCTTTAGTGCGAATACAACGGCACCCAGTTCCAAGTCATGGGTGGTGTAATTCTTTTCATGCACTTTCAATTGTCTTGATGCGTAGGCAATCACCTTGCCTTTCTGCATAAGCACACACCCCATGCCAGTGTGCGAAGCGTCACAATAAACCACAAAGTCTTCAATTCCATCTGGCAGTGTCAGTACCGGGGCGTTGCTCAACTTTTGCTTCAAAACATCAAAGGATTCTTGCTGCTTAGGGCCCCAAACAAACTTAACCTTCTTCTTAGTTAAGGAGGTTAGGGGTGCAGCAATCCTTGAAAAATTTTCAATGAAACGCCTGTAATATCCTGCCAATCCCAGGAAGCTACGTATTTCTGTAGGCGTCCTTGGCTCTTGCCAATTCATAACAGCTTCAACCTTAGCGGGATCCACCTGGATACCACGCTCACTAACCACGTGTCCAAGGAATTGGACTTCACGAAGCCAAAATTCACATTTAGAGAATTTGGCATAGAGCTTCTCTTGGTGTAAAAGTTTGAGAATACATCGAAGGTGTTTCTCGTGGTCAGCTTGATTCTTAGAATAAATAAGGATGTCATCGATGAAGACGATAACAAATTTATCTAAGTAAGGCTTGCAGACGCGATTCATGAGATCCATGAATGCGGCTGGTGTATTAGTGAGCCCAAAAGGCATCACTAGGAACTCGTAGTGACCATAACGAGTCCTAAATGCAGTCTTGTGAACGTCTTCATCCTTAACCTTCAACTGATGGTAGCCTGACCTCAGATCAATCTTTGAGAAGTAACTTGCCCCTTGAAGCTGATCGAACAAATCGTCGATCCTGGGCAATGGATATCTATTCTTGATCGTGACTTTATTAAGCTCGCGGTAGTCGATGCACAGACGCATCGACCCATCCTTCTTCTTGACAAACAGGATTGGCGCTCCCCAAGGAGATGAACTAGGTCTGATGAAACCTTTAGCCAGCAATTCATCTAGCTGCGACCGCAACTCCTTCATTTCTGTGGGTGCCAATCTGTATGGTGCTCTAGCAACTGGTGCCGCTCCTGGGATGATATCGATCCTAAATTCAACCTGTCTATCTGGTGGTAAACCAGGTAGATCTTCAGGAAACACTTCTGGTATTCAGAGATGACAGGGATGTCTTCTAACTTCGGTTTGGGCTCATCAATAATCACCTGAGCCATGTAGATGACACACCCCTTCTTCAAACACTTGGAAGCCTTGAGCATAGTCACGTGCTCAGGTAGTCCATACTGGGTATCTCCCCGAATGGTAAGTGACTCACCAGACGGAGTCTTTATCACTACTTGCTTCATGTTACAGACGATTTGGGCCTGGTTATGAGATAACCAGTCCATACCCAGAACTATGTCAAAACCGGCTAACTTAAACGGAAGTAGAGACAGAGGAAAAGAATGGTTCTTAATGGATATAACACATCCATCTAACACAGTAGAGACGATTTCTATGGTACCATCTGCTAACTCTACCTCATAGTTTGCATTTAAGGTTTTGACAGGTAAATTCAACAATTTACAGAACTTATGATCTACGAAAGACTTATCTGCGCCTGAATCAAAAAGTACTCTTGCAAAGACATCATTTACAAGGAATGTACCTGTTATGACATTATCGTCCTGCACAACTTCTTTCGCGTCCATTCTGAAGACTCTGGCATTAGTCTTCTTAGCCTCCTCAGGCTTCTTGTTGTATTTTGGGCAGTTGGACTTGATGTGCCCCTTCTCATTGCAACGGTAACACGTTGCGTCTTTTATGTTTTTGCAATCCAGGGTTTTATGATCCGTGGACTTGCAAATTCCACAAGCAAAGGATTTTGACTGAGTCTGAGAGCTCGACTCCAGTCTGCACTTTCCATAGTGCTGCTTCTTGCAAATTTTACACTTGGGCTTCTCATCAGACTTATGCCCATCCTTCCTCGATTCAGATCCCTTCTTGTTATCACCGTTCCCACGGTGTTTCTTATTCGACCTTCGCGAACCATCATCTTCACGCTTCCTCTTCTCGGCCTCCTTATTCCTCAGCGATCTATGTCGGACCGCATCCAGAGTGAGGGATAAGGAAAGGTCAGTTACAGACCTGAAGGTAACTGGCTGAGAAGCTTTTACACTGGCCTTGATCTCGGGTTCTAAACCACCAATAAAGCGAGCGATTCTTTTTGGCTCCGGGGTTACCAGGTAGGGAACCAACCGGGACAGCGTATTGAAGCTTGTCAGATAAGCTTGACAGTCGAGGTTCTTCATCACCAATGATAGAAAGTCAGATTCTATCTTCTCCACCTCATGTTGAGGGCAGAAATTATCCTTGATCAGGGCAATGAATTGATCCCACGTCATGCTATACAACGGGATCTTTCCGGAGGCCTCCATCAGAGATCTCCACCAAGCCAATGCTTCACCCTTGAAGGACTGTGACACAAACTTAACTATATCCCTTTCAGCGCACCCGCTGATATCCACCACCGTGTCCATTTCGTCCAGCCAAGTCATACAGTCGACGGCTCCTTTTTCCCTAGTAAAATCTCTGGGCTTACAAGACACGAAGTACTTATAGGAGCAACCCTTGTTACTGGGCCCTTGATGCAGTACTATATGCTGAGATGGGACACTTTGATGGTTGGTGGACTGACGGTCATCACCATCTTTCTTGGGTCCATTATTTTTGGGAGGAGGCTTGCTATGAGCCTCAGAATGTGTCCTGGGCTTTGAGTGTGATGCAGAGTGGGTCCTACTGCGAGTACCACTGTAATCTTCATACTGCCTTTCCAAAGCCTGAGTAACGGCGCCGTCTATGATCGCTTTTAATTCGGCACCCGTTAACGTAATCTGGGCGTTCACATTTGGCTCCACTGGATGGCTATTGATTTCATCTGATTCAGCCATTTGAATTGAACTGTTGCAGAAAACAAGGTCAATATTTTATTTAGGAGTTTATTATGGAATTACCCCTTAGGGTAACTCGTTAACCATGGTATACAGAGACCATATTTGGTTAACTTATTAATCGTATTTAATTTAGGATTTCAATTAAAATTTATCCTAAACATAAACAATAACAATATATATTAGCACATAAGGCTTAGTCACATGGACAATTTAAATTATAAGCTATGATTTCAGAGAATCAAGACTTTTAAGGTTTGAACCTAGTTCATTACCCTTATCAGATAGGGAGTCATAGCTACCACTGTCTTTTAACTCATGTGGAAGTGAGCTGGGCCCGTAGGCATCATAATACTACGTATGGTAAAAATATGATCATCTTAATTGATGATCTTAACCCATGATTCAGAGATCATATAATCGGGTTTGGAATCTTCTAAAGAATCCTTATACATATATAAATGACATGTGACTTTAACGAATCACTTCTGCCAGGAGTGTTAACATGTTTTAAGATGTTAACAGGGATTTGAATCTTTTAAACAGGTCTTACCATTTTGGCCCGGTCTTATATTTGACACGAGGCTAGGTTTCACACTTTAAGATCATTAATTAAATAATTACATAGGCAGATTAATTTAAAAGGAATGCTTTAAATTTATTTATTTCATTTATAAAGTATATATGCACAATTGGCAATCATGAAATTTATAAAACAACCATTCCATTTATTTATTCAAAGCATTACACACTTGCCCTAAACGGGTCTTTCAAATTACAAATTTACCCATGTAGGGGTTAAATAACACACATGCCCACGCAGGGGCCAAATATCACACATGTCCACGCAGGGACTCATACTAACAATACACCCACGTAGGGGTTCAACAAAACAAGCAGGCCCACGCAGGGGCTCAAAGTAACATACCAAAATACACCCACGCAGGGGCTCAACAGTAAATACAGGAGAAAATAACTGTGGAAGGATTCAACGATCCTTCTTGTTCTTCCCCTTGATCAATCCCACTAATCCCTGGAAGAATGTTTGCCTCTCCCGGCGGTCTTCGTGAACTACCCGTTCAACCTGATCCAACCTCTGCAGGAGTTCTTCATGTTCGGGTGGTGAGAATCTAGGTGGCTGCGATTGAGCTCGGATGATGGGTCTAGGAGGTATCGCGTATCCCTGAGTCGGGTAACTCACCCCCCATGGATCCCCATA
Organism: Helianthus tuberosus; assembly: GCA_030545235.1. Taxonomy (NCBI): domain Eukaryota; kingdom Viridiplantae; phylum Streptophyta; class Magnoliopsida; order Asterales; family Asteraceae; genus Helianthus; species Helianthus tuberosus. The sequence goes on from CM060370.1 coordinate 3,770,140, forward strand.
GGGTCCTTGGGTGTTGTAGTTCACTGCTAACATGTACGGATCAGCCTCCGCTTACCCATAGTCGTGATGCGTTGGGGGTTCAAACGGGTTGTATCCCATGCCACTCGTATATGCCGGGATTGGGTTATTAAATCCCATCGGCGGTGGTTGTAGTACAGCAGGGTTGGAGGGTCCACCCATTTGTGGGTCCTCCTGGTATGGCGGGTAGTGACTAGCACTTGACTGCCGTGGGGAGCTAAAATGAAAGTCCCCTGGTCGCACCGACATGCGGGCACCGGTTCTCCTACGCCTTGGCGGTTGAGGATGTGCCGGCTGAACTGGTGGCGGTGGAGGTGGTGGCGTAACTGCCACAAATCGGTGATCCTCGGATGAATCTTGATGATGCGGCTGTGGCTGTGGCTCCTGCTGCTGCTGAGACTGCTGCTGCTGATGCTGCCCATGAGACGACGAGTGGTGTGATGGTGTATAATACCACTGGTGCTGATTAAAGAAGGCTTGGAAACTATCTGGACCACCATAGGGTGATCCGTGAAACGAAGATCCGTCCGAGATCTCTATCGGGTGGTTTGGAGTACCACTTGCTGGCATGACGGGGTCCGTATCCTCGTCCATATCGTCTGCGTGATCTCCTGAAAAGTGGTCCTCTGGACCCAGTGGGTTGAAACCTACGGGTTCTGGTATGAATCCTACCGGGTTAAACTGTCCCCGAAAGACAGGTGTAGGGTCTCCATATGAATGATGAGATAGGGATCTCTGAAGTGGTATGTAGGACGGTTGAGGGTTATCGGGTTCATAAGGATTAAGAGCAGGAGGTGTTGAAGTATGCGAAACCGACCGTCTGGCCGGCTCGAACTGGTTTCTTCGGTTTTCCCGAGGGTCGTCACTCTCGGTGTTGGATGGAGCTCGCCTTCGTGAAGGTCCAGCTTCATGATCGTTGGGGGCAGTGACTGGCCCCTTTCCACGTCCTCGCGTACGCAAGAATCTCGGAGGCATCTTTGTTATTCCTGTCAATAAGGCATAAGATAACAATAACAAAATATAAAATTTAAAGGACAAAACAAAAACCGAATAAGGTGGAATTTGTCCTAGGTTATAAGTCTAGACTCGAAGGTTTAGATATGTGCAATTGTGTAACTGAGATTAAACACAAAAGGCTAGTGTTTAATTCACTCAGTGTTGGCTCTGATACCAGCCTGTCACACCCCGTCTTCCACGTGTCACCGGTGGGCCCGGTGGGGGAGTATCGTGACGTGGTTGGCAACGTAATAGTCAAACAACACAATATAATAATGCACAGCGGAAGCAATTTAAAAATAAGATGCGACCGAATTTATTTATTGTAATTAAAGTTACAATATCCGGTGTTTATCCACAGTACGGATCGAAACAAAATAACATTTATGGTTCAACAGACTTCTGGCATCCTAAGCGTGCGAGACTTTTTAATGATGCTTAGGAGACAATCCAGCCAATTTCGCTTAGTACCTGCATTCAGTCTTTTTGGGAAAATACGTCAGTTTACACTGGTAAATACATTCAACTGACTCATTTTGGAAAATGATTGAAAATTGGTTTGGATGCATATGGCATAAACATTTTTATTTAACTTGGGAGAATTATTTAATATTTTAATCTTGTGAACGAATTACATGTTACTTATGCGTTCAGTAGCCCGAATCTAGTCCGGGTTAAAGATCAATAGACACACCACTATAATGAGTTATACACGGACGGTGTACGCCTACACCCCGTGCTCAGGTCGTGGCCAATCTCGTAAGATGATGCCAAGGATATCCGGGACATGGTCATTAACCCCCCAAAGGCTGTAAAGTAAACAAGACTGTTTAAACGAGCCGATCAAATTATTCAACTACCCACTAAGCATGGAGATTTGATGCCCGATCAAGCGGTACGCTATGTACCGTAACCCAAGCCCGTATAGGGAAAATAAGTTAAAAGTATTTACCTGATGCAAGTATAAATCACAATAAGCAGAATGCACGTAGCTTTTACTGTTTCTCCTAATCTGGAACGAAGGTTTAATATAACCTATTAGAATTCTAACGGGTCTTTTATTAAGCTTAAGCTTAGACCGGCTAGTTTCAGGATACGGTTCGTACGCACGATTAAGCGAAGACCGGATAGAATGTGATTCAGACCCGACAAGTTTGAAGACTTGTTTAGTATGGGTTTATTATTCACATTCTGGATTTTGAGATAAAACTGTTAAGGTTTGACCCGTTTCGGCTAGTTTATGTAAACTTGTTACATAAACCGAACCGTACGCGTAATAAGCGTGACGGGTAGTCATGAGAGCTATATACAGGTTTCCTAAGTTAATTATGTCTCAAATATGTTGTGACATCAGTAAGGTGTCTTTCGTTATGCCCGAAACGTGTTTAAACACAAACTAGGCCCCGTAGGGGTAGTTTGGTCATTTAAAAGTTTATAAAAGAGTTTAAGTGACAACCTGAGTTACAGGTCTGATGTAATCAGAAAATATACTCAATTTGCTAAGTTACATCAGTAGGTTAAAGCATGTATGTGAAACTTATCATTTTTAACCAAACTAGGCCCCGTAGGGGTATTTTGGTAATTTCACATAAGCCGAAAAGCTCTAAACTGAAGTCTGAGTTTATCAACCTTTGCTTACTGTTAAAATATTATAATTTGCCTCTTGTATCAGTAGGTATAAACCCGGGTATGTCCAATATGATTTTAAAACATACTATGCGCTTAAGACGCTAATTAAGGCGATTAAAGGCCATTACCGGGTTCGATACTTAAATCTGATATTTCTATATTTCCAGAAGGCTTAAAATAATTTATTTATCATAACAAATCAGTGGCAAAAGGGTTGGGGTCGTTTAGATATGTGAAACTCATTTTATGGCCCGTGAGGGCAAAACCGACAATTACCGGATTAAACCTACGACTACGAGTTATGCTCAGCCTAAAATTAATTAAAAATCTTTAAAAATCCTAAAATAATATATTACATCAGTGGGAAAAATATTTGATACCAAAAAGCATGTTTAACTAGGCTATATGCTAATTACGCCATTTTATTAACATAAAGCATTAATTTAGCGACAATGAGCATAACTCTTAATCTACAAGTCAAACTGATGTCAAACTTTGCATACAAGTCTATATATCAGTAACAAAGGTTTCTACACTTTTACATTTTCATAAATCACGTTTTAAGGTAATAAGGGCATAACGGTCAACATATGAGCAATTAACGGAAACATGCATATTAATTGGATAACTAATGAACCAAGGTGTATAATCACAGAGGGTTGTTCTAACATGTATCCTAGTCCAATTAAAGCTCTGAGGCATTTCTAAAATATGCCTAAACGGGTCAGAACTGAAAGTCAAAGTGAAAGTCAAACTATGCGACTTTCGGTTCCGAACCGGGTCTAAACAGGAAATAGTCGGGTTGAACATGTTTGGACATGTTCTTACACTAATTACTAAGTTATAACAATGATCAAACAGGTTATACATGTTCTAGATAGCTAATTATGCATAAATGACGTTTTAAGTATTATGTTGACTTTTTAATTAAAAGTTTGACCCGACATTATACCTGGTTAGAGTGGTGATCAGGGGAAACCCTTTTGAGGTTTTATTACCCACTTAAATACCAACTCATAACTACTTTTAATTCGAGATATGACTGAGCCATTATTGACTAATCTCGAAGTCAAACCGTAATTACGACGGTTTGACTTTTAGCTAATTAACTAAGCTAAAAGCAATTAGAGGAGGAGAAGAATACTTACTGAAGTCCTATGCACGAGATATGATCACTAGGAAGCAAGCTTGAGCTCCAGAATCAATTCAACAATGCAGAGAATGGTGTGAGGAGTTGTGTTGCAACTAATGCCCTTTTATAGCAAAATTCTCACCATAAATCCTTGACAACAAGGTCTAGTACTCATCACAATCGATCAACAGGTGTCCTAGAGGCTTAGGGGGTGTTTTAGGGGCCAGGAGAAGTGGAAAAACGGGTAAAGGTCGCGCATAACAGCCATGGCAGACAAGCAGCAACATTTTGCGGAGCTGGGCGTCGGACGCGGCCCGCTTCATGTTTGGCCGAACCCAATGCGGGCCGCCTTGGCCTGCGAGATCTGAATTTTGATTTCTTTTGATTTGCAGTTGACCTTTGGCTAATTTGAAAGGGTAATTGGGCTTTTAACTTGCATTTTGACCCCTTATACTATACCCACATAGGCTTTAGGACTTATACCCACTTTGTCAAGTCTCTGAACACTTCCGGTTAACCCGAAAAGCCTTAATTTTCAACGTTAGCACTTTAACCCTTCGCACACGAATTTGGTCATAACTTTCTCATACGATAACGAAATGTTATGAAATTTTAATCGTACATCCTAGTGAGCATAATTAGCATTTACAAAGCTTCGGGTTTGTCAAAAGGTCACTCAGAGGTATTTCTTTAAACATGTTGACACATTTAACCCCTGTAGTTTGTATTTACTCACTTTTCGCTCCGTATGATCCATGATTTATTCGTTTGAAGGTATGAGCATCTCGTAGGGTTAATATACAATATAATTATTCACAGTTGACACTTAGAATACGTATATTCACATACTTTCCACGTTTGTCAACTTTAATCCTTCTATAATATTTCTTTCACACGTTTAAACATTATGACACGTGTCAACACATTATAGGACGTGAATTTTCGAGGTGTTACATGTGAGTGCCCCAAGAGGCAAGAGTGCTCGGTAAATATATGTATATTTAATATGACACACACACATAACGAAAGTGTGAATTATCGTTTCATATTTTAATTATATTTTTTCAGTATCATTTATTTGTTTATAAAAGTCCAATTTACTAAATGAGTTCGAACTCCCTTGAATTCCACTCACAAGAACACCCGAATACATGATCCGGTCTCCATTGGATCTACATCAGCGACGGGTTGGGGGGGGGGTCGCGTTCACGACAGGGGACGAGTGAGGCCGGTGGTGATGGTGCAACATTGGCGTTGGCATCGACAACGACCCGGGGCGGCAGCCCAAGAGACATAGGGATAAAGGGCTAGGGTTTTCAGGATTTTTTTATATGCAACTATTCAATTGCCTAGCCACCTCTATATATAGTCTAACACATACCGGAGATAAAGTTAGACCATTGGGTATGGAATGGATAGTCTCTTTGGAGACTACCCGCCACGTAGGCGCCACGTCATCACGGGAGGAGGAGCATCCTCTTGGGGACTACCCAAGGGTGTGGGGGGACTACCCACTTTAATAAAAAAAATCAATATATATATATAAATGAGAGAGAGAGGAGCCCACCAATGAAGAAGCAGCCAATCAACAAGCCCCGTCTCCTCCGTCTGGATTCCGACGTTGGCGACGCAACGGGCCACAGGGCCGGTGTGGGACGATCCACCGGGACGGCGCCGATCCAGGGACGAGGCCCATACCGGGCGGTCTTAGGGTTCTTCAAATTCGATAGTTATCAGTATATTACCATTACCATTACCATTACCATTACCATTACCATTACCATTACCATTACCATTACCAATATATTAAAAACATAAACAAATGAATAGTAACACCATATAGGGATAAGCAAATGGTATCGGTACCGGTAACAAATTTACCAAACCGGGTATATTTTCGTACCGATTTAGTACCTATATTAAAAATTATAATTAGTTATTTATTTTTTATATCAGCGATCGATAAATAAATAATACTTCCATTTATTAACCCCTTAATAATTGATTAATTAATTAATTAACTTGCAATCCATTTCTAATATATTAACCCTTGTAGTTAATTATTAATAAATAAACCCCCTAACTTTGGATATATTATCCTTCAATCATTTATTCCTGGTCGTGATTTTTGTGTTGGAATATTTAACTTCATAAATATTTATTTTGATCATGTCCAAAGTATAACTATTTGAATCATACATTAATAGCAATGTCAAACATCGATACTTGGTTAGACCAATTCAACAGCTCTAACCTCATTCGATAGCCAACTTGTATACAAGGGGTTGTTTGGCAACATCTGAATGGTTAAGTGCTGAACCAATAAGAAGTCTGAACCATTAAGTTCTGAAACAGTAAGAGGTCCGAACCATTAAGAGCTTGTATAATACTTAACCGTTCAGAGGAAAACGTCTGACCAATCAGATTAGAGGTCTTAACCATTCAGACTCTGTATAATGCTTAACCATTCAGAGGCAAATGTCCGAACCATTCAGACATCTGCTCGTGAAACAAACAATCTGAACCATTAAGTGTTGAACCAGTAAGATGTCTGAACAATTAAGAGCTTCATTAAGAGGTAAACAAACAGCCTCTAAGTCTCTAGCAAAACCTTTGGTTACCTGCTAGATTTCGTTGTGACCATACTAACTTAAGGGTGGAGGGAGAGGTCACCCAAGGGGGAGTGTTTAAACAATTTTCTAGCCAATAATATCATGTCATGTTAAGTCCTCACTACACTCCCCATTTTGCACTCAATCACTGGCAATGGTCAAACACATGAAGAGTGATAAACAATTTTTTTTTTTAAAAAAAAAGATAAATTTGTGATTAGTTGGAACTTGGAAGGGGTTGGGACCCACCATTAATTCCCTCACCCTCCCACCTCTCTCATCGGTGAGCATACACCGCCCAAACCGTTCCCAGCTCCCCGATTCCTTGCCAGCATCCATTCACCGACCGATGAAAATAACTCCCGAGTCACTCCCCGAAATCACACCGAGCACTAACACTGTGTTCCTGAGTTTCATTAAATAAGAGAAAAGAAAAGATTTGGGTGGAAATAATTTTTAGTTGTGTTCCAGAGTTTCATTAAAGGAGAGAAGAGAAGAGAAAATGAGAGGTTTTTTGCCTAAATTTAATCTTTCCAATTTGGAAAGAAACGGAGAGAAGAGAAAAGAAAATGAGAGAATCATTTCTTTTCTCCCCTTAACTTAACTCGGGAACACAGCGTAAGTGAGTTCACACCAATCATAATGAGCTCACGAGAATCATGTTTTGTTCTAAGCTTACCAATGATTTCATAATATATTTTTATCTTCTAGAATGCATTTATTTATTCATGAAATCAGAAAATAAGTCCATAACAACTTATCCTATGGGCCCAGATGAGATTTTTTTCAACAGTTCTACAGTATACGCACGTTAAATAAAACTTCTGACGTGTGATAGTTTTATATTAAACAAAACTTATAAAAGTTGTTTGAAATCAATTTTAAACCATTATGTTGTCGATAGGGAACACGTCATGTCAAACTTTCTGGCATGTGGTACTTTTTATATTAAACAAAACTTATATAGTAGTTTCGAAATTAAAACATGTGTCCATAGTAATATAATATAAAGAGTAAATTACAAGTTTTGTCTTTTATGTTTGTCTCAAATTTCAGTCATTGTTCTTTACCTTTAAAAATGATGACTTTTATACTTAATGTTTGAAAATGTTGCACGTTATGTCCTTTAGGGCAAACCCAGTTAAAATTTTCAGTTAAGTTACTGCACATGAGGGTAGAACGGTCATTTCACATCCCCACTTGTGTTTCCCCTCTTTTAATACCCTGATAACAAAGTGTTTTGGGTAACAATTTGGAATACAGATTTCCAAATAAATTGACATTCCATCAAATGATTGATAGAATCATTCAACTCCAAAGGATTCGATCAAACACAACCCGAAACAAGAGATTAAGGCCGAAGAACATCGGGGAAATGCGAATAACAGAATGGCGGTTGTAACCCTAGCCGCACCAAACCACTAAATCCTCAAAATATTACAAATCTGAATGTTAGGGATATGTTAATAACGAGTGAGCTTACCATCATTTCCAGTCCTCACGAAATTCTTTGTCAATTTGTTCCTCTAATTTGCAAGCGCTAATCCCCCTTTGTGCTAAAATGTGTTTGTAAAGACAAGATCTTTGTACAGTCAAATCACTCAATTTACAAACATCTTGTGCTGAAATGTGAGTGCTCATATTGACATTACAAGTGTGGATCTGCTGATAGAGTTTGATGCAACTTTGAACATGTGATGATGGCGGTGGTTTAGTTGATGTGGTGGAAGTGATGGGGGTTTGCAGCGGTGGATCTGTCTTGGTGGGTGATGTTAGCCATAATTTACAAAAGTGACGAATTGAGGTGTTATCAGGGTATTAAAAGTGGGAAACACAAGTGGGGAGGTGAAATGACCGCTCTACTCTCATGTGCAGTGCACATGACATAACTTAACTGAAAATTATAACTGGGTTTGCCCTAAAGGACATAACGTACAACATTTTCAAATATTAAGTACAAAAGTCATCAATTTTATAGGTATAGGACAACACCTAAAATTTGAGACAAACATAAAGGACAAAACTTGTAATTTACTCTACTATAAAGTTAAAATACAAACTTCAAATTTTTTATTTAATACAGATGTATAAATGATAGTTTTATAAGTATTTTAATCCCCTTAAAGTACAATATAATTATAAACAATTTGTAATTCCACACCGGATGTTAAAATCAAAACTCTAGCCAAATTTGGCCAAATTAATATTTTAATATTTATTTAGCAAAAGTTTTACTTGTAATATTAGTTTAAATACAAGCAACCAAATGATGAACATTTAAAAGTCATACAAACAGTGATTAATTCAGTCCAAGTATTGTTACAAACTTGAATAAGGAAATGTCATACGAATTACGATTTTTAGTATTAAGTTGAAAATTTTGCAATTTTTATTGCTACAAACTTAAAAAGACCGACTATATTAGAAATCAAACCTGATTAGCAAGACACTATACATGCCTAAGAAACAAGCTTTACAAAAACATTAGAGGATTTTGTACCCACTCGGCCTATCCAATGTTAGTGTTACGGTTTGTATTACAAATCCACAGATAAGAAACATGAACAATGAAATAAAATAAACGTCTTAGTTGAACCATTATCTTTCTGAAGGACCACTTCATTCCGGAACTTAGATAACGCCGACGCCGGCTCATAGACGAAGGGATACCAATTTGAGACCATTACCAGCAACCGAGTGATGAATATGTTATTATGATAAAGTTATACCTATTAAGAAAACTCTACCCGCAATCGAGTGATGAATATGTCATTATGACAAAGTTATATCTATTAAGAAATTAGATATAGATTAAAAGGCTATCCTTGAAATTAATCCAAGGGTGTTTTTCTCCCAATGTTCTTATTCACCCATCTTAATATTTTATGACTTTATTATTTTTTATTAAAAATTAAATCATATATATATATATATATATATATATATATATATATTATGATTTATTTTGGTATGTGTTTGGTTATATTACTAAAAATTAAATCCTATATATATGTGTATATTTTATATAATTAAAAAAGTATATAAAAAAGTTCATAATTTTATATGATTTATTTTGGTATGTGTTTTGTTGTATTACTATGTTAGAGATCTGTATATTACATAGATTGAATAAAAGCTTTTTTTAAATATCAATTTTAAATAACATATCATGTATTTATCGGGTGCTACTTTCTACACCCCCCTATTTACTTTTTTCACCCCCCTATTCTCACATACTTACAGGTGGGGCCTGCGTGGGACCGACAGTTTTCCTCTCACAAGGGGGGTATAATCAGGAAGGGAGGGGGGTGCGTATAGAATGAGCCTTATCAAAACCTAAAATTTATCAAAAGTTGAAACATGACATCTAATATTTAACAGGAGAGAGACGAGAATACCAAATTCAAAAGTACATGACATCTAAATTTATCAAAACCTAAAATTTTACAAAGCTACGTGTATTTCATTAATTTATTTATTAGATATAGAAGATGTATACAATATTCATAGATAAAATATATATGGCGTATTGAATTGTTTTAACATACGTAAAAACAATTATATAATAAAATTCATAATTTTATATAAGAAAAAGTTCAAACCTATAATTCTAATCAATTTTAATGAACTAGTTAAAGTAATTTATATTATTGCAATTAGAAAAAAAATGTATTAGTCAAACGGAGTTCAACCTAAATTTGATATTTAAAAGTAAAAAGAAAAAGAAATATGGAAACAATTAAATTATATTTAATCAACCTTTTAGACGATAAAAAAATAAGAATGATATTAATAAATTACATGTGTCACCCATAAAGTTTATTTTATTATATAGTGTAAATAGATTTTAAATAGAAATTTTTATTATGTATTATAGAGCTACATAAAAATACATTATAATTGTGCATCAAATTAAAAATGTCTAGTTGAAGCGTCAAGAACAACACTTTTTTTTTTGAACGGTGAGAATCTTTAACTAGTAATAAGAGAGATCTCACACCCTTCCAAACAGAGGGCTCTAACCTCACTCTGGCCAGACTACGTTGTCTTAACCTTTGCCCACGCTAGCGTCAGAGTTTGACTAAAGACGTTCCCCAAGAAGCCATACCACCCAGTGATGTAACACACGGTGAACTAAAACCCAAGGTAACTCAGACTCGAACTCTTGACCTAAGGTCTGAGAGAACTAACCTTCGTTACTTTTATCTACCAAATGTGATTGAACTTGGTTCTCCAAATAACAACACCCTGAGTTGAAGGGTCAACGACACCACCTTTTCCATGGTAAGCATTTTATTGGTTGAGGACGATGCATCAAAAAGTATTACAATTATTACAATGTTAAAATACAAACTTATTTTGCATTATAGTTTTTACACGTGAAAAAACGTGTTACAATAAACTGATATAAAAATTATTATAAACTAAATCTATGAAAAAGGACAAAAGTTATTAAAAAATTATAAAAATTTATTATTATTATTATTATTATTATTGTTGTTGTTGTTGTTATTATTGTTTTATTATTATTATTATTATTATTATTATTATTATTATTATTATTTAACAAGTTCTTGACTACACGAACTTTTGTGATTTCATATTTAGGAACCTTTATGATTTTACATATAAAATTTCAAAGTTTTACTGTTTAAGATTTAACACAGCACATTCATGCTTATAAAATCAAAAGATAACTTTGATAAGTAATGAATATAGTAAGTAAATATTTATCTTGACAATTGTAATGCCCTAAAGGTCACCTAAATTTTCTTTTTAATTTCTTTATTATTGCATAAACGTCTCCAATTAATTAATTAATTTTTATTTTTTATATACTATCATGTCACTACCCTAATGAGTCGAATCGATTATGGTCGACCATCGGTACTAGCATTCATTTTTCTGATCTTAGATTGATGTAAAACATGTGTCAATATTCCTTTGTGCATGCCACTTCATTTTTTTTGTTTACTCTTTTGATTGCTATAGCGAGTGCAGGTATTGTAACAAACCGAATTGATACCGACCGAATTCCACGGCGGAATCCCACTATTATTATTATTATTATTATTATTTAACTTATAACATTAAGCTTTGTTTGGATAAAAAATACATTTACAAAAATGATTAGAAAGCAAAATAAAACTTTGAATGTTAATATGTATTTGCTTTTAATACACAACATTCATACAAATTCGATTTGACCCGTACAACCCGATGAAACTACTTGAATTCAAACATGTAAGGTTTGACCCACTATCCATACCCATGGCAAATTGGCAACCCATAACCCAACCCATATCTTCCTATTTAACACACTACAAATGTCCATTTGTTGCTATAAATACTCCAAAACTCACCCCCCTCATTACCAACATTCCTCCAATATTCTCTCAACCACCACAATGGCTACCGACCTTGAACATGCCACTTCCACCATATATTCCCCTTTGCCCGACTCCGACAACGGCTACCATCCACCGTCGTCCGAACGAAGGCGACCCATCACCCTCTTGTCCGGAATCTTTCTCTCCATGTTGCTTTTTTCATCATTGATAGCTCTCATCCTCAACCAACATAACCAACATGATATTGACCAAGTAAAGTCACCGCCCGCGAAGCCCGTTTCACGAGGGGTGTCGCACGGGGTGTCGGAGAAGAGTAATTCCAAGCTCTTGTCCTCCGATGTGGAGGTATACCCTTGGACTAATGCTATGCTTTCTTGGCAAAGAACAGGATTTCATTTTCAACCACCGAAACATTGGATGAATGGTAACACATGTTACAAAATTATAATTAAATTCGGTATAATCAAGGGGAAATTCACAAAAATGACCAATAAGTTTGATAAAATAGTCTTAACTTTCTCTTCTACTAAAAATTTTCTGTAACTTTTCTAAATTTTTGGTTAAGCTGACTGTTTCACTAAACCAGAAGTTTTCACATGGCACATATTGTCACGCCAGCACATATTTTGACCTGGCGCAACATATTTTTAATCTAACGCACGGAAATGAAAATTTGTTGCGCCTAGTAAACGTTTCAAACACATGTTGATTGAAATTATTTAAAAACGTTAAGATTATTTTGTCAAACTTATTGGATAAAATGGCCATCTTAAGGATTTTCCCTATTAGTAATTAAAGATTTATATTATTTCTTTCATTCTCACTAATTCATTTTTTCTGACATACTGAACTCCGTTCATGCTTTCTGATCGTTGAATTCTGTTGATCCGTATATTTCATCTATAGATCCAAACGGTATGTTCTCCCTATCTCTCATTATTTTAATAAATATCTACTTATTGTTTTTATGATTTTTAAATGTCAAAATTGGAGTTTGGGAGCTTTGAGAGTTGGTTATGCAACTTAAAGAAAGATTAAAACGTTAAATTAGTAGTTAACAACCATCACTAGTGCTTTAGTGGTGAGCACATGTATTTAAGTTCCATCTATGGTGGGTCCAGGTGAGTTTTCCCCTCCAGGTCTCAAGTTCGAGTCTCGCTGGTAAGGGTTTCTCATTGAGGGGTTTAAATTGGGGATCTATTGTGCGATAGAGCTCTCTAGCGCGGATCCGGTTAAGACAACGTATGTTAGATCTCCCAACTTTCACGAATAATTCACACAGCTTTCAAAAAAATTAGTAGTTAACATATTGATAATTACGTGGTCAACTCTTGTCGATATATGTGGAAAAGTACGATATATGAATCATATACGACTTCCTCACATCCAATGAATAGGCCTTTTATCCATTAAATTAAACAAAATAATGCCTTTTAGTGATTTTGTAATACATAATTGTTTTTATTTTTCAAACAAAATCACATTAATATAATTATATCTTGATCTCCAATATTTTTGTTTTGTATATTAGTGACTTAAAAAGGAAAATATAATTATATCTTGATCTCCAATCCTTTTGTTTTGTATATTAGTGACTTAAAAAGGAAAATAAAAATCTATTTTCTAAAACAGTGAAATAATAGCACACAAGTTTCAATATAATTTACGGTAAGAAGTATTAACAATTGAGTAATTAAACTTTGAGAAAACTTGTGTGGCATGTAACGACCCTAAAGCAACATTAATCACAGCTTTAGGAAGAAGAATCCAAATATATTTGGTTTTGTAAAACGAACCTTCAACATACAGTGGCGAAGCTTGATATTTTCGACTGAGGGGTCGAAAACATATATATATAAAAAAAATTCTATACGAAAACTACATATCGGACACTATTGAGCGAAAAGTTCGGGGGATCGGGCGCCCCCGGCCCCCACAAAGCTACTTCCCTGTCAACATATAACGAGTTGGGGGAAGGTTTATTCGAGAACACTAAAAAAATGAGGAATCGGGAACACCGCATTGACATGTTAAATATATCTTAGATATTCAACTTAACATGTTAAAAATTATTTTTTTTTTAAATTTCTTTCAGCGTTTTTCTTTATAAATTCATGGAGAAGCATTTTTAATAAAAAAAATTAAAAAAGTAAAAATATAAAAAAAATGTTTAAAAAGCAGTTAAAGAAAAGCTATTTTCTTTAAAAAAATGATTGTTTTATTAGAATAGCTTCTACCCATTTTTATAAGGAAACACGCCAATTTTTTTTTTTAAAAATACGATTTTTAACATGTTAAGTTGATTTTATGAGATGTATTTAACATATTAAATATATTGTTCCCCGGTTCCCCACTTTGTGTTCCCCAATTAAGCTAACACTAACGAGTTATTAATATAAATAGAGTAAATTACGTTTTTGGCCCATGTGGTTATATCACTTTTACTATATTAGTCCAAAATAAGAATTTTTAACATATCTGCCCCCATGGTCTCTATAACTAACCATTTTGATCCCTAAGTCTAGAGATCATAGGGGCCAAAATGGTTAGTTATAGAGACCATGGGGGCCAAAATGGTTAGAATTAGGGGTCAAAATGGTTAGTTATAGAGACCATGGGTGCATATATGTTAAATATTCTTATTTTGGACTAATATAGTAAAAGTGATATAACTATAGGGGTCAAAAACATAATTTACTCTATAGAATAATAAAAACTTATAAAAAATTATACATAGTGTATATTTGATTAAGTAGTTTAGATGAATTGGTCACCGTTATGTCGTTAATACGACTATAGATGTATCATATTAAAACAATCTATTCTAATGTTCATTTAATTCTTTAAGTTATTTACTAAAAATTAACTTCTTACTTTAAAATCCGATGCTTAGAAATATCATAGAATGTAACTTTTACTTAAAATTAACTTCATCATACTTTAAGCTCCAATACATAGAAATATCATAGAATGTAATTATGTTTCTAAAATAGTTTTAATTTGTGAAGATTTTATTATGCATATTTTTGGGGTTTAATTTAAAAAAAAATAAAAAAAATGAGGTATATCCAATCATATCGCGTGCTATGACAAATATTGACATTTCAATAATGCTTAGGGTATCCGGGGCACCCATCGGGGACCACTTCGGTGACCACTTTCCCTGATCGGGAACACCGCCGCCATCCAAGCGGGAACCCGAATCGGGGAGGGTGAGCGGTGGGGAGTGACCGAAGAGGGGGAGAGATGGTGGTGGGGCCAGCCGCTATTTCAACCAATGAAAACTTTGTTTTTTTTTTTTTTTTCTTTTTGAATAAAAAAAGCAATTCACCTAAGAGGGGAGTGGCGCCATCAAATTGGGGTGTGAGGGGAGTTTAAGAGGGGAGTTGACGTGGCACACGAGGATTGGGTGTGCGTAAGAGAGGGGACTCCCCTCTTAGGGGAGTGCCCCGGACACCCTTATAATAGGTAATAATTGACATTTCAATAATGCTTATAATAATAGGTATAAAATCAAAGGGAGACCCACCACATGTGATCGAATCAAAGCTGACATGGATTTTTAAATAATTTTCACAATAATCGTGAATCATGTGTTTTACATCATGATCTGACCTACCATAACATAACACGTGTCAAGCAAAATTATTTGTCTTTCGAACGTGATAACCATTTCTGACTAATATTGTATTTTCGTATTAAATAAACGTCAATAAAAATGTTTAAAATCATAATGCTGAGGTGGATATTAAATAAAAGCAAATAATTCCGAAAATGTCATCACGTTATTTTGGTTTTTTCATGCCTTTTGTATGTTTTGTACGATAAGACATTTTGTACGTCAACTTAATCCATACTATGTAACGCAGGTCCCTTATATCATATGGGTTGGTACCATTTGTTCTATCAATATAACCCAAATTCAGCCGTTTGGGGTAATATTACATGGGGACATGCTATTTCAACGGACCTGATCAATTGGTATCATCTTCCTTTTGCTATGGTCCCGGATCAATGGTATGATATCAACGGTGTTTGGACTGGATCCGCTACAATCCTTCCTGACGGTAGGATCGTCATGCTTTATACCGGAGACACTAATGAGGAAGTGCAGGTGCAAAACTTAGCGTACCCCGCCAACCTATCTGATCCTCTCCTCCTAGATTGGATTAAGTATTCAGACAATCCGGTTATGGTCCCTCCACCGGGTATTGATACTAAGGATTTTAGGGACCCGACAACCGCTTGGTTAGGGCCAAATGGAAAATGGCGGGTCGCGATAGGGTCAAAGGTTAATAAAACGGGTATTACATTTGTTTACGAAACGGCAGATTTCATGAGCTATGCGTTATTGGATGAGGTGATGCATGCTGTTCCAGGTACGGGTATGTGGGAATGTGTCGACTTTTATCCGGTATCAACAACTGAGTCAAACGGATTGGACACGTCGGTTAATGGGCCTAGTGTTAAACATGTGTTGAAATCGAGTTTGGATGATGATAAAAATGACTATTATGCACTAGGAACGTATGACCCTTATTAGTAACAAGTGGACACCCGATGATCCGAATTTGGATGTGGGTATCGGGTTACGAGTTGATTATGGAAAGTACTATGCATCGAAGACGTTTTACGACCAAAACAAGCAAAGACGACTTCTTTGGGGTTGGATCGGAGAAACCGATAGTGAAGTTGCTGATATTTTGAAGGGATGGGCTTCCGTTCAGGTAAAGCTAGAACTTCATTAATCTATACTTAATAAATAAGTAACGCATCACAATGCTGTGAGACTAATATTCTTTTTCCCACTTATCCGATTTCACCGCTCGTGTTCTATTTCTTAATTTAAAAAAAAAACAATAATTCCTAAATATTCATACCTAACTATTTAATATAAAAAAAATAAGATTAATTCATATTAATAAGGTTTATTAATCAACAATATGTTTTTTTTCATTGTACATAGACCATTCCAAGAGAAGTGGTCTTTGACAGAAAGACTGGAACAAATATTCTTCAATGGCCAATCAAAGAGGTAGAGAAGTTGAGATCCAAAATTTGGGTATATCAGAAAGTGCTTCTTGAACCAGGATGTCTTGTTCCACTTAATGTAGGCTTAGCTACACAGGTATTCAATCTTTAACTATTAACTATTAGAGTTAAATGCCATTTTAGTCCATGTGGTTTGGGCCATTTTGCCAGTTTAGTCCAAAAGTTTCATTTTTAACCTTTGGTTCCAAAAAGATTTCACAGTTGCCATTTTAGTCCACTTGGTTAACTTCATCCATTTTTTCTGTTAACGAGAAAACCAATTCGGTCATTTTGTATGTAATTCTGTTAACTAAAAGGGCAATTCAGCCATATAAAATGACCGAATTGGCCTTCTCGTTAACAGAAAAAATAGATGAAGTTAACTCAGTAGACTAAAATGGCAACTGTGAAACCTTTTTGAACCCACAGGTTAAAAATGAAACATTTGGACTAAACTGGCAAAATGGCCCAAACCACAGGGACTAAAATGACATTTAACTCTAACTATTATTTTAACTAGGATACAATTTAACTAAGGGTACGTCATTCTTATCTACTTAAAGTATCATATCTCGTTTATATCTAGTTAATTAATAGTTATGTGTTAATTAAATTTAACATTTATACATTTTTTAACTCTTCTTAAACATGCATGCATGCAGTTAGACATAATAGCAACATTTGACATCGAAACGCAAACCATAGAGGAGGCGGATGCGGGTTACAATTGCACCACAAGTGGCGGGTCCTTTTCACGAGGAGCTTTCGGACCATTTGGATTGGTGGTTCTTGCGGATGAAACGCGTACTGAGCAAACTCCTGTGTATTTCTACATTACCAAAGGATCTGATGGGGTTGCTCGTACACACTTTTGTGCCGATCAAACCAAGTAACTTTTTCATTACTTCTATCTCAAAAGATACACACACATATATATAGGAAGGTTAACATACAATAGTCCTTAACGTATGATATGAAATTACGCACGTTATATAACTCAAAACCCTAATCACGAATGTTGAAAAACACATAATCACGCATGGTTATATTTTTCAACATACGTGATTAGGGTTTTGAGTTTTATAAAGTGCGTAAGTTCATATTGTACGCTCGTACATTAAGGAATATTGATTAGGGCAGGGCCGGCCCGGCCCTAGGGGTGGGCGAGCCGCACCCCCGGCCGAGGCCCGTTTTTTCCGAGGGCACTAAATTTAAAAAAAACTATATTTTGTATATATACATTTCGAGCCTTTTTTTAAACAAAAGTAATGTTTGGCTTGGTGGTTAAGGCGCTGCCTTCATTTGTTGTAAGGCCCAGGTTCGAATCTGCCGCCTTTCATTTTTCCTTATTGCTATAATTTTTCAAAGCTGCAAAGGTCTCATGTATTGTTATAATTTTTCAAAGCTGCAAAAGTCTCATTTATTTGCCTCGATAATCTTTGTTATATGGATTTCCAAAATGTTTGTTTAATACATGGTGAATTTATTTTGTAAAATTCTGATTTCGCAATTATATAGTATTTTTAGTAAACAAAACTTATTGTTACATGGATTTCCGAAATGTTTATTTAATACATAGTGAATTAATTTTGTAAAATTCTGATTTCGTAATAATATAATATTTTTCGTAAACAAAAGTTAATTGAAAGAATTTAATTTTGATTTATCATGTTTTCGTAAATAAAATACTTCCAAAAAAACCTAAAATTTTATATAAACAAACTCTTATTTATATAAAAATTAGAGATATATACAGTTTTAAAATATCGGATAGCATAAAATTAAATTACGTTACACCTAATAATTTTGATTAAAAAATACTACTATTCACTAAAATGTCATACAAAGTGAAAATACCATCATGGGTCAGAGATATTACGGAAAAATTGTTTTTTATATAATTCGTTAAGGTCTAAGGGCCTTTTCTTCGGTTGGTACAGGGTACTTAAATTCTCAGGACCGGCCCTGGATTAGGGGTTGGTTAATGTACAATTTTACTTAACGTACGCTGCATACGCTGAGCAGTTTCAACATGTGGGGTTTTTTTCCTTAACATGCAGAATTGTTTTTTATCAACATGCAGCTTTTTTTTTCTTAACATGTGATTCTTTATTTTTTCCCACATGCGATTTTTTTTTGTTTGTAACATGCGAACTTTCTTTTTCTTATATACACATGCGGATTTACCTCTACAAACACAAATCCGCAAGTTGTAAATCCAATATGCGCATGTTATATTTTCACAGCGTACGTTAAGCAAAATTGTAAAGTACACTTTCTCTTTCTATATATATCTAGAATGCAGGCAACTAATAAATTTATAATCAAAATGTATGCAGATCATCAACAGCTTCAGATGTCACCAAATTAGTTTATGGAAGTAATGTTCATGTGCTAGAGGGAGAACGTTTAAGCATGCGATTATTGGTATACATTATTCCTTTTCAAATATTAAATTTCTAAATGTGTATATGTAGCCTGGCAAAAAGGGCGAGTTGGGTAACAGGTGAAAACGGATTTGGTTCAAACTCACAAACGCGTTGGAACTTGGAAACATGTTTCCAACAAGTATTTTTCCGAGTTAATTACTGTTTTCGTCCCTGTGGTTTGTCAAAAATCACTATTTCAGTCCACTAGTTTAAAAATTGCGATTTCAGTCCCCGTGGTTTCACTTTCGTAACCATTTCAGTCCCTGTACTTACATAATAATTGGATTGAAATGGTTACGAAAGTGAAATCACAGGGATTGAAATGGTTACGAAAGTGAAACCACAGGGACTGAAATCGCAATTTTTAAACTAATGGACTGAAATAGTGATTTTTGACAAACCACAGGGACGAAAACAGTAATTAACTCTATTTTTCCCAACATAGGATTTTTTCAGAAAAATGCGTTGGAAACAATCGTTTCTTTACACATATTCGAAACTGACGTAGGAAAACCTTAATGTTTTGTAGTAGCGATGATACATATATAAAACTAATTTTGTTATATAAAACCGTATTAGGTTGATCATTCAATAGTCGAAAGCTTTGCTCAAGGTGGAAGGACGGTTATAACCTCAAGGGTATATCCGACAAAAGCAATTTACACGTCAGCCAAGGTTTTCCTCTTCAATAACGCAACAAGAGTAAGCGTTACCGCAAATGTAAACGTGTGGAACATGGATTCAGCACGTATTGACCATTTTCCTCTTGGTCAACATTGAATTTATAAGTCAACCACGTGAATGTTAGTCAACATTTTGCATATTATGGAATCAATTTTTTTGTATTATTATTTTTTTCAATGTAAAATAGACATATGAAGAAGTATTAAATTTGGTTATTAATATTTCTCGTCGTTAGGTTTACTATATTAAACTTGTAAAAGTGAGTTTTTGGACTCCCGGTCCAAAATAGTGTGATAATCGGCTATTGGGCCGTTAAGCCCAACTATGCTGTTTGGGCTCTAAAACGAGTTTTACTAATCCAAATTAGTTGAGACTAGAGATGTGCATAATCGGGTATTCTTAAAACCCGGAACCGGTTCCAACCCGGAACCGGGTATGGATACAAGTGAGTGGAACCGGGTTCTCTGTGGAACCGGTTCCGGGTACAACCCGGGTACACGTCAATATATTTAGAACCGGCGTAACCGGTTTCGGGTACAATGGAACCGGGTACGGGTCCTGTTTGGAACCGGGTACGGGTATTGTTTGAAACCGGTTTTTTTTGAGTTTTGATCTGATAAATTGTCAGTTCTTGTGATTATCCATAATCAGCGGCCCAATCGTTTTTTAAATTGATACATGTGTTCATCGGCCCAAGAAATTGTTTGTCAGTCTACATGAGGTGATCAGACTCATGTGTGATTGCATGTGATTTGAATTGTCAGATCCACTATAGTGTTGGTCAAATGAGAATTAAGGTGTGATCACAATTTTCGGCACTTTATAAAAAATCACGTGAATCACTTTGATCAAATAGTTGCAGCCCAATCTTTATTCAACAACAATTGAAACTTGTCAGCTCATAAAAGGTTGCATGTAGAGATGGGCATATCGGGTTTTTTTTAATACCCGGAACCGGTTCCGGGTAGGAACCGGGTTCCGGGTACGCACCGGGTCCGGATAGGAACCGGGTAGGAACCGATTTTATTTATAAAATGTGGAACCGGGTCGGAACCTACGGGTTTTTTGAACCCGGAACCGGTTCTACTATTAGCCGGGTAGGAACCGGAACCGGGTCCAGGTCGGTTCCACCGGGTCGGGTTTGGAACCGGTTATTATGCCCATCTCTAGTTGAGACCAGTTGCTATCCTTTCTTAAAATCTTTTGTTTAAGTAAATGAGTTAAAATTTTCTGTTCAACAAGTTTAATTTCAACCCGGAGTCGTATTGGCCCGATTCTAGGCCCAACGATGACATAGTTTGTCTAAGCATTTAAATAAATGGGTTTCGGGTCTATCCAAATTTTGACAGTCATTTAATAGTATATTCCAAGTATAAAAATAAGTTAATTTTTTTTAGCTCATGTATGGTTTGCAGAAGTTAATTAAATAGCCTTTGAAGTCGTAAACGCTTCGAAAAACGCTTATTTTGCAAACAAAGGTCATAACAATAGTTGTAACACCTTCAATAGCATATTACACAAGTAATAAACCTTTCTTAAGTTTGTATAAAAATGTGATTATTATTAATTTCATCTTAGTCATATTGAGTTGGAAAAAAAAACCGTAGTAAAATTAAACACACAACATGAGTTTATTCATCTTTTGTAGGTTGCTTAAAGTATATGGTGAAATAAGTTGAATGACTCACTTGGAAATTTATACTTGGTGGCTTATATATCATGGATAACGAATGGACAAAAAACGAAACTCTACAGAAGTTTCATGGATTTGATTTCTTTTCTAGCATTATAAGCACCAGAACACCTTCTAATAGAAAGGAAGCCCTTTATTCCTCATCTTCATACTCCCGTTCAATGCGCTGTGTCGCTGTGAGCCTGTGATCCCTCACAATCTTTCGTTATTTGGAAGAAACAATTGAGCAAGTAATGGGGATGAAGATACAGACAGATACACGGTTACAAGAAATCATAAACTAACTTGAAATCAAACAGGATACATCGTACCTTAGAGACTTATTGATTCATAGTACTTGATGGAAATCTTCGGACGTACGTAGTAGACGTTCTACTAGTTTAAGAACCCAGTTGCTAAAAGAAAATATTCATTATCACCGTTGACATAAATATTATGATTTTACTATATATTACTCATATTAATAGTAGGGGTGTGCACGGGTCGGTTTGGGTCAGTTTTGACCTAAAATCATAACCATAACCGCGATGTCAGTTAATGGATAACCATAACCATAACCGATCGGTTATGGTGGTTATGGTTATTCGGTTTTGATGGTTTTAGCGGGTCGGTTATGAGTGGTTAACCGTGTATTTAGCTTAGCTAAAAATAGTTTAATTTTTTTTAACATGGAATAAATTGTTATTGCGTATTTGTATATATTAGTATATTACATAGTATAAAAAATACATATAATCTATAATATTAATACCAATTATTATCGAATATTGAAATAAAGTGATATGATACATTCCATAAATTCAAATAAACATCCAATCAAAACCACAAAACAATATGAAAAACCTATAAATACTAAAAATCTTCAATAAACAACATCAAAAATAAAAATTATTGTGAAATGTCCTAAATCCTACAAAAATTTATTACATGTCGGTTCGGTTATGGTGGGTATGGAAAAAATGATAACCATACCCGACCCGCTACTTTCGGTTTTCAAAAAAACCATTAACCGACCCACCGGTTTTTTATTTGGTTTGGTTTTTTGCTTCGGTTTTGTCAGTTAATTCGGTTATGGTTCGGTTAATTCGGTTTTTTGCACACCCCTAATTAATAGTATACACACCTTTTTAGTGATTTTTACTTTCATCCCCTTTAGTTTGCTCATATTACTTTTTACACCCTAAACTTTAATAAACTTATCAAACAGTCTCTAATCTTCAATAAACTTTTCTTTGGATGTTGCTTTTTTTTTTTAATTTTCTCTTTCGGTTGTATCGGGTCCTTTTTTTATCATTTAGTAATTTTTCATTTTCACTCGCTCTAGTTTACTCGGTTTACTTCTTACACCATAAACTTTAACAAAGTTATCAAACAACCCACAAACTTCAATAAACTTTTTTTCGACTTTATTTTTATGTTCTTCTCTTTCATTTTGTTATACCGGCTGCCGGTACCATATCGATACCGTAATTAACCAAAACAATGTCGACCAAACTACTACCACAACGCGAAAGTAATTTTACTAGTTTCATTAACCTCGCGTCCCATTCCTCCTCTCCAGCTCTATAAAGCAGGTTACATACAGACCAGGTTACCCATCATCGGCGCTACTGACCTTTCATCTTCATCTCCGTCGATCTGCTTCGATTTTAAACCAGGTTAATTTATTCCGGCAAAAGTGGAGGGGTGGGGGGCTACCCCTAACCATATATATATAGACACACAAAATAATAATTATTATAATATAATTAATATAAAATAATTAATAAATAGTAAATGCGTGAAGCTTGAGCGTGTAAATAAAGCTCGAACCAAGTCGTGCTCGAGTTCAAGCCCGAGCTTTCATAAGTTTAACGAGCCTGAGCTCGAGTCTAGCTGAGTTCAAGCTTGGATCGGCTCATTTGCACCCCTAGCGTCGAGTGATATAAGCAAGCAGTCCCGGACATGCTAGTCGTTTTCTTAGTTAGTTACCAAGTGGTCCTAGACTGTTATAAATATCAAATATACATAGTGGCAAGTGATCTAGAGTCGAGGTGTTACGAAATATGAGATACGGAGCCCTCTAGTTTGTTTAGATGGGATGTAACAAATAATAATTTAAATACTCTTAATAAGTAACTTTTTAGGGGTTATACCTTATGCTTTTGGTGTTAAAAAAGGGAAATGGACTGTATCACCCTAAACTATGCAAAATTGGCCAATATCACGCCCAACTTTCAAGTTGGCTCCCACCACCCTCTACTCGACATTTAGGTGGCAGTGTCACCCCTTAGTTAAATAATCACTAACTCAGTTTGTTTTTTAATCCTACATGGCAATGAACTTGTGAGGTGGACAGGCTACGTGGACTCACCATTATCTATCTCTGTAAACATAAATAAAAACCCTAAATCACTTGCCAGTTCAACCCAAACACAAATTGCAGAGAAAATCAATCGGAACTCCTACCACCACAACCAACTCTGTCACCACCTCTAACCATTCCCACAATCACCACCAACCACCATCACCTCCGCCAACATAGATCGAAGCACAAATCTCAACCACCATCCGAATTCGAATTCAAATCGCCATTGATGACTGCTTTTCGAGTCTTTTTCGGATCTTTTCTAAGCTCATAACCCAAATCATTCGAATTCTAAGACCCATTGATTACTACTTCTGTGTTGTTGACAGATGAAAGCTTCATCTTCTTCTTCTGATGATTAACATGATGCTGGTCAGTTGAGTTGATCACGTGAGACCTCATGTGACCTCCCAAAGATCTACCACATGGGAAGCCCTTATTGCACAACTTGCAAACACAATCACCACCAACCACCACCGGCGAGGTCACAATCGACGTCGCCGGCAGTCTTCCAACCGTAACCATACCGGTCACCAAAAACACATCCTGATTCACCGAATCTCTTTAATTTGGCATCAAATCCGGCTCCCTTTCCTCTTCACATTGATATGTTTAAACAAGTTTTGATATAATTTGATACATTTCGATTCGATTTCAGTTTATTCAGTTGATTTACCGTAGTGACAGATCTGACAAACGAGATGTGAACGCCGAGGCCGCTGTGCTTGCCGGAACATTATAGACACATGA
This sequence comes from Helianthus tuberosus, assembly GCA_030545235.1. NCBI lineage: Eukaryota > Viridiplantae > Streptophyta > Magnoliopsida > Asterales > Asteraceae > Helianthus > Helianthus tuberosus. Next base: position 3,794,812 of record CM060370.1, read on the forward strand.
AGATCTGGATCGACGCAAATTTTGTTGCCTGGTTGCGATTGGAGGTCCCGGAGCCGCCATGATTGGAGATTTGGATCGAAGAAGGTAGATCTCGTGGAAGATTTGGGGGTTTTGCGATGTGAGGGTGAAATGTGTAATTGTGATGGATTTAATGGGTTTACAGATGGAATTTGTAATAGGGTATTGGGATATTAGTTCATCAATCAATTTGTGGAAATAAACTAATACAGAGGTTATTTAATGGGTATTTAATGGGTGAGTCCACGTAGGCTGTCCATCTCATCATCCTCTTGCCACGTAGGATTAAAAACAAACAGAGTTAGTGATTATTTAACAAAGGGGTGACACTGTCACCTAAATGTCGAGTAGAGGGTGGTGGGAGCCAACTTGAAAGTTGGGCGTGATATTGGCCAATTTTGCATAGTTTAGGGTGATACAGTCCATTTCCCCTTAAAAAAAACTTGACTTTTTACTTTCAACCCAAAGGTTTTTAGCTTTTGCAATTTTAACCCCATATAATTTGTTTGTTTTTTTATTTCAACCCAAAACTTTTCATTATTTGCAAATTAACCTCACAACTTTTTACCTTCAACTTTTGTCACCTATACTTTTCATCTTTCTCAAATTTCCGTTTTGTGTTTCGTTCTATTTTTTTTGGGTTAATACGCGCAACGTACATGTGTTGTTCAACGTTTTTACGTCTATTTTTTCCTATTTGACAGCTTTTTCGCAACACACGTGTCCTAGGTTAGTCAATGTTGGTATTTGCTGGCGATTATGTGACATTGGTACTATTTGGCATGGTTTTACACCTCACCGCAACGTGTACTTAATTCTAGTTAAGTTAAAATAAAATCTAATCAAGAAACTCCAAAAAAAAATGTAAATGGTATGTAACCTCTTCAATATTTTTAGTAAACAAGCACTTAAAAAAAGGTTTAAATAAAATCTTAGAGTAAACTGCCATTTTGGTCCCTATGGTTTGTGCATTTTTGCCATTTTAGTCCAAATCTCAAACTTTTTAAATCTGGGTGCCTGTGGTTTCATCTTTATTGCCATTTTAGTCCAAAATTCAAAATCCCCCCTTTTTTTACTGTTCAAAAAGTTTGAGATTTGGACTAAAATGACAATAAAAGTGAAACCGCAGGGACCAAAATGGCAGTTTACTCTTAATTTTGGACTAAAATGACAATAAAAGTGAAACCATAGGGACCCAGATTTAAAAAATTTGAGATTTAGACTAAAATGGCAAAAATGGCTAAACCACAGGGACCATGGCAGTTTACTCAAAATCTTATCAAGAAACTCTAAAAAAGCGTAACAGTAACACAACTTTTGATAACACAAGTAATCATCATTATCTACTGTTTAAGGATAAATAATACCCATAACGGCCAATGACCCATTGGTGGAGTGGTGGAAAAGACTTAAGCCTTGCAAGAGGTCTCAAGTTCGATCCTCACCTCCAGCAATGGTGAGGTGGGAAGGTTTTCCCCCTTGGGGGTTCCTGCCCGGGTGTGCAAGGGGCGCCGGTTCGAAAGGCGGGGCATGCAAATTTACGCAAAGCCTCCGGGTGAAGGGTCGAAACAGCCCGTATGCGCGTGGTTTCGAACTCGGGCGGGCTAGGTCGTTGGCCGCGGTCCTAGCCAGGTGAGCAGTTTGCCGTTCAAAAAAAAAAAAAAAAAAAAAAATACCCATAACGACTTTAGCGCCATTTCAGTTTAAAAAAGCCACATATCACGCCGATAAGTCGTTAATCAATGATCATTCATCCAACATACTCAACGACCATAACACCGCAAAACACGCACACCCTTTTGAGGAAAAGTGGAATCCTAAACTAAATCCACCCTCTATAAAATCACCAAATACCCTTTGTTGTTAGACAACATGACAACTCAGAATATGTCACTATCGTGTACTTTGTTGTTTTTCTTGTTCCACATTGGTTTGTTGCTTTGTGGGTTCTGTTTTGCAGGTGATCCAACTGCCAGTTATGAACTTGAGTTCAGTTATATTACTGCTTCTCCACTTGGTGTTCCCCAACAGGTGGATTTCTTTTTGGGTTTTTTTTTTTTTTTTTTTTTTTTTTTTTTTATGGTAGGTTGTTTGTTATGTTTGTGATATCTTAATGCGATTAATTATCCGAAATAAGTAAGAGCATAGCGTGAAGTTAGGGTTGCTCAAATAGCTGGTGGCTTGCTCAAAATAAGCTTGCTTGAAATTGGCCCGTTTGTAAACGAGCTGAACTTGAGCCAAGGTAAGCTTGGCTCTCGTTAGGTTCTTTTTGCTGGTGCATTAAAATTAAAGCCCAAATTTTATGTATAAATTATAACCTAAACATATAACACAAATTTTCAATATAAGTTATAAATTCTACATTATGTGTATGTTAAAAAGATAAGTTTTTGTTTTCCTATATATCAACAGGGATGCATTCTTTTATTGCGAGAACCACATTAAACACTTGTACGTTTTGCATTGATGATTTAATAGGGTAGAAAAAGTTAGTGGGGTGGGCGGTTATGTAACTGCTTTACGTATTACAGCTAAAGCTATATATACAAGCATATTATGTAGTTCTCGCAGTTCTTAACATAGATGGTTCTCAAACGAATGCTCTCCTATAGCAATATGTATGAAAATATAAAATTACTTAATTCTTTTTAAATAAAGTGCTGGCTCGACGAGCCACGAGCTTGCTCGAGCTTTTTGCCAGCCGAGCCTGAGCTCAACATTTTGGCTCGTTAAGATAAACGAGCTGGCTTGGCTTATGTCAAGTGTTGAAATATATCTTTTCTGCAGTAATTTTTTTTTTTTTTTTTTTTTATATTTGAACTCTTTCTTTGTGAATTCTGATCACAGGTCATAGCAGTGAATGGGAAATTTCCAGGTCCAACACTCAATGTTACGACTAACTACAATGTTGTCGTAAACGTCAAGAACAGATTAGACGAAAGCCTCCTCATTACCTGGTATACTTAAACTGTTAAAAGTGGTTTAAAAACAATATGCACATACAATAACTTTGTGTGTTTAATTTAAATATGTGAACTTATGTTCAATAGGCCTGGAATAGAAATGCGTCGATCTTCTTGGCAAGACGGTGTGCTTGGCACCAATTGTCCCATTCCGTCAAAATGGAACTGGACATATCATTTTCAAGTTAAGGATCAGATAGGTAGCTACCATTATGTTCCTAGTACTAATTTTCAAAGAGCAGCAGGTGGATTCGGTGGTTTCGTTGTCACAAATCGCAAAGTCATAGCACTGCCCTTTAATACTCCCGATGGAGATATCGTGATTACGATTGGTGATTGGTATACTCGAAATCACTCGGTTAGTATTTGTGTTATTTCTGATATGTATTAGTAGGAAATTAGAAACATATGTTTATACACAGTATCTAATAATTATAGGGGTGTCAATCGTGTCGGAAACTGAAAAAACAAAAATATAAAAGTTTTCTTAATAAAAAAAAAATAGTTAAACAGGTTAACCCGAACCCAGCCTGCTTTTAATACGGGTCAACCCGAACCTGACCCGTTTTTTTAAACATGTCATGTTAGTTGACCCAACCCTGTTTTTTTTTTCATGTCGGGTTCGGGCTGGGTTTCGGGTCATGTCAAGAATTGCCGCCCCTAATCTAATAAATGATTTTTTTTTCTTTTCTTTTTTGTATACCAAGGATTTACGAGCTTCTCTTGATAACGGAGAGGAGCTTGGTATGCCGGATGGGGTTCTGATCAATGGCAAGGGCCCGTTTAAGTATAGTTCCGTTGTTCCGGATGGCATTAACCATACAACGCTTAACGTTGATCCAGGTAGATGTTATTGGTATTAGTTAGTTTTTATTCTTAATAGAATTGGCATAAATCATAATATGTGGGTTGGGTAATGGGTCAAATACTCAAGTAAAGTTTGTGTTGAAAGAAGCCATCTGTAAGTGCATGTCTAAAGGGTTGGTCAGCTTAGTTGGCCTGCAAAAACTTTAATTATTAGTAATAGTACATGTTTTATTATAAATTATGATGTTGTGACAATATTTCTATATACTATAGGGAAAACTTACAGAATTCGCGTGATCAATGTTGGAGTCTCAACGGCTTTGAATTTTCGGATTCAGAGCCACAATTTGCTTCTAGCAGAAGCAGAGGGACATTATACATCCCAACAAAACTACACTAGTTTTGATATCCATGTGGGACAGTCTTACTCTTTTCTGGTTACTATGGATCAAAACGCAAGTAGCGATTTTTACGTTGTAGCAAGCCCTAGATTTGTTAATGAATCAGTTTGGCAACGCGTCACAGGCGTTGCTATTTTGCACTATTCAAACTCCAAAGGACATGCCTCGGGCCCTCTACCTGATGCTCCAAACGACGTATATGATCATTCATTTGCATTGAATCAAGCCATGTCCATCAGGTATAGTTATAAAAAAGAGTAAAGTACATGGATGGTCCTTGTGGTTTACCAAAATTTTGGATTTGGTCCCTGACTTTCCAAAAGTAGACGGATGGTCCCCGTGGTTTGCACTTTGTGACGCAGTTAGTCCACAACCAACAATTTTAAAGGTTTTAGCATGTCCAAGTTAGGGACTAAATGTGTTGCAAAATGCAAACTGCAGGGACCATCAATGTACTTTTGCAAAAAGTTGGGTACTAAATGTGTTACAAAGTGCAAACCATAAGGGCTATTTGTGTACTTTTGAAACGCTAGGGATCAAATCCAAAATTTTGGTAAACTACAAGGACCAGCCGTGTACTTTACTCTAAAAAATGATACTTTATGATTAGAGTCATTAATGATCAAAGTTTATGTTTATCAGGATGAACAACAGCGCTAGTGGAGCCCGACCCAACCCGCAAGGCTCATTTCATTACGGTTCCATTAATGTAACAAACACATATGTGTTACGAAGCGCTCCACCAGTAATGATTAATGGAACACGCCGTGCTGCTTTTAATGGAGTTTCATTCGCTAATCCGAAAATTACACCAGTGAGGCTTGCTGACAGTCATAATGTGAAGGGTGCTTACAAACTCAACTTCCCAAAAACGCCACTAGATGAACCGCCACGTATAGCCAGATCCATCATTAATGAGACGTATAAAGGATTTGTCGAAATCATATTGCAGAATAATGATACAGTAGTTCAAAGCTTTCATATGGATGGTTACTCATTTTTTGTTGTTGGGTATGCATTTTTTTTATTAATACCACTTCTTTTGCATCTTTTTAACAACTTGAAAAATGTTAATGACAATTATATGTACTAATCTTTAGGATGGCGTACGGGAACTGGACAGAAGACAGTCGCGGCTCATATAACCGATGGGATGCTATTTCACGCTCTACTACACAGGTTTTTATGTCAAAAATCATAAATTTACTAATATTTATAAAAAAATATTTAAATATCAATATAAATAAAAATACATGTTCAAATAGTAAAATATTTCAAAAATTGCTATTCATTCCTTGAAAAATGATATTCATTCTTTAATAGAGTAAATTACAAAAATCGTCCTTTATGTATGTCACTTATTGCAAATTGTGTCATTTGTCTTCAATAATTACAGAAAACGTACTCGGTGTTTGCAAACCCTTGCAAGTTATGTCCTTTAGCCCTAACTCAGTTAATTTTTGTGGTTAAATCTGACCAAATGGACCCTACATGAGGGTATTTTTGTGGTTAAATCTAACCAAATGAACCCCACATGAGAGTAAAATGACCAAAATACACTCATGTGGGGACCATTTGATCAGATTTAACCACAAAAAATTAAATGAGTTTGGGCTAAAGGACATAACTTGCAAGGGTTTGCAAACATCGAGTATGTTTTCTGTAATTATTGAAGACAAAGGACACAGTTTGCAATAAGTGACATACATAAAGGATGATTTTCGTAATTTACTCTTCTTTAATATGATAGACACAATAATTTTATTGTTTTGAAGTCCAACTTAGCCCGAGTTGGCCAACTAGATCCGATTCTGACCAAGGTTGACCGCGTTTGATCGATTCCGAGTAATTAGGCAGAGTTGAAGAAAAACGCCTTGGCAACGTACTTTGTAGCAATTACTCGGCCTTATAGACCTTGCTTTACAACATTAATTATATATGTAACAGGTTTTTCCTGGAGGATGGACCGCAATTCTTGTTTATCTTGACAACGTCGGGGCGTGGAACCTTAGGACAGTGAATCTCGATAGATGGTATCTTGGGCAAGAAACATATATAAGAATAGTCAATCCTGAAGATCATGAGCAGAAAACCGAATTGCCGATGCCTGATAACGCTTTGTTCTGTGGTGCTTTGGGACACTTGCAAAGGTAAGACATGCTGCATATTTGTGTGTTTGTTTTGTTGTGAATATCATATATTAAAAAGTATGATCATAAAGCGGTATGCATGTATTATGATCAGGCCACAAAAACAACTCTCTTCAGCTGGATCAACCATTCAAGAACAGTCAAAGTCAAGTTATTTTATGCAGGTGGCATTTGCAGCTGTTGTTTATATGATGATCTAAGACTTTGATGGTCAAAGTTAATTGTTCAAAAGAGAATTTGTGGGTCATTATTAGAATTTCAGTGGTGTGAAGAGGCCAGTGATACTTTTGTAGGTAGAATTTTAATGTGGTCTTTTTGTGTTTTTGCAAAGTGAAACACAAATTTTTAACTTGTTTATATGAAAGAAATTGTTTCAGATTTATGCTTTATTGGTAATTATTAGGTGAATAGGAAAAGGATAGATAGTTGGCTACATAAAAGGTCCATTACCCCAGCTAAGTTGGTTGGTTGGCCGGTTGTCTCCATTGGAGGCGCCGGTTCGATCCCCGGCTGGTGATGGGTATTGGACATCTCGGTGAGGGTTTGGCCTAGGGTTTTACCCGGGTTCAAGTCCGAGGGGGGGGGGGGGGGGGGTTTACCTATTCCACGGGGTTTCCGCGCATCTGGGGCGTGCTACGCTTTCTAGCGGTGGTCGAGTAGTCGGCCTTTGGACATAGCTCTGAAAGGGTGAGTTTACACGTGGGAAGCAGTTAGCCGTTCAAAAAAAAAAAAGTTGGCTACATAAAAGAAACCTGTCAAGTTTAGAAGTCACCACTCACCAAAAGCCTTTATAAAATCTAAACATATTTATTAAGTAAGTTTGTACTTTTACTTTATTTTTTTTTGTAATCATATTGTATGAATAGTTTTACAAAATTAGGAATATAACAAATGTATAGGAGAGTTGACATAAAAATTAATTAAATTTTTCTATGCATAAATTGTGCTATAAAGATATATATATATAATGATTGCCATTGATTGATTGGTATAATACTAATGTGTTTTAATGGGCTTCTTGTAATGTGTAAATGGGTTTGTTTAGGTTATATAAATTCACCCAGATCATAACAAGCCAATTTGTGTTAAATTACATGGATATGATGATAGATATTATACTAATGGGCCTAATTAATAGGAGTGTAATGTGTTAGTGAGTTATTTTGAAATTACAAAAAACCATATTACGTCAAAACAAGTATTTTAGTATTAAGTTATACGCGTATGATGATTGGTACATTGATGGGCCTTAATAAATTATACGCGTATGATGATTAGTACATTGATGGGCCTTAATGAGCAATGTGATGTATTAGTGAGTTGTTTTAGATACATAGAACTATATTAAATCTCAACAAGTCATTTTTAGTTACACAAAATTTAAATATTTTTTACTATATTACATTTCTAGATACTATATATAAATATAAATATCCCAGAAGAAAGTAGGGGTGCCAATCAAGTCAAGTTGGGGGATTGATAGGTTTTGGTTGGGAGGTTAAATTCTTCAACCCTAACCTAAGCCGAATACTTATTCGTGTCGGACCCACTTAAAATCTTGTCTTGCTCCAAGTCAAGTGGTTGGCCCATTTAAAACAATTAATTACTTCGACTCAAATGAAACTTTTCTATAATGGATGTTCTTTTAATTGTTTTGTTTCTTTTTCTCTCGTTCCCAGTTAACAAATTTGGGTTTATATATTTAGAGTGTGCCTATTGGCACACTAAAGTGCCTATTGGCACACCAAACCCTAGCAAAATTTAGGGTTTATCTACGCTGCGTATTGGTCAATACGCAGCGTATTGGGTTTACTCTATACGCTGCGTATTGGTCAATACGCAGCGTAGATAAACCCTAGATCTCAGTGCCTGATAGCCAATCATTGCACAGAAAACAAGGTTTGTCTATGATGCGTATTCATCAATACGCATCGTATTGTCTTTTACACAAATGGTCCCTCTTTTTTGTTATATTTACAATTTGGTCCCTGATCTTTCCATTTTTATAGTATAGGTCCCTGATGTTTCATAGATTGGCACAAATGATCCCTGTCAGGGACTATTTCTGTAAAAACTGAAACTGAGGGACTAATTTTGTACACCAGTTAACAATACGCTGCGTATTGGTCAATACGCAGCGTATATAAAACATCTGGAAAAATGGGGTCATTTGGGTGGGTTTGAAGTATCAAAAGTTTACCAGTTTTATATACGCTGCGTATTGACCAATACACAGCGTATATGACCTTCCTTATACGCTGCGTATTGACCAATACGCAGCGTATTTGTTAACTGGTGTACAAAATTAGTCCCTCAATTTCAGTTTTTACAAAAATAGTCCCTGACAGGGACCATTTGTGCCAATCTATGAAACATCAGGGACCTATATATATTTTCGACGCTCGTTAGGGACATACGCGCCTTACGGTTCGACTTCAACTAAATAATAAAAAAATATATATTTTAACGACGAACTTAGTTTCGACGCTCGTTAGGACCGTACGCGCCTTACGTGCGTCGAAACTAAGTTCGTCGTTAAAATATATATTTTTTTTATTATTTAGTCGAAGTCGAACCGTAAGGCGCGTAGGTCCCTAACGAGCGTCGAAACTAAGTTCGTCGTTAAAATATAAAACGACGAACTTAGTTTCGACGCTCGTTAGGGACCTACGCGCCTTACGGTTCGACTTCGACTAAATAATAAAAAAAAAATATATTTTAACGACGAACTTATTTTCGACGCTCGTTAGGGACCTACGCGCCTTACGGTTCGACTTCGACTAAATAATCAAAAAAATATATATTTTAACGACGAACTTAGTTTCGACGCTCGTTAGGACCGTACGCGCCTTACGAGCGTCGAAACTAAGTTCGTCGTTAAAATATATATTTTTTTTTATTATTTAGTCGAAGTCGAACCGTAAGGCGCGTAGGTCCCTAACGAGCGTCGAAACTAAGTTCGTCGTTTTATATTTTAACGACGAACTTAGTTTCGACGCTCGTTAGGGACCTACGCGCCTTACGGTTCGACTTCGACTAAATAATAAAAAAAAATATATTTTAACGACGAACTTAGTTTCGACGCACGTAACGGACCTACGCGCCTTACGAGGGTCAAAACTAAGATCGTCGTTAAAATATATATTTTTTTTATTATTTAGTCGAAGTCGAACCGTAAGGCGCGTAGGTCCCTAACGAGCGTCGAAACTAAGTTCGTCGTTAAAATATAAAACGACGAACTTAGTTTCGACGCTCGTTAGGGACCTACGCGCCTTACGGTTCGACTTCGACTAAATAATAAAAAAATACATATTTTAACGACGAACTTAGTTTCGACGCACGTTAGGACCGTACGTGCCTTACGAGAGTCGAAACTAAGTTCGTCGTTAAAATATATATTTTTTTTATTATTTAGTCGAAGTCGAACCGTAAGGCGCGTAGGTCCCTAACAAGCGTCGAAACTAAGTTCGTCGTTTTATATTTTAATGACGAACTTAGTTTCGACGCTCGTTAGGGACCTACGCGCCTTACGGTACGACTTCCAGAAGTTTATCTATACAACAAAACACTTTAAATAACCTGCCAGAATTTTATATAACCTGCCTGAATTTCAAAATATAACATTTCAAAATATGTGAAACTATTTACACCGAAGTTTGATATATACATAGCAAAATACATAACAAAGTTTGTCCATACATAACAAAATGATAAAATACTACTGCTGCTGCTCCTGATGCTGCTGCTGCTGCTGATGCTGCTGCTGCTGCTGCTGCTGCTGATGCTGATCCCAGTCCGCATCCGCAATGAAGGGTAGTGGAGGTAACCCGTCATGCTGTCGCTGCTGCTGCAGCGCCGCAGCCACCCACTCTAACAAATAGTTGTTTCTTTCAACGTTTCGAAGCAGCCGCTGATGTGACGGGTCAGGACCGGGCCAAACATGGCGTGGGAACTGGGGCGCCCCGGGTGGTCCACGCGGCTGTGGTGGCTGCGGAAGAACGGCGGCATGCTCATGCGGCTCCGGCGGCTCTGGATCGTGCGGGGGATAAAACAGAGGGAACTCTTCTGGTAGTTGTGTAAGCTCGTATTGTGTGCCGTCCAGTTTCTTTAACCGCTTCCCGCATGGAAAGTCTTTGGTAATATGCATCCCGTTTACTGTGTTCATCCCCATCCGCTTTGGCTGTGTCGCCGGGCCTACACGGCCGCGGTCGTTCTCCGGATGATAGCCCAATGAATGGGCTATCTTGGTCACGTAGGCGCCGCCGAATAGCATTCCGCGCTCCTGTCGATGATGCGCGGAGGCGAAATATTGCGCCAACCCGTAGGCGAGAGCGCACGGCCTCTTGTATAAGAGGCAATATAAAAAGAACAAGTCACCACTCGTACACCACTCCCGGCTTTTGTTTCGAGCAGTGATCGAAGTGGAAATCATCTTGTGCAAATACCTGCATAAATAGAAACCAGTCAGTAAATAATAATCAGCCGTAAACGGGCGTTTAAACGGCTGCAAACGCAGCCCCAAACGGCTGCGAAATCGCTGCCCTTTGGGACTGTGTTTGCAGCCGTTTAAACGCCGGTTTACGGCTGCAAACGCAGCCCCAAACGGCTGCCGGTTTAAACGTCGTTCAAACGCCGGTTACGGTTCGACTTCGACTAAATAATTAAAAAAAATATGTTTAAAAAAAAATTCTGTTTAAAAAGAAATTGGGTTTAAATGGTCCTTGGAGTTTCAAAAATTAACACAAATGGTCCCTTTTTTGATATATTTACACTTTGGTCCCTGAAGTTTCAATTTTTTACAAAAATGGTCCCTGATGTTTCAAAAATTGACACAAATGGTCCCTAACGAGCGTCGTAATAAGTTCGTCGTTAAAATATAAAACGACGAACTTAGTTTCGACGCTCGTTAGGGACCTACGCGCCTTACGGTTCGACTTCGACTAAATAATAAAAAAATACATAAATTTCCCCCAATCTTCTTTATCGAACCCTTTCTTGCAATTTCTAGCTATATTTTGTTGGATGTGAAAGTGGCATAGAAGCCTGGTTGCGTTTGGGAATACTTTAGAACACGCTTTAATTAGGGCAAGCTCCCTATCCGTGACTATCACACGCGGCATCATACATTCATGCAATATTGACTTGATCCGCTCAAGCACCCACACGTAGTTACCCCTTCGTTCTTTACAAATAACGGCATGTGCTATACAAAAAGACTTCCCAGTCGACGTCATACCCACAACCTGGACAAATGGCATGTTGTAGAGGTTTGTTTTGTAGGTCGCGTCGATCAACATCACGTGCGGGAATGCACGCCACATAGTGATTGAATAAGGATGAACAAAGAAAATCTCTGTTACGACATCTGTTTTGGGTTCCTGTCGGGTGTCGTAAATGAATCGGTGGTCATGCAGCAGGCTTTCCAGTGTCTGAATAGGATTCTTTCCGTCCATTATTGTCGCTCTAATTTTTTGTATCGCATTTTGCACGTCTTTCTGAACGTGCAGGCTGTCGGGGAACTGCTTTCTTAGGGTTTGAAATATGATACGTGGCTCCATGTTTTGAGCAGTTAGCTGCTCCACTAGCTTGTATTCGGCTTTAGTAAATCTTCGCACAAAAGCGTGGCCCAACAGACTCGTCGTAGGTTCGTGGTTATGGTTCGCACAGTCCACTTTTAACTCCCACGTGTCATTCGTCACGTCCCGGATAGCGAGTAATGAAAATGGGCAACCGATTTTTTTGCTACCTGCTTTCCTAACTGTTGCTTTACTACGGTGCTCACCACTACGGTCGCACACAAGCCATACCATCCCAGTAGTACCGCCAAAATTTTTTGATCGGCGGGTAACAATTACGTAACCATACTTCTTTCCCGTTTCTTGTACCCAATTCTTCAAATCAGTTAGAGACATGAAACGCTAAAAAAAAGTTACGTTAATAATAATAATAATTATTATAATATTAACAATAATAACAATAACCATTTGTGTCAATTTTTGAAACTTCAGGGACCAAAGTGTAAATATATAATATTAACAATAATAACAATAATAATATTAACAATAATAATAACAATAACAATAATAATAATAAAAATAATAACAATAATAATAATAATAATAATAATAATAATAATAACAATAATAACAATAATAATAATAACAATAATAACAATAATAATATTAACAATAATAACAATAACAATAATAACAATAACAATAACAATAATAAAAATAATAATAATAACAATAATAACAATAATAATATTAACAATAATAACAATAACAATAATAACAATAATAACAATAATAATAATAATAATAATAATAATAATAATAATAATAATAATAATAATAATAATAATAATAATAATGTGATACCTCATTTATTTGAAACGGATTGCCCGGGGTAGATGGTTCATAAAGTGATGTATCGTATCCACTGTATCCACCTTCACCCACGTATCCACTGTAACCACCTTCACCCCCATATCTATCGTATCCACTGTATCCACCTTCACCCACGTATCCACTGTAACCACCTTCACCCCCATATCTATCGTATCCACTGTATCCACCCTCACCCCCGTATCCACTGTAACCACCTTCACCCCCGTATCCATCTTCACCACCGTATCCACTGTAACTTCCGTATCCACCTTCATCCCCGTATACCCCGTAACCCGGATACGATTGCTGCGTCGGGTAATATGGTTCATCAACAGGTGCATTCTCAGCACCGTATCCACTTTGTTGCACGTACGGAGATTCATACCCGTATCCGTAATCTGGATACACTTGATGCGCCGGGTAATTTGGTTCATCAACAGGTGGAGTGGGAGTCTTGTTCAAGTCTGGCAACTGTGTTTTTTGATCAACGGGGACTCCAGACACAACCTCCTCCTCCTCCTTGGCAGCATTTGCTCCCCATGTGTCGTTAGAATAGCGATTACCGAAATAATTATCGGTCCAAAATGATGACATTTTAACAAGATTGAACAAAAAACGGAACAAATGATTTTGGATCAAGGGTGTAAATTGTTTACTGAAAGAGGAAGATGAAAAAGAAAGCAGAGGATTGAGAATTCGAATTGTGAACAGATGGATAAATAGACTTTCATGTGACACTTCAATAGGCAGCGTATTGCTCTCTACTCCCCGTATTACTTTATTCACGTGCCTGGACAACCTCGTATCGATGTCAAATCACTCTGACATACGCTGCGTATGGACCACTACGCAGCGTATAGGTTTACATCTCTACGATGCGTATTGATCACTACGCACCCTATGTCAGACTGATTTAACCAGGGTACTATGTTTGACTGTCTGGAAGTCTACCAACCACTAACATACGCTGCGTATTGAGCAATACGCAGCGTATTACCTAACGAGTGTATATAAGGAATTAAGTTTCATATTCTAACAGCTCTGGACAGAGGATAAACTGGTTAAGGCGTTGCGGTTCTAAACGACAGGTCACGAGTTCGAGTCTTGCAAGGGCCGGTTCTTAAATGAAGACCCCCTTTGTACCCTTTTTTGAAATATTTACCAAAATGGTCCCTTAGATATCGTAAATTTAAAAAATGGTCCCTGTTTTTTCGAAAATTTACAAAAAGGTCCCTAAAGTTTCGAAAACTGACAAATATGGTCCCTGAAGTTTTGTAAATTTACAAAAATGGTCCCTGGTTATACGCTGCGTATTGGTCAATACGCAGCGTATGCGTACCTTGTTTTCTGTGCAATGATTGGTTACCAGGCACTGAGATCTATGGTTTAAATACGCTGCGTATTGACCAATACGCAGCGTATTTAAACCCTAAGTGTGCAGATAGGCAAACTGAGTGTGTAGATAGTGGGAGCCTATATTTAACTCGATATCAAAATTTGGGATTATATATTTAACTTGATATCAAATGACGCGAATGGAAAGAACTGAAGAGTAGAGGGTTAAATTAAATATTTATTAGTGAAGAAATGATTTAAAAGAGAATAATGACTACGCTTTTAGAAGTTAATAGTTATCATCGATTTCACATACGGAAATATCACTGATCCGTTGGTAAGTCGTTTGGTGATACTTATTGTATGTATGTATTCATATCAACATCAACTATATTTTGGTTTCGGGTAAAAAAGGTAATCACAGGAGACAAGGTGAATAATAGATGTTGGGCATGTGGAAAGATGATTGCTTTAAAAAGATTTCCTCAAGATTTTGAGTTCTCCACCAGCAAATTAATAACACATGTTATATATGCATATCTCCCAATGTTTTGGACCACTTTTCTGGCAAAGCATAACACAAGATGGTCGCTAGTCATTCGTCGTTTATGCTTTCGGTTTAAGCCTTCTTCAATTCTGCTGCATGCTTAATTTCTTGATCTCGAACTTCATCGATCAGTAAGGCAGTTGATCTCTCCATGTACATTAATTTCTTTCATCATTTCTTGTTAACCATACTTTCTCTTATCTTTGTAGAAAATCTCTAGTATGAAATCTTTATTTGTGTAGCATACTTATAGTGAATTATTGTTTGATAATTTTTGTTTGAATAGTTTTGTAAAACACAATCACAAGTTTGATAGTTTTGTTTGAATGAGATTTGTTTGAGAGAATATAAGATCTGTATAATATTACATTGAAGATCATTACATTACAAATGAATGATTACATGGGTATTTGTTATTTATTTATTTTTTGAACGGACTTGTTGGGCTTTGTCCCAGCCCCTATTAGGCCTGGTAAATCGACAGCATTCTAAAAAAATTACATGGGTATTTATACCTTCAATTGGTGTGAGTTTCTTAGGGGGGAGGGGGTGGTAATCACTTGCAAAAATTTCCACTCATAACATCCAATCAAGTTCTGCCATGTCATCAACCATTATTCCATCACTCACAACCTTTTTTAGTGGCAATGGTCATCACTCACAACACCTAACAATAAACCCTCACACCCCCTCACATCCAATTATCACGGAATAGCCCATAACGCGTGAAATATATCACGGAATCCTTCCATCACGCGTTGAAGTGTTTGAGTGGCGGTGGTTTATTTGTTCCCACCACACGTTATAAGAAACCATCACGGACAAATTTTTGTCCACCCCGCCTCCCCTTAGGGAACAAGGCACCGGTTCATACGTAGGTTATAACTATAATACAGTTAATTAATATAAACTTAGGTCTAATCTAACATAGGATTTAAATCAAATAATATGCTAACAATTATTGTAGACATGACAGTTATAAGTTCTATTATCATTATCATAGGTGAAAATATTTACTTCTTAAGTTTATATAGTATATTATATTATGGGTAGAGGATCCTGTAAAAAGTGCTCAAAGTGTGAGAAGTGTATTATAACACTATATATAATACTATATAACACCATATAAACACCGTATAACAATATGTAAGACCATATAATACCATATAACACTATGTAACACTATATATCATTATATAACAAATATAACGCTATACATCTATCATAGACATGCTATCAGACAACCTATAGTGTTATATTTGTTATATAATGATATATAGTGTTACATAGTGTTATATGGTATTATATAGTCTTACATATTGTTATACGGTGTTTATATGGTGTTATATAGTATTATATATAGTGTTATAATACACTTCTCACACTTTAGGCCCTTTTTACACTATCCTTACCCTTATATTATGTAAGTATTTTTATATTTATAAGATATAGATTCGTGTCTCACGAGCTAATAACATTTAATAATTAAATGTTTGAATTTAAACTTGGACCCGTTTAAGCTCGGCTCAATATCAAGTAGCTCATGAGCGAGTCGCTCATTAAAAATGCGGGTTAAATAATTATGATGAATTTCTGTTCTACTAGTAGACAATATATAATTCTATTAGTAGACAATCTATGATTCGAACTTCACAATTTTGAGTTTTTATAGTTTGACAATTGTTTGTGAAGAACTTTTGTTGTCTAAAGGAGATATTAGGAAAAAGAACAGGAAAAGAAAAGAAAAAAAAGAAAGGATATATAATTTCCATCTGTCTGCCTTCAAAGAAAAGTTCCATAGATTAACAATATACAACCATCTAGAATTCTCTCTCTCACACACACCTGTCTGTCCATGTGTTGTGAGGCAAACTTCATCTTCAAGCATACTGTGTTTCTTTTATATTAATCATGAACTAAAAGCAACATCTAAAAGATCAATATGAAATTATTTATCCTAAATTAGAATTTACTAATCCAAATTATGACGCACTAGCCGATAATACACCGTACCGGCAATATAACTAATAACACATATAACTTTCACTTTTGTTATTAAGGGCAATGTCACTCTAACGGAAAAGTAACTTCACTTTGACCCTAACGGACAATTGACGGATTCTTATCTCAATCAAAATAATCAACAATGTTGTGAATTAATGTTTTGAAACGTCATAAATAGAAAGGACAAACCGAGTTACTTTATCATTAGAGTCGGATTGTCCTTGACAACAAAAGTGAAAGCTAGGAGTGTCATCAGTCACATTATGCATATAGATTATTATCGGCCAGTGAGTTATAGTTTGGATTAATATATTCAAATTTGCTAATTATTTAAGTTGATCCAAACATATATTTACTTTATTAAAAAATTCTGGTCTATACTCTATATATAGTAAACTCAATCAAATGATCAAGTTGCATGCATATATCAAATGGCTACAAACAATAGATGGTAGAAATTTGTAAAAGTTATATCAATTAAACCACAATATCGATAACTATATCTATTTAAAAAAAAAAAAAAAATTCAAACCGACTTTAAACATAGTTAACAAAATCAAAAGTTCGGGCTAAATAAAAACAAACCCTAAAACCACAATATCAATAACTGTATATTTGAAAAAATTCAAACCGACTTTAAACATCTTTAACAAAGTCAAAAGTTCTTATAATAAAATAAGCAACAGTTTTATGAAATAAAAGCGCATGCAGCTACAGATATTACAGGCATAATAATGAAACCCATGAGTATTACACATAAAAGACAATGCTGTGATCCAAGTAATCATAAAATACAGCAGCAGCACCCTCATGCCTATATATATTTGATGGATTTAGGACAATAATACCCATCAAAATAATTTAATTGACTGAGGGTGCTAATCAAAGAGGAATAATACACTATGTAAAGCTAGGTACAAGAGTTAATAAGGTTACTTAAACATGTGACAATTTAGGTCCTTATTATGTACAAGAATTAATAAGTGTTAATACTTTCAATAGAAACGAGATTTTTCCATCATTTCCATTGATCTATCTGGCAATTGTAGATGGAGTTTGACACGTCTTCTGGTACAACGATTTGTTCCTCCGCATGCGGGTAAGATTGATCGTGATTTCCGTTAATTGGAACATCTCCTTGGTTAAGTAATGGTGGTGCATCAAACTTGTCAAAAATGCGCCAATCTGCCAGTTGATCATTAAAATTTTGGTCTTGTGTGAGCATAGAAGGTTCCAAATTAATGTTTCCTTGGTTTATGTCGATCGCGTAATTAGACATGGAAGAATTGAAGGTTGAATGAAGTTTTGGAGCCTCTAGAAGAGGGAGTTGGAGGCAGTGACCAGGGGTCATCTGGTAATTTTGCTGCTGATCTAGTTCTATCTTGCAAGAACCATAATAAGGGTATTGGTAATTCACATTGTTATCTAAGTTGGATAGAATATGATTTTGCGTGGGTGAGTCGATTTCGGACACAGATGAGACTTGATGATCATCATACCACATTGGTTCATGCTCACTTGCTCTCCTCATTATGGGTAGTCTTTTCTTGAACACCCTACATACTACCCACCCTACTTCCTGTTTTCAAATAAAAAAAAGTTGCATTAATTTCATTAAAACCTTTTAAAAAATCATTAGAAAAGAGTAATTGGATGACATAATATATTTACTGGATTAAGAACTGATTAAATTTCAACAACATAACTTGATTGGATATATAAATAAAACTCATTAAAACAAGAGTAACTATCAGATGACTATATTTAAATGGATGACAATTTAAATCTTTAATACCAACCACTTCATACCTGTGTTGTGGTTGCATTTTCATCCGTTTCAAGTCGATATTCATGCATGATCCAATCTGATTTTAGTCCATTAGGCGCGCGGCCTTTATAAAAGACCAAAGTCTTTCTCATCCCAACCATATTCTGCTTAGAGTAAATAGCTTTATCCCTTCCAGTTGCCTTCCAAAATCCAGCTACGGTAGCTCTATTTGTGCGAGAACCCGTTGGATACTTCTTATCTTTATGACTAAAGAAATACCAATCGTTTTGCTCTTCAGTGCCTAGCCTGCAAAGCTCTATTTAAGTTCACAAATTAGCATCATCGTTCACTAAAAACTATATGTGATCATATAGGTTTTAATTAATATATTAATTAAGTGGTTAACAAAATTTATTGTGTAGTTAGTATACCTTGAAGATCCCATGGCTCAATTTTGTAAAGATCCACAACTCTGATGACATCTAGTTCAATTGCCATTGAGTTAATCTTTTTCCTAAGGTAGTAGTCCACAAGTTCTTCATCAGTGGGATGGAACCGAAAGCCAGGCGGAACATGCGAAAAAGTATTCATATTTTCCCCTTTCGATCAGTGTAGAACCTGTACCTTCAATTCAATGGTCATCTTGATCAGTTAATTATAACTTTCACAATTAATGCACAAACATGTAAGTTAAACTATACTTTGTGCATACAATGTCTGCTTCATCCAACTTTAGTATACTAATAATCATTCCTAGTGGTTCAAAGACAATAATTGTTTCATTCCAATCACCAGGTCGATTAACTATCACGAATGTGTTTCCATCTTTCCCATTCATAAGCAAGAAACAAACAAACAAATATAGAACTGAGCTAATTAGTGCTACACAAGCTATAATCACTAAACACACTTCTAACAATTCCAAATTGAAAACTAAACACACAATCACAATTATTGCTAGTTTAAGGTTATCTTGATCTAGCATAAAAGGAAACATATATGATCAATTGTACAACAAGTACAAGAAGTCTAACTACACAAAAGGAAACATATATGATCAATTGTACAAGTACAAGAAGTCTAACTACATAAAAGGAAACATGTATGATCAATTGATAACATGCTTTTTCAATAGACATTCATGGTTAAAATTCAGTCCCCAAATTCTATGAAAAACTTTTTCCATTCCATATATACATCTAAATATGATTCACCACAAGCAAAAGCTTATAAACAAAAGTAAAAAAAGCTAGAAGTTCATGATGATGAAAATGATCCAAAAGTTAGTGGAAAGAGTATTAAATATATAATATGTATCACTTGATAGAATAAATCAGCTACCATTAATATCTTATAAAACACATTAAATCCATAAGATCCTTCACTTTCAAGAACTAGAGAGAGAGGGAAGGAACTTACGAACAATATCGAACTCTATACGCGAACACTTGATTATAATCTGATCTTTTTGGAAGAGATGAGTGCAGTTTCTCCAAGAAACTAGGGTTTCAAATGATCTTGGAACTTGTTTGATCAAGAACCCAAAAAGATACTTGATTTTCCTTGGGATTTGAACCAATTCTTGTCCTCAAAATGGTTTAGGCCCCGAGGGAAAGAATATGATTGGATGAAAAACTATAGACACTGAAGTAATTGGGTTATATATATAAAAGGTGGAAGAAGAAGTGAGTTAAAATGGAGGTATGTGTAGAGAGAGAAGAGACAAAGAAACCCTAATGATGAGAGATGATGACATGGGTAAGTAAAGTCTAGAAATATTTGTTGTAGGCTATCTTTGTCTTTCATTGTCAAGTGGGGGCTAGATTTGTGGCTAAGATATTTTTGCACTGAATATATAATATATATCTGGTGACCTTTAGAAAAGTGATCACCAGCAACTGATGGAGACACTATTCTAGTCCCATTTCCACTTGGGGTTTGTGTTGTAGTTCAATACTATATTGATTACTTTGAAGGGAGTTTTGAAATTTATTATTTAATTTACATGATGAACATTTAATAAAAACATATTCAGGTTAATGAATAAATGGTATAACTTAGAGCCATATAGAATGGTCACTTCCACATACCATTGTGGCATTGTCACTTCAGAAGTTAGTATTTCCCTCCATGGTACGAACGCTCCCATCTCTTTCCATAAATTGTATCCTCGTCATTTTTTCGTCCGTAGTTGTTTCTAACTACGACATTTGTTATGAAAGACTAAAATGTCATTTAACTCTATTTGCCACGCTGGCAGTGGGGAAGGTTGAGATTTCCGACGGGCGGTCAGAAACATATATACTCAAAAATTTCTATAGAACCAGGAGGTCTATATACCCAAAAATTTATATACAAAAACTACATACATAACACTACTGAGCAAAAAGTTCGGGGGTCCCCCCCCCCCCTTCTAACCTACGACCCTGCACGCGGGATCCACATTGACGGACAGACTTCTGTGTAGCTTCCATCGGACATGATCTTATACTCAAATTAAGGATCATAGTTTCAAGTCTTAACAATGTGGATTTTTTTCAACTGCCTTTCTTAAAATTACATAGCCAGAGTAACTTAAATAGACGTACATATGACATAAAAGATTTTACAAGGTTGAGAATTAAAAGTATTTTAAGCAAGGCTTGAGAATTCTGGTGCTAGGAGTTGTGAATTTTTAGTTTGAGTAGTAGATGTTACTTTTTTTGTTATTTTTTTAACTGTTAAATGTTGCAGTTCTCGGGTATATTGAACTTATAACCTCTTTCTTTTTTTTTTTTTTATTATTCTTTTACCATTTAGTTATCATTAAAGATAATATAAAAGGCCCTAACTATCTGCCCACCCAGTTTGCCTATCTGCACACTTAGGGTTTACCTACACAGCGTATTGGTCAATACGCAGCGCATAGGGTTAACCCCTATACTCAGCGTATATAAACCATGGATCTCAGTGCCTAATAAGCAATCATTGCACAGAAAACAAGGTTTATATACGCTGCGTATAGCTCTCTACGCAGCGTATATAAACCATTAGACTTTTTTGGGTCATTTTGGTAGGTTTGAGGGATCATTTTTTCACAAAGTTTATATATGCTGCGTATTGACCTATACTCAGCGTATATAAAGGTCTGAAAATGTCATTTATACCCTTGTATTGAGGCTATACGAAGCCAAATACAAGGGTAGTTGTGTCATTTTTGTCTTATACGTTGCGTATTGATCTATAAGGAGCGTATATAAAGCTCCATTTTTGTATTTTTTTTTGTATTCCTTTGTTTATTTATAAAAAAAGGAAAAATAATTATAAAAAAACAATATTATTGGTAAATAATACAAATATAAATTATAAAAATTAAAAATAATACAACTATTATGAATTATAAAAATTAAAAAAGAAAATTATTTATAAAAAACAATATTATTGGTAAAAAATACAAATATAAATTATAAAAATTAAAAATAATACAACTATTATGAATTATAAAAATTAAAAAAGAAAATTATTTATAAAAAACAATATTGTTGGTAAAAGAATACAAATATATTATACGATACGATGCAACACGATACGCTACTACACTATACGATACGATGCAACACGATACGATATCACACTTATAGGCTTATACGGGGTCAATACGTGACCTATACTACATCTATACGATACGATATCACACTTATAGGCCTATACGGGACATATACTACGCTATACGATACGATATCACACTTATAGGCTTATACGAGGTCAATACGGGACATATACTATGCTATACGATACGATATCACACTTATAGGCTTATACGAGGTCAATACGTGACCTATACTACACCTATACGATACGATATCACACTTATAGGCCTATACGAGACATATACTACGCTATACGATACGATATCACACTTATAGGCTTATACGAGGTCAATACGGGACATATACTATGCTATACGATACGATATCACACTTATAGTCTTATACGAGGTCAATACGTGACCTATACTACACCTATACGATACGATATCACACTTATAGGCTTATACAAGGTCAATACGGGACCTAAATCACACCTATAGGCCTATACGAGGTCAATACGTGACCTATACTACACCTATACGATACGATATCACACTTATAGGCCTATACGGGACATATACTACGCTATACGATACGATATCACACTTATAGGCTTATACGAGGTCAATACGGGACATATACTATGCTATACGATACGATATCACACTTATAGTCTTATACGAGGTCAATACGTGACATATACTACACCTATACGATACGATATCACACTTATAGGCTTATACGAGGTTAATACGGGATCTAAATCACACCTATAGGCCTATACGGGTGTTATATCGTATCGTATAGTATCGTATCGGGTGTTATTTTCCTTTTTTTTATAAATAAACAAAGGAATAAACAAAAAAAAAATACAAAAATGGAGCTTTATATACGCTCCTTATAGATCACTACGCAGCATATAAGACAAAAATGACACAACTACCCTTGTATTTGGCTTCGTATAGCCTCAATACAAGGGTATAAATGACATTTTCAGACCTCTATATACGCTGAGTATAGGTCAATACGCAGCGTATATACACTATAAGGGTTAAAAAGATAATTTTACCACAGGTTTGGGGTTAAAAATAATTTTACCACCCTTTATATACGCTGAGTATAGACCTATACGCAGCGTATATAAAGGTCAGAAAATGTCCTTTATACCCTTGTGTTGAGGCTATACGAAGCCAAATACAAGGGTAGTTGTGTCATTTTTGTCTCATACGCTGCGTAGGGATCTATACGCAGCGTATATAAAGCTCCATTTTTTTTGTGTATTCCTTTGTTTATTTATAAAAAAAAAAGGATATTAACACTCGATACGATACTATACGATACGATATAACACTCGTATAGGCCTAAAGGTGTGATTTAGGTCCCGTATTGACCTCGTATAAGCTTATAAGTGTGATATCGTATCGTATAGGTGTAGTATAGGTCACGTATTGACCTCGTATAAGACTATAAGTGTGATATCGTATTGTATAACATAGTATATGTCCCGTATTGACCTCGTATAAGACTATAAGTGTGATATCGTATCGTATAGCATAGTATATGTCCCGTATTGACCTCGTATAAGCCTATAAGTGTGATATCGTATCGTATAGCGTAGTATATGTCCCGTATAGGCCTATAAGTGTGATATCGTATCGTATAGATGTAGTATAGGTCACGTATTGACCCCGTATAAGCCTATAAGTGTGATATCGTATCGTGTTGCATCGTATCGTATCGTGTAGTAGCGTATCGTGTTGCATCGTATCGTATAATATATTTGTATTATTTACCAACAATATTGTTTTTTATAAATAATTTTCTTTTTTAATTTTTATAATTCATAATAGTTGTATTATTTTTAATTTTTATAATTTATATTTGTATTATTTACCAATAATATTGTTTTTTATAAATAATTTTATTTTTTAATTTTTATAATTCATAATAGTTGTATTATTTTTAATTTTTATAATTATATTTGTATTATTTACCAATAATATTGTTTTTTTATAAATATTTTTCCTTTTTTTTATAAATAAACAAAGGAATACACAAAAAAAAATACAAAAATGGAGCTTTATATACGCTCCTTATAGATCAATACGCAGCGTATAAGACAAAAATGACACAACTACCCTTGTATTTGGCTTCGTATAGCCTCAATACAAGGGTATAAATGACATTTTCAGACCTTTATATGCGCTGAGTATAGGTCAATACGCAACATATATAAACTTTGTGAAAAAATGATCCCTCAAACCTACCAAAATGACCCAAAAAAGTCTAATGGTTTATATACGCTGCGTAGAGAGCTATACGCAGCGTATATAAACCTTGTTTTCTGTGCAATGATTGGTTATTAGGCACTGAGATCCGTGGTTTATATACGCTGAGTATAGGTCAATACGTAGCGTATAGGATTAATCCAATACGCTGCGTATTGACCAATACGCTGCGTAGGTAAACCCTAATTTTGCTAGGGTTTTGTGTGCCAATAGGCACACCCAATATAAAATGGGAAAATAAATGAAGAGTATATTACTTCTAAATTTAATACTTATCTCACTGTATGTATAGAAAATAAATTACGCATATTTATTTTATATTATACTATATTATTCATTAAATATTAATCAGAGTAACAAACATATCCAACCTAATGTGTTAAATTATGTTGTTAAGAGATCTGACCTAATTCTTATGATTTTACAAAAGAATATTTAGTTGTAACTAAAATGAAAAATAATGTTTCAAATAGTAAGATATAACATCAAACTTACCTAATAGTAAATAAGACTAGAAAGAGAAATAATAATAACTTCATGCATCTTTTTTTTGGACGGCGACGCTACTACCGATAAATCGATAGTTTACCACCGCCCCACTCAGCCAAGACTATGTTGTCTTAACCGGGCCCACGCTTGGTGAGTGTGGCTTGGCGTCCCCCGAGAAAATTTCCAGCCCCCTGTCACTTGACAGGAGTTGCACCCTCCGCAAGAGCTGACACTCTCCGGAGTAAATGCACTGTAATAGAAAACTCGGGCGCTCCTCGGGATCGAACCGGCACCAATGGCCCCAAATTCTCACCTTCATTGTTGCTGGCCACTGGGCTAGAGCCAGTGGTTAATAACTTCATGCATCTCTCCGTCATATTTTATCCATCCAAGCATAATTTCACATTATTATAATCAACATGTGCCAACCAACAAGTTAGAAATAGTAAAGTATTATTTTCTAATACATGAAAAATAAATCAAAATTCAAACAAATGAACTAAAAGGTAAAGAAAACCAGCTAGCAGATGGAGTATGTGTTTGTTTGTTGATGTTGGTCCCGGTATTTTGAACTTTGCAACCGCAATCGGCAGTTTGAAAGGGATTGTGTAACTTGTGTTAAATTGAACACACAAACTAAAGAGAGTAAGAGGCAATTTTATTTTCTATTATTTAATTATATGCATTGAATAAATAAACAAAAACTAATGTTTGAATAAATAAAAAAACTAATGTTTGAATAAAAAAAACTGATGTTTGTTTAATGGAAAGAACCAAACGATAGAAACAACTAATGTTTGTTTAATGGAAAGAACCGAACTAATGAATGTTCACAAACACTTTTGACTATCTTGAATGATTTGTGTGTGCGTGACACTCAAAAGTTTTGTCTCTAGATAATTTCCTGAATTCTAGCAACTTCGAAGAATATGTTGCCTGTTTATCAAGCTTGTCTTTAAAACATGATTATAGGATAGGATTCTATGGTGAATACTCTAACAACACATTTTTCCGTTATATATATATATTAGAAAAAATACTCCATTTTATAGTATACAATATATTTTAAAAATTGTGAAGTATATATAAAAATTATTTATACGAGTGTATAAAATTAATGAAACTTGTATTCAAACTAATTACTAAACTACCATCGAATTAAATCTCGTTTTTTTTTTTAATTTGAACCACATATATATAGAGAGAGACTTTATTATACATAAATAAAATAAACTTGTAAAAATACTAGATAATTTGATTATTATTATACAAAAAAAAAGTTTGTATGTTACATGATTGAACGGACCGCGTTCTATAGCTCGTCACATATAAGCCTCATCTCCACCACCGACGGTAATCATTCTCTAACCCCGTGCGGCCATCATTCCTAAAATACTCCATTTTGTAACATTATTATACTCCTTACTTTTTCACAAAACTAATAATTATTTATATGCAATATATAGTTTAACAAAAAGGAGAGAGAATATATGCTCTAATTGAGTAACTTGTAAATTTGAGTTGCAATTAAATATTTAATGTTTTAGTGCGTATAGAAGACCTAGTAGGGTTGTATTTTCCGCAAAAGTGTTCAAATATTAATAAAAAAAATATATTAGTAATGATTTTGCAATAAACACATAAAGTGGTTGTTGCAAGTATTTTATTGTTTATGGGACTTGTATCCTTTTTTCTTTCAAGATGATTTTAACTTCTCCCTTTAGAATTTCAAAGACAAAAAATGCAAATCAATATAATTTTACATGAATGGGTTTTATAGTTGACTCAAATACTTGATTACATTTTTAGCAACTTTTATTAAAACATTGCCAACCGATCGGCTGGTCATGAGCTAGAAAGCCTAAGTCGAAAACAAACTACAACCAAAACACTAGAAATTACAAATAAAAAACCTTCCATTTTTCCCACTCCAAATTCACACCTTTCGTTCTATGCCTAATCCACTAAAAAAAATAACGACTTGATCTTGATGAAGATATTTTCCTGCTTCATTGACTCATTGTATTTTGATTAGAAGAGAATTTGTATACTTTTCGATGGATGCTTCATTAAGAGATTAACTAGGCAAGCAAATTAATAAGTGAAGGGGTATGGTCCCAAAAAAGCCGCGCAAACCTTTATTCAGGTCGCGCGAAGGACCATACTCCTTACTCAACACATTTCGTATTGCCAACCTCGCGCGGGCTACTTCAGCATTCTTTGATCCGGCGCGAGGTCTGAGCAATAGGAAGCTCCACTTTCAACACTTAGCATTCTGAAAGAGCATTCAGTAACCCATACCCTGGGCGGGGTAGTTACGTGTTCAGCAAGAATCATGCGTGACTACGGCGCAAGGCTGTTTCAGATAGTACACAAGGTACAAGTGGCTTAATGAAAGGGCCAATCGGCGTCCTTCTGGTCCTGCTCAATCGTGCTCCACAAACGTCTGACATGCAGGAGACAGAAAGTACTTAAGGACGCCTACGTGGCACCAATCACAGGGCAGAGACACCTGTCCCACGATCTCCACTTACCTGTTGATGGCAGAAGGGCGGCCAGGCCGACAACCATGACACGTGGCTCCAATTAAGGAGCTCAGAAAGCCATAAGAAGATTAACCACTATGATAGAAACATAAACCAAACTGATTAATCCCGTAATTAGTTCTGTGTTTCTTCATTGGCGCCCACCGGTTCTTAACAAATCACTTTCATCTTCTTTTCTGAGTTTTCTAAGCTGTTTTTTCCTTCATCATGGCTGGTCAAGGAATCATTCTTGAGTTTGGTTTTGGAACAAACTCTAATGCGGTGTTTGGGGAGGACAATCAAAACATCCAACCTCAACACGTAGAAGAAATCGGTGAAATCGAAGTAACCAACACTGAGGGACCCCGCGCGAGCATCACTCGCATCATTCAGATGGTAACCCCAGGAAACAATGGTGCTGGACCCTCAAATCCACCTCCACCTCAGCACATTTCGGCGTTATTAGGGCTACCTGAAGGCGAGACTCCAGCCTCTTGGTACGCCAAACAAATCGCTACCATCAATGCTGCATACCAGTCTTTGAGCGCACAGCAAACGGTTTTGCAAGCAGAACCATCTTTAGTCACACCTGTGGGTCCGAGTCAGGGGGCGCGCCAGATACCCCCACAGCAAATCCTCCAAGGAAGAATCAACAGGCCTCCTCCCCAGAGACGACCAAGCGTGCATGACACGCGCGACACACGGGGAGAGACAGAAAGTTATTATGATCATCCGTCAAACCTTCAAAGAGGTCCAGTTCAGAGCCGGCTCGGGCCGCGCAATTTGAACAATGATTGGGATGACACAGATCCAAACGACCCAACTTGGCAAGACGATGAAAGGTCTTCAGTCTTCAACCGTTTACAAAGGAACCATGAAAATTACAGACCACGACAACACGTCAGGTACAGCGAAGAGGCAGAGCGTGACTTCCGCCTCGCGTACCGACCAGCGGAAGCTGCAGAACATTCGAAATTCATCCCAAAGATCGCTCTTGCACCGCTATCAAGAGAAAAATTACCTCCGACAGTTGGGAAGTTTAATGGGTTGACTGATCCTGATGATCACGTCAGAGTCTTCACAAGAGTTGGTTGCATGGGAGGATGGAATATGCCCATGTGGTGCCATTTGTTTATTCAAACGTTTACAGGGGCTGCTCGCACCTGGTTCGACAGCCTTCCTCCGGGAAAGATCAAGTCGTGGGTCGATTTCAGAACACAGTTTGTGAATCATTTCAGTCAACAAAGACGTTACCAGCATGACACCGTCGAGGTAACGGACATTTGGCGCAGAGAGAATGAAGGTTTAGAAGATTTCATCACCCGCTTTAACAAAGAGTGTCTGGAAATTGGTGGTGTAAGCGAGCAACTCATGCGTGCTCACTTCAAGAAAGCCATTCACTGTGATAGCCTTATCAGGACTATCACAGGAAAAGATGGAATGCCCAAAGAGTGGGATAAGCTCATGGAAGCCGCGAAGATAGTCGCGCAGACTGAAGAGTCACTGGCTGGCAACAAGAACTCTTATACTGAGGATCGATTTTCTAAGGGAAGCTCACGCGACAACAATAGATGAAACAAAGGCAAAAACCCTGGGTGGAAAACCAACCACTCCAGCGGTTATGACGAACGACATCGTTATGAGGAACGATCCCGCTACAAAGAAGACGCGCGAGACACTATTGATCGCATTGGTTATTGAAAGGCAGTCAGAAACGAAAATCGAGATAAACACTGGACTCCGCTCACAAAGACTCCAAAAGTGGTGCTCATGACGGAGAACCATGATTTTAAGCCTCCAAGGCCTATGACCAATAAAAAGGGGCAAGACCCCAACCTGTATTGTGACTTCCACAAGGATACAGGTCATCTGACTGATGACTGTATCAGCTTAAGGCAAGAAATTAAGAAAGCACTGAAAAGTGGAAAGCTGGGTCATCTAGTAAAGAACGTGCGCAAAGACACACGCCAGATTTAGCGCAACGATGATGGAAGAGACAAAAAGGTCAGACGCTTGGAAACACATATGGTCAACGGACCAAGATACAGCACGAGAGATAAAGGCAAGCGACCCTACGAGCCGACATGGCAAGAGCAACAGGTTATTTTCCCGGTGGTGCGCGGGGGTCCTCACGCCACATGACCCATCGTCATCACCGGTATTATCGGCCATTATGAAACGGAGTACGTCTTCATTGACCCGGGGAGTACAGCCGATATCATCTATGAGCAATGCTTTAATCAGTTTGACGATGAAGACAAAGCGAGACTCGAGCCGGTTGATTACCCTCTGTCAGGATTTTGCAACGAGATGGTCTTACCACTTGGCCAAATCAGCTTCCCCGTCACGCTATCGGACGGGAAGCATTCAAGAACAACAAATGTAAACTTCATGGTGATGCCTGTCAAATCGAGGCATGATGTATTGATTGGGAGAGAGACGCAAGGCGAACTGAACATGATAACTTCCACGCCCCACTCAGCGATAGGGTTTCCAACTGAGACGGGGGTGGCAATTATCTATGCCAAGAAAGAAGTAATGTCGGCAGAAGAGATGCGCCCAAAAAAAGCGACGAAGGTTTCAACAACCGAGCCAGAGAAATGGGTGTTAAATCGTAAATACCCAGAGCAAACGGTGACGATAGGCCACGCAATCTCATCAAACATCAGAACGCATCTCAAGTGTAACATCCCGAAAATGCGAGTTTATAAATTTGCAATTAGGTTGCAAATAAATTAGTAAAATAAACTAATTAGAAATGACACTAACCAAGTTAGTTGGTCACTTATGAGAAGTTAGGAGTTAAAACAAATAAAGAATGAAAGATGAGGGACTAAAAGTGCCTAAATGAAAACTATTTTAAATGAAATAACAAAATTAAACTTTAAACATGTCACACCCCGACCACGTAAAATAACAAAACGTGGCGGAATCATCGGGGAGTGTTGTAACAGAATCATTGTTTCATAACACACGGAAATTTAAGTTTTGTTTTATTGAATCTAAAGAAGTTACAATGTCTTAACAACAAAGAAACATAACATAATTAACTAGTCTTGCATCTTTTATTGTCACTAAGGCCCAAGTCCGTCTAAGTGTATCTTGATCATCTTATGAAACAGCTCCTGAAAACACATGTGAAAATAGGTACGTCAGCATAAAAATGCTTGTGAGATACATAGGTTTGTGAATATAGGATTCATGACTTATAAGTTTAGAAAAAGTTGTTTAACAAAAGTCAGTCATGATCCTTATAAAATGTTTTGTTTTATAAATCATTCGAAAAGCGATGATAAGGTAGATGATGTGTAAAAGAATAATGTAAGGTTAAATGAATAACCAAGTAAAATGAGTTTGTATAAGATAAGTTGCTTGTATAACAATGTCTTGTGAAAAGTATGTTATTTGTATAAAGTGTTATATGTCTTAAATTGAAATGATTCAAATAACGCTACGATATGTAATATCATACCAGCACTTATATATAGGAAGTACCAGCGGCGTATCCACCATGCTAGTATCATATTACACACGCGTCGTTAATTAAACCACTTAATCAAACCG
Source organism: Helianthus tuberosus (assembly GCA_030545235.1). Taxonomy (NCBI): domain Eukaryota; kingdom Viridiplantae; phylum Streptophyta; class Magnoliopsida; order Asterales; family Asteraceae; genus Helianthus; species Helianthus tuberosus. The sequence continues at coordinate 3,825,629 of CM060370.1, forward strand.
AACCACCAAGATGTAGGGGCTGTTTGGTAGCCTCTTAATGACCATTCAGATGCTACCTCTTAATGGTTTAAAACCTCTGAATGAATAAGAGGTAACCTCAAGTCTGAATGGTTAAGAGGTAACCTCTGAATGGTAAATCATCACATGTCATATTCTTCTACCTTCTCATTGGTAAAATTCTTAATGATTCCATTAAGAGGTAGCCTCTTAATGACCATTCAGAGGCTACCAAACAGCCCCGTAATGTTTAACAATTGTAGAAATGTTTATGCATAGTCAAATGTCTATTGTTAAATGTAAACCATGTAATGTGTGAACAAAAGTTATGTATGGTAAGTAAAATGAGACTACTTAAACCACAAGTAAAAATGTACAAAACAAAGTATTTGAATAAATCAAAAGTTATGCTTTGTAGAATAATGCATGCTTTACTGATACAAACACTTATGTGGTAAGTTAAACGTCTACATCCAAGCCTTGAGACTGTAGGATAACCTTAGAGTAAAGGTTATCAAAAAATGTTTTCGGATTCGGTCATTCCTTACGTCCAAACAAACCCGGGATTTCAGGAATGGGAGTTGTCAAGTCCTATGGTACCACTACCTACTACCGAGCGGCATGATCAGTGTTAATGAATGTATTAGTTTCGTTAAACAACCAAATGTTATACCAAATGTAAACATGTGATGTGAAAACAATGCACTAAGTATGCTAAAGAACATACATAGCGTGAATTGTAATGTAAAGTAATGTACTAAGTATGCACTATATGGACATACGTAGCATAAAATGTAATGTATAGTAATGTACTAAGTATGCACTAGATGGACATACATAGCATAAAATGTAATGTAATGTATAGTAATGTACTAAGTATGCACTAGATGGACATATATAGCATAAAATGTAATGAAATCATGTACTATAAGTGTACTAATGAACATAGCAAGTATATGATGTGAAAACAGGAAAGCATGAAAGTAACAAGTAGGCACATGTGTTTCACCCCAAAACAGTTTGAAAACAGTAAAAGAGGGGTCTATGTACTCACTTGAGATTGCCTAGGATTCCTTGAGTAATAACCAAACAATGCTAGAGATCACGGAAATCAAACGGCACCTAATATAGGTAACTATGTTAATAAACCGGACCTAAATCGGAGGATCGGATAGAATGAGGGTTCGTAAACCAAATGAGTATGGAAACTCATGTAATATGGTTTAACAAAGCCTACATACTAAAATGAAACCTAACCTAAGTGCTTTTGACCCGTTACGACCCGTTTAGGTAGCTTATGCTACTTTAACGCGTCGTTCGCGTAAAACGCGTTCGGAATGCCTAACTAGCCCTATGATAAGTAAAATATGCCTTAACTTGTCTAATATTGTTTCCAAATCAGTTTAGATGTCAAAAGTTATGTTACATATGCTTAAAATGAATTTTGACGTAAAAAGGGCATTTTGGTAATTTACCTAAGGCATATAAACTACCAATCATACAACTAACTAAACGTCGCGACCATAAGGTATAACCTTGGAAGGTTATTCCCTATACAACTATGGTCACCTAATGTGTTTGGTCGGATCCTAATGATCGACCAAATGGGTCGGGTTCGAAAGTATAAGCGATTGTTTAGATCGCTTACCTTTACGACCCTAGACAAGCACAAAACTAAAAGTGACGAGCTAAGCATGTTAAAACATGCTTAACTAAGTTAGAAAACAAGTTTGGTATCAAAACAAACGGTTTTGATACCTAAGAGTAGTTTGGTTACAAAATACGCAAGAATACGCATTTTGGCCGAAACTACGACTCGTCACTGAGCCTAGATAACATGGTAATTAGTAGGTATAGTCACTAGGGACTATAACCATCGTGATTACGCTCACGTTGTGAAAATCAAACGCAGTTTGACTTTAACGCTTAAAACAAATGAAAAGAACGAAAGAATACTTACAACGGGTCCCCGCAAGTTTGATCTTCCAAGTATTCTCAGGTATGAAGTGATAAAACACCCCAACTTAGAGAATTCTCAGAATTCAAGTGGGTTTTGAAGTGAAATGGATGGGGTATATATAGTGTTCGGAGAGCCGTTAAGATCGTTTATCGAAAACCGTGCTTCAATCTCATCCCTACACTTGTTTACAACACCATCAAAATGGCCCCCCATGATCAGGAAATGCCATGTGCAAGGGAGTTATGAGTTGGAATTGGCTGGAAACAGGCTGGAAACAGCTTCTGATGTTCTGGCACCTGCTTACGGACCATAAGAAGGGGTCCATACGGTCCCTAAGGACCCTGCAGGTCAGCTAAGTTTGCAAAATGTCAGTTTTGGTCCCTGTGCATGTATCGTCGTGTTTTGGCACTTCTAACACCCGTCAAACCCATTTTTAAGCTTCACAAGAATGTTAAAGCATAAGGAACATGAAACATGCTCAAAATTATCTCGGATGTCGGTTCGTTTGGCCGTACGGTTGTGTTGTTTGGTTAATTACGACGGAAGTCGTAACGGACGCAAAAACGGTCCAAATTGTGCGACGAATGGATTTTTTATCATGCCAAACACTAAAATAAAATATTTTAATGCTTACATAAATTTTTGGGATGTCCAGATGTATTCAGAACGTAGGTTATGCGTGAAAATGCAAACCTATGCACTTTTTGACGCTTTTAGTCCCTGAATGACCAAAAAGTTTATTTAGGCACACCGAACCCCTCAAAGCCTATTTCTAAGCTCTGTAAAGGATATTTAGGGTATGTTTAAGTTATGGTCATGTTCCGGAATGTCTGTTACAGTACAAATCGACATACTTTCGCAGTTTGTCAAATTTAGTCCCTGTAAGCGAATTAACTTGATTTTGCCATACTAAAGCCTTCAAAACTTATTTCTAAGTTATGTAAAGGTTATTTAAGGCATGTTAAGCATATGTTGATGTTTCGGAGTATTTGTTGCATTAAATTGGTTATATTTACGCTTCAGTGTGCGTATAACCTTCCAGAAAGCGATTTAGAGCCCGAAATCGAACAAGAATTGATATGTGCAAACGATACACATATTTATACAAATCCCAAGTATGAAATACAATATTTCATTGATTTAGTATTTGTTTGATGGCTGTGGAGGCACAGATGTCACAGTCTCCCCTACTTTAGGAAATTTCGTCCCGAAATTTTATTTAGAGGAAACTTGTGAGAGCTTGAAAAATGAAGATCGAACAACACTGGTTAGAGTTCTTGAACTTCTAATAACTTTAAATGACATCATGCTTACAATGCAGGAGGGACACTTATATATTAGTCTATTAAGCGTTATTGGTGCGTCCACCGTACCTCCATTACATCGTTCACATTTAGTTATTGTTGTCGCTATCGGTTCTTACACATAATAATTCTTACTGGGGTTTCCGTGCACTAAATTTCATAATTATGTGCGCGCCCATAATTATGTAATTCCTTGCATAGTCCGCACAGTGCATCTTAAAATGTGTAGTGGAAGAAAACAATGAACGAGCCTGTGATGATTGTGACTAGGCCACCATAGGGTCCTTTTAATTAAATTAATAAATGATTTAAATAGACTACCAAGGAGTCCGTTCAGCTACATCACTACATGTCATTCTTAACCAGATTCTGAATCAATCCTTTTGACTAGACCACTAAAAGGGTCTCTTATGAATCATGGAATGGTACTATATAATCCAAGGGTCTTGACTATCACGTAGAAGCCCAATAAGGATTTAAGGTAGTGCCTTTTTGAATATCCTACTACGAATCCCTCATGTGAAGATATGAAAGATTCTACGAGGATTTGGATAATGAATATCCAGAGTATACAAAAACACAAAATACATAAAAGAAAACACAAAATACATAAACACATAATCACATAATTGTTTAACTTGATTTTTGAATTTGTTATCATTTTGTTAATTTGTTCTGCTAATAGAGCACATGTATTTAAAGCACACTAGGAATCCATTCCGTGGATTTCATTTGGTACTTTAAGCATTATCAAGAATCTAACTATAAAGATAGGAAGATCTTAAAAAGAAAATTCGATTTCGATTATAAGGAATCGTAATGTTCGAATTAGGGTACACAAGGAATCCAATTAAGGACTACGATTTGAATGATAATCATCCACAAGGATCTAATTATGAAGATGAGAAGATCCCATATGGATTTTGGGATTTGAAAAGCGGGAGGCGTTTCAAAACCTTGCACTAGACGTGCTTAAGCCGAAATATGAGGTAAAATGCTCATTAAGTTGAGGTGCTAGATATGCCAAGGCGACATATGAAGCAGAGTTTGAAGGTTAAGTCAATGTATGGGCAAAATGTTTTTGAAAACTATGCATGGGGTTCTTTTTAGAAGTGTGTTTAATGTTTTTGAAACTTTACATAATACTTTTGAAATCATAAAGTAGGTGTATTAGATAAGTATATTTATAAAATGTTTTAAAATCATGCGAGATGAATTTTGAAATTATGTATAAGGTTTCTGAAAATATGAAAAATGCTTTTCGAAATCATGCACTTGATAAGAAAATGTACTGTGTTAATATTGTTTTCAGACTATATGAAACATTTTGAAATCATGAAGGTTGTTTTTGAAAACATAGACAATGCATTTGAAGAATTGTTTTCAAACTATATGAAATGTTTTGAGATCTTGAAGACTGTTTTTGAAATACTTGTATATTGTTACGAAACCAGAATGAAATGATATGGGTACGAGATTTAACATACCCTCAGTTATCTAACCAAGGATTTCAAAGGCACAGATGTGCAAAAGCACGATCACTCATAATGTCATTTTATTTTATGTACTTTGCTTCTTAGAATGAAACGAGTACTTAGAATTTTCCAAGGGAATCGTGAGCAAACACAAGAATGGGAAATTCGCAAAAGTAGTTTGTAAGAAGCATAGTTCCTTGATGTAGGTATCATAGGGAAAAGTCATACACACATATAACTACACTTGTACATCAGAATTGTGAACAACGATTTATTTATAAACAAAATAGATTGTTTCAGGGTTCAACAAAAGATACAAAAGCATAAGATTTAAATTATTCAAAGCAGCAGCATTTTCTAATCAGCCAATATGCTCATCTGTGGGTTGGATTTGAATTAGCAAGCTTTGGGCAATCTCTTTGGAAATGGCCCATCTCGCCACAGTTGTAGCAGGACCCAGGTGGAAAGCGAGCTTGAGCAGGGTTGGCTTGTGGTTGATTTGGACCACTTTGGTTCGGTTTAGTTCGACAAGCACTTGCCAGGTGACTAACTCGCCCACATGATACACACAGACGACACTGTAAGTGAGCTTGGTGATGCCCCTTACATTTGTTGCATAATGGTGCCGTTCCCTTGTATTGCTTCTTAGCAGGTGGTGTTGCCACATGGCTAGGTCCTGCCTGTTTTGGTGCAACCGCTATGGGATTCTTTGAAGCTTTACGTTTCTTTGGTTTAAGTGAAGGCTTGGCCTCTGTCTCCTTTGGTGACTCTTGAGTGGCTTCATCCTGGAGACGATACATGGCAGTAACTAATTCGACAGTTGATACGTGGTCAAAAACCGATGTTCGTTTATGTATAAGTTCATGTTTTTACTTAACTTTTAATCCCGAATCGCCTACTTGTAAAAGGATTTGTGTTTTGCAGGTCTTGTGAAGTTTAAGGAGCTAATTGGGAGCTTTACGGACCACCGGGACGTGAAACGAGTCATCCAGAGCTAAGATTTGAAGAAAACAGAAACTGAAGAATTGAGGCACCATAGCCGATGGCCAAAGGGCCCGTAGCCTACGGCCCTCCAATTTTGCTGCACGAAATTCCTTGGTTTTTGGTCTTGGAACGAATCAAAAGAGGGTTGTTGGCCCGTAGCTTAGTTAATGGCATAGCTATCTTAGAAAAATCCTTAATAAAGCGCCTATAGTACCCAGCTAATCCTATAAAACTTCTAACTTCCGTAGCTGATTGTGGGACCTTCCATTTGGTGATTGCTTCTATTTTAGCAGGATCTACGTGAATACCTTCGTGATTCACCATGTGTCCTAAAAATTGTACCTCCTGTAGCCAAAATTCACACTTCGAGAATTTGGCGTAAAGCTTTTCCTTTCATAACAAAGTTAAGAGTGCATGTAAATGCTCACAATGCTCTTCCTGACTTTTGGAATAACTAAGTATATCGTCGATGAAGACAATTACAAATTTATCCAAGTACGGTTTACAGATCCTATTCATCATGTCCATGAATGCTGCAGGAGCATTTGTTAATCCAAAGGGCATGACTGTAAACTCGTAATGACCATACCTAGTTCTGAAAGCAGTTTTAGGTATGTCTTCTTCTTGTACCTTCAATTGATGATATCCGGAGCGTAAATCTATCTTAGAAAAATATCTAGCTCCTTGAAGTTGATAAAAAAGATCATCAATCCTAGGCAATGGGTATCGATTCTTAATTGTAACCTTATTCAGTTCCCTATAATGGATACACATTCGCATCGAACCATCCCTTTTCTTTACGAACAACACTGGTGCTCCCCAAGGAGATGAACTAGGTTGTATGAATCCTTTACTGAGCAATTCATCTAATTGCTTTTTCAATTCTAGCATTTCAGTGGGTGCTAATCGGTAGGGTGCTTTAGCTACGGGTGTAGTTCCAGGAATCAAATGAATTCTAAATTCTACCTCCCTATCTGGTGGTAATTGATGACTGTCGTTAGTGTCATACAAAAACCTAATTAACCTAGGTAGCTAGGGTAAGCAGGGTATCAATCCAGGGGAGTATGTGGTCAGTTAAGTTTTCTATTTGATTAACTACAATAAACTAAAAGTAAAAACTGAGCGGTTTAAATAATTATAAAAACAACTAAACTAAACGGCTGAAACAATAATAAAATAAAGCAACTCCCTCCAGATATCAGGTTCTAGGTTTGACACGTTCTGAATTAATTAATTTAACAGAACCACATAGACATAGTTCTGTTAACGTTTATTTACCAGTTGTGATAATTAAGGACCATTTTCCCAGACTGACCTAACAGCGTGGGGTTATCTCAAAATTACCAACTACACGTTACCAATCCACCTACCCCTCTAATATAAGCCAATTACTAGAACTCTCGGCCATTGAAAGATAAAGCAAGTGAATATAAAATAACGCAAGTCTGTTACAACCGGTTCATAAATTAGTTAAGTAGCAATTAATTATATCAAGTCTACCCTCTTTATGTCACACCCAACCCGCTCAAAGTTTTGTCATCAACCGAACACATTGTAAAGAAGGGACTCAAAATATAACAAAAATCACATGTCAACCGAATCAACCAAGTTAAATATCTGTCACATAAATAACATAGATTGAAAGTATAAAAAACTCAGACATGAAAAACCTATAAAACCGTCCATCAGGAGGAAGCCGCAAAAAGCCTAGCCGCTCATGGTTGTCTTTACCGCATCAGTTGTCATCCCGAATTGGTTAAGCCTCCCTAGATTGGCTTGAAAGATGAGACCCCTCAATGTATGCCGTCTACTGCCGTCGAAGATGATGATCTCGAGATGGTGATGTCTGCCGCCAATATATGCGTGTGTATCCCAAGTCCAAGTGTGCGGCCCAAAAGCCCACTCCCTATTCGCCCCAATTGGGAAGTCCACGTGCAGCCTGTCAAAACATATGTATACGTGTATTTGTGTGTGTCTAGGATCCATCATGTGATGATTTTGTTAATAATTTTTATTGTTCACCCCAAAAGTCAAGACCCACAAGAGCCCATGTGCATATGTCTGCGCATACATGCCAGCCTTTTACTTTTATTTCCTTTGAACTATAAAACTTAAACCCACATGCTGCTTATTGTTTTTTTTTCTTTAACCGTGACCTACGGTTAAAACCGTATGCCGCTAAACATGATGTTCTTCCCAATGCCATCAAAGTCAAGTCCCTCTTTCAAGTTTGCATGTAATGATTGATCTCTTGATGATGTATGCATGTTGACAAGAAAAACTCCAAAGTCACGTGAATCTCTATATTGTGATGGAATTAATTATAATTCAAAGTGATAGTCAATATATTAATTATGCCAACAATCTCATGTCCCAAGAATTAGGGTGTTAAACCCATTAAATGCCTTTTCCCAAATAACACGTGCACTGCTTTGTTCTTTCAACTTCGCCGTAAAACGCGTTTTATCTGAAAAATTACAAGCACACGTAGTTAACAAATTCAACACACATTATCACTTAAACGACAATAATTCACACAAAATACGCACGTTAACACTCGGGTCTCACACCCTCCATCACATCCCCACACTTATCCTTGATTGTCCTCAAGCAACCATTACAAACATTACTCACCTTATTAACAAATCACCTTCAAATCCCTTACCGAATTCACAATTTAAGATCCCAAGTCATACCCGTCCCATAGACTAACACAATCGAGGTTGACAATCTGACAAATAAGTGATACGCATTTAAAACAATTTAAGATTTGCCTAACTAAAACTAACATGCATATGATACTACACACATGCCACACACCCCCTCACAATAATCACTTCTCTCGGTTTCATCTAGACTAGCGTGTAATGTGCTAGTATATATTTCGCTCAAACCAAATATGCTACCTTGCAATCATAAGCTTGTATAGCAATCACACCTCCACTGTATCAAATAACGTAACACATATCAAAAGGACTTTTGGGTTTTGGGTTAAGGGTAAAGGTAAGGAAATATTTTTGGATTTTTATGTTTATATGGCTAACACAAATGAACATACCAAACCATGACAACTTCATTCACAATAACACGAACACTTGGGTGATTTCCGACCCATTTATTTAACACGAACATAACAATGATTTTTTTTTTCTTTTTCTTTCTTTTCTTATTTTATGTTTTTTTCTTTTTTCAAAAAACACCTAACACATACTTGTCATTCATGGTTGGTAATCAAACGGGTCAAACGAAGTGTAACAAACGAAAGGTATAAGGCTCAACATGGTTAACTAAGCTGGGTGGATAAACAATCAACAAACAACACAATGGAAGGGATCCTAATGCCTTTATCATCTATGTGTATACGCTAAACCACAGTCTTGGCACGTATCAAACCACACAAGTTCTAACACAAAGCAACATATGGCCTACACTCAACAATTGAACAGTTATTGAAATTCAACTAACAATCTAGTAGGCTCAAATATCTCACCGAACAAAAGGAATATGGGTTGCCAACATATAGCATGTGTAATTCCTAAAGCATGTTACCCCTAGTTAGGCATCTCTTCTCAACTATTCTTTACAACTTGTCAGAAATACTCTCATGAAACTTAAAGGGACAACCATGACTAGGGATCTAAGTTAGTTTAATATCAGTAGGAACCCTTTAGCAATTGAAAATTTAGGTTTTCATGTAGTTCAAGCATACTTGAGACAAAAATTTTTAAAATTTTTCAATTTTAACCCAATTTCAACCATTTAGGATCATCAATTATACCAACCCTCTCTCGAGTTACCGCATCCCCACACTTGGGATACATTGTCCCCAATGTATAATGCAATTTATAGTATAAACTCGAGAGATATCACCTAACAAACCAGGAACGGCTAACAACCTAGACGACTTAACACAAAGAAACCACTCCCAACACAAAAATTTCACACCACCAAGTACACAAAAACAAACAAAATAAAGGATAGAGAGACACATTGACCTGATCAGTAAATCAGCAAGTGTCTGTAGCGGTGCAGCTGCTGTGATCGGATAGGGAAATAAACATCTCTTGGATTCTCTGACATCTCATCGGGGATGTTGCCAAACATCCCCACACTTGAATCATTGCATCCGCGAGAATTGAAACGTAGTAACCTACCAAAACACAACACACACCAAAACAAAACAAAACAAAACAAAATACAATACAATAATCTACATCCTCGGGCTGCCTCCCGAGAGCGCTAAGTTTAAAGGTCTTCAGCCAGACCATACCTGCTATGTGCTACGGTGGTCTCAATGCACACTTACCCAAAACATTTCCAACGAATGCTGATCGGATTGTCGCGCTCCGGTCAAAGATAATATTTATAAGCCCAAATTACCCTTAACAAATAGCTAGTGGTAGAAAGGGGTCGATCCACGAAGAGTATGTGGTTTGCGAATGGATTTACTAGAATTAGAACGATTGTCACAAATTATGAAGCTTGCTATAATATTCTTGTATTTTTGTTTTGTTGGAAGATATGAATTTAACTAAGTGAATAATAATTACTAGTTAACAATTGTAATGAATATTTGGTTACTAAACAATAATAAGTAAAGGAGTCACACCCGGTTTCGGTGATTGCTAACTTATGGTTTCTACAAGTTTTAGGCTTCAACTTAGATGCATACAATTAACGGATTTAGTGTACCGTGACTTAGGTGCTAATAACTATCAACGTTTCAATGAACGGACAAGAATACACTTTGTAATCAACACAAGTAAATCCTAACCAAGACAACGCATATTACACATAACCATTTCATAAAGTCATAACTTTTAACATCGCTCGACAGTTTATGAATTCGAAACAAATGTAAGCTATTGCCAAAGGTTTCTAAAATCATACACAAATTGTCACAAATTGAAGCAAGAACAATTAAAAACCATAAATTAAACAACTACCTACACCGGGGTGAAACCAAGATGATTAGCCGCTCATGGTTGACGGAGCTTGATCACCGGAAGAATGAACCTTGACGGAAGTCATATTGGAGCTTGGAGGATGGAGAATGATAGATGATGAATGTTGATGGAAGATGGTGGTGGAAGGATTATGTTGGAAGTGGGTGATTGTGAACCGTCGTTGGTCCTTCGACATCTCTATTCTTTGACGATGATCTTCATTTATAGCCATGGAAGAACTTGGGGCATTTACTTCTTCTTCAAGAACATGGAGCATTAAATTCTCCTTGAAGACTTTTGATTCATCTTGATGGTGTTTCTCCATTGAGGTTTGAATGCTCAAGAGCTTGGAGGTGATTAATTTCTTCAAAGGCTGCTTAAAATTAATGCTCTTGGCCCTCTCAAAGACTAAAAACTCGTATTTGACCAAGAAGACACTTTATCAATCATTGAAAGCATCCAAGACAAGTTTTTCCCCGGTTTTGAGTTCCCTTGCCCGTCCCCGACGCCCTCTAGATTTTGCTGTTTTGTCCGAAACTGTTTTCTTCATAACTTCTTCGTTATAGCTCCGTTTTACGCACCGTTTTCGCCCACGTGCTCGTAATTCCGGCCTCTATCATAATATCTTCCAATGTCTTCATGTTAACTCCATTAACATTCCCTAAAGCACATCCAATCTTCGTGGTTAACCCGGTCTTTGTCATTTTTCATCCCCGGTTGATGATGTTTGATCCCGGTGACCCGTAAAGCTCCCAATTAGCTCCTTAATCTTCACAAGACCTACAAAACATAATTCCTTTTACAAGTAGGCTATTCGAGATTAAACATATGTAAAAACATTAAGTTAAGCACAAACGATAACCAGTTTTCGACCACGCATCACATCCCCACACTTATCTTTTGCTTGCCCTCAAGCAAATCTGTTTTTCACTTTCACGTGGGTCGAACAATGAATACACTTCCCATTCCCGAGACAAAGGTTAAGGTCTATTGTCATACAAAAGTTCAAACCTTTTACAATTTACAACTTATTTAACGATAACGTGAACAATCACATATACAATGGTTATCCAAGATTAACCCGCCCGTGAAACTAGCAAATCATACATATCCCTCACAATGTTCTCTCCACTCGGTTTAACATTTGGCTAATGTGTAAAGTATTAGCATTTCAACAAGTACTCGCTCAAAACCGATTAGAACACGTACCCGCATAGGCTTGCAACTCAATCATTCTCCACCGCCGAACATGAATACTAAGCACAAGTCATAAGGTCTTTGAAAGGGTTGTAACGGGGCTAGGGTTAAAGGTAGGAAATAGGATATTTTTAAGTGGCTAAGGTGATGAAAAATTCGATTTTTATTACAACACAACTATTCCAACTCAAGTAAACTACAAACATCAACTATAAGGCAATGATTTTTCGCCTTTTATTCAACAACTAGAAACACATATTTTTGTATTTTTCTCAATGTTTTTCTATTCTTTTTCATACATTTTCTGATTTTTCTCTTTTTTTTTCTTTTTTTTTTCAACACAAATAAATACAACTATACAAACTTTGCTAAATAATCGAATTTTCATCACACGGGTTTAAACAAAAAGGCTTATGGTTGTTGGCTAAGTGGGTTGTCAAACGAAGGTTTAGGCTCAATATTGGCTACTAGGGGATAATTTTTTGGGCAACGATATAAAAATGGTGTAAAAGGAAAATGTTTACCTAATGCCTTAATCATTCTCGTGCTTGTATTCGGTCTATGGTCTCAAACGTATCAAAAGTTGCAAGTTCTACAATACGCGACTAATGGTCCACTCAAACAATGAAACATGTAATTCTTATGATATAGAAGTGGCTCAAAACCTCACGTATAAGGGTATGATATGTGATATGCATCAAAAGCTAGTTCCTTAGGCGAATTATTCCCAATTAACCACCCGCTAAATACCCTTCATGCTATTAATTTGAACTTGACCATGACAAAAGACCAAATGGGTTGTGCCATCCCTCGTTGACTTAGCTACTTGTGCTTTTAAGATTGCTTTTGAAACAAGAAACTTTTGAAAAATTTTTGAAATTTTCCCCCATCCCCACACTTGAAGTAAACATTGTCCTCAATGTGTAGTATTTAAATGAACGGGTCAAAATCTAAAACTTTTACTACTCCCCCATCCCCACACTTGAGGTAAACATTGTCCTCAATGTGTAAGAACTAGAGTTTTAAAAACGCACAAGGGATGTGACACGGCTAACCCTCCCAAAGTTCACCCCAGAACAATACAAAATACGAAATACATCCACTTATTATCACACTAACAATCAAGGTAAAATGGAAACGCATGCACCTGATTTTGTTGCTTGATGTCCATATCTCCTTCTTCTCTTCATAAAAACGGTTGTCTCACGAATCTTATGTACCTACAAATTCTAACCCTTGTGTAGAAGCATGCTTCTCACAACCATCAAAATTTGTTAGTTACCTAGTTCTACCATTTTTATGAAAATATTACCAAGCCATGCATTATTTTACCTTTGTTTATGTGGAAAAACAAATAAAAGACAAAATAAAAATAAAACACACAAAATAAATAAAATAAACAACATAAACAAAAACAAACATATCATACCTCTTCAAAACCCTAAAAATTGCAAAACAAGAGACTTGGATGAACACTCTTCAAAACCCTAAAAATTCGCGACTAGAAATCTTGCAAACGAGCAAGAATTGATGGAAACCGATATGGGGGTTTTGTTCCTCTCGAAAAACTACACACTTTAGGCTCAAGAATCAACTGATTTGGGTGAGAATTGAAGAAGTTATGAAGGTTTGAAGGTTCTTGAGAATTTTTAATTTTTTTTTTTTAATTTTTTTTTATTAAAAACGAATTTATTAAATTTTTTTTTATTTATTTATTAAAAACGATTTTTTTTAATTAAAATTTTTTTTTTTTAATTAAAAACGTTTTTTTTTTTTTTTTAATTTTTTTTTTTAAAAACGATTTTTTTTTTATTTTTTTTTTTAAACGAAATTTTTTTTTCAAAAACTAGCCCGTCGCCGACGGCTTGTGGTTTGAGCAAAAGTCCCCGACGGCTTAAGCCCCTGTCTACGGGAATTGGTGGGCGACGGCTGGTTTTTAAAGCCCGTCGCCGACGGCTGCCCAAAAATTAATTTTTTTTTTTTTGAAAAATATGTTTAAAAATAAGAACTTTTAATAAAGGGACTATGTACATAAAAAAATCCTAAAAATTATTAAAAATACTTTTATAAAAATTTATTAGCTAAAATTTTTAAACATTTAAAACACGAAAGCTAAAACACGATTCTACCACCCCCTAAAAAAATGTATTGTCCTCAATGCACAAACAAATTCTAAAAACATACCTTACGTCTTCAAAACCCGTTTATGATGTCTAAACTTAACACAATCGAATAAGGTTAGTAGAAAACAAGAACGATTATATCTAAAATACACAAAAATTTAAAACTATACACAATTCTAACTAAAATGTTACAATAACAAGCCTAACTCACTTTCGTAGTAATCACGGTTGCATTTAGCTTATGCAACAAGCCCTTTTAAACCCCCTAATAGCTTAGGAGGACGAGAGGTCTCGTGAGGGTTATATAGGGAACACGCCCACAACGTTCATTTAACTACTAAAATAAAATAAAAAAAAAAAAAAAAATACAAACTCTACAACTACCATACCTGATTTACCCCTCATGGTGGTCGAAGTGCACATTTGCCTACCGAGTTTCCAACATACGCTCGGTAATTAGCATGCCGGATCCATTCTCTTTTTATTTTGCTTGGCATGCATATTGTACAACTTTGGGGTCGCTTCTTACTAAACTGGCCTATGTCTTGCAACGCCACCCTTCGAATCCTTATACCCGGACCTTCATTCCCAACTTTGTTGGTTGGAGTGATAAGTATGGGAGAAGGATGGATATGAACGTGGGCATCTTTCGGATACGACTCGTCTCGCGGTGTGATGTCTTTCGCTCGGTTCAAGCATTCATTTTCTTGCTCGGGAAGATCGATAACCTCTTCCACCACATCACCATCTACTATTGTACCATTGGCCCAAACCTCTTGGTCTCGTTTAAGTTGGGCTAATTCCTCCGCTAATTGACCCACTTGCACCACCAATGCTTCATGGGCTTTATCTCTCACTTCATTCGCTTTCTTCATATCTTTGATATCCTGGTGATATTCTTTCATCATGTCCATGAGAGCATCAACCTTAGAATGCATCGAATCTTGTGGGTTCTCGTATACCGGTTGAGGGTATTCATTATAATCATCATCATACTCCTCCTCCGGGTAACTTGAGAAATATGGTGATTTGGGTTCATAGTAGTATTCTTGATAATGTGGTGGTGGTGGATTACCGCATGGATAATATGAGGATGGACCATTGAAATCTTCATAATCCGCCCTCCTATATTCAAACAATCCACTAAGGTAGTCTTCCCGTTCCTTGTTGGCTTGAACTTTCTCATGGAAAACATAGCAATCTTCTAAATAATGCTCTCCGCTTCCGCAACACTCACACGGATCATCATCCACCCAATTCATATTGAAAGATGGTACCTGCAAAACATGTTCCTGCACAAACAAGCTCGACCACCCGAAGTAAAATCACAAAAATACAAAGAAAAAGAAAATAAACAACTTAAAAAAAATATTTACTAAATTCTAACAATTATCCAAACACAAAGCGCACGAACTCCCCGGCAACGGCGCCAAAATTTGATCGGATTGTCGCGCTCCGGTCAAAGATAATATTTATAAGCCCAAATTACCCTTAACAAATAGCTAGTGGTAGAAAGGGGTCGATCCACGAAGAGTATGTGGTTTGCGAATGGATTTACTAGAATTAGAACGATTGTCACAAATTATGAAGCTTGCTATAATATTCTTGTATTTTTGTTTTGTTGGAAGATATGAATTTAACTAAGTGAATAGTAATTACTAGTTAACAATTGTAATGAATATTTGGTTACTAAACAATAATAAGTAAAGGAGTCACACCCGGTTTCGGTGATTGCTAACTTATGGTTTCTACAAGTTTTAGGCTTCAACTTAGATGCATACAATTAACGGATTTAGTGTACCGTGACTTAGGTGCTAATAACTATCAACGTTTCAATGAACGGACAAGAATACACTTTGTAATCAACACAAGTAAATCCTAACCAAGACAACGCATATTACACATAACCATTTCATAAAGTCATAACTTTTAACATCGCTCGACAGTTTATGAATTCGAAACAAATGTAAGCTATTGCCAAAGGTTTCTAAAATCATACACAAATTGTCACAAATTGAAGCAAGAACAATTAAAAACCATAAATTAAACAACTACCTACACCGGGGTGAAACCAAGATGATTAGCCGCTTATGGTTGACGGAGCTTGATCACCGGAAGAATGAACCTTGACGGAAGTCATATTGGAGCTTGGAGGATGGAGAATGATAGATGATGAATGTTGATGGAAGATGGTGGTGGAAGGATTATGTTGGAAGTGGGTGATTGTGAACCGTCGTTGGTCCTTCGACATCTCTATTCTTTGACGATGATCTTCATTTATAGCCATGGAAGAACTTGGGGCATTTACTTCTTCTTCAAGAACATGGAGCATTAAATTCTCCTTGAAGACTTTTGATTCATCTTGATGGTGTTTCTCCATTGAGGTTTGAATGCTCAAGAGCTTGGAGGTGATTAATTTCTTCAAAGGCTGCTTCAAATTAATGCTCTTGGCCCTCTCAAAGACTAAAAACTCGTATTTGACCAAGAAGACACTTTATCAATCATTGAAAGCATCCAAGACAAGTTTTTCCCCGGTTTTGAGTTCCCTTGCCCGTCCCCGACGCCCTGGGAGCCCGTCCCCGACGCCCTCTAGATTTTGCTGTTTTGTCCGAAACTGTTTTCTTCATAACTTCTTCGTTATAGCTCCGTTTTACGCACCGTTTTCGCCCACGTGCTCGTAATTCCGGCCTCTATCATAATATCTTCCAATGTCTTCATGTTAACTCCATTAACATTCCCTAAAGCACATCCAATCTTCGTGGTTAACCCGGTCTTTGTCATTTTTCATCCCCGGTTGATGATGTTTGATCCCGGTGACCCGTAAAGCTCCCAATTAGCTCCTTAATCTTCACAAGACCTACAAAACATAATTCCTTTTACAAGTAGGCTATTCGAGATTAAACATATGTAAAAACATTAAGTTAAGCACAAACGATAACCAGTTTTCGACCACGCATCAAATGCCCGGAAATTTACATGCCATCTCCATAGGTTTGTAAGTATAATTGGCATGTTCAGACTGCACCTGCGGGTTTCGCTAGTCCACTTCACGAGATATACCTTGATGTCTTGTAGTTTCACCCTTCTCATATTCTTCCTCGAACCCTCTTCCCCACACTTGTTATTTTGAATGATTGATATGGGAAGAGGTTCGATACACATATTCATCTCCTCAGACTGTTCTGCCTTATCATCTGCACACACAATCTGATCCACCAGTGACTCTTCATCAGATAAAGGACTCATTGGTGTGGTATTATCCTCCACAACCTCCTCCTTCATGTTGGAATAGTCTCTAATATCATCAGACAATGGTGAGAGGCGTTGTTCTATTTCTATCTTCATTTTTAAATTCTGACACTTAGAAACTAAACAGCTGATTCGATCTTCATCGGAAAGGTTGGGTGCTGATAAATACTGCTCGAGTTTGGACAAAGTCACTTCCAACATAGCAAGCTCTTTCTCCTCCTCGGTCTGATAAGTATAGACACCCTCGGGCTCAGGATATTCCTCGGGATGATACTGTCGGTATCCCTGATGCGGTGTTGATATGTTCGCATCCATCATTTTTTTATTCCAATACTTTGGATTTTCCAAATACACCACGCACATATCAGAATCATAAGTATGATCACGACCGCAACAGAAACAATGTCCATCCGTCCTCGGCTCATAATAAGCATTCTCGTCCCGATCCCATCCGTCAGAGTAATAATCATTGTAACACCCCGTGTTTTCACGAGTGAAAGTCAAAGTCAAGGTCAAAGTCAACGACCGATTTCGCGTGACTTGAATCGTAGAAATGTTTTTATTTTAATTATATTATGTGAAGTAAGTGTCGTACATTGCAATAATCGAATCATATTAACCGTATTCCAATCGACTCGCGACTATGAATCATAGGAAGTAACAATGCGATAAAGTTAATCGACTAATAATCAAGCTATGCTAATCAAATCGACATCGAACCGCAACTCAAACTGTGTATTATACTTGTTGTTTATACGTGTGTGTGTGCCTTACGTGTTACCTATGCGTGTTTATTTTATGATATGTTGTGATAATCAAGCGAACTCAACCGAACTCGAAGTCTAACTCGAATGTAAACGAACCCGAACCTGAATTCCGAGTCGAACCATATAAGAAGTAGTTGGGACTGAAAGTAATTTGACTAGGAAACCCTATCTAATCGCTCGAAAATCGAAGCCGAAGCGTCATCGCACCGAACGCACCAAATCAGGCAACATCCGAACGGATGGTCAATCCGCACGGATTGCCAATCCGGACGGATTGCCAATCCGGACGGATGACCAATCCGGACGGATAGCCTATCCGGGTTACGTGCCATCCGCACGGCTCACCCTTTCCTCTTTTGGCATCCTATAAATACACGGGTCACTCTCCAACCTTTCCACTTTTGGCAAGTGACGTTCGAACCGCACGCATTCTTCACTTTTTCTCAGATTTCTCTCAATCCAGGTAAGATCTTGCTCTAATTCTTGTACATTCTTGATCACTACACAATTCTACACCTTTCCATCTTTCAAATCTCAACTTTCAACAGTGAAACCATCAAGATTTGAGGTATTCTCGGGTGACGTCATCATGAAGTTCTCATGAACTTCAAACTTGATTTCATTCCATCAAGAATAACTCAGATCTGAACGGTTTCCATATGAATTCACGACAATATCACCTAAATCTAAACTTTTCTAAGGATAAAAGAGTTGAAAGGAATAAACCTAAGTTCTCTCCTTCTTTTACCCTTAAAACCGGTACGGATCTGATCGGTTCTAGTCTCTACTCGATGATAGTGATGCACTAGTCTTAGATCTGGAAACCTACCCGCGAGACACCTGATTTCGAGATGAACCGGAACGACCGTTCAGAGTCGCCGACAAGTCGAGTTAGGGTGGTTCCTGGCCGGCTTAGTCATGCGAGTAAGAATACGATTCCAAGTGGTCGCCGCGCAACCAGAACGTCTCGATAAACGACAACAGAAACCAAGAGTAGACGAACGGAACAACCAGACCAGAGACTGTCCGCACAGACCAGCTACACGTTTGATAACATTTTGAGATACTACTGGTTTCAATCTAATGCCTTTTTGCTTTCGCACAACACACAACACATCGTTAACAAATCGACAATAGAGGCATTCAGAATGCTCGGTATGCTCCTATGTATACCTCTAGTGACTAAGGCGTACGTGTTCTTGCTATTGTGCTTATGTATTTAGGAATGTTGTGACTACGTGCCCTATGTGTTTATGTGATTTGGTGTAATTCTGTGATTTTGTGACTATATGCGCTTACATGGTACGTGTTACTGAGCTTTAGTAGTAGTAGACGTGTGAGGTGAGATTCGAATACAATGTGTTGAGTTCCATGGCGATGTCTATTGCAGACAATGTCATCTGGATCCCGTCATGCTCTTTCCCGACAAGAAAAGAGAGACAAACGCCTTGCTTCAATCATCGCGAAGAGTGTGGCAAAAGCCGTGAGTGATGTGTATGAGAATGCTAGCAAATCATCCGAGGAATCGAGAATCGAAGCTCCCAAATCCAACGCGAGGCCCTTCAGTTTTAAGCAATTCAAGTCGTGTGGGCCAAAAGAATTCACCGGCGAAGGAGGTCCTACTGCACTATTCCACTGGTTTGACTCTATCGAGGTTACTCTGCGACAAAGTGGTTGCCCTGATGACCTTCGAACTCTGAACGCTACCGGCGTCTTTCAGTCCCGTGCTTTGGACTGGTGGACGGCTGAGAGGAACAAGAGAGGGAATGATGCAGCCTACGGTCTGTCGTGGGATGAGCTCAAGGAAGTCATGCTAGAGGAATTCTGCCCTCCCCACGAACGTCAAAAGCTTGAAGATGAATTCTGGCACATACATCAGAAGGATGGAGACAATGCTGGTCTCACTGCTCGCTTCAAACAGCTCAGTATTATCTGTCCCGATCAGGTCAAGACTCCCGACATGACCATCAAGAAGTACATTCGAGCCTTGCCCGACTGCGTTGCTGATTTCGTGCAAGCGGCTAAGACTACCACGATCGAGGAAACCTATCTGCTAGCCGCTGAGATCAATGACAAACGGGTTAAGGCTAGGGTGTGGGATAAAACCTCCAAGCATCTGCATCAAGCTACCGCTACTGCACCAACTGCTGAACCTACCTCATCAAGCAACAAGAGAAAGAACAAGAGAAAGAGCAACTCCACCAACAAGAACTGTGCGATCACTGCCGCACCAGTTCAAACCGTACCTGCTCAACAACGTCAAGTGGCAGCGCCTGTGGCCAATGCACCGCCTGCAAAGCGCGCATATACTGGACCACACCCACTCTGCCCTACTTGCACCTATCATCACCCGACTGCTATCCAATGCCGCTTCTGTGCTCATTGCAACGTGTACGGCCACTTTACCGCCAACTGCCGTATTCGTCAAGCTCCTGCCAACCAAGCCCTACTCACTGCCCCACAGGGTCAACAAGCTCCTCCGGCACCCGCGGTCAAAGCCAGAGCCTGCTTCACGTGTGGCGACCCGAACCACTTCGCCAACATGTGCCTGAACGGGGTAGTGAAACAAGAACCGCATCAGCAGCAGCCACAGCAGCAGCAACAACAGCAGCAACACCAGGCCGCACGTGCCAGAACTTTCAATCTCAACGTGCGTCAAGCCCAGGCGGACAACAACGTGGTCAATGGTACGTTCCTCGTGAATGGTATTTATGCTTCATGTTTGTTTGATACTGGAGCGGATAATTGCTTTGTGTCGTTCGAATTTGAGAAACTCCTTAGTCGTAGACGTTCCAAACTCTCCTCGGCATTTGAAGTTGAAGTCGCTACTGGAAGAACCGTCGCTGTTAATTCCGTTATCCGTGATTGTACTCTTGAACTCAACAATCACATCTTCTCGATCGACCTTATTCCGATGCAACTCGGAAGTTTCGATGTCATAGTAGGCATGGATTTTCTTCGAGAAAACCATGCTAAAGTTGTGTGCTTCGACAAGATGATTCGTTTCTCGCTCGCAAACGGTGATTTATTATGTGTTTATGGCGATACTACTTCGAAGGGGCTCAAGCTCATGTCATGCCTACAAGCTAGCAAGTATCTCCGCAAGGAATACAGGGTTTTCTTGGCTCACGTTGTAGCAGCGGAGAAGGAAAAGAAAGAGAAGAAGGAAGTAAAAGACGTTCCCGTGGTTCGGGAATTCCCTCAAGTTTTTCCAGAGGACCTTCCCGGACTACCTCCAAAACGCGATATTGATTTTCGCATTGATCTCATTCCTGGAGCAAATCCTACCGCCAGAGCTCCTTATCGACTCGCACCGTCCGAAATGCGAGAACTCGCAACCCAACTCCAGGAATTACTTGAAAAAGGCTTCATTCGCCCGAGCACCTCTCCTTGGGGCGCACCAGTCCTTTTCGTCAAAAAGAAGGATGGGTCGTTCAGGATGTGCATCGACTATCGAGAATTGAATAAGCTCACTATCAAAAATCGCTATCCTTTACCCCGCATCGACGATTTGTTTGACCAACTACAAGGCGCTACGTGTTTCTCGAAGATCGATCTACGTTCCGGATATCACCAACTACGTATACAAGAGGAGGATATACCCAAAACCGCTTTTCGAACCCGTTGACGGCTCCTCCCCTCCTCGATGATGTTGTGATGTTGAATCTTGTTCTTCGATGTCTGCCGCCCATGTGCGGCCCAATGTCTCCAGCCCACATGTGCCTTTCTTTATGTTTTTAAACCCAAGATGATGATGAGTGATTTGATGTTTCCACTTCACACGTACCGCCCAAGTCCATCTTCACATGTGTTGTGTTGGCGGCCCTATCTATGCGTGTGTATAGTCTTCTTGTCCAGCATATGCGGCCCACTATGTATATGTAGTGAAGTTTTTTTTATCAAGTCAAAACCCTCCACTATCTTGTGCATATGTCGGCCCAAGTGTTCCACACTTCCACGTGATATTGTCAGCCCATGTCTCCAAGCCCATGTGCGGCCCAAGTCCAACTGCCGTCAAACACTTATGATGATGTTTTGTTGAATTTGCCGCCACCTCCTCTGCATGAGATGGTGATTTGATGTTGTTGTTGACCTTTGTGAAAACCCAAACTAAAATATTGATCCAACACGTGAATCAAGTCTTCATGTGACTCTCAAACTAATTCACGTGAATACTGACATGATGATGAGTTTCTTTAGTGTGATGATGTGAGGTTATAATTCCTTCCCAAAGTCAAAAGGTGTGTTATCAGCCCTTGTCTTCACGTGGATGAGTCTATGCAAAAAGCTCCCTCCATGTTGACTTCGATGATGATGAATATGTTGGTGTTTTAATTAATGTATTATAATATCCAACTCAATGTTCCAAACAACCACATGTGCGATGCTTTGTATATTCTAACCGTAGCCTACGCGTTCCAATTTAACCGAATTAAGCGGTTTACCTGTAAAACACACAAACACTCGTAGTTATCACATTCACAATACATAACCGTGTAAAATATGGGATATGCACGTATTTAGCTCATTTAAGGGTTGTCCTACGGACCACCCGTCACCCGTTACGGCCATTATGAATTCGTTGTCATGCCTTTTGGACTAACAAATGCACCAGCAGTCTTCATGGATCTAATGAATCGCGTGTGTAGGCCGTATCTCGACCGTTTCGTCATCGTATTCATCGACGGTGTCTTGATCTATTCCAAGTCGAGAGCCGAACACGCGCAGCATCTACGTTTGGTTCTCGAGTTACTCCAGGAGAACCATCTCTACGCCAAATTCTCCAAGTGCGAATTTTGGTTGGGGGAGGTTCAGTTTCTGGGTCACATTGTGAATAGTCAGGGTATTCACGTCGATCCTGCGAAGATTGAAGCTGTCAAGAGCTGGGTTACGCCTAAGAATCCATCTGAAGTCCGTTCTTTTCTCGGACTAGCGGGCTATTATCGACGATTCATCCAAGGATTTTCGAAGATTGTTGTACCACTTACCTCTCTTACTCATAAGGACCAGCCTTTTGTTTGGGGAACCAAGCAAGAGTCTGTCTTTCGAAACCTCAAACACATGCTTTGCAATGCTCCTGTTCTCATACTACCCGACAGAAACAATGATTTCATTGTCTACTGTGATGCTTCCAACCTTGGTCTTGGTTGTGTTCTCATGCAACGGGACAAGGTTATAGCTTACGCATCTCGACAGCTCAAAATCCACGAGAAGAACTATACAACCCACGATCTCGAGCTAGGCGCGGTTGTTTTTGCATTAAAGATTTGGCGACACTACCTGTATGGTACTAAGTGTACGATCTTCACCGATCATAGGAGCCTACAACACATCTTTAATCAGAAGGAACTAAATATGCGTCAACGCCGATGGGTAGAACTTCTCAACGACTACGACTGCGAGATTCGTTATCACCCAGGCAAAGCAAATGTTGTTGCCGACGCGCTTAGCAGACGGAGCTATCTGCTTAGCACTCGTAATGTTCAAGCCCAGCACAACCTCGAAGCTCTCATCCGCGACGCCCAGCATGCATGTTTCAACGAACGCACTCTGAAGAGAGAAAGAATCTACCACGATGGAGCCCAGCTTGTGAGCAAATCAAATGGGATATTCCACTTTTTAGACCGAATTTGGATTCCCAAGCGAACCAACTTGCGACAGATTATCATGGATGAAGCTCACAAATCCCGATACTCTATCCATCCCGGTGCTGACAAAATGTACCACGATCTCCGCTATAGGTACTGGTGGCCGGGTATGAAACGGGATATCGCTCTCTACGTCGGAAAATGCCTAACCTGTGCTAGAATCAAGGCTGAACATCAAAGACCCTCTGGCTTGCTCGAACAGCCACCAATTCCTATGTGGAAATGGGAGAGCATAGCCATGGATTTCGTAACCAAGCTTCCAACCACGTCATCAGGTCACGACAGCATTTGGGTTGTTGTTGACCGTTTGACTAAATCAGCTCACTTTCTGCCAATACGAGAAGACTACAAGGTGGAACGATTAGCCCGAATCTACACCAACGAGATCATTTGTCGACATGGGACGCCTCGTGACATCATCTCTGATCGTGATGCCCGGTTTACTTCACGATTGTGGGAAACATTCCAAGCGGCACTCGGTACAACGCTTAATCTAAGTACTGCGTTCCACCCACAAACCGACGGTCAGACTGAAAGAACGATTCGTACTCTTGAAGACATGCTCCGTTCGTGTGTTCTAGACTTCGGTGGTAATTGGGATAGACACCTTCCGTTAGTCGAATTCTCGTATAACAACAGCTACCAGGCTAGCATCCAGATGGCACCTTTCGAGGCCTTATACGGAAGGAGATGTCGATCGCCTATTGTGTGGCACGAGATCGGTCACGCGCAACTAACCGGTCCGGAGCTGCTACAAGAAACGACAGACAAAATTTTCCAAATTCGAGACAACTTGGCGAAAGCTCGGGATAGACAGAAAGTTTACGCCGATAAAAAGCGCAAGCCCCGGGAATTTGGCATTGGTGACTACGTATTCCTAAAGGTATCACCTTGGAAGGGTGTAGTCCGATTCGGCAAAAAGGGAAAACTCGCGCCTCGATATGTGGGACCTTTTAAGATTCTGGAAAGGATTGGAAAAGTCGCCTACAGACTCGAATTACCGGAGGAACTTAGCAATGTCCACCCGACTTTCCACGTGTTAAACCTCTGAAAGTGCATCGCCGACCACGATTTACATGTTCCTCTAGACGATCTACAAGTGAACGAAACATTACACTTCGTGGAGAAGCCTGTCGAAATCATGGATCGCCAAACCAAAGAACTCAGGCGCTCACGCATTCCTATTGTGAAGGTCCGGTGGGAAGGCAAACGAGGCGCGGAGTTCACTTGGGAACTCGAAAGCGACATGAAGGCAAAGTATCCGCAGTTGTTTAATTAAGAAAATTTGTAGGCTTATAGATCAAGTGTTTTCGCACAACACATTCTAGTTTTAGCAATCTTATCCGTAAAAAAAAAAAGTTGTTTAATTTGGCGATTTTCAGAGAAAAACGTGATGAATATGAAAGATGAAGAAATTGATCAACTCTGAGTGCGTTTGATCATCACAATCGATCACCTGCTCAGATACCACTTGTAGGATCGGTTTCGACTCCGTTACGATTATGTTTAGTCACACACGTTCACGGATTCCGCACGACTCAGAGTCAGCAATTATCCATGCGAATAAGCTTGTCAACAAAAGTCAACACGGATTTGTTAGCCGCACGGATTGCCATCCGTACAGTGAACATCAACAGCAACATTATACATTTTTAACAAAAATCTAAATTTCTCACAAATGACTAGGACTTAAGATCTGAAACTTTGTAGACTTATAGATCAGAGAATTTCGCATAACATCTCCAAATTTTATCCGACTTTTAACCGTAAAAAGGTCGAGTAATTTGACGATTTTCAGTGGTCCAAACGAAGAACTCTCACACGTGACTCATGACCCTGTTACAGCTTTCAGCTTAATTTCGGGTCGAAATTCCCTAAACAAGGGGAGGCTGTAACACCCCGTGTTTTCACGAGTGAAAGTCAAAGTCAAGGTCAAAGTCAACGACCGATTTCGTGCGACTTGAATCGTAGAAATGTTTTTATTTTAATTATATTATGTGAAGTAAGTGTCGTACATTGCAATAATCGAATCATATTAACCGTATTCCAATCGACTCGCGACTATGAATCATAGGAAGTAACAATGCGATAAAGTTAATCGACTAATAATCAAGCTATGCTAATCAAATCGACATCGAACCGCAACTCGAACTGTGTATTTTACTTGTTGTTTATACGTGTGTGTGTGCCTTACGTGTTACCTGTGCGTGTTTATTTTATGATATGTTGTGATAATCAAGCGAACTCAACCGAACTCGAAGTCTAACTCGAATGTAAACGAACCCGAACCCGAATTCCGAGTCGAACCATATAAGAAGTAGTTGGGACTGAAAGTAATTTGACTAGGAAACCCTATCTAATCGCTCGAAAATCGAAGCCGAAGCGTCATCGCACCGAACGCACCAAATCAGGCGACATCCGAACGGATGGTCAATCCGCACGGATTACCAATCCGCACGGATTGCCAATCCGCACGGATTGCCAATCCGGACGGATGGCCAATCCGGACGGATGACCAATCCGGACGGATAGCCTATCCGGGTTACGTGCCATCCGCACGGCTCACCCTTTCCTCTTTTGGCATCCTATAAATACACGGGTCACTCTCCAACCTTTCCACTTTTGGAAAGTGACGTCCGAACCGCACGCATTCTTCACTTTTTCTCAGATTTCTCTCAATCCAGGTAAGATCTTGCTCTAATTCTTGTACATTCTTGATCACTACACAATTCTACACCTTTCCATCTTTCAAATCTCAACTTTCAACCGTGAAACCATCAAGATTTGAGGTATTCTCGGGTGACGTCATCATGAAGTTCTCATGAACTTCAAACTTGATTTCATTCCATCAAGAATAACTCAGATCTGAACGGTTTCCATATGAATTCACGACAATATCACCTAAATCTAAACTTTTCTAAGGATAAAAGAGTTGAAAGGAATAAACCTAAGTTCTCTCCTTCTTTTACCCTTAAAACCGGTACGGATCTGATCGGTTCTAGTCTCTACTCGATGATAGTGATGCACTAGTCCTAGATCTGGAATCCTACCCGCGAGACACCTGATTTCGAGATGAACCGGAACGACCATTCTGAGTCGCCGACAAGTCGAGTTAGGGTGGTTCCTGGCCGGCTTAGTCATGCGAGTAAGAATACGATTCCAAGTGGTTGCCGCGCAACCAGAACGTCTCGATAAACGACAACAGAAACCAAGAGTAGACGAACGGAACAACCAGACCAGAGACTGTCCGTACGGACAAGCTGTCCGCATGGACAGACGATCCGGACACGTTGGGACCCACTTTCCAAACAAGGTTTGAGTATCGACGAATGAGCAATTCGGACGGACGACCTCTGAATGGATTACTCTTCGGATCATGAGATACTAAGGCCTTAAGAACAAATTCCAACATGTTCATCCGCACGGACAGACTATCCGGACGGATTGTCACTGTCCGCACGAGTAAGCTATCCGGACGGATTGCTACTATCTGCACGGATTACCATCCGGGCGGATTACCTAATCCACTTAGTGACTCAGCTTTAAAGACGTTGTCCGCACGGACTGCCATCCGGACGGATTGTTGTTCGCGCGACCGGCTTGAATGGTAGAGGTACTTGGGTGTTTTCTAAATGCTACAACGAAAACTTCAAAGCACAAGCCATCATACACAAACACACCCTTAGGAAGAAACAATCCACTCGAACGTTTATCCGCAAGACCAACTTGTCCGTACGGATAAGCAATCCGCACGAGCGACTAATCCGCACGGATTACCATCCGCACGGACAGCTCACTCGCACGGATAGCTTATCCGGATGGGTCACCATCCGCACGGATCACCATCCGCACGGATCACCATCCGCACGGATCACCATCCGCACGGATAGCTCGCTCGCACGGATAACTTCCTCTCACGGATAGTTGATCCGCACGATCAGTTATCCTGCCCGCTCTCACTTTGTACTGTTTTACGCGCCACTTATCGTTACATTATCGAATCTATTCAGGCTAACCGTACTCGCTGAAAAGCGCTCCCTTCAATCCATAATCGCTGTGAGTATACTCGAACCCGTTTTGCTTTTAGCACTTTTGGGTGTTACATACGTTACGAATATTCAAACTACAACTATCACACTACTTAAGCTATTTTAACGCTAAACCATTAATGCATGTTATACGTGGCTTATGAATGCTTGTTTGTTATGTTTACACATGGAATGTTGTCTACCTGCCTTAGCAACGATAGTACTATAGTTTGGACTCAGCACCCGTTCACACGGGGGTTGTTAAGGATCTTTTACTTGCATGGATTATGGTGGTAATCATGTATTGCGAACTACCTCGGGCAGTCAACCCGCAGTCATTGGTATCGATGGATCTATGTCGATAACTAACGTGCTTCATTTCGCTATGTGTACGTGCTGGTTATGCGTAAACGAATTCGGACTCTATTATGCTATTATCAAACTTGTATGCTCACCTTTACATTTTATGTATTGACTTTATTTTAACGTATGTGACAGGTGCTTAGGTTGCTTATATGCTTCTCGGGCTGTGATGAAATTGAAGCTAGGAACTGGAGTCCTAGAAACCAACGAATAAATTGTTATGTTTAAATCTGAGTGGTCGAAACATAATATTTGTATAGTTTTTGTCTGTAATAACTTGTTTGCTATTTGAGACATGGTATGGGACATGTTAACTTAAATTGAATGGTAATGATAATTGTTATGGAAACTTCTGGACAATCTGTTTCGCTCAGTGCCGCGCCCCGATGATTCCGCCATCGGTTGGGGTGTGACAATCATCCTCCATCTCTGAGTAATAATCATCAAAGTGTGGTGGAGGTAGAAGAGCTGAAACATAAGACACCGGTTTTCCATGTGCCCTCCTGTATTGGGCCTCGTGGCAACTGATACATGGATGACGTGGACCCCCGCACAATCTACACGTAGAAGAGCTGAAATCTGTGTAAGGCTCTGTCATCCTGCACAACACAACTCAACTACCAAGTGTAAATCACGAACATAAAAAAAAAAAACTTTTTGGGTTTTTAATTATTATTATTATTATTATTTTTTGAAAAGCTAACTAAAACAAGAAAACCAAACTAAGCGCACTAACTCCCTGGCAACGACGCCATTTTGATGACTGTCGTTAGTGTCATACAAAAACCTAATTAACCTAGGTAGCTAGGGTAAGCAGGGTATCAATCCAGGGGAGTATGTGGTCAGTTAAGTTTTATATTTGATTAACTACAATAAACTGAAAGTAAAAACTGAGCGGTTTAAATAATTATAAAAACAACTAAACTAAACGGCTGAAACAATAATAAAATAAAGCAAATCCCTCCAGATTTCAGGTTCTAGGTTTGACACGTTTTGAATTAATTAATTTAACAGAACCACATAGACATAGTTCTGTTGACGTTTATTTACCAGTTGTGATAATTAAGGACCATTTTCCCAGACTGACCTAACAGCGTGGGGTTATCTCAAAATTACCAACTACACGTTACCAATCCACCTACCCCTCTAATATAAGCCAATTACTAGAACTCTCGGCCATTGAAAGATAAAGCAAGTGAATATAAAATAATGCAAGTCTGTTACAACCGGTTCATAAATTAGTTAACTAGCAATTAATTATATCAAGTCTACCCTCTTTATGTCACACCCAACCCGCTCAAAGTTTTGTCATCAACCGAACACGTTGTAAAGAAGGGACTCAAAATATAACAAAAATCACATGTCAACCGAATCAACCAAGTTAAATATCTGTCACATAAATAACATAGATTGAAAGTATAAAAAACTCAGACATGAAAAACCTATAAAACCGTCCATCAGGAGGAAGCCGCAAAAAGCCTAGCCGCTCATGGTTGTCTTTAACGCATCAGTTGTCATCCCGAATTGGTTAAGCCTCCCTAGATTGGCTTGAAAGATGAGACCCCTCAATGTATGCCGTCTACTGCCGTCGAAGATGATGATCTCGAGATGGTGATGTCTGCCGCCAATATATGCGTGTGTATCCCAAGTCCAAGTGTGCGGCCCAAAAGCCCACCCCCTATTCGCCCCAATTGGGAAGTCCACGTGCAGCCTGTCAAAACATATGTATACGTGTATTTGTGTGTGTCTAGGATCCATCATGTGATGATTTTATTAATAATTTTTATTGTTCACCCCAAAAGTCAAGACCCACAAGAGCCCATGTGCATATGTCTGCGCATACATGCCAGCATTTTACTTTTATTTCCTTTGAACAATAAAACTTAAACCCACATGCTGCTTATTGTTTTTTTTTTCTTTAACCGTGACCTACGGTTAAAGCCGTATGCCGCTAAACATGATGTTCTTCCCAATGCCATCAAAGTCAAGTCCCTCTTTCAAGTTTGCATGTAATGATTGATCTCTTGATGATGTATGTATGTTGACAAGAAAAACTCCAAAGTCACGTGAATCTCTATATTGTGATGGAATTAATTATAATTCAAAGTGATAGTCATTATATTAATTCTGCCAACAATCTCATGTCCCAAGAATTAGGGTGTTAAACCCATTAAATGCCTTTTCCCAAATAACACGTGCACTGCTTTGTTCTTTCAACTTCGCCGTAAAACGCGTTTTATCTGAAAAATTACAAGCACACGTAGTTAACAAATTCAACACACATTATCACTTAAACGACAATAATTCACACAAAATACGCACGTTAACACTCGGGTCTCACACCCTCCATCACATCCCCACACTTATCCTTGATTGTCCTCAAGCAACCATTACTAACATTACTCACCTTATTAACAAATCACCTTCAAATCCCTTACCGAATTCACAATTTAAGATCCCAAGTCATACCCGTCCCATAGACTAACACAATCGAGGTTGACAATCTGACAAATAAGTGATACGCATTTAAAACAATTTAAGATTTGCCTAACTAAAACTAACATGCTTATGATACTACACACATGCCACACACCCCTCACAATAATCACTTCTCTCGGTTTCATCTAGACTAGCGTGTAATGTGCTAGTATATATTTCGCTCAAACCAAATATGCTACCTTGCAATCATAAGCTTGTATAGCAATCACACCTCCACTGTATCAAATAACGTAACACATATCAAAAGGACTTTTGGGTTTTGGGTTAAGGGTAAAGGTAAGGAAATATTTTTGGATTTTTATGTTTATATGGCTAACACAAATGAACATACCAAACCATGACAACTTCATTCACAATAACACGAACACTTGGGTGATTTCCGACCCATTTATTTAACACGAACATAACAATGATTTTTTTTTCTTTTTCTTTCTTTTCTTATTTTATGTTTTTTTCTTTTTTCAAAAAACACCTAACACATACTTGTCATTCATGGTTGGTAATCAAACGGGTCAAACGAAGTGTAACAAACGAAAGGTATAAGGCTCAACATGGTTAACTAAGCTGGGTGGATAAACAATCAACAATCAACAAACAACACAATGGAAGGGATCCTAATGCCTTTATCATCTATGTGTATACGCTAAACCACAGTCTTGGCACGTATCAAACCACACAAGTTCTAACACAAAGCAACATATGGCCTACACTCAACAATTGAACAGTTATTGAAATTCAACTAACAATCTAGTAGGCTCAAATATCTCACCGAACAAAAGGAATATGGGTTGCCAACATATAGCATGTG
The DNA here is from genome assembly GCA_030545235.1 of Helianthus tuberosus. Classification (NCBI taxonomy): domain Eukaryota; kingdom Viridiplantae; phylum Streptophyta; class Magnoliopsida; order Asterales; family Asteraceae; genus Helianthus; species Helianthus tuberosus. The sequence continues at coordinate 3,856,977 of CM060370.1, forward strand.
TAATTCCTAAAGCATGTTACCCCTAGTTAGGCATCTCTTCTCAACTATTCTTTACAACTTGTCAGAAATACTCTCATGAAACTTAAAGGGACAACCATGACTAGGGATCTAAGTTTAATATCAGTAGGAACCCTTTAGCAATTGAAAATTTAGGTTTTCATGTAGTTCAAGCATACTTGAGACAAAAATTTTTAAAATTTTTCAATTTTAACCCAATTTCAACCATTTAGGATCATCAATTATACCAACCCTCTCTCGAGTTACCGCATCCCCACACTTGGGATACATTGTCCCCAATGTATAATGCAATTTATAGTATAAACTCGAGAGATACCACCTAACAAACCATGAACGGCTAACAACCTAGACGACTTAACACAAAGAAACCACTCCCAACACAAAAATTTCACACCACCAAGTACACAAAAACAAACAAAATAAAGGATAGAGAGACACATTGACCTGATCAGTAAATCAGCAAGTGTCTGTAGCGGTGCAGCAGCTGTGATCGGATAGGGAAGTAAACATCTCTTGGATTCTCTGACATCTCATCGGGGATGTTGCCAAACATCCCCACACTTGAATCATTGCATCCGCGAGAATTGAAACGTAGTAACCTGCCAAAACACAACACACACCAAAACATAACAAAACAAAACAAAACAAAATACAATACAATAATCTACATCCTCGGGCTGCCTCCCGAGAGCGCTAAGTTTAAAGGTCTTCAGCCAGACCATACCTGCTATGTGCTACGGTGGTCTCAATGCACACTTACCCAAAACATTTCCAACGAATGCCCGGAAATTTACATGCCATCTCCATAGGTTTGTAAGTATAATTGGCATGTTCAGACTGCACCTGCGGGTTTCGCTAGTCCACTTCACGAGATATACCTTGATGTCTTGTAGTTTCACCCTTCTCATCTTATTCCTCGAACCCTCTTCCCCACACTTGTTATTTTGAATGATTGATATGGGAAGAGGTTCGGTACACATATTCGTCTCCTCAGACTGTTCTGCCTTATCATCTGCACACACCATCTGATCCACCAGTGACTCTTCATCAGATAAAGGACTCATTGGTGTGGTATTATCCTCCACAACCTCCTCCTTCATGTGAGAATAGTCTCTAATATCATCAGACAATGGTGAGAGGCGTTGTTCTATTTCTATCTTCATTTTTAAATTCTGACACTTAGAAACTAAACAGCTGATTCGATCTTCAACGGAAAGGTTGGGTGCTGATAAATACTGCTCGAGTTTGGACAAAGTCACTTCCAACATAGCAAGCTCTTTCTCCTCCTCGGTCTGATAAGTATAGACACCCTCAGGCTCAGGATATTCCTCGGGATGATACTGTCGGTATCCCTGATACGGTGTTGATATGTGCGCATCCATCATTTTTTTATTCCAATACTTTGGATTTTCCAAATACACCACGCACATATCAGAATCATAAGTATGATCACGACCGCAACAGAAACAATGTCCATCCGTCCTCGGCTCATAATAAGCATCCTCGTCCCGATCCCATCCATCAGAGTAATAATCATCCTCCATCTCTGAGTAATAATCATCAAAGTGTGGTGGAGGTAGAAGAGCTGAAACATAAGACACCGGTTTTCCATGTGCCCTCCTGTATTGGGCCTCGTGGCAACTGATACACGGATGACGTGGACCCCCGCACAATCTACACGTAGAAGAGCTGAAATCTGTGTAAGGCTCTGTCATCCTGCACAACACAACTCAACTACCAAGTGTAAATCACGAACATAAAAAAAAAACTTTTTGGGTTTTTAATTATTATTATTATTATTTTTTGAAAAGCTAACTAAAACAAGAAAACCAAACTAAGCGCACTAACTCCCCGGCAACGACGCCATTTTGATGACTGTCGTTAGTGTCATACAAAAACCTAATTAACCTAGGTAGCTAGGGTAAGCAGGGTATCAATCCAGGGGAGTATGTGGTCAGTTAAGTTTTCTATTTGATTAACTACAATAAACTGAAAGTAAAAACTGAGCGGTTTAAATAATTATAAAAACAACTAAACTAAACGGCTGAAACAATAATAAAATAAAGCAACTCCCTCCAGATTTCAGGTTCTAGGTTTGACACGTTCTGAATTAATTAATTTAACAGAACCACATAGACATAGTTCTGTTAACGTTTATTTACCAGTTGTGATAATTAAGGACCATTTTCCCAGACTGACCTAACAGCGTGGGGTTATCTCAAAATTACCAACTACACGTTACCAATCCACCTACCCCTCTAATATAAGCCAATTACTAGAACTCTCGGCCATTGAAAGATAAAGCAAGTGAATATAAAATAACGCAAGTCTGTTACAACCGGTTCATAAATTAGTTAACTAGCAATTAATTATATCAAGTCTACCCTCTTTATGTCACACCCAACCCGCTCAAAGTTTTGTCATCAACCGAACACGTTGTAAAGAAGGGACTCAAAATATAACAAAAATCACATGTCAACCGAATCAACCAAGTTAAATATCTGTCACATAAATAACATAGATTGAAAGTATAAAAAACTCAGACATGAAAAACCTATAAAACCGTCCATCAGGAGGAAGCCGCAAAAAGCCTAGCCGCTCATGGTTGTCTTTAACGCATCAGTTGTCATCCCGAATTGGTTAAGCCTCCCTAGATTGGCTTGAAAGATGAGACCCCTCAATGTATGCCGTCTACTGCCGTCGAAGATGATGATCTCGAGATGGTGATGTCTGCCGCCAATATATGCGTGTGTATCCCAAGTCCAAGTGTGCGGCCCAAAAGCCCACCCCCTATTCGCCCCAATTGGGAAGTCCACGTGCAGCCTGTCAAAACATATGTATACGTGTATTTGTGTGTGTCTAGGATCCATCATGTGATGATTTTATTAATAATTTTTATTGTTCACCCCAAAAGTCAAGACCCACAAGAGCCCATGTGCATATGTCTGCGCATACATGCCAGCATTTTACTTTTATTTCCTTTGAACAATAAAACTTAAACCCACATGCTGCTTATTGTTTTTTTTTTCTTTAACCGTGACCTACGGTTAAAGCCGTATGCCGCTAAACATGATGTTCTTCCCAATGCCATCAAAGTCAAGTCCCTCTTTCAAGTTTGCATGTAATGATTGATCTCTTGATGATGTATGTATGTTGACAAGAAAAACTCCAAAGTCACGTGAATCTCTATATTGTGATGGAATTAATTATAATTCAAAGTGATAGTCATTATATTAATTCTGCCAACAATCTCATGTCCCAAGAATTAGGGTGTTAAACCCATTAAATGCCTTTTCCCAAATAACACGTGCACTGCTTTGTTCTTTCAACTTCGCCGTAAAACGCGTTTTATCTGAAAAATTACAAGCACACGTAGTTAACATATTCAACACACATTATCACTTAAACGACAATAATTCACACAAAATACGCACGTTAACACTCGGGTCTCACACCCTCCATCAGTAATCCTGGTAACTCCTCTGGGAATACATCCGAGTATTCTGATACTACAGGAATTTCCTTAAGTTCCTTACCCTTAGTGCTAATGATTACTGAAATCATATACACCATTCCTTGCTTTCGTTCATAACTAGCAACTTTCATTACTGAAATGAACTTCATGGGTTTACGCGGCTTATCCCCTGTAATCATGATTACTTCTCCCGTGGGTGCACGAATTTCTATGGAATTCTTATCACAAAGGATTCGAGCATGGTTGGCTACTAACCAATCCATTCCTAATACGACATCGAATCCAGCTAAATTCATGGGTAATAGGTTTGCAGAAAATTTATGACCTGAAAGTTCTATAGTTTCTTTTTGCAAAACCATATCTATGTTAACAGAGTTCCCGTCTGCCGTTTCTACTGTAAAAATTTGCCTAAGTTTCGTTAAAGGTAACTTAAGAGCTTGGCAGAATGAAGTATTTATAAAACTTTGGTTTGCACCAGAGTCGAATAATACTTTCGCATAAACGTCATGAACTAAGAACGTACCAGCTATTACGTTAGGAATCAGTTTAGCTTCCTGCGTTGTCAATTGAAAGGCTCTTGCGTTCTTCTTGTTAGTCCCTTCCGCAGGTTTGGCCTTGTTATCTGCTGGTTTGACCAATTTAGGGCATTCTGGTCTGAAATGGCCAGCTTCGCCGCAGTTGTAGCAGATCTTTGTTTTCTTTCTGCAATCTTCTTCACGATGTCCTATAGCTTTGCAGAAGTTGCAGGTTTCATTACATTTTCCAAAATGTTTCTTTTTACAGTTCCTGCAGAACGGCGGAGTGGAAGATGATCCAGTTCCCTTTCTCTTGAAATTGCTATTATTACCCACACGAAATCCTTGGGTAATCTTTTGAGCCAATTCCTTCTTCCTATTTTCTTCTCGCGTACGCACCAGTCCATCAGTCAAAGTGTTGGCTAATTCCACCGCATCATCGATTGTGCGGGGCCTCGCAGCTTTGACAATATCACGGATCTCGCTAATTAAACGCCAAATGTAGCGAGAAATAAGTACCGGTTCTGGCGAAGCCAGAGTAGGCACAATTCGAGCATATTCGAAGAACTTCGAAGTACACCCTCGGCAGTCAACATCCACTATTCGGTGGCTCATGAATTTATTCGCCATTTGTTCTTTTTCATATTCTGGGCAGAATTTTCTTTCCACCAGCTGCTTAAATTCTTCCCAACTCATGGCATAAGCCAGGTCGCTTCCCTTGGCTTGCAACACCGTATTCCACCATTCTAATGCTTCTTCCTTGAATAGGTGAGAAGCATACATGACTTTGTCTTCCTCAGCACATTTACTTATTTTAATTACTGCCTCAGTTTTCTCTAACCAACGCAGTGCAGCAGTTACCCCTTCATTGCCTGCAAATTCAACTGGTTTACAGGCGAGAAATTCCTTGTAAGTGCAACCAGGCGTTGCAGCTTTCATTCTCTTAAGTATCGGGGCTTGAATCAAGTTACCGTTATCGCCGCCTCCGTTAACACTATTACTGAATTCATCGTCGCACGTGTGTTTACTAGGGTGTGCTTGTGAAGGCTCAACAGGACTTTTAATTGTAGCGACGATTGCCGGAATAGCATTGGCTATTCCTTAAGCGACGATGTTTTCTATGTCTTGCCTATTAAGAAAATGATCTTCATTGTTTTGCTTAGATTGATTAACCTCATTAACGGGGTCATTATCAGCGTGTTCCATCTGGTAATTAATATATATAAGTTATTAGCATAAAATAAATAATGACTAAATGCAAAACAATCGCACAAAATCACGTCACACATATAGCCAAAATTGTCGATTTTTCGACTTCCATATTTTATATATTACTATGCGTCCGTACATACCAGTTATCTTACAAGAGTTTTATTTTTAAGTTATTTTACAGGATTATATTTTTATTATTATTATTATTATTATTATTTTGTTATTATACAACCACCACTACACAGTCACACCATCCCCCTCAGCTGGCAACTCAAAAACGACGTTTCCTCTCGTCGTACTTCCATGATATCCTCTCCCCCATATCTCGGATTCTATTTCCTGCGTCCACCAGCTCCTCGCCATAGTGGCGGAGTTTAGCTAAGTTCTCGGTGCTCATTGGTGGATGTAGTGGAGACTCAGGGTCAAATTGAGGGAAAAAGGTATTAGGGTTATTCAAAAGGTTCTGAAATTGCCAGTCAGTGGTCCACCATTCTTCCAGCTCTCCTAGAGGCTGGGAGTTAACAAGGGGATCTAGAATAGCAGGTTCCAGATTGACTGGAAGTTGGGCTTCAGCTAGGTAATTGAAGAGAGTCTCATCGGCAGGTCCGATGAGGTCGCTATTTGCTAGTTGGCGGTCCAGCTCCTCCGAGGGTGGCATTTCCTGGGCTTGCCTAGAACTTTCCCCAATTTCTATTCCCTTGCCTTTATCCATCGGATCCTCAGTCTTTATAACTTTCCGTGTCGCTGGTTTCTTCCTACGTACATGCCTCCAGCCTACAAGTCTTCTTCTTTTCTTCGGTTTAGATTTTTCCTGAGGTTGGGCTTGGAATACCATTGGCTCTTCAGTATCAGCCTGGTAGCCAGTGAAGGTATCGGTGGTATCCATATCTGTGGTATGGATAGTAAAGTTTTGAAGTGCTTCGGATAGTTCATTCATGCTGTTAGCATACATGAAGAAACACACAAAATTCTAAGTTAAAATTTTGTAAATTGAATTTTCACATAAACACAGAATAGAAATTAGAAAAATTAAGTATTTCTAAATACTTAATTGGCTTAAATCAGTGGCTCTGATACCACATTTTTCTGTCACGGCCCCCGGCCCGGTTTTACCTGTTTCAGGAGCCGCGGGACAGAAATCCGTGGTAATTATTATGTTGGCAGTGGAATCTTAACAGGATCGTTTAAAACTTGGAAATACCCAATTTATTTTATTTCATAAATTGGGGATTACACCCATAATTTACAATGAATGTGATTTCACTGGGAAATCCCTGTTTTTACAAAAACATGTTTCTTTATTTTATTGAGCCACCTCCTTAAGCTTGTAGTGCTACATGACACTTTTTCCTGAATCACTGCAGATCACCTGAAACATGTTTTAAAAAGGTTTTATCAGCAGGGAAATACTGGCGAGTCACTCAAGTTGCACAAAATGACACATTGTTATAATATACAGTATTAAGGGTGATTACATTGTTTCTATCAACCAATTACCCCAAATCAGTATTTGTCACTTGACTGTATCTGTGACTATGGTCAGATCACCCATTGGCTAACTCGTTGTCCAATGGTGACGGGTATCAAGTAATGTATACAAAACCCCACATACCGGCAGTAATTGAAGATTACAAAGACTTAATCCCTGTAATTATAACTTTGAAAACATTTAAGGTTTTGTAAAGCACTTTTGAGAAAAAAGAGAATGACTCACATTGAAGATTTAAACGGGCAGCGTTTAGCCTACTGATTTTAGCCTGGTTATCCTAATTCAAATAACAATGCACACGAAAACTAGGTCAGTAACTTAATACAACTTTTACGACAACTCACGAGATTCAAAACCTTCACGACGAATGACAAAGTATAGCCCAAATACGGGCAGCACTTAAACATCCATCGGATTGGTTTTTATCGATAGGACATCAAATCGTAGCAGTGATCGAGTTATTACCCTGTTATCGCGGCAGAATTTCGTGTTTGTGTGTGTTTTAAAATAAACAGAGGATATCTCAGTGTACGAAACGAATTTTAACGTCGAACCAATGCCAAATTTCAAGTGCCAAACCCCTCTATTTATACTGGAAAAACGGCGCCCTAGCGTGGCGCAAGGGCCTGGCGCGTGGCGCGAGGGGTACCCTCCTAGCATAGGGTAACCTCGTGTCTTACTAGCGCGACGGTTCGAAGAAATTCAATTTAGACAACGAACTATGAGGATAATAACAATTAGGGAATACCCCCCCCCCCCGGAGTTTTAGGGGCCCTGATCCTAGTTCCGATTGTTCTGAAAATTTTAGGGGTCATGCAATATTATTTGGGGGTCTCAATTAGGGTTTCCTATTTGGCAAATTAAATAAGAAATAGTAATTTTGATAAGGGTTGTTACAGTATAACTAACCGGGGACTTAACAAAGTTTGTTTATGACTTGGAGCCCTTAAAAGTCAAGTTAGAGGGTTGAAAGTGCAATAAAATAAGTTAAAACAACTAGTAGAAGGGACCAGGGACCAAAAGTGCAAACCTGCCAAACTGTTGACCGGAGCCAACTTCGACGCGGGCCGCGTAGGGCCAGGACCAACATCTACGCGGGCCGCCTGAAACTGACAGCGACAGAAAACAAGGATAGGTGCCTGTGCAGCCTGTTCCACCGCCTTTGAAGCCTTGTTTTTCGATTCCAGGGGCTGAGCCAACAATACTTCATGCATAGAGACACATGGGACCATCAGAAAACATCTGTAGACTTAGTTGGAATGATCCCATGCATTCTAAATGACTATATAATGAGTTCTTGGTTGCAACATTTTGCATGCACTAGGAAATTCATTCTAACTTAATTTCTGGAGCCTCTTGGAGCTCAAGATCATTCCCTAAGGATCATTAGTCGTGCTAAGTACTTCAGTAAGCTTCCTTAACCTCTTTTAATTGTGTTTTATTAGTTTAATGGCCTAAAGTCAAAACCATCGCAATTAAGGTTTGACTTAGTGATTAATCACTAATGGTCCAGTTAATTCTCGAATTGAAAGTAACTTTGAGTTGGTAATTATGTGGGTAATAAACCCTTAAAAGGGCACCCTCTGATTCCCACTCTAACTAGGTCAATTGTCGGGTCAAACTTAATTATAAAAAGTCAACAGAAAGCTAATTTTTAAAGAAACAAATAATTAACAATGTAGAAGCCATGAAACCTGTTTTATCACTCATATAACTTGGTAATTAATGTAAGAACATGTCTAAACATGTTCAACCCGACAATTTTCAGTTTAGGCTCGGTTCGGAACCGAAAGTCGCAAAAGTAGACTTTTGCTTTGACTTTCAGTTCTGACCCAGTGTAGCATATTTTAGAAATGCCTTAGAGCTCTATTAGGACCAGGTTATAGGTTAGTGTAACCCTCTGAGGTTATACAACTTGGTTCCTTAGTTATCCGATTCATTTGCATGTTTCCGTTATATGCCTAAATGTTGACCATTATGCCCTTTTGACTTTAAAACGAGACTTTTGAAAATGTGAGAGCACAAAAACCTTTATTACTGATTTATAAACTTGTCCTAAAAATTTGACATCAGTTTGAGGTCTAGATTAGGAGTTATGCACAATATCGTAATTAAGAAGTTTTTTTATTAATTAAACGGCGTAATTAGCATAAAGCCTATCTAAACCCAAATTTTGACACCAAACTTTTTACCCACTGATGTAATATAATATTTTGGGATTTTTGAAAATTTTTATTTATTTTTAAGCCGAGCATAACATAGGGTTCTTGCTATAATTCGGTAATTGTCGGTTATACCCTTTTCTTGAATAAAATGAGTTTTACATAATATTTTGACACCAAACTTTTTGCTACTTATTTTATATGATAAATAAAATATTTTGAACTTTATAAACTGATCAAAAACTCAGATTTCTTATTTAAACCCGAAAATCGCTTAAAACCGACTTTTACGCGTTTTAAGCGCATAGTATGGGTTAAAACTATTTTTAACATATAAGACTTAATACCTACTGATGTTTTAAGTAAATTTTTATAATTAAACAGTAAGCAAGAGTTTTTGAACTCAGAATTCAAATTTTGACCTTTAAAGCTTATGTGAAATTACCAAATTGCCCCTACGGTGCATAGTTTGGTTATAAAAGGTAAATTTCACATATATGCAATACCCTACTGTTATGACTTATAAAAATAAATATTTTTACTGATTATATCAGACCTGAAACTCAGATTAATATCTAAACTCTTTTATAAGCTTTAAAATGACCAAAATACCCCTACGGGGCATAATTTGAGTTTAAATCCATTTTGGGCATAATGGAAGGTATCCTACTGATATCATAACATATTTAGGGCATATTAACTTAGGAAACCTGTTCATGACTCATTTGTTTACCCGTTATGCATTTTTCGCGTTCGATACGGTTTATGTAACTAGTTTGCATAAATTAACCGAAACGGGTCAAACCTTATCATTTTTATCTCAAAATCCAGAATGTGTTTAGTTTACCCATATTATACAAGTCTTCAAACTTGTCGGGTCTAAATCACATTCTATTCCGGTCTTCGCTTAATCATGCGTTTCGAACCGTGTATCTTCCTTTAAAACTAACCGGTCTAAGTTTAGACTTAATTAAGACCCGTTAGGAATCTAATAGGTTATTAAAACCTTCGTTCCAGATTAGGATACCAGTAAAAGATACTTGCACTCGCTGATTGTGATATAAACTTACTCAGGTAAATATTTTTAACTTATTTTCCGTTATACCGGCTTGGGATACGGTATTTTAATAATACCGCTTGGTCGGGTATGTAATTATTTTTAAATCGGATTGTGAATAATATATATTGCATAACCCGTTTTAATCTGTTTTGTTTGGTATTTGGCGTTTGGGGGGCTAATGACCATGTCCTGGATATCCTCGGCTCATTCATTGAAATGGCCACGACTTAAGCACGGGGTGTAGGCATACACCCGACAGTTGCGTATGTATAAAAGGTACCCCACAATAAGGAAAATTCCTTGTGGGTATTATACCTGTGGTGTGTCAGTTAATCTTGTCCGGCTCTTCTAACCGGCCCTGACAGACGGCAAACATTTAAATCTGTATATAAGATTATTTTTAAATAATTGTCCCAAGTTATAAAAGATATTTTGTGCCTTGTGCATTCAAATCAATTTTCTTAAACATTTTCAAAATGAGTCGGTTAATTGTATTTACCAGTGTAAACTGACGTATTTTCCAAAAAGCTATGTGCAGGTACTAAACGGAATAGGCTGGCTACTCCTAGCATCAATAAAGAGTCTTGCAAGCTTAGTTGTTATAAATCTGCTGAACAATGTTTCTTTTTAAACTTTGATCCGCCTGTGGATCCTTTACAACCGTTTTGTAATAAATGATATTACTTTAATTCGGTTTGTAATGATTTTATCTTTCGACTTCCGCTGTGTATATAAACTGTGATAAATTGTCTATGATGATATCAACTACGTCACGATACTCCCCACCGGGCCCACCGGTAATACGTGGAAATATCGAGGTGTGACAGGTTGGTATCAGAGCCAACGTTAAGGGAATTAAACACTAGCCTTTTGTGTTTAATCTCAATGACACAGTTTGCACATTCCTCGACTTTCGGGTCTAGACAAAGAACTTAGGACTAATTCTGACTTATTTTGTTTTGTCCTTTATTGTTTCTTTTGTTTGTTTTGACAGGACCTACAAAAATGCCGCCAAGAATCCGAGGAAGAGGAAGAGGCAAGGGGCCATTCATCGCCCCCAACGATCACGAGGCCGGGCCTTCACTCCGGCGAACTCCATCAGACACTTTAAGCATAAGTCCTCAAGAAGACTGGATGAACCATTTAGAACCCGCGAGGCGTTCAGTCTCGCTAAGCTCCTCACCTTCCTACCTCAACTCTTTCGGGCCTCAATCGGAGAACGTGCCCCACAACTCACAACACTCTTTCATACCCCTTCAATGCCCCAACTCACACCATTCCTTCAACGACCCAACACCCTACTTTCAAAGCCGGTTTAACCCGGAAAAGAAATTGATGAGCCAATGGGTTACAACCCGTTGGGATCGGAGGACCATTTCTCCATGGACATGGAAGAGGATCCGGAACCTGCCCAGCCGCCAACCGGAACACCTACTCACCCCATCGAGTTTTCGGATGGGTCGTCATATCCTGGATCACCTTATCGTGGTCCAGACAGTTATGAGACAAGGTTTGCCCAATACGACTGGGTGTTTACTCCGAGTTACCACTCACAGCAGCAGCAGCAGGATCCCTTGAAGGATTCGCGTTTTGTAGCGGTTACTCTACCACCACCACCACCGCTTGAGCAGCAGCTGCCTCCGGAGCCACCGAGGCAGAGAAGAACAACTGCACGGATGTCCGTGCGATGGGGAATCTATATCAGCACCCCTCAGCATTCAAGTGGCAGTTATTACCCACTACTATATGAAGACCCACAGATGGGTGGGCCTTCAAACCATGTTTCTGAGGTGGAGTCTGCACCAGTCGCACTGCACCAGTGGGTTATGATAACCCAATTCCTACATACGCCGGTACAGCGGCATACAACCCCTTTGAGCAGCCTGCCTACCCGGGGTATAACTACTACAATGCCTCCAATGTTGACCCATACCTTGTAGCAGCCAACTACAATGCCCTTCATCCTGAAGGGCCTTACGCGTCCTCCTACCAAACCGGGTACCCACCTTATGGGTATCAACACCCACCACCTCCTCAACCTCCGCATCAGCAGCCGCCACAGCCGCCGTTGATTCAACCCCAGCAGCAACATGAGATTCTACAGAGGTTGAGCCAGTTGGAACGGGAGGTTCAATAGGAACGTAGGAACCACCGGGGATTTCTCAAAGGTCTGGCGAGCTTAATCAAGGGAAAGAGCAAAAGGGATCATTAAATTCCTTATTTGTTTATTTTGTATTTCTTTAATTTTCAATAAAGTCCCTACGAGGACATCTGTTTCTGTATCCAATCCCTGCGAGGACTTGTAATTTCAGTTTAGCCCCTGCGTGGGCAAGTTATTTCTGTTAAAGTCCCGTTTAGGGCAATATGTACTTTTTTAAATTTTAGTGGCATGTTATATTTTAAATTTCATTTTTGTCATTATATGCATAAATATAATATATATGAAATAAATAAATCAAAAATCTCATTCCTTTTAAAATGATCTGCCTATTAAATATTAAATAAGAATCTTAAAAGGTAGAACCTAGCCTGTATGTCATTATAGACCTGGCCATAATGGTAAAACCTGTTTAAAATGATTCAAACCCTTGTTAACATCTGAAAACATGTTAACACTCCTGACAGATGTGATTCGTTAAAATCACACATGTCATTCTTATATTGGATTCTTCCAATTCCTTCTTATTTATTTAAACATCCATTTGTGATGTATGGCCTACGAGCCATAATCATTGTCATATAAGACAAAAGACAGATTGTAGTCTACGACTCCCTGTCAATAAAAGGTAATGAACTACATTCAAACCTTAATACCTCGATTCTCTGAAATCATGGTTTATAGTTTAAACTGTCCTTGTGACTAGGCCTTATGTGCCATTAATAATACCCTTAATACTTTATAATTAGGATAAATTATGATGAAAATCCTAAATTAATACGTTTAATAAATTAACCAAGTATGGTTTATAGTTACCATGGTTAATGAATTGCCATAAAAGACAATCCCATAATGAACTTCTGAATAAATCCTGTCAATATTTTATGTAGCAATCAAGCTACATGGCTGGGTCAGACGAAGTCAACAGTCACCCAAGGGAGAATCATGACACTTCCAGAGTTAATGTAGCAGGCGCGGAATTGCAGGCATTAATAGATAATGCCGTTACGCGAGCTCTTGACAGACAGTTTAATGAATCTAGTGGTACCCATGTCAGAACTCAGTCTGTACCTCATTCAAAACCACCCTCCAGAACTCATACAGCTCGCAAGAGTGATTCTCATCACTCAACAAATTAGATGAGTGTTCCGTCTAAGAAGATTGAGCTCAAACAAGAACCACGTGTTAAGGGTTGTTCTTATAAGTATTTTGTCTCCTGCAAGCCTAGAGACTTCACAGGGGAGAAAGGAACCATCGATTGTATGACTTGGCTCGATGAAATGGACACGATGGTTGATATTAGTGGTTGTGCAGAGAAAGATATTGTGAAGTTTGTATCACAATCATTTAAGGGAGAAGCTCTAGCTTGGTAGAGGTCACTGATTCAAGCTACAGGAAAGGTCCACTTGTATAGCATGTCTTGGGAGTAGTTCATTACTCTAATCAAAGAAAATTACTGTCCTCAACACGAAGTTGAGAAGATCGAGACTGACTTCTTGACCTTAGTCATGAAGAACTTAGACTGCCAGACTTACCTCACCAGTTTCAATACTATGTCTCGATTGGTTCCATACTTGGTTACACCGGAACCAAAACGTATCGCTCGGTTTATTGGGGGTTTAGCCCCGGAGATCAAAGCTCGTGTGAAGGCGTCTCGACCTACTACTTTTAGGTCAGCAGCTGATTTGTCATTATCCCTTACTCTGGATGTGATCAGGCTGAATCGCTTAAGATTTCTGAAGAAGGAAAAAGGAAACATGAGGATGATAACTCATGTCGTTCTGAAAAGAAGCATAGGGGGAACTTAGACCACAAGAAGAATTCTGGGTCTAACAAGGGTAACCAGCAAGTGGATGAGAAGCCTAAATGCAAAACTGCCAGAAATGTCATTTCGGGAAATGCAGGTTTGAATCAAAGTCGCAGTCGAAGCCGATTGGTTGTGGGATCTGCAAGTCCAAAGAACACAAGACTTTAGATTAAAAGAAGTTGAAGGATGCAACTTGTTATGGTTGCAATGAGAAAGGGCACATCAAGACCAACTGCCCAAAGTATGCCAAGAAAGCTGAGGAAGCAAAGAAGACCAATGCTAGGGTCTTTCAAATGAATGCACGGGAAGCAGTTCAGGATGACAATGTGATAACAGGTACCTTTCTCATCAATGATGTTTACACGAGGGTATTGTTTGATTCAGTTGCAGATAAGTCGTTTGTAGATAATAAGTTTTGCAAGTTATTAAATCTGCCTGTTAAAACCCTAAGCATGAAATATGAAGTAGAGTTGGCCGATGGTACCATAGAAACTGCCTCAACTGTGTTAGATGGATGCTTTATATCCATTAGGAACCACTCCTTTCCGTTATCCTTGCTTCCTTTGAAATTAGCTGGTTTCGACATAGTGATAGGCATGGATTGGTTATCTCATAACCAAGCCCAGATTGTTTGTGACAAGAAACAAGTGGTGATCAAGACTCCGTATGGTGAGCCACTTACCATACAAGGAGATACTCAGTATGGGTTGCCTAAGCAAGTGTCTGTGCTTAAGGCGTCAAGGTGTATGAGGAAGGGTTGTGTCATTTACATGGCATAAGTAACTATTGAGGAACCAAAGCCCAAAATTGAAGACATCCCTATCATTTCTGAATACCCCGATGTATTTCCTGAAGAACTACTTGGTTTACCCCCAGATAGGCAAGTGGAGTTTAGAATCGACATAATACCTGGAGCAGCACCTGTTGCAAGAGTGCCTTACCGGTTAGCCCTGACTGAGATGAAGGAGTTGAGAACTCAGTTGGATGATTTGTTGGCGAAAGGATTTATTAGACCTAGCTCATCTCCCTGGGGAGCACCAATTCTGTTTGTAAAGAAGAAAGATGGATCGATGCGTCTATGCATCGATTATCGCGAGCTTAACAAGGTCACTATCAAGAACAGATATCCATTGCCCAGGATCGACGATCTGTTCGATCAATTGCAAAGGGGCAAGTTACTTCACTAAGATTGATTTAAGGTCAGGTTACCATCAACTGAAGGTTAGAGATGAAGATGTGCACAAGACTGCATTTAGAACTCGCTATGGCCACTACGAGTTCTTGGTGATGCCTTTTGGGCTCACTAATGCACCAGCAACGTTCATGGACCTCATGAATCGCGTTTACAAACCCTACTTGGACAAGTTTGTCATCGTCTTCATTGATGACATCCTCATTTATTTAAAGAATCAAGTTGATCATAAGAAGCATCTTTATTGTATTCTTAAACTTCTTCAACAAAAAAAGCTTTACGCCAAGTTTTCAAAGTGTGAATTTTGGCTTCGTGAAGTCCAATTCCTTGGACATATGGTTAGTGAGCGTGGTATCCAGGTGGATCCCGCTAAGATTGAAGCTATCATGAATTGGCAAGAGCCGAAGACGCCTACAGAGATTCGCAGCTTCTTAGGCCTGGCAGGATATTACAGGCGTTTTATTAAGAATTTCTCAAGGATTGCAGCACCCCTAACTTCGTTGACTAGGAAGAATATTAAGTTTGATTGGGGTCCTAAGCAACAAGAATCCTTCGATATTCTTAAACAGAAGTTAAGCAATGCTCCTGTGTTGACATTGCTTGAAGGGATTGAAGAATTTGTGGTTTACTGCGACGTATCGCACACTGGCATGGGATATGTGCTAATGCAGAAGGGTAAAGTTATTGCATATGCTTCCCGACAGTTAAAGGTGCACGAAAAGAATTACACTACCCAAGATTTGGAATTGGGTGTCGTTGTGTTTGCACTAAAACTTTGGAGGCATTATTTATATGGTACCAAGTGTGTGATCTATTCTGATCATAAGAGCCTTCAGCATCTGTTCAATCAGAAGGATCTGAACATAAGGCAGCGTCGATGGATGGAGACTTTAAATGATTATGATTGTGAAATCCGATACCATCCAGGCAAGGCGAATGTGGTCGCCGATGCCTTAAGTAGGAAGGAAAGGGTGAAACCCATAAGAATCAATGCCAAGAGCATTGAATTAAAGAACAGCTTGAATGAAAGATTGTTAGCCGCTCAGAAGGAAGCTGTGTTAGAAGCCAACTATCCGAATGAAAAGTTGGGAGTAACTGCTGAACAGCTATCTTATGGCAAGGATGGAATCCTAAGATTGAATGGACAGATATGGGTTCCAATCTATGGAGGACTTAGGGAAGTGATCCTTTAGGAAGCCCATAGTTCCAAGTATTCTGTTCATCCTGGCTGTGACAAAATGTATCAGGATTTGAAGGCAAATTATTGGTGGATAGGCTTGAAGAAGTCTATAGCCACTTATGTGGCCAAATGTCTGACATGTGCTCAAATTAAAGCAGAACACCAGAAGCCGTCAGGTTTGCTACAACAGCCTAAACTTCCCACCTGGAAGTGGGAAATTGTGACTATGGATTTTATCATCAAGTTACCAAAGACGAAGAGAGGAAATGATACTATTTGGGTTATAGTGGATAGACTGACTAAGTCAGCCCACTTCTTACCTATTAAGGAAACACACAGCTCAGATAAGTTAGCTCAGCTGTACGTGGATGAGATTGTATCTCTCCATGGAGTGCCAGTGTCTATCATCTCTGATAGGGATACGAGGTATACATCACATTTCTGGAAAATCTTCCAGCAATCCCTAGGCACTCGATTAAATTTCAGCACTGCATATCATCCTCAGACGGATGGTCAAAGTGAACGTACTATACAGACACTCGAGGATATGCTACGAGCTTGTGTTATTGATCTAGGTGGAAGTTGGGATGATCATCTTCCATTAATTGAATTTTCTTACAATAATAGTTATCATTCCAGTATACAAGCAGCACCTTTTGAAGCTTTGTATGGAAGGAAGTGCAGAACGCCCGTTTGTTGGGCAGAAGTTGGAGATGTCCAACTAACAGGACCTGATATAGTCCAAGAGAGGACATATAAGATTGTACAGTTACGAGATCGTCTCAAAGCTGCCAGGGATAGGCAGAAAAGCTACACAGATAAAAGGCGTAAACCTCTAAAATTCGAGGTGGGTGACAAAGTATTACTTAAGGTGTCACCCTGGAAAGGGGTAATGTGATTTGGCAAGAAAAGAAAGTTAAGCCCAAGACACATAGGACCAATCGAGATCATTGAATGTGTCAGAACTGTGGCTTATAAGTTAAATTTGCCTGAAGAGCTCAGTGGTATTCATAATGTATTCCACATCTGCAATCTGAAGAAATGTCTAGCTAATGAATCACTAGTCATACCACATACGGATGTGCACATAGATGAGAGCCTGAAGTTTGTTGAGAAACCTTTGTCGATCGAGGATCGACAGGTTAAGAAGCTTCGTAGGAAGCAGGTACCAATTGTAAAGGTTAAATGGGATGCCCGTAGAGGTCCCGAGTATACGTGGGAGGTAGAGTCCACAATGAAAGAGAAGTACCCTCATTTATTTCAGTAAATCTCGAGGTCGAGATTTCTTTTAAGGGGGTGAGGATGTAACACCTCGTAAAATCATGACCAATATAATGAAGACACGTGTCATGAGCTTTAAACGTGTAATGGATTGAATATGAGGGACTAAAGTTGACAAACAAAGAAAGTATGTGTGTAAAAGGATTCAAAGTGTCAACATTCGATAATTATACCTTTCAACAACCCTACACGATGTTTATACCATTAAACGAATGAATTATGAATCGTATGAATCCGTTTGTGGAAGAAAGTGAAAGATTACAAAACGCAAGGGTTAAAAGTGTCTACATGTTTAATTTATACCTCTGAGTGACCTTTTAACAAACCCGAAGCTTTGTAACAATTAACTATGTTCACTAGAATAAGTGATAACAATTTCACAAGGTTTCGATTTCGTATGAGAATGTTATGCTAACATTCGTAAGTAAGGGGTTGAAAGCGTCAACGTTGAAATTCAGGACTTTTCGGTAATTGTATAACTAACCGGGGACTTAACAAAGTTTGTTTATGACTTGGAGCCCTTAAAAGTCAAGTTAGAGGGTTGAAAGTGCAATAAAATAAGTTAAAACAACTAGTAGAAGGGACCAGAGACCAAAAGTGCAAAGCTGCCAAACTGTTGACTGGAGCCAACCTCGACGCGGGCCGCGTAGGGCCAGGCCCAACATCTACGCGGGCCGCCTGAAACTGCCAGCGACAGAAAACAAGGACAGGTGCCTGTGCAGCCTGTTCCACCGCCTTTGAAGCCTTGTTTTTCGATTCTAGGGGCTGAGCCAACAATATTTCATGCATAGGGACACATGGGATGATCAGAAAACATCTGTAGACTTAGTTGGAATGATCCCATGCATTCTAAATGACTATATAATGAGTTCTTGGTTGTAACATTTTGCATGCACTTGGAAATTCATTCTAACTTAATTTATGGAGCCTCCTGGAGCTCAAGATCATTCCCTAAGGATCATTAGTCATGCTAAGTACTTCACTAAGCTTCCTTAACCTCTTTTAATCGTGTTTTATTAGTTTAATGGCCTAAAGTCAAAACCGTCGTAATTAAGGTTTGACTTAGTGATTAATCACTAATGGTCCAGTCAATTCTCGAATTGAAAGTAGCTTTGAGTTGGTAATTATGTGGGTAATAAACCCTTAAAAGGGCACCCTCTGATTCCCACTCTAACTAGGTCAATTGTCGGGTCAAACTTAATTATAAAAAGTCAACAGAAAGCTAATTTTCAAATAAACACATAATTAACAATGTAGAAGCCATGAAACCTGTTTTATCACTCATATAACTTGGTAATTAATGTAAGAACATGTCTAAACATGTTCAACCCGACAATTTTCAGTTTAGGCTTGGTTCGGAACCGAAAGTCACAAAAGTAGACTTTTGCTTTGACTTTCAGTTCTGACCCAATGTAGCATATTTTAGAAATGCTTTAGAGATCTATTAGGACCAGGTTATAGGTTAGTGTAACCCTCTGAGGTTATACAACTTGGTTCCTTAGTTATCCGATTCATTTGCATGTTTCCGTTATATGCCTAAATGTTGACCATTATGCCCTTTTGAATTTAAAACGAGATTTTTGAAAATGTTAGAGGACAAAAACCTTTATTACTGATTTATAAACTTGTCCTAAAAATTTGACATCAGTTTGAGGTCTAGATTAGGAGTTATGCTCAATATCGTAATTAAGAAGCTTTTTATTAATTAAACGGCGTAATTAGCATAAAGCCTATCTAAACCCAAATTTTGACACCAAAATTTTTACCCACTGATGTAATATAATATTTTGGGATTTTTGAAGATTTTTATTTATTTTTAAGCCGAGCATAACATAGGGTTCTTGCTATAATTCGGTAATTGTCGGTTATACCCTTTTCTTGAATAAAATGAGTTTTACATAATATTTTGACACCAAACTTTTTGCTACTGATTTTATATGACAGATAAAATATTTTGAACTTTATAAACTGATCAAAAACTCAGATTTATTATTTAAACCCGAAAATCGCTTAAAACCGACTTTTACGCGTTTTAAGCGCATAGTATGGGTTAAAACTATTTTTAACATATAAGACTTAATACCTACTGATGTTTTAAGTAAATTTTTATAATTAAACAGTAAGCAAAAGTTTTTGAACTCAGAATTCAAATTTTGACCTTTAAAGCTTATGTGAAATTACCAAATTGCCCCTACGGTGCATAGTTTGGTTATAAAAGGTAAATTTCACATATATGCAATACCCTACTTTGATCCGCCTGTGGATCCTTTACAACCATTTTGTAATAAATGATATTACTTTCATTCAGTTTGTAATGATTTTATCTTTCGACTTCCGCTGTGTATACTGTGATAAATTGTCTATGATGATACCAACTACGTCACGATACTCCCCACCGGGCCCACCGGTAATACGTGAAAATATCGGGGTGTGACATAAAAAGATATAAATTACGAATTAATAAAGAACAAAACAAACTATTGTAGACAATTGAGAAATAATAAAAAGAATGTTTAGTAACTGTGATTTATTGTTTTCCAAAGTGATATTACATGAGGTATATATATACATGTAGATGTTTACATAATCTACCCTCGATGATGACTAGCTAATTACAACGTGACTAATATTCTTTCGCAAGTTAATACTTCCAAACGTTACAAAATGAAAAGTTAATACCCTATAATGCGATTTTAAACTATTAGTAACTAAGTATGTTAATTTGTGCAAACCACAGGGACCAACTATGTAATTAACTCTAAATTAAATGATATATATATATTTTTTGAACGGCCAACAAATCAATCCCGAGCACTCTCGGGGCACCCACTGGATAAACGGAGTACTCTGAGAGTAACCCGAGTGGTCCACCACCAATTCCGGGGAAAACCCGGTAACCCACCCGCCTGTAGGCATGACGGTAAATTACCAGTAAAACCCGTTTGGCTCAAGTATCGAACCCAGGTTTCCATGGGTCTCCTATCACTGTCCACCAGTGCCTCACTTCTTTTTTGCACAAAATGAGAATTGAACTTGTGTCTTCAAATAAAAACTCAAGTCCTCCTACCAGGGAAACCTAAGTAGCCTAAGGCTAGAGGGTGTGGGATGGAGCCCCTTGGGCCTTATAAGGACACCTCAGCGCCACCTAGGCGCCACATCAGCCAAAGGGCTTTATAACCCCCCCCCCCACTTAATTTGCTGGGTGTGGAATGGAGCCCCCTCATCATTGCCTAATTATTTGTTATTTTAAAAATCTTTTAATTTTCATATATTAATTTATACCACATAATTTATATATTTTAAATAAAATGCCATAATTGAAATAATATAAATAAAATGTCATAATTTAAATAAAAACCATAATTGAAATAATATAAATAAAATGTCATAATTTAAATAAAAACCATACAATGCCAGAGTTTAAAAAAAAGTCACTCGTCGTCTTCGTCGTCTCCTCCTTGTTCACGATAAAACCATAGGTGCTCGGTCAGATCGGCTCGAAGGTTATGGTGTGTGTTCCTGTCTCGTACCTTCGATCGGATAGCTTCTTTTTCAGCGTATGTTAGTATTGGGTTCGTCGGTTGGATACTTTCATCATAACTTTCTCCACAAAACGCTCTACCAGAATCCTCCAATATCATGTTATGCAAAATGATGCACGTATACATGACGTTTCTCATTTTTCTTTTTTCAAGTATCCTCGACGGCTGGGCGATGATAGACCATCTCTTTTTTAAGACACCGAAAGCTCGCTCGATATCTTTTCTTGCTGACTCTTGTTTTTTCTTGAAATACAATCTTTTTTCATCATCTGGACACGAAAGAGTTTTTACCAACGTCGCCCACTCGGGATAAATACCGTCTGTGAGATAGTACCCATACTTATACTCCACGTCGTTTGCATAGAATGAAGTATTTGGTGCAACACCGTCTATGACATCGTCGAAAAGATTCGAGGACATTAAAACAGCGATGTCATTGTTCGCACCGGCCATGCCAAAGTACGCATGCCAAATCCATAAATCTTGAGAAGCGACCGCTTGTAATATTAGGGTGGGACCATCATGGTCACCACGATGATGTTGCCCTTTCCAGGCGGTTGGACATGACGCCCAATCCCAGTGCGTGCAATCAAGACTCCCCAACATCCCAGGAAAACCGTGTATGCGCTGATGGGCCTCGTATAGAAGTGGAACGTCCGCGGCGGTTGGCATCCGCAAGTAGCGTCTCCCGTACAGAGAGATAACACCTACAAAAGTAATAGTGTTAAAAAAATTATAATAATATGTAAATAAAAATAATAACCTTAGATAAATAATAGTGTTAAAAAAATTATAATAATATGTAAATAATTACCTTCACAGAAATTTTCAAGAGAGTCACGACACATTCTTGCCGACATCCTTAAATATTCATCCCACGCATCACTCGCTGTGCCATACGCTAGTTGCCTGATTGCTGCTGTACACTTTTGTATTCCAGAGAAACCAACTTTGTGACTTGCACTTTCTCTTTGCGTGAAAAAAGGGAACTCGCCCGCAAGATCACTAGAAATTTTAACGAAAAGACGACGGCTCATACGAAACCTGCGCCTAAACTGGCCATCATCGTACAACGGATTTTCACAAAAATAATCGTGCACTAGACGTTCATGAGCACCTAACCGATCCCGTTCAAGAGGCGGTTGCCTGATACGCGACGTAGAGGATTGGACTTCTTCTTGCAAATTATTAATCACCTCCTGCGTCATTGCGATAACCATGTCGTCGAAACCACCATCGGATGAAGAGCTCGAAGAATCGGATGCCATTTTCTAGTTGTGATTGGTGTGTTTTATGGTGTAAGGTTTTTGAGATAGAGGTGTGTTTATGGTGTAAGGTTTTTATATATATATATATATAGATAAAAAGTTTAATTTTTTTTTTGAACGTTTTAAAACGGTCATATTGACCTTTCATGTCTCGATCCACGCAAATTTTCGGCCGTTATCATGTTGGCGAGGACCCTATAGCGCCCCGACTTAATGTGCAGGGTGTGGGTGTATAGCGCCGGGGGCGCTATAGGCGGTGACATGGCGAGGGTGGCGCCCCCCACACCCTCCGGCCTAAGAATGATTGTGATGATGACATGTGACACTCCTAATAAGTAGGAATGAAGGGCATTTTGGTCCTTATAAATAGAAGTAAAAACGACATGTGACACCCCTTTTGTTTTTTAAAAATACTACAAAAAATCTAGTACAAAAAAAATTTAGAACAAAAAATCTAGTACAAAAAAAAATTAGCACAAAAAATGTAGTACAAAAAAATATAGCACAAAAAAATCTAGTACAAAAAAATATAGCACAAAAAAATTCAGCAAAAAATGTAGTACAAAAAAAATCCAGCACAAAAAATTGAGAAAAAAAAATTTAAGATAAAAAAATTCAACACAAAAAATCTAGCATAAAAATATAGTACAAAAATCCAGAACAAAAAAATGTTATACAACATAGAAATACAACACATTTTAGTGAGTTATTTTAGTCTTCATATTTTATATAGCAATATGGTACTCAAATTAAAGATAAAAAGACGCTCGATTTTACGGTGAAATTTTTATGAAAAAATAATGTCGTATAAAAAGTTATGAACGTTTAAAAACGGGGGTCGAATATGCATGTGACTTGCATGTGGAGAGAGAAAGTCCACAAATAGGATTTTCCCAAGATACCCTTGCACTTCCCCTTTCTCCTACACTTTCATCTTAACCATTGATTTGAAAAATGAATGGTTAATATTTCTTCTCATCCTACTTAGGCAAAATAAACTTTTTATTTGATATTACCCCTTATACATATAGGTGGTGTTTGTTTTTTGGCCAGAAGCACTTCTGGCCACTTATGTCTGCGCCGCGCAGACGCGCGCAGATGTTTGGAGTCCGCAGCTTGTTTGTTTTCTCGCAGAACTTTCATTAAAAAAGGTCTGCGAGACCTCTTCACCACACAGACATGATTCCATGTCTTCTTGGAACCTCTTCTTGGCAGACCTCTCCTTCCACCATCTCCACCACCACATCCCTGCCACCACCTCCACCACCACATCCTCCGCCACCACCTCCACCTCCGACACCCCTGCTCCGCCACCACCTCCACCTCCGACACCCCTGCTCCGACACCATCATCGTCATCATCTGTTATCATCATCATCATCATCGATGGCAAACAAAACCCCCAAATCGATCAGAAACAAAACCCCCCAAATCGTCTTCGATCTGTTACATCATCATCATCATCATCATCGATGGCAAACAAAACCCCCAAATCGATCAGAAACAAAACCCCCAAATCGTCATCGATCTATTACATCATCATCATCATCATCGATCTGTTACATCATCATTATCGATCTGTTACATCATCATCATCATCATCATCGATCGGTTGGTGGTGGGTTAGGGTTCAGATGACGGGGTGGCTGTGGTGTAGTGGTGACGGTGGTGGCTGTGGTGTAGTGGTGACGGTGGTGGCGGTGGTGATGATGATGGCGGTGGTGAAGTGGTGGCGGTGGTGCAGATTGTAGAGAGAGAGTAGAGAGAGAGATCAGTGTGTGACTGTGTGTTGTGTGTGTGTTTTAAACCTTAGAAGAGGTTTTGTATATAAAAAAAACAAACCCTCTTCTCCTTGCAGACTGCAGACATTTGGTCCACCTCTTCTCCTGCAGATGCCTGCAGATGTGGTCCGCAGACTGCAGACATTTTCCTACAGAAAAAACAAACAGCAACCATAAAGTAGCTCATGTAATTTTAAATACAACAACAATCATACCCAGTATATCTCACAAATAGTAAAGCTACTTATAGAGAATTTTAAAATAATTTAATTAATGTAATTTACTGATATAAGATAAAAACCAACAGAAAAGACAGCCTAAATATCAAAATTTTAATATAAAAACTTCAATGAAAAAGGTATACTGAAACTCTTGAGTCTAAAATACACATGAAATGATTAAGAATCTTTCTTCTAGAACTTTTAGAGCTATTTATCCGATGTTGTTATATTTTCTACCTTTTCACTACCGTAACCGAAATAACCGATAAAATCGAACCGAAACAAAAAAACGACGGGTCGGTTTTCGGACTTTTAATAACCGAAAATTTCGGTTCGGTTTTCAGATAAGCATTTTCGATAACCGAATCAAACCGAAACGAAAAAAATATATATTTTTATGTTTAAGTGTTTAACCTATACTATTAGAAATTATTAATTTTATTCTTGGATATTAAGTATTTATAATAGAAACATTAACATGTTATTTTTAATTGAGATGATTTATTTATTGCCTACAACAAATAAAAAAATTTAATATATAAATTACATAATCGTTAAAGTATTATAAAAGAAAATGGAGTTAATAGCCAAAATGGTCCCTGAGGTTTGCTCACTTTTGCCACTTTAGTCCAAAATCCAAATTTTTTAAATCTGGGTCCCTGAGGTTTGCATTTTTTTGCCATTTTAGTCCAAATTTCAAAAAAGTCAAATTTTGTCAGGATTTCTTACTGATTTTTGTCCTTTTCCTCATTTCCACAATATTATATATAATTGATTTTTTTAATATAAATTACTTTATAATAATCCAAAATTTGACTTTTTTGAAATTTGGACTAAAATGGCAAAAAAATGGCAAAAAATCAGTAATGATATATAATCAGTAAGAAATCCTGACAAAATTTGACTTTTTTTGAATGAGGAGAAGGATAAAATTCAGTAAGAAATCCTGACAAAATTTGACTTTTTTGAAATTTGGACTAAAATGGCAAAAAAATGCAAACCTCAGGGACCCAGATTTAAAAAATTTGCATTTTGGACTAAAGTGGCAAAAGTGAGCAAACCTCAGGGACCATTTTGGCTATTAACTCAAGATAATGTCTTAAAAAAACTTTGCAGAAATATAAAAATAGATTAAAAAGTTAGGTTTATGTGAACATTATTAAATAAAAAGGTTAAATATAATAACTTAAATGTAAACATATAAGAAAGATTTTTAAATTTAAAATTATACTTTTTATTTTTGAATCTTACGTAATTTTATTTTAAAATCCAAAATAACCAAATTGAACCGTTAAAAAACAAAAAAACGAATGGTTTAAAAAACCAAAAACCGAGATTTCAGTTTCGGTTTTGGTTTTACCCAAAAATCGAACCGAACAAAACTGTACACACCTCTGCTTCTCACCTATCAATGAACAAATTTGTGATTCATATTACTATATTAGATCACTCGATGCCACTTAGGTTATAGCCTATTGGTCTAGAGAAATTATCTCTTGTGAGAAGACCAATGTTTAATCTTTAGGAAGTGTAACTATTTAACGGGAAAAATTAGTCGTTAAAAAAATTAGATCACTCGTTAACTTGCCTTAAAAAGATCAAATTTAGTTAAGTTTAGAATATAATATAATATAATATAATATAATATAATATAATATTTGTACTTTATTTAGGATGCCACGGTGGAAAGTGATGACCGAAAGGTAGACCTGTAACTCAACCAATAATATTGCGGGTAACTGAATCGTAACTCAAACAATAATATTGCGGCATCAACAATATTTCTTGGACCCACATGTGACCTCGGTGCCCCTTCGCCCCATCTAAAACCGTCCTAAGTTCCTAACTTGCATTTTTGCCTATTTGGAGGCTATTTGTGATTCTATTTATGGTAATTATTGTAACTTTAAAAATTATTTTTTTTGAACGGCAAATTTTAATCACTGACGGATCGTTGGAGTATCATCGTGCCACCACCGGAACCATCTGATCATATCCATCTCCAGTAGGTATAATAATGCCTATACACCAATTTATGAGAAAACCCAATAAATATGAGAAAACCCCTCTTGTAAGAATCGAACCCAAAACCTATTGGTCCCAAAGTCTAATCACACCCCAAAATACCACTAGACTATAATGACATGGGTTTTTAAAAATTAATTACATGGTTAGGGTGTTTATGGTTACCTATTTTATTATTTTCATACTTTTCACTAGAAATTACATAATTGTTATTAACTTTTGTAGACGGTTTCATCATCAGTACACCACACTATTAAAGGTACAAATAGCGAAATCATTACAAATTGTGTAATTTTTAATAAGCAGGTATGAAAATGACAAAATAGATAAACTACATGTACTAACCATGTAATTAATACTAATTTTAAAAGTCAAAACTAAACAGTCAAATTAGTTAACATTATAAATATTTATATGACTTTATATTACTTTAATAGTGGAGAGTTTGAATAAGAAAAAAATAGTAAGAAAAGAAAAGAAGAAATTTCAACCAATATAAGTACTTCATTTTGCTTTATTTAATTTTTGTATTTAGTGTTATTGTAAGATTATATTGATAAACTTACATGAATCATTTATTTGTAGTCTTTCTCTCTAATAGCTAACTAAATCAAATTTGTAATTATTTTCAAAATGTAAATATTTTTCAAGATGATGATGATGATGATGAGTGTAGGATAAATTACGAGGTGCATATGATAAATTTGAATATGTATAGGATAATTTTTGAATTGTGTAGGACTAATTTTGATGTATATAGGCAAACAATTTTATTGTGAAGTATGATAGTATTTATGACTTATTAATTAGTAAAAAATAAGAATAAATGAAATAAAAGAAAATTTGATTTACCATTTGTTTTTTTATCTTGTTAAGTTAATTTTTTTATCAGGTGAACCTCCCCTACTTTAATAATATTTTTTAAGCAACTTTGATTTACTTATCACGATATGGGTTTCTTTTTTTTTTTTTTTTAACTTAACTAATAAAAATACCTTAACAAATCATTTATTTTATTAACACTTGACAATGAATTTATTGCCACTTAATATGCCAATATAATCACCTTAGATGCAAAACTATACGCTTCTTTAATACAACCTATAAGAATAGCAATTGGTGTTTTTAATAATAATCCAATGTTCTATTTTTACTACAATCTCTTTCAAAAACATATATTTTATAGTTAGATAAGAATGAAATAATAAAATTTAATATCTAAACTTAGTAGTACCGTAATACCGAAACATTTATTATATAGTTTTACTTGATTTTGATACTTATGTTTGAAACCTCTGTTGGTTATAAACAGAGTATTAAGAAATAGTGATTTGGTGAAACAAAGGTTACCCTTTACAAACAGTGGTTGACTTTAATCAAACAGACTTTTAGATACCTCAAACAAATGAGCAGGTTCTTAAGAAGGAATTCCCAAAAGGCGTTGATATCGTTTATGAATCTGTTGGTGGTGATATGTTTGATATTTGCATGGTTTTCTAAGAAACGACCCGTGTTTGCACATTCGTTATAAAGGACACCACCTGAAAAGTGGTATAAAGATAAAGGACAAAACTTGTAACAAAATATCTAGTAAAGGACACCGCCTGTCGACAAAATATCTAGTAAAGGACACCGCCTGTCAACATTCGTTATAAAGGACACCGCCTGAAAAGTGGTATAAAGATAAAGGACAAAACTTGTAATTTTTCCTTAATATTAAATCTTATCACACTTTAATAAAATATTATCCTCAAATCTAAATTGTTAATTTAATATATTTTTAAAACAAATACCTCTCTTTCCTACTTATCTTATATTAAATATATAAATAATAAATTAATATTAAATGTTATCCTAATTTATTAAAAATATAAAAAAAATTTATTATTTGGTGTACAAAATTATATTTATTCAACTCGTGTAAAATGCGGGATTTTTAAAAATATAATTTTTTTTTATTATTTACTATACAAAGTTACATTTCTATAACCCGTGTAATACACGAAGTTTTTAAAGATATAACTTTTTATCATTTGCTATGTAAAATTAGATTTATTCAACACGTGTAATACACGGAGTTTTTTAAGGATATAATTTTTTTATTATTTGGTAGATTTTTCAACACGACTATACAAGGGTTTTTTTTTTAAGATAAGATGTTATTAGTATGTAATATACAAAATTACATTTATTTAATCTGTGTAATACACATGGTTTTTAAAGATATAACTTTTTTTAGATCTATTCAACACGTGTAATATACGGGGTTTTTAAGTATGTAATTCTTTTTATTATTTGATAGATTTATTCAACCCAATTATACATTTTTTTTAAAGATACGACGTTTTTAGTATTTAGTATACAACATTACATTTGTTTCTAGGAAAAACACACTTTCCGTGTGAACCCTACTCTTTTAAATATATAACTTTTTTATTTTTATATATAGAATTACATTTATTTAACTCGTACAATATATGGAGTTTGTAAAGATATAACTTTTTATTATTTAATATATAAAATTATATTTATTCAACACGTCTAATACATAAGGCTCTAACTTAGTTACTTGTATATGATAAATATGATAAAGTGGATGCCTCAAGTTAGGTAACGTGTAGTTGTTTTTAAATAGGATAAAACCATGTAACATGTGAAAACAGTTTGGATCAAATTGGTTATTTTGGTTCAAACGGTTCATGCAAAAGTGGATTGTGTGTCACTGTCAAGTGGTTTTCTTTCACCTTAAATATATATTTTAAAAAAACTTTTGCTACTTTAACTATTTATAAAACTTTAAAATTAACAAAAGTTAGATTATTTGATTATTAAATTTATATAGAGATATTAAATACTTTGATTGTTAAGAAATAAATTTATTACTCTTTATTGCATAAGTTCATGTGTTTAGTTTGGGATTAAAAAAAAACTAAGTATTTTTAAAACGTGATCAATATTTCCATGTCTCTATTTAAACCGTAACAAAGCGAACCCGGTTTTGGACCCAACCAGAAAACATGTTTTGTCGAACCAGCTTTGCATACGAACCGAACCGTAGGGAGGAAATTGGTTTGTAACCTTATACTTGTAACCAATAAAGCTAAACATGACCAAAATAAACCTGATTTCAAACCCAACCCTTTCCCATCAAAAACTAGCTTCAAACCAAACCAATTTGAATAAAAAACTGGTTTTGACTTTTTTTTAACCAAACCGGCCCGGTTTCATGCCAAACTAGCTCATAACCTGATTTTTAGGCCCTTGTATTAACTTATCCTTGTGATTTTTAGTTAAAACAACAGAAGAGACAATTTGATACACAACATAAAACTTTCTATGCTAAGATCATATATAAATATGTTATGTTGTTAATGTTTGTATATTATAATCGCCTCCAAACTAAAATGTTTCATTAACATCATTGCAGGCTCACCACCAAGGCCCAAAAGGCCTAAAGGCTTATTTTTATGTCACTATTTTGGGTAGCCCACTAGATGAATTTTTGCTTATATACACTAAAAAATAAAAATAGAAATTTGGTCACTAAAACCATAAAAACCCGCAAGTTTATTGAATAAATACGAGTTGTATCAATTCCAATATCAAACCAAAAAAATGTACACAAATAATTAATAAATAAGAACATGTAACAATCATTTTTTTCTCATAGTCCCGGAGTGAAGGGTATGCCGGTAGCTGGCAGCCAGGACCTGCCGGCTATAAGTCTCTCCACGGTGTACTGAGACGCTACACTCGCGCTTCGTATAACTTGATATCCCGGCCATTTCACACGATTTATCGTCGAAGAACCAGGACCAAAATTTGCATATTCCCCATAAACCAATGTCTTTTGTGCGAAATTACTATTATCCCATGGTGACCATCCTTTCGGGTTGATATGACTATCCATGAACGTTTTCATATAAACCGTCCTTGAATATTCTTGCCATGGGCGGCCCAAGTATGTCTGGACCGTCCCCATCACTGGCCTTAGGTCTGGTGCAGGCATAACACGGGAATTATGAATTGAAATTCCCGTGTTTTGAAAGGGGTCACCACGACCCTGAGCCGTGATAACATTTGCTTGCCCTTTTAATGGTCTTCGTGCCATGATCATACAATTTTGGAAAACCACAGCCGCGTTACCGAATATGAAATCGATTGTGCCATAAATGTAGCACAATTTGTAGAATTGTCTTTGAGCGAGTACAAAGAGGGTGTCTTGATAACCTTCGAAGCTACAAGCATAGTACACCGAGAGATCCGATGATGATCGAAAGGCCACGGCCTGACTTTTTGCTGGCCCGGCGGTGTTTCGGAATGTTATGCCTCTTGCAATGAATCCAATTCCATCAACTCCTGAATTTCAAGGGATTTTGTTAGAAAACTTCTATTGAAATAACACCACATGAAACATTGGAGAAATTTAAAAAAAATAAATTTTAACATTTTTGATAATGGGTAAATATGATGTGGCGGATGACGTGTGTTACATTTGAATACGTTTGAAAGTGGATGTGTTGGAGATGTTTACGGTTGTTAATTTGTTAATTTCTCTCTCACACCTTTACTATGTGTATTTGTATGTGAGAGAAAGTCTGGCTATCAATAGCTTCTTACACAAGGCATTGATGATAATTGATAAGTAAATTGCATGGTGAAGAAATAACATGCAACTTAACGTAGTCACCATGCATATTTAGTTTTCTTTCAAGCAATAATCGTCTACTTTACTTCACTTTTATCATAGTATTACGTATAAATGTAACCATTAACAAATTTGTTGACTTTTCTTAATGATTATAATATAATAAAAAGGATGTGTTGTTAAGTAAAGGGGTTGACTAAACTAAACTTACCCCTAAAAACATCAAATTCATTGTATATTTTCTTTGTTGTAAATTGGGGAATATTTTTATGTAGCACCTTAAAGGAGAGTACGGCAAGTAAAAAAAGAGAAAGGAGTATGTTTAGCACAACCCCGGCTAATACTGAATAAGTGATCTTACCGACGGTTGCTGAGCTATAAGTTGTGAAACCTCCGCCGACGCTCCTAGAGCCGGTAATAATGGTGTATCTTGCTCCATCACCAAGAAACATGATGTTATTTAGATTGTTTCCAATATTAAGATTCTCTCTATAAACTCCTCTTCTTATGTAGATGATATATCTTTTATTCCCACGCTTAAGACCTGCCGCGAAGTTAAGAGCTGATTGAATGGTTCGAAACCTACTCCCCCGGGCTTGAGACACAATAATATTTGCCTTCATGTGAATTGTATTTGATTGCAACAGTTTTCGGTCACCCGTTGTAACCCAACTCGGATATTCATCGTTAAGATCTTCATTCTCTAACTTTTGCTTCACAAAAAATTGATTTATAGCCAAACTATTGCTTATCATCTCGGTAAGGTTATGTGATCTGAGTGGTGAGAGTAAGTTTGTCAAATTGAAGTCCTGAGAACCCGAAAAGCAAGTTTCAAGATTGGTGAGAGCGGCACTGAGCCAAGTTTGTGCATCAAAATCGGAGCTACGGTTGTGTTTGAGACCATTTAGGGTTTGGCTGAGTTGAAAAATGGTGCCATTGAGGAGCTTGTTGCAATCGAGCCATACCGCTTTCTTTTTCTTGCTCCTACATTTGTTGCGGAGGTTGGTGCTGCAGGTCTGGACGTCTTGAGCCCGTTCCAAAGCGACCTGCAAAACCAACATCCGGAAGTCTTTCCTGTTTCGTGGGATGTGATGTACCCCACGGGTCAGGAAAAACTTACATTGTTGTGGATGAGGAGTCGTCTCACACCAATAGTTTATGTCACCACCAGTCTCTTCTTCTTCTTGAACAGCCGAAGAGTTAACCAAAGCGAAAACAACAAACACATACAACAAAATTGGCAAAAAGAAGTTGAATTTTGCCATTTGGGGTTACTATAGAGTTTTGTGAATTAATGTTGTTTCCTAAGTTTTGTGTTTGAAATGAGAAATGGGTATTTGAGGGGGGATTCAAAATAACATGTGGTGTGCTTTATATTTATACTATGATAATGATGATAAAATATATATAATGAAAAAGTGTAATGAAAGTTTAGAGAAAGTTGACATTGAGAAACCCTAGAAATAATGTGTTTAATAAGTTAATGATGAGATCCTTGTTATACGGATCGATCGAGCTGCATTTTCCATTGAGAGAGAATCGTGGGTTTATATTAAATGCATGGTGTTTTAAGTCATTTATTATATCATCATTGTAACATGTATATCCCAATGCATGGTCTTAGCTAGCCTTCGACTTCGTCGGTGACCAATAAAATATAAAAATACAACCTCATTTTTAATAAATATTTAGTACCTTATATCTAAAACATCACTTAATGGAAACAAAATGAAGAATAAAATAGGAACTATGTGTAACTTAGTGTAAAAATCATTGATTGTTTAGTTGTTTTATTTGCTATTTTAGATTGAACATAATAAAAATGTTTAGGATGTTATGAACTTTAGATAAAATGATTTTAGTACATTACAAACCAAATTGATATATAGGTCAGATAACATAATACAAAGTAAATTCAAAAGTTAACCGACTCATACTTAGATCAGCTCAACAAAATTAGATGAGCCACAAAATACCTTAATTAATTGAAGTAATACGTAATTGAGCTACGTCTAGAGTTACATGACCCATAAATACGTCTCAACGAACCAATTACAGTGACAAACAACCATTGTCCCAATTATCTGAACCGAATTCTATCATCTGGAGCCCTAGCCTTAGACACATAACATGATACAAAGTTAATTCAGAAGTTAATGGATTCATACTTAGATCAGCTCAACAAAGTTAGATGAGCCACAAAATACCTTAATTAATTGAAGTAATACCTAACTTGAGCTACGTCTAGAGTTACATGACCCATAAATACGTCTCAACGAACCAATTACAACGACAAACAACCATTGTCTCATTTATCTGAACCGAATTCTATCATCTTGAGACCTAGCTTTAGACTTTATAGTTTTTTTTTCTAGATTTTATGATATTTGATTTATTTCTTTTTTTTTTTCTATAAACCGATTAATATCATATCACTTTTCGTTTTTTAAGTGTATATATTTTTTATTATATATCTCCTTCCAGACTGTATGATCATACCATTAATGTTTACTTGTTATATAGGTAAGCCTCATTTGTTGTACATGTGTAGGATCATATAACAAAGTGGAAATTATCCGGCGGCCGTTGATGTAAAATGAAGCAACAATGATGGTCGACAGGAGCTTCCGTACAGATGATGGTTTCTTGTAATTCTGGATAAAAATTCTCTAATTCGGTGTTTTTAAAAAACGTAGGTCATCATTAGTTATGTAATCTTGAAGTAACTTAATTAACTACTAAAACCCCTTTCAAACACCATATTATCAGGAACAAAAACCTCTTCCTACCATGTGAGTTTTCACCTTTTTCTCTATTCATTATTATACAAAATAACTTTTATGTGCTCAAGTTGACATGATATGCATGATAGTTATTTTATTAACATATAATATTATATATAAGTTTTTTTATGCTATAATATATGTATATATGTGTGTATTAATACAATAAACTTGCAAGACATAGTAATTATAGAAATATTGTTCGATACGGAATACATTTAGATAAAAAAAACTATGAGAAACGTATAAACACTTATATATGTTGTTTTGAATGTATTAAACAAATCGAAATCGTTGAACTTCTATGGTTTCCAAATATTGTTGCTACTTAAAAAATCTATCGAACCCCAAGTGTTGGGAGGGTATTTGCCGCCATGGATCCTTGTCGGGTGGTGAACTGGGAGGGGGGATCCCCTCCGCGGTCAGGGGTATCGTGCACCTACCCTTTTTTTTAAATGATTTTTAAATATAACCACATACAAGGTTTCAAAAATCAACTAATAATAATGAAATTGGGTGTTTAATTATTATTGTTATTATGTTGTTGTTATTATTGTTATTGCTATTATTATTATTATTATTATTATTATTATTATTATTATTATTATTATTATTATTATTATTATTATTATTATTATTATTAAGAAAATCTCAGCTAATAAACTATTTAATTCAATGATCAGCATGTGCATGGAATTTATTAAATTCTCATGATCATATTCATGGTCGTACCATAAGGTTCTATAGGGTAGGGTTCCAGCGTGAACAACATCCCCAGAGTGAACTGCGTGAACAGATCTGGACCCTTGATTTCCTTTTTAGTTGTTAAGGGTAGGATTGTAATTATATAAAAATTAGATTTAAATCATTATTTTAATAATTGGATTAAGTTACATCTTTCCTATTTTAAATTCGTTATCCACATTATGTTTTATTTATTAATAAGATAATTATCAAAACAAACAACAAATCACCAGATTTCAATTTTAATTTTTATTTCAGATTTCATCACCAAAATTCAAATTTTAATTTTTAAGATCCACGTAACCTTCATATTTCAACGGTATACACATGTGTACTTAGATATAAATAGAACAGTACACATGTGTAATCAGCATCGTACATATGTGTAATTAGCTACATAATACATACATACAAACAAACAATACCTGTAAAACTATTTTATATTTAACAAATTACAAGTTCCATAATGTTTTCCAAACCAAACAAAAAAACATATAATTACAAGTTCCAGTTTCCTAAAAACAATAAACCCAACATAATCGAAAAAACAAAAAAACATAATCTTTTACAACTATTCGCCGCGTTGTATGCTGAATCATCCTTTTCGACCAAGCAAAACAAACATATGTGAATCATCCTTATCGACCTCATACGTGAATCATCCTTATCGACCTTCCATCTCCATTTTTCTCGTTTACGACATCTCCTATAATAGCAAAAAAAAAAAACTCAGCAACTAATACTTTGCATAATTCACAAGTGTACATCAACAACCTTACACATTCAATACACAAAAAATTCTGAGATATCACAAAAACAGACGTTATACACATGTGTACATCGCGTTAAAATCAAAATACACATGCGTACATCGCATTAAAAACAGAGCAAAATCAGAATACACATGTGTACATCACGTTAAAACCAGAGGAAAATCAAAAATTTGAGCAAAAAAAAACTCAGCAACTAATACGTTGCATAATTCACAAGTGTACATCAACAACTTTACACATTCAATACAAAAAAAAACTGATATATCACAAAAAACAGACGCTATACACATGTGTACATCGCATTAAAAACAGAATAAAATCAGAATACACATGTGTACATCGCCTTAAAAACAGAGCAAAATAAAAAAATACACGTGTGTACATCACATTAATAATAAATTTCAATGCAAGTTTCTGGTCACAACAGAGAGTATACGTGAAAATCCAACACCAATAAAAGTCAAAACAGGTCCCTTTTAATGATTGTTTCCTTCTCAAATTCATAAAAAGACCAATAAAACTATAAGCTATAGGAAAGTTAACAAGTCTTAAGCATTTCAAAACATTGTCTTAAGTTATAGGAAGAAAAGTCAAAGCTAATTTATCACCGTATACACATTTTTATATAGGATGTTTCGAATTTTGTATCACCTTTTTAAAAATGATGCTTCAAATTTCACCGAATGCATCAAAGAGCCATCATCAAATAGATAAGCTTATAACAAAAAAAAAATTAACAAGAAGATTCAAAGTAAAAAAAAAAGGTATATGAATTTTAAACAACAACAATAAAAGAAGAAGGAAATACCAGCCCTCCACTTCAAGTTGTTTCTTCCCCATACCTTTGACTTTTCTTCCTAATTAACTTTCAAGATACGTCCACATCTTTGTTGCTGCTCGCTAGTCAAATTTATCAAGAATGGCAGCAGTATCATCACACAACAAACTGGCGAAGATTTGAAAAACTCAGCAACTAATTTTCAATTCGGATCTGAAAAACGAGATGAATCGTTCTGGTTATTCGGATCTGAAAAACAGAGATGAATATCCTGAGATGAATCGTTCTGGATATTCGGATCTGAGAAACGATCCGGCGATGAATCGGACCACCGTCGAAGCCTGCTTTCGTCGTCAACTTCATCATCGACGGCAGTTTGTTCTTCATTGGCGGCAGTTTGTTCTTCATCGAGATGGAGAGACCAAAAAACTGGATTTGAAACTGACTTCATCGTGATGGATTCTGGATATTTGTCTTTGTTCTTCATCGAGATTGAGAGATCAAAAAACCTAGATTTGAAACTGACTTCATCGAGATGGAGAGAGAGACAAAATTTACTGGATTTGAAATTGATTATATTTTAAATAATGGAAAGAATTTAGGTTTCTTTTTTGAATTATTTTGATTGTGTAATTACGGATATACCCTTATGTATTTAATTAAATGAAAAAAATAACCAACTAATTACCATCATGCCACTCATTTAAATCTCAATATCATAAAAATTAAGGGCCCAGATTAGTTTACGCAGTTCACTTTGGAGAAATTGTTCACGTTTGAACCTAATCCAGGTTCTATATGTACAGTTTATTATTATTATTATTTCAAAATTATAGTTTTAATGCAATCGCTTAATTATTTACAACTTCGTGGGACGAAAATAATTTTTTTTTGAACGGCAAATTTGGATCACTGACAGACCACTGGAGTATCATCGTGGCACCAGCGGAACCACCCGATCATATCCATCTCCACTAGGCATAATGCCTATACATCAATTCAGGAGGAAACCCAATAAATATGAGAAAAAACCCCCCCTTGTGGGAATCGAACCCAGGACCAATTGGTTCCAAAGTCTTATCCCACCCCCAAGATGCCACTAGGCTATAAAGCCATGGGCTGGGACGAAAATAAATAATGTTTAATTGTAAACCGTACGTAATTGAATGTGTCATTGTTAGTCAAACCAATTTAATGATGTAGTGTCTACATATGTTATAATAAAATTGGAGAAAATTACCCCTTAATTTATCTAAAAAATCAGTAAACCCAGATCCGACAATTTGTTATAAAATAAGTGTACTGATTAATGTCACTCAGTTACTCGGATTAATTTTAATAATTTTCGTCTGTGAGATCAAGATTTATAATAACAAACTGTATGAAATTTATAACTCCTTCTCTATAGTTATATTATTAATTATTAAGTAAGTAGAAGAGTGGCCGCGTGATATGTGTTGGAAATTTTAGTGAAAATGAGTTTTCACTAAATATTTTGGACATCAATAATTATATTTATATATGTGTTGTATAAATAATAATTCGTGGGTTTGCGTTCTATGTTGTGAGAGCATCATAACAATGAATCAAACTGTGTCCAAAATGGAGCTAAGATGAATAGAATATCGATGCTCGAGGTTGGTGATTGAATTGAATTTATACTAGAGTCACCAAAGTTTAGAAATATTCAATTCAATCACCAACCTCGAGCATCGATATTCTATTCATCTTAGCTCCATTTTGGACACAGTTTGATTCATTGTTATGATGCTCTCACAACATAGAACGCAAACCCACGAATTATTATTTATACAACACATATATAAATATAATTATTGATGTCCAAAATATTTAGTGAAAACTCAAAATGAAAGGGAGAACCTTTCATCACCCCATTTGGATGTTATCCAAATTACACTTAAATGTGGGGGTGACTTGCATTTGAATGTGGAAATGGTAGTTGAGAAGTTTTCTCAAACTCGAAATGAAAGGGAGAACCTTTCATCGCTCCATTTGGATGCTATCCAATTACACTTAAATGTGGGGGTGACTTGCATATATTGCAAACGCATGACCAAGTGGAGTACACAATGGTTATATGGAGTCAATCGAGTAGATTGGACTTGAATGCCAATTGGTTAGATTCAAAATCTAGTAAGATGTCAGTCATGACACACCAAAGGCATGGTGAAAACGTGTCTAGCCATGAATTGAGTTTCATGTCATTCTAAAGACAAGGTACATAACTGAATCCAGGTTGAGATCACGAGTTATAAGTCTTATGAATCGACTAAAAGGCAAAAATGACTAGTGAGTCAAGAACACGTTAGAACAACTGATCTAAACTGAAAATTATTGTTGTTGACTTAGCGAAGTTAACAAATAATTTTGGATCCAACAACCAGTGGGTTGATAACAGATCAGGTTGTGGAATGCGACTAAAGCCATGGAAAAAGGGACATGAGGGAAACCTAACCTAGTTGACTGGAGATCCCAAGATCTAGGTTCAATAGGCCAACTTAATCATGAACCGAAGGGTAGTCACTGTGGGGGCATGGCTAATATATATGTTTATGTATAAGCTAGTGTATGTGTTTATATATCCCCCTAAACTATAAAAGGGTGTTTAATTACATCCTAGTCCATTCCTATAATATTCAGTGACATTGTTGCGAGGTTAAGCGTAATATGTGGGTTAATGATTTGTGTAAATCATAGTAAACCATAATGCTTTTAATGATTTAAAGGGAAATCACCTATGTTGGAGAGAAGTGTGGTCGCTTCGAATGGAATTAGGGTATAATTCCTAGAGCTCCCGCAGAACCAGGAAAGTGCTCCATGACCATTATAGGACACGATAGTGAGGGGATGGCCCGGCTAGGGAAAGTATTGTGTGAATGTATATTGTCGTTTACACAAATGGGGGGTTGTTCAAGGACATCACGTCTACAAAACCCTAGTAGACTAAGTATGCTTCACAAAGGAAGGTTCAAAGGCAAAACCTACCTATCCTGCAATACTCGACTGTCGAGGTTTCATCGGGGAATTTTGTGTGTTTTAATCGATCTCCATTCATGTGGGGGATTGTTGGAAATTTTAGTGAAAATGAGTTTTCACTAAATATTTTGGACATCAATAATTATATTTATATATGTGTTGTATAAATAATAATTCGTGGGTTTGCGTTCTATGTTGTGAGAGCATCATAACAATGAATCAAACTGTGTCCAAAATGGAGCTAAGATGAATAGAATATCGATGCTCGAGGTTGGTGATTGAATTGAATATTTCTAAACTTTGGTGACTCTAGTATAAATTCATCTTTGTCATAAATTGATGGTTTTATGACTTTTAATCTCTATTCAAGAGTCATGATATAAGTTTTGCCATGTCTTATTATTTTATTTAATATGACATTAACATGTCATGAATGTAAATTAATCATTTTGACTCATAATAAAGTACTAGACTCATAATGAATGTTTTTATTGTTATAATTATCATTAAACAATAGAAATTAAACATGGAGTTTTAGTTTTGAGTATAAAATGAACCTTATGACTCTTTGTTGGAGGCAAGAAAGAAAATAGAGAAAAATGAGATGAAAGAAATATACTAGAGAAAATTATGCACAAAGTTTTATAGAATTTAGAGAGGAGTACTCTCTAATTTTTTCACCATCACCAACTTATCTTTATTTTCCTACGTAAATTAGAACACTATGATACTCGGTGTAATCTCGGGCGTGAGTGCCATCTCCGGCAGTACACATACTGTTCCGGTTGTTGTACCCTGGGAGACAGACCGTCTGAGAGGAGGCGCGGAATCTGTTTTAAGGGAAGCGTGTTGAACACGTGCCTCAACCAAAAAAACCGTCAACAATTTTGCTTGTCCTGCAGCGGAGTTTCGATCTCGTAGATGCGGTTGAAGTTTTCAAAGACCTTGGCTTTGAATCAAGATTGGTACAATTTACTTGTATTTTATATTCGTTTTATTTAGTTTTTGTAACCGGTATTGTACTAATCGAATTTCCCACAAATAACGAGAGTCTCGTTATTATTTACTATGTATTTTGTAATATATTTTATTGAAAAGTGAACCTAGTTCCTACAATATGCCAG
Source organism: Helianthus tuberosus (assembly GCA_030545235.1). NCBI lineage: Eukaryota > Viridiplantae > Streptophyta > Magnoliopsida > Asterales > Asteraceae > Helianthus > Helianthus tuberosus. Next base: position 3,897,209 of record CM060370.1, read on the forward strand.
GAAACAAAGACCCTGTCAGGGTGTGTATTGTTTAGTTGGTTCGGTTATTATCCTTAACCGAAAGCAAAGTCATCGGTTAGTCTATTTTATCAACCTATCGGTTTTTGGTTAATTAGTTCGATTGATTAAATTGACGGTTTTGGTTTGATTCGTTTAATTTCAGCTAATAGCCAAAACAAAATTTGGGCTAAAACCTTTTCTTAGAAATACATGAAAGGAAGTACAGAAACATAAAAAGGTATAAAATATGAAATAAATGAACTGAAGGTATAAAAGTTAGAAATATATGTAAATATGAATGGTTCGATTCGATTAATTTCGGTTAAATAATTGTCCAAAAAATCGATAACCGATTTTGGTTTACTAGGGTTTTGGTTAATTGTTTTTTTAAGTTAATTCAGTTTTGGTTGATTTCGGTTCGGTTTCGACTGCTTTTGGTTCGGTTTCGACTGCTTTCAGTTAGATTTTTGTTAACGATTTAGTTATTACTCACCCTTAGACATTATTAATCACGTAACGACATATCAATTATTAATTAAAAAATATAGCAATACTAAATTCAAATTAAAGAGAATAAAATACTCATTTTTATGATGTATTTTTTTTAAGAATATTAACATACAAAAAAGTTATGACCATTTAAAAATCGTAGGAGTGCTTAGTTTTTACAAGGGGATAAAGTGTAACTAATAACTAATAATCTATAATTTTGTTAAAGATGAGGGAATTAAAGTGTAATTAAAATGACTAATTTACCTTCTTTTTGATTGTGTCTCACACATTAGTGTTAAAGACTAATTTACCTTTATTTTAGGTTATGTCTTATGCATTAAAGCAAAAAAAAGTTTTTAACTTTTTTGTATCTTAAAAGACACTTGTCTTATGCATTATATATAGTATAGGTAAACTCTATGTATTAAATTTTGATGCCACCACTTAACAAAATAGTATCATCAAGGAACAATATTTGTCAATTGTTACCCACGGAACTCTCTGATGGCTTCCAACGTAACTAAAACAGAAAAATAAGGTAAATTGATTGAAACAATTGGTAATCATCGACGGAATCCATGTATGGGTCGTGCTGAAGGAAAACAAACGCCGGAAACACCTGGTTTTGTCATTTTCGAGAACACTATACAAATGGAATATACGTCGGTAATAGTCGACATTTTTAGAGAAAGGTTATTTTCCGTTCAATTTATCAGTCGTTTGTTGGTGCAGGGCACATTACCGTTGGTAACCCGTTGAAAGCAAGAGAATAAGATTTTAGATTAGCTTCCAACTCAATATCTTCAAACGTTTGTCGTGTTGGATCCATTTGTGACAGATTACATGTCGGTAGAAATTATTAGAATATAGTCTATAAGCTTGGGGGGTCAATGTCGGGACTTTCAAGCCTAAAAATGGCAACCTCCTTGTATCTCAAATATGGCATATCGTTATTTAATTGGGTGCTGTTTGTGGGAAGAGTTAATATGATGTTAGTGGGTTTGTTGAATTGGAGTTCTTAGAATACAAACTCACCACCAACATTCCATACAATCTAACTCTTAACAAGATCATAAAGCAGAGCTATGTATCGATGTGAAAAGTTGCTCAAATTCTAAAGGCGGTACCCAAAGTTGGTTTACTATGTGTGCATTGTCTACAATGAGCACACATGTAAAGATAATTTATTTGTACGTATTACCACGCCTAGCCATGGACTCGTAGGTACACATATAGGTAATTTATCATTTTATGTGTGCCTCGCATCTAGATAAGTCACACGTGTGCACAGATATAGAGGTAGTTTATTTTTTATTCATTGCCTGCGTCTAGCCATTAGGCCACGTAGACGCACGTGCTACTATAGTTTTTTTTGTTAGATATCGAAATTCAATACAGTTTATTCGTAAGATGTGGAACTATGATGTAGTTTATGTGTAACATATGGGAATGTAACATATATTATCTGTAAGATATGTAATTTTAATGTAGTTTATGTGTAAGACCTGAAAATGTAATGTAATTTATTTGTAAGATGTAAAATGTAAATTACGTTGTTATGGTCGGATGTAGGTTTGTATAGCCTAAACAACCCACCACACATGACAAGGCCCAATATTGTAAAGTAACTATACACATGGATCACGAGGCCTAAACTAACTTATTATGATCTAATGTGTCTTTATAAAACCTAAACTACCCACTAACACAAGGTCATGCCATCAATGCACAATAGTGTAGAGGATAAGAGGAACCATATACATGGATACCAAGACCCGAAATGACTTGTTATGACCCATTGTGGCTTGGTATAGCCTAAACAACCCACTGACATATGGCAAGGCCTATTAAGGACTTGTTATGACCCATTGTGGCTTGTTATGACCTCATGTGGGTTTATGTAACCTAAACGACCCACAAACACATGCCAAGATTTGTTACGACCAACCGTGGATTTGTGTAGTCTAAACAACCCACTAACACGTGAAAAAAAAGGTCCTAATTGTGTGAAGTAATCATACACATAGATCACAAGTCCTAAAATGACTTGTGTTGATGCATACATGCAGACATACTAATTGTATATTTTAAAGATGATTAAAATTAGATCATCATAAGTTAAAGAGTAAAATGCAATTTGCGTCCCTATGCTTTAGGGGCGGTGTCAAGATGTGTCCCTAAAACGCAAATTTCGTCTCCTGAGTCCCGAAGCATTATAAAGCGCAACACTTTGAGTCACTTCGTTTAGAATCCGTTCTTCTGACCGTTAGGTCAAGGGATACTATGATAACTTCACAACATATAAAAAAATCAAATTCCCGAACAATCTTCATCAACAATTTCACCAAATAAGAAAATTCATCAACTACCTTCCTGAACAATCTTCACAACTGTCTTCATAAACAATCTTCATCCAAATTTCATATCTTCAAATTCCTTCTTCATCAAATTCCATCATCATCAGATGACCATCGTCAACAAAATTCGAGATCTGTACCACTTCCCCACCCTAATCAATCTAAACCAAACCTAAACCCACAAAATTCCATATTCACGTTTTACAAAGTTTAATCTATATTCACATTTTATCTCCGAGATATTGCTATTACTAAAGTATTTAAAAGGCACAAAATCTGATTTGAATAGGGGCAAGATCTGGAGAAAACGTCTAAAAGTGTGAAAACGGTGAGAACGATTTTGGTGTTGACATGCGGCGTTTATGCTAACATACACTAAGGGTAATATTGTCAAAAAAAACTCATGCACATGCCACTCACATGCCAAAGACCATGCACATGCAAGTCACATGCATATTCCACCATCTTTTTTAAACTCTCGTAACTTTCTATACGTGATTTTTTTTTAAATTACACTATAAAATCGAGTGTTTTGTTATCTTTCCATCGAGTATACTATTGCTATACTTTTGAAATTAAAAAAATGACATGAACTGGGTGTTAAAAAAAATGCCATAAAACCCCAATTCAGAAAAACGTCATTAAAATACCCAGTTGAAAATCCCATAAAATACCCAGTTCAAAAAAAGACCATGAAAAAACTCAGTTGAAAACGACATAAAAACACCCAGTTCAGAAAAACGACATGAAAATACCTAGTTGAAAACGCCATAAAACACACAATTCAGAAAAACATCATGACAGTTGAAAACACCATAAAACATTCAGTTTCGAAAGACGCCATAAAAAACCTAGTTGAAAATGCCATAAAAACACAAAGTTCAGAAAAACATCATAAAAACCAGGATAAAAACACAAAGTTGAAAACGCCATAAAAACCCAGTTTATTTTTTTTCGAAAAGTGTATCAATATTATACTCGTTGGAAAGATAAAAAAAACGCTGGATTTTATGGTTTATTTTTTTTAAATCATGTATAAAAAGTTATGGACGTTTTAAATACGATGAGGGGAAATGGCATGTGATTAGCATGTGCATCCTTGTTTGAATCTTCTCAATTGACCTCTCCTAGTAGTTGTAAGGTTCCCCAATAATTACAAAAACACCACCGATCAATCTCAGCCACAAATCACAAAGATCTTGTGGCTGAAAACCGGTCTCACCGTTTTCACATTTCGAGTTGTTTTCTTCTAAACTCATTTGATTTGAATAAACATCTTGACAAATCTAGGACCATTATTGCTAATTCAGTAACTATGTAGTGTGCGAGGCATGGATTGGTACATTATTTGCCACATAGGACCACTAATCAAATGGTACTCCCTCTCCTTGATTGATGGTGGTTCACGTGGATTGAACCACGTTTACCACGGTCCACCCGTTTAATGATTTTGAGACAAAAATATATTAAAAAAAAATCAATGAGATAGTGGTTTGGGTCATAACCACATCTTTAGAGTATTGGTTTTAGATGGTGGATCAGATGTGGGTAACATACCGCCAATGTAGAGGGTCATAGTGGTCATAAGGTTCATGATCACATCCTTTAGCCTTATATGAAAGTTATGAGTGATCTATACTCTAAGAGTAAATTACAAGTTTTGTCCTTTATGTTTGCATCAAATTTCAGGCGCTGTCCTTTACCTTTAAAATTGACAGGCGGTGTCCTTTATGTTGCAAAATCGTACACGTTATGTCCTTTAGGCCTAACCCAGTTAGATTTCTCAGTTAAATGAAGGCATGTGCAGGGCACATGAGGGCATTATTGTCTTTTCATCTCTTCAGGGACTATTATGTACAACAACTAATATTGAGGGGTATTGTATACAAAATAAAAACATATCAAAGAGCCCCTTATCTTATAATTAGTATGCAATAAAATGTTATAAATGAACCGATCAACACCACCAATAGGCCGTTCAAAAAAAAAAAAAAAAAAAAAAACACCACCAATAGATTTGAACACACCAAATCTGAACTCCAGCAGTGACATAGGTCTGAACCACTCCGGCGACATATCCGTCTTCTCCGGCGACATCTCTCTTCTCTAACACAGTCTCATCTCCTTTCAGATCGGCACCCTCCACCGCCACCACCCTCCACCGCCACCTCCACCTCCTCACTGCTAAAAATCAAATTCTTTCAAATTAGCATAAATCAACAATCAAATCTTTCAAAATTAGTACATCTGCAAATCATTCAAACCAAAACATTCATCTGCAAATCATTCAAACCAAAAACCCATGTCAACCGAACCTTCACTGTCTGGTTGACAACACTAAAATCAAAAAGATTTGCATTCCTTCAAAACTTTCTTCGCAAACCAACACTAAAAACCCTAGAAATTCACCCATCACAATTTACCCTCAAAACCCTAGAAATTCACCCAAAAATCAAAACTTTCTTCGCAAACCAACACTAAAAATTCAAGAAACCAAAAACCCATTAACAACAATACCTTATGATCACCACCGCCAGTGGCAAATCGAAGCCCCCCAGGTTGAATATCAATCGAAAAGATTTGCATTCCTTCATGTTGAACCCAAATTGGCTTTTCTGCAATCATCTTGAAATAAATTGGTCTTCAAACAAAACCCAAATGAGGTTGATTAACAGGTACCATGATACGAAAAGTGTACGCAAGATTGAACAAGAACAAAAGCCCAAAAAAACCCTCGAAGAGAGAGAGGGAGAGAATGAAGAGAGAGTAGATGAAGCGCCGCCATTATCGTGCACGCGCCACCACCGTGTTCAGATCTTCGAAGAGAGAGAGGGAGAGAATGAAGAGAGAGAGTGAGAGAGACTGAGGGCGGTGGTGGCTGAATTCTAGAGAGAGAGACAGGAGTGAAAGAGGGGTAGAGAGAGAGGGAGGTGTGAGATTAATATAATATAGCTTTTCTAAATTTATTTTCGTTTTTTATTAAAATAATTTTGAAATTATAGATAAAAAGACTAAAATACCCTTGGATAATCAAATTTAACCAAAAAATCTAACTGGGTTAGGCCTAAAGGACATAACGTGTACGATTTTGCAACATAAAGGACACCGCCTGTCAATTTTAAAGGTAAAGGACAGCGCCTGCAATTTGATGCAAACATAAAGGACAAAACTTGTAATTTACTCGAAAATGAAGATATGGAGCCAATGAGGATTAGCCCCATAAAAGAGGGTTATAAAATCTGCCAAAACACAAAGATCGTATGAATTTTTGCCGACAGCAGAACAAAGATCGTATGAATTTTTGCCGTTAGATACCTTTTTTTACCCAATATAATTAGATGCATACCATATCAAGATATTACATAAATTATATTTTTAACATAGCAATACAAGTAATTTAAATAAAAAATTTACCAAAATGACACAGCTGAGAATATAGTAAAAATTGAACCGTGAAACTTCAAATAAAACTTCACCAAAAGCACAAAAAAGAATGTTCAATTCAAAAACCAATGCCAAGTGTCGCCATCCGTGGGACTCGAACCCACGACCACGTGGTTAAAAGCCACGCGCTCTACCAACTGAGCTAGAACGGCTCGATGTTAAGCAGTTGATAATATCTTGATTTTATTAATTTGCGGTACGATATTTATAGAAATTTGCTCTACCCAAGCTAACTTGTTCTAAGTTTTTTTTATGGCTAGAAATTCTTTATATCGTTGCCTGATCAATTTTGATTTACTTTATATGAAGCTGCTTAAATGTTGGTTTTCTTTTTGTTTTTTTTTTGAAAGGAAATGTTGGTTTTCTTATTTCTACTTTTTGGAAAGAAAAATAATAATCAAATTACCTAAATTATTTTATTTTTCTAACCTATAATTGATAAAATATTTCACATTATTTAATTTGTATAGTAAATATTCTTTTATTGTTATAGCCTTTTGTATTACATTTGTTTCTATAGCCTATGAGACTATGAGTGATAGGCTGGAAACTCTCTTTTTGATATAGTGGGTTTTGCATATTAAAAAAGGGTTTGAATGTAAGCTCAAAGAATGTGTTTAGTTATTATGATTTAAGTTTAATAATAATTATTTTGGGCTTGGGTTTTTTTTTTTTACATAAATAAAGGATTTATTATAATTATATTTACCATATATGATTTGATATAGCTTAATTTGCACTTATCTTGATTGTTATCCTATCAATAAGTTCATTAATCTATAGTTTGGAAGGGTTCTAGTCTTTTTCTTAGTGTGGTTTGAAACAATAAAATGCAAATAAATAAAAACCATTAGGTCACCCGGAGAACGAAGTCGTAAGAACAGTGGCGTCTCTGAGAATTAATGTACCCTGCTCGAGCTCAAGAAAATGTGTCATTCTGTAATGTTTTATTATTATTATTTTTAAATCAAATGGGTATTGGGCTCACTAAACCTAATGCCAATGAGCTAACTTTTAAAACATAAAAATTGTTTCGTAAATGGACCATGGTCCTCACTGCACACCCTCGTCACCGCCTCTGCGTAAGAACACCTTCAAACAATCAAGTCAATTATATTGTATGATGAAGTTGTATGGATATAACTTATAAGAGATTTGTGTGACAGAATAAATGCAAAGATAAAAGAAACAATGGGCTGTGAGAAACATGAGAAGCCCTTGTCTTAAAAGATGAAAAGAGTGTATTGGGCCTGAATCCAAAACTTGAACCGGATTGGACGGGAGCCCAAATTCATACCCAAATGCAAAACCGAAGGCTACCTCATTAAATAAACTCAAATAACACAAATTTTGAAGATTTGATTACAAGTGTGGCAACTTGCATGCCAGTGGCGGAGCTAGACCTTAAAACCAGGGGTATCCCAAAAAAAAAAAAATTACGGTGTATTCATATAAAATCCTTTATAGGGGTATCCTCGTATTTTTTTAGGGGTATCCTTTATATAAAATAAAAAAAAAAACAAAAAATTAACACTGCAAAACACTGCGAACACGACTTTGAGCCGTAGCCCGTGCTACGGCTGGTTTAATGCTGTCTCCGCCCCTGTTGCATGCAATGGTCTACACTTGTAAAGAAAAAAGTGACATGTTCATATGCTTTTATTGAGTGTGAACTAACCTATAGTGTAATGTTATTGTATGTACACTACAACAAATGTGATCAATAGAGGCGACAGTATTAGCGACGACTTCTAAAAAGTCGCCGCTAAAGGTGTAATCCGCGTCTAGAATAAATGGAGCAGGGGCAACCGTTGATGAAAGTTAGATCTGACGGCTAGGGTTTTAAATGCAAAATCCATTTTTATAAGCGGGAGAATTTCCCCCCTTGCCTGTAATTTTCTCCCCCAAATCGATTTCTCTCTCTCTCTTTCCATCCCAAAATTCCCTTCGTTGCTCTCTTCCCGGCCCTAAATCTCCCCTTCCAAAGTTCAGGCGTTAAGGTTTCCGGCGTGAAGGTGGTTTCCAACATGAAAGTGGGTTCCGGCGTGAAGATTTTTTTCCGGCATTATGCCTTTTTCAGACGTGAAGCTTTTTTTCTGGTGTGAAAGTGGTTTGCGGCTTCTTTGCAACAGGTAAATAACCGAATCCTTGTGCTTGCATCCTTTAATTTTAGTGATTTGTTTAAACCCTAGTTTAAACTGATGATGCTTGGAATTCTGCTCATATTAGATTCAACGGAATTTAGTTTTCTTTTTCTCATTGACTGGAATTAATATCTGCACATAATGATGATTTAAGGTACTTTAGAAATTAGGATTTTGGGTATTGGGAAATCGATAGTTTGATTGTTAAATAAATTTTGGGGTATAAGTGAACAATGAGGGTGACGATGTGGGTCTTGGGAACGGGGATGCTGGGTAAACAAAAATATATTAATTGTAGATTAATTAAACCAAATGATTTTGGCCAGCAATAAACAATTGAGATGGTTGCTGTGAATGAGGATTTGTCAATTTGTAAAGCAATATTAATAATAAGTTTTATAAAAACTTACAATAAACAGTGGCGGATCCAGGATTTTTTTTCTTATGGGTTCACTTTTTTTCGCTGGTCAATTTTTTCACAATCAGACGTTAAAATTTTTGGTCAGGCCGGATCGGGATAAATATCTTACAACCAAATGTTAAAACTTTTGTGAGGGGAAATTGGGTCATATCTAAATGAGTCATGTGAAAAATTACACTAAATTGTAGTAAGATGGAAAGAAAGACCTCTCTAATTATATTTTTTGTATACAGTGATCTAAATCTTCTGTTACATCTTTAAGATATATGTTTTACTCTTCAAAGCCCACATCTATATTTAAAGGCATAGACAATGATCTAAATAACTAAGTTTAATAGGTGATTATTAGGAAGGAAAAAATTAAAGTAATTTCCTTTTTAACTACAATATATTCCACTAGTAAGAACACAATACGACGCAACACACAATTGCAACTCCAACAAAAAAAAAACATAAAAATCACATCTGTTAATGTCCAGGTTGAGGACCATTATTGATTCCAAATAGTGCAAAATATAGTGTCTTAAATTAATGTGTATTCATTCTTTTTTGAAATCAAATTCAAGTTTTGAAAATCAATTTCACACATAAACAAGCCGTCTAAAACTGACTCCTCTAGAGCTCTATCAATGTTATTGCATAGATACTAACCTTCAACAAAACAATCTGTTATGTAGTTTAACTCATACAATGTCAAACTACAAATGTTTGTCATCCCCGCCACAACACGCGGGTTGAAAGCACTAGTTACTACTGTTTTAATATGGTGATATAAACAAACTGCTATGTATTTTTTGGTTGTTTGAATGTGAATTACTGTTTAATTCTTTGTATACTTATGAACGTTTTGGTCCATGTCTGAAAACTTCTTTTCTTTGTCTTTTGTAATGTTTAGGAAAAACTTAAAAAATGTGCATGTAATTGTATGTGGGTAACAATGTAAATAGCAGTGAATTATTTTTTTTCTTTTTTTTTTACTTTTAGTGGCGACATATGTCGCCCCTAAAAGTCCTTTTTGGCGCCGCTAAAAGTCATTCACAATAGCGACGACACACCTTTTTTAGCGACGATAGGTGACCAATAGCGGCCGATCTATAGCGGCAACCCTTTAGCGACGCATGTCGCCGCTAAAAGTCAATAGCGACGGCAAAAAGGACTTTTAGCGGCGACATGTGTCGTCGCTAAAGGTGTCTGTTTCTTGTAGTGGTATCTGCTTAACATAATAAATTTTGAGAAGTCGAAGGCCTTTTTTCCAATCTTATGAAGCATGTATTTTAATCACAGTATCTAAAAAAAAATCGTGTATTTACACTAGTAAAGTAATCACGTAATCACTCTAGTGTAATTGCACATAATTCCTCTACTAGGGTAAATACCCGTTTTTTAATACATTTTTCAACTAAACATCATATTTAAATAGATGGAAGAATAATTAAAAAAAAAAAAACAAATCTTCTTTCACTTCTCACATTTAGTATTTTAAGCTCATTTGTATTTGATCTTTACCCCTAATATATAAATCATTCATGTATCATTGGACATATGAGCTGCCAGGCTGGCATCCATAGAATTCTATGGGCTTGTTGATACACATAATTTAAGTCTTTTTAAAAGGTGTACCGAAATGAAAAAAAAAAGCAAGAACCCTAAAACATATAGAGATGAAGTACAACAATGGGTTCATATGAGTTTGATCATTACAGGATAGAAACCTATCGAGTTCACCACATTGAAGATTTCGAACAGATAGTAACATAGACGATGTTGCTTCTGCTTTGAGTGCAATTACCCAAGTTTTTCCGACAGATGAGATGAAGAGGTGTCAGAAGGATAGAAAGAGAGGAGATAATGCGGATAACCACTGGTGAAAGTGGAAACGTGAAACAACGTAGTGGTACCGAAATAAAAAATATTATGTTTACTGTTCATAAAGCTATGCATTTTAATATACCTATATGATATGTGATATATAATAGTATTTATAAAGTTATATATCTTCTAATTTGTTTTTTATAGACAAATATTTTTTAAAAACTAACAAGATGCCAAAACAAGAGGAACTTTTAATTTGTTTATTTCATAAACTTATAATCATTGAATAAAAAGTATAATATATTTAATGTGTACATAGAGATGAATGAACCACAGAATGAGAGGAGAGGAATCACATGATAAGCTTTTCTATCATCTTGTGTTGTCTTTACCAATGATTATGGGCAACTAGTTCACGTGTAGGATAGTAGCACCCTTTATAACTTTACACACTTTATTATATAATCTCTTATAGTTATAGCTAGTGAACTACAGAACCCCCCCCCCCCCCCCCCCCCCCCCCCCCCCCCTTCCCTCATAAAATGCAACCTTTCACTTGTTCCATGCTATCCCTTCTAGCAATCATCATCTTTCTTTCAAACAACTTAACCATCATCATTGCCACTTCAAGATTACCATTACAAACCAATTCCGACTCTAACGCCACTAACGCGGATTTCATCAAGGCATCATGTCAAGTCACAAAGTACGCCGACTTGTGTTTCCAAACACTTTCCCCTTACGCGGCCACCATCCAAATAAACCCTATGGAACTAGCCAATGCCGCGTTGTCCGTGAGTTTAAAAAGTGCAAAATCCACCTCGAAAATCGTGCGTGAGCTGGCGAAAGGGCGAGACTTGAGTATGAGAGACGGGCAGGCGGTGGCGGATTGTTTGGAGGACATGAGTGATTCTGTGGACGAGATGAAGAAATCAATGGTTGAGATGAAAGATTTGGACGGCCCGGAATTTAATGAGAAAATGGGGAATGTGAAGACATGGGTAAGTGCTGCGTTGACGGATGAAGACACATGTATGGATGGATTTGAAGACAATGTTGGGAAGATAAAGGAAACTATTAGAGGGTATATAGTGAATGTTGCAGAGTTAACAAGCATTGCATTGTCTCTTATTACTAATATTTCTTCCACTTAATTAATTAATTGCTTTTTAAATATTGTATGTAATATACTAATATGTATGCATTATGTGTGGATTACAAAATATTATTATTTAGGCCTAGCTACTAGTGTGCCCATGGGTATGTTCAATTGTTCATGATATATAATTAATAATATTCTATGCTATCACTTTGAGTATGTATTTAGATTTTAGAATATACGGAATGAGAGCTTGAAAATGGGGTGTTGTGCAACATGTGAACGTCACGTCAGCACGCGTCAGAATAGCGACATGGTTTAAAAACGGGAGTGGAACGGGACGTGAAAGGGTGCCGTGGTGTGACACGTGTCACACGCTTTTTAATAATATTTTATAAAACAAATCTGTTAAATAAAAAGAAAAAACAAATCTCTAAACCACACCCAATCACCATCGCCCACATCATCATCAACAACAACACAACGCCTGTGGAAATCCTCCCGCCCCCTCTTCACGCCAGCCACAACGCCGCCTTGGGGTGGTGTTCCGGTGTGGTTGTTGCTTTCCCGTCACTTTTTCACACTCACACCGGATGGTCTAATCGTGAAAATAAAGAAAATTAAAAAAAAAAGTGTATATTAATCATGACTATTGATGCAATGTACAGATGTGTGCATTAATCTTCAATTTAATATACGCACCAACCAGAGCTTGACGAAGGGACCATGTCCTAAGGAAGGACTGGCCCATATGTCACAGGTCTGTTTTCCCAGCTTTCCTTTCTTTGGAATAATTTTAAAGAGAGAATATATTATTATAGACAAGTGTGTGTAAAAAGTTTAAGATGTTTCTTTCAACTATAAAAATAATACAAGTTATAGTTAATTTGAAACACACTATAATAATTTTGAGAGAAGTCACAAACTTTTAATTTTGTTTTATATACACTTATTGCAACATAAAATATAATAAATAATTCATAGATTAAATAATATAAAAATTTGAGTAGTACTTTTCTAAAACAATTTTTCTAAAGTTCCGTTTAGGAAAAATTACAAGTTTTATCCTTTATCTTAATACCACTTATCAGACGGTGTATTTTTTAACGAATTTTGACAAGTTTTGCCTTTACAAGGAATTTCGTTGCACGTTTTGTCCTTTAGCCTTAACCCAGTTAGATTTCCTTGTTAAATCTTGTCACCCAAGGGTATTTTAGTCTTTTTACCCATTTATTTCAAGAGTCAACCCTAAAATATTTTGTTTTATTCTTTTAAATAATATTAAATAAATAGGTAAAAAGACTAAAATACCCTTGGGTGACAAGACTTAACAAGAAAATCTAATGAGTTAAGCTTAAAGGATAAAACGTGCAACAAAATTCCTTCTAAAGAGCAAAATTTGTCAAAATTCGTCAAAAAAGACACCGCCTGATAAGTGGTATTAAGATAAAAGAAAAAACTTGTAATTTTTCCTTCTATTTATCCTAAAGTGGAAATTAAATTAATCCACCCCTTTTTTCTCTCTTCTTCATGGGATTTTTTTCTCAAATTAATAAGTACTCATTTGAGGTTAGCCATATCTTAAATAGTTGAAACTCACTCAGATTATCCGTAGCTCAGCAGCAGCCAAGTGGCACCACTTTTGTAGGAAATGTGTGTTGATGGGGTGTGAACACCGCACCGGTGGGGAGTGCAGGGTTAGGCGTGATGGTGGTCAAGCTTTAAGGGTCATTTTTTGTGACATGGGTTATTTTTCTGAGTTGGCTTCGACGTGGGATGGTGTTCACGCCCTGGGCGTGGGCTACTACTGAGAGTCTCATAGCATACTTCCTCTTTTCTATTGATGTGACCGTATTCAATGTAACACTATAACCTAGATGAGCTAATGCGTAATTATAATTGGCATAAATATTTCATAAATCTTGTGGTGACTTAACTAAAACTTTTATTACATAAGAAGAAAATTACATGGATTTACCTCGAGATAGATGGTAAACAGGTAACAAGCTGCGCCGCTACTCGGAGCTGGCCCAATGGGCTAATGACACCAAGCAAAGGCCTACGGCCTACAAAATCTAGGGCATCCAAAGTTTATATATTGTTCCATATAGTATATTGGTTTTGGGCCATATAAACCAAGTGCAAGGCCCAAGTGCCTAACTGTTAACGGCTTCAATTAAAAAAACACGTGAAAGTGTGAAACCTATACAAAATTACCTATGCAAAATTAATTCATTACCCACGTAGGCGTCTGTTGAGTTATCTATGCCAAATTAGGGCCGGACATTAGGGAAATCACTTTTTTCTAAAGGTGTGAATTATTCACGAATGTCGGGAAGTCTAGTATACGTTCTCTTAGCCGGGTCCGCGCTAGAGAGCCCCATCCCCAATTTAAACCCCCCAATGACAAACCCTATTACACAGACTCGAACTTGAGACCTAAACTCACCCGGACCCATCATTGGTTTTGGGCTGATTGTTTTAACTATTTTCTGTTTCTGATTTTTGGCCACCAAATTCATATGTACTGTTACTAAGTACACGCCTTAGTTGTTTAGGGCTGATTTCAATTGTTGTTTAGGGCTGATTGGCTAGCAAACATGACAAATGACACAAAATTGTAGGCTTTCACGATGTTTGATTTGAACTCAAGGTTTATTGCCATTATCTCTATTCATTATTAAGTACGGATTCTATGGTCTCTTACTCACAGCGTTTTATATCATTGTCATCTTCATAATGTCTTTTAGTCTTTATAGCATTGTCGTCTTCATCATGTCTTTCAATCGAATCCGTTATGACTGCTTTCTGTTAGTTATAGTTACAAGTATTTAATTGCATCATTGCCATTAATTTAAGTGTTTTAATGAATGTGAAGTTGTGAACCAGTTATACAAAACATATAACTTTCAAAAAGAAAAATGTTAACTTCGTCACCTATAAACTTTTTATTTTATGATTGCCGGTCTCAAGACTGGGTGAAGGTCGAGGGTTTTGTTACTAAATATGTTGAAAATGATAATTTTGCAAAAGGGCCTCCACTTCGTAGTTCGCTTAGGGTCTCCAAAAACGTTGGAACAGTCTGCCGCTACTCCTTTTTGAACAGCAAAACTAAGGTGCTGTTTGTTTTTGCTTATATTGTCTGAAAAGAGCTTATGTCTGCGGGCGGGCAGACATAAGCCCTTGAAGACTGTTTGTTTAAAAAAAAAAGATCTTAAAATAGCTTTTGTTTGCTTAAAAAAAAGCTATGAATTATAGCTTCACCATCTTCACACACCACCCACCCTTCTTCTTCTTCCTGCCACCACCACCTCCGCCACCACCACCGCACCACCTCCGCCACCACCACCGCACCACCGTAGAGAGAGAGAGAGAGATCTGTGAGAGAGAGAGAGCAGTTTCTAGAGAGAGAGAGCAGTTTCTAGAGAGAGAGAGAGTTTCTAGAGAGAGAGAGAGAGCAGTTTCTGTGAGAGAGAGAGACCTGTGAGAGAGAGAGACCTGTGAGAGAGAGACCTGCGGTGGTGGTGGCGGAGGTGGTGCGGTGGTGGTGGTGGTTGTAGAGAGAGAGAGTGTGTTCTGTGAGTTTCTAGAGACCGTAGAGAGAGAGAGAGAGGCGGTGGTGTGATGGCGGAGGTGGTGCGGTGGTGGTGGCAGAGGTGGTGCGGTGGTGGTGGTGGTTGTAGAGAGAGAGAGAGTTTCTAGAGAGAGAGAGCAGTTTCTAGAGAGATAGAGCAGAGAGTGTGTTTTGTGGGTGAAGTTGTTTTTGAAAAAAAAAACAAACTCTCTTCTCCTTGCAGACTGCAGACATTTGGGCCACATCTTCTCTTGCAGATGCCTGCAGATGTGGTTCGCAGACTACAGACATTTTACATCTGAAAAAACAAACAGCACCTAAGTCTTTTAAAAACTACGTTCATAGATCTCAGGTAATGTATTGTTTAAAGCCCAATTGCCCAAATAACTATAAGAAAGACTACCTTATTAAAAAAAACCCCCCAAATTCCCTGTGGGGATTACGACCAGACCAGACACAGGAGAACCTGCTGCCCTGCTTGTTCGACTTTGAGTCTGCAATACATGTGATTCTTCTTCAATCGGTATGTGTTTTTAATCTTTAGGTTTAATTTAGGGCTGCAATATATGTGATTTAGGTTGAAATTAGGGGTAAAATTGGGGCCGCATTTTTGCCCTAAACTTGTTAAATCTTTTTGTAATTATGTCTATTTTTATTTGTTTAATCTTAGTGTGATTTAGATAGAAATTAGAGCTTGAAATTTAGGGTGATTTGTTAACTTCTTGTGTTATTAGATTATGCTATAGGGAAATATAAAAACATAACTTCTTGTTTTCAAAAGAAAGAATATTGATGATGAAAACAATGAGATTAAACGTCAAAAAGCTTCAATAAGCGAACCGGTTCAAAAAAGATTAACATTGATCAGATTGTTCTTCTTGTTGAGAACTTTGATTCGGAGTCCATAATTGAAAAGAAAATTGCTTAGAACTTTGATTCGGAGTCCATAATTGAAGAATTCAAAAATCTTAAAGGAAGACAGGCAAAACTATAATTCTTTATCCAGGTGAACCGGGTACCCACCTTCCTCTCATTTTTAATGTTTTGGTGTCTTTGTTGAGTTGTTTGTTAAACAATGTTTACTTTTTAATGTTTGAGAATGTTTTTTATTTGATATTAATGTTTGACCCGACCTGAATTGAATCACCGACGTCTGACCCGAACATAACGATAGAAAATTTTTTTTTAGGTTCGGTGACTTTCGACTCTCCCTAGAAATTTTCAAGCTTCGCCACTGACTCAACACATATGTTCACTTGACCGGTTCAATCACGGATACTGCTTTCGACACATTGCTTTAAAGACCAACATAGTAATAATAACTCGTTGAACTTAAAGTCTTCATGTTTATTGCAAAGATTAGAGAGTGGGGTTTGAAAAACACTAATTGAATATAAATTATTTTTTAAAATCACTAGTTGATATCTTTTGATTTTTCTTTGAATCGTCAAGTTTGAATAATCCTTAATAACGATTTAACTTTATAAATGAATATTTGGATTAATTAAAGATGTTGAAAGTTTTATATTCATGCCTGATGTCTCCAACTAGCTAGTGGAGTAGTTGTTGGTCCAACACAGTGTCTTTAGCGAGTAGACTAAAGCATTGACTTGAGAAGACTAGAGTTATATATAACAGATTGGGTATTTTGTGAATCATGCATTCTTCATACAAGTGTTCATCAGTCATGAGGATTTCTAGTTCTACTTTCTTCTTTGCCTTTTTCGCAATTCTCATGTTATCTTGCTATTCTTCATCCACTGATGAATTATATCCTACAGCAAATCTTTCCACTACATGGACCAACGATTACTCGGGACTCGTTCTCCTTAGGAAAACCGATGTTGCTCAATTCACCTGTGGCTTCATCGGTCAAGGACATGATCCGTCTTACGTCTTTGCCATATTCATTTCTTCTACCAGTGAATTCCCTAGCCAATATGAAATCGTTTGGTCGGCCAACAGGGATAATCCGGTCAGGGATAATGCAGTTCTGAATTTCACTGCAGCCGGAGAATTGATCCTACAGGATGTAGATGGAAGAATAGTTTGGACCACAAACACCACAGGAAAATCAGTTGTTGGCATGAACCTAACTGATACTGGAAATCTGGTGTTATTCGATGATCAGAGATCGGTAGTTTGGCAATCTTTTGATCACCCAACAGACTGTTTGTTACCTGGCCAAAAGCTCCTTTCAGGTCAGAAACTCAAATCTAGTGTTTCTTTAACTAATTTCTCGCAAGGTATGTTTTCTCTTCAACTCAGGAATGAAGGTTTGTTTGGTTATGTTGATTCAAACCCACCTCAAGCCTACTTAAGTATGCGTGTCAATCCATTTGGCAATGATACATATAAAGGAACATACATAAGCTTCTTGAATGGAAGTTTGTCACTATTCTTTTATTCTTCCGATCCAATTGATCCTTATGGCGTGATTGCCATAAGTCAAGCGTCATCAGCAGCTCAGTATGTGAAACTGATGCCAGATGGGCATTTGCAAGTGTTTGAGTTGCAAAATGAAGCATGGACAATGGTAACCGATCTTACTACACTTTATGTTGATGAGTGTGGTTATCCTTTGGTTTGCGGAAGAAATTCCATTTGCTCGGATAATCAACAATGTAGTTGTCCCACAACAAAATATTTTAGACCGATGAATGATCGTCAACCCAATCAAGGTTGCTCTGCAATTACTCCTCTCACATGTAATTCTACAAAAGATCAAGGTTTTATCACACTTGAGAATGTCACGGACACCACTTTTACTGCCAACATGGAGAGGATGAGTATGGAGACTTGCAAACAAGCGTGTCTAAACAAGTGTGAATGCAAAGCAGCTTTTTTTCGGTACGATTTAGATACTACAAGTGGAGAATGCTTTTTACCATCAGAGATATTTACAATGAAGACTGTTGATCCACATGTTTATACTGATTTAGCTTTCATTAAAGTCCAGAATGCTAGATCACATGCTAGATCACATCATTTTGCAATAATTGTAGGCTCTACGATTGGAAGTTTTGTGCTTCTTGTGGCCATAGGGGTTATTGTGTATGTGGTCTACAGGCGCAAAAGCAATCAAGAAGTGGAGGAAGAGTATTTAGATCAAGTTCCTGGAATGCCAAATCGGTTTTCTTATGAAGAACTGAAAATGGTCACAGAGAATTTTAGTAAAAAGCTTGGTGAAGGAGGATTCGGATCAGTTTTTGAAGGCACTCTTGGAGATGGAACCAAGATTGCAGTAAAATGTCTTGAAGGTCTTGCGCATGTTAAGAAATCATTCCTAGCGGAGGTTCAATCTATTGGCAGCATTCACCATGTAAATCTGGTTCGACTTCGAGGATTTTGTGCATGGAAATCACGACGACTTCTTGTGTATGACTTCATGAGTAACGGGTCATTAGATAAGTGGATCTACCATGGAAATCGAGAACACTTACTTGAATGGGAATGCAGAAAAAAAATCATTCTTGATATAGCCAAAGGTTTAACATATCTCCACGAAGATTGTAGGCAAAGAATCATCCACCTTGACATTAAACCCCAAAACATACTTTTAGACGACGATTTCAATGCCAAAGTATCTGATTTTGGGTTATCTAAGCTCATCGACAAAAATCAAACCGAAGTGATGACTACCATAAAAGGTACCCCAGGCTATATCGCTCCAGAATGGTGGAGCTCAATTATCACCGAGAAGGTGGATGTATACAGCTTTGGGATTGTTCTTTTGGAGATCTTATGTGGCAGGAAAATATTTGATAGATCCCGGCCAGAAGAAAGATGGCACTTGCTCTCTGTCTTTCAAAAAAGTTGGGAGCAAGGAACGTTGTTAGATATGGTTGACAAACACAGTGAAGATATGCAAATAAATGGTACAGAGGTTGTGGAGATGATGAAGATGGCTTCATGGTGTTTACAAACTGATTATACTAGAAGACCTTCGATGTCATCGGTGGTTAAGGTGTTAGAAGGAGGAATGAATATTGAATCAAACTTGGATTATAACTTCACAGATCCAAGACTAAAGAAAAACTGTAGTCAGGAGAAAGATCTAACACCATTGTTGCCTTTTGTTCTATCTGGTCCAAGGTGAGTAAATGGCTTTCAAGATTCTTATGGATCATTTTCATGCTTATATATATTGTTTATAGATAAAACTAAATTGACATTATGCTTGTTCATATTTGCAATGAATTCAAATATACATAAGCATGGTTTAGCTTATGACCGACTCCAAGGTGAGGATGGTTTTGACTGAGTCATCTTCTGATACTCGAAGAGTTGATCAGTACCAGTGAAGCAGAATACGGGAGGGGCCCATAAAATAAGAAGCTAAACCATCCTCTTATTTTATGTTCCCGTCCTGCATTCTACTTCACTGGTAATGATCAGCTGTTCGAGTATCAGATGTCTCGGTCCAAACCATCCTCTTTAGAAGAGACATGCACTTCTTACCTTTTTTTTTTCCAACTTCCTTGTTCAAATCGATGGTGTGTTTATTACCTTTCAACCTCAGGCCATTTGGTCTGCAAACCGAGAAATGACAGGCACGATAATGTATTGAGTAAAAAGAATTATGCTTGCATGTTTTTTTGGGTGATTGGGTAGCTAATTTTCAACACCTACAAAAAGAAGTGTCGGCACCGACACGGTAATAGGTGTCGCACTTCATTGGGCAAAATGGGCGGCGAAGTAATAGTGCCAGGCAGCTGCCTGGCACTCCCCAATTAACCCAACAAATTTACGATTTTATCCCACATTAAAATTACGATTTTGCTATTAGTTCAAAAATATGTTTTTGCCCCCACTTAAAAATAAATTTACGCTTTTACTCCTAGCTAAATATTTCAATTTTGCCCTGGTTCAAAATTACGATGTTGCCCCGTTTCAGTTTACAGTTTTGCCATTAGTTTTTTTCCCTTAAAATTACGATTTCCCCATCAGTTCAAAATTATGTTTTTTTTACCCCCACTTAAAAATAAATTTACGCTTTTGCTCCCAGCTAAAAATTTCAATTTTGCCCTCGGTTCAAAATTACGAATTTGCCCCGCATAAATTTTTAATTTTGCCATTAGTTTTTTTTCTCACACCCAAGTTACGATTTTGCCCTCAACTTAAATTTACATTTTGCCCGTCGCTTTTGTTTGTTTTCCTGGTGAAATTACAAATTTGCCCCCAGTGTAAAATTACAGTCGTGCCGGCAGCTTCCTGGCACTCCCCCGTTGGTCCATTTAATTTACGATTTATCCCCGAATTAAAATTATGATTTCGCCCCCAGTTGAAAATTACGTTTTAATTTCCAATCGTTTTAGTTTTTTTAGCAAAACTATAAACGTTTTTTTTAATTGGTTTACTCGATTTAATTTTTTTTCGTGTCAAGGAGCTGCCTGACACTCGCTCATTAGTTCTGAAAAATTACAGTTTTGCCCTGAGCCCAAAATTACGGTCGTATCATCGTTTTTGTTTTTTTTTTTTTCTAGCAAAATTACAGTAGTCTTTTTTAATTGATTGAGAATTATTCGGCCATTGCCCCACAACGCGGGCGGGTTATCAAGTAGTTACTATATATTAACAAATTAGGTAGAATCTTGGCCACAGTAGCCAATTAAACCTTCATTTTAAAGTTACTTACCAAAGTGCCATTTGAATATATCTCCTTTTTTTCCATCAAACGTATCAAAGAATCTGCTGGGTTTTCTTTTTTGTCAATTTTTTTGTTCTTATAGTATAATTTAGTTTTTCAGCCCTTCGTCTTTTTTTTCCTTTGGCTAATTAAGTAAAACTGTTCTTTATAAATTTCGTATATATTTTACGTCAGCTCGTGATATAAGTTCGCGTTCATCTTTGCCTAACGTTTTATGTCACGTAGCGGTATAAATTCGTGTTTTTATTTTACGATTTCGCGGTTTTGATCGTTGTTTGCTTACTAATTAATATAGTTTTACGACCCCTGCGCCCACAACGCGGGGGTTAAACACTATTAAATTATATAACAGGTCAAAATGGGTTACTATTATAGAAGTTAGCAGTTTAAAACAGGTTCATATGGGGCAAGTACCACTCGCCACCACTACTTGCCGTCACTGCTCCTCCCACCACCACTGCCAACACCGTATTTGAAATTTCAAGAATTAAAAAGATACAGAGAAAATTTAATATAAAATTAAAATATATTTTTTGCACCTGTTGATCAAACAACTATATATATGGTTAGAGTAAATTACAAGTTTTGTCTTTTATGGTTGTACCAAATTGCAGACGGTGTTATTTGCCCTTTAAATTTGACGAGTTTTCTCCTTAACGTTTCAAAATCCTGCACGTTATGTCCTTTAGCCCTAACTCAGTCATATTTTTTTGTTACATGCCTTGCACATGACATGAGGGTATTCTTGTCATTGTACCTCCCTAAGGACTGCTGAGTAGATAATTTGATATTCAGGGGACTAATTATGTAAGAAATAAAAAATAATCTATAAATATTTAAAACCTTGAATTCTCTATAATTCTTTCTATATCACAAATTTTCCTCTCCCTCCTCTCTCTCTTCACCCACTACCACCACCACCTCCACCCCCACCACTGCCCTCCAGCCGCCGCCACACACCATTGTTGCACCCACACAGGGAACTACGTGCGATTTAGAATAGGACTAAGGGACCATGTGCCTGGCTACAGGTTTTTGGGCCAGGTGGTGGATGTGAACTTGTTTAGATAATTGTGTTTTGCCCACACCTTAAATATTAATTATGTAGAGGTGTTTATTGAATCGAATATTGAATTTTCGATTGCTCGAATCGAAATTTTATAATAATTTTTTTCCTTGAATTCAGATTCGATTAAGAACCAACCAAATCGGTTCGAATTCTTATTTGAATTAAAATCCCAATTCAAATTTGATTTTAACTCGATTAAAAATTTGAATCCAAATAAGTCCATTTTGCTTTGAATTCAGTTAAAATTTGTAATAAATTCGTTTAACTTATGGGTTTTGTAATGAGTTCGGTAATGGCCTATTTTAATACTTAAAATACATTTAGAGATTAATTTATACTATAGCCCAATAAAGTTATAGGGGAAGGTTCAAATGAAAACCACTTTTATTGTGAAAACTCGAAACTAACTAAAAAAAACCTAAAAAACACACCAATTTTTTTATTAAAAATCGATGTTTTTTATATATAAAAAAAACTTTTTTTCAAAAAAAAAAATTTTTGCATTACACATGTGTATGTGTACTACACATATGTAGTATTACACATGTGCACTACAAATTTTTTTTTTTTTTTTGAAATTGTTTATATATATATATATATAAAGTTGCGAAAATTGGTATGCAAAAAAAAAATTGGTATGTTTTTTTGGCCTTTTTAATTAGTTTTCGAGTTTTCACAATAACCAGTGGTTTTCATTTGAACCTTCCCCTAAAGTTATATATGTATTATATATAAAAATAATAAATCAAAAAATATAAATATAATTTTAATTTGAATTTCGAATCGAATTTAAAATTATAAATTCATATTCGATTCTTCAACACTCGAAGTTCGAATTCAAATTTATGATAATCAAATCGAATTATATCGAATTTTGGTTCTAAATCTAATTAGATGTAGAGAAACCCAACTACCAAAGTGTGGTTCTAACCAATTATGGGCCTTATAGAAACTCAAAAGCAGTTTGACTCATAATCATCAGGCCCAACCTAAATCCACTAAGAAAACAAGTCTAATTCGAACCAATACAAAAGTACCAGCCTTTTTTTAACGGCAAATTTCTTTACTCCTGTCAGTGTGACTTGAAACCAAGACCTCCCATTTTTAAGATGTTTAAAGGCACTGCCTTTGTCAATGGACCACCACCCGATTGATAACGGTTTTGATGAGAATAATAATTAGAAAAGAATGAAAACCAGCGAATGGTCTCTGATGCATTCATTCGATTCCATGAGATACGGCGTTTGTCAAGCAGCAATTGACGAGATCTCACGTGTGGATGAGATGGAGTTTTGACTTTTGATCATAGATCACGTCCATCCACGTTACTCGCCTTCATCCATGCACATGCACTCTATCATTCCCCCCTCACTTCATAGGCTTAGTTCTCACATGCAATGTCTAGAATCACAACCCATACATATATGCAATCTTTGCCCACATTTAGATTATATTTTGATTTCAAATGCTAATGTCAATCTTCTTATACTAATAATAAAATAATGATTGTCATGTTCAGGGTTAATTTATTTACAAAGGCTTCTTAAAATAAGAAGTGTACAAAGACACAATAGATCACATAAGATAACATAGTGTCAAGTAAAAATATAACACAATGCCGAAAAATATAACTCGATGTTAAGGAAAAAAGACACAATGAGTCGCTAATAAAGACACAATTAGGCAAATGTAGAAAAAACACAACGATAAATAAAAGACAAAATGTTAATAAACTAAAGTTTTAAAATCTACAACTTATAAATCCAAAATTGAAAACCTAAAATCTCACATCATAGAGTTTGATGAGACGGTTCCAATCCTGCTTAAATGAGGTTAATCGGAGTCCGTTTGATACCCTTCGTATGACTTCTTATTTTAAAGATACTTTGTATTTGATCATAGACCATATTATTCAATGTTTAATACTTTCAAGGTTATAAAAGATGGCTATTATAATCATAGTAGCAAAGCAAATTTTAAAAGTACAAAAATTATGATTTGTTGTACTAAAACTATTTGTTGTACTTCTACTTTAGTTTATCATGATTTCATTGTCCCATACAAAATAGTTTAACAATTTTCACTTGTACCCATAAAACTAACTACCAACTGATTGTACATTTCTTAAACTTAACATTTCTTAAATAAATATTAATTATTTATCCAAGTAGCGTAAACTTGAGAGAGTTTTATTTTATTTCATTACTATACAGAGTCTATTGACAGTCAGCAGAGATAAACCGATCTGCGTACTCCAACTTTTTTTTAATGCCTTCACTAGATGAACCGTACATAGATGAATGATATGAAGTCTCAATTGTGGGGTTGATTTTTTTTGAACGGCAGAACTTCTTTATAAAAATAAAGAAAACGGCCCAGCAAGAAACTGAGGCCTGACAATTACACGATTACATCTCGAATATTGAAATCGTTCCATCTATCCCACTCTAAGTTACAAAATTTAGATCTATTGCTAATCCACAAGAATGAGTTTTCTTTGATGTCATCCACCGTTCGGTTGATGTACTTAGCTTCATTTCATATCGTAAGACACCTCCTATGGAACAGTTTTTGATGATGAATGAGAAGTAATATTATTCTATTCAATATTTGTGCTTGTTATATATGGGATTGATTACAAATAAAATCGAGCGAGTTTGTCAGGGTGAGAATTATGTGCTCGATCTCGGATGTTACTTCTACAAATTGGTTAATGGCTCGGGTGTTTGGTGTTCTATTTGTTTGTCTAAAGTTCAGGGCCAGCCCTGAGAATTCGTGTACCCAGTTCGAGCTCGAAAAAATGTGCCCTTAGGACTTAACGAAATTGGGTATTGGGCTCACTAAAGTTCTAAACCTAATGCCAAAGGGGTTAATAACTAATCTAAACCATAAGAATAGTTTTGTAATGGAGCCTATGTTGGTGTTTGCATGTGTGTACCCTATTAAAAATATATTTTACATATACATATCGGTTTTTTCCTTTAAAAACGTACCCCTCGAAATATCGGGCCCTGGCCGGTGGTCCTCCCTGCCCACCCCGGGCCGGCGGCCGGCCATGCTGAAGTTTGTTGACATGTTACATGTTAGATATATAGTTTTGCACTGTTTTTTTTTTTTTTTTTTGGCTACATCTTGTCTTCCACTAAAAGGCTGTTTTGCAACTTTTGAATGGTTAAGTGTTGAACCAGTAAGAGGTCTAAACTATTAAGTGCTGAATCAGTAAAAGGTCTGAACCATTAAGAGCCAGCATAATGCTTAACCGTTCAGAGGCAAATGTCTGACCAATTTAGATTAAAGGTTTTAACCATTCAGACTCAGTATAATGCTTGACCATTCAGACACCTGCTCGCGAAACAAACAGTCTGAACCATTAGGTGTTAAACCAGTAAGAGGTCTGAACCATTAAGAGCTCTATTAAGAGCTAAATAAACCGCCCATAAGAAGATACAATTGAGAGTGAACATGGTATTTGCCTCTTACTAATTACTCGAAAAGATTTCGAAAACCTACATGAGGGTTTCGTGCCTTTAAACTTTAAAGTTAAAATGATAAAGATCGGGTTAAGTTATCCTACAAAGCCTCCTAATTGTAAGAAGTGTAAGAATGATTTATAGAGTGACAAACGTCTAATAACCTAAAACCTAAACCCACTACATCACCACCCAAAACCTAAACACCTACTCCCACCTCACCCCACCACCACCCAGAAACCTAAACTCCCCCTCCCCACCCCCCAAAAACCTAAACTCCCTGCCCACCCCCGGGCCGACGGCCGACCATGCTGAAGTTTGTTGACATATTACATGTTAGATATATAGTTTTGCACTGTTTTTTTTTTTTTTTTTTGGCTACATCTTGTCTTCCACTAAAAGGCTGTTTTGCAACTTTTGAATGGTTAAGTGTTGAACCAGTAAGAGGTCTGAACTATTAAGTGCTGAATCAGTAAGAGGTCTGAACCATTAAGAGCCAGCATAATGCTTAACCGTTCAGAGAAAAATGTCTGACCAATTTAGATTAAAGGTTTTAACCATTCAGACTCAGTATAATGCTTGACCATTCAGACATATGCTCGCGAAACAAACAGTCTGAACCATTAGGTGTTATACCAGTAAGAGGTCTGAACCATTAAGAGCTCTATTAAGAGCTAAATAAACCGCCCATAAGAAAATACAATTGAGAGTGAACATGGTATTTGCCTCTTACTAATTACTCGAAAAGATTTCGAAAACCTACATGAGGGTTTCGTGCCTTTAAACTTTAAAGTTAAAATGATAAAGATCGGGTTAAGTTATCCTACAAAGCCTCCTAATTGTAAGAAGTGTAAGAAGGATTTATAGAGTGACAAATATCTAATAACCTAAAACCTAAACCCACTACATCACCACCCAAAACCTAAACACCCACTCCCACCTCACCCCACCACCACCCAGAAACCTAAACTCCCCCTCCCCACCCCCCCCCCCCAAAAAACCTAAACTCCCCCCCCCCCCCCTGTCACACCCCGATATTTCCACGAATTACCGGTGGGGAGTATTGTGACGTAGTTGATATCATCATAGTCAAACAACACAATATTTAAATGCACAGCGGAAGCAAATGATAGATAGATTCATTTCAACCAAATATATTGTAATATTAAGTATCACAACGTAGTTGAAACAGATCCACAGGCGGATCAAATAAAAAGGAAAACATAGTTCATCAGACTTAATGCATCCAAGCTTGCGAGACTCTTAATGATGCTAAGGAAATGCCAGCCAATTACGCTTAGTACCTCCACTTAATCTTTTTGGGAAAATACGTCAGTTTACACTGGTAATACAATTAACTGACTCATTTTGAAAAGGTTTGAAAATTGATTTGAATGCACGTGGCACAAAACATTTTATAAATTGGGATAATTATTTAAATATAAACTTGTAAAAGAATTACATGTTTCTTATGCGTTCAGTAGCCCGGATTTGACACCGGGTTAAAGATTAATTGACACACCACATTATTTATTTATGCACTGACGGGTGTACGCCTACACCCCGTGCTTAGGTCGTGGCCATTTCGTAAAATGATGCCAAGGATATCCGGGACATGGTCATTAACCCCCCAAAGGCTTTAAGTAAACAAAACATTTTCAAACAGGACATTTCAATGATTTAACCTTCATACAATTAAAGATGCAATGTCCGACCAAGCGGTATTTTATATACCGTACCCCAAGCCCGTATAGGGAAAATAAGTTAAAAGTATTTACCTTTGCAAGTATTAATCACAACAGCAAGTGCGGGTAGCTTTTACCGGGTCTTCTATTCTAGAACAAAGGTTTTTAATAACCTATTAGATTCCTAACGGGTCTTTAATTAAGCCTAAACTTAGACCGGTTAGTTTTAAAGAGAGATACGGTTCAAACGCACGATTAAGCGAAGACCGGAATAGAATGTGGTTTAGACCCGACAAGTTTGAAGACTTGTGTAATATGGGTAAACTAAACACATTCTAGATTTTGAGACACAAATGATAAGGTTTGACCCGTTTCGGTTAATTTATGCAAACTAGTTACATAAACTGTACCGAACGCGAATAATGCGTAACGGGTAACCAAATGATTCATATACAGCTTTCCTAAGTTAATATGCCTTAAATATGTTGTGAAATCAGTAAGATATCTTCTATTATGCCCGAAAAGGATCTAAACTCAAACTATGCCCCGTAGGGGCATTTTAGTCATTTTAAAGGTTACAAAAGAGTTTAAATGTAAATCTGAGTTACAGGTCTGATTTAATCAGTAAAAATATTTATTTTTATAAGTCATAACAGTAGTATATTATATATATGTGAAATTTATCATTTAAAACCAAACTATGCACCTTAGGGGCATTTTGGTAATTTCACATAGGCTTAAAAGGTCAAAACTGGAAATCTGAGTTTAAAAACTTTTGCTTACTGTTAAAATATAAAAATTTACTAAAAATATCAGTAGGCATCAAACCTTATATGTTTAAAATAGTTTTAATACATACTATGTGTTAAAAACGCTTAAAAAGACGATTTTGAGCTATTTCCGGGTTTTATAAAGAAAGCTGATATTTTTATTATTCCAGAAGGCTCAAAATATTTTATTTATCATATTAGATTAGTAGAAAAGGTTTGGTATCAAAATGATTTGTAAAACTCATTTTATAGCCCAAAAGGGCAAAACCGACAAGTATCGAATCAAGCTTAGAACTCTATGTTATGCTCAGCCTAAAATTAAATAAAAATCTTCAAAAATCCCAAAATATTATTTTATAACAGTAGGTAAAAAGTTTGATATCAAAAATTGGGTTTAGATTGGCTATATGCTAATTATGCCGTTTAATTAATAAAAAGCTTTCTAATTACGCTAATGAGCATAACTCCTAATCTAGACCTCAAACTGATTTCAAATTTTAGGGACAACTTTATAAATCAGTAACTAAGGTTTCTACTCTTTTACATTATCAAAAATCACATTTTAAGGTAAAAAGGGCATAATAGTCAACATTTAAGCATTTAACGGAAACATGCATATGAATCGGATAATTAATGAACCAAGTTGTATAATCACAGAGGGTTATACTAACATGAAACTTGGTCCAGTTAAGGCTCTAAGGAATTTCTAAAACATGCTTAAACGGGTCAGAACTGAAAGTCAAAGCAAAAGTCAAATTATGCGACTTTCGGTTCCGAACCGAGCCTATACTGAAAATTGTAGGGTCGAACATGTTTAGACATGTTCTTACATTAATTACCAAGTTATATTAATGATAAAACAGGTTGCATAGCTTCTACATTGCTAAATATGTCTTAATTTGAAAATAAGCTTTCTGTTGACTTTTTAAAGTTAACTTTGACCCGACATTTGACCCACTTAGAGTGGTAATCAGAGGGTACCCTTTTAAGGGTTTATTACCCACATAATTACCAACTCATAGGTATTTTCAATTCGTGATTTGACTGGACAAATTTTAAATAATCACGAAGTCAAACCTTAATTATGACGGTTTGACTTTAGGCTAATTAATTAAGCTAAACTGAATTAAGAAGGGTTAAGGACACTTACAAGGGTCCTAAGCACGACTAGGAAGCCTAAGGAACTTTGGTTGCTGATCAGAGAAGCTCCAGAAGTGAACTTGTGAATTTTGCAAATGAATGAGCATCAAAGTTGCAACAATGCTCCTCTTATATAGTCACTTCGATCATCTAAGATCATGCCAAGGAGGTCTATAATTGTTTCCAGATCAAGACAAGTGCCCCCCTATGCATGTAATACCATTGGGGTGGCCCCTGGTATGTAAAAACAAGATTTTAAGTCGGTTAACAGCCTTAACAGGCAGCTGCAGGTGAATTCTGTCGCTGTGCTTCTCTCGCGGGCCACGTAAGCCCCAAGGGCATTCTTACGCGGGCCGCCTGGCCCTTCTGAACCAGCCAAACAAGTTTGGATTAATTACAATTCAGTCCTTGGTCCTTCTATACGTGGTTTTAACTTCTTTTCTTGCAATTTCACCCCCTTAAGCTGACTTTTAAGGACTCCATGAGGTAGCCAAACATTCTTGAGTCCTTGGTTAATTTTGTGCTTACCCGAAAAGTCATAAATTTCAACGTTGACGCTTTTAACCCCTCGTATACGAATATTGTCATAACTTTCTCATACGATAACAAAACTTGGTGAAATTTTAATCACATATTCCAGTGAGTATAATTTATCGTTATAAAGCTTCGGGTTCGCTAAAAGGTCACTCAGATGTATACTTTAAACATGTTGACACTTTTAACCCCTGTAATCTCTCACTTTCTTTCACAATTAGCTTCGTATGATCCATGATTTATTCGTTTGAGAGTATAAACATCGCGTAGGGTTATTGAAGGGTATATTTATCTGTTGTTGACACTTTGAACCCTTATATTCACATACTTTCTTTGTTTGTCAACTTTAGTTCCTCTAAAGTAATCTTTTACACGTTTAAAGCTTATGACACGTGTTGATACATTATTGGACATAAATTTTCGAGATGTTACACCCCCACCCCCCAAAAACCTAAAAAAACCTAAACACCCACCCCCACCCCCACCCCACCCCCACCCCCACCCTCACCCCACCACCACCCAAAAACCTAAACCTGCACCCCCACTCCCCCTCGGCACAAAAAAAAAAAAAAAAAAAAAAAAATTGGGTGGGTGATGGGGGGAGGGGGTGGGGGATATAGGTTTTTGGGTGGTGGTGGGTGTTTAGCTTTTTTTTTTTTTTAGTGGGTTTTTTTAGAAGCTTTTTTACCCTTCTTACAATTAGGAGTCATTATATTTGATCCTAATCCGATAAAGATCATGATAATTTTCAGTTGGATCGTCATCCTTAACTTTTTTGTGCTTTCACTAATAAAAAAACCTAGGTATCAGGGATTATTAATATTAATAATAATAATTAATAACTGGATTAAGATAATTTAACAAATTTTCTCCTCATTCTGTTCAAAGTTAGTGGTCTGGTCAACAATTAATGCAAGTAGTAAATTTATTCATTAGCTTTTATAAGTTATTTAACCACAAAATAAATTAATGTCAATTATCTGGATTCATATTCTTTAATTTATATCCTCCTTTATATATATGGTAAGAGTTTATTTTTTTTATTTTTTTTGTAGTAACATTTTATTTATCACTTATCTTATGGTATAAAGTTGTAAATATGCCCATCTCAATTCCACTTTCAATGAAGTTAAACTAATAAATAAAAAAAAAATAGCTCTATCATATCTTGACCCATATAATCATTATGTTAAATTTAAAAATAAAAAAAAAACATTTTTAAATGGGTGTGCGCACACCAAACCCTAGCAAAATTAGGGTTTATCTACGCTGCGTATAGGTCAATACGCAGCGTAGATAAACCATAGATCTCAGTGCCTGATAACCAATCATTGCACAGAAAACAAGGTGTGTCTACGCTGCGTATGGGTCAATACGCTGCGTATAGGGTTAACCCTATACGCTGCGTATTGACCTATACGCAGCGTATATAAAACATCTGCAAATTTGGGGTCATTTTGGTAGGTTTGAAGCATCAAATTTTTGCCAGGTTTATATACGCTGCGTATAGGTTAATACGCAGCGTATATAACCTTCCAGAATTTTATATGTACAACAGAACATGTTAAACTTTCAGAATTTTATATGTACACCAGAATTTTATATAACCTTCCAGAATTTTATATGTACACCATAGTATATAACCTTTCAGAATATGTTAAACCGTTTACACCAAAAGTTTGATATATACAAGAAAAGTTTGTGCATACATAACAAAATGATAAAATGATAAAACACTACTGTTGCTGCTCCTGCTGCTGCTGATGCTGATCCCATTCCGCATCTGTAATGAAGGGTAGTGGAGGTAACCCGTCATGTTGTCGCTGCTGCTGCAGCGCCGCAGCCACCCACTCCAACAGATAGTTGTTCCTTTCAGCTAACCGAAGCTGCCGCTGATGTGATGGGTCAGGACCGGGCCAAACATGGCGTGGGAACTGAGGCGCCCCTGGTGGTCCACGCGGCGGTGGTGGCTGCGGAATGACGACGCCCGGCTCACGCGGCTCCGGCGCCTCCGGATCGTGCGGGGGATATACCGGAGGGAACTGTTCCGGAGCTATTTAAGCTCGTATTGCGTGCCGTCTAGTTTCTTTAACCGCTTCCCACATGGGAAGTCTTTGGTAATTTGCATTCCGTTTACTGTGTTCATCCCCATCCGCTTCGGCTGTGTCGCCGGGCCTACACGGCCGCGGTCATTCTCCGGATTATAGCCCAACGCAAGGGCTATACTGGTCACGTAGGCGACGCCGAATAGCAGTCCGCGCTCCTGTCGATGATGCGCGGAGGCGAAGTACTGCGTCAACCCGTAGGCGAGAGCGCACGGCCTCTTGTATAAGAGGCAATATAAGAAAAACAAGTCACCACTCGTACACCACTCCCGGCTTTTGTTTCGAGCAGTGATCGAAGTGGAAATCATTTTGTGCAAATACCTGCATAAATGGAAACCAGTCAGTAAATAATAATCAGACGACATCGACTAAATGAGGATAAAAAAACAATATATTTTTGACTCGTTACGGATTTTGACGCGCGTAACGGACCTACGCGCCTTACGAGCGTCGAAACTAAGATCGTCGTTAAATTATATATTTTTATTATTTAGTCCACGTCGAACCGTAAGGCGCGTAGGTCCCTAACGAGCGTCGAAACTAAGTTCGTCGTTTTATATTTTAACGACGAACTTATTTCGACGCTCGTTAGGGACCTACGCGACTTACGGTTCAACTTCGACTAAATAATAAAAAAAATATATATGAGAAACGCCCCTATTTCGCAACCGTAAACCGGCGTTTAAACGGTTGCAAACGCAGCCCCAAACGGCAGCAATTTGGCAGCCGTTTGTGGCTGCGTTTCCAGCCGTTTAAACGCCCGTTTACGGCTGCAAACGCAGCCGCAAACGGCAGCGAAATCGCAGCCGTTTGCAGCCGTAAAGGGCGTTTAAACGGCTGCAAAAGCAGCCGCAAACCGCTGCGATTTCGCTGCCGTTTGGGGCTGCGTTTGCAGCCGTTTAAACGCCCTTTACGAGAAATCGCTGCACATTCAGGCGCGTAGGTCCCTAACGAGCGTCGAAATAAGATCGTCGTTAAAATATATTTTAACGACGATCTTATTTCGACGCAAGTTAGGGACCTACG